>OU026098.1:5010000-7510000 GCA_907269075.1 Idaea aversata | reverse complement strand
AAGTTTTAACTGTACAGTCGGACTGTTCAGTTAAAGCGTAGGTAATCTGTAGGCAAAACTAAGAACTGTACAGTTTTTATTGACAATCTAATCGCAATATCTATACATATAATAAATCTGTAGACATCATTAGATAAAACTGTACCTACCTATAGTTAAAATTGATGGTGTGTAGCAGAAAAAAAAACTGTGCAGTTGTCAGTTTTGCCTATAGTTATTAAAGTCTTTTGGAGTCATTCTAAGCTCTTTCAGTAAATTAATATGTGTAGTTGTCTTTGTAATAACCAATGTTTACACCACATTTTTTTTGGTCTTTGTCTTCTATTTTTCAAAATGCACAATAGTCCAACTTCAAGCGAAAACAGAAAACAACTGAAAACACTGATCGTGTGAAGACACTAGCGATATCAGTTTTGACTAAACAGTTCGACTTTACCTAGGTACTAAGATACCTACAATTCAAACTGCACAGCTAAAACTGAAGGTCTGTAGCCGCCTTAAATATGAAACTTATGTAGGTGTTCATGTTCGTAATAAAATCCAATTAGGGTACGACTAAGTACTTACTACCTACTGCAACAAAGAAGAGATCCATAAACAGATGTAGTTTCAAATATTTACGACGACTAGAGAGTATTTCCTATAAACTTTACATTATTGACATGAGTTAATAAATGAGTCATTTCGCTAAGATGAGTCATAGGCCGAAGCATCAACATGACTCCTAGAACCTTGAACACTATCACGACAAATTCTGTATAATTATTTTTGTCTAACTTGTATTTAAACATTGTAACTTAAATCTGAGTTGTTATTACGAAATACAAAACAATTAATGGTTAAAATATTTAAAATGTTTCTTTGTTTCAAGATTAAATCTCATAGAGAAGAAAATAATTCACAGAATTATAGAGTCGAGGTTAAATATAACCACAATCACATTCGCAGTTGACTTTGACGTAGAAAGTAGACAATCATTTACCTATGTTAAATAAGTAGGTACCCTACGTAAGGCTAGAGAGTAAATATGAAACGTAACAATTTGATTTGAATGCAAATAACCCATAATATACTTTCATAAACTATTCATACACACGTACTATTACTTACTTTGAAATATATCCCGAAGAATACAGTTTCGAATACCTCGCTTTCCAGTCGACATTTTTCGTCCAGGCTGCTTCGACTTTTCTGAAAACAAAAGTAAATGTTCTATAACTTTTTATTCATTAGTGGGATGGGATTTAATTGATAATTTTGTAAGATTATTTTCTGAGCTAAGCTAACCCTTACACAGTATGTAGATGGGGGGTTGGAGATTAACTCCTGTAAAAATGGCAGGCGTTCTAAGAGGGGTTGATTTCAGACCTTCCCAAACATTCTCTTGTACTTACAGAACACATAGAATCTATTCCTAAAGTAGCTCGTTAAATATTTAACTAGTCCTCTTTAGATTAGAACCTTTGACCTTTTAGCGCTTTTAACATTACAGACAACTTCAGAGGATCTTTAGCTAAGCCTAATTAGGAAAAGCTTTCTTTGCGCTTACTTACTAAGGTTCGTCAATTAATTACTGTAGGTAATTATTTTAATGTTAATTTTATTTTGATTAAAACTAGACCTCAATGTTAAATCTGAAGTTTTATGAACAAAAACAGTCTTTGTTCTGAAAATATTTACTCAATCAACTCCTAACAACGTGTCTCTACAACAATGTACAAACAGTTTAAAATATCAGTATGCAAATGCTTTTTGCATTTAAGGTTCCGCTGGTCGATCGTGTTTTCCATACAAATTAATTTAGATTGTTATCCATTTATTCTTTATGGAATTTGAAAAAACAAAAGTTAAATAATAAAATAATAAAATAATAATAAATATTGTAGGACATTCCACACATCGCCATCTAGCCCCAAGCTAAGTAACTAGACTTGTGTTATGGGTGCCAGATAACGGATAAACTACTTATATACTTTTTTTTTTGTAAATATATACATATTATACATATAGGAAACACCCAGAACCAGAAACAAGAATTTATGGTCAGCATAAATACTTGTTCCCGGCGGGAATCGAACCCGCAACCTTCTGCGTCACAGTCGGGTGTTCGCCCGACGCGCCACAGAGGTCGTCAAGGGCTAGATACATGTACATGGGCTAGATATAGACTTGTTAAGTTAAATTAACTTTTGTTTTTTCAAATTCCATAAAGAATAAATGGATAACACTCTAAATTCATTTGTATGGAAAACACGATCGACCAGCGGAACCTTAACGCAGTTAATGACAGCATGAAAGTCTTGAAGGCCAACAGATAATTTGTGGCGAAAATAAACACAGAAATAGATTTCAAAATTAATGCATCATAAACTTGATGAAGTAGAAGTGCCTACTGAAGTTTATGGAGTTACTTTGTAGGGTTCCGTACCCAAAGGGTAAGAACGGCACCCTATTACTAAGACTTCACTGTCCGTCCGTCCGTCTGTCTGTCTGTCACTGTATCTCATGAACCGAGATAGGTAGACTGTTGAAAATTTCACAGTAATTATGATATGTATTTCTGTTGCCGCTATAATAACTAATACTAAAAACAGAAAAAAAATTGTGAGACGAGTCCAACTCGCACTTGGCCGGTTTTATCAATCATTGAGGAGTAAAAAGTGAGTAGCAATTTCATTTCTTGTAGATTTATTGTTGTTTATTTTACGATGCACGTTTATAAAAGAATTTGCACTAATTATTTTTAATTATTTAATATGTAGCTATCTACAATTTCATTCTTAAAATACCCATGTAGGCAAAGTAAATATACCTAATCATACCATAATCAAAATAATAGAGAAATCTTTTTGTTTTAAATCTTACTGTTCCATTTTCACTGATTCTTCTTGGAAAAGTTCTTGCGCAGGTTTTTATAAAAGTAAATTTTCTATATAAAATGGTAAGTATATAAAACGTTTATAAAAACGTTTGTAAAATGTTTATTTTAACCTTTTCTGATTTCCCAATAAAGCCCACCATATTCCCATAGATGCCATATTGACGTTTTGTCAATATACACGTCACGATTTTGTCATCAAAATTGCAACAATGACATTTGAATTATTTGGCAAAAATGGCAAAAAGTTTAATTTGCAAACCTTGAGCTTTTTGCAAGCTTTTATTTTAACTGGCAATGTTTGTATGTATTTATGTAGATTTATGTGTGTTGGTTTTGGTCATGTTTTGGTCAAGAAACTTAGTTTGGTTTAGATCTGAGGCTCTGAATATGGAAACATAATGTGAGGTGATTCCATAGAATTCCTATGCTCGTGCCTCACAGCATAGGATTTTAATGGGTGATCCTCGGTTTAGATACCATGTTTAGGTCACAGAAGACCATAGAATTAATAAGTGCCTACACATAATATTATACTGCATGAGATTTCTATGCATCAGATATATTTTTACGTAGGTAAGTACTTTTTATTATATCATAATATCTAGTACGTCTTCACTAGAATATCAATAGGTAACAATTTTTAGATTTCTTATATCACAAAAAAGACCATGGAGACCATAAGGGTTCAATATAATAATGGATATAGGATCCTTATGAAGTTACCTAGGTTCTGTAGTGCATCCACAATGTTCGCTGAGGGGGGTCCCTGATTTCTATGCCATAGTCAGGACGCGGATTGCAACCTTCTGGCTTGATTATAATTGCTTCTATGTTTTAAAGATGTTTATCACTTACCTACGTATTTTATTTTATTTTTACTAATTGTGTTTGTGTTTTTTAAGCTGAATTTTTATTTTATTTTTATTCTAACTTTAATTTTGAATTTTAATTTGACTATTTTGTAATATTTATCCAATATGGGACATTGTATGCCTGCAATAAATGACTATTTATTATTATTTATATTTACGTACCTATAATCTTCTTCTTTATAAACTCGCATATCCTTTTGACTGTTTTACTTTTAATTTTTGTATGGAAAGTATTTTAAATGTGTTAGAAACCAATGAACTATCTACTAGATATTTGTGTTAGTAGTGATTTAAAAAGTTATACGAAATATCCGTAGTTCTATTCTTTACTCATGTGTCCGTAGTACGTAAGCAGTGGACTCAAAGCATCGATTTTAGCATCACTTAGATTTTTCGATATCAGTTCTGTGAAGTTGAATCATACCTACCTAGACGTGGCTTGGGCTACTTGGGCAAGAGACTTTCAAAATAGCACGAAAGGAGGAAACCAGCAGAAGTTAAGGAGCAACTTTTGTGCTTAAGCCTTTGGATTTTGAAACTGTTGAGGCTTGGGGTCCCAGTGCAATGGGGCGCGTCTTTGCAAAGCCACTGGGGACCGTGCGCTTTCTCTACTCATGTGCCGTGCATAGGGCCGGTAATTTCCTTACCCAGCGTATTAGCTTAACTATTCAAAGTGGAAACGCTGCCAGCTTGCTTGGGACTTTGGTTTGGAGGGACGCCTTGGATTTTTGTTTTTGTTTTTTTTGCGTGTTTTAAATTTTTCTTGTTTGAGCCTGTGGTGTTTAATGCTTAATTTTAAAAGGTATCTCTCTTTACCTAATCTGTGTTTTTGTGTGACTTTAAAACAAATTCTTCTATCTAAATTGATGGAGGAGACAAGTATCGTGATAATTATTACTCACAATTTGAACAACAAACATCAAGTAGGCAACTGCGTTACGACTGAGAGCAGACAACACGATCACCTTGAGATCTATTGACCTGTAACAAATACAATCTCAGTAGCACTAGCGAGTAGCATTCTTTAAAAGACTAGCTTTTACCCGCGACTTCAGCCACGTAAAAGTCTAAAATGGACCAATGAATCACGTTGTCCTAACGTACGAACTTATGTACAAACTTTCCCCGTTTTTCACCTCCTAAAGAGAAGAATTTCTGAAAATCCTTTCTTATCGGATGCCTACGTCATACAAAGAACACAAGCAGGTGCTTGGAGGGTGCTGCAGCTGATCGTAAAGACCTCTCTACGATCAGTTTAGGCTGTGCGTTGACCCATCAGTCAGGACAAAGCATTTGTATGTATAGAGATTTGTTGTCAAATATTGATGAAAATTAACGAGGCTATTCTGCCGATATCATCATTGGTCACAAATGAGACTATGTCGACACTTCCAGACGTTTGTAATTTGGATCCGGATTTCATTTGATTCAAAATATTTTCTGTAAGATTTTGTGTAGGTATCTTATATTATATCTTATATTGTATTCTGTAAGATTTTGTGTAGGTATCTTATATTATATCTTATATTGTATTTACCTACCTAGAAATTTATGTTACATCAATTCTATTTATTGTTAGTATCTTACTTACTAAATTCTATTTTATTGGTAATTTCTAATGATATAGGTAATGGTTATTATTTATTAGCCTTCAAGTTCTAGTTGAGATGTATCTATAAAGTTGGGAATCTTTGAAGTAAGTTTGACTATTGTCTTACTTTATGACTTAAATAAATGGATGGATCGTTTAGCAGACAATTGTAACAAAAGTTCCGTTATGATTCTGAAAAGAATCTGTAACCTAATCCGTGGTTAACGCTCTTATTCGGAGTCAACCATCTCGTGGGAGAATTGTTCCTCATTTCTAGAGACAAAGTTTGAGGCATATGTTTTGTGTTGGTTTCGATAAGTAATTTGATTTGGTCTTAAGTAGCGGGGGAGCGTACTGTACCGGCGCGGTGCGGTGCGCTGTGTTGCTGGCTGGGGCGACATGCGGCCGGCGACTGGCAGCTGGTAACTGGTTAGTTGTTCTGAACGCGATCACTAGCGCACACGTCCGCGCCACTCCTCCGCTTACACAACACGCTCTTCGACAATACGCTCCATTCAACAATCACTATAATATACAATCGACTCTATTGAAATCAAACAACGTCCATCAGGTATCTGCAATATTTTACAGGACCTTTTGGTGCCGTCAAACCGGCTTCGGAACCATATGATTGGCTTCGGATACAGCCTCGCGATTTACGTTTTCTGCGCTCGGTCACGATGTTGATCTCCGGTTGAAAAGTGCATTCGGTTTTTTATGACTAGTGGTGATGACTAATAGTGAATAGTGACAGAAGACTTCGGTGAAAGTGTCTGATCAGTGATCGGTGATGGAGAAGTGTTGACGTTGTTGATCGGTGTTGTTTGGATAGTGCGATGGCTGGAGCCAAAGAAGAGGGTGGTCACATGGAGGAGGTGGCCGGGCCTGTGGAAGGTCGCAGCAAGCGCGGGCTCGGCGGGTCCATGTCGCTGCGTACACGCAAGCTCGGCCGCAGGCTCTCGCGCAGCATGTCCATTGTGGCGCTCAAGCTGCCGGAGAAGGCACAGAGCATCACACGATCATCCTCCAAATTGATACGTTCAGGCAGCCGTGATAAGAAAAACAGATCGTTCGATCTCTCGATTATTCTGCCGGACAAAACACAGAAACAGGTAATTTCGCAATCTCTACCGACTTCTGCTTTTGAAATTACTTCCGCGCCAAGGACATAAATATAATATTGATAAGTCTTTCGTTCTTGTTCTGTTCAAGTTTATTATGAAATAATAACCTGGGTAGGAGGTACGTGACGTTTAGTTAGTTGTCGAACTAGTCATATAAATTATTATCAATTTTACGAAATTATAGAGCTAATATTGAAATTGCTAAGACACTACCCACGTTATGACTTAAAGTATTGTTTTCCGACTGGTTTCTTATCTGATATAGACGATTATTATGTGATTTACGCTCAAAATGCTGATATACAATACGACGATAATGACTGATAATTATGTAGGAAGAATTTAAAATGTTATGTTACTTTAAAAAACAAGACAGTGCCATGTACCTACCTCATTATTAATATTTTTCAATTAATTTGGTATGTAATTTTATTCGATTACAAATATTGTCATAGGTACAATAGACATCAACGAGTTCGAGTTGCAATGAGAAGTTCGTTTCCATTGTATGACCGTCCTATTGCAAATATACTTACAATGGGGTTTACGTTCCATAACGCATTGTTATTTTCGTATTGGTCAACGCGACACATGCTGGACAGTTTAGGTAGAATTGAATCGGCTATGTATCGATGTATTTAACTAGGCTTCTACTGAGTCATTGTAGTTATGCTGTAGGTACGTTTCAACATATCGCCCACACCAAGATTTCTCCATTGATACCTATAACAAGGAACAATTGGCTCTGCGTTCGAGCATTGTTTACCGCAGTCGATGAACCGCAATACTATCGAGTCGTCACTTCAATCGATACTGACCGATTTTCAATAACGGATATTTGTCACATTTTCAATTAGCCAGTAATTCGGTAACAGGATGTGATAATATACGTCTGTTTTGTATTTAAAAACCGTAATATTTTTCATTTTGCCGATAAACATGTTGTACACATTTCCAACATGACCCAAATTCTAAATAACATACCTACGTAAACTGAAACGTTTCGTACAGCCGCTTTTATTAGCATTTCGAAACCGATACTGTCGCTGCCCGCAGTTTTCCGCTGTTCAGATCACGGTTAAAATTAATTAACTTTTAATTCACGCTTCCTGAAACTAACTGAAGGATTTCGGTTCCGGTAATTAGACGGTTCATTTTTATAGGTACCTAATTGTTAGTTTCAAGGTAATTAGTCTCGTAGAATCATTAATTTTATCAAAATAACGTTTTAAACTACTTAAGTAAAAGTAAATACATCACGATGTTATGGGCCAAGCAATGGCACGGTTCATATCAGATTTTGTGTGCCATTAATCATGCATATTCTTGCCGGACAAAATATTTACCTTCTCATTAATAGGTACCGATATTCCTTTTAATTTTGGTTCTTAAATTACATATATTATTAAAGATGTGACTTACTTGATATGTTTGTTTTGAAGTGACAAGGGTTGAAGACCTCTGAATAATTTTATCATCATCTTCTTCACAAATATGTGTAGGCGTTGAGTATTGTTTATAGGTACACTTACCTAACAGTACCTAATGTCGTATCACAACGTACTAAGACAATGGAGAAGAGTCAGGCTCTTTGTTTAAAGATAAAGACTTCATAAAGCCAAGATCCTTGGTGAAAACAATACATGTGACGGTGACGTAACTATTAAATTTTACTAGCTCTTGTTTATTATAATTTCTCTTATGTATTTTCACAGCTAGGTTTACAGGCTTTGTAGGTACTGCCCAGTAGTTCAGTCGATAGAACTGCTGTAACTTTTTGTCCAAGTAGTTCGGTTTGGGTGTCAAGTCAACTGAACTGTTGAAACTATTAGATAGATAGATAGATGGATAACTTTATTTGTACAACACAGGAAAAACAAAACACGACATACACAAAGTAAAGTAATAGCTATAAAGTATGAGTTGCACAAATGGGCCGCCTTATCGCTGAAAGCTATTTCTTCCAGGCAACCTTTGAATGGAAAAGAACTGATTCAGCTACAGAATGTGTGTTTTTTTAGAATTATCTACTTACCTATATTTATTAGAACGTTTACGGCACACCATTAGTTTCTACGAGATTTTATAGACCGGTCTGAGACAGATAGGCTATAAAACTCACGTTGGAATGACTTTGGCAAAAACCTGGAAACAGGTTCTTAAATAAATAAATAAATATTTCAGGACATATTACACATCGCCATCCAGCCCCAAGCTAAGCAACTTAATGCTTGTGTTATGGGTGCCAGATAACGGATAAACTACTTATATATTTTTTGACGTGACAACGTTTTATAAATTGGTTTGCCGGGTGACACTTCAAGAAACTGCGTTACGCTCCGCTGACGTTATGCGCTCACAATGAGAGCGAGTGAGAGGCACGCGTCCCTTCCACTCGGGCATGGTTAGCCCGCCTAAGAGCGAGAGAGACAGACATAAAAAGTGAAAGGCACGCGTCCCTTCCACTCGAGCACAGTTGTTGTCACGTAAAACTTTCGCCCGTATACCGACTTTACAGGCAACCAGTTTTTTTTTTTTTTGTAAATATATACATATTATACATATAGGAAACACCCAGAACCAGAAACAAGAATTTATGGTCAGCATAAATACTTGTTCCCGGCGGGAATCGAACCCGTAACCTTCTGCGTCGCAGTCGGGTGTTCGCCCGACGCGCCACAGAGGTCGTGGTCGTGGTCTTTTAGCAATATTTGTATCTCTAGAAACAGAAATAAATAAAATAAAAGATGTAAGATAGAACAAACTAAAGTCTAAAACTCTACTCTCTAAATACAATCGATACGAATATTTTACTACTAAAAAAATAATTACTTACCTACTTAAGATCAACAATGGGTTGAAAGATAGAATAGATAATAGATAGATCGTCTCAGAGATGAACTATGATGGATGACATAAATAATTACGTAAATAATTACTTACAGACGCGTTGTGTAATACAAATATTACGATCCTTATGCAGTGTCATAGTGTTAGACGATATGATACTGCGCAATGTAATGTTCTATAGACTTGTGAGTCATTAAAAAAAAGGTTTAAAAACATTGCATTCATTGAAAGTAATCGAACATTTATACTTGGTCGAGGATATTTTTAAGGTGAGATATTCTCAAAACTATTTCGAGAAAAACATCTTTGACTATAAAAATGAGTTATTGAAAATTAGACTACAAAATGGGCTATTTCCTTTGATTTGACATACTATGTTAGTTTCCTGAAATTGATCTCACTGATGAGCAACACTGTCGATTGTTACAAAAATATAGAAAGATATTTTTTTTTTGTAAATTAATAATTTTTAATCCTAGCCCTAGTTAGGAATTCATTAGAATCATCATAATGATGCAGTTTTGGTTTTTATCGAAATTCAACAAGGTTCATTTAAAAAAAACACCCAGTCCAATATGTAGAAATTGGGTAGGTGATTAATAAAATCACTGAATAATCACTGATTAAGTATATAAAAGTTTTATTGGACCATTAATGGGTAAATGTAAATATAAATTCAGAAATGAGGTATAAAACGAGAAATGTATACATTTTCTGGTATTTTACAATGTACCAAGGACTGAAAATAAAATCAAAGAGCCACACGCATCACTGCTAAAGTTTGATGTAAGAATTATAATTATGGCTTCGGACGTTAATGACGCGTACGCAATAAAGTGCTAATGTTATTGGATCCCTTTTAGAAAAGTGATATTCGAATGACAATGCCATTTAAGTGTCTGCCGACGTGCAGACGGTTCTCGTTGTCCTCAATGAGGAAGACCGCCCACTGGTTGCGACTCTAATGCATTTGACGGAAATGGATATCGGTGTTAATACTAAAGATGTTATTATGTTATTTGCTTTATTATTGCTCCAGTTTACTTTGTTTGGTTGTAAGTACTTAGGTACCTTCTTTGAATTGTTTTTTTTACATTCCTAGTCCTGCCTATGTATCTGCCTAAGGATAATAATATGCTACGAGCAGTCAGGCTTCAATGCTTTAAATGTTTATAAATTCAAAACCTAATGTTCGTTGTAATTGACTGTTACAAAATGGTCATCACTTTTTACCCGTTTAGCGTTTTTTTTTACTACTGCGTGTATTTGCAACTGGATAAAAAAGAAATTGAGGACATGATAACGCCAAATCAGTTGTCATTATCTACATTTATCTCCCGACTTTCATTTTGCTGCATCGAGAATCTAACGTCTTCAATGTGTGACATGGTAGCAACTTTCTTGTTTTGATTCGGTATATTTTTAATTTCACCGATCGACCCGGGTTTTTAACTATGGCTTTCTTTTATAAAAGTCACATGACCTACATCACTCATCAACGTGATTTATCCTGCTAATAATTAAGCAGTAGGATAATATATATTATAATAGTATTAAATTATATTATCCTGCCGGTTAAAGGTCAATGAAAAGAATAATTTCCTTTAATAATGAATATGTAATTATTTTGAATATGTAATTATTATTAGTACCTATGTAGTTAAGTTTGTATTTATTATCATGTTTTTGTTGTTATTTGCATCCTAGTTAATTTTCCTAAATTTGAACACCCTACCCTTCACCTTCCTCAACTTCTTGTCCATCCAAAGGTTGCCTGGAAGAGATCGCTTTGAGCGATAAGGCCGCCCTTTGTAATACTTAGACTTAAGCTTTGTTTTTATTTAATGTTATTTGAATATGGTGTTTACAATTTATCTATCTATCTATCTATCTAATGCATATTTTGTTATTGGTAACACTTTTCATCTCTTTTCGGTCAAGATTGAGTTTCCACTCTTTTGATCCGTATTTCTTCTTTGAAGCAGTGTGTTGAAAAAATCGGATCAATCTCAGGAGATCCATGGGCTAGAAAGATCCAAAATGAATCCAGTGAGATATTTTTTTCTCATTAGATCCAGATTTCAATTGTGAATCTACTAACCAGATTGCAAATAAGGCTACACCTACAAACTTTTAAATTAAACATCATACTCGTATGGAGGGATCATGTAACGCATTCCATTTCAAACTGAATACAAAACATCAATAGCATAATATTAAGTAGGTAGTTGATAATATACAAACAGCAAATTGTAGAGAAAGTGATGTCGCAACAAATTGACTTGAAGAGCTATAGGTAGCGTGATCAAACAGACCTATTTGTTCGTTATTATAGGTACCTAATTGGACTTAAAATAAAGTAGGAAGCTAGCTAGCGTTAAATTACTAGATTGATAGGTTATTTCTACGGTATATTGGTTCCAATATCATGTATTTGTTAATAAAAAACATTCCAGTACTGTATGAAAATGCCAGCGTACTATAATTATTTATTTACTCATAGCTATTTTTTATGAGCACGTTTTTACCTCACGTGCTGTACACAAATAATTTGGCAGATGGAACAAAACATAGTAAATCCTGTTGACTTCTGACTGCATTAACATTGTCTATTGTCTGTGGTAAAAATATATTGCGGTTTTGCTACATTTACATAATCAGAGACAGAATTCTTAAAATTAATGTAAATAAACAGAGACCATACTTCAGTAACCTAAATTCCTCCATAAAAGAGGCAATAAATAAACTCAACGATTTATCAAAATATCATCCTAAAACACTTCAACAGTTAATAGCATTTTAATTGCCTATATTTAATTTATAAACGACAAAAATGTAGGGCACTTTAGTGCGTATTTTATCTTAGTAAATTGTTTATGCCTATGATTAAGGTGTTAAATCTTTCATTCGTACAATCCGAGTAGGTGTCTAACTTTTGTGTTGAAATTCTACACAGTGTTTGTAAACGTTAGGTGCTGGAGTAGTGCCATTTCATTGATCAATGATGCGTTGTGTATAATTTGGAACATAATAGTTCATAATATCATGAATAACCGCATAATATCGTAATTGATTAGTCTACACTACACTAATATTATAATGATAATTCCATTTTTTTAACGTGATAACGTCTTAATTATAACTCGATAAACTCATAAAAAAGTGTGACGTCATCGCTCACGTTCCTCTCACGTTCTGTTAACATGGTAGGTAACCATAGCAACGTAGTCATGTTACGGGAACGTGAGTGTTATTGACAAGATCGATCGATAATACGTTGCTATGGTTACTATCAATGAGTCTGATTTTGTTTATGACGTCATCACGTAAAATTATCGAATAGGTTCTGAAACTACTGGATCGATTTTAATGAAATTTGGTATGAGAATACATTGATTCAATGGGAGTTTATGGGAGTTACATAGGCTACTTTTGATCCCGATATCGGGACTTACGCGGGTGTAACTGCGATATTTGTTTAATGTAGTAGCATTCTACTGTGACGAGTAGAGCAGTATTTTAAATGACTTACGGTAGCATTTCACAACGATATAGCTCGACCAGGACTTTGAAGTTATGCAATCCCGCTATGACATAGGTATACAGACCAGCTTAGCTATATACCAACTGGAATTTCCTACTCTGTAACGTATTTCTTTTGAAAAGCGTTTCAAGTTTCCATTCCAAGTATAGTAAATCAACCGAGTAAACCTTGTTAAGTCTTTAGACTTGCCCGTTGAAGAGAAATGTTCCTATTTAGAGACCCTTCTTCTTTTTATACTAAAATAAAAGTTCTAAAGTAGGTATTGCTTTGAAAGTGATATATCTTGTCGATATCGCCTTGTAACGAGGTAATGAAATAGATTTATTTGTAGATTCGCCTTTGAAATGCAGAAACACGGACTTTTAATGATAGTTGTTTAATAGGATAGTGATAGACGAGTTGAAATACTTGTGTTGTTACGTCATCAAATGAACTCTATAATGATTGATATTATCCAGGTTTTTCTTTTGCTTATTTAACTAAATAGATAGAAACCAGTTTGCATACAGTTTGGTTGCGTTATCTATAGTTGTTGGTTTTATGTGGCACTTGAGCCCATGTAGGTAAATTAAAAAAAAATCAAATTCGTACTAGGTATCTTTATTTAGGAAAATGGGGCATTTAGAAAATTAAGAGTCGGTAAAAGTATGACTTTTTATTTCTACTTTTTATGGTATCCCGATTATGATTTGCAAAATTTCACACGTGGTAAATTAAGAATTAAGAACTATAATCTCCGACACGACTAGGCCAGGGAACATAATTGCAGACCCATTGTAGAGTTCTAAAAGTTACTAATATTGGGATGCTTTCATATACTTACTAATATTGTTTGTTTTATAAATTCATGAGTTCTCGAGAAGGACCTGATAATTTTGCTTGAGTTGAAAAACCAATCTAATAGTAATAGCAGTTTTGGGGCTATACCGTGGGTCTGCACTTATTTTACCTGATTGTTCCTAATGTGGGGCGTTAAAAATCAAAATCTTAAGTTCGGGCAGAGAACACAAATAATAGTCCAGGTTCCGGTTTGAAGGGTGTAAGGTGTTGATGAAATTATAATACTATTCAATTTTAAGTCATTTCATTCCCATAATATAATGCAATTAATGGACGCAATGCAATGTGCAGTTTGTATATAGAATCATTAAATTGCACAATTAAATACTTATCTATCTCCCAATGGGTTAAACTTCATTCTTTTATTTTTATAACCTCAAGAAATATAGGAGAACACTAATTGATCGCGCATTGAATTACTTACCAGTGCCACTATAAAATAATACATTAAAAACTTGCTTCGTTGTTGGGGCACGTATTCACTAACTCTCACACTTTGAATCAAAGTAGTCGATATCACCAATCGCAGATACCTAGGCATTGTATGAAATTGACATAAGATAAAACTTATTTACTTACCATTTTTTTTCTATAACGCAAGGACCACGTGACTTTTTGTTGGTATGTGAAAACATACAAAAATAATCCAAAAAAAAAACTGCCGATTGGCGATATTGGATAGTAATCTTATTCTAAGAGTTTCAAATGGATTATGGACCTATTTAATTTTATTATAGCGAACTACACGCCGATTCCACATAATATTATAGTCATAGAGGGGTCACTATCAGAATTACCTTTTCGCTGAAAGAGCAATTTCAGTTCAATGACATGAAAGCAGCCTCTAGCCAACAGACAATATTATGAATTCAACAATTTGAATGTGCTTTTTTATCTGAAAATAGAATTTTTAATGATTAAAAAATTATTCACTGTTTTGTAAGTTGTCTAGCTAAATGGAAACTGAAAAAGGACTATTTGGTACACTGATTTCTAAAATACAAGCTAGTCTTAGTTTAGGAATCGGTTTTTTGTCACAATGTTTTTATAGAAACTGAGATTTCATTACCTTCATTACATTAATATGGTATTCATTTTACTGCAATAAAACATTCGTTCTTTCGTTTTGTTTATAATTCGGTTTATGTGGTGGTTTTTCTGTTCATTGCATTATACTACGTAGTATTGTTTAAAATATTGTACCGCATATTGATCATTCGGTGAAAACTTTGACGGAATGGTAAACAGAATAGCAACACAGGTATGTTATTGATCTAGAAGGCGTGTGCGAGGTTCGAATCTGCGACTATCGTATTAACAATGTTGAAGAACCGGTTCGGGACCACTTGTATACCAAGATCCACTACATATACTCTATCTATGCCTATAACATAACATTCCTTAAATTTGTTTGTTGGTTTAGATATCCACGTTATTAGGGAAGGAAAAAAATTAATCCCAATTAGGTCCCATCAAACTTTTTTACTGAATTTCGAAATTCAGTAATTTTACGAAATTTTCGTCAAAGACCATACTTAATGTTTTGTTGTGAGTACTTGTAAGATAAGTATATCTACAAGAAATAAATCATAGTTTAGTATAGAGTTTTAAAATTACTATTACTCGTATTTCGATGTTTTCATCCTAATAATGTTTGTTCTAATAAAATAAGGACCAACTTCAACTTCAGGCCCTTAAGGTTTGCTTGAATTGAAGACTATAATTCTTCTTCTTTTAGAATCTCTAGATTCTAAAATCTTGCATGAGTTCTACTAAAATTAATTCTAATAAAAGTAGTTTTGGAGCTAGTTTTCTAGAATCTATCCATTCATAGATTTAAGACACGTTTATTTTTCTTTTTAGCACTAACTTAGATATTAGCCATTTTATAACTGGTCCTTTATATTGCCTAGGTGATTTAGAAAATCAATCACAGACACAACCACTCTTCTTTTTCTAGTCTATGTTAGTAAAACCAGTAGCATTTATGCAAAACATTTTGTTACGTAGTTTTCCAAGTTTAACATGGTAATGTCATGGTAAAATATCGTACGTTCTATTTTAAAACTAAACAATTTTTACTTTCGAATACACTGTAATTTTAATTATTGATAAATGTCACTTATATTGTTGTAGTATTGCTGATGGACTGTTAATAAAAATCACGTGATTTCCGCTAAGCGTGGACGCGGAAAAACACAACAAACAATTTGCTACTACTTAAGTTTTCCGACACAAAGCACAATGATTGATTCATTGTGGAAACTCTTAGGACATTATTAAAAAAAAATGGGTGCGTGTACTTATGTACGCGCGTGAGAAGTTATACTTCTTTGGCATTATTAAAAAAAAAAAAAAAAAAACTCGTCCGACAAAAAACTCGTCCGACAAAATACTCGTCCGACAAAAAACTCGTCCGGCAAAAAACTCGTCCGACAAAAAACTCGTCCGACAAAAAACTCGTCCGACAAAAGACTCGTCCGACAAAAAACTCGTCCGACAAAAAACTCGTCCGACGAAAAGTTCGTCCGACAAAATACTCGTCCGACAAAATACTCGTCCGACAAAAAACTCGTCCGGCAAAAAACTCGTCCGACAAAAAACTCGTCCGACGAAAAGTTCGTCCGACAAAATACTCGTCCGACAAAAAACTCGTCCGACAAAATACTCGTCCGACAAAAAACTCGTCCGGCAAAAAACTCGTCCGACAAAAAACTCGTCCGACAAAAAACTCGTCCGACAAAAGACTCGTCCGACAAAAAACTCGTCCGACACAAAACTCGTCCGGCAAAAAACTCGTCCGACAAAAAACTCGTCCGACAAAAAACTCGTCCGGCAAAAAACTCGTCCGACAAAAAACTCGTCCGACAAAATACTCGTCCGACAAAAAACTCGTCCGACAAAAAACTCTGGACTGGAAAAGGATTGTCAACACAATCAATAAAGTTCAATTTAGATTTAAACAACTTCTCCCGTGAGAATTTTGTGTGACGTGAGAATTTTGTGTGACGTGAGAATTTTGTGTGACGCTTTTGTAAAATTTCACTCTCATCATTTTTTCATAACGCGCCTAAAGAAGTATAACTTCAAAAACTTCCAAAAAAGAAACTGTATGGAAGACTGCCTTTCCTGAGACGTGTATAATTTGGGGCTCTTCAAGTCGCTTTTAGGAGAGCGTGCTACATCTTAGGCCATATCGTCACCTACTGCCATCAGGCAGGTGTGACAGTGGTCAAACGCTGACCAATATGTAAAAGAAGTGATTAAATCTAATCATTGGACGCAGCGTTTAGCCTCAATCTCCGAGTGATAAACGACTTTCCTATTACTTCCGATTTATGTATGTAGGTAAGTAGATGAGTTTTAGTTTACTTGCTACTTTAATGGGATGTAAAAAAAATACCAGAAGTAGACAAATAAGCAGACGGATTATTTCTTTTATTTATTTATTTATTTATTTGGAAAACCAACAGCTTTACAAAAATTATAAGAAACGAAACAAGAAACAGAAAGCCAATTATAGGTTCTCACGAGACGAGTTTTAAGGAATTAAAATTAAATAATAATATACTAGCAGCGTTCCGCGGTTAAACCCGCGCATGTTATTCTCAAAGAATCAATGTATCCTTATACCAAGTTTCATCAAAATCGGTGCAGTAGTATTGGAGCCTATTCGTACAAATACAAGAACAAACATATATATTTACGAAATTCCCGGGATCGGGACTTACGCGGGGCACAGCTAGTTTTATTAACCTTCCATCGCACTTGATGCAAAAGAGTCGAGAATATTGGCTGCATTAATTCTCTAAGGAAACTGTTAACCTTTGCACCAATAACGATCCAGACCGGTAGTCAAACCCCGATTAAACTAAATATTAAAGGCATTGGCAATAAAAAAATTAATGCAAATTCAGTGAAAGGATGCGCACACCTTTTAAATATGCGAAATTTATAAAAAAATATTGTGCGAAAGTGAATAGAAAATAATGATTTGTTTAGTACTGATTATGTAGATTTCGTTCCAATTTTTTTTACAAGTTTTTTTACAATAACTTTCGTTTTCTAGAATGATAATCACTTTAGACTTACCTATATTTCTGTCTTTTGATGTTATCTATACTTCTTTGTTTTGTTTGTAACAAATAAACTCCGAAACTATTGGACCGATTTTGATGAAACTTAGTATGAGGACATATCGATTCATTGGGGATAACATAGGCTACATTTTATCCCGATATTTCCACGGGATCGGAACTAACGCGGGTGAAACCACAGGGCGTTGCTAGTATACTTATAAGGGCGTGTTTAGATGACACGCGTCGACCACGCGCTCGCCACGCGCATCACACGCGTTGAACACGCTGTGAAATTTGTTCTCTATATAATTTGAGTCTTATGACATCATCAATAGATCTACAATTGCATTTATCCAAGTCCACCCGCTCACGTTACGCGTCCGCCCAGCGCCCGCCACGCGCACGCAACGCGCCCGCCACGCGCACGCAACGCGCCCGCCCCGCGCCCGCTTGCAGAAATGCAATTGTAGATCTATTGATGTGTCATAAGACTCAAATTATATATAGAACAAATTTCAAAGCGTGTTCAAGGCGTGTGATGCGCGTCGCGTGGTCGACGCGTGTCATATAAACACGCCCTAAAACTATAGAAATCGAAATTTCCTATTGGAAGGCCCTATTTTAATACGTCGTTGAATGCCTACAGTAATAGAAACTCAAAGTAGGTTAATATAGCAACATGTGGTGTGTACAAAAATAGAGTTCATGTTGGTAATTAAATTAGTCTAAATTAGCTTTTAGGGTTCCGTACCCGAAGGGTAAAAACGGGACCTTTTTACTAAGACTCTACTGTCTGTCTGCTTGCGTCACCAGGAGGTCAATTCTCGTAAATAAAATCCCATCAAAAACATAACTTGTAAAAAAAACCAAGTCTCGCCACCCAGTTCTTCTACCGTAAAAAGTTGTGAGATCCATGTAATACCAAGTCGGTTAATTTATTCAGTCCCGCTAAAGGGACTTTCTGTCTAAGTTATTTCATATTAGATTGACTTGGCAATCGCATGAAAACACAATGAATCTCGCAACTGAAAAGGATGGTACGGCCGTGCCGCTTTTTGTCTCGACTTGGCGGGGGCACTGCCGTGCCCCCAGATTGTTCAAATTATATTGCAATGCAATACCATTCCGATTGCATTTTTATTACAAAAAATGCCCAAAAAATATAATAATAATTTGGTATTCTTGAGAATACCAAAAGCTGACTTAGAGGGTATTTTTTTGTAATCGAAATGAAATAGGGATGATATTGCAATGTAATTTAAACAATGTTATTTACGAGAATTGGCCTTCAGGCTGTATCGCATGAACCGTGATAACTAGACAGTTGAAATTTTCTCAGATTCTGTATTTTTCACTATATTGTGTTGGGTTTAATAGATTTTTACAAGCAAAATTGGCGGAAAAATCGATTGTTTTCTGTGGCTAATACCCAAAATTAGACAGTTTGGCTTGAAATATTATTATTAAGCAATAGATGATAAATGATTACTTACATAGCCGTCATCTGAGATTACGTAAAACCGGCTAAGTGCGAGTCGGACTCGCGCACGATGGGTTCCGTACAATTATTATTATATTTGGTTTTTAGTATTTGTTGTTATAGCGGCAACAGAAATACATCATCTGTGAAAATTTTAACTGTCTAGCTATCACGGTATTCATGAGATACAGCCTGGTGACAGACAGACAGACGGACAGTGGAGTCTTAGTAACAGGATCCCGTTTTTTACCCTTTGTTTACGGAACCCTAAAAAGGTTACTTAAAAACGTAAATACGATAGGTACGGTCAGCTGCATAATTGCAGACCCATCGTAGAGCTCCAAAACGGCTGTTATAAGAATGTTTTCAACACAAGCAAGATTCTAGGCACCCGCTTTTAAGAGGAAAGGGTACCTGGGGCTTTCTCCATACAAACTATTACAAACGTAGTCGACTGTTTTCTCCCTGGATAATGACACTGGAGCAAATATTTTTGGTGCATAAAACTTATAACAGCCATGACGATGCCCCTATTTTTTGTTTTTATTATTTTTTTATTTTTTTTTATTTTAATTTCTATGATAATTAGAAAATGAAAAAAACCAAAACATAGGGGCATAGTCATAGCAGTTATAGGAATTATGGCACAAAAATATTTGTGCTAGTGTCATTATCCAGGGAGGAAACAGTCGACTACACAGAAAGAAAAAAGTTCTCCAGTCAAATAAATTTACTTGAGTCAAGATATTTCCTGTTTCCTATATAAGGAAAATAGAAAATACTCGGAGTAAGATATAAAATGTTTCAAAGTATATTGTTTAAATGAACCAATATAGTATTTGAGACAAAAGCGTGTTAACTCTCTTTTTAAAAAAATAATTATTGAATCCAAGAGCGCAACCGTTTTGGTTTAAAAATAATAATATTTGCATTTAATTTGTACCGTTTTCAAGATAAAATTTATTGACTCTTGATCTTACTTATTTTCATTCTTAGCTTGAAAAACTTTAGATAGAGAGAGGTCACATTCTTGCAACAAAACTTCTTATTTCTTGATTAGGAAATGATCTTTCTTGATTTAATGTTTAAGTGTTTATTCTAAGATCTCGATGATTTTGCGACCAAATATACAGTACTTAACAGCATTAATGTCATTTCTTGACTTAAATATGTGACTAATTCATTCTAACATTTGGATATTACTTTTTTGGATTTTTTTATTATTTAAGCCAAGCTCTTTAAATTCTTTGTATTAAGAGTAATAGTTACTTGATATAAAAGATTCTGTTATTTCAATTAAAAATTACAATGCTTTGATTGAAATATTTTTTTAATTTAGGGTTAAACGTCACCAGCAGTGGCGCCACTTAAATAAATTCATAGCAAACATAAATTCTTTCATAAATATTCCGTAACCACGTCAAAATGAAACAAACCATTATTTTAGTACCAACAAGGTACCTATATCATTATTTTGTATTGTTTCATATTGCCGTGGTTTAGGAAATATTCATAAAATGATTTATATTTGCATGAATTTATTTCTGAAAATGACACCAACGCTGCTGAAATTTAACCATAAATAAAAAGATATCAAACATACTATTGGTCTATCTGAAAATAGCAACACTTTTCTTAACTAGCATTTGATTCACACAGTACAGGTAACCTATAACAATATTATATTACAAAAAGTACATAGAATAAATAAGCAAACGCAGAATCTTTCACTTATCAAGTAACAAATGATTAAAGGTTAATTTCATATTTCTTAGTAAAAAGTCAAAAAGTAGATTCAATTAGTTCTTTATTTTAAATATGCTCACGTTAGATGTTTGACACCATTTTTTTCTAAGCCTAAAGACGAAAACATTACACCATAAATACTATCAGTTACTACTGACTTACTTAGTTACTTACTTAACAAAGAGACATAAAAATAAACATTACAAAGAAAATGAAATTTTGAAAACAAACATTTTCAGTTAAGTACTTACTTATCTACTATAGCAATGAAAATGACAACATAAAAACAAATTTATCAGTCACTACTGACAGTTGCTTAAATAATAATACAAAGAAAACGACACTATAAAAACAAAAAAAAAAACAGTTTTTACTGACAGTAACTTTTAACAAAGTAAATGACACCATAAAAACGCTTTTGCTGCGCTTTGAAATTCGTACTTTACGTCATCTATAACATTATATACAAGGTTATTTGAAAAATGCGCACGCTGTCTTGCAGGGTGGTTCATATCATTGAGACCAGCTACTTTTGTTCTACGACTTTTGGAAATTCGAAAAAAAAAATCGAAAATTTTGAGGTTATGTTGATTCGAAAATCAGCTGTTACTGACACGGTGAGGTCATTAACCTTATGATTTTACGTATTTTTTAACTTTTATTGATTTTTCCAAGTAGTAATGTCATTTATTTAAAAAAAACAGCTGATTTTGTTTCTGGATTACATTGTCAACATCTCCTGCATCCTGAAAAAAAAAAAATCTTTGAATAATTGCAAAAAAATACAACTTACTAAAAATATGAAATTGTTTTTTAAAGAAATATAACTTAAATTAATAATTGTATCAACTTTCGAAAAAACAGATAATTCTACAGGATGTACTGCAAACCAACAACATATGGAAAGGTGCAATGGAAGCAGAATCCTTTCCACTATTTTACTAGAAAGCTATTAATTTCAGAACAGCTGGCTGTTTTTTTTTAAAACATAGCTAAGAAAACTTGGTTGCTCGTGTCACAAGTGCTTTTGGAGCTACAATAAATAAATAAATATTGCGGGACAATTTACACATCGCCATCTGGCCCCAAGGTAAGCTACTAGGCTTGTGTTATGGTAGCCCGACAACGGATGTAATACTTATATACCTTTTTTTTGTAAATAAATATTATACATAGACAAACCACCCAGACCATCACAAACATTTGTTGACGGCGGGAATCGAACCCGCAACCTTCTGTGTCGCCAGGTGTTCGCCGGACGCGCGCCACAGAGGTCGTCTAACAACACTACTATTGTATAGATCGTCTATTTTATACTATTTTATAGAATACTAGCTGCCCTCCGCGGTTTCACCCGCGTAACTCCCGATCCCGTGGGAATATCGGGATGTAAGCTATCCTATCTCTCAAGTTGGATCGAACTGCACATGGTGTGCGAATTTTAATAGAATCGGTTAAGTGGTTTAGGAGTCCATTGAGGACAAACATTGTGACACGAGATTTATATATATTAAGAAGAAAGATATTATCATCTATACAATAGTAGTTTTGTTTACTAAATTGGCAAAAGTATTACTTACATGTGTTTGAACAATTAATCCTTGAATAGCCTCCGAAGATGAAAATTTTATTTTTCTTGATAATCTTTTTTTGGGTGGGGCCAAATATCCGAACGAAAGTGACCCTCACTTGAAGTGGTATTTTTTTTGTCTGAAAAATATAAAAGTATAGCATAACTGCTAGTCTTAAAACACAAACAAAGTCAAATTATACCAGCAGGTGTTCATCCACTGTTTAAATATTATTATCTTACCATTGTCTGTGACAGCATTTAATATTTGTAGTGCATTTTCATTTGATATTTCGGGTTCCTTTAGCTTTAACAGCTTCCCAAAAAAGCGTTGCCAATTTTTGTAAAAGTTTAATGACTGTTGTGTATATAATTTTTCGAAATCAAAATTAATCTGAAATAACAAAGATAATATTATACTTTTGTCAAAATTCAAATTAGTTTACATCGTAGGCCACAGATTTATCGAAATAAACTAACGCATCAGCATGAACCTTATAACAATGGCAAAAGACAGCGTCGGCTTGGCTTGATCTATGGGATCCATACAGAAGTAAGCACTTACAGAAGGTCACATCTAAGTTGGGGAATGCATATTATGACGGCTGCGGTTGGGGTGCACTCCAACCGGCAACGTAGGTACCTATCTACCTACAACGTACCTTTTTTGGATAGATCTCTCCAACCTTATTTATATACAAAAAATTAACTAGGTTTAACGAATATCTAGATAAAATAAGCAATTAAACATGTCGTTTAGTGGACTTACCGCGAAATTTTTAAATAACTTCTCTGGGAACACACCAAGACTCGAGTAATGTCCACTTGTCCATTGGATTGGAGTTCTTATCCACTCAAGTAACAATGAGAATAATATAATCCTTAGATCAAGGACGTTGTAACATTAAAGAAAATAGGAAAACCACTTGTATAAAACCTTAAAACGCGTGCGCATAGATAAACCATTTATCGCGTGCGACACATTACACAAATCAAGCGGTGGTGATCAGTGTTGCCGCCTTGTGAATAATTTTTTCCCTAAGAAAAATATTAAAATCCTACTCAACCAAAAGATCTTAGCAAGAATTTTACGCAAAGTTTGGCGGTCAGCTTCAGCAGCGAGCGCACCACCCACCGTACTAGTTTATTCATATGATTCAATGATATTACATTATATAAAAATTGAAATGATCAAAGATATGATGTAGTGCTGTCCACGATGTAGTGTAAAACCGACTTTAAACTATTGTGAGTTGACTATTGGTGCTTATTCGATATATTATATGCAATGAACTTAACTATTTTTTGGTCTAGTACCTCTCTTTTTTCAATTTCAATAAGAAAAGGACGGGAACAATTATTTTAGTACCGTTTTAGTTTGACATATCAACCGACTTTGTAAAAAAATACTCCAGGAACGCAACTAAACCTGCGACCCGTGTATTCTTAATTTGGTAGGGTCGTTTAATCTTCTTAAAAAGGCAGAATCTGGCAGAATAGACATAATAGGTACACTGATCGCACGTTTGGCTGCGTTCCTCGCATGATTTTTTATTTATTCGGTAAATACGTCTAACTAAAACGGTATTAAAAGGATTATACCCGTCCTTTTCTTTTCTTTTCTTATTTTCAAAAATATATTTAGAACTGTTTATGCGACATATTTATTACAAATGTCACTTATAAGTTTGTTAAGGCTGGGCGTCACGCGGCTTTAGCAACACTGGACGGCGTTTCTAGCGTCAAAATTGTTAATAATTACGAAAAAAAAATTTTTTATAAATTGTTAATACGGTAATATTATTAATTATTAAATTTACCATAAGTTCAGGGGGAGCTATTATACTGGCAACACTGAAATATTTCAAGATTTATTTTATAAACTTAAATTTCTATTCAAGAGTCATTGAATCTGGATACAAAATATATTTCAGGGTCATATTTAATTGAAAATATAATCACAAAATCAGTTTTAGAACAAGAATGAACAATTCTTGACGCAAAAGACAAGGTTGCATTTAGATTCTAGAATCAAAAAAATTGAATGAAGACTCAAGAATTTTAAATTAAAAATAATGTTTTGGTCAGAGAAACTCAACGTTCTTTATCAAAGACGACAGGTATTTATTAAATTAAATATGCGGTAATGTGTCGTTCAAAATTAAAATTATTTGATTGAAATACGTATTGTTCACTTCAATACGTATTTCAATCAAATGTTCACTTTAATGTTAAGAATTATAGGCAGTAGATTAAAGAAAGTCATTTTCAGTTTAAAACTGTATTTTTTGTACTAATTGTTTTTGAAATTCCTAAAAAGAAATTAAATTTTTTTAAACAATGCGGATTTGTAATTTGAACCAAGTAAAGTATTTTTGGATAAGATATATAATAATTGCTTTAAAAAATACGCTTCAAGATATATTTACGTTTTAAATAAAGATATAATTTCTATCTGTGTACGTTTGTATGGAGAGCGCGCAGGTACCCTTTCACCTTAAGTTGAAGTTTAAAGTCTTATAACTGACTAGCGACCCGTCCCGGCTTCGCACGGCTATATTATGCATGTATTATACATATAAACCTTCCTCTTGAATCACTCTATCTATTAAAAAAACCGCATCAAAATCCGTTGCGTAGTTTTAAAGATTTAAGCATACATAGGGATATAGGGACAGATAAAGCGACTTTGTTTTATACTATATGTAGTGATGAATTTATCAAACAAGAATATTAAAATGAAAACATGCCAATAATAGTAATTTTTGAACTCTACTCTACTGCAATTATGCAGTCGAGTATACATACAGGTATAAAATTTTGAAATTTAAAATGCAATGTTGTTATTGTTGCGAAAATCTTAACCAACTCACGTACGGAAAGCGACAAAATACAAAAACTTCCACGGTTCATTGGTCACGCGGAGGTTCATTGCAAATGACAATAATGTGGATATATTTAACAGAATCATGAGTTTTCGATACGCGGCGCGAGTAAGTATTTTCAAAATTTTTCAAAAAACGGTTTTAAAAAACCGTATCGTGCGATAGAGAGAGTTTAAGTCCGGATGTAATTGCCTTCATTTTGCATTTAATTCACTGCATCATATTCTAGGTTTATACGTTTCTTTTTTGGTAATTCAGTTTAGGCTATTAAAAAACAATTGAAACGCTCGATGAAGTTTTTAAGTCAAAAATATAGATATTCAGATACTAATACCTTTTATCTTAGACATTATTTCTTTAAAATAAAAACGGTTAAACCTAGTTTATCATTAGATCTAGAACATTTTCAAAAATTATCAAAATCGGACTTCGTTTATGGGGGGGAAAACGTTACCGCTTAAAGGAAATTTACAGCCTCACACTATTTGATAGATAGATAGATAGATAGACAACTTTATTTGTACAACACAGAAAGAAACAGAACACGATAAACACAAAGTAAAGTAAAAGCAAGAAAGAACAAGTTGCACAAATGGGCGGCCTTATCCCTGAAAGCGATTTCTTCCAGGCAACCTTTGGATGGAAAAGAACTGATTTAGCTTATATGGTAGGTTGTGAATAACTTAACTTATAATAGGTGATGATATAAATTATAGGTAGGTTATATAGATAGATATCAGATGTAAAGAAATCTAAAAGTATTTTTGAATAAAAAGCGCAAAAATAGACCTTAGTATAGTATGAGTATATTATTATGTATGATCTACCTAATATATCTTTCTGAAGCACATAATTGATTACCGACCCAATCGTGGGTGAACCGTTTGATGTTCGTTAAGCCGTAAAACTATTGTCCTCGACTCATTGGTTTTCAGGGACATAAAGTAAACAAACACCTTTTGGGTACACAGTTTTTTGGCGAACCCAATAACCTAAGTTATTGGTAGTAAGGGTATTAGACCCAACTATAGATGTCAGATAAACGTATCTAGTCCCGCATTTTAGGGCATTTACAAACTTTTTTCTGGGGCTTCATCCGTTACAAGAAAACGCTTTCTACTCGTATTTAAGAGGTTACATGCGGCGATTTATTCACCAAATAATAAACCATAGGCCTATTCTCCCCTTTACAATGTACGATTTAAGCGTTTCTTTGGGTTTTAATTCATTATTATTGTTAAAATTATACTTTTATTGAAATAATAAAACGTACCTAGAATACAAACTATTGCAATTTAAGGCTATCCCAGATCGAAAATTCTATTAAAAATGTGATGGGTATGTGAACCTCTTAAGTAGGTATGTTCTGCTGAAACTGCATTAAAAAACTTTCTAATAAAATGCAAGATGTTTACGTGAAAGTAGGTAGAGTTCTTGGAAAATTAATTTATTGCCTCAATGTTTAGAATATAAACACGGGAACGAGAGAACCGCTTCATAAACGACGATGCCAACGTTGTTGAACGGACAATAAATGTTTAATGACGTCATTCGTGGATAGTTAAATCTAATAAATGCATTGAAACAATGGGTTTTTCCAGACGACGAACGTTATTCGGCGAGATTAAAAATGGGGTTATTCCTTACGTCGTATTCGTCGTCGTATTTGCATCGTCACACGATATGTGGTCATTTGCAACTCAAATAATCATAAATCATTATTTATTGCTTCGTGTGTATTGTGTAGGTACAGACAGTTACAAGTATATTATAGAGGCAATAAATGAACCCGGTTGGGTACTACAATAATATTAAACTTAAGATGTAAATATTAAATTTCTTATTGTAAATGATGTTCGAGTTGCAAGCGACCACGGATCCACGCCAACATTAACGATCAAAGGTTTTACATATACGAGTATTCGCTTTTAACGGATAGTAGGATGCATAGCCATCACATACTTTCTTAGAAGAAAAATGTAAGAAAGAAAGAGATAATGTAATAAGTATAATTTATATCTTCTACTGACTTCTGATTGCCTGGTATTTTTTACAGACCAATTACTACTAAACATTTTACACAGCAAGGAAAAGTGACGTTGGATTTGTGGTCGGTTGCGACTCAAATATTTTTTTTATTCCTAACGTCTCATAAGAGACATAGAGAATACTTCGATTGATTCGTCTTGCAACAAGCCACGTCTCATTATAGACGTAGAGAATACTTCGGTTTATTCGTTTTGCAACAAGCCACAACTCATATGAGACGTAGGGAATACTTCGCTTGATTCGTCTTGCAACAAGACACGTCTCATATGAGACGTAGGGAATAACCCAAAAAAATGTGCCGTACCGTACTGAAATAGAATTCTTCGGAGAAAGTTGACACGTTGCGGCTCTCGACATGATGAAAACTCATCTCGGCAGTTTTAGGTCACACGCAATAGTCCTGAATACCGTACAATAAATTATACTTCTTGCAAATATTTGCGAGAATGTGTCATTAGTTCGTTACATATTATGTCGGTTACATTAAAAAAATGTCAGCTGAAAAACGTATTTATATTATGTTACGCAATTAAATTCTTAAGTATATTTCTTAAGGCGGTTTGTATGACATTGTTCGTAAACAAATTTAGTCAAATTCTAGATAAATGCATATAAAGGGTAATCTAAAATTAAACTATATTTCGATAAGTACAAGGTTCATATTATTTTGGCAGTTTGACACTTTGGTCACATGTTTAAGGTCCTAAATAAATTTATTTTTTGTTATGCAAGTCAACCTTAATATTTTAACTTAGTATAGTTTTTGTCATAAAAGATTCCTACTTAAATCAAAGCACGCACTTTTTAAGTTAAATGTTCAAATAATAAACTTACTTACGCTGGCTCAGCGACCTGAAGTGAATCTTGGTCTCCGACACTAAAAAACGCCATTTCACCCTATTCTGTGCTACTTGTTGCCAGTGCCGACTGCCTGAAGGGCTTGCAGGTCTTGTTGGACTTGGTCAATCCAGCGATATCTGGGGTCTTCAAACGGGCCGTCGCGTCGTCTCCCCTGAGATCGTCCCAAATACGCCTTTTTGACTGCTCGACCCTCCTCTATTCTCTCGATATGACCAAGCCATTAGTAAACTGATTGAAAATAATTAGCTCTAGCTACATAAGGCGATGTCCTTTTCATTCAGCTGTGAATAATGCTATCATATTAGCGATGTGGTATTGCAGTTCTAAATATCTACCTACATTTAACACAGTGACAAGGCTGTATGTTAAACCCGGCCACGGACTTCACGCCTCATATCTTTCCTTGCATTTAATTTGCGTAGCACGCGTCTTGGTAATACTGCATGCATTATGGAACAGACCTACCTATATTTTAAACGTACAAAATGTTCACATCTACTTTAGTACAATATAAATATTTATTTTCCAATTGATTTTGGTTACGGCGATTTTTTCTACTCCATATTAGCGTACTTATCTCCTGTATTCTAAGTTGAAACCAACAATGTCAGACGAGTCTGTATAGGTTTAAAAGTGATTTGCCTGCCCTTTTAGGTGTATAAATAATAAAATAAAAAATTGATTAAAAAATAGTAAAAGTGAAAATAACCTAAATTTTATAAAAACATCCTAAAAAAAATGTAAGTCCTTGCTTTCTTCTTTTTTTTAGTATTTATTGTTATAACGGCAACAGAAATACATCATCTGTAAAATTTCAACTGTCTAGCTATCATGGTTCATGAAATACAGCCTGGTGATAGACAGACAGAGAGACGGAAAGACGGACGGACAGCGAAGTCTTAGTAATAAGGTCCCGTTTTTACCCTTTGGTTACGAAACCCTAAAAACATATTCGGTTTCGTTCTACCAAAACCTCTATTTAACCGGTAAACTCTAAGGATTGAAAAATTAAGGTTTTCGCTCGAAATACCGACAATAATATGAATAAAATCGTTCTATTCCCTAATTAATTGACGACCTCTGTGGCGCGTCGGGCGAACACCCGACTGCGACGCAGAAGGTTGCGGGTTCGATTCCCGCCGGGAACAAGTATTTATGCTGACCATAAATTCTTGTTTCTGGTTCTGGGTGTTTCCTATATGTATAATATGTATATATTTACAAAAAAAAAGAGTATATAAGTAGTTTATCCGTTATCTGGCACCCATAACACAAGCATTAAGTTGCTTAGCTTGGGGCTGGATGGCGATGTGTAATATGTCCTGAAATATTTATTTATTTATTTATTAAACAACTCCAGTAGGAAACGCAACTATAATAATATACATATAATAATATTATATAGAAACAGTTAGGTACCCACCACAATATATCATGCATCACTCGTGGGTTATAAAATTTTATGTTTTTAATGAAAAAAATCTTAACATAATTTCTTAATGAAGATCAACAATCGTAAATTAATGTGTGTACGTAAGAGAGAGGTAATCGTACGTACCTTATTAAAGATTAAACATTTTCTCGGTAGGTATATAGACATGAGGAAAACGTAAAAATGGAAATTCTTTTACAAACAGTTTCGTAAACGTATACCTAATTCGTTCTAAACCGTCTTTAAAAAAATGAGGATCTTTTTAATTCGTCGCCTACCACATGGTGCGGAACCCTTCGTGTGAGAGTCTGACTCGCACTTGGCCGGTTTTTGTTAAAAGCCTGGGAAGTCCAAAAATTTTTAAATACAAAAAATGACAAGACTTTCTATACACTAGAATCCGGATCAAGTTTTGCCTATAGAAAAAAGTTCATACGCTCTTACTACTTCGCTATAATTTAAGGCCAGTGAGGCTGTCTTCCATACAAAAAGCGGTAACGTTTCCCCCCCCCCCCATAAACGAAGTCCGATTTTGATATACTTTGAAAATGTTCTAGATCTAATGATAAACTAGGTTTAACCGTTTTTATTTTAAAGAAATATTGAAGTATATCTGAATATCTACATTTTTTACTTAAAAACTTCATCGAGCGTTTCAATTGTTTTTAATAGACTAAACTAAATTACCAAAAAAATAAAAACGTATAAACCTAGAATAAGATGCAGTGAATTAAATGAGACCAAATTTATTTCATTTTGTGAAGGATAAAGGGGGTAAAATCGTTACGGCCCGCAACATTATTTGATAGCAAAATGAAGGCAAATACGTCCGAACTTAAACTATCTCTATCGCACGATACGGGTCATTTTTTAAAATACCTACTCGCGCCGCGTATCGAAAACTCATGATCCTCTTAAATACCTTTGTACCCAACATACAAATACCTAACGATGTTCAACTTGAGGATGACGTTGTAACTCGAGAAGTCGAACATTAGCAACGGCAACAAACAGCCTAATTGCAGGAAAGTGAAATGCGAGATGCGAATGTGAACATTTCCCAAAGAAATCAGATGTAGTACGAGAACAGAAGCTCCGGTGCTTTATTAAAAAGTAAAAAGCTTTTAATGAGTGCAAAAATAAGTGTACCTGGGTGACTATGATAATGTCTGTGTTGCAAAATAACGATATCGTCCTAATGTCTTGATATTAAAAAGCTAAATAGACAAAAACGCTAAACGCCCTAGTAACGTTTAGATTTAAAATTATCGTAGATAATAAATATTTGTTTATGTTTTGAACATAGTAGGTACCTATATCTAATTCTATATAAATACTTTTGCATTTATTTCATAAGTTAACTCACGCTATTCTTAACTCATGTGCTCACGGTTATGATTTTCATATGTGGTTCAATTATTAAAGTACTAAATATTTAAGAACTTTTTTAAGTACTTTTTTAAGAACTTTTTTAAATATTTAAGAGAAGGTATTTAAGTACCAATATTATTATGGTACCACCTAATTCTTTTAATACACTTCTTTGGTAGGTATCAATAGACAGTTATCAAACGAATAGTCCGACTCCCAACTCCGAGTATATATGAGTTTCTTCTCTTAATCAGTACTGGTACCTAAGTGCGCAACCTTAGCATTTATCTAACAGAGATTCTTCTTCTTTTTTTTCACAGTCATATACAGGGTTATTGGAAATTAATTGACACGGCGTTTAGGGCTTCTTCTGTGCACCTTAACGATCAACTTTTGTTCTACGACTTTTGGAAATTAATTATAAAAATATTCCATACAAAAATAAAAAATTAAATCCAACAGTTCAAATAATACTCAACTCTACGTCTACGTCACAGAATCAATCATAGTAGGTATGGTACAACCCGATCGCGCGCGCGCACTTGCCGCATAGACATAGAAAATTACCAGACAGTACGAGAAACACTTAAATTTTTTTTTTGGGATATGTATTAAGTTTCGACAAAAGTCGTAGAACAAAAGTTGTTGGTTAAGGTGCACAGAAGAAGCCCTTAACGCCGTGTCAATTAATTTCCAAAAACCCTGTATAAAGCCCATGTGAGCCCATTGCACTATGACTGCATTAAAATGAAGGTATGCATAAAACTACCCATACAAGTACGTTAATAATATATCTACGGCAAATGTAGATGATAAAGATTGTTGGAATGTAAATTACAATTATTGTAAAGTTGAGGTCTGAGGATAATGAATTAACGGAATAACTAGAGAGTGAATAAGATTGCATTCTTAAGTTTATATCAGGTGTAAAATAATTAATTTGCCGTAGTGTGATCAATTGAGGCGTAGGTATGTAGATATAAATAGATGCTGTCGGCTGCATAATTGCAGACCCACCGTAGAGCTCCAAAACGGCTGTTATAAGAATGTTTTCAACACGAGCAACATACTAGACAACTGCTTTAGTTGAAGTGTAAAGTCTTCTAACTCATCAATTAATCAAACAAAAAATATTAGAATGAAAACATTCCAATAATAGTAATTTTCGAACTCTACCGGGGGCTGCAATTATGCAGCCGACTGTACATCTCGCTCAATTTTTATCATCTATTTTAAAAAGTTTCATAGTAGGTACAGTCAGTAAAAGACTGAGGGTAACAGGTGCATATTTTAAAGTTTTGATTTTTTTATTGACGGTTGTATAATTTTTAGTTACTCTGCGTGAAATAACCAACACTTCGAAAGATTCAGTGATATAAAGCAGAATAAATAACAAATACTGAACCATTGTTTAAAATAAGTAAAACTTTAAAATATGCACCTGTTACCCTCAGTCCTTTGCTGACTGTACACACACATTATGATGCAATTGATACTGTTTTGTTTATTCAAAACCACATGAGTTGTGTTCAAAACTACATTTTGTTGTGAGGTCAAAAAGTTTATAAAATAGTTAAAACGTTAGTTTCTTTGTCTGCTTCAGTTGTACCTACGCAGAAAATGTGGTTTGGCACGTGTTCGGTTGTAGGTAATATCCGTTATACCTAGTTGGTAATACCTACTTACATATTGAGTGCTTTATCTTCAAACGGAAACAGGCTGGGCTAGTCAGGTAAATATGTGGTTTCGTTTTGTTGTTTAAGTACAAATGTAACGTTTGATGAAACAATATGAAAACAAAAAAAAAACAAATGGTGGTCTGTAACGTTGGTTTACGGACGCAGTTTTATTTTGGTTTTTAAGGCGTTTTAAAGTGATTGCAATGAATAAAGTAATTTTGACTTTTATATTGGACTATCACCTGTCCCTAAATATTTCATTACTAGGAATAAGTGTTGATTTGTCGTGAATGTTTAAAACAGATAAGTAATACAAATCCTAGAATACCAAGTAAATTAGCCCTCATGCAATTAGCGACAAGTATTGTCTACCTAGTCAGGCTTACGTAACTCCGAGGTCGAATTCAATAGTTACTAGGCCTTTATGCAGTGTCAGTCATGCAACCCACGGTATTATTTGCCTGAATTGTCGAACTATACTAGAATTAGAATACGAGAGGTTTTTCGGTCCTTTGTTATTCTTGTTTTGGCTGTGCAAAAATGGATTTTTCTTACCGAAAAATGTATTTGCTATAATTAACATTGGTCTTAATGGTCTAGCTAGAATAACATCTTGATGAAACCCGCAGCTTAGTTGACTCCAGACGCATTGACGAGTTATTTCCTCTGGACATGGTCGACTAAGCTGGGAGGGTGGTATATCTAACTAATACATGTCTCAGGCACTACAGCGGCAGCACCCAGAATAGCAAGGATTAAATTATCTAGATTAGATTTAAATGCCAATTTTTTTTATTATTCTATTTATTTGGAAAACCAGCAGCTTTACAAAAACCACCACCAATTTAAATGTCCCTAATACATAAACACATCTAATTGTGCGACTCTAAGTAATTGTTTTGCCTACGTAACCTTTTGTTTGCCCTCGGACATGACTCTATCTATTCAGATCACAGTGCAAATCATGAATCATAAAGAACTTCGATCTTTACTATTTATAAAGGAAACTAGCTGCGCCCCGCGGTTTCACCCGCAAAAGTCCCGATCCCTTGGGAATATCGGGATAAATAGTAGTCTATATTTTTAAATTCGATCTAGCAGTTCCTCAGATAAGCACGTTTAAACAAACAACGGAAGCCCTTAAAGATGAGTAATTTTTCCCGTATTTTTTCACCTTTCCCACTAATTCTTTGCTCCTATTGGTCGTAGCGAGATGTTATATAGCCTAACTAAAGCCTTTCTCGATAAATGGACTAACCAACAAAAAAAATTTTTTCAATTCGAAGTAGTAGTTCCTGAGATTAGCGCGTTTAAACAAACAAACACATAAACTCTTTAGCTTTACCTACTATAAATTAAAACGTTGTAGGTATTATATAAATGTCCTTTATCAAAATGTAACTAAAATTACTCGTATGATTCATCTCCCTGACAGCGGGATACTTTTCAATCTTCACATTCTATCAATCAACTTGGGTTTTATTAAATAAAATAAATAAATAAAAATAAATATTTCAGGACATATTACACATCGCCATCCAGCCCCAAGCTAAGCAACTTAATGCTTGTGTTATGGGTGCCAGATAACGGATAAACTACTTTTATACTTTTTTTTTGTAAATATATACATATTATACATATAGGAAACACCCAGAACCAGAAACAAGAATTTATGGTCAGCATAAATACTTGTTCCCGGCGGGAATCGAACCCGCAACCTTCTGCGTCGCAGTCGGGTGTTCGCCCGACGCGCCACAGAGGTTTATTGCATTTATAATAATTTATTTACGTTTTAAACATGACGTCATCGTTTATTAAGCTTATATTATTATGTACCTACCTATTTACCGAGTCGTATACTAATCGATGTTTAATGTTTGTGACCTAAATAAATATTCAGAACTAACATTTAAATTTGACGACCTCTGTGGCGCGTCGGGCGAACACCGGACTGCGACGCAGAAGGTTGCGGGTTCGATTCCCGCCGGGAACAAGTATTTATGCTGGCCATAAATTCTTGTTTCTGGTTCTGGGTGTTTCCTATATGTATAATATGTATATATTTACAAAAAAAAAAGTATATAAGTAGTTGATCCGTTATCTGGCACCCATAACACAAGCATTAAGTTGCTTAGCTTGGGGCTGGATGGCGATGTGTAATATGTCCTGAAATATTTATTTTTTATTTTTATTTTAAATTAGGTATTTTGAAGATGACTAAACTACCTTTAACTACCTACACTCTAAATAAATAAATATAAATATTGCAGGACATTCCACACATAGCCCCAAGCTAAGTGACTAGAATTGTGTTATGGGTTATGCAAGACAATGAATATACTTTTATTTTGTAAATATATACTTGAAATACATAGAAACAACCAGACCACAGCCAAATATCTAAGCAAAAATAATTGTCTGAGGCGGGAATCGAACCCGCAACTCTGTGTTTAAATAAATAAAAATAAATAAATATTTCAGGACATATTACACATCGCCATCCAGCCCCAAGCTAAGCAACTTAATGCTTGTGTTATGGGTGCCAGATAACGGATAAACTACTTATATACTTTTTTTTTTGTAAATATATACATATTATACATATAGGAAACACCCAGAACCAGAAACAAGAATTTATGGTCAGCATAAATACTTGTTCCCGGCGGGAATCGAACCCGCAACCTTCTGCGTCGCAGTCGGGTGTTCGCCCGTTGTGCCAACTAGGTCGTCGTAAATAAAATATTCTTCTATAAACTAGAAAAAACTGAAACTGTGTGATTTAATAACTCATTAAAGTCATTAAATTAGGGCATTTTACCGTTTTACTTACGAATACTTTAAAAATATATATACGGAAGTATTTAGGTTGATTTTTATGTTCATAATAATTGTACCAGCATTACTTTCTTTCATTTTGCTAATTAAGCCCCACAAATGTAGAGAGAGCAGCACATTTTCTTGTGACCAACAACGGTTGTGACTTGTGACTGACATTTTTACCTTGTTAATAGTTCCTAAAGAATTATAATTAGAATTATTTTAAACTAGCTGCGCCCGATTATCCGATTATCATTGGATAGCCTATGTGTTAATCCAGGTCTCTAGCTACCTACATACCGAGTTTCATCGCAATCGGTCCAGTATTTTTGGCGTGAAGGAGTAACAAACATACATACACACACACACAAACTTTCACATTTATAATATTAGTAAGATTCGTGAATATACTTAGCTGGAACGGTTGACAATAATATAAATACCTATACCTTTTCTTTATTCTACCTTACAGGCATACGAAATTAGCTTACTTCTTTTATAGCTTTACTCGTTTGACATTTATGAAGATTTCGTTGTTGAAATGGTTGACTCTCAACGGATCTTCTATTTTCAACGGAACACCCTTTGAAAGTGTTTTACTCTCATCGGCCCCCTGGACTAGGGGCGATAAAAGCTAAATTAAAGTGTGATCTGAGGTTCTAGCGGATCTTCTATGCTTCCTGAGGGGAACCGAAAAGCTGTTCTTATAATTTCCTGTCTTTTTATCATATTCTTTTGTTTCTTATTGTTATACATTCTATGTTTTGTTTTGTCAACAACTATCAACTGTGCTAAATATGTTTTTGTCGTGTGCTTGTCCAAATAAATGTTTTTCTATTCTATATTCTTCTGTTAAGATTTGTACAACTGAAAAAAAGATCGAAAAATCAAAAACAAAAATCGATCAAAACGGAAACTAAAGACGATCGAAAAACAAAACAAAAGACGATCGAAAACCTAAACAATAGTCGATTGAAATAAATACATAACCTTCCTACGTAAAAGTTGCCCTTCATAAATCATATTATCGTAATGTGGTCTACTAACTCGTTAGTTACTCGACAGATTGTCGTAATGATTATGCCAACCTATTGTCTCAGTTACTGTAATGCAATTAACATATTATCATAACAAAAGCATCATCAGTAGAATGGTTCTCATTCTTTATTTTAACTAACACTTTCATCGCGTGAGAATGTTGGGTGGTTTATTGATCATGATTACATGCATTTTTGGATGTTAATTCATTGAAAAGTCTATATTGAAAGTGTCTGAACCGGGTCTTTTTTTAGATAATGCGAGTAATTTGTAAGCCATCTTCTTATCGTGTCAGAGGTTGAGCTAAATTAAATATTGTCTGACCAACAGCTGCATGGTGTTTATCGTCTCCTCTAGTCTAGGGGGGACGACAAGCGTGAGATAGTTCTTAAAAGGGGGTCCGTTGAGAGTAAGGGATCCGTTAGGAAAGTCGTTAAGCGTCAACCCCTGCAATATTGTTGGCAGACCTAGTATAGATCACCTTAAATAGCCATAAAAATAAGAAACTTATTAAGAAAATTATATTCCCCTTATGTGATATTTATTTTACGAGTATTTGGTCTGGCAATTTCATGGTATTATGACTTACTTACCTAATTATAATGTGTTGGTACGATAACGATTTATTATAAAATTTGAATTAAAAAGTTATATCATCAGGATGTTTGATGGTCAATGCCATATTATTTGCTCCGGAAGGAACCGTATTACCTACCGGTAGTTACCTTACTCCACTAAAACCCAGCAATTTGAGCATGTCTAATTAGAAAGAATCATTTAATTAAATTAAAAACACAAAATGTTATGTCAAAAATTACAAATTACAAGGATATTATTTACAAAACACAAAATTACCAAAACAGGCACAAACAAAAAAAAAACAAAGATTACTTAAACTGTAGGACTACATCTATACTACCTCATGAAGGGCACTTACACTCTTAAATCTACATAAATGAATCCCTATTTTCCTTGGTCACGGTATCACGGCTGGACCATTTTCGCTAGTTCTTTTTTTGTTGTGTTTGTTATTGTCAGGAGAAGGTTCTTATAAAAGAAAATTTTAACGCGGGTGAAACCGCGCGGCGCAGCTAGTATTATATATATCCGTAACCCCCGATTCCGTAAGAATATCGGGATAAAAAGCCTCTGTTACTTCCAATGAATCAAGGTATCTTTATACCAAGTTTAATCTAAATCCGTCCAGTAGTTTCGGAGACTAGTTCGTTACAAAAAAAAAAATATTTTTTTGTAACGAACTTGTCTCCGAAACTACTGGATGAAACTTAGTGTGAGGATACATTGATTCATAAAATATAAACGCAGAAGGTTGCGGAACCCGCAGGCAGTTACAACTGCCGTAGTTGCGTTTTAAAGGTAACTCTATTAATAGTTATGCAAAAAAATTTTTTTACGAAATGAGAACGACTTTCAAACATATATTATTTTATTATCATCGCCTCTAATGCCTATTGTCCAAATCGACTTCTCACAATCATCGCTTGTTAAGTACTTAGGTATGTCATCTCGCTAAGAGTTGGCAGTTGGCACACGCATTGTTTGAGGTTTTTTGACGTGTTTCGTATGTGGGTATCAACAATGGCATAGTACGTGGTACCACAGTGTCGTGGTGTGAACAATGGGAAGGCTGTCTACTAGTGTGCCTGTGTACCACTACAGACATGCGTAGCCTTTTGCGGCGCTCTGCTAATGGAAAACGATTGGATTGTTCGTCAATGCAAATTAGTCTGTTGATTCATGACTTTCTTTTATTATTTTATTGGATATTTTTATATTAAGGCAAATACTGGGCTTGCATTTGACTTTATCTCACCTGATGCGATATTCATAATTTCAACTTAAGAAATGAGTATGATCTGACCGTGCCCGGTAGTAGGCTCCGAAAAATAAACAGGTCGTTTAATAACACATGTGTGCTCTATTAAAATAATTTACCTAACTTTAGATGTTTGTACCTATATGACATGTCCAATTTTTTTATAAAGCATAAATTGTGCGGTAAGGCGTACTATGATACTTCGTCGTAATTATTGGATGTGACTTTAACTGCTCCATTTCAAAAAATACTTTCAAAAATATTTGTGATATTGACCTTTGTGAGTGTGATCACATGAAAAAAAACCCCATGAGTTTCTTTTGTGCTTTCTTCTAATTGGTGGGCGCGTTCCGAAGGCACACATCCTAACTTCGTTTCTAAGACGTTTCTATGTGATGTTTGTACAAAATGTACGGTCGGCTGCATAATTGCTAACCCACCGTAGAGCTCCAAAACGGCTGTTATAAGAATGTTTTCAACACGGGCAAGATTCTAGACACCTGCTTAAGATGAAGTTTAAAGTCTTCTAACTCATCAATTAATCAAACATAAATTATTAGAATGCAAACATTCCAATAATAGTAATTTTAAAACTCTACCGAGGGATGCAAATATGCAGCCGACTGTACCTATGCATCGAAATAAAAAAAATGACTTTGACTTTGATGGGAAACTACTATGAAATCGAGGATGTAGCGACTGTAGCATGCTCGCCTAGAAGTTAAGGTACCTATTTACTAGATCTAAGGTTGTACGTTTGGGGGAACAGCATGATTTATACCTTACTTTTTTGTTGATATTTAATTTTATCAAATCTACTTATGTATTTTATTTATATTGTTGCATCCTGCTACTTTGCCAATAACACCAATATTTTAAATTTTATTTTATATGCAAATAAATGCATGAATAAAACTTGTTCGATGTTAAAATTAACAAATTATCAATTTAATTTCGACATCAAACTATATTTCAATGCAACCTTTGTATCAAAATATGGACACAGAATAGATAATAATCTAATATATGGAGAAATACTATTTGATATCAACTTTGAAGCAAATCACCCCCAAATAACTTTCTACTCCTTTTTTATCCCGAATTTTAATAAAATACGAGGGACATCTTCCATCAATTCTGTTAAAGAATGTTTGTGCAAAATTTGAAGAAGATTGGACCAAGGAATCACTTTGTCCCATACAAACTTTGCCCCACTTTTTCACCCCCTCATTGGTAGAATTTCGGAAAATCCTTTCTTATCGGATGCCTACGTTATACAAAGAACACACCCTCCAAGTTTAGGTATCTACGATTTGTGGTTAGGCTGTGCGTTGATCCGTCAGTCAGTCAGTCAGTCAGGACAAAGCATTTTATAGATTAGTAGTCGTAGATGACAAAGACATTCTTTATCTTGGTAGGTACAAAATGTCTCCGCAAAAACAGTTGTGGAACCGTTTCGGATACTCACACTAAATTGCTTACTCTAACAGTTGGCAATTCAGTATTGTCTGTTACATACAACCTTGGCCTAGTTTATTCGAAAACTTTAGTGATTTAATTTAAATTGAACGCATAGCTTAATTGAATTACCAACTTAAGACGAGGTGGTAAGACCACAAGCGCGATAGAGGTGTCTTAAAAACAGTTGTTATCAAACACTAAAATCCATAGAATGATATTTTTACCGTCGTAAACGTGAAGAAATGCTTTGTATTGTCATATACTTCGAAACACGATTAGAGTGATTTGCCTCGATAGAAAAAAATCGTGAAAATCTAAAAAAAATCGTAATTTTATTGAAATTTTTTAATTTTACGGCGATTGTAAAGAACAAGTGCAAAATTTTCATAAACCTTACATCAAATCCCACAATGTAGTATAGATGGTTTTTCACTAAAATAGATGTTAGTCTTTTAATTACATAAAACTGTTAAAATGGCCATTTCGCGGCGCGCGAGGGAAAGGGATAGAGTCATAGCGCGGCGCGCGCGTGGGAAACGGATAGGGGTTTTCAGGTCCTACTTCACCTTAAGCCATTTACATGTTCTGAACGTACCATTAACATTGGATCTCAATAAAAACAGCCACTAACGCATACTAATTAAAAACATTGACCTCATAAATGTCGAACTAATTAAACCGGTGCATCGAAAGCGAATTTAAACAAGCCATGTCTGGTTTCAGTGAAAGTATTTCTCTATGAAGATATCAATGATAATTTATCGCTTTCTCATCTTACTTTGGTTGGTTACTAATATTAAAAACGAAAGTAGGTATGTTCCTTTGTCTTTGATTTTAATAATGCAAAAAAGGGCAACATATCCCTGTTATGGCTGTTTCCTGGCAACATCAAAAGATTAGTGACTGGCTTTTTAAGAGGATGGATGGATTCTATGGTTTGGCGCTGGAGAGCAATGTACAGTCGGCTGCATAATTGGAGCCCTCGGTAGAGTTCTAAAATTACTATTATTGGAATGTTTGCATTCTAATAATTTTTGTTTGATTAATTGATGAGTTAGAAGACTTTAAACTTCACCTAAACCAGGTGTCTAGAATCTTGCTCGTGTTGAAAACATTCTTATAACAGCCGTTTTGGAACTCTACGGTAGGTCAGCAATTATGCAGCCGACCGTACTATATATACTTCATAGTTTTGCACTACCAAATAGGGAAATCTTAGTCCTACATATTAATGTTTTCTTTCCCTTTTTTCAAGAATAGCTAAAGTCACCGATCATAGGTGGTCAGTGGCTTTAGTCACAATAATATATCCATTAGACTGGTAGAGCTATTAGCTCTATCTATTTATTTTCTAAACATTTATATGTTAACTAACACCATGCTTAGCCATACATATACCAACTAAGCAATAGTTAGTACGTTTTTGATCTTAATAGAAATAAATTATTAAAACTACTGAACCCAATGACATTCGGTAAGTATGTAGACGACGATGGGTTTGCAAAGATTCGATACTGACTCGTATGTACGAAATAACATAGACTTGTTTTCGTCCGATAGCCTACGATCGATCGGTACTAAAGCGAGTGAAACAGTAGGACTTTGATAGTATACATTAGTGATCGTTTGGTTCGATTATTGATTAACCGTTTTGTCAATTCATGATCAGTTTTGTTGGCGATGAGTTAATCCTATTGTTACAAATGTAGGTCTATTGTTAGGTTATCGATGTTTAAGTGGATAAAGATGAAGCTTCTATGTCTATTTGCATCGATATATGTATATGTATACTATAAACACGGGTTGCGATCGCGTTATAACTAATTGTTACAAAGGGATCGCGAATTTAATATTTACCCGACGCGCGACGTTTTGATCGAGTTGCATCGATCGTGGTCACAGGCCTATCTACGTATGTACGTACTTATAACTCACATGACATTATTATGTAAATAGCTTCAGTCAGTAAAACGTTCTGGAAAACGCTGAATGATTATATTTTTATTGCAGTGTCCATAGTTTCACACTGTCAAGGCCGCGGTCATTGTTAAACATAGCAGATTGATTACAGTCAGATGTTGTTGTAGGTTAATCTAAAGATAACTTTAACCCGCGACTTCGTTCAGATTTTCCAAAAGCCTTTCTTAAGCTAAAGTGGCATACCACTTTGGCTTAAGAAAGGCTTTTGGTCATAACCAAAAGCGCGATAGAGGTGTTTTAGAAACAGTTTTTTGGGTATCAACCACTAAAATCCATGTAATGATATTCCTACTATCGTAAAGGTGAAAAAATGCTTTGTATTGTCATACACTTCGAAACACGATTAGAGTGATTTGCCTTGATAGAAAAAAAATTGTGAAAATCCTAAAAATCGTCATTTTTTTAGCTTTTTCAATTTTACGGCGATTGTGAAGAAAAAACAAGTACAAAGTTTATATTTTCATAAACTTTACCTCAAATCCCATAAGGTAAGTATTTTAATTACATATAGGAAAGTGGATAGGGGTTTTAGGCCCTACTTCACCTTAACGGATGCCCACGTTTTAACAGCTGTAATGCTAAATTTTAGCCAAATCCGTCCATTGATTTGGGTTGCTAAATATCATTCAAATATAAAAAATTTGATGGCTGTTTCACTGCTAAGAAAATATTTCAGAAAAATTAGTCGTCGTCTTGGGCAAAAACTAGTTTGCTCCGTGACAATGACAAATAGACAAACTAACAGATGGTTTAGGTATAACTAGCTGCGCCCCGCGGTTTCAACCACGTAAGTCCCGTGAGAATATCAAAATAAAAAGTAGCCTATACCTTCCTCGATAAATGGACTATCCAACACAAAAATATTTTTTCAATTGGAACCAGTAGTTCCTGGGATTAGCGCGTTCAAACAAACAGACTCTTCAGCTTATATTAGTATAGATTAAATTGTATAGGTACCTACCACTACTACATACATAATCATAGATACGTAGGTAGATACCTAAATACCTGTATGGTAAATGTGTATATGGACTATCATCCATTACTTTACCATGGTCCAGTGCATTCTATAATTCAGTTGCTTAGGTTACATGTACAGTCGGCTGCAATAATTGCAGCCATCGGTAGAGTTCGAAAATTACATTTATTGGCATGTTTTCATTCTAATAATTTTTGTTTGATTAATTGATGAGTTAGAAGACTTTAAACTTCACCTAAAGCAGGTGTCTAGAATCTTGCTTGTGTTGAAAACATTCTTATATTTTCAGTTTTCTTGAGAGATAAGTAAGAGCTAGTAAGTAATATAATTTGCAAGGGTTCTTTTTGCTTCTACAAAAATGAAATTTGTGCCATTACCAAAAAAATTTCAACAAAATCGGGAGCTCTATTTTTGAATCGTTCGCCCAACGTCGAGCGCTCGATTTCTACTGATATTCGTTCGACATTGGAAATTCGCTAATTTTGAATCGCTCGAGTGTAACGAGTAGTCTCCACCACTCGTCGCTGACAGGCGAGTGGTAGAATAAACGTTGAACAATCATTGTCAAACATTCGGAAACGATATTGGAAAATATTTATATCTTTTGGGATTATTTCGAATGTTCATGGGTAATTACCGGTTGTTCTATTTTCTGCATAAAACGAATAAAAATTGTAATTTTATATTTCGACGACGAACGATTCAAAAATACAGAAAAATGGTGTCATGAGACTTGGAAGTCGAGCGTGACTTGTAGGCGTATACGACGAATAATTGTCACACGAGCGATTCAAAAATAGAGCCCCGGTTCTTGACAAAGAAGTTGTGTCCAACAACAACAATATATTCTTAACTACCTATACAATTGAATTGAGAACCTCTTCCTTTGATATCGGATAAGAACACACATACATACAGGTCAAAAACATCCGACATAACACCCTTTTGGCTTCGCCGTAGTTGGGTAAAAACTATTATAGTTGGTTTTTGTTTTTACATATGACATATGGTCAGCGTTTGACCGCTATCACACCTGCCTGATATGTAGTAGGTAACGAAGCGGTCTAAGATATTATTATAGCAAGTTTTTCTAGAAACCTGTTCAAGATATCGTAAAACGTTTTAATAAATAGCTTTTATTTTAATTAGTTAGACAATAAATTAATAGGTTTTCATTAGGTACTGATGTTTACATAAAATGTAGGTAACATTTCCTACAAGTGTAACATATTTGACCTACTAGGAGCACATACCGCACCGGTGGTGTTTAATTAGCAGTGGCGTAGCGACTGTCGCCCGGGGCGGACTCTTAGGCCCGTATTAATAAATCGCTCTCAATATCGATCTTGAGTGCGTATCAGTCGAGTGAGTCTTGAGATTTGGTCACTATCTTAAGTTAGGCGTTAATTAATAGATAAAACTCAAGTTTTAACCAGGCTGATATCGCTCTTGAGATTTGAGACTGATCTTGAGAGCGACTTTGAATATAACGCTTTGTTCTTACCTTGAATGATATGTTCTTACCCTATGGTGGTCATATTTTGCTGTCAACTTGTTTTTAACAAAATGAAAATATTTAAAAAAATGTAAGATTTGTATGGCCCGCAATCAGACTTGAGTTCATGACTCAATCTTGAGACATATCTTGAGAGCTGAGTTTGATTTATTAATACGGTATGACTCAAGTGATACGTCGCTCTTTAATCGCGTCTTAAGATAGGTTTATTAATCAGCGCAACAACTCAAGAGCAAACTCAAGATTGAAATCGATATTGAGTTCGGTTTATTAATACGGACCTTAATTTGCCGCCATTTTGATGTCATAAAAATAATAATGTTGACAATTTGCCGCCTTTTTGACGTCATAAAAATAATAATGTTGACAATTTGCCGCCTTTTTGACGTCATAAAAATAATAATGTTAGTGTTTGTGAGAAAGAACGTTACGATTTGAAAGAATTGGGCGAAAAATATATATTTTATAACTATGTAAAGGACGCGGGCCAACTCCTGATTTGCAACAACGGGGCGGGCTAATTTCTTGAAAAATAACTGTCAAACTGACCGCTATAATAGTGACCACACAAATTTTTTTTTTCCAATTTTGTCGCCCTCCTAATGGTGGCGCCCGGGGCGGTTGCCCCTCCCCCCCCCCCCTTGCTACGCTACTGTTAATTAGTAACTATACCGATGCATTCTTATTTGCTATGTTACTCATTTGTGGCTGATACAATGATACGTGTGCTCTATGTTTGTCTTTGTTATGTTATTGACCTTAGAGTTAGTAGGTTAAAATTATTGTTCATGTTATACAGGGTCGAGGGTTACTTCTGTGCACCTTTATAATCAACTTTTGTTCCGCGACTTTTGGAAATTCGAATATTTTTTCAAAATGTTTTGGTTATGTTTACACGAAAATCAGCTGCTTCGTACCTATTCGAATTAACATAACCATAAAAATTAGCAAAGATTAAAAAAAAAAACTCGCACAAAAGTTGATTGTAAAAGTTCACCTAAAAGCCCTCAACAGCTTTCTTATATTATAATTATTCATAACCCTGTAAGTTTTCTAGACTGTTAGTCTAGAAAACTGGAATTTTTTTGACTGTAAAATACGCAGTACGCAGTACCACAGAATATATCATAGTACAGCAGTACTTAGGTACTGCGTTGAATTTTTCTTATGTAAAATACGTAGTAAATATCAAAAATACCTAAGTAAAATATGTAGGAAAAATACAACGCAGAATCTTAGTACTGCGTTGTATTTTTGCCTTTGTATTTTTACAGGTTTTTAGCTAAAGTTGGCCAGTTTATGACGAGAGATACTTTCTGGGTTTAAACGGCTTAATCGATTTTATTGAGTTTTGCTTTTTGTGAATTTTGTTTCCCTACTTAAGTTTGTTAAAAAATCCATCAGACATTTGAAATTATTTCACAAAGCAAAGTACAAAGTAGAACAAATAATTTGTACCTACCTGGCAACCCTGGTTTAGTTTTTGGTAACTTTGTTCCAAGTTACCAAAAACTAAACCTGGGTTTTTTTATTTCGATCGATACGCAAGGATTACTATCTAGTTAACTTAAAGTTAATTATACCAAAAATTGTACACTAATTATGTATTTTTACTTGTTTCAGGTACATTGAACGTTATTTCGAAAACATACAAGATCATAGATCACTGGGTTAGCAATCTGAACTGCCTAATTGCATATGCGGGCCTTGCAAAATTGCAATTAACAAATCACGATAAGATGAAAGGGTAAAAGTGAACCATATAAAGTTAGACACTAACAATAAATAAAATTAGTGTTTGTTTGCGTAATGAAAAGTAGGTATACGCAATTTAGTCCGATCAAATTAGGCCGAAAATGGGCAATGGGCAACTTTGCTTCAAAGACAGTATTTGTCAAAATTTTACGCTCTATAACTTTCATAAAGACATTAAACGTAATTTTGAAGAAGATAAAACAAGCTTTGTCCAAAAAACGCAACTTCAACACAGCCTCCACCCTTGAGGCCTTTTTGTATAATCATAAAAGTGCATCAATTTTAAAAACAACACGAATTATATCCTCTGATTTTAACTTTTTTCTTGGACTAAGTAATTTTAACGAAGTAATATCATGTCTCCGTGAACCGAATTTGGTTCGGATAGTTGAAGCACAGTTGAAGGGCGTTCCAATATAAGTCACAGCCGTAACTTAGACACGACAATTAGGTATAAAGGCAACGTGATTGTAAAAACTCACAATAAGCTTCAGCTATGCAAGTATCCATTGAATTGAACAAATGTACTTACAATTGGTCATGCTCTAAATTTTACAATCGGGGTCAATACTGGTTTTGAATGTTTTGGTAAAGTTTTTGAAATTCAGAATGCGTAGGTACTTAATGGAATACCTAAGTCTTTTAAACAAAGTGCTTAGGAACAACGAGTTGATTAAGAAGGGTCAGATCCACCCACTCCAGTGTGATGTCAGGACTCGTGACTCAGGAGGTGCAGCGTAGTTTGCTCGGGAGCCCCGCAGTCGCACTAAATTTGACATGGATCGTTCATGCCCTATCTTCCAAGGGTTACCTTGCAGCGACCAACCTGAGTTCTTAGTCTGTTAATTGCCTGACACACTCCCAAAGGCAAGTCATAACCAGCGGAAAGAGTCTCTGCAGGGTCCAGAAAATGCGGAGGTGGGGCATACTTTTCCCTCCACATGTGAACTCGGGCATCTCCGGCACTTTCGGTGAGGGGTAGAGTGAACTTTAGGAAATTCTATAGCGTAATAGACGAAACGAGGCCAATATTTTGTCCACAAAATATATCTACTTTAAAGTCTCGTAACACACTAGCTTAGTTATTTAGTATATTTAACTAATTCTTACTTACTTACGTATCTACTTATACGTACAATGCACCATTTAAATGCTAAATGCGAGTCTCACACCTACACACCTCCTTTCATGTTGGTCACCTAGATGCAAATGTCCTCTGCCATTTTTGTCTGACCAAGAAAGTGAATAATCACAAGCTAAACTATAATAACTTGGCAATAAAAACTCTCATGTCAACGGAATTAAGTTTAATATTGTTTTTGTTATTTCTTGACTGTACGTTTTGGTGCAGTCAATGCGTAGGAAAATCCTTAATAGTAAAGGTTATTTTATTAATTTTAAATCTATATTTTTGGCGTTATTGCTGAGTAGAAAGTGTGTCAAGGATTTCACTGTTTTAGATTAATTAAACTTTACCTAAAATTCGTTATAATTAGTATTCAGAAATCGACTCCTAAAAAGTTATTATCGAAAGCGTTCTACTTACCCTTTATAGAGTTAGAGACTTGTTATTTAGGAATGGATTAAATCTCTAAGGTTTATTAAAAAAGACAAAGGCTTTTTTTTCTAAGCTACTTTCGAATAGTTTGATAGATGGCGGGCTTTATGGTCACTGCAGTCTGATAAGATAATGTTATTATGATGTTTTTTTAAATGCTACCCGGTCAAGTATAAAGACTTTTAAGTGAGCATAATATTATACAGCCTCGTCTTTATAAACTGCATCGATTTTTACTGGCCATAGACAAGTTCCGGTGATATTTACCTCCGTTGATGTGAAGATGCTGCTGCCTTCAATCGTGGCATCTAGAACTAGTCCTTTTTAGAGTTCCGTACCTCAAAAGGTAAAAAAAGAAACCCTTATAAGATCACTCTCTTGTCCGTCTGTCTGTCCGTGTGTCACCACCGATTTTCTCAGGAACGGGTGGACCTAGCAAGTTGAATTTTTTTGAGTGAGCCCAATTACTAAACAGATTTTGAAGATATTTTTATACCGATAGTTCTACAAGATCTTACACAAGTAAAATTAGCAAGTAAACTTATTCATTCGGATCACAGTTGCATCTAATTAGGTATGCAGATTACACAATGTCTCGACTTAGCAGTGTAGTAGTAACGCATGTAGATTGTTGGTAAGTACAAAGCCATTCACAATCGTCACTGAATAGAAATCAACTTTCCTCAACACGTGCTATGAATTTATCAAATCTATGTAAGTACGAGTCTACTGATTCTATTATTACTGCTCTATTTTTTACTAAAACCCGTTGTTTTTATTTTTTATTCTCGTTCAAGGATGAAAATAATATTGCTAAAGTAATTTAAAACGGGTTATTATTTGCCATGTTTTTATTATTTTTCGATCATGGTAGTTTAAAGTCTTAGATGGCGAAAATATTTATTCTGATTTCTTAAATTCGTCCGCATTTGTTCTGTAGGTAGGTATATCGTCCCATATAACTTCTTACAGAAAAAAAAGACTCGTCAGTCTTTTTTTTCCTCTGTTATTATGGACTAAGGCGCGATCAGCGACTTAGTACTATATAGTTATAACCGGTCAGCTCTGTGACCAAACATTTTTAGCTGTCTTGAGCAGTATTTAGAGTTTTGCTTATTTATCCTGTCAGCTCTGTGATCGAACATTTTTTATTCTCGTTCAAGGATGGAAATAATATTGCTAAAGTAATTTAAAACGGGTTATTATTTGCCATGTTTTTATTATTTTTCGATCATGGTAGTTTAAAGTCTTAGATGGCGAAAATATTTATTTTGATTTCTTAAATTCGTCCGCATTTGTTCTGTAGGTAGGTATATCGTCCCATATAACTTCTTACAGAAAAAAAAGACTCGTCAGTCTTTTTTTTCCTCTGTTATTATGGACTAAGGCGCGATCAGCGACTTAGTACTATATAGTTATAACCGGTCAGCTCTGTGACCAAACATTTTTAGCTGTCTTGAGCAGTATTTAGAGTTTTGCTTATTTATCCTGTCAGCTCTGTGATCGAACATACGGTTCACTCTACTTATCGCGTGATTCCATTTTCATACTTAAATACCTATAATTATTCTTGTGTTCTTGTTTTGTTGGTTACATTATTGTTTAGTGTTATGTCATTTATATCATAGAGTTCTTAGAAATGCAGTAAAAGCGATCATTGTGCTAATTATCGGACAAATGCAAATTATGCGAATCCACTGTGTGTAGGTTGTACCACCTACGGAGTTATATCCTATTAATTTATTAGCTTATAAATAATAATACGGAGGGGCATTTAAAAGGGCCGTTGATCAATGATAATATTATGCCTACAATGTTTCTCTAGGATCTTATAGCAGGTGTAGCCTTCAAAAGCAAAATTTCCTCCGTTCGCTTATAGATAAAATTGTTTATTATTGCATAAAAAACAGATGAATTTTATTTGTGTATAATTTTCGGCTTGATCTTCAGCGTCCTTAAGAAATATAAGGATAATAGACATTTATTTAGTCTAATAGGTACTTACTGGGAAATCTAGTAACTAAGTATATCTGTTTAACTCTACAATCAAACATTTTTTTATATATATTTTAGATTTCGAAAACTATTAACAAAGAAATCAGTTGGTAATTGGTATACCTACGTAATATTTATTTCAACTATCTGATCGTGAACTTTATTCTAAATTATCGACCATCATTGTTTCTGAATCACAATATTGTATATGAAATATTGTAAAAATATTACCTACTTGTTGATATTAAAGAATTTTCACTAAGTAAATAAACGAAAAAGTTTATAATTTTGAAGAATTTACGATTGTGTGTGTAAGTTACGATAAGCTATTTTCAGGAAAGCAAAACATCTGTATGTTATGCTTGTTATGAAATGTTATTCAGTATTCAATAATCTAAAATTAAAATAGAGTTGGCGATCTGCTCCATCAGTCTAAAATAATAAGAAAATAAACAAAACTAGACACGAGAAGCAAATACAGCAGCTGAATATTATAAAGTTTGCTTGCTCGAGACACGACTCTGTTGATTTAGTCTAATATTTATAGATAGATGGTAGGTATATCTCGTGATTTAATGTTTACTTACTAATACTAACTAAAAACTAGGCTAGGTCCCTATGCCTAAACCTATTTTCTTCTTCTTAAGGTGCCTCTCCGACTAACGAAGGTTGGCTGTCAAACCGAAGGCGAAAGGCCACCCTACTCTACCTATATGTATTTTTTTACAATTTCCGAAACTGAACCAAAAAAATCAATAAAGAAGAAAGCGGATTAACAGACCCGTCATGGTTCTGTTTAATTTAGTAATTCCTGATGAAACTGAACCAAAATAGTCAATAAAACACTTATTGACGAAAGTGGAATCTGACGGATGTGTCCAAAATAATACTTTTCTTCTTATAATTCAGGCTTGGCTCTCCTTTAATCAAATATTAATTAATTAGTGTACTTTTGCTAAATGCGCGATGATATATCATAAGCGAATCTTTGAAATACTTTCCTAGATTATTTAATTAAGTTTTTTTACAGTAATACATTAAATGAATTGCGTTTTCATTCCAACACAACTACATATTTTGTCTCGGTTCATCGTCATTATTATATAACACGGAATAATATCTGCAAGCGTCATGACATGATATTGAATAGAATTTCAAATTTCTATCGTGATGTATATTGGTAGTTCGCTCAATTTTGTTCACGCAACGTAAATTACCGTTTAACTAACTGTGTTGTGTTAGTGATCTTACAGCAGTGGTTCTTAATATTTTTAAACTTGTCACCCCTGTGACTTAGCTCTCTGTCTCTGAAGTCGATCCTTCATGCCTGAAAATCGCAGTCACTATTCTTCTCAATTTTTTTTTTATTATTCTCCTCTATTCAACCGGGTTCATGTTATGTCTAAATATATCTAAATATAAATCTAAATATATTTTTGTAACTATCTGTACTGTACCTACACAACACATAAGGCAATAAATGATGATTATGATTATGATTCTTCAACTTCTGAGAGCTGTTATGTTTTAGCTGGTCTGACCATGTTGCCTTCTACGTTCGCACAGATAATCAGTTTCATCAAGTTACGTCTATTGATGTGGTCGAAATAGCTAAGAATACGTCGCTGATATATCGTGGAAAGACTATGACTTTGACATGAAAGGTTATGACTTAGCTAGGGAAATTTAAGTATTTACCCTTACATTTACTTTGAAGTCTTGCATGAGTTGAAAACATTCTAATAAAAGCAATTAAAACTCTGCGGTGTGCCCCTACTTTGTTAAAGGTACTTAAAAAATAATTTTTTAACATAAAATATGCACAAAAAAATTAAGCAAGTTTTTTATGATAGGTAATCATTTTCATAGTGATTTTCATTTTCAATCAATTGTTTCTGCGCTGCAACTGCATCAAATCTTAAAATTTTATCTTTGTTATTTAAAGCTTATTCCCCCCGCGGGGGTAATAAACCACAAGTTAGGAACCATAGTCTTAGAGTCTCCGAACCATCACGGAATTGTTTTTACAAGAAATGCTTATTGGGATTGCATGATAATTAAATACCTAGTTAATAAAGAATGCTCGTAAACTTATCTATCTTACTGCAAACCATTTAGATTGTGCAAATATTTTAGTTTTACAAGGGATTTGTTGTCTGTCACCTTTGAATATTTCTTGCTGAATTTTTTATGGTTGTGTTTTATTAAAATTCTTGCAATATGCGATGATGACAGAGTTTTAGTTGGTTTTAGCCATAAACTATAACGAAACTGTTTAGGCAAATAAAACAAATTGAAACAAATATGTTGAAATTTACCTATAACAATACTAAAATCTTTAATTAGTTTACGAAGCAGGAAACTATTGCCTACAGTCGTGAGAAAATTTGTAATCGCGTAACTACATGCATTTCCTAACTACACAGTATGTAACTAGGGTTTATTTATTAGTATCTTAGGGTGATCGCAGCCTACCGACTTTTTGTTGCTGCTGTTGCTGTATCGAAATATTGGTCAGACAGAATTTTAAAGCTGTACCCTGAAACTAAAAGAAAAAAATTAACCGATAGAGAAGTCTTTTGTCAGTTCACCCTTTGTAAGAGCTTTTGGAAGTGGGTATAGTTCTGATTCCTTAGCTTAAGTCGTGGCTTAGGTTACGTGGGTCTACTAGTACTTAAGTAATATATAAACCATTTATTTTGTAGGCCAATAGTTACAACAGTTTTCGTCATTGGAATCTTCTTTTAAGCATAAAAGTGCTTGTATCAGAAGTTTCGGCTCTTCCGTAACTATTAGGTGCAATCTAATATACCTACTGGTCAATTTAATAAATATCCATACCAACAGTAGGTTTCGTATATTAAATCCTTAGTTATTTATTTTTATTATTAAAAAAGGACATCTTACCTTCTACAATTTCTTACAAATAATTAGTTAACCAAATGCCAGTAGGAAACCTTACAGGATTTGTCTTGACATCTAAGTACATTCGACGCTACATAATTTTATAAAAATCTGTATACAAAAGCGCTCAAACTAAGTAATTTTAATGCAAGCAGAAAAAAAACAAGATACCTACCTATCAGACCATCAGGAGCAATTACATTTGTGACAAGTTGAACGTACTTGGCTGTTACTCAACTTTTGCAGTTGATATATGACTCAAGGTGCCTTACCTTGAGTGCTTTGCATTTTTTATTAACAACACCTTGTCCTGAAACATACTGTGACGTAACAATGCGATTTTACCAATCACTTGTTTATGACTATAAATAATTTCAATCGTGTTTCCTATTTATAGTGGCACGAATATTAAACAACTTAATGGCGTCATTGGCACTGTTTAAAATTGGTTAGTTTGACTATTTATGTTATCTTAACTTAGATTATATTATGTTCATAATTATATTTCTTTTAACGGATATATTTGCAAATACTTATAATATTCGCGGATTTTTTTTGCAAAGTTCCCGAAACGTCAGATTTATAACAAAATTAAAACGCCAATATATCTGTTAAAATAAATATAATTATCAGTTCAAGCCGCGAAAACCTTAGAAAATACTACTATGATTAAGTTATCTTACCTAATAGTTAAATTTTACCTAAGGTACTTAAACATTTTTAAGGTTTTCTTTTTTTTTTCTTTTTTTATGGTAATATTTTTTATATGGCTTACTATTTTTTGTTAAGAATTAAACGTAAAGAGTGTGTTAATTGATTTTTAGGATACCATAACTTCCATTCTCTACGATAGGATAATTCATTACTCCATCATCCTGCCATCCTAAGGTGGCAAGAGCATCCTCTGACCATGCACAAAAATGTGCCTTTCACAGAAAAAAAAGATTCTTTAAAGCAAGAAGTAGTATTCTCCAGAAATAATGTTTAGGTAAAATCTTAAAATGATAAGCAGTTTTCTTAATTTAAAAGCAATATTGTTAAATGTTATTATTTTCAAGAACTTTTCCTAAACTAAAGAAATTATTCACTAGCGTCTTTATGGAGATGATTATTTCTCACATAAAGAAATATTTTTTCTGTGTTCCACAAGTGGCTTCCTCCTTCATTTACCTATAGTTAAGTAAGTAAATAGATTAATCCTAACATAATTCTATGCAAAATTAGATTAGCTAAACTTAAATTAATTCCCTGGATACGATTAACAACAACCTTAATCGGTTTACGATTTCGGATAAGAAGCCTTTTTGACGACGAAGTTTTAAGACATGGGTAAACTGAGTAAGACAGTTGAGGATTTGGATTAGCTAAAATAATATACTTAAAATGAACGCGCGTAATGTGTAAAAATAATTATCTAGCTACAACTGCGAACCCGTCTAATTAACTTTAGAGTATAACTCACTGATCGCCTAGTACTGCACTGATAGCCTGGTACAAAAAGTATGCAATAAATCTTTTTTCATTGACACTGATGGATACGTTAGGGAACGGCACGTGTCGGCACTGTACCCGCACTGTCTTTTGAATGACAAAGTAGGTACTCTACATAATAACAATATCAAAAAAGCAATATTTTTGTTATTCAGCTAAGATAATTCGCATAAAATCACATAACTAAGCAAACCCAGCGCAAAATTTCATAATTTCTAGAACATTGATTTGTTACTTTGTTTTTGCATGAAACGACATTTTATAAAACGTATTAACTTTATTAACCGGTTCTAAGCCAAGTGGTTATATAGATTTATTCATTTGTCAAGCCAGTCAATAGGACGTTCCTTTTGTAAACTTTATTTTTGACCTATTTACAGATTTTTGTTTTTATTCAAATCGGATTAGGCCGGATTCATGTAAGATTATAATCGGTTAATGTCACCCGTCGTCGACTGTTAGTAGAGTAGGGCCCTCATGAACTTATCCTTTCAGATCCATGTCAAATTCAGTGCGACTGACTATGCAAACTATGCTGCAACTCCTGACCTGTCCCTCCAGCCCTAGTAGCTGTGCATCGGCTGACCTAATGTCAGCTAATAACAACGCCAAAGACCTGGCAGCACACTGGGGTGGGCGGATCTGACTCTATCGAAGAAAAAGAAGAAGAGCATGTACAATCAACGGCCAAAAGTATCTGCCCACCGTAACGTTTACAATCCTGTGCAGCACTATTTTATTTAACATTATAACAACGTTCGATAGCTAACATGTTGAAAATAATAATCACACTGAGTGCTTTAAATTCAAGTATTTATGTTTTTGTGTAACGTCTATTAGAAGAAGGTCGTAAGTCCAATACTTGTTGATAGTATTATTGTAGCAAACTGATAATTTACTGTTAGTTCTACAGTACCATATTAACGTATCCTCATCGCTGTTCTTGTTTAAGTTAGGTATTTAATTACAATTTAATGTCCTTTTACGAAGTCTTTTACATAACATATTCTTCAATTAATTGAAAGGTAGGTATATAGGTAACGAGGATATTTTAAAATCCATTCTCTTTCTGATTACGTTAAAATGAATGGTATGATGTAACATCGTCTCATAAATAACACTTGATAAAGAATACTGTTTTATAAAACAAGATATAAAAAGATTTTTGCAAAAAATAGTCAGACGACATCATCTGCAAACATAGTGGTACATAATTGGTTACAAAAAATATTCAGTTGTAGGTAGATTTAATTTGGAAACATCAAAGTCCACTTTGTTAAAACAGAGAATCTGTTTGAGTTATTTAATACTAGCGACCCGCTCCGGCTTCGCACGGCTATATTATGCATGTATTATACATATAAACCTTCCTCTTGAATCACTCTATCTATTAAAAAAAACCGCATCAAAATCCGTTGCGTAGTTTTAAAGATTTAAGCATACAAAGGGAATAGGGACAGAGAAAGCGACTTTGTTATATACTATACTAGCTGCCCTACGCGGTTTCACCCGCGTAACTCCCGATCCCGTGGGAATATCGGGATGTAAGCTATCCTATCTCTCAAGTTGGATCGAACTGCACATGGTGTGCGAATTTTATTATAATCGGTTAAGTGGTTTAGGAGTCCATTGAGGACAAACATTGTGACACGAGATTTATATATATTAAGATGTAGTGACTTGTATAGCATGAATGGAGACCTACACTGATTTCCGAATGCACAATAAATAAAATTGAGGCTTCCAGTTATCTCTAGTCTTTTACCTAAGAAACTCAAATAATTTCAATAAAGTAATTTTCATTCATTGTCTATCTACCTATACTTTTTACAAGCCTATTGTGTCTATAAAAGGTCTAGAAAACGGGAATTTTTAGTAATTTCAGACCGTACTATACCGACCTTTAATAAAATCTTCCAACTGAATATAGGTAAGGATTTTTAACAATCACACTTTAAATATTTTATTTGACGACCCAGTTGACACAATGGTCACCATGCCGAACTGCCAAACACAGGGTTGCGGGTTCGATTCCCGCCAAGTATTTATGGTTAGATATTTATCTTTGGTCTGGTTCTATATGTATTATAAGTATATATTTACAAAAGAAAGTCTCTAAATAGTAATATCCGTTGTCTAGTACCCATAACACAAGTCTAGTTATTTAGCTGGGGGCTAGATGGCGATGTGTGGAATGTTCTGCAATAATAATTTAATTCTTAAAAAATTCTAGATTTAAACTAAGTTTTCTTATTTTCGCGATTGCATGGTATAGTGGTATCGTTCTATCTAGCTAGTATTATTATCTGCAAACGACATTAGCAAAAACCGGTCACTGGTCAGGTAACATTTATCCGAACTATTCCGAGCTCTAGACGTTTTGTTGCTGTTGTTTATTGATATATCTATTCGATTTTATACCTCTAGGTATGAATAATATGAATAAATAATATCTGTACTTCGTGGTATTACCCGCGTAGATAAGCCTTGATCCCGTCGGAAGATTAAGAAGAAAGGGTACCTGCGCTCTCTCCATACAAACGTAGTCGACTGTTTGCTCCCTGGACACTAGCACAAATATTTTTGTTGACTAAAACTTATAACTGCTATGACCATGCCCCTATGTTTTGTTTAATTTTATTTTTAGATTTTTTAAATCTTAATTTCTTTGATAATTAGAAAATGAAAAAAAAAACATAACATATGGGCATAGTCATGGCAGTTATAGGTTTTATGCAACAAAAATATTTGTGCTAGTGTCATTTTCCAGGGAGCAAACAGTCGACTACGTTTGTATGGAGAGAGCGCAGGTACCCTTTCACCTTAAGGATAAAAAGTAGCTGATTTTACTTCCAAGGATTAAACGTATCCTCATGCTAAGTTTTATCACAATCTTGAAACAATAGCTTTGTCGAGTCTTTGTTTTTACTTAATTGTAAATGCAACTATGTAATACCTACTCGTACTTGTACTATTTATTTAAGGATAAGAAGTAGCTGATTTTACTTCAAAGGATTAAATGTATCCTCATGCTCGGTTATCAAAATCTTGAAACAAAAGCTTTGCTAGAATCTTTGTTTTCACATAATTGTAAATGCAACTATGTAATACTTGTACTATTTATTATATTCTGTGGTAGTACCTACAAATCTAGATATATACCTATTAGACCAGGGTCGATAATTTTTAAAACATAAAAAATAATAGTATGATGAAACCCATTAGAAAAGGAGGGGAATATTATAAAAATAAAAGGAAAAATAATTTACGGGCGATCTGAGGTCGGGAAGGGGATGGGGGTGAGTTTTTAAGGGTAAAAACGGTTTATCTCGATTTCCGGCAAAACTAAAAGTCCTATGGAAAAAAGTCAAATGGTAAAGTTGTAGGTAATAAAAAGATCTAAAACTTTTGTATCCACACTTTTTTCACATAACCTCAAAATTTATATGAAAAATTAAAAAAACCAAGTTTTTGGTTTTTTATTTTTATCTTTTACAAAAATGTTTGTTTTTTCACGAAATTTGGTGAAAACTTACCTTTTTATGTCCCAAATACGCTGTAATTTATTTGATTAGAAATTTTTATTTTTTCACCTTATTTTGAATTAATATCGAAAAAGCACCCTAATTTTCAATCGAAAATTCACCCGTCAAAATATCAGCTTTTTTCAAAAAGTTGATATGCTTTCTGTTCGCTGAAATCGTGATTATGTATTACATAATTACAACAGGTGTACCGTTTTTGTTTGTACCTATCTATTTGAAGGTTATGTACATAAATCCTATTAATGGTTACTTAATTGTAAATGCAACTATGTAATACCTACTCGTACTTGTACTATTTATTTAAGGATAAGAAGTAGCTGATTTTACTTCAAAGGATTAAATGTATCCTCATGCTCGTTTATCAAAATCTTGAAACAAAAGCTTTGCTAGAATCTTTGTTTTCACATAATTGTAAATGCAACTATGTAATACTTGTACTATTTATTATATTCTGTGGTAGTACCTACAAATCTAGATATATGCCTATTAGACCAGGGTCGAAATTTTTAAAACATAAAAAAATAATAGTATGATGAAACCCATTAGAAAAGGAGGGGAATATTATAAAAATAAAAGGAAAAATAATTTACGGGCGATCTGAGGTCGGGAAGGGGATGGGGGTGAGTTTTTAAGGGTAAAAACGGTTTATCTCGATTTCCGGCAAAACTAAAAGTCCTATGGAAAAAAGTCAAATGGTAAAGTTGTAGGTAATAAAAAGATCTAAAACTTTTGTATCCACACTTTTTTCACATAACCTCAAAATTTATATGAAAAATTAAAAAAACCAAGTTTTTGGTTTTTTATTTTTATCTTTTACAAAAATGTTTGTTTTTTCACGAAATTTGGTGAAAACTTACCTTTTTATGTCCCAAATACGCTGTAATTTATTTGATTAGAAATTTTTATTTTTTCACCTTATTTTGAATTAATATCGAAAAAGCACCCTAATTTTCAATCGAAAATTCACCCGTCAAAATATCAGCTTTTTTCAAAAAGTTGATATGCTTTCTGTTCGCTGAAATCGTGATTATGTATTACATAATTACAACAGGTGTACCGTTTTTGTTTGTACCTATCTATTTGAAGGTTATGTACATAAATCCTATTAATGGTTATCGTTAAATCAAACTTGAATAAAGTTTCTCAATCCGAAGTTGTTCGAACCATTTTCGTAAAAATAATTAGACTATCATCTCAATGTCAATTGAAAGGAAATTAAACATCATTAAATACTTTCGAAACTATGATACATAGATACAGATTATGCAAATTCACGTTTAGTGAAGCCTTGAATTTGTTAACCTTCTGTGAAACAAGTCAGATAGATATTTATAGCTCCTTGAACTGACTTTTTAGATAAAGTACTTTCAACAGAGGCTATATAATATGTATTTTAATATCTAACATTTGCTCACAGTTTTTATAAATTTATAGCTTTTACCCGCGTTAATTTCACGAGTTTAAGTTCAATTTCGACCTTTTCGGCTTGTTAAAAATTTTAAGCAAACGGTTTGATAAAAATGCTTTTGTTTACGGAGACGTTGCCTATTTTCTATATAATGAACTGTCTAAATAATTATCAGTCTAAAAATAAGATACCTACTGTCCAAATCCGCAAAAAGGTAAAAGTACTTAGTTAAAAGGGTTTATTATCATTAGGATAAAGAGGGATAATAGTACCCTTTTAACATTTAAAAGGGTGGTTTTAGGAAACTGTGTTTTACTCTTACCAAAATTCCAATGAATGAAACCTTCCATTTAAATCTTCTATGAATAAAAGGTTTCGATTTTCAGAGTTCTATATAGAAAAGAGTTAGAAATACTTGTTTATATCTACTTACGTAATTGAGGCGTACTTTAGAAGTTGTTTTTAGCTGTAGGTATCTATTTATACTTTAGCTACCTGCTCATTTCAGTAGAGTTTTTGTCCGCTAAATTAGTAGTGTCATGCTATTGTTATACAGGTATTTGCTACCGTTTTTGCCTACCGATGTCATATACTTACCTACTTGCCAATGATTTACCACGGTTGTCTACTTCGCGTTAGCTAATTTCTCATGTAATCGTAATTTGAACTATGGTGAGTTCTTTGGCAAGTCAGTTTTAAATATGTTTTCCTTCAGCGTAAACTTCCAGTGTATTTAATGTGCACTTATAGACAAAGACATTGGTGCACTGCCAGTGTCGGGATTTGACCCTATGCCTTCGGATTCAAAGTTTAGGTACAGTCGGTCCCTGGTAGAGTTCAAAAATTACTATTATTGGCATGTTTTCATTCTAATATTTTTGTTTGATAAATTTATAAGTTAGAAGTCTTTTAACTTCAACTAAAGCAGGTGCCTAGAATCTTGCTTGGGTTGAAAACATTCTTATAACAGCCGTTTTGGAGTTTACGGTGGGTCTGCAATTATGCAGCCGACCGTACAATTCACGGTCAAAAGTTTTTGCCCATCGTAACGTTTACAATCCTGTGCAGCAGTATTTGAAAATTATAACAACGTAACCTGTAGATCGAACCCACATCGGTTGGTGTAGCGGGTGGCGGCTTATACCACTCGGCCAACGAAAGACATAGCTAACATGTTGAAAATAATTATCACACTGAGTAGGTACTTTTAATTCAAGTATTTAAGTTTGTGTGTAACGTCTATTAGAATAAGGTCGTAACTCCAATACTTGTTGATAGTATTATTGTAGCAACTGATCATTTACTTATGACCCATACTGTACATAGTTATCTATCTCCCACATCGATCATTTAACCGATATCCCACTATGCCACCACACCACTGCTCTACACTGAGAATCTGCTAATCTGCTCTGAAAATTAGTTTTCATGCCATCATTGGTTGATGACTTTTGGTGTGTAGCTATATGGAGGATATCCTGTAATTTTATATGAAGTACTTATTCTATTGATCTATGTATACGAACGACTTAAATACTCTGCCAAACGCTGGGTCTAGAAACTACACGCTTGCCTCATGATTTGTCGATGAATACGAGATTTCTGGAACTTCCCCCAGATCATCAAGATTTACGACACTTTTCTCGGAACTTGTGTCTCAAATATTATGCGATTTCTTATCTTTTGAAATAATTTACTTGACTGGTTTCATAATAACTACTCGTGAATGAAGCCGCGGGCGAATAGCTAGCTCAATTACAAACTTAATTAAAGCATTTTTGATACTGTTATGTTTATAATATTGATGAGGTAATGCATGGAAGTGGGAAGTGGCAACTTGTTCACAAGTAGGTAAACAAGACAAGTTATTGCAATTTGCAGTGTTAACCCGATTATTTTTTTTACTGAAACTTTTACTTAGCTTTCTGTCCAGCTTGTTAATTTATTCACATCTGCTTTTTGTGGTAGTGAGTGTGTTAGGATTTAGCACAATTTTTACTTTTGGACGTCGCTTCTCCGACCACCTAGTATTTTTCAGGCTATATTTTTTCAGTAACATGATGTCGATTAAACAAGTCGTTGCTGTATGGTATTTTTGCAGTAAAATCCTTATCAATATAGTTTTTCGATGTAACGTAACATCGCAGTGACATTACGTCGATTTATTAAGGCTTCGCAGTACAGAGATATCGATGAAAAGTTTTTCGCAGTGACGTAGGTATCCCAGATGTTAAAATGGTTATTTCCGAAGTTCGCTTTACTTTTTGTGCCACAATAATAAGGACTCCGTGTCTTCGTGCAAATTCGAAAGCACAAATTCGTGGGGTCAAGTTTATTTAGCAAAGACGTATCTACACCTCTGGTTGACACATCACTGGTAGTATCTAGTTACCTACTGCCTAGGATTCACATGGTTTCTGAACGTGCCCTACAAACAAAAGAAATCACAAAAGAAAATAATAAGGGTTTACCTAGGTTTACATAATTATGGTTCTTTTTTCCACGACCCAGTTGGCACAATGGTCACCATGTCGGACTGCCAAACACAGGGTTGCGGGTTCGATTCCCGCTTTAGACAAATATTTATGCTTAGATATTTGTCTGTGGTACTTAAGTATTATATTTACAAAAGAACCTATACAAGTAGTATATCCGTTGTTTAGCACCCACAACACAAGTCTAGTTACTTAGCTTGGGGCTAGATGGTGGAGTGTGGATTGTCCTGCAATATTTATTTATTTTCTGCTGAAACAGGAAATAGAATGCTTTCACCACATTTTATTCTGCCATTCAAAATTAGGCATTACAAATTATTATCAAAACGGAAAGGTTACCTATCTTAAAACAATGAAGAAATGAAACAAAGTGCGCCGGCGCAATGGGAGCGCAACGTATTTCAATAATACTTCTAACACAAAAAATACAAAGTTAACGAGTTGTAGAAAGTGACCAAGTTGACAACAAAGGTCGGATGTTATTTTCTATTCGTCAATCAAACGACCCTTGACGGGTTGCGAATCGAAACATGTCTAGTAAGTTGTTTCTTTTGACTGACATAATAGCAATCTATACATAAGTATAAAATGTTTTGTCCTGATTGACTGACTGATGGGTCAACGCACAGCCTAAACCGCTGATCGTAGAGACCTGAAACTTGGAGGGTGTGTTCTTTGTATGACGTAGGGGTAGAATTTCGGAAAATCCTTTCTTATCGGATGATAAGAAAGGATTTTCCGAAATTCTACCCCTTAGGGCGTGAAAAAGGGGGGCAAAGTTTGTATGGGATTACGTGATTCCTTGGTCTAATCCTATTAGAACCATTTTCGACTACCTACTACGTGGACGAAGTGGCGGGCAAAAGCTAGTATATTGTACCTGCGGGTAATAAGGGCAACTAAAATGTTTTTATTTAAAACTTGATATTAGAAGCAAAATAACAAGAAAACAAACAAATGAATTGTTTTCCAGATTGACACCTAATTTTACAAAATATTTTGTTTTTAAATTAAGGTGACAGGTGGCCCTTATTACCCGCAGATAAGTACCTTATTAAAAATGTGAAAGTTTGTGTGTTTATAAGTTTGTTCCTACAAGACCGATTGCGATAGAACTCGGTATGTAGGTAAATAGCTGAAGACAATAGCATAAGCTTTTTATTCCGATATTCCCAGGGGAAAAGTAAGTAAGTGAAACCACGGGGCGCAGCTTAACAACAATTCCTTTTTAGCCATCCCCAGCGATCAATGATTCAGAATTTCGAAAAGTGCTTACCAAAACAAAACAAAACAAATACTTACCTACTACTGCATTTCGCCCACATATATTAAAGACTCGATAAAACCGATTTGATTAAGTACTTCCTTATATTACTACTCGTTATAACTATATAGATTACTTTTAATTAAATTCTTATCTTTCATAAGTAAGTCTTGTACAAATGCTAAAGATTTTACCAACCCAGAGCCATCTATGAAAAACAATCGGAAGCTTTTAACAAACAAGAACCTTGATACAAACTCATTGATAGAGATTCACCTTGTACCTAATAGATGGCGGTGTAAATAGTTTCGTGTTCTGGGAATAGATGGCGCTAGGAGTAGTGTTATCGTTAATAAAAAAGTTTAAATGGAATGTCATAATTACTAGCTGCACCCCGCGGTTTCAGCCGTGTAATAAGTTTCTACGCAATTTTCTTATTTTTTTCTTTCCTAAGCACCTTCTCCTGACGACAAACACAACAAAACAAGAAAATTAGCAAAATCGGTTTAGCTGTTCTCGAGATTTACGCTTAGTGTATGTTTAAAAGATAGATTTTAATTTATAGTTTAGGAAAACGTAATAGTAAAACGTATGATCAATTTAAAAAAATGTAAGTAGGTAGGTACTTTTATAGGTACCTACCGATATTGTGCTTGTAAAAATTTCAAACCATTTTCCGACGGAATCCTTGTTTTTGGCTTAAATCGTGACAAATAAACTGCATTGAAGCGATGTGGTTCTCTTGTTTCAACTTTTTTTTTCCCGTTGAGGATGTTCGAGACGCGTTGTCTTGGTGTTGTTGGGTTCACATTGGGCGTGACCTCTAGGGATGCCAGATTTTTGTTGTGCTGCTGCTAATTACCTACATTTATTTATTTCTTAAGAAACTCAACAGCTAATTCATAATTATTTAAACAGTACAACAACAGAAAGCCAATTACAGAGTAGGTACCTATCACGCATAATATTTAAAACATAAAAGTTTTAAAAAATTGATGTGAGCCTAAAAGTAACCAACGCTACACTTAAACTATTTCTCAAAGTATCATTACAAAAAGGTTCAGAATCCAGAATTTTATTTTTATAATAGCCTTCACTAGAGTTGCCAACACATTGAATCAGGCGCAACTTTTCCAAGAAAATTAATATTTTTATTAATTTTCTTGGAAAAGTTGCGCCTGTTGGTGTAAAATGTTGAAAAAAAAACATACCCCTTAACAGCTTCTTATAGGTACCTACTTAACTATTAAGTACTGATTATAAATTAGCTTCCACTTAAAAAATAAGAGAATGTTCTCAAATTGTCGCTTTTTTGTCATGCTTTTACCTAAAATCAATTTAAACTACAACACTCGGAAGTCAATCTTATCTATGTAGGTAGGTAGGTACCCACCAATGCGTCTGACTGAATCATCCCTTAAAAAGTTGTCAGAAAGTATTCAAATCCGTATTTTACCATAACAATAACTTTAACAATACCTAACGAAATCAACATTCTTTAGGCACCCCGTCACGGACAGCCCTGTATCTTGAGGAGCGGGATCGGTGCGCACACGCATGCCTCTGCTGTGACGTCATGTCCTGGTAAAAACGATGTGAACCCTGCCAGTCAAGGTCACACAGACTTGATATTAAAGAAATAAATAAACAGGGAATTGCACACTACGCCATCTAGCCCTAAGCTTAGCGACTATAGCCTTGTGTTATAGTGACCAGACAACGGACATAATACTTATACAGTTTTCTTTTGTAAATACATAGTTCCTTAACATACATACAGAAACACACAGACCAGAAACAAAACTGTTAACAAATACATATTTGTTATGGCTGGAAATCTTCCGCCGCGTTACAGAGGGTCGGTCGTCTAAAAACTTAATAAAAACGCCACAAGTTCTGTGCGTTAATCAAAATATGGTACATGTACAGTCACATTACCAATTAGCTGAACCCCACGTGACCACCGATTCAGCCATTCGGGAGGTACGATGCCACAGACAGACACACACAGACACGTCAAACTTATAACACCCCGTCGTTTTTGCGTCGGGGCTTAAAAACAAAGTCGCTTCCCGATGTCCGTCAGTCCCTATACATACATATACGTTTCATTGGATCTTGAAAACTACGGAACAGATTTTGATGCGGTTTTTTTCAATAGATAATGGAAGGTTCCAGAGGAAGGTTTTAGTATATAAAACAAAACTACCACGCATACGAAGTCGCGGTCGACAGCTATTCACTACATAGAATAAAATAAAGTCACTTTTCGCCGTCCCTATGTCCCCATATATGCTTAGATCTTTAAAATAAAACTACGCAGCGGATTTTGATGCGGTTGCAGATAGAGTGGTAAAAGAGGAAGGTTTTAAGATATAATACATGCATAATACAGCCGTGCGAAGCCGGGGCGGGTCGCTAGTAAACTATAAATTATTTCTGTTTATTTTCCGTATTCACATTATTCCACATAACGAACATTAAGCTAGGCACAGAGCACATCATAACGGTAAAAGATGGTGTTAGATAACTCTTACAAAGCTCTGTATTTGGTATACCTACATAGATTTGCTGGTTCCTAGAATACTGTTTTATAGTAGGTACTCTGTTTGCTGTTGTAGATCTAGCCGCAAATATCATTAGTAGTTATGAATGCTAAAAAGGCATAGCGGTTGTAGTAATTCGACGAAATATTTTGAATTGCTTTGTTTACACCGGATATATCACTGCCAAATACTAAGAATATGTTTATGAATGATTAAGTTTATGTTAAGTTTTATTATACACGATGATAAGTAGTTTTATTTGGGTGTGGGTTAGTAGATTTTGTTGATGATTACGGTAATCTAACTACCTATCTACAGAGTAGATAGAATAATAAAAATTAATCATTAAATGTTAAAAGACGAAGCTCAATATTTTCTACAATATTATTAATTTTCGTGTAGAGTGTACATACTAATTTAAAATATTAATATGTTTATCTCTCCTTTTTCAGGTGACCGTATGCGGTAACAGCACCGTCGCTGAAATGGTATGCCAACCGCTTCAAGCATCTGGTGCGGTAGTGGCTGGTCTTCCCTCCGGTCCGCTGTCAGCGCCTCAAGACTTTCCCCTCGAAAGCCCCTTGCCTTTACCCATGTCTGCGCCACCACCCGCACCGCCAACAGCTCTATTGTTCCTTGGAGGATCGAAGGCGCCCGTAGAACCGAGAGCGTCAGCTGCAGTGTTGGAGGGAGAAGTCCTGGTTGTGGAGTTTGAACCTCCTCAGTGGGACGGACAAGATCTGGACACGTTTATCGCATGGGAAAAGATTTATGGTTAGTATGATTTAAGAAAGTAAAATCTTACGTAGGTAAAGTACCTACCTACTTCTCAAGTATGTGTACCCAACTAAGACGGTAGTCTTCGTGTACTACAGACAATCGTGCTTTGTTGGGGACGTGTGAATAGAAACCACTACTTTATTGAAAGAGAAACAACGAGAGAGAGTAGACAAAATTTAAGATTCGTAAAAGTGTAAATCGTGAGGTAAACCCGAGTATTTATCCAACAAACGTATGCTTTCATCGATGTATGCGACAGAACAGAACGTCGTCAATTCATTCAGTATTCAGTTGGCAATAATATCTACGATTGTAGAAAGCGGTTTGGCAATAAGACATATACTCGTACGCATACCATTGTACGATAATCTTTCGTAGAACTAACTTGTATGCAACGGGTGCGTGATTATAATACCATATTGAAAAATATTTTCTTTGATGATTGCGTAAATAAATGAAATGCGCTTTAGATCTATGACTTAAGATTTAATATTAAAATTCGCCGTCAATGTTCAATGTAAATGCTATAATAAGGACCGGCCAGATACTTAAGTTATTATGACAAATTATAAAATTTCAAATCTGTGTTATAAGTAGGGAATATAATACAGGGTTAACTCTTGAACTTTTGATGCAAAGGTCATTGTCGTTCTGCAGATGAACTGAATGCAAGGTGAATTAATTGACGTGTACGTTTTGACCTTTACTACGCCCACAAATTATGTTTCGGTAACTGTGAAACTAATGCGTTGTTAGAGATTAACTATCCGTGATAATAGCTACATGAAAAACAAATACAGATAATTAGTCAACTATTTAAATAGGTAGGTATATAAATAAATTGTTTGCTTATTCTGTTCTAAACGAATATTTATATTTTTGTTTCAGCGTCAACGCTTTTCTCTGCAGTGGAACTCTATGGAAAACCTCTACTACGTGCAGCCGTAATAACCAAAGAAGAGTATCACTTACTTTTTTACTATCTGGAATCGGTTTCAGAAGCCAGTGAAGCTCTAACAGAGCGCATGCGAAAATACATAGATTCTGGTTTGTTGATCAATGATGCCAAGAATGACGATGTCGAACAAAATAACTCAAAAAAATGTGAAACGGAAGACGAGCCAAAAAGTTTACTCACTGAGCTAATTCAAGAAGGTGTGTTGTCACAAAGAGATGTCGACGCGTCTTCGGTGATTACCGGTTCAGAATGTAACGAGAATGCAACAGAAAATCTTAGAAATGACGAGGACGATAACGTCAGTTCGGTTTGTCCTTCACTTAGGAAAGTAATCGTAGACATTCCAATAGATTGCAATGAATCGGTATCCGATACGGCTGTGGTAGAGACGAACGATAACGTAACAACTGTTACTATTCGCAATAACAGACAATGCTGCACTGACCACAGAATTTCAGCTGATGTTGAAGACAATGTTTGGGCAAACGTGCGGTGGGATTTCTTAAACCCTAATGATTTCGGTTATGACCAAATTCGAAGCGTAAAAAGGTGTCGATCGGATTCTGCACTTACTCCAATTGTCCAAAGAAGAAACGAAGATCTCTACGAAAGATTAAAAGATGTTGAAGGAGAATCCTGTGGAAGTATGACTCCTTACGAATCTATAGAAGACCTCTATGACTGTATCAAGAACGCCCATTACACGAGCCCGGCGACCGAGGAATCAACACCGTCGACAGAAAGCCAGTCTGAACCTCAGTATCCAGATTATTATGAAAAGATAAGCACTACTAGGCAGAGTTCTGCAAGTAGCGAGAAAAGCGGAGCATCATCTGCTTTCCCATTTTCTAAATGCGGTTCAAGTGATTCGACTGACGTTTTCACGTCTTGTGAATCGGCAAGCGGTTTGAGTGCCTTTACACCAAAAAGCATTACAAAATCGATTAAGGACAGAGAGTTACCTTTACCTCCTACTGAGTGTAATGCCAGTGAGAGTGCAATACTGTTAAAGCAGTTGTTTTCTGGTGAATTGATGGACGCCTATGGTGAGTTCCTGGCAGCATACCCTTATGCACGGGCGTTGTTGCGGCGTAAGTCTCGTCGCGACGAACACTTCACGGCCCTTGCTGATATCCGACGAGGAGCTGCTAAGTACACTATCGCCGACTACCTCGAGCTTCCGGTGAGTACCTAGTTAATATATAATACATCCGTACTATTTTGTGTAGGTATCCAGATTAATCATCAACCATCATTTGAGCAGATACAAGTGCGTAACAAAAGCGAGTAATCCACCTCCATTGCACTTGACCTTAACGAGAGCAGAACGTTGGATACATCGAACCGGGTCGAGAGTAATGAACGTGTCAAATGTGGTCATTACGCTTAATCGCGTAAGAAAACGAGAACAATGTGCCTAAGAGTGTTGCCGGAGATTGATTTAGATGAAAAGTCGGTCTGTATTGCGGGCTCGCGCGACAATGATCCGCGCGACATGCGCACGCGCCGCCCATTCAATGCTAATGGGCCGGAAGAGTGCACGTGTAGCTCTCTCTCGATTGCACCATTGTTTTCCAGGCCTCGATGCAGCGGTAGTTTCGGGTTTCAATCAGAGCCGCCCTCGGCCGCAACTTTTGCAACCAGTTTTCTGCATATTTCACTGGTACACGTACATTGTACAGGTCTTAGATACTGATCACAATTTATTAAGAATATAACATTAAAATATGTTTTTCCATTGAAGTAGATAATATACATTGCAGAATATGCTTCTTTAGATATACTAAGTGGATAAGTACAACAGGATATTGCATTTATAGCTCTAACTAATATATCCACTATCCAGCTAGTTGTTTAATGGTTGAACGACGAGTGTGTGCGAGAAGTGAGCGTTTTGTATTTACATCGTACGTTCGTAGGTATAGGTACTTACTTACGCTTGCTTAGTGTAAAATGTATTCGTGATTTTGATTCTATCGACCTTTCGCATTCCGTAATAGCTGTAAACTGTAACCTGGGGTTAAGTTGTAATTTGAGATCTCATGTGTGTCACTGAATTCTTATAGCACATTTTCTCACTACAATTTTATGGTTCGTAAATCCTTACAGCGATTTACCTAGACGTGCGTCAAGAAAACAGACACAATGCTGAAGTTTGATCAAAAATACCTTTACAATAATAAATCTTTGTTTTTTGCTATAAACTATACGATAAAGTTTAAAATATTTCAACCTGCTTCATAAACAAAATGAGAGATAAAAAATTATATTATTTATAGGCACATACGATGTGGTGTGGATGACGTAACTAAAGTCGTTTCACCCACACCTGGAGTTCATACAAATTGCTCCACCACACCTAATCCTATTGAAATAAATTTGTACAATCTACTGCATTGCTTATCATCATTTAAGATATTTTTACTTACTTTGTAGTAATCAAAAAATAATTAATTTATTACATAATTTATTTTATACTATGTAGTGAAGTCGCATTGTCATTTTCTTTTAAACAATTGACCATTATGCTTACGTTTTAAAACCTAAGTTGGGATAGTTTTAGCACCTATGTATGTTCAAATAAAATATTTAATTTATTGAAATGATTCCTGTAAACTTCCTTATCTGTCTTCTCCGGGATTACCACAACTACGGAAAATTTTATAGCGGTCTGGAACATTTCATAATGTCATTTCATTGACGACCTCTGTGGCGCGTCGGGCGAACACCCGACTGCGACGCAGAAGGTTGCGGGTTCGATTCCCGCCGGGAACAAGTATTTATGCTGACCATAAATTCTTGTTTCTGGTTCTGGGTGTTTCCTATATGTATAATGTGTATATATTTACAAAAAAAAAAAAAAAAAAAGTATATAAGTAGTTTATCCGTTATCTGGCACCCATAACACAAGCATTAAGTTGCTTAGCTTGGGGCTGGATGGCGATGTGTAATATGTCCTGAAATATTTATTTATTTATTTATAATGAATTACAAAGTTTACAGCCCGCACCGTGTCGAACTGCGATTAGGAATTGTAAAGAACCTATTCATAGATTAGTATCTCCGGTAAATCTAATTTTATAGCAGTGTTCTTGTAAACCGTTATGTAGAGGGATGAAATGCTGAACTTATTACGATTTATAATTTAATAATGATACCTTACGTGGTTAAATTAAATATGTATCGGGAAAAAAACCATAATACCTATGCTTTTAACGTTACGCAAGCGGTCTCAGAAAATGCTCGAGAAAATGGCATTAAACTCTTCGACCATCTTTTTAAACAAGTACAGCTGGAATAAATGCTAGAATTAAGGTTTAATATGGTATAATAATAAGTTTATCTATCTATTTATCCATCTAACAATACAGGAAAAAACTAATATGGAAGTGAAAATTGGGTAGTCCGATACAGATGCGTCTAACTGTCAAGCTCCACAAACTTGCTTTATCGAAATATCGAGGTCCACAGAATAAAGACAATAAACATGGTAAATATCCTCTTTTAAATAACTTTGATAATACAGGAAAAGCTTTAAATACCATCTTAATAATGACGTAAAAGTCGAAAACGAAGCACAAATATAAGCACAATTTTAACTGACAAGAAGCGAATTGTTAAACCAACCAAGCCTTTTGCGATTTTAAACAGATTCAACTAACAAAAACCATATAAATAAGTACCTAATGTTTAACAAGGAATAACATTTGTAAAGTGTGAAGTCTCTCCGGGATCGCTCGCGGTTAGAATTCTAAATGATCTGCCGCGTAAGCCCTAGAATCTAGATGCTTAGATTGCAAAGCCGACATTCTTCATGCACTATACTTAACTCAGTACTCATATCTAGTTTTAGCTGCTTGCGATATTTCTTTTTATAAAACCCGGATACGATAAGCTGGCTAACGAAGGTACTAGATAGATGATTGGAAAAACTATTGGGGACTATTGCAAAATTGTGTTAGTTATGTGGCTTTATCATTGTTAAGTTTTTCACTATTTCCTTTTGCCTTATTTATCTTAACACGGTCGGGCTTACAAAGTTACGTGGGTCTCATTAGTATGGTATAAAGTTAGTAATTTTGAGTCTACGTATGGTCAGTTTCTTTTGTTGCCAGTTTCGTAAATTCGTCAGTTTTCTAATTCACCATTTTAATTTTTTGCTAGTTGGAACAGGGATCTGCAATTTTCCTTTTCTGTATTACATAAATTTAAAACTATAAAAATATGTTGTTAACAACCTATTTTTGAAATGATTACCTATGTAATTAAGTAGAATTAGGTATTTCTGGATGTCTGTGACTGGAATGAAGTTTATTTATTACTCTTTACCAGTGTTTTCAACCTAAGGTTTTGTAATTTGCCTATCTAATTGATACATCGGAACCGTGTCATTCAACGGTGTCCTAGACTTCGGAATGTGGCCCTCGGATAGCCCTCAATTCTCTCTCAACACCAATTATAACTGTCTCTGAAATTAAACTACATATTTTAATAGTAAAGTCACACTTCAAATAAATAAACTTATAATTAAGTTTAAACAAATCATATCTACGCACATAGTAAAACATTTAATAGGTATGTCAAGGTCAAAATTTATTCGATCAGTTGCATTTATTAATTAAAAATACACGTTCGATTTTATTATATTATTTCAAGACAGTTAGATTATATTTTAAGATCATGTAGGTATAGGTACCTACCTACATTATATCTAGTTAGTATATTATCTTACATTAATAAAGTGGACTCTGAATTGTATTATTCGTAATTTTTCGAGATGAAACATAAGTAAATTCAAGGTCTTCAATAATATTATTATCTTCATAAACAATTTAGGAAATTAAATATCTATGACTCATACTCGCAATAAACAACTTAGCAGTCTAATCTACTCAGTTTAATCAAGGTTTGATCATTGGACCCACCTAGGTTTAAGAATTATCAGACGTGTCCTAAAAAAGCACGGGCTAACTAAATTATCAAATAAGTATAGCCATTTAAGTGTATGATGAACAGCTTTTAAATGAAGTTAATTACCTCAGAAGCCTAAAACGAGTCTTATTGAGGACACTTCACTCGTATTTAATGGTAATAGTAACGCTAATCCTTCGGTTTTATGTACCTACACCAGTTTGCCTACTTTTAAAGTGTCATAAAGAATAATGATGTAAATTTTTAGGTCATTTTTTTAAGAATGTGTGGTATTTGTTACTATGTCGCAATCTGCTGCTATGGTAATATGCAAATAGTAAGCCTACTTCGGAAAGATATCTAACAACCTAATTAGTTCAGTACCTGTCATGATTGCTCTTACATTGAAGGAAAACATCGTCATGAAATCTGGGTTTAGTTGACTTCAGATGTATTGACAAGTTTTTTCCTCTGGACATGGTCGATCTAAGAGGTTAGTAGGTGCTGGGCAAGCCCATTCCATACTCACGCAAAAAGGACCCATCTAAAGATGACTTGTTGCGCAAAAAAACCGTAGGTAGGTATACAAGAACAAGTATTGCCACAATTTCGGTTTATTCATTATGTTTAATATTAGATAAGTTATATACAGAGACATAATCGAGGCTTTGTCGGTAAACACAGAATACTGTTGCATTAAAAAAACCGGTATTTATAAGCCCGAGAATATACATAATACGTGTTTAAAGTTAGTTCTCAGGGTCCAGGATAAATGAGACCGAGGTCTGACACGTCCCAGGATATCTTGCCTGTTGTAGGGATATGGTGAATGGGACCTAATAATCGTTTTGCAATTAAATACGTTAAATTCAATCAACTAACTTTAGATAGTCAAAACATCAGACATGTAGTTGACCCCACCACATCTAGCAAATCTTTAATCATTATACAGAGCTTCCAAAAAAGGTGCGCCTGCGTCGTCGTTGGCGACACACAACCATCATATTCAAGATCAAATTACATTTGTCATTCAATATTTCGAAGAAACTTATCTGATTGGCACCTGATCTATTGTAGTCGTAGTCGTTCTGTTTAGTAAGCTATTTGAAATGTTGAAACATGTGTAAAACTTAGAAGTTTAAAATCTTAGAGCAGGTGGATGAATTTTTTGGAAATCACTTTTCCTTGAAATTTTTCTAGAGTAAGTTTTGTGAAAGTAATCAAGAGGCTTTAGAAAATGCTTAGTATCAAATCCCTTCACTGTTTAATTGCTATTACATACCTTCTCAGGAAAAAACTAATTAAAATGTCTCAGTAAATAGATTTGCTATCGATTTAGCTTTCCTCTCACTGCATCCGGAGCGGACATTCCGCGCATACACCGAAATGTAGACAGAATTACGTAATTTTAGTACTATATTGCAGTTAGATTTTCAATATCGAATATTTAGAGAATATTTCTGAAGTTTTATATAATTTCGTAGAGCTCTAGAGATCTCTTCTCGTAACGTAAGTTTTTAAAACTATAAAATTTTAGTTTGAGACTTAATTTAACAGTTGTCCTTTTTCCTACCTTCACTCGTTTCCCTTAAAAGACCTCCGTTTGTTTAGGAGTCTTTGAATCACGAGCGAAAAAGTATCTTCTAGGAAAGCGTGCTACATTTTAGATCGCATCTTCACTTATCATCGTGTGAGATAGTGGTCAAACGCTGACATATTTATTATTAAAAAAATCCGTCTATTTTACTATGTGCGGTCAGGGGACAAAAGTGCTTGACCACCGTCAGTAAATTAAAGTGTGAAAAATTACTTTGAAAAAAGATCATTATCATATCAGCCCATACACATCCACTGCTGGACACAGGCCCTTCCCACCTTCTCTTGCCACAGGACACCACACCGCAACCGCTACAATGTCGTCGGTCCACCGCGCAGCTGGTCTCCAAACACTTCGTTTCGCATTGCATCGCGGCCGCCACTCGAGAACCTTCACTCCCCAGCGGTTGTCAGTTCTTCGAGCTATATGACCTACCCATTGCCACTTCAGCTTACTAATCCTGAGAGCTATGTCGGTGACTTTAGTTTTTCTACGGATTTCCGTATTTCGGATTCTATCACGTAGAGAAACTTCGAGCATAGTTCTCTCCATAGCCCGCTGAGCGACTCTGAGCTTATGAACGAGGCCTATAGTCAGCGACTACGTCTCGGATCCGACTTTGAAGTATTTGAAGCCTTTTGTTTAGTCTAGGAATTTGAAGAAAGATATCTTAAATTAACGACTTAAATTAATGAAATAAATAAACTTTAGTGTTTTTACTATACATTTAAGTAGTACTGATGTACTGGACTTTTGACCTCATTCAACAAATAAATTATAAACACTTTAACTAAGTGACGGTTGTCAAGCAATTTTGTCCCATACTGTACCTACTTATCTCTTTTCACTGATACTCTGCTCTTGCTTAAGAAGGAGTTTAAGTACATACCACCTTATATCTGATCGTAGACATTCGTACACATTCGAACAGGTACTATCAGTAAATATCTAATTGTATTTCTTCGCCTCGAGCATCGCCTTTTAAGTCTGGATTTGCAATGACGTGCTCGGAATAAGAAATATGTTAATCTTCGGCTTGATAACTACAACTTACATTTAAAATTTCACAATGGGAACGTTACGACATGAAAGCTTTTCGAAACAGTCCACACCTTTAATTTAGTTAAGAAAGAAGTTCTCATTTAAATGTTAAGTGCATTTATAATAAGTTTATTCATACTCGTTGACATTGAGGCATCTTGATTCATTGAATACCTAGCCATTCACCCTGTAACACTCAACTAGATTTATGTTCCTACGTATTTAAACTTGGGTAGGTAGTTGGAAATAGCTTTTTTAACATCTTGTACCCAATCGAAAAGAGTAGAAATATGTAATTTATTAAAAAATAAAAAGTTGTTTCTATTGATATGTTTAATGCCAATATTGGCCAAATAGACTTCAGCATAATCTATACTAATAATTAAAAGCTCATGTTGGATAGTCCATTTATCGAGGAAGGCTATAGGGTACTTTTTATTATGATACTAGCTGCGCCCCGCGGTTTCACCCGCGTAAGTCCCGATCCCGTGGGAATATCAAAATAAAAAGTAGCCTATACCGAACCAGTAGTTCCTGAGATTAGCGCGTTCAAACAAACAAACAAACAAACTCTTCAGCTTTATAATATTAGTGTAGATTCCCACGGGATCGGGACTTACGCGGGTGAAACCGCAAGGCGCAGCTAGTATGTGATATTTTAAAGCATGTAAATTATAAGATGGTACATAAACTTTATAGAATAGGGTCACAGGTCACAAAAATTACTAAATACATAAAGAAACCTATTAATTTCTAATAATACGTATAAATTATGTGTTACTGCTTATTTATTAAAACTATTGAAACGGTTATAGTAATAAAAAACGACGAATAAGCTAACAATATTACATTGAGTGGGATGTGAATATGGTTTCGATCACAATGAAGGTAATCGCATAGATACACCTACGCTAATAAAGGTATTGAACTACATTTGAAACCAATAACATACCTAACCTAGTGAAAGGTGAACCTACAATCTCGTAAAGAATAATTAATCATATTATACTAATATTGATTTATATAAAATAGAAAAAGTCTTATTAAAAAAACTCATAAACTACAATAGTCACGAGTCTAAAACTTTACATGGGGGTTCTTTTTAGGATGTAAGCTAGAAATATATATTTTTTAATTTAATTAGACTTCTAAGAGGCAAAATAGAGTAATATTCAAAGTCCTGACTGATATTAACGCACAACTGAAACAAATGAACGAATCGAGTTAAATTTGGCATACATATTATACAGGGTTATTGGAAATTATACTAGCAAGCAGTTGAGGGCTACTTCTGTTAATCAACAAACAACTTTTGTTCTACGACTTTTGGAAATTCGAATATTTTTCGAAAATTTTGAGGTTGGGTTTACCTGAAAATCAGCTGTTCCTTACACGGAAAGGTAATTAACCTTATAATTTTACTTATTTTTTAAATTATATCTACTGTTCTTAGTCTGAATGACCTTTGTTTTAAAAAATCAGCTGTTTTTCGAATTTAGGTACGTAATCTTAAACAGTTTCATTTTTTTTTTCGAATTTCCAAAAGTCGTAGAACAAAAGTTGTTTGTTAAGGTGCACAGATGTAGTCCTCAACGGCTTGCTAGTATAATTTCCATTAACCCTGTATTACTTAATATAACGTAGGCATCCGCTAAAAAGGATTTTCTAAAAGTCAACGCAGACGCAGTCGCGGATGAAAGCTAGTTATGGTATAATAAGTCTATGAAAATACATAAAATTATAAAACGAGCTTTTACTAGGTATGACAAGATCATGAAAATTGTAAAGAACATCTGAAAACAAAATTTAATGAGATGAGCTTTCTAACCTAAGATGTGGTAGAGTAAGCAGATTTAAAAATCAAAATCAAAATATGGTAGGCTTTACTTATATCAAATATTAAAATACTAATACGGGCTGATTTTCTCCCCCAACTAGACAAGTAAATATTAATAATAAACTAAACAGGTATATAAATTCTAAGAACGTAAATCATGTAATTATGCCTATAAAAGACATAACAAGTCAGCCCTAATGAAAAGGTACCTAAAGTGCTATAAAAGAATATTAACGGTAAACGAAGGTAAAGTTATTTGAATGGTTTATTTATCACATCCCGATGTTAGCGAGTGATATTCATTTAAAGTTTGTGCTATACGTGCCCTTATTATACACTTGTAAAATTACTTGGATAGGGTTCACATGTAATCTTGTGGTACGATATTTCTATTAATGTGGCATAACCCCCAGATCTAGATGCCTTCTATCTCTTTTTATCTATATACATAAATATAAAATGCTTTGTCCTGAATGACTGACTGACGGATCAACGCACAGCCTAAACCGCTGATCGTAGAGACTTGAAACTTGGAGGGAAAGTTCTTTGTATGACGTAGGCATCGGATAAGAAAGGATTTTCCGGCAAAGGGGGGGCAAAGTTTGTATGGGACAATGTGATTCCTTGGTCCATTTTCGACTTCTACGCGGACGAAATCGCTTGCAAAAGCTAAAGTTTTCTATGTAAATAAAAATCAATTGCTGTTCGTTAGTCTCGCTAAAACTCGAGAATGGCTGAACCGATTTAGATGATTTCGGTTTTGAAATGTTTGTCGTAGTCCAGGGAAGGTGTAAACCGTGAGAATCATCGGACTTACGCGGGTGAAACCGCGGGGTGCAGTTAGTCATCCATATCCTCTCAAACCAATTTATTGAGACGCTTTTTTGACTTAATATACAATGTGGTTTTCACCGTATTTTTAAGAGCTTAATTCAAAATCAAAATGATGGATACCTAATCAATTCCTCTAAGATCACACTTGTAGTTTTGACTTGATCGATTGACTCTAACCAACAAATTATTATAAACATGTATCTTCAAATGCTAGCCTCATTGATTGGCATATCGGGCTTTACAGAAAGAAGTTCTGTCACGAGTTTTAAAAGGTACTCGTTTGATATTCAAGGAAAACTAGTAAAGTACCTACATGTAGCAAAAAGTGTTTAATTAACATTGGGAATTGTGTAATTTTGTGGTAAGTCTCACGGGTTTCTATGGAAGTAGGAGGGATTTATTATAGAGGAAGAAGTGGATTCAGTAAGTATAAGCAATTTATAAGTTGACGCCATGACTTCTGGTGTCATGGCGTTGACTCCTGACTTCGTGTTTGCATCGTAATGTTACGATTTGTGTAAATATAGAATTCAATTGCTGGTGTTGCAGTGGTGCGTGTGCATCGACCGATGGCTGCCCCTCCCAGTTCTGCTTTCTACACGCGCGATTTCACTGGCGCCCGCGCAACCGGCCGCTGCCTCTGTCTGCTTTTTGTTCAAACACATGCGATTTATCACAAACACTCGCCATTTTAGCACCTGTTATGTGCAACATAGATTATACAGAATAAGCATGCATAGGAACCGAAGGGCTCGGATGAATGTTGGGCGGCGATTTACAAACGGCTACGAATTATCACAGTGTATCTCGAATATGTTTTATCTATGTTATACTATTGCTAGCCAGTAGTACCATTAATGTGATAGATAAGGCAATAAATTGTGCCGGCATCGTGTAGGTACAATGGGATTCTTTGGTTAGGTATTTGTTGCGCTCGTGCAATTGCAACAGACCTTTCTTTGCAGACTTGTATGAGTCATATTATCTGACTCAGAATTAAGATCATCTGACTAATACCTGCGCTAAACTTCTTAAATAAGTACGTATCTATAGTAAGTTTAAATGCCTTAACATGGCTTTACCATTTTTATTGATCTTAGCTTTAAAGATATAAAAGTTTATACGATGGTCCTAATAAAAACCGCTTAGGACTTTATTTAAAATTGTAAAGTCTGTAGCTAGAACTTATTCAATAGAAACAGCTTCTAATCTTGAAATAAAACAGGTTACAACACCATGACTCATATTCTGTACTGTTTAATAACTTCAGGACAACAATGTAGACCTAGACAAACTGACATTCTACCAACTACGAATGTTTCTTTAGCAGAAATATCATTACGCACCGTACGTACACTATATATTTATTATCTACTGTATTTACATTAGAAATTTAAATAAGTAACTTTTGTGAATTTATGTTCGTCATGGAGTCAACTTTAGTATATTATTTATAGTAGACATTGGTGAAAATAAGTTGATGTTTATTTCGTTTCGGATTAGAAGTTTATTATTCAAACTATGGTCAGACTCGTTTATTAGTTATGAAGTCTATTTAAAATAAGTACCTTCTTATTTTAATAGCATTATCATTTTTTGGTAGAACATCACATAAAATAAAGCTACGGATATTTAAAGATTAAGCCGATGTTTGTAGATACAATTTGAATTACTAATTTCAAGAAATAATTTTGGTTTATGATCTCAATTCTAAACTTAAAGCTGCAATAATTAAGATTAAAACATCTAATTGTCAAAACAACAAAAAACAACAACTTTAGTCGGCCCATACAAGCAACGAAGTGCTCTAGAGATTTTATGAATATGTGAAATGAAAAAAAATAAGGACAAGATGGCAAAAAACAGGTTTTCAAGAATTTTAACGAATACTCGAAAAGAAATGATTAAGTAGAGATGTCACAAAAACTTAACGACTTTCTGCTAATCCTTAAGTTCTTAGAATGACATACTGGTTGGTAAGCATGCAATATACCACACACACATTTGTCAATATAAAAGATTTATGCAAAGTGTCTTCCTTTTTTCTTAAATAGGCATTTGTTTTGTACAAACATCGGATTCTTCAAAGTAAATCAAACATTAAGAAAACACACAAAAACGAAGGACAACCGACACACGTGTCCACAAACACTTTTGGGCGTGTTTATACAACTCTGAAAGCTTTTGTTTGTCTTTCTTTTGGCTCGAAGATTATCCATGAGCTTATTCAGCAAAAATGTTGAAGTTAGAGGTTTTGGGAGCTGGAGGTCGTGTGGGCGGTTGGTGCGTCAATGACCCGCAAAACTTGTGGATCCGCATTCAGCAGGTATCACAACATAGCGCTTCGTTCGATTCAACATTTCGTTTCATTCCTGAATTAATAAGGATTCCTAATAATTCCTACTTCGACACATTTTCACTGCAGATTACTGCTATCGATAATCAATTAGGTCTTGGATTCTCACTAAAGAATAAAGATCATATTCATATTTGGAATATTTGGCTTACTAGGTTATTCGAGCAAAATTGTAGAGATATGACTTGTCATTTACAACTAGTTCCGTGACCTCGCTCACGCATTCCCGCGCCTGCACCTAACTGTACTTTCCTGTTGCGTTAATACAGTCTTTGGACAGAACCTGATCTAGGCAAGTGTGATATTAAAGCTGTGAGATGGCGATCGACTGTTGCAATTTAATTATTAAGGGTATGGTTGTGCGTTATGTAGATCCTTCGGCGGTCTAACAGCGGCAGCCGTGGCCTGTGGGCCTGCGTGCCGCGCATTCCTCCGCAGAGCTGGCGCGGCAGAACGCGCCGCCCCATCCACCGCTCCACGGCGGCGCGGCGACGAGGCGCTCTCGGCGCGCGCACTGTCCGACCGCGGCCGACTTCACACCGCAACATGCGCGAGCGCGGTGATCACGTCTCCTCGCTTGTACACGTTAACTGTCAACAAATCTTCTTCGAATACTATTATTGCTGAATGTATTTCGGTGCTTGTTTCAATTATTGACTGGTTTATTGTGTGTTGTGATAGCTGTGGACTGGACTCGATTTTGATGTCCATATAAACTGTGTGAAGAAACCGTGTTATTTTTTCATCTGAATCGCGTGCGACGACGCTTCGCTGTGAGCTGGTATTCGTGAACGTGTGTGAGTGACTGTTCCGTCTACCTACATGGAAAGTAGCCCTTGATGAAATCAGTGCCCCGTAACCATCGGATTTTGTGATGACCAATGATTTACGGTAACTACCATATCTTATGTGTGTTGTATTTAGTAAAACTTCAGCTGGTGGTGATTCTATGGCCTCGTTTACTTCTTGTTCGAGTGTTCCGTTAACTTTTGCTTAATTTAAATTTATTCGATTCGACTTGATTCGAAACTTCATCGTGAGCAAAATTTTATTTTTATTTATTATAATAGTAACGCCGAGCCGGAGAGTAACATTAAAACTGACATGCGATTGACCACGACCAGTCATAGTAGGCCATGAACAACAGGTGTTGTGTTGTCTACCTTTAAATTATTTTTTGAAGCTATAACTGGCTATGTTTATTAATCGTTGAAACTGTTAAAACTATTTTGAGACGTAAAAATTCGACAAACTAAACAGAAGATCGTTATCTATCATTATTATCAAACAATTTATACGAGAAGGTTCTATTCTGCTTTTAAGAAGTCCCTAATACCTACCTACCTACCTAAATAGTTCGATACGTGTTGCGAATCAAGGAACATTTCAATTCGTAGACTTTACTACCTATCGCATATATTTCTGAGAACATTGCATAGGCCTTTTTGATAAAGAAAAAATCATTTCATAGAAATGAAGCAGGTGGTTCTTTACAACTAAACTAGTAACAGTGCTTAGGTATTGCATATCGAGCAATATTAAGTGTCACAAGACTACTGTGAAATTCGTTGGTCAACGTTGTTGCTTCATCTTTATTTAGATTTTGGTATCAAACTTTTCTCTTTTCTATATTCTGTGTTGTAAAGTGAATCTTAACTGGTCCAAATAATTGTGTCATGACGTCAAACTGCCTTGTCAAAAGAATTTCTTATATCAAAACTAGCTGCGCCCCGCGGTTTCACTCGCGTAAGTCCGATCTTTCTCATCGTTTAAACCTTCCCTGGACTACGACAAACATTTCAAAACCGAAATCATGTAAATCGGTTCGTGCGTTCTGGAGTTATAGCGTCAGGAAAGAAAACCCGACTTATTTTTATATAGTAGATGAAAATTCTTAATATGCTTATTTGGAGATGTCCAGCTTTAGTCACATTTATCTCATGACGATTGAGTTCGATCAGTAGGTTACCTATTACCTCTATTTTAATCTTTGTTTTTGTCTTCTGTTGCTAATTGAACTATAATATATAGTTATAATAGTCGGTCAATGCAATGAACAAGACAATAGTCTCATCTTTAATCATAACATCTTTGTGTTTAACTATCAAAACATCCGCTCAATCTAACTACTAATCTTATGTTACTCAGACCTATTGAAACATTTTAAATTACTTACTAAATAAATGTTTCTCTTTTTCATACCCATAATGTATAGCAGTCATTTTTCATCTTATAATTATGGAAAAGATACAAGCTTATTCATAGAACAATATCGTCATCAAGGTATAATTTATTCAGCCTCATGAGACAGGTTTGAGCTTGCCAGCCATAATAACAAAAATAAAAAGAGATCTCCAACGGAAATATTCAACAACTCAAGCTCAGTCCCAAACCGGTAACATAATAAAATAACTTGTACTAAAAAAGAATATTTAGCAAATACTAATACAACGAAAAGCCATAAGTTTAATGCATTGTTGAATATCACAAATATTTGAAGTCTTGATTACCGATGAACTAACTATATCTCTAAAGCTCTACAGATATGATTACAATGTTAGCGCGTTCAGATGTAATGATAGTGTCTTATTTCAACTAGTCTATCCCGTCTAGTTAATTACGTTTTCCTCTGTGGGGATTTGTCCGAGGATGAGAGATGATCGTTAGTGCTAATGGTCGCCTGTTTGAAACCAGTAGTCGGTTCTGATTTCTATCCCTAGCGTAAACATCCGCGAACGGGCGGCAGGGCTCGTTTGGCGACTATAGAGGCGCTTTCTATACCAGACCCCACGTCGGAACATCTGATTATAACCTCATTACTTCAACATGTTCACTTTGACTTTCCGTTTCTCTCGCCAAACTTGTATTCGTAAAATTGTTTTAGGTTCCTCATTCACAGCCATTGTGTTCGTATTATGCAATAGACACAATAAGTATCCAGTGATTCTAAGATTTTGTGTTCGGTCGATAAACTTCGTCTTGTTTATAAGCTTTCTTAAGTTCGAATTCGATAGTCACGATGTCAATATTGAATAGCAAAATTATTATATTTCGAAAATGCAATTGTGAATGAACGGTCATTGCATTTTTAATGAGGTTTGTTTAGAAGACGTTGTCGCGTGGTGTTGTAAATAGGGTTAGCGCATAGGGCTTCATATGAACACGTGTGGTAGCCACTAACCATGCCGTGACGTCTTGGTGTTCTCCTCGGCTCCACTCACGCGTAAATACTGCAAATCATAGCTGATTCAATTACACAAATACTCACCGTCCTTTCTTGATAGCCTCTCTTAACCCTAACATCAATAATTAGTAACTTACTAGGTAATTATTCAACACACTTAACCATAACAAATCCCTTTTTAATGAAATAATATACCTCGATTATTCTATTAGATTTTTTCCCATTGAGGTTTTTTCTTTCTACTCATTTTGTTATTGTTACGGCTCATTTTCGAGAAACTTATATAGGTACTTACTTACTTACTTCGCTGGCTCAGCGACCCAAGGTGGACCTTGGCCTCCAAAACGAGAGTCTTCCATCGTTCCCTATCCTGCGTTATTTGTTGCCAACTTCTTTTTTCTTCTTTCTTCTTTTTTCTTTTTTTTGTAATAAAGACTTAATTAAACTAGTTACACGAAAACTTTATATATCCGGCAATGCGTTATACTTCTTTCAAAAAATCAATTTTCTTCTAAATCTTCTATCTTTCTACACATCTAAAATGCTTTGTCCTGAATGACTGACGGATCAATGTACAGCCTAAACAGCTTATGTGGAAACCTGAAACTTGAAGGGTGTGTTCTTTGTATAACGTAGGCATCCAATATGAAAGGATTTTTCAAAATTCTACCCCTTAGGGGGTTAAAAAACGGGGGAGCCAAGTTTGTAAGGGACAAAACGTGATTCCTTGAGCCAATCCTATTATAGCCAATTTCGACTTTTATGCAAACGAAGTCGCGGGCAAAAGCTAGTTTATCATAATATTATTTAATACAAGAAATTGATTTATAACGAACTACATCATTAGTACGTGAAGACTGTCATTCAATACATTACAATGATTATAACATGGTTATCATATCATTACGTAACAAAAGGTTACGATTTTGCGATAATTTGATTTACTTTCCTTAGATTATTTTACCATAAACTCTTGTACGATCAAGTGGAGAAATCTGAGTACTCCAATCAAACAAGAGTCCTGATCGTTGTTTGATCATGGGCCTTCGTTAATGAGACAAAGACCATCAGGGTTTTTATAACAACTGTCAATATTGAACGAGTTTTGGTTTTTGCGGTTTGTTGTTGTCATTGACCTACTGGGTTTTCTCTAATTAATATTGAGGCTACTACTTTTAATCATTTATTTATTTAACCTATGCATATAAAATCAGTCACGAAGCGAGTTTTGGTGTAGTACGCTAGAAATAACTAATTTTTGCATAAAATTATGGTTTTTCATAAATATTAACATTCCACTTGCGTAACTCCCTATCCCACGGGAATACCGGAGTTTAAAGTAGCATTAGTTACTCCCAGCGAATCAATGTATTTTCATGCCAAGTTTCATCTATATCGGTCAAGAAGTTTCGGAGCCTATTCGTTACAAACAAAATGAATGAATAATATGTATTACTATAGATAGATTAAAGTTTCAGTATTCATTTATCAACTGAATTGAAATAATGGTTTCAATTTAGATGGGATGCATTTCTTAGGTCTACATTATCTGCTCTGTTGAGTTTGAGTTTAATTATCCATAGCTACAAGATTGTTAGAATCATTAACACGGTCAAATATTCCATTTGCAAGCTAGTAGGTACCTAATGTTACAGAGATATCACAAATAGGTTAACGAATGTCATAATTTCTTTCGACAATTACTATAACAAATACGTCTTGTCCAACAGCAAACAGCTCGAAGGTAAACTAACTGTTAGACAACTAGGTAATTTGTTTTTAACTGTTTGAAAAATTGGCCTAAATGTTGGGACTGCCGTTAGTGGGCGGAGTTAATGATGAAAGATAAGATATAATTGGTCTCGGTAATTATCAGATTTCACGTGTCTCATGTTATTTATCTGAAAGTAAATATTTTTAGCCTTATTTTATCGTTTACGACATTTAAGAAACATTACGTAACTGATACAAGTACGTAGATACTTAGAAATGTTAAAGTTAGATACAACATTGAGTGTGAATAAGCATACCAAACAAGGTAGGTAGGTAGGTAGACATACTTGTAAACTATCCACTTTAAAAAAATACTGTTTTAACTCTTTGTTAAATATTGTTCTATTAACTTCACACGACAAACCTGACTGCATTAGGATGCAGTTAAACACACAGAGAATGTTTATTGCCTAACAGAAGGGATCATAAAACTTTTATTCTTAACTGATACAGACTGACAACATTATTAACTTCGATTTGAGTACAAACATCTACATATCATTGTGAGGTTTGTTTTAAAAATAAAAATTACTAGTTATAGTTCTACCAGTTCTATTAGGAGGTAGCGCACTTTTGATTCAGACTTTTATAGTCCTAGGTTTCGAAATATTTTAAAACGATATTTCAGACAAGAAAATCTATACATATAAAATGCTTTGTCCTGACTGACGGATCAACGCCTAGCCTAAACCGCTGATCGTAGAGACCTGAAACTTGGAGGGTGTGTTCTTTGTATGACGTAGGCATTCGATAAGAAAGGATTTTCCGAAATTCTACAAAAAAAGGGGGGCAAAGTTTGTATAGGGCAACGCGATTCCTTGGTCTAAACTACTTCTTGTTTTCGACTTCTACGCGGACGAAGTCGCGGGCAAAAGTTAGTATATTTATATATTTCTAATAAATAGTCTTACTGTTATTATTTGACAAATGGATTGACCGTTAGAAATGTACCACTACACACATTAGGGATGTATAAAGTAATTTTGGACATCGTAAAATCAATATTCTCGGAAATTTTAATTTTACGGCTAAACTCTTCCTTGACCTAGCAATTACCGCTGCATTAACAGAAGTCAAGGCATCTACTTAACACATTTTATTGAATAATAGGTTCGACTCCGGTTGTTTTGATTTAGAAAAAATATGATAGAAGTTATAGAAGTACCTATAACAAATGGTAAAGAAATACTAGTAACAAATAAATGGGAGAATCGTAAAATAATGTTGGCTATAATAATTCAAAGGGGATTGGTATTCATCTTTCGAGTGCAGCGAAGAGCAAACGACCGGGTTATAGTACCAAAGCAACAGTTACAACATTTAAATAACACTGTAACAGCTAATGTATCCGCGGCATCGACTAACGGGCCTTCGCCCTTCAAAGTATCTCGAAGGAGAACTCTCCATCTTCTATCACTAGCACCACAAAACGTTTGACACTATCAACGGAATGAAATTGTTTACACACTCAAACATTCATAATATAAACACACTTCTGAAACAACTGTGGAACGATAACTGTCAAATAACTTCGTAAAAATAACGTCTAGTGAATAAACATAACAATAAATAAATCTAAAAGCTTCATTGTGGTACGAGCTTCATCGAAATAGATCGCAGTGTACAGTTAAAACCTTTTAAATATATCTCGGAGCCATAGAGACTTGAAGAGTGGATACTGTACTACTATACTTCAAGTAGGTTCATAAAAGTAAATACAATGTAATCTAAAAGTTCCTGGGCTTTCACTCACGTCTCCTCGTTAGGAAAAATCCGTTGTTTGTCGTTTATTTATTACAAAATTTTATGATTTAGTCAAAGGCTAAAAGACTTAAGAACAATTAGTTACGGAGAGTAGCAAAGCCGCTAAGTTACTGTGCGATATCTGATGCATTTATTAACATATCTTGATGGTGAATCAACAGTAGGCAGGGCAATACTTTGTAGCAACATAGAATCTTGATACTTAACTTACCGACTAGTCGTCAGATCATTTATGTTGGAAATGTCATTTTATCAGAACTAGACAGTAAAAGCTCCCACTTTATCCTAAGCTTTACAGACGTCAATTTAAATTTAATGGTAGAGTAATCAATTCGAACCCATTGTTAAAGTCTTCCTAATCCTCTAACGAAAATTTTAATGGTCAAGAGTCGTCTGAGTAGTCTCGGCTTAAGTAACAATAGTATCAGATGGGGGAGACGAAACGGAACGGGGCAGCGTGGTGGGTCGGAGCGTGACGTCTGCCACCTGATAGCCCATCTCACGACCGTCCTACTTGCAGCCAAGGTTACCGCCTGACCTCCTAAACAACGACACATTTCCCGTAACTCACTCCGTCGTCAATTTTATATTATGTAATATTCATATACGTAGTACGTGAATTTTCGTTTTTGTATAACCTCAAAACCCAAAAACGAAACCCTACAAAGACGGTATGTCAAGTCAAGCAACTTGATTGTTTGACAGTTAACAAAAACTTGAAATAAATGCGCCGGAATTTATTATTCGGAGTAACCTCATCGATCATGTAAACAGGCTCGAATTGGTCTGTATCGGGATAGCAATGTTTATTTTGTTTTTTGATGGCATTGTATTGAACCCAAAAAACGAATGAGCGGCCGTCCATCACAAAGATGTAAAGTAAAATATGGGAAAAATTTATGCTTTTTTAAGAACTGCATGCCTAATTTGAAAAACCTTTACGTATTTATTTAAGATTTTTTTAAATAAACCTTACGTTCGTCAGCCAAAAGTCTTTAGATTAGTGTCAATTACTATAATTGGCAGATATAGGTAGGTAATGGTTATAAGTGTATACGTCAGATGATATATTGTTGCGAAGTGTCAAACAAGCTTGCTGTCGTGGATGAGCCGCATCTGCGACAGATCAGCAGATAGGGCGACAATCAGAGCGTGTGCAGCCCGTATCATGGCCTCTGATACACAACACACTTTCTAATCTACGCCTTTGTCACTGCTCTCGCTATTGGCTAACTTATCGTTATGCCACACTTTCGCCAATTGTTTTCACGCTACATTAGGTATCATCACGATTTTTTTCGTGAAAAATATCATTAAATACCTGTACTCTGTTAAACCGAGATGACGTTAAGTTACCTTGAGCGTCATCCCTATTGAGCATTGGACTGGAACGACACGATGACGGTCGGTTTGTTATAAAATGTTTACGCTATTGAAATTGCGGTTGTGGTATAATGTTCCCTGTTTATCCAGACTGGTAGCCACTAACCATCGATGAACTCGATACGTATCCCCGTCCCGCGAGCTGTGAAATAGGAGTGCGGTTCGACATGTAGCCCAGTCGTGGTTGTTGTCTTGATAAGATGACGAGTATGCGTATATTTCAGAAGCAGGCTGCGGTGTGGAGGGTGCACGGGACGGGAGGGGTGCGCGACCGGTCCGCGTACCGGTTTGCGTCAACGTCTTCGACTTAGAACTAACCGTTTTATTAGCTGAGCCATGCTCCACAAATGATGGCTACCGAACAGGCCCAAGTTAGCACTCTTGGCAAATGATATTCAATGAACTGTGACCATATTTCGGCGTTATATGAACTTGATAGTCCAATGCTCATTGTGTTCGAATAACGAAGCAACGGCCCCGTTTTTGTTTGAAATCGGAGCTCATGATATTATATGCACATGTGTGGCAGTTGTAAAAAAGTAAACATTTTTCTTGACTCAGGTGTAAACGTGAAAATGGTGAGCGTTTCGTTTACGACTTGTTTGATTAAAACCATCGTGTCGTGGTCAACATGTTTCGCATTGTTTTTCTTCTGTAACAATTCTGTTGGTCTTTTTACCTTTATGAAGGATGTTTAATGTTAGTAGAGCTCAAAAATTTCTTGCCATTGTAATAAGCGAAAATATGATTCATTCACATGACAAGTATTTGTTTTTTTTGTGGTGGTTTCTATTATTACGCTCAGTTATTGGCCTTGTGTGAGTCAATTTAGACGAGTAGATGGCAACCTGCCACGTCAATGTTTTGGACTCTGCAACATAGTGATGATTTACTACATTTGATTGCATTAAAAAAATAAGATTTACTTTTCTTTTAATTACAATATGAACTCTGTAATTAGGTTAACGAAACTAATGATGGTAGACTATGCACAACCGTGTGAAAAAAGCACAAAACGAACTTATTTCAACACATCAACACCCATTGTTCACACTTACATCAGTTCAAAATTACGTCTAAAACTAGTTCATAACTCGTCCTAAATGTTTCTCTTTTTGGGCGACCGGTTCGGTTCCATGCAAATGTACGCATTTTGCCATTTCCGTCCGTCACGGTTTATACGTAGAGTGAATGAATCACAAACAAAGCTATTTCGAGAGTACCATCGGTAAGTGACAATAGCAACGCGGATCGGTCAACGATCCAAATTGCTCACATCTGAAAGCGTAGGGTCTGTGATCGCATGTCAAATTCAAAGGCCATGGAATTACCCCAGCACAACGCTGGATGTCAGCCGTGAACGTAATGTTTGGTTGTAGGCGTGGAACACCGTGTGGTGACGAGAAATTATGGATGAGAGCCGGGTGACAGATCGGCTGTGGTTGGCTGAACCGCAGATTGGTTAAAGCAAAATGTTTGAGTCGTTGGTTTCGCGACTGACGTCTCCGCCGGTGTCGCGAAGGCGGCATACAGTGCACACTGCTCGCGAGGTATGCAGCGAGCCAGAAGAGGAGACACCGGCACCGCGACGTTCCCGCGCCAAGCACCTCCTCGATAAGCGCAAAAAGGCGAGGCTCTCCTGCGCAGACCTCACCGCCGCCACAAATGCCGAATCCGAGCGCTCTTCCAGAATGGACGCTCTGAAAGCCTTCTTGCCACTAAGACAGTCCAAGTCTCTCGGTCGTCTCGATGGTCTAAAAGAGGTGAGTGTTAATGTTACTTATATAATTATTAGCTATAAGATTTGATAGGATTGCAGTATAGTCTGTTATTTATCTGTTACAGCAACATTGATTAGAAATTTTCTGAAATTATTAGTTACTCACAGGCAATGATCGCCAAATCATTGAGCTTGCGACATTAGAGAACGCTGTGGTTGTAACGGCCTTCGCGTCGCTCTTATGCGCATGCGCCGGCCTCGTACACCTGTCGCACCTCCCCCCTCTCATTTCCAAGCCTCCGACCTAAGTTGCACAATGTACAAGACCCAGCTTTTAAGTTTACGATTATGGCTGACCATTTTGTTGGCAGCCACGTTACTCGCAACACGAAACGCGACGACCCACCTGCGCCTGCGCCTCTGTACAATATATTTTCATAAATGAATTGCGAAATGTTGATCGACGTCCGAGGGCGTTCCTATGAACTATGACATTACATCTCGTTCGATAAGACAATACAAACAATGCAAGGGAATCGACATTTGACAGTATGATGCGGATGACTCTTCAATTTTCTGACATGAATCATAATATACATAATGCAACAAGAGATTCAAGGCGCATGATTCCAAAAGATAGTACTTAGGTATGGTAGTTAAATACATACGTAATTGTTTGCCAGCATACCATTAACATTGTTTCAAAGATATGTATTCACAGGTTGTGTTTTATGTTCATAAATTGTACATAATGATTACATAAGGTTTAGTATCTGAATATTAATGTTTATCAAATTATAAGGCCATAGGTGTTTGAAGGCGGTTTGCAAAAACTAAACCATAAAATCGGAAATTGGCATCTATAATTATAATAGCATTTTACGTAATATTGGTTTTTCGTATGTACCTTAATTCAACTTCTTATTACCATATTTTTGTAAACAAACAAAGCAAAAGAAACTTGGTCATTTCACAATGTTAATTTCGAATAACCTGATCTGCATTTCCTTATAAGAATTCGAGGTTAAGAGTTCAACGTATACAAATGTTAGAGTTGAGAAAGTAGGTACATATAAAACTTTATAATAATTTGCAGTCTTAAATGATACCCAACATATTGTAAAAAAAAATAAGACTTATAAGGTTTTACATGTTATCAAACGTAACAAAATAAACTTAGGTACAGAGAGGTAGGAAAGAAGGTATTATTTTGGATGGATAGAATGCTACAACTAGATTTTACCACTTCTTATTTACTAGTCGTTATAAACCAAGACAAATATTTTGTCTCACAAGGCAAGTGCTCGAGTTCTACAAAAATATTAATTTATTCATAATCGTAGAATATGAAGGTCTCAAAAACTAGTATTTGGAATTTTTAATAGCGATGTCAATCAACAATGAGATTATGTAGTTAGATTGGAAATTATTTCTGTCGAGGACAGTTACTGAATGTATGTATAGGCGTAATAACTACTAGATAATCTATGTCATAGTAAAGTTAGTGAGATAGAAGCAAGCGAACACCGTTACTGTTACAACACTAACGACAGTTGGCACTGATGGATCGAGAATTCGAGATGCGCCCGCGCAGGTACCAGCAGGTACGCAGAATTATTAGCATGGGCCTTGCGTGATACAACTATAATCCAAAACTCGTAGATGAAGCTATTGTCCGCACGCATACATTTGAAGGTTACTAGGAATCAAATTATCTACCAGATTTTTTTTTTTTAATGATATGATTGTAGAAGAACTATTAAATATATCTTTTTGTCAGTTCTTGAATCTATTCGTGAATCCCAAACATAATCGTTCATTAATTTCATTAGTCATCATAATACTGAGAATAATTTTCTTAATCTTCTATGTTTTAAATCAGCAGCGAACGTGTTTGTAACAATATACTGACATATGTAACTAACTACTAAGAAATAAATAGAACTTAAGTCTTGGCAGCAGGTGTATTATGGTTGGTCCTGTAGATGTGAGCTATAGATAATGTGGCCATACGTCCTGCTTTGGGCGGGACAGTCCCACTTTCAAATTGTGTGTCCCACTGTCTCTAGCAGGGAAAAAATATCTATCGAGGAAGTCAATGCAGAACTGACGATCTGCACCAATTTTAACTGTGAGAAACATGAACTGTGGGCACTATGATCACGAGTGTCCAGAGTTGAAGAAGTTAGTTAGGTTAAAGTGTTCTAACCTTTTTTTGATGTCAGAAGTCATAACGTCTATTAAATCGATGAACACCGGCACTCACAAAAAAGATGACGTCATCGCTCATGTTACCGGTCACGTTACCGCCCACGTTCCGTTACAAAAAAACGGAAAAAAAAAAGAAAAAATACTCAATTTTACATCGTTTTCTTATGACGTTATGACGTAAAACTATCGTCCGTAAACCGACTTTACAGACAACCATTTTTTTAATTTCTAACTTAACCCACTTTCCTGGGCATTTATGTAACATCATTTCCGGTGAATAAATTAGTGTATGATTCCTATAGAAATATCAGAATATACATTCGAAGATATTTGTTTTAAAATGTAACCCAATTCTTTTTAAAGAAAATTTTGCAGTTGTCCCGCACTGATGATAGAAAATTATGGTCACGTTAGCTATGGATAACTGGAAATTTACCAAAGTACTATCAAAGGACTAGCTTATTTCGTCGGTTAACATAAATTGAGCTTTAAGCTTAGTAAATAAGGCTTTGCGCAACAAGAAGGTGCACTGGCTCACGATCTGTTTGCACATGTCATTCACAAACAAATGCCACCATCTCCGCATCTGTTCGTTTCTTCGTGGGGGCATCTCCTTCGACACGCTTTGTCTGAACATCTGTACCGATAAAAAATCTTTAGACCTTTATTGACGTAGTATAAATGATGTGTAGAACGACCTAAGTAAAGATGGATGGACTGCGTGAGACAAGACATGAAAGAGATGAGATGACGACTAATAGGAGAAAATATAAGAAGACTAGCGACCCGCCCCGGCTTCGCACGGCTATATTATGCATGTATCATACCTATAAACCTTCCTCTTGAATCACTCTATCTATTTAAAAAAACCACATCAAAATCCGTTGCGTAGTTTTAAAGATTTAAGCATACATAGGGATATAGGGACAGAGAAAGCGACTTTGTTTTATACTATGTAGTGAAGACATTGCGCCGACCCCTAAATTGGGATAAGAGCAGAAAGATGATGATGAAATGATGTGTAGTTTTCATATAAATATACTACTAATTATACTGTAAATGTCGGTACAAAGTTTAAAACAACCGTAATCGTCTGCTAGTATGGTAGAAAATTACATAGGAAATATTGCGTCTGTAATCTTGCGACAATGTAGAATAGTTCGCTCTGTTGCTCTATTCTAAACAGTTACCTTTAATTACATACAATGTTTAATTTATGATTACAACTACCTTCAAAACCGCTGTGATTACGACCTTACCCGCTGTGTTTATAATGAGTTAACTGATATCAACTCCGAACTAACCATTAGCTATTTCGCAATGTAAATTAATAGTTATTTTAAACAAAGTTATAAAATCAAAACATGGGAGCTGCACAAATAAACATGCTCGCATTTAATAACGTACATTAATTGACGATGTTGGTTGATTAATTTATATGCGTAATGATAGCTGCTATATATTTTGTTTAGACTAGCTACGGTTCCGTTTTTATTACGAAAAATAAATGCTTTGTGAAAGATAATCAAATAAAATACGCTTATATCTTATATCTTGGAGGAATGTTATGAAAAGATAATGTATTAAGAAAATTCAAAATTCAATGCTGCCAGTGGGATTCAACCCCACGACCCTAGCTTAACCGTAGCGGTGCTCTAAACAACGATATAATTATTAATTGATATTTGTGAGTCGAGTTTTAGCGTCTCTGGTAGATGGTACTACGAGCACTATAGCTTTTCTAAATATCAATCTGGTGCATGCGGTGGTGTGTGGCTCACGTAGCTCACTTGGTTAGAGCACCGCTACGGTTTAGTGGTAGCCGTGGGAACCCCACCGGGAACATTGAATTTTATTCAATTTCCCTAAATGCGGTTGAAACATTTATATAACACCACATAGTCTCTTACAAAAAATATACTCTATTTAAAAAGTAAACTTACTGTATATTTAATTAAAATATGCTATAATTTGCTTAAATTTAATAAAATAAAACAATAATTTGCTCGTGCTATTTTGTACATAAACGTAATTTTGCAAATCGCACGTGAAACCTATGAGTGAAATATCAGCACATAAATGCGTGATATTTTATTGCTGAGCAAGGAGTTAAGATAGTTTATGTATTCTACGTAGGTAGGTACCTACCTAATTGTGCTTGATCAATGAATTGCTATTAAGCTGACAACGTTTTTGCAACGGTGATGTCAGATTCCCGGTAGCGATTCGTGTCCTCTTCAATAGTAAGTTGATAACGGGACATGTAAGTGCTCGATCAATGGATAAGATAAAAGCTAAGAAGTTCACTTCGAATGTTTGGCATACTTTCATAATTACGATGATAACATACACTCAATGTTCGATCCTAATTTAAGAACGTTATGTAGGAGCATTTAGAAATGAATTGTAATGATCAAAAACGTTCTCTACAGTGGTATTTCAGCCAATTAACAACCTGTATTAGCGTTGATTGCACGCACACGCAGTCGCTAAATTATTTGAAATTCGTCACGGCGTCTTTTGTTTCTGATTAGTTTACAATATCAATTATCTCGTAGAAAGTAAACAATTATCAAATAACTTGTCCTACATTCCTTAGTCACCTAAATTTTTTTGACTCGGTCAAATATAAGAAGATGTTCAAATCTACTGTTTGCTTGCTTACTTGAAACTGGTATTTTGAAGACCAATTCTCTCGGTACGCTAGCAAAAATCTAATTGAGTGTGTAGAATTAATAACCTGATGACGTGACCCACTAATGCTAAAAGTCTTCAATGAGTAATATCCACCTTAGGTGTTAAATTCTCTCTTTCGTCTTTCGTTTAATAATTCATTAGTACATCTAAGGAACCTAAGTTTATAAAATGAAGATATTATGCTTGTAGTAACGGTATTGCTCAGGTTTAATATTTACTTTCCGACTTTCTTAGTTATACCAATAAGTCTACTTAAAAAACGGATAAAGGAAATAAATATGATATCATGGGTTTTGGTAATTTACAATAGTTAGATTTTATTCTAATCTGTAAATCGCTTCCAAATACATGTTATTTACTTGATTGATTTGACTTTGGTCTAGTCTCGATTCTTGTTAAGGTGAAAGGGTACCTGCGCGCTCTCCATACAAACGTAGTCGACTGTTTCCTCCCTGGATAATGACACTAGCTCAAATATTTTTGTGCCATAAAACCTATAATTGCCATGACTATGCCCCTATGTTTTGGTTTTTTTCATTTTCTAATTATCATAGAAATTAAAATTAAAAAAATTGAAAAGTTAAAAAAAAAACAAAAAATAGGGGCATGGTCATGGCAGTTATAAGTTTTATGAACCAAAAATATTTGCTCTAGTGTCATTATCCAGGAAGAAACCAGTCGACTACGTTTGTAATAGTTTGTATGGAAAGAGCCTCCGGTACCCTTTCCTCTAAGCTTCTTTGAAATAATGGCGTCCAATTAAAAGCTCGTTAAATTATCTAGAAGGATAAATAAGTAAATAAATTTTAGCGTATCGCATGGAGTCGGGGCAGGCATCTCAAACGCTGCACACTGGTCATTTGTTAAAGCCAGACAAAACACCGCCTTCGAAGAAATACCTCATCCGTTTGCGTTTTGCTTTATTTACATACTGCTCATTTTTATTCGCTTGTTGTTTTGTAATTCGAGGCAAATGATTTAATAGCTTTACATTGTATTGTGCATCTGGCTGATAGGAACGCTAAATTAATTCTGATATCGAACGTGTGACATCGACGACGATGTAACGGTGCAAATAACAGCTAAAGAAATGAACCTGTCAAAAACCAGGCCATCTTGTGGCATCATGCCTAAAAACTTTAAAAATATTTAAACAACCAGTGACCTAAATCTCCTAAGATAGGCAAGTAATCTTTTTTATAGAGGCGAAACATTCAATAAAAACAATCCGATTGTTACCCTCTGAGAAAGAAACAAAGTTTTTAAATATCCCTTTTTCGTTTACCTGCTAGTATTCTCTAACTAATCCATTATAATCTAAAATGGTAAAGACGGCGCAATAATAACCTAATTAGTAACAATACCTGCATACCTATTAAATCAATGGTACAAAGAAACTTAAGCGTTTATAGAATGTTGAAATGCCCATAAATGTGAGAGGAAAAACTCGACTGTTATTTGTACTATGGAGACTGAGTATTTAAATACAACATGCAACATGTCGAGAGTCGAGTCAAGTTGGAGTTGGTGCGAGGCAAGCACGACACCCGTCCTCCTTGGCTATGGAATTCGCACTCAGTTGAGCCCTGCCCTCCCTCCGCCGAGCTAGACCGCCCGCAGAGCCCTGCAATCTATGCTATTAGAAATAACACTTTGATAGCCTCCTTAATTAGGTATCTATTGTGATAGAACTACGAGAACGTGTTTTGTGTAAATATCGGTGTTGCATTTGATATTAAAGTTCTAAACATGATAAGTATTTTTCTTATAGCGATTATGACTTGAAACACTAGTTTATTATTGATTAGCTTCTTACATTATTTAATGTATAGATCAATTGATACCTTCAAATAGTAAAATTATAATAGTACATGCAGCTTTGTAAGGTAATAAAGTTCGCGAACGCTTTAAAGAACCTGAAAATAAACAGTTAACTGTTTCGTAGAACTCAGCTTCTGCATTTTTAATGAAAAATTTTATTATTCCCGTGTCTCGCAGAGTTTATTACACTCTACAAGCAGTCTATCTTCGACTTTACTCTGATATTAAGCTGAATTGAACTGTATTTCAATGGATTATAACACATCTTTTTTGTGCGTTCGTTACGCACTTCATTGTATGCGTGATGCTTATTATTCATGTGGTTACACATGCTTACACGTTGCAAAACAGAATACATTGATAAAAATACAATCATGTAACAAAATAGGAGTATAGAGCTGTTCAATTGCTATTATTTTAGGTATTAATAAGTTTATTTTAGTGATATTTAAGGTGAAATGGTTGAAAACGTTCTAATAATGCCATTTGAGAACACCACAATGGACCTCCATTTTTGTTAAATCGTCTGTTAATCATGCAATAATTCAAGTATTTTAATTTATTTTTTAGCCAAGTAAACCTTATATTATTGTTATTACCTTTAGGGCGAACACTAACTTGATGTATGTTGTTATTGGATAATTGTTTTAAACAATCGACGATTTCATTGCAGTCTGCATTCGGCTTAAATCTTTGAAAGGCAACATCGAGTCATTTAATAGGTACCTGAATAATTAGCTGCAAATTAACAATAACACATTGAACCTGAGTTTAATTAAGGTTTCTTATTTCATTACAAGGAAAAATTAATTACAAATACATCATAAATGAGTATTTCAATTATTTATTTGTAAAAGACATCAACGCGTGTCAGCGCAATGTGTCTAAAATCAAGCAAAGAATCTTTTATGTTTGAATAGATATTAAAAACAATACAAATAACATGAGAATAGTTTCTCACTAGCGACCCGTCCCGGCTTCGCACGGCTATATTATGCATTTATTATACATATAAACCTTCCTCTTGAATCACTCTATATATATTTAAAAAAACCGCATTAAAATCCGTTGCGTAGTTTTAAAGATTTAAGCGTACAAAGGGAAATAGGGACAGAGAAAGCGACTTTATTTTATACTATGTAGTGATTTTAATAAATAGTTTATAAAAATATTATTTTTAATAAATAAGTATATCTCAAAGTCTTTATTTAAGTTAGTTTAATCGCGTGCAATAAAATAGTTCGGTTCGCAATAGCCTGAATTCTAGTTCAATGCAATTGGTTAGTAATAATTTAATTTTTTGTAATTTTAGTATTTTATCAATAATTATATTGTATTTACCTATATTTTAATTCTTGCTGGATTGTGATTTGTGTTTTTGCTTGCTTGTTTTGTATCTATCTATACATATTCTATTTTCTACTCGTGAGAACCTATAATTGGCTTTCTGTTTCTTGTTTCGTTTCTTATAATTTTTGTAAAGCTGTTGGTTTTTCAAATAAATAAATAAATAACCCTTAATGTAAAACAAGAGAAAAAGAGAAACTTTACGTTTTAATATCTAATACTTATAAAAGTTATTTTTAAAATACTTTATAAATCTAAATACATTTACATACAGGTAACATAACTTTCAACGCGTATTTTATTATGCAGTTTTTACTATGCGTAGAATTTTCCTTTAGAGATAATCTGCTTTCGATTTTTCTGTTGTACTATTTAGGGAACTTTTATAGATAAGTAACATAAAGCTTTAAGGTGAAAGGGTACCGGCGCTCTCTCCTTACACACGTAGTCGACTGTTTCCTCCCTGGATAATGACACTAGCACAAATATTTTTTTTGCATAAAACCTATAACTGCCATTACTATGCTCCTATGACTTGGTTTTTTCACTTTCTAATTGGTCATGGCAGTTAAAAGTTTTATGCAACAAAAATATTTGCTCTAGTGTCAGTATTCAGGGAGGAAACAGTCGACTACGTTTGTATGGAGAGAGCACTCGGTACCTTTCCTTTTAAGGAAGACCAATTGGTAGAGCAGGCAAGCCAGGACAGTGTCCTGACGCAATAAAGTGAGGAGACCTGACCCCTTTTAATGGAAAAGCGAAGGACAAATAAGAAGAGGTTAATTTTGTAGATAATAAACGTTAAGCTCACTGACGTTTGTGAAATTGGACACAGTAAAAAAATACATAACTTACATGTAGCGTCTCATTGGAGGGCGCGTTCTGGAGCCACGGATCCTAATTTAGTTTTTAGACGAGATCAATTGTTTTTAAGATTATAATAATGCGACTAAGAAGATCATTCCAGAAAGCAGAATATCAGTTTGGTATTTGCAACTTGACATCAAATTGGAGAGACCAATGATTTTGTAAAAAAAAAAATTTGCATAATGAAAAGGTAGGTAAAGGTATTATAGCCAAGGTACATAGCAATGGGCAGATTATTGATAGGTACTAATCCTTGCGAGATCTTAATTGAGACATCCAAAACTCGGTCTCTTCACTGTGACAAACACGACTTTATGTAGTAATAAATTTATTTAATTTAACGTTAATATCGTTTATTGAGAGCGTAGCTAATTGTCATCAAACTACATTTAAAACTGTTAAAAGTAACTGATCCAAAGCAATTCAAATAAATCTTCTTTCTGTTTCAATGGCAATTGAATAATTGAAGTATTCATGGGAAATGAAAGGTTCTATCTGCCAGATCGTAATTAAATAGTGACTTTAAAGAATGGATGTTAGATATCCAGCACTTAGATGATGCAAGAATGACGTCGAGGTGTTGAAATGAAACGTCATTGATAGTGCGTAAAACATCGATCAGAATTAACAAGTAAGTACCTATCAAAGTGTGAGAATATTTACAAAACAAAATAAAAAGTATTTTTGGATGGATTTGTAAACACGATTAACACAATCTATTTTTGTGTTCTCGGCGTGGACGTTATTGCGTGTTGATGACGCTTTCTGGATGAGTTGATTGTTTTTAATGTTTTTCCTTATATGATTGAAACAAATTATTTTATTAAAATTGATTATGTTATCAAGTGCTGTGTGAAGACAAAAACATAAATTAATTAAACTGACTTGATATTGATACGTTTAAAAAAACATAAGGTACATTAAAATTTACCCAGAAATTTTCATTCAAAACATTTGAAAAATTACAAACAGAGTAAAAGTCGTGTCAAAGATAGGGGCTATTTTTGTAAATACTAAATCAAGGAGCTGTACGTTTTTTTACATGATGCAGTAAGAGGGCCTGAACATTCAATTAAAAAAAAAACTAGAGAGGTGTCAAGGGACACCCGGATGGAACGAAGTTCCTTTCGACATTTTTAAGACCAAAAGTTGTAACGACACTTTTAAGACCAAAAGTTGTAACGACATTTTTAATGAGACGCGACACCACACTGTTCAATGCGAAATAGAAATGAAAATATCTGGCTTGCTTTCTATAAGAGAGAGAGAGAGACAGACAGAGAAACATGCGACGCCGCACAGCTTACAATAGCTTACTATAGCAAAAAGTGTCGTGACAATTTTTTCGTAAGAATTTTTTCCGTCTAGCCCTCATTCACAACGCGCGATAAGGAACTATCGTTCCAAAACCCATCGGAAAACACACACTTGTAAAATTGAACTAAATTGTCCAAATATACACTTGTATAACGTTATGTATGACTATAATGATTATTTACGACCAGTAGTAATTCTACGCAACGAACGCCGCGAGTTTTTACGTAAAACCTATTACCGTATTTAAATAACGTTGGTGTTACGCATATGAAACTTAATCATAATTAACGATCTGTCCGTTTGATGCATTTATATAGGAAAACTTTTGGATGTTTAATTTTGTCATTTTCATTAGGTAAGTAAGTGCAATAGCATATAGATAGATCATAACTATTATATTACCTATTTAAACGAAATTAGGTGCCTGCACAATTAAAATATGCCTTTTTGTATTGCGATAAATTGTTTAACGCAAAAATATTTAACTCCCGTATAGATATTATTAACTCTATGGTACTTTTATTATTTTTTAATTTACTAAGACAATAGATATTAGCTCAGTATACCGATTTAAAATTCGTCGCCTAAAACTCATCCCTTAAGGTAAGTAGGTATTTAGTAGGGTGAGTCTACCAATGAGCAAAACTTAGCTAATTTTGCCTTCTTAGTACTTTTGGTATAAAACTGTTGTGCAAAACTTTGAATTATTGTGCGTTTTATGATCTCTTACTTATATCATTCCATAGTATAAAACAAAGTGACTTTCCGTTGTCTGTCCCTATGTAGGCTTAGATCTTTAAAACTACACAACGGATTTTGATGCGGTTTTTTTTAATAGATAGAGTGATTCAAGAAGAAGGTCTTTATGTATAATACATGCATAATATAGCCGTGCGAAGCCGCAGCGGGTCGCTAGTTTAGCATAAAACTGTTTTGCAAAACTTTGAATTATTGTGCGTTTTTATGATTTCCTACTAATAGAAAACACCATCTCACCTTAAATACATATACCGTCCTCCGTTTCAAAAAACTATGTAATATTTTAATTTATTTTCCGATAAGAACTAAATTATAGTCCCGTGTATGTATTATATAAAATATCAACATATTTTTAATTGCATATTCGTCCACGTTTTACGTCATTAATCGTGAAATGTTATTTGCGTTGTGAAGGAGTTGTTATTTGCATACTTTTCTCGTAATTTTAGTCTTGACGCTCCGCTCGACCGGTCGTTTTAATAAATTCTTATTCCACGTTTCATTTCTACACCCTGTAATGAAGCATCATATTTCAACAACAATGAATAAAACAAAAATTAATGTAATTAATAACATTTAATGAAATTTTATGATTATTGATGGATTATTGCATATTTTTATGTGTCATAAAATTGTATTGCTGTCGCAAATTATAGGTGCCTAAAGGGCTTTATATACAACTAACTGCGTTCTGCGGTTTAACCCGTTTTAGTGTTATTTTAAAGTGATATTTGGTCAATAGTCACCATGCCGGACTGCCAAGCACAGGGTTGCGGGTTAGATTCCTGCCTTAGACAAGTATTTACATATTTGTCTGTGGTTTGGTTGTTTCTATATACCTATTATAAGTAAGTTTATTATAAATGAACAAGTAAATAACTATACTAAATAACAATTAAATAACGAAAACTTAAATTAATTAAATAAACTACCTACTTTACCTACACTAAATTAAAAGTCCAAATGGCCCTAGGAAGTGTGCCCAAAAGGCTGGCAACGTTACCACGTTGGATGGCAATGCTTATCCGTTGTCCGAGGTACGCCAGCCCTTTTTATTATAAGTTATATATTTACAAAAGAAAAGTATACAAGTAGTTTATCCGTTGCCTAGCACCCTTAACACAAGTCAAGTTACCTACTTAGCTTGGGGCTAGATATAATAATAATAATAAATATTGCAGGGCACTCCACACATCGCCATCTAGCCCCAAGTTAAGTAAATAGACTTGTGTTATGGGTGCTAGACAACGGATATACTATTTATATTACTTTTCTTTTGTAAATATATACATAAAATACATAGAAACAACCAGACCACAGACAAATATATAAGCATAAATACTTGCCTGAGGCGGGAATCGAACCCGCGACCCTGTGTTTAGCAGTCCGGCATGGTGACCATTGTGCCAACTGGGTCGTCAAATATGGCAGTAGAATGTCCTCCAATATTTCTTTTTTAATAACTAGCGACCCGCTCCGGCTTCGCACGGCTATATTATGCATGTATTATACATATAAACCTTCCTCTTGAATCACTCTATCTATAAAAAAAACCGCATCAAAATCCGTTGCGTAGTTATAAAGATCTAAGCATACAAAGGGATATAGGGACAGAGAAAGCGACTTTGTCTTATACTATGTAGTGATTCTAAATTTCAGCTCGATCGGTGCGGTGCTTTTTGAGTTTTTGAAGCGTACACAAACTAACATAACATTTATATATATATATATATATAGATTTGATAGAAATATAAGTAACTAGCGACTCGCCCCAGCTTCGCACGGCTATATTATGCATGTATTATATCTAAAAACCTTCCTCTTTAATCACTATATCTATTGAAAAAAACCGCATCAAAATCCGTTGCGTAGTTTTAAAGATCTAAGCATACAAAGGGACATAGGGACATAGGGACGGCGACGAGTGACTTTATTTTATATTATGTAGTGATTAAAAAATCGCGACGGATCGTTAACCTCAGAAAATGCGGAAGCTGTTGAAGATGCGAATCGTATACCTTCATAGAAATTTACACAAATATTGGTTTTGAATTATCCCGTTCTGTTACTTCATTATTTATAGTAAATGTGAATCATAATAACCGTCATTTCTCCATCATTTATTTCGTTATAACGATTTCGAGTTTATACCTTTCCTAAAGTTACTTAAAGTTCTTGGAATCGATGAACTTTCCTGTGCGGCTTTCTAGGTGTGTTTGTTGCACAACTTTTCTGTTACGCAAAGTTGAGGAAAATGTATATGTGATAAGTCTGTTTTTCTTTTACGTTACGTGGATGTATACGTGGAATTTTTAAGATAAATCGTACGTGATCGATTGATATGTAGGTATATTCTTTTAAGTATCTAAACAGTATTTTGAAAAACCTGTAAATAAATAACTTGTTAATTGAACACAGCTCCATCTAGCACTAAAATAATCAATTAGGCTTGTGTGATGTAGCAGAAAGAATAGGTACTTACTTTTATATTTTTTTTTTACTGATAACTAATTTTAATTACATACCAAAACACTAGATCAAATATTTAAGAGTAATATCCATACACAAATATTTGTTCGAGGGCGGGAATTGAATCCGCAATCTTCTGCGGCGGTGTTTATACCCACCGCGCTACAGAGGTAAAGATCTTCTCTGCCTTCAATGGCTTCCATTTATCCCCGTATGTAGCTACCTTGGATGTAGCCCAAAGCGACCGAGATTGGTTATTTTATTCAAGTTCGAATAAGATCTAACTACCGCGGATTCCTCAACGACGAAGTCATTACATGTTTTTCCAGCCTTATTTTGCCCTGCAATGAATGGATCATAAAAATTTACTACGGATTATGTAAGAATTTATTCAGGTGCATAAATAATGTAAATACATGGGATAGGTACACAACGCACTTATCCTGGGGCTTCTTTTGTAAACAGCCTTTGATAGGTAGTCCCATTTAAAACTGGAGGTGCCTCTTGCTGAATGGTAGCATTTTTTTGCAGTTTATGTACACTGCAACAAGGGTTTAATAAAAATAATAAGTAAAGAGATGAATATGCTGTTATCTATCAATATAAAAGTCCTGACTGATTGACTGGTTGTTGATATGTCAAAGCATCACTACATAGTATAAAACAAAGTCGCTTTCTCTGTCCCTATATCCTTTTGTATGCTGAAATCTTTAAAACTACGCAACGGATTTTGATGCGGTTTTTTTTAATAGATTAAGTGAATCAAGAGGAAGGTTTATATGTATGTATAATACATGCATAATATAGCCGTGCGAAGCCGGGGCGGGTCTCTAGTAGATTATAAGAAGATGAAATAAGGTCAATTCTAGTAAACAAAATTTACGAGAAAAGTCAGCTTTTTGTTAAAAAAACTGACTTTGAGGGTATTTTTGCTATCGAATTGCAATTGGAATGATATTGCAATGCAATTTTGCACAATGTTATTTTTAAAATAATTCAAAGTCCTGACTTACTGACTGGTTGATATATCAAAGCATAGATTATAAGAGACATGAAATAAGGCCAATTCTTGTAAATACCTTTTACGAGAAAAGTCAGCTATTTGTAAAAAAAAAACTGACTTCGAGATTGCAATCGGAATGATATTGCAATGCAATTTAGAAAAATGTTATTTACGAGAATTGGCCTTGAGGTAGCTTTTATTACCTACCACTAAGAAATAAAATTGGAAAATTCAACCCCTACGCGAAAGAAGTCGCAAATTAAAGCTATTGTTAGATAAGATTAACAAGATTGCTGGTAGTAAGGCTTTTAGCACTCTCACTCACGTTTGTTTTTAAAATATGTTTGTCGCAATGTGTTTAATTTAATTTACCATTGTATTGCAAGTGCATAGAGGCTTATTGGGTCTGTCCAGTCATTAATATCACGTGTAGCAACTCACGAGACCACGTGTGGGTGGGACACGTGTAATCCGAATCACGCACCATTGATGTCTAATATGCGTCATAAGTCCACTGTCAATTTGTTACCATAATACTATCAACAAGTACCTTACGACCTTCTTCTAATAGACGTTACACACAAACATAGATACTTGAATTAAAAGTACTCAGTATGATTATTATTTTCAACATGTTAGCTATGTATTTAGTTGGCTGAGTGGTATAAGCCGCCACTCGCTACACCAACCGACGTGGGATCGATTTACAGGTTACGTTGTTATAATGTTCAAATAGTGCTGCATAGGATTGTAAACGTTACGGTGGCGGAGTACTTTTGAACGTTGATTGTACATGCATTGCATGCTATTTTTAATATTAACATTTAAAAATTATGGTTATTGCATTTAATTACGTACCTATTTATAATACGGAGATGTTTCTGCTTTTCTATCTCGTATAGGATTTGCGGAAAATTCGTCAAAAGCAATTGGTTTTAGACAAATTGTTTTAGACGAATTGTTTTTGACGAATTGTTTTAGACGAATTTCCGTAGACGCGTATGCCAGGTCCTAAGCACATGAGTAACTAGTAACTAGTAACTAGTTACTCATGTGTCCTAAGTAGATATTTGACGTGATAACGTCTATAATTCGATGAACACCGTACTGCACTCACAAAAACGTGGCATGTTACGGGAACGTGAGTGTGCGTTATTAAAAAGGTAAACATAGCAACGTATTAATGTTGCTATGGTTACCATCAATGTTTACTTATGATGTTGTCACGTAAAATTATTATCCGTAAACCGACTTTATATACTAGCTTATTTTTTCTACTTTTCTTTACTGTATTTATCTACTAAAGCTATTAAATTTCTAGATTACGTAAAAGTCACTTTTAACCTTTCATAAATCAAATTAGATCTGGAAACAGCACTGTGCAGCATTGTAAAAGTCGTCAATCGCCATTTCTGTATTGCTTTCATTTCTATTTTCGTTTGAAATGAAGATGTCATAGATTTCACCGTCTTACACCCACTTTGTGGTTATTTTGGTAAGATCGACGTTATTGCATTAACTGTTACGTCAATATAATAAATCATATGAACGCAGACTGCAAACTTTTCGATTCGCAGATATCTTATTTGAAAGCAAACGTTCACTTTATTTGGTAAATTTTTTTTTTATTGTTTGTATACGCTAGTTATTATCATCTTTTACACGCAATTCACCTTTAATATTTCTACTGAAATCGATCTTTTCCAGGCAACCGAAGAATTTCATCAAAAGAGACCGCTTTTTGTGGTTCCAAAAATTTCAATATAAATGTTATAATCCTTAGGTATGCTCTTTCTACACTGAAAAAAATAATCAGTGAATACTACTGAAAAATCAGTAAGCCTAACTGAAAAAATCAGTTAAAATGGAGCCAACTGTAAAAATCAGTTATTTTAACTGTAATAAAACAGTAAGGGTAAAACAGTTGATTTTACTGAATAGTCAGTTAAGAGAAACAGTAAAAAATAAAACAGTTGAAGCAATTGCTTGAATTTAACTGAATAAATCAGTAAAGGAAAACAGTAAAAGAAAACAGTTAATAAAAACAGTTAATGGAAACAGTTAATGGAAACAGTAACTAAAGACAGTGAGTTTAACTGAATAAATCAGTAAAGGAAAACAGTAAAAGAAAACAGTTAAAGAAAACAGTTAATGGAAACAGTAACTAAATACAGTGAATTTAACTGAATAAATCAGTAAAGGGAAACAGTTAAGGAAAACAGTTAAAGATAACAGTTATGGAAACAGTTAAAGAAAACAGTTAAGGATAACAGTTAAGAGAAACATTAATTGCTACTGTTCCACAACAGTAGACCTTACTGATGTCTACAGTTGCTACTACTGTTTGGGAACAGTAGCAGCTACTGTTCGGTACGTAGTTGCTACTGTTCCACAACAGTAGACCTTACTGATGTGTACAGTTGCTACTACTGTTTGGGAACAGTAGCAGCTTACTGTTCGGTACGTAGTTGCTACTGTTCCACAACAGTAGACCTTACTGATGTGTACAGTTGCTACTACTGTTTGGGAACAGTAGCAGCTACTGTTCGGTACGTAGTTGCTACTGTTCCACAACAGTAGACCTTACTGATGTCTACAGTTGCTACTACTGTTTGGGAACAGTAGCAGCTACTGTTCGGTACGTAGTTGCTACTGTTCCACAACAGTAGACCTTACTGATGTCTACAGTTGCTACTACTGTTTGGGAACAGTAGCAGCTACTGTTCGGTACGTAGTTGCTACTGTTCCACAACAGTAGACCTTACTGATGTGTACAGTTGCTACTACTGTTTGGGAACAGTAGCAGCTACTGTTCGGTACGTAGTTGCTACTGTTCCACAACAGTAGACCTTACTGATGTCTACAGTTGCTACTACTGTTTGGGAACAGTAGCAGCTACTGTTCGGTACGTAGTTGCTACTGTTCCACAACAGTAGACCTTACTGATGTCTACAGTTGCTACTACTGTTTGGGAACAGTAGCAGCTACTGTTCGGTACGTAGTTGCTACTGTTCCACAACAGTAGACCTTACTGATGTCTACAGTTGCTACTACTGTTTGGGAACAGTAGCAGCTACTGTTCGGTACGTAGTTGCTACTGTTCCACAACAGTAGACCTTACTGATGTGTACAGTTGCTACTACTGTTTGGGAACAGTAGCAGCTACTGTTCGGTACGTAGTTGCTACTGTTCCACAACAGTAGACCTTACTGATGTCTACAGTTGCTACTACTGTTTGGGAACAGTAGCAGCTACTGTTCGGTACGTATTTGCTACTGTTCCACTACAGTAAGAGCTACTGTTGTGGAACAGTAGCAAGTACATACCGAACAGTAGCTGCTACTGTTCGCAAACAGTAGTAGCAACTGTCGCCAATCAGAAAGACACTACATTAACTCTTACTGTAGTGGAACAGATGCAACTACATACCGAACAGTAGCTGTTACTGTTGCCCAACAGTAGCAGCAACTGCAGCTGGACTGCAGGTGTTGTTATTGTTGAGGAACTGTTAAGAAACATACACAAGTATGGTGTTACAAATTAAACATTATTTATTGATGAAACTTAATCATTATTTACATACTTTTCGTAAAAATTTGACACGTATGACATGATGTCATGACATGAAATGAAAAAAAACGGATATTAACGATATATTTTAAAGATTATTTTACATTTCTTTTTTTTTTCTTCATTTCTAACATTTATTTGTAATATCAATAATTTAGTCGGTAGTGTTTATATAACACTCATACATTTTTCATCATGTAACATTATTTTTTTTGTTGAAACGTTTATCAACTCAATTCAGGGGGTCCGAGCGAGATGCATAATCTATCGTGAGATTGTATGGAATGGTAGAGTCATTTTATGAATCTCGAATAGAGATCATCTCGATGGTTACATATTATAATAACTAAGTTAGATATAACTATGTTCGAAATAACTACGATCATAATACCTACTGTTTAAAATACCTAATGGTTGTTTCACATATTTTTGTAATAACTAATGAACGAAATACCTAATGTACGAAACAACTACGGTTAATTTAACTATGTTCATTATAACTATGTTCGAAATAACGACAGTCATAATACCTACTGTTTAAAATACCTAATGGACGAAACACCTACGGTTAATTTAACTACAATCAATTCACCTACGGTTTATTTAACTACAATTAATTATTCATCTATGATTTTTCACCTACGGTTTAAAAAAAATCAAACTTATAAAATACACGCTCCCTAACCAAGTAAAATGGGTAGAATTCGCTTCTAGCACTCGCCGGCCGCTCCCGCGGCACCGCTCGCTTCGCTCGCTCGGCTCGTGCGTTGTGGTCGCAGTTCTAACATAAACCTAACCTATCCATGTCGGTTCTGGGTAGGGGGTGTTCCGGATGGGTCTTTATAATAATATGCTGCACGAGCCGAGCGAGCGGTGCCGCGGTAGCGGCCGCCGAGTGCTAGAAACGAATTCTACTTATTTCACTTGGTTAGGAAATACAAATCCTATTTTATAAAATACACCCTGTATTTTATAAAATTGGATTTGTTTTTATTAACCGTAGCTATTTCGTACATTAGATCAATCGTTCGGGGTGTCCCAAGGTACAAACATGTAACGTACCTTTGGACAAAACCACAAATCTTACATTTTTTTTCTTAAAAAATAATCTGGCAACACTAAAGCTTTGGTAACAAACCCAGTCGTTACAGATTGATATGCGCTACAAAATAAAATAACTCCCAGCTAAATACCTTAATTACATACAGAGATAGGTTTATTCAAAGTTGAAGTTGTAGAAAACGTCCCTAGGTACGTTACATGACCCTACTTCGGCCGTAGAACATTTCGTCTTCCTGATTTGATCCTAGAAGATGCGGAATCATAAGAAGTGCAGCTAGATTGCTTGTTTCTTGTTCAGGATCTATAACAAAAGAAATGTACATTATAAGACATGCATCCCACAGACTGCAGTAAGTGTATGGTAGCTATCCGGTTCCCATAAGTCGTGGAGTATTAATAGAGGGATCCATCACGAAGAAGGCGATAAGCTAGTCATAGTTTGAGGTAAAAACACTTACTTTTTGCAAGCTCCTTAAGTTCCTTTACAAATGTACTTATGTTTAAAACTTTTTCAAATAATGTTAGGTATTAACTTCTTTTTCAATAATGGAAATTTGTTTTCGAAGGCATGTTCATTGCCATTATACCATTTGTGAAAGTCTGCCACAAGCTGGAAAAAAAATTAAAATAAGTTCTCAGTGTTTTCACATCTTCAAACAGTAGATATGTTTGTATTAAGCAAGTTTTACATGTCATTTCCCTATTTTGTATAAATATATGAAACACTAAAAAATACTGGGTGGAACAGAACGAAGGACTTTCCTGCAAACAGAGGATTGGTTAGCCTAAATACTATTTATACTTTTGTCAAATAAACTATGTTATAGCCTAAAGACATCAATTTAAAAGCATCATGTAACTTGTTTCAACATTATTTTATAATAAGTGTGTGCACTCTAAAATGTAAATAAATAATTAAACAACAATGTTGAAGCTGTAGGGGTGTGACACTTCTGACTATTATAAATAAGTATTAAAATAAATGATGGTAATATTTTTTTTACACAATATTCTAATGATTTACAATATAATTTAACTTTATTTAACTTAAATAGTTACAAAAGTATTTTTTATTTATCCCTCGTTCTGTTCCATCCTGTATAAAATAAAGGACTAGCTACCAGCCGACCAGCCGACAGGGGGACACTGCCCAAACTGTCAACAATCGGGGTTCCGGTCTTTTACCCTACTATCTAGAGTGAGGCTCATAAGATATTTTCTGAAACATGCTTGGAAATGGTTGTGTTACTTTTACAAAAGTTTTAATATTATTTTGTAGACTGCCATACCTACGATAAATAAATAAATAATTTTGGTAAACTTACCAAAGATATCCCCGAGATCGTTTTAAGCAGGGAAATTCCTGGAGGTATGAATATGAGTCTTCTGACAAGACAGACTTCTGGCGCCGTTTCCTTGTTATGGCCCACTTTTCATCACAAAGAGTATAATTGTCTGCAGACGAATGGAGCCTGTCGAAGCATTCTTCTATTTCAGTGTTCTTTGAATCTGGCTCCGCTTCGCTCGCAGAGGTATAGTGTAAGGGTCGTCGCTAACTAGCACCTTCCTTTTGTTAGTTGTAGCGTGCACTGATGCTGTTGTTGGAGTAAACTTTTTTTCTAAGGAACGACGCGCCCTTGGCTGGTATACTTTATTTCGGCGATACTTGGCCTTCAAATTCGTTACAGCGTCAAACAGCCGGCCATGGGCTCGCCCGAACCCCGCAGGTCCTTTAGTGTAATAAATAGAGCTATTTTCTGCCGGGAATACTCGTTCTGTAACAGTACAAGAGAACAAACATATGGTATAAAAATGTCTTCAAATTACAATATGTTGTTATATAAAAGAAAAAGATAAAACTTTACCAATTTCTGACAAAATTTCATGCGAGAGGAAATGTTCAAGCGACTGGCAGACGGTCATTACACCGCTCTACAACCGGCAGACGAATTTTATTCGCTAACTAGCTGTGCCCTGCGGTTTCACCTGCATAAGCCTCGATACCGTGGTCGCAGCGTGATGTTATATAGCTTAAAGCCTTCCTCGATAAATGGACTATCCAACACAAAAATATTTTTTTAATTCGAACCAGTAGTGTCTGAGATTAGCGCGTTCAAACAAACAAACAAACTATTCAGCTTTATGATATTAGTATAGCTTTAGTATAGTATAGCTTTATAATATTAGTACACCGAGACCTGTTGCTGGCCCACGGTCTAATACCTACCAGACAATAATGACTTTTATGGCTGCACTACACAATCGGCGATTACAGACGATTGTGTAGTGGAGCCGTTAGATTACCTGGGAACTGTGCGGATTTTCAAGTATTTGCAGCTGAGTAGATTTCCAATCAAAAAGAATATTTTTAAATTTCGCCTGGTTGCCAATATTATGTGGAATCAACTGTTTGATTTGGTCATTATCCAAGAAAGGCAATGCAGTTATGTCCACTTCGTTTTCTAGAAAAATCGAAAAAATAATGCAATTAAGGCTAGCTAAGGGCTCCATCCAGAAATCACGTGATCATTTAGGGCAGGGGGACACTTTATTTACTTTTTTAGTCAAAATTTGAAGGCCGCGGACTTAAAAATAACTTACTTACCAAGAAATGTCTCTACATAGTATTGGTCGAGTGCCCATGTTTTTAACAGTTCACTTGCTTCGTTACATGAACTGCAAAAAATACAAATCAACTATACATTTCGTCCTTCGCTTTTGTTAATCTAATATACCTATATCAATAATATCTAATTAATGGTGAAAAACTACTTCAATCTCCTAAAAACTCTACGAGATACAACAATGTGACAAACACATGTTTGGACTTGCCCAAAAACGCATTTACCTACTTACGACACGTACATATAAATAAGGGGAAATTCAGAACTCTGCAGTGCAGCTATGTTAAAACTTTCGTTTATCGAAACGGTTTCATAACAAAAAGTTAACATTAATTAGTATTTTGACTATAATAGTTGATAAATATTTTCATAGGTTCCTTAAAAATGGACTTCCCACACAACTAGACGCTTTCATGAAAGATAATGGAACTCAATTTTTAACTAAGATAAAAACACTATTTACTTACCTCATTTTCCGTAACTTCCGTAAGGAAAGCTTTAATTTCACTGCACTTCAAAGATAATAATTATCTGCACTTGACTGGAGAAATTAAAATTCAATTCAACCGATGCACGCCTTGCGCGATTAACAAATGGACGGTTTGGTTTGGCTGCGGCTGCGCTGCGGGGCGGGGGGGCTGGGCACAGGGTGGCCAACCTCACGAAAGCAAAAAGCAGCAAATGGAACTTGATATTAAAGAAATAGTTTAATAACGAGCATGCTCAAATAGATATTTATTATTAGTTAACTAATCATTTATTAAAGATTATTCTAAGAAACAAAAAAATATTTCTACACATAAAATTAAATGATTTATTAATATTTAATAAATCGTTTATTTGATATAATATTTAGATATAATATTATGATATGATGTAATATTTATTCCGCTGTCCGTCTGTCCGTCCGTCCGTCCGTCTGTCACCAGGCTGTATCTCGTTAACCGTATTAGATAGACAGTTGAAATTTTCACAGATGATTTATTTCTGTTGCCGCTATAACAACGAATACTAAAAACAAAATAAAATAAATATTTAAGGGGGCTCCCATACAACAGACATGATTTTTATAGATAATGGTACGGAACCCTTCGTGCGCGAGTCCGACTCGCACTTGACCGGTTTTTTTTTTGTATATTCGTATTTTCAAGTACCTGCATTATGCGTGTCGGATCACGCACAATGAAGGGTTCCGTACCGACAACTACTAGTTCACATTTAAAACCATTATCCAATAAAAAAGGTCGTATCTTCGTAGCAAACTCACGCCGCTTAAGTCCTTTTGTTGGGCAAGGTAGTTTTTCAGTCATTATTCAAAAACCGTTAGACCTACCTTCTTCAAAATAATTTTGAATGAAAGTATTTATTAATGTACACCACCTCAATTTTTTTCAGAATGTCAAACTTCATAGCTTAGAAATTAGAGGGGACACACACTTTTTACGACTTTGACAGCTAATATCTCGCCAACAGTTGACTTCTGTTAGACTACATAAACCTACTTATATAAATATATATATTTTTTATATGAATACATAATGATAGGTTATATTATTATCTATATTTCAGGCATATTAACTAGTTTCTTAATTTAACTGCATAGGATTTTCCTTCTTTTAACTGCACTGTACGTAAATTCGTCCTATGAGACTAAAATTGTGCTCAATGTGGTTTTGTCACTAGAAGTCATCAAGTCACTAAATTATGTTTTAGAGACAAAATAAACATTGTCAACATTGTCTAAAAAATCGCACCCGAACTCCAAAAGTCACCAAATCTAGTGACAACGACACTAAGGTGGCAACACTGGGCACAATGCCAAATCAACCGACCAATCCCACCATTTTATTTTTTGTGTACGTCAGTAACGGTTAATGTTTTGGTCAGTGAAAATTACTGTTTTTGATATCGAGTTAGTAGGTATAACTTTGAGAACTTTGCAATATAAATATAGGTATGTAAGTATGTATATGATAATGTCTTAAAAAAGGCTTTTATTTCAGAATACTCTCACACTATTATAATTCCAAAGTACCTACCTACCTTGTGGTAGTAACCTACCAGTGATATTGTTACAAAGTGGGAAAATTACAGAGACATGATAGTTCAATGGAAAATTATGATAATTTATTTACAACTGTACCTACCTACATTTTTTAGGGTTCCCTACAGAAGGGTAAAACGGGACCCTATACTAAGACTCCGCTGTCAGTCCGTCTCTCCATCCGTCTGTTCATCTGTCCGTCTGTCCGTCTGTCACCAGGCTGTACCCCACGAACCGTGATAGCTAGACAGTTGAAATTTTCACAGATGATGTGGTTCTGTGGCCGCTCACTATAACAACAAATACATAAAACAAAATAAAATAAATAGATAGATAGATAGATTACTTTATTTGTACAACACAGGAAGAAACAAAACACGACATAAACAAAGTAAAGTACCTAATAGATACCTATTTAAGGGGGTTTCCCCACGGAAATAGGAAGGGGTGAAATTTCGTATCAGAACCGATGTCGCAAAACTCACACATCTAAATGGATAATCATATTTTGCATACTAAAAAACAATTCGTTTGATTGGTTGTTTTTGTTGCTCAAAATTAACCTAAATCACACAAACCGTATATATTTGATTTTATATCTTCATGCGTTACAATAAAGTTTATGTTACCATTGACTACAAAGTATTTACGACATTTTATAATCAACCAACAAACTAGATTCAATTAATGAACGAATTCGGTGAATCTACCATAGATGGCGTTATTCTCGGTAAACACAATTATAACCTTTATTTAATAATTGTTAAGGTTGATAATGGCGTCACATTTCAATATTTCTACTTGTCGACTAGACCAGGGGTAATAAATTGTAAATAACATAATCGATCGATATCCTAATCGATAGGTTAATTTGAAAGAATTTCAAGTCAATTTTATCCGACTGCGTGACGCAAAAGAGTGGTAATGTCTTTATCAGTCTATGTATGTATGTTTGTTTGTTACTTTAAGACCAAACGTGCGGGCCGCCGATTTTGGTGGCATGTCGTTAGATTCGCCATGCCAGCGCGCTTAACGCTGCAGCGCTATAGATATAGATTGATAGCAATTATTACGTCTTCATACAAAGCGGCTAAAACGCCGCGCTTCAAATCCTATCCTATCCTATCCTACTAATATTATAAATGTGAAAGTTCGTGTGTGTGTGTGTGTGTGTGTATGTATGTTTGTTACTCCTTCACGCAAAAACTACTGGACCGATTGCGATGAAACTTGGTATCTAGATAGCTAGAGACCTGGATTAACACATAGGCTGCTTTTTATCCCGATATTCCAACGGGATCGGGACTTACGCGGGTGAAACCGCGGGGCGCAGCTACTGTTCAATATATCAGAGGCTCTAATATGGTGACTTTCGACGAATCGTACCCGAATCGTAATACGAATGGAACTTTACCCACTTTATGTGTGATTTTTTTTTGTGTGACCATGGTGATTTGTATGCTGATTGAAACTGAGTAGGTACACTTGATCACTTGGTAACTTTGATGTAAAGTTTAACAAAACGCTTTCATTAAGTATGTCCCCGTAAAGGATCAAGTCTGCCCTCTAATTAACCGAGCGAGCGAAGCGTCTCTGCTTCGACTCTAGCAAGATTTGCTTTCGTCTGTCAGTAGGGGAAGAGTGGAGTTCCACGCGGACGACGAAGACGCGAGCAAAAACTAGTTAAATATAATCGACTTCGTCGTCCGCGTGGAACTCGTTCATCGCTATAGAATCTACTTAATTGCTATTATTTTTGTATCAGGCACGTCCCTAGTTATCGCTTTTCCATAGAAACTTCCACTCTCTTAAGGGATGACTTCGGGGATAAAAAGTATCCTATGACCTTCCCCGGAATTCTTGTGTCCCATTAATTATCAATGGGACACAAGGATCAGTATCCACTGCATGTAACCCATATTGAAAAAAATCGGTGAGTAAAACTAACAAGGTACCTACCTACTTATTGTAATCAATAAATTCTACTGTTTTGTAAACGGTAAACCGTTAGAGCTACTATTTCAATACGTAAGACGTACGTACGTACGTACTGTTACGGTGAGTGAAAACAACTATAGTAATCATTAGCTTCTATTGTTTTGCTATTGACTACGCTAAACCGTTAGAGTTACTGTTTCAATACGTAAGAGCTACGGTTTTGGTGAGTGAAAACAACTGTTCTATTCATTAAATTCTACTGTTTTTCTATTGACTACGCTAAACCGTTAGAGTTACTGTTTCAGTACGTAAGAACTACTGTTTCGGTAAGTGAAAACAACTATTGTAATCTTTGAATTCTACTGTTTTGCTATTGATTACGGTAAACCGTTAGAGTTACTGTTTCAATACGTAAGAACTACTGTTTCGGTGAGTGAAAATGACTGTTCTATTCATTAAATTCTACTGTTTTGCTATTCATTACGGTAAACCGTTAGAGTTACTGTTTCAATACGTAAGAACTACTGTTTCGGTGAGTGAAAACAACTATTGTAATCATTAACTTCTACTGTTTTGCTATTGACTACGCTAAACCGTTAGAGTTACTGTTTAAATACATAAGAACTACTGTTTCGGTGAGTGAAAACAACTGTTCTATTCATTAAATTCTACTGTTTTGCTATTGACTACGCTAAACCGTTAGATTTACTGTTTAAATACGTAAGAACTACTGTTTCGGTAAGTGAAAACAACTATTATATTCATTAAATTCTACTTTTTTGCTATTGATTACCGTGAACCGTTAGAGTTACTGTTTCAATACGTAAGAACTACTGTTTCGGTGAGTGAAAACAACTATTGTAATCATTAACTTCTACTGTCTTGCTATTGACTACGCTAAACCATTAGAGTTACTGTGTCAATACGTAAGAACTACTGTTTCGGTGAGTAAAAATAACTTTTCTAATCATTAAATTCTACTGTTTTGATATTGATTACGGTAAACCGTTAGAGTTACTGTTTCAATATGTAAGAACTACTGTTTCGGTGAGTGAAAACAACTATGTAATCATTAAAACTTCTACTGTCTTGCTATTAACTACGCTAAACCGTTAGAGTTACTGTTTCAATACGTAAGAACTACGGTTTCGGTGAGTAAAAACAACTATATTAATCATTACATTCTACTGTTTTGATATTGATTACGGAAAACCGTTAGAGTTACTGTTTCAATACGTAAGAACTACGGTTTCGGTGAGTGAAAACAACTATTTTAATCATTAAAACTTCTACTGTCTTGCTATTGACTACGCTAAACCGTTAGAGTTACTGTTTCAATGCGTAAGAACTACGGTTTCAGTGAGTGAAAAAAACTATTTTAATCATTACATTCTACTGTTTTGCTATTGATTACGGTAAACCGTTAGAGTTACTGTTTCAATACGTAAGAACTACGGTTTCGGTGAGTGAAAACAACTATTTTAATCATTACATTCTACTGTTTTGCTATTGATTACGGAAAACCGTTAGAGTTACTGTTTCAATACGTAAGAACTAATGTTGAATGAGTTAAAACTACCGTTTGACTTGTAACTGTTTTGAAACAGTAGTACGTACTGACTGAAATAGGTAATTCTAACTGAAATATACGTTATTTCAACTGTAAAATTTCTAACTGTTTTAAACAGTAAAATTTTTTTTTCCGTGTATATTAATTTTTTTTTGTTTTTAACGAATATTACAAGTTTTTTGTTCATTACATTGTTCAATTCTATATCTAAACTAGATTATTTATAAATTTACTAGGTAAGCCCCACGCGGTTAGTCTCTTTAAAAGTGACTAGCTGCGCCTTGCGGTTTCACCCGCGTAAGTCCCGATCCTGTGGGAATATCAAAATAAAAAGTAACCTATAGCCTTCCTCGATAAATGGACTATCCAACACAAAGAATTTTTCAATTTGAACCAGTACCTACCTAGTTTCTGAGATTAGCGCGTTTAAACAAACAAACTCTTCAGCTATATAATATTAAAGTATAGATATTGATTTCCAACATTGTTATCGGTTATTTTTATTCTCTTCCTTAGTCTCCTTTAGGTATGTGTAGTGTAAAAAGTCAAGCGTCTAGCAAGCCATTTGCGGAGACATTTAAATGGTATTTAGTTTTAAGTTTAGTGTTATACTCTAGAAAGTGTAACTGTTTGACTTCCTTTATAAATAAAAATAAAATAAAATACAGAATAAATAATAGTTACTATGAATTGCAATACTTTATCAGCACTTCAGACCCGTAGGTACCTCTTGTAGTCACTATCTATCTATGATCGGTCGACGAACTATCGACCGATATAAAAGTCAATAGTCTGTTTTTACCATAAATCATATTGGTAGTGAAAACATTTGTTTATGTAACGTAAGAAGCGATGTCGGCGTACTTTCTATCATGTGTTTCGTTTAATTTGCGTGTCAATAGACCGCCGTTATGGCCAAATGGGAGTTCTTTGTATGGCTTAATTTTGTTGTTAACTAGTTAACGTATTCTACAGGTGATTTATTAACTATATTGTGCGATTAAGTAATGGTAAACTATTGATAAATTACAACGTTTTTATGTTACGGTGCTTTTTGATTATTCTCTCTATACATAACTATATTTTGGAGTTATGTCATCTAAAAATAAAATATAAAAAACTAGCGACCCGGTCCGGCTTCACATGGCTATATTATGCATGTATCATACATATAAACCTTCCTCTTGAAACACTCTATCTATTAAAAAAACTACATCAAAACCCGTTGCGTATTTTTAAAGATCTAAGCATACATAGGGACAGACAGCGGAAAGTGACTTTGTTTTATGTAATGATAATGATAAAAAAAATAGAATAAGTAGAATATATATTTAAGTATAGGTGTCCCGGCAAACGTTGTTTTGCCATTTAAAAAACCCGGGCTCATTTGTGAATCTGAACCATCCAAGGCGCCACCCAAACGCATAAGTACAAAAAAAAATATTCAAATCGGTCCAGCTGTTTAGGAGGAGTTCAGTGACATACACACGTACAGTAGAATTATTATATATATAAATAAAATAATAAATAAATAAAATTGTTTTATTACAGGCAAACAAACCATATATTATAACACATTCTAGAAATACAAATGACAAATAAAAAATAAAATAAAAGTAAAATAAAAACAATACTTAATAAAATAACAATTAAAATAAATATTAGATTATAATATTTAAAAAAAAAACATACGACTCCTCCTTTTTTGAAGTCTGTTAAAAATAAAGATTAGATTCGTTTTCAACTGTCTAATATCTTACATCATTTGTGTAATAAACTATCAGTGTTAATATTCAATATTGTTCAAGTAACACGTATGTATTTTATACGTATAATGTGCTAGAGTGGCAACTGGCAACAGATTGCGCCGGCGGCGCAGTGCGGCGGTGATTGGTTTCCCACGAGCCTACCGCTGCTTTGTCGTGCTACTTACACCCTCTGTAACGAGGCCAATTGTTTATTGTATATCAGTTACGTACGATTCAATCTCCGATCTGGCAAATAACGTGCCATAAATTGTATTTAAAACTAATTTAACCCCAGAATACTGAAAGGCTACTTAATCTTAAGTGGCATTTAATTGAAATTTAAGGTCCGTATTAATAAACCGAACTCAATATCGATTTCAATCTTGAGTTTGCTCTTGAGTTGTTGCGCTGATTAATAAACCTATCTTAAGACGCGATTAAAGAGCGACGTATCACTTGAGTAATACCGTATTAATAAATCAAACTCAGCTCTCAAGATATGTCTCAAGATGTAGTTTCGTGAACTCAAGTCTGATTGCGGGTCATACATGACATAAGTTAGCTGTTTCGTTAGTTTTGTAGTTCAGGAACATGGAGCTAGAACAAATTTTGTCAGAAATCAATTATTATGATGATATTTTATGCTAATGACTTTTTGAACAAATCATTCGCATTTAAATAATTATTTAGTAGTAAAATCTTACATTTTGTAAAAAAATTCACATTAAAAACAAGTTGACAGCAAAATATGACGACACTACCTACCATAGGGTAAAAACATACCATTCAAGGTAAGAACAAAGCGTTACTGTCATTCAATGTCGCTCTCAAGATCAGTTTCAAATCTCAAGAGCGATATCAGCCTGGTTAGAACTTGAGTTTTATCTATTAATTAACGCCTAACTTAAGATAGTGACCGCATCTCAAGACTCACTCAATTGATACGCACTCAAGATCGATATTGAGAGCGATTTATTAATACGGGCCTAAGTGTAGGCTTCAATAGAAAGCATACACTTGACGTCAATTTAAACGCTTTCAGTATTCGGGGGTCAGTGTCAAAAAAAACTTCTAATTACCTACTTATCCATGTTTATAAACTACAATTTTCCATTATTAAGCTTACTTACTTAATTAATTCAATGTTTCAAGTGGAAGTTGCTTTAGAATTCAATCAAATTCTATAACCTTTATACAGCTTATGAAAAACCGGCCAAGTGCGAGTCGACTCGCGCACGAAGGGTTCCGTACCATTATATTCTGTTTTTAGCACATGAAAAAAAAATCCCCTTTGAGTATCTTGTGCCGTTTTCTCATTGGTGGGCGCGTTCCGAAGGCACACATCCTAACTTAATTTTTAAGACGTTTCTATGTGATCTTTGTACAAAATATACATAAGCATCCAAATAAATAGAGAAATTTGACTTTGACGGCAACAGAAATACATAATCACTACATAGTATAAAATAAAGTCACTTTTCGCCGTCCCTATGTTCCTATATGTATGCTTAGATCTTTAAAACTACGCAACGGATTTTGATGCGGTTTTTTTTGATAGATAGAGTGATTAAAGAGGAAGGTTTTTAGATATAATACATGCATAATACAGCCGTGTGAAGGCCGGGACGGGTCGCTAGTCTGTGAATATTTCAACTGTCTAGCTATCACGGTTCATGAGATACAGCCTGGTGACAGACAGACAGACAGTGCAGTCTTAGTAAAAGGGTTCCATTTTTACCATTTGGGTACGGAACCCTCAAAATGGTAATAGATATCAGCATTGCGTGATTGTTGACCCAACGAACGTCGTAATTGTCTAGTTTGTTTTGCAAAAAATGCATCTATAAACAGTAGGTAATTAACATCACGTATTCATAACAACAGTTAATTGTATAACATTGTTAGTTGCTCACATCGCTAAAACAATAGCTCTTCGCAAAGGCAAGAAATCAAACAACAACGACTTCGATAAATAGGCAGTTGCTGCTATTCCCATCGGCCACACTTTTCTAACACTTCCTACATCATAGAATACCTTGGCACTTACTTGCCTGCCAAGGTATTAGTGTGGTACAGTCAGCAAAGAACTGAGGGACACTGAGGGCAAAAGGGCATAATTTAAAGTTTTAATTATTTTAATGACGGTTCAATCGAAAGCTCTACTGATATCAAGCAGAATAATTAACAATTACTGAATCGTTATTTATAACTTTAAAATATGCACCTGTTACCCTCAGTCCTTTGCTGACTCTACTAGTGTACTAATAGGGTACTTTTGCTTCGTAATCTCGGTTCACTTTCCAAACTACTTGAGCCCTCGGCACGTTTCATTTCAACTTTGTCGCCTTATTAGCTGTTTACCGGCACCAATTACGCAGTGAAAGTGTTTTTAAAAAGCTTATCTCACGTCTGTCTCGAGATATATTACGTTTTTACTGTTGTTTTACATTTAGGTACATACCTAATTAGTTTCTTCTAAAATGGTTATAATTAAAGTAATAGTCAAATAAAAGCATTAAGTTGCTACATTATGACATTAAAATGAAAGCCAACAAGAAAAGTCTAAACAGTGTTCTTACTTTTTATGTTTATTTTCCTGACCCAACATCTGTAAAAAACACAGTTTATTTATATAAATAAATTAGCGACCCGCCCTGGCTTCGCACGGCTATATTACGCATGTATTATACATATAAACCTTCCTCTTGAACTTCTCGCTGTCTGTTGTAGTTTAGTATTATATATTTTTTGTTTAGTATTTTTTAGAAAACCGCATTAACATCCGTTTCGTAGTTTTAAAGATCTACGCATACATAGGGACATACAGCGAGAAGTTTTATGTATAAAACAAAGTCACTTCTCACTGTCTGTTGTACTTTAGTATTTAGTATTGTATTTTTGAAGTGAAAACTTCTTATGGCGCGTTGGGCACTTTTGTAGGTGAGCATTTTCAGCCGTTCTCGCGACAGATGAGATTTTGACAGATGAGATTTTAACAGTTATTGTGCTTCTACTACTATGCAATATTGAAATATTGAAACAGCGCCATCTCTGTGCAAACGGCCGAACTACGATACTCACTTCTGTACAACAGTGTTAACAGCGACATCTCTCGGTGGATGGTGCAGGTTCGCAGCGAGCTGCCGTACGCAGTTCGCTTTACAGTTTTCACTTCTGCCTGCACTCCCGGAGTGCGTTTTGTTTAGTATTTTTTAGAAAAATACTCACCAAGAAAGCTTTGAAACTACAACTGCTACGAGTATGGTACTGAGCATAAGGGTTCCGTTTAGGACTTTAATGACCTAAATTCGACCTCCAAAGAGGTGAAAAGGGCAGTTAATGTTTATAGTTCGTTTAACTACTATTATTCTGTGTTCTAGGACATTCATAGCACTTTCAAAGAGACAGCGGGTGCAGCTAGTTCTGTAAGAATATCTGATTTCCAGTCATTAAGGCCACTTATGCTGCCAAACGCAACGCGCCAGAAATACCCGTCGTTTTCAACTAACATTGTTGATTGTAACGAATGTGTTTTGTTTTTCTCAAAAGTGCTGAGATAGAGTTGTAGGTGAATTATTTACCAATATTTTGGGGTAATTTGAGACGATTACTCCTTGTCATTTCAAAGCTAGACTAGTTTTAATTCTTAATTTTAGGATACCTTCGAAACTATACAGAATTTTTAGCTCAAAGTCACACCAAAATATTGGTCAAAATCTCACCCACAATTCTATTTCAGCACTTTTGAGAAAAACAAAACACATTCGTAACAATCAACAACTTTTAACAACGGAGGCGACCGGTGCCGTTAGTTACTATTTAGTAGGCTGTGTACCAAGGTCGTTGGCGTATGGACCCCCCTTAAAAACTAACGAAGCTAACTCAAGCATTTTCATCGTTGCTCATTAAATTTTCTATTAACATCAAATAGGATTCCATTTTACGAGAACCTACAAGTGCCTCTTGATAGGCTAAGTTGAGTTTATTACAAGGATAATCCGTGCTAAGGCATAACCTGTGATACCTTAATAGATGATGATCAGGAAGCAATGTATTTGTGATAAGTTCTCGTTTTATGGCCGCTATTCGCATTCCTATTGCGGCTATTCAATTAAATACCTATACAAAAAAAAATGGTTGTGTGTATAGTCAATAATTTTACGTGATAACGTCATAAGAAAACATTGATGGTAACTATAGTCACGTATTATCGTTGCTATGGTTACCTTACGTGAGCGATGACGTCACACTTTTTTATGAGTGCTAAGTTAAAAATTGTACATTTAATGTAGAATTAACGTGTTATTATATACGCTTGTCAGTTTAATTCTTAGTGTTATCAGAACAACAGTAGCAAAGGTAAAGTGAAAATTAATAACCCCTGCGACTCAGAAGGTTACGAGTTCTATTCCCGCCTCAAACAAATATTTAAAAAAGGTTTTTTTTCTGGTCAGTGTGTTTTTATGTGTATATTAAGTATATATTTATAAAAGTGTATTATTAGTATTTTATCTATTGTCTGGTCCATAACACAAGCCTAATTACCTAACTTAGAACTAAATGGCGCTGTGTAAAATGTCCTGTAAAATGTATTTATTTATATTTTTGGACGTACCTTTTAAATACCTACTTACAAAATTTAGGACACTTCTCCTCTTTTCTATAAAAAAAAACAAACGATTGTCTGTAAAGTCGGTTTACGGAGGATCGTTTTACGTGATAACGTATAAGAAAACAATAACCATAGCAACGATAATATGTTGCTATGGTTACCTTGTCAATAACATGACGCGTTCCCGGAACATGACGCATGAAATCTGTTTTTATGAATGCACGTGTTCATTAATTTATGAGACGTTATCACGTCCAAAGATGTCTATTTGTGACATTTATTACTGTAATAATGTTCTGGTAACATTTCACGGAACACCAAATTTAAGTTCGGAAAGTATTAGTTTTATGATTGTGAGACAAAAAAATACGTTTTCTGATTTGAAATAATCCCTTTGAATGGGCTAAATTAAGTTATTAACATGATGGCCGTATATTTTACTGTATTTGTAATACGTAACATAAAATTAGTAAAGATTACCTAATTTGGTCATTAATTTGAGATTATGACTAATATATTACCACGCAGTGTTTAGGTAATATGTTTGTCTGTTGTCTTTCGTATTACATGTTTCCAGTGATGGAGTTTAATCAATATTCATATTTGTTATATCAAATAGATGCATAATAATACCATTTTAAATTACATAATTATATCGACATCACATCATACTACTTTACTGGAAAGACAATATAATTTTAAATTTTGTTCTTTTCGTATGATTATTTTTGTTTTTTTGTTAATTTTGTGTTTTGTAATTTAAATGGTGTGTTTCCATTTCTACAGATTTCATTAAAATATGTGGGAGATTCTTTACCCAAGTCGTATGAAATTATGAACACCTTTTTAAATTTTATTTTATATAAAAAAAAAAACAAATACTTAAATCGATACAAAAAAAAAAAAAACATCCTAAAATTAAAAAAACTACAAATAAATAACTTATATCTAATCAAATAACCCGCCCCGCGACACTCCTGGCACAAAAGATGCGAGAATACAAGCTGCATTCCCCCGCTGGATGGCAATAGCTAATCTTTGAGCCAGGAATGCCCCGGAGCGATGATCCAGCCCCCGCGCTCTAAACCGACGCCCGATCTCCCGGATAAACCCGATGGCCTCACTACCCCACGCTCCAGACGTCTCCACAGCCACGGGGACAAACAAATACCTACTTTGGAGAGGAGCGTACTTAATGTGTTTGGACGCCGCAGCTGCCTCAGCGGCCGCAGAAGCCACCCTAGAAGTGCGAGCCAGGTGACTCGCCGCAAACGTGTTGACACAAGTAGCGTCCCACACCAAGCACCTGCCCCTCTCCCACGGTACCAGAGTTAGTCCGTCCGGTCTCTTCCCATCAGTACGAGACAGATCCGCCGGCTCGAGCATGCAATAATGTCAGATAAGTTTAATTTCTTTTAATAAGATGGCGCCACACGTCCAACTAAATCGCTATATTAAAGTTTATGCATAAACATAGATTTTTGAAATACAAGAGCTTTATACTTTTATCCATGATTTTAAGCTAAAGCCCCTTATTCCAGGCGAGGTTTTAGAATACTTCGAGAATAGTCAAATTTACCAATATGATTATTTCACTTATAAAATTTAAAATGGGATTTATGTGGGGAGTTCTTGACAGGGGGTCCGATGAACGTAGGGGATCCGTTGGGGGAGCCGTTAAGCGTGAACCATATTTTCATATTTTCAAGACTGAACCGATTTGGATGAAAATTGGCAAATAGGTAGTTTAGGGAATGGAAAAGGACTTAGTATACTTTTTTATTCCGAAATTCTCGCGGCACCGGGATTTACGCGGGCGAAACCGCGGGACGCAATGATGGATATTATAAATATCATAAGTCCGCATTTTATATCATGTCGCAGTAGGTGGTCTGGTAGAAATTATCTTTGAAGGATAACAGTTTGTCTGTCATCCAAAACCACTAAGCGAACGTAAGTAATTTCCTTACCCGCATAATAACTTTCTGTTTTATAGTTTAGAAAACTAATGATGTACAGTATGAGTCATACGTAAATGATCAGTTTGCTATAATAATACTATCAACAAGTATTGGAGTTACGACCTTCTTCTAATAGATGTTACACACAAACTTAAATACTTGAATTAAAAGTACTCAGTGTGATTATTATTTTCAACATGTTAGCTATGTCTTTAGTTGGCCGAGAGGTATAAGCCGCCACCCGCTACAACAACATGGGTTCGATCCAAAGGTTACGTTGTTATAATGTTCAAATAGTGCTGCACAGGATTGTAAACGTTACGGTGGGCAGGGACTTTTGACCGTGGATTGTACCTAACTAATAAATTCTTGTTAGCCTCTTCCATTACTTATTATGACTTATGAATTATCGTCAAATAAATAAATAAATAAAAATAAATAAATATTTCAATTATTACACATCGCCATCCAGCCCCAAGCTAAGCAACTTAATGCTTGTGTTATGGGTGCCAGATAACGGATAAACTACTTATATACTTTTTTTTTTTGTAAATATATACATTATTATACATATAGGAAACACCCAGAACCAGAAACAAGAATTTATGGTCAGCATAAATACTTGTTCCCGGCGGGAATCGAACCCGCAACCTTCTGCGTCGCAGTCGGGTGTTCGCCCGACGCGCCACAGAGGTCGTCAAATTGTCAAATGCCATGACAATATTTTTTCTATTGCTTTCACTAAACTAAGAAATATTGCTAATTAAATTAAAATTAGTTGAATTTATTCCCAACTAATAATTTAATAATAAATCGGCACATCGCTGTTTACCGACAATTTATACATTCCACCGGACACTGAGTTATTTCACCTCTAACAAGTTGCTTTCAAACGTAATAGTCTGCAATATTTCATTGATCTTATAATATTAATTGTTTGTTGGATCGTAAAATATGATTTCTCTTGTTTGTTTGTAAATATTTTAGTAAATATGTCGTTTTTTAGACCGAAAATATGTTTTAAAGTAGATAATATAAACAATACCCTGACGACCCAGTTGGCACAATGGTCACCATGCCGGACTGCCAAACACAGGGTTGCGGGTTCGATTCCCGCCACAGCCAAGTATTTATGTTTAAATATTTGTCTGTGGTCTGGTTGTTTCCATGTATTATAAGTATATATTTACAAAAGAAAAGTATATAAGTAGTATATCCGTTGTCTAGCACCCATAACACAAGTCTAGTTCATTTGCTTGGGGATAGATGGCGATGTGTGGAATGTCCTGCAATATTTATTTATCACTACATAGTATAAAACAAAGTCGCTTTCTCTGTCCCTATTTCCCTTTGTACGCTTAAATCTTTAAAACTACGCAACGGATTTTGATGCGGATTTTTTTAATAGATAAAGTGATTCAAGAGGAAGGTTTATACCTACATGCATAATATAGCCGTGCGAAGCCGGGGCGGGTCGCTAGTTTAATAACTATTTATTGTTGGAAGAATCAACGAATACAGACAATGGGGTGAATTTTAAGGGTGACTTTGGACTAAAACATAACAATTTTAATGGTGTGTTTTCACCATTTAGAATTTTTGAGTACATTTTCAGAAATATATTTGTTCTTTTTAGGTACTGTAGGCATTTATGTACAATCAAAACGTAGAGTTGCGAGTAAACAGTACCCTTACCATGAGTTACATTGATCGAACTCGCTAGCGTCTGCGTAAAAAAAATAAAAAAAAAATCTACTTCTAACTGTCGCTGTACATTTTTTTCTTAGATATCCGGTTACTTTAAACTCATGCTAAGGGTACAGGTATCTTCGGGTTACTGCCGATTGGTACACCATTTGTTTTTTTACGACTGCCGATTCGTACACTCTATAGATTTGGAAGTAGTAAAGTACTGTTGAGGAAATAAGTAAAATACCGACATTATTTGTAAATAAGATATATTTTCAAATCAAAATGTAATTTCAATTTAAAAAACAAGTTACTGTACATCTTAAATCACGTGGTACAAAAATTGACACACAAATCAAAATGAATAAAACTCGATATAAATCAAATCAAAGGTAGGTAACGATCAAATTATCTAATATTAAATCATTTTAAAATCAACAACTATTTACATAGTTAAAAGTTGTTATTTTTTTAAATAAAAATATCCCATAAAAGTAACAACAACTATTTTAAAGCATGTTTATAACAGCCTTAACAGTATTAAAGCAAATTATTCTAATCATGTCAGCGTGCTACATCTTAGACCGAATCGTCATTTACCATCAGGTGTAATATTTTGTAAAAAAAAAACATATTTTCACCGAGGAGCAGAACCCACTGACCCCTTGTTTATGCACGACAAGTGAAGTGAAGTAATATGTTTTGCAATGACAGGGAAGAGCGACACAAACAACATTATTTAGTGCCCACTTTCGAAGCAACCAAAATAGGAAGCGCCGAATAAATTATTCAAGCATCGAGCTTTATAACCTGGGGCACAATTAGTATGACCATAAATCAAGCGGCGATCTAATCAGAGAGGTATTGCGGTGCAGGTTTTAGGTCGTAGGTCTAGAGTTACATCAGCGCTGCACTTTCGATGCTAGTGCATGGTGAAAGGAACATCTTCTATTTAATATGGGAGTGTAAAACGCACAAGAGACGATCAAGCAAACTGACAATCTCAAGTCGCATCGCAAGTATAAAATTTGCCCTCGCATTAGGAGCAGTCGACTTTAAGTTGAGATTGGAGCAAGCAATAAAAAGCAATGCATTTGAAAATATTTTTTAGGAAAAATGAGTCTTCGAAAATTGCAACTGAGATGAGACTCGAACTCGCATTCCTTGAATACCGTTCAAGTGCGCTTACCAATTACGCCACTCCGTCAAGTACCGTCATAGTTGAATTTAAGGGATGCGAGTTCATGTCTCGGTTCAGTTGCAATTTTTGAAGACGCATTTTTCCTTCATATTTTCAGATAGCCAAGTGCAGGCCATGCACTTTAAAAAATTAAAAAATCATTGAGATTTGCGATGCATTTTTTCCGCATCAAGCGACTGGCTAATTAAAGTAATAATTGACTGGAGTTTTACGGCTTGAAGCTTAAAGCTTGATACGTAACTGAAGCTTTTGAAGCTTGATACATAGCAGAAGCTCTTTATGTAAGTACAGTTTTACAGATAGTATTCTATGCTCTGAGGTTGACATCGTTTGAGGTCACGCCTCTGATGTTCGTTTTATCTATGAATTTATGACGGCGTGTGATGAAATTGTTGTGATTACGAGTGCCTTTTGTTGTTTAAGCCTGTCACAAAAATATACCACTATATGTGGGGTAATTTTTATAAACTTAATAGCTGTACCGGTTGTTTTGCCATATAAAATAAAATAAAAAATATATATACAGGGTTATTGGAAATTATACTAGCAAGCTGTTGAGGGCTACTTCTGTACACCTAAACAAACAACTTTTGTTCTACGACTTTTGGAAATTCAAACATTTTTTCGAAAATGTGGTGAGTTTTAACTGAAAATCAGCTGTTCCTTACACGGAGAGGTCAGTAACTATAAAATTTTACTTATTTTTTAAGTTTCATCTACTGTTCTTGGTCTGAATGACCTTTGTTTTAAAAATTCCGCTGTTTTTCGAATTTACATAACCTCAAAATTTTTATTTTTTTTTTCGAATTTTCAAAAGTCGTCGAACAAAAGTTGTTTGTTAAGGTGCACAGAAGTAGCCCTCAACGGCTTGCTAGTATAATTTCCAATAACCCTGTATAAAGGAAAAAAAAAGATGTTCGATTTTCAGACTTAACGAATATAGGTACACAAAAAATTTCATACAAATCAGTTCGGCCATTTTATTTTTACCTATAATAAAACATTCGTGTTCAGACTAATGTAGTTAGGTAAGCAATTAATAAAGTTGTTATTAGTCGAAATAAGCAACTGCATAATATTATATTATGCTCAAGTATATTAAATACGTATCGTCATGTTGAAACAAAATTAAATTACCTCTCAATCGTAATGGTCCTCGGGAAAATGACGTGCAAATTGTGATTTGCAACATCAAAATAACAGAATATGTTTATGCAATTTATTTTACTGTAAGTAGGTTAAGAATACATAGGTACTTACTAAAAAACTTACGAATATCTGTGTTAATATAGTCTAAAGTAGGCGTGTTCACCTGTTGATTCTGTTGTCTCTTCATATACCTATTCCACCTACGTAAGTCCAAAATAGTGTTGCCGAACTATCGATAGTTTTACTATCAATATTTTAACTATCGATAGTTTTCATCTGAAAAAGCCTTTACTATCGATTGGCCTATCGATATTATCAATAGTATCGATATAGTAGTAGCTAAACTATCGATAGCTCAAAACGTGGCAATACTATCGACAGTATCGATAGTATTGTGGCTCGCGAATCATAAACTATCGACAGTATCGATAGTATTGTTGCTCGCGAAGAATAATCTATCGATAGTATTGTTGCTCGAAAATAAAAATAAACTATCGATACTATCGATAGTATTGCCTCGATTTGAGCTATCGATACTATTGATAGGCTATCGATCCTATCGTTTTTTAATGAATTTTCGATAGACTATCGATTATTCAGTGATAGTCGACTATCGATCGGCAACACTAGTCCAAAATGTATTTTCGTATATTAACGTTACATATTTTTATAAAATGTTTCCGTGTGTTGGTGATGAGCCAACGGCTATGATCTTGGATTTCCGTGTTTGGAATTTAGAACTAAATAAATGTGTTTTAAAACAAATATTTGGTTCCGAGTCTGTTTTATCGGAGGCACATGGCCTCGTATGGATAATGTTTCTCCGGATACTGGTACTATTTGTCATTTATGTTACATACATACCTAAATCCATAAAAGATATAGGTAGGTATAATAAAATTTAATAGGACTTTAATACCAAACTGTAAAATTTATCAATAAGTCTTATGTTTTCTGAGCTTTGTTTATCATTGTATCTTGTTGAATTTTATTGGCAACTTTTCAAACGAAAGAAGTTACTTGAGTGAGATTGTTGGTAAAGTATTATATTATAATTAAATAGAACTTTATGTTACGAATGTGTTTTGTTTTCCTCAAAAGTGCTGAGATGGAATTGTAGGTGAAATTTTTACCGATATTTTGAGGTAATTTCGAGGCGAAAATTCTTTATCATTTCGAAGCTAGACTAATTTTAATTCTTGATTTTATGATAGCTTCAAAACTATAGGAAATGTTTGGCTCAAAATCACACCAAAATGTCGGTAAAAATATCACCTACAATTCCATCTCAGGACTTTTGAGAAAAACAAAACACACTCGTAACAATCAACAATTTTCATCAACGAAGGCGACCGGTGCCAGTAGTAACTATTTAGTAGGCTGTAAAAAATAATTAATAAGTCTTATATTTTCTCAGCTTTGTTTATCATTGTATCTTGTTGAATTTTATTGGCAACGTTTCAAACGCAAGAAGTAACTTTAGTGAGATTGTCGGTAAAGTATGAATAGTTAGCATAAATCTTCAATCCGCGCGGCAATTCTTGCGGGCTATAATCACGTCTTCTTCCTGCTTCCTTAATTGTATTCATAGTACGTAGCCACTGTTTCTCATTATTGCCTATAGCCGTTCTTTCATTAATGCTAAACTGTGATTACGAGGCGTTCTTGAGGTGCAACTTGGATTATTGTCATGGGCGAATGCGGTGTGGATAACGGGAAGCTCGCTGCGAAAATTATAACGTACGTTGCTATTCTGTGACGAGATGTTTTACTTGTTTCGTAAAGCGTTGAGTTTCTTTCAGGGGCCTTATTCTGCTATTTGGCCAACCATTGTCATTATATCGAGACTCTATTGATATTATATCGAGATTGTGACTTTATTTGGTATTCTGCTAAAGTTTTAATAACATCGCAATATAATCACTATGGAGTCTCAATGGTATGGTAATATTTACCTTGCAGGTGTTGCCTAGCAACATGGTATATGTTGCTAAGCAATATACCGTTTTGACAACTATCGAGATTCCATTAAGCCACGATTGTAGAGCAGAACACAAAAGTGAGTCAGTGGTGTGTCAGTGGTGTCTCGATAGAATAGTCAACGTTAGGAGAATACGAATTTGACATGTAATGTCATATTTTTGACATTAAATTTCTATTACGATTATATCGACACACTATTGAAATACAATTGTGTTAGCAGACTTAGGCCCCAGCTATATTGTTAACTAGCTGAGGCGGGCGGTTTCACCCGCGTAAGTCCCGATTCCGTGGGAATATCAAAATTAAAAATTAGCCTACTGCCTTCTTCAAACAAACTCTTTCAACAACTCGTTCAAACTCGTTTAAACAAACAAACTCTTTAGCTTTATAGTATTACTAGCTGCACTCCGCAGTTTAACCCGCGTAAGTCCCGATCCCGTGGGAATATCAAAATGAAAAGTAGCATATAGCCTCCCTCGATAAATGGACTATCCAACACAAAACGATTTTTTCAATTCGAACCAGTAGTTCCTGAGATTAGCGCGTTCAAACAAACAAACAAACCCTAATAATTTATAATATTAGTATACATAGATTTACTAGCTTACCTACCGAACATAAAGTGGTAAAATGATGAAATATGTATGTACTTACTCGCATTGTGTTTTGCTCTTTTTGATTAGGTTTCTCATCGTAACATCTTAAAGTTATATTGCTTCATAGAACCATTCATATTGCAGTTAGATACTTATCAATTTTAAGTATCTATTACTTCAACATCTATAATAATTGCGGAAATTCTTAGTGTAATAACCTCACAATTTCGTGTCGGTATCGACACAACTGTTATACAAGCACTTTTACTTCCTTTTCTTGCACACATTTGATCACAATATGCTTGAAGTTTGGAGTAAGTACTACTCACAGTGATAGAGTTGTAAAATAGATTTTAATTCTCACGCCTTAAGTCAGTTTTCCTGGAGATTTTATCACTTGTTTTGGGTTAATCACACAATTAAATTAGTGAGTTTACTTACCAACTTTTAATAGCAGGCTTGTTAAATTTTTTGTAAGTATAGGAAGTTAAAAACGTCATTGAAAGAAAAATCTGAACTCTAAATCAGTCCGAATTGAAACAACGAGTAATAACCTTGCAATTAGTTCCTAATTGTGTCTTATTACATGTCCTCCATTTATCATTCATTCGACCCATTTTTTTAAATAAAATAAATAAATATTGCAGGACATTCCACACATCGCCATCTAGCCCCAAGCTAAGTAACTAGACTTGTGTTATGGGTGCTAGACAACTGATATACTACTTATATACTTTTCTTTTGATACATAGAAACAACCAGACCACAGACAAATATCTAGGCATAAATACATGTCTGAGGCGGGAATCGAACCCGCGACCCTGTGTTTGGCAGTCCGGCATGGTGACCATTGTGCCAACTGGGTCGTCATTTGGGACGTAGATGGGACAAAACCATGAATCACTCATCGTATTGCGGCCGTCAATGTAAAACACGAAGGGGAAAGTCTAATTTGCCCTTATAAAGGCACAAGGTACCCGTTAATTTTTTTATATAGCATAAACTATGCGGTAAGACTTACTGATACGTCGTCTTACCTTAATGATAAGAACCCATGGACATAATTTTAATAACTCCATTTCAATTATACCTTCAAAAATATTTGTAATTTTGACCTTTGTGAGCATGACCACAAAAAAGAATAACAACCCGAATAGCTTTTTGGGTCTTCGGGCTCGTTCAAAAGACACATTCTAACTTAGTTTTTGAAAAGATTTAATGTGCATGATTCCAACTGAAAGAAATTTTGACTTTGACTCTACTTAGGTTAGATATTAGAGATTGTGTAAAAACCATATATCAAGCTATAACGAGTCTTTCAGGAAGATTTGAGCGTAGTGTACATAAAGATAGTAGAGTATGAATAGCCGTGGAATGCTAACAGAAAATTAGCAACCTCGCGGTCCTTAGATAATGTGTTAATTGACGTCGTTATCATGTTTTCTGCAAACACTGCTTACTCTGAAACCAATGTTTGATGGAAACTTTCATTGAAACTAAAAATTCTATTTTTTTAAAGATTTAATATATAAATAATGCAGGACATTCACATCGCCATCGCCACATCGCCATCTAGTCCCAAGCTAAGTAACTAGACTTGTGTTATGGCTACACTACGGATATACTACTTATATACTTTTCTTTTGTAAATATATACTTATAATACATAGCAACAACCAGACCAGACAAATATCTAAGCATAAATACTTGTCTGAATCGAACCCGCAACCCTGTGTTTGGCAGTCCGGCATAACTATGTACTATAAATTTTCATTCATATTCATTGAATATGAAAGGAAATTTCGTGTAGTTTATAGTTACCGTAAAAAAGGTTGTAATTAAAAGGTAGTTTCTTATAAAACGTTTATGAGCACGTGTCATGCATGTGCGATCATGACCAACAACATTATCAATTTACTTTCTACACAAACTGCCACTAACTTGTAACAGATAGCAGGCTTGCCGTGGAAAGTTAACGCGATTGTAGGTGTCGTGAGCCCTGCAATTGACGATGACATACGACCGCAGTTAATGTTTCTTTATAATACACCTTTTAGTTCTATTTATCCCTTTAAAGTTACTGCAACTCTCTCATTTACATACTCACATAGGCACTAGTCTTCTACATTTTATTCCAGTATAAATTGAGGAAGAAACTTTTCAAACGCATTAAAATCCCCGGCGGCAAAGGCTTGCATACCCGTAATCTACGAAGATAAGTGAATTTTACTAAACGCAGAAACTATACGACGAGTATTCGCATTTTATGCAGTTAGTGTGATAATGTTCATTATGTTATCTGCATCTGAGCATAAAGTTGCTGATGAATGCGGTCGATACGGCTAACTGTGTAATAAAGGGAGACGAACCGGCGTTTTATCGCTGACGGTACCACTAGGGATGAGGTATGAGTGTATACGCAGGCTCGTAATTTAGCGGGTTCTGCGCAGAGAGCAGTAATTAGCCGTAATCGATCTCCGAGTTTACGCCTGCACGTATATGGTATGGGCGGGCAGGGCTGGCAGAATCCTCGCTCGCTTCAGAGTGCATTCACTTGCGCAGGAGCTCTCGACTAATTTCTCTATCTTTAGCTCGGTTACTGACCGCCGGCTCGCCACCAAAGAGAAAACTGCATTAGAGGCGTCCGGTTTGTCTGCAACCATCAAATAGCAAATACAGAAACAGTGCATCATTCACGTTTGGTATTTCAAACTGTACATTTCGTTTATTATTTATAAATAGACAACGGTGTTTATAGTTTGCAGACGATGCATCTTGTTACAGCTTTAATGAATTTTAAATTTCCTCACGTCTGAGTCTTCTTCATTTTGTATAACAAGAAGATTCTAGATACTACTTCGGTCTTCATACAATTAACTAAGTAACAGTTACAAATTAAAAAGCCTTTGTAACTATTAAGAGGGTATTGCTATCTCAGTACAAAATATATTCGAGTAGGTTTCGAGGAAACTAAATGTCGTAATGCCTTTTCTCTAATTTGACGAAATTTCAATTTGTCACCGGGAAAACCTTAATATCAAATTGCCCTCTTAAAAATGATCGAAAGTCATAATTACTTTGACCTAAAACTCCAGATTCCCAGAATATATTCCCCTATTTCCTTTCTGAATCAAGCCTTTATAGCATTTTTTTTCATTAGACTTAGAATTACTGTATACATCTTTTTTTCTTAGAACTAATTACTAGGACATAAATTTCAATTTGTTTCCAATGTTATTACAAAATCAATGGACGTCTGGAAAATCTCTTTACGGACGATAATTTTACGTGATAACGTCATAAGAAAACATTAATGGTAACCATAGCAACGATAATACGTTGCTATGGTTACCATATCAATAACACTCACTTCCCGTAACATGACACTTTTTCGTGTGTGCAGTACGGTGTTCATCGATTTATTAACGAAGATATTATCTCGTCTCTAAAATTGATTGCTTTCGGTATAGGTCCAGGAAGAAAATAAGAGAGAAAGCAATGCCCGTCTACGTTTAGTAGCAGTTATGTGTTCTCATAGTTTGATTGCACGTTTCCTTTCCATGTTACGATTTACCAATAAATAGTTATAGTTTATAAAATGTGATGTAATAATGGTAAAACAATTACGAGAATTATAACAGCAAAACTACCGTCAGTTTATTAGAGAACGAAAGTAGATCTAATAATACACATCACGACAATTTCCTTCAAAACTAGATACTGTAATTTCGCTACGTTCTTAACGGTTGGAAAATGGTAGACGTGATTTAAACGAAGTTAATTTTCTACCGGATAACTCGTAAGTTTGAAGAGTCATTCCAACGGGGCTGGAGTCAAGTTTCTAGAAAGGTGTGAGCTACAAAACGTCCGAGATACCGATAAGCGATTGATTGTGGCGTTCCACTTCCTTGTGCACAAAGGATTTGCTAACAGATGATTCACTTGAAATCTAAGCTGAGGTAAACCATATCTAAACTTTCTAAGGAAATAAGGAATTTCTAAGGTTTTTTTTTTTTTTTTTTTATTTCTTCTATTTTTATTATTTTTTGACATTAATATTGACATTTTTCTTTTGACATTTTGAAATTTGAATTTGCATTTTTTATTTTTATGGATTTTTTAATTTTTTATTTAATTGTTGGAATTTGTTTATTATTAGTATTTTTTGGTTATTTATTTTTATTTTATTTTTATTGTAAAGTATGGATTTTATTATCTGAAATAAATGAATTGAATTGAATTGAAATATTTATATGTTTAAATCAAGTACGGTTTTAACTTTTGCACTTCTATGAGGGTTGGTTTTTGTTATTTCTGTTACGATCTGTTCATCTTCACTATCACTACATAGTATAAAACAAAGTCGGTTTCTCTGTCCCTATGTCCTTATATCCCTATGTATGATTAAATCCTTAAAACTACGCAACGGATTTTGATGCGGTTTTTTTTAAATAGATAGAGTTATTCAAGAGGAAAGTTTATATTATGTATAATACATGCATAATATAGCCGTGCGAAGCCGGGGCGGGTCGCTAGTAATTTTATAAGGGCGTGTTCAGATGACACGCGTTGACCACGCGCCCGCCCCGCTCATCACACGCGCTGACCACGCGTTGAACACGCTCTGAAATTTGTTCTATACATAATTTGAGTCTTATGACACATCAATAGATCTCAAATTGCATTTCTGCAAGCAGGCGCGGGGAGTGCGCGAGGCGTGCGCGGGGCGGGCGCGTGGCGTGAGCGGGTGGACTTGATAAATGCAATTTGAGATCTATTGATGTGTCATAAGACTCAAATTACATATAGAACAAATTTCAACGCGTGATCAACGCGTGTGATGTGCGTGGTGGGCGCGTGGTCAACGCGTGTCGTCTGAACGCGACCTAATTGTATAAGTACCTACTAATTGAAGCAAATCAAGAGTTTTTACTGTACTCGTATTGTATATCGCATATTATTGTTGTACCTACTAGAAACCTACTTCCATTTTTTATTTAAGAATGCAGTCAACAAACCTAACTACATACCTACATCAGCACGCCAGACAAATCTCTGCGATTTTTGGCCTGCATTATGTTTATTTTTTTGTTTAAAAATCAATAAATAAATAGTATTGTTATGAAGTAAAGCTAATTAAAACAATAATACGCAATCGTGCTCTCGAACATTATAACATTATTGAATTGCTTTATTTACAACCTCATGTTGTTTAATGAACATAATGAAATATTAATTACTTAGGTACTAAAAGTGTTAAATACGTCAAAACAAACAAGCAATAATGAATGACAATATTGACTTTCGCTTTAGTGAGAGTTTGACTACCAGTATTGAACTAGCTTAAGTAGGTGGAAAGCTTCACTATTATGGAGTTTATCTCGATTTGCCAAAATCAATAAAAAGTTATTATCGACCAGTTTGATTCATATAGCCATCTATGGCGCGTGAAACTGATTTACTTAGCAAAAGTGTATCTAGAAAATTTCTCTATTCCTTAAATGGTCACTGACTCTCTGACATAATAACTACTACGTAATAAGAATAAGTGGTAAAATTGTTTGAAAAAGAAATGTAGATGTCTTACCACCCTTTCGACGACCCTGTTGGCACATTGGTTACTTACCATGCCGGACTGCCAAACACAGGGTTGCGGGTTCGATTCCCGGCTCAGACAAGTATTTAAGCTTAGATATTAGTCTTTGGTCTGGTTGTCTCTGTGTATTATAAGTATATATTTACAAAAGAAAAGTATATAATTAGTATATACGTTGTCTAGCACCCATAACACAAGTCCAGTTACTTAGGTTGGGGCTAGATGGCGATGTGTGGAATGTCCGACAATATTTATTTATTTATCCGTTTTTGTTCCATATTACGAAGTCATTGCTGACTTACCTAAAATGTTGAATATTACATTTCTGAACCAAAAAGTGTTCATTTTTGAAAATTCTAGAAGACAATTATGTAAATTAGCGTCATGTAACATATTATCATAAATACAGAGTTTTATTATTTTATGCAAAATTTTCTATGTACCTACCTACCTCATTAACTTATTCGACCTTGTAGGTGATAATGATGATCATGATCATGTAGTTAGGTAGGTAGATGATAGTTGCATAATAATAAAATTATCATACATAGTTGACGTTACCTCGTAAAAATACGTTTCGTTACGTTTCGTGTCGTTTTTGTACGAAGCACTAAAATATTAACTACACAATTACTAAAACAGACAGTATGTGTTTGGTTACTTATTATTAAACTATATGCAACCCTCGTAACTCCCGTGGAAATATCGGTGGCATCCACTTTGAACCCCCATTTTCAACCCGCAAATATTTTTTTACATGTTCTACCTAAAATGTGTTCCATTTTCTACCCCCAATAATTTCATTGATTATTTTTTCCAATTTCTACCTAAAATGTATTCCATTTTCAACCCAAGTGATTATAATACTTAATATGATGTTTTTTGTACAGACAGATAAATAATTTAATATTTTAAAGTCGTATTTTAACTACTATTATAATTAACACTTTTACCGAAACTATGAATCTATTTTTTCTGTTGACGTTACTTGAGTAAAATTAGGTAGGTAGTTAGGTACCCACAGCGTATTTGGGTAGAAAACGGACTATTGATTTGCAGGGGTTTGAAAATGGAGGTATTTTAATCAAAATTATGCCGTGGGTTGAAATTGGGGGTTGAAAATGGATGCCACCCACGCGGGATAAAAGTAAAAAGTATACTTACCTATCTACCTTTTACAGATGCTCGCATATCTACGAGTAAATGTGAAACAATATTGCCTATTATTAAGACTGAAGTACCTATAGTAATTTTTAATTTCTTTCGTCATTTACCATCGTATTCGATGAGACAGTGGTCAAACTGACCTAATTATTATTTAAAAAAGTGGGTGTATACAATTAATGTTTTTAATTAATAGAAAATGATTTGTAATGGATGAGGAGCGCTGTAGTCTAACTAATATTGTAACTATTCACTAAACAAATTATTTATTTATTTTATTTACTATATTTATAATCTAACCCCGATCATTACACTATTAGCCAACAGACATCATTAACGGTTAAAATAATTAATCATTAAGGTTATATCATCAAAATCGAGAACAACTATCATTTCAGTCTGTCTTTACACTAATTAATCAAATATGTCTTGACGTACTACGATCTAGATTAGAAGTTCGTGAAACAAAAATAATAGTAACATTATTTTTGCGTGACTGTTTTAAATTCGTGAATAGGGACAATCAGTTAACTGATACTTACCTACTTCTTTTGTTTGAACTTATCTAGATTGTACATATCTATTTAATTGAATTCGTTACTATTGAGAACAATTCTGTTCAATTTGACAAGTTTACTTTTTTCTTTTTATTCAATTACTAGCGACCCGCCCCGGCTTCGCACGGCTATATTATGCATGTATTATACATATAAACCTTCCTCTTGAATCACTCTATCTATTAAAAAAAACCGCATCAAAATCCGTTGTGTAGTTTTAAAGATTTAAGCATACAAAGGGATATAGGGACATAGGGACAGAGAAAGCGACTTTGTTTTATACTATGTAGTGATTTATTCACTTTTTTAGGGTTCCGTACTCAAATGGTAAAAACGGGTCCCTATTACTAAGACTTTATTTTATTGTGTATGTTTGCCACCAAGCTGAACATGAACTTAGCTATCAAGCTCATAGAATTTGACGTGTTCTTTTCTCTAAGTTTCTTGATCAAGCTAGACAGTTGAAATTTTCCCAGATGATGTATGTATTTCTGTTGCCTCTATAACAACAAATAAATACTAAAAACGAAATAAAAAAACTAGAGAGGTGTCAAGGGACACCCGGATGGAAAAAAGTTCCTTTCGACATTTTTAAGACCAAAAGTTGTAACGACACTTTTAAGACCAAAAGTTGTAACGATACTTTTAAGACCAAAAGTTGTAACGACACTTTTAAGACCAAAAGTTGTAACGACACTTTTAAGACCAAAAGTTGTAACGACACTTTTAAGACTAAAAGTTGTAACGACACTTTTAAGACCAAAAGTTGTAACGCCACTTTTAAGACTAAAAGTTGTAACGACACTTTTAAGACCAAAAGTTGTAACGACACTTTTAAGACCAGAGGTTGTAGCGACACTGCAGCAGATGCTGTGCAGTTGTAAGTTTGACAGCTGTCACCCAAAATGTAGATCTTAGCAAGACCTATCACTTCTGCAAAGAAACCATGTGCCCAGGATCAATTGTTTCCGAGATATAGCTGTTTTAAGTTTGACAGCTGTCACCCAAAATGTAGATCTTGACAAGACCTATCACTTCTGCAAAGAAACCATGTGCCTAGGATCAATAGATTCCAAGATATAGCTGTTTAAAGTTTGACAGCTGTCAGTCAAATTGAAGTCCTCGATGAGACCTATCACTTCTGCAAAGAAACCATGTGCCTGGGATCAATAGTTTCCAAGATATAGCTGTTTGAAGTTTGACAGCTGTCACCTAAAATGTAGGTCTTAATAAGACCTATCACTTCTGCAAAGAAACCATGTGCCTAGGATTAATAGTTTCCAAGATATAGCTGTTTAAAGTTTGACAGCTGTAACCCAAAATGTAGATCTTAACAAGACCTATCGCTTCTGCAAAGAAACCATATGCCTAGGATCAATAGATTCCGAGATATAGCTGTTTAAATTTTGACAGCTGTCAACCAAAATGTAGACCTTAATAAGACCTATCACTTCTGCAAAGAAACCATGTGCCTAGGATCAATAGTTTCCGAGATATAGCTGTTTAAAGTTTGACAGCTGTCACCCAAAATGTAGACCTTAATGAGACCTATGACTTCTGCGAAGAAACCATGTGCCCAGGATCAATAGTTTCCAAGATATAGCTGTTTAAAGTTTGACAGCTGTCAGTTAAATTGAAGTCCTCGATGAGACCTATCACTTCTGCAAAGAAACCATGTGCCTAGGATCGATAGTTTCCGAGATATAGCTGTTTAAAGTTTGACAGCTGTCAGTTGGAATGGACAAAGTTGTAACGACACTTTTAAGACCAAAAGTTGTAACGACACTTTTAAGACCAAAAGTTGTAACGACACTTTTAAGACCAAAAGTTGTAACGACACTTTTAAGACCAAAGTTGTAACGACATTTTTAAGACCAAAGTTGTAACGACACTTTTAAGACCAAAAGTTGTAACGACACTTTTAAGACCAAAAGTTGTAACGACACTTTTAAGACCAAAAGTTGTAACGACACTTTTAAGACCAAAAGTTGTAACGACACTTTTAAGACCAAAAGTTGTAACGACATTTTTAATGAGTCGCGACACCACACTGTTCAATGCGAAATAGAAATGAAAATATCTGGCTTGCTTTCTATAAGAGAGAGAGAGACAGACAGAGAAACATGCGACGCCGCACAGCTTACAATAGCTTACTATAGCAAAAAGTGTCGTGACAACTTTTTCGTAAGAATTTTTTCCGTCTAGCCCAGAGATATGTCAAGAGGGTCTAGCCCTCATTCACAACGCGCGATAAGGAACTATCGTTCCAAAATTATTTAAGTGGGCCTCCCATAAAACAAGGTACGGAACCCTTCGGTTTTTTTCTATAAGCACAGCTTTTATCGCAAAGCCAGTGTCAAATGTTACAAGTATAAAGAGTTTGAAGCACATAAACATGAAAAGGCAGTTTATTTTCAATTCCTCTCTTTATTTAGAAACTGCCTGTTGATAAAAGGTGTTTACATTATAATAGCCCGGTCATTATAGGCATGTGACATAGAATCGTGTGCACCATAACGTGATGTGGACGGATGTTGTGCAAACCGCTTGTGAAACTGATCGATGGAGGAAATACAGGAACTGATATCACATAGCTATTAGGCTACCCACGGCCCGTGGCGGAGTTGCATAAAGATCATAATTCTATAGACTTATTATGCCGTATTCGGGTCGTCAAGGTCTTTCATATTTAAGTGTGTGACGATAGTATGACTTTTATCTAAATTATATGATAGGGAATGTTTGATTTCAACTAAGCCGAACTGATCTATTAAGTTGGGCGCGTTCCGAAGGCATACATCCTAACTTAGTTTTTAAGATGCTTTTAAATGATTTCATGCAAATTGTTTTATTCTTTCTAGCTATTACTTTATGTATATCGTGTTCTGTTTCTTCCTGTGTTGCACAAATAAAGTTATCTATCTATCTCTCTATTCCAAATGAATAAAGAAGAGTTTTGAGTTTGATTATGAATTAGTATGATGCAGATTATTGCAGATTCAAGTCAAGTCATTTTAAGTTTTAAAGTCTGTTTCAAATCTGTTCTGCTAGGGTTTTGTCTATTAGCAAGATTTTCTGTTAACTATCGGTAAGACCTTTTCGCTGAAAGACAGTTTCAGTAGGATGCATATAAAAGCATTTAAATTAATGTTTGTTTTCTTTTGTTTACAGGTAAGCATCAGTACAAATGTCTTTATTTGGTAAAGTATCTTAGAATATTTATGCACCATTCACTTCTGTCGATTGATATGCTAATTTAAAACGTATAAAACGATTATTTTGTTAGTTCCTACTTTGTCTTCCTATTTTCTCCGCAATAAATTTCCCATGTTTGTACCGCATTAAAAAGTAGCTCTTTATTACATCATAAGCTTATTATCGAAGTAATGAGGGTGACTGTACCCATCCATCCATTAGACTGTGAACGCATATCGGACTCTCATTACTGATCCTATTACACCACCGGCAACGATCCTCCTATTTATCTCCACGTTAGAAAGTCTAGAACGTAATTAATATCGAAAAAGGTTTATTATATCGACACTCAGAATGGCTTGAGGTAAAATTTATTTCCATTCCCTACTATCAGAGAAAGTTGAGAGTGGCCGATAACAGTTTAGGTTGGCCGGTCTCATTTACGTCTGTTATTCGAATTTCAAACGTTTGAAATAACTATAAAGGAATAAACGAGCGACTGTTAATATCCTTTACCATTTGTTTTACTGCCCCATAAAGATATCTGTAAACCAATTGCTTAAGGAGTTAACTACGACTGGACTTAAGTGTTTGCAATGTTAATTAGTTACATTTATAATGATGATCATCTCCGAGGTCGAGCTATATTCACAACATTGTATGAACTCGAACAAGTTTGAGATCTTACAATTATTATGGAGGTACGAATTATTTGAATTACTAGCATAGTTATTGCGCGGTCCGAGAAACATGTGGTAGGACCACGTACGCTGAGGTTTAGTAATACCACAAGAAAACTATAAAAAAGGCAAAATTCTAAAGTAACAAGCTTGCGGTTAATTGCAGAAATTAACTTGAAATACGACCAACTGTCTGAGCCGGAGATGAAATGTCCACAAAAACAAATAACGTAACACGCTCCATAAGGACTTGCCTTATACATACATAGTTTAGATAGAACTAAATACATATTTGTAGATTTTACGTAATAACTACTTTCATCTGTATTCATAATGCGACTATTTTTATTCGCGTTTTTTCTAAAAACCTAGCGTTTCTAGAACTTTGCAGATCACATGATCACAGACAGACTGATGTGACATCAGTCTTATCATATAGAATATTTAAAATATTGTTAAACTACAGTCCAATTAAAATTAATCAAAACGTTTCCTATATACGCAGAATGGGCTAACGATGTCCTGAGGTCTTGCCGGTTTTGTTTTCCGGGCTTGAAATTTGATAAAATGTAGTACTAGGTCTCAAACTGATAGTACTCTTCAACAATCTGCTTTATTGAAATTCTCATCTATTATATTACTTAAAATACAGCTACTTACATTTGAGATTTATCTTATGAACCTCATTATTTATCTCATACTATTGTAGTCCATAAAATGCATAATATCATTATCCAAAATGCATCCAAACCGCATCCGAGCCATTGATCATGACGACCATGATTCATATCTAAATAAATAAATAAATAAATAAATAAATATTTCAGGACATATTACACATCGCCATCCAGCCCCCAAGCTAAGCAACTTAATGCTTGTGTTATAGGTGCCAGATAACGGATAAACTACTTATATACTTTTTTTTTTTGTAAATATATACATATTATACATATAGGAAACACCCAGAACCAGAAACAAGAATTTATGGTCAGCATAAATACTTGTTCCCGGCGGGAATCGAACCCGCAACCTTCTGCGTCGCAGTCGGGTGTTCGCCCGACGCGCCACAGAGGTCGTCATATCTATTTCTTGTGCAACATTACTCGTGGTTAGAAAAATATAAATAGGGTTCTAAAATCGAAAGTTTGATGAACCTACTTAACTAACACTGGCTATCACTAATGGGCTTATCTAATTTGCCTCGTTCAATCATGCACTGGTGTGATAGACTAGACAAAACGAACCGTGACACAAAGTACTTTATATATTTTAAATATCACTTGTCATTAGTGTTATGTATTATCTATTACCGTCGTGATGTAACTCTCGAAGCTCTCGTGAGGTCTGTAGCGCCCTCAGGCGATCGATTCTACCTGTGAATATCGCCTGTCATTAACATATTCAACATCAGAACTCAATTAGCTAATGCAATAATTGCAATTAACAATTAGTTATGCTTAACTTTTATAAAGAAATAATTATTGTATTTTACCATTAAGACACGATAGTTTTTTTTTGTATCTGCAATCTACAAATCGTTCGTTGCATAATTTCAATTTAGTTGCAGATAATTTTAGATAAATCCAGTATCAGATTCATTAAAAATACCACGTATTTCTGTTGATTTAATCGCTAATTATTAAGAATAAAATGTCTTGTTACGTAATTTACTTTGTAACGTTTCGGTTATTTCTTCTAGAAAAACATTTTAGGTCAACACTGTTATGTAAGACCAAGTGACACTAGACTTTCTGTGAAATTAATCATAAGAATTAAATATGTATCCTCCAATGGCCATTAATTTTTCCCTATTTCGATGTCAGTGTCGTAGAGAAATATTCTCCTGTCTGTAATTTTTTAGTCATAATAAATTATAAAATATTATTTGTGTCGGTTCTATTTTTGCGTCAGTATATGAAATATGAAATAGGTGGTTTTGTAGGTACCTACTGTAAGTATTAATGTGAATGAACTTAATAAGTACGTGTACCTTTAGCCCATCAATCTGTGCCACTCCCTTATTATTTTCCGGAATGACGTTTCATATCTCTTCGGATGTTCTCCGAGTTATTAATTTTGAGACCTTGTTTCATGAATGTCGTTCTCGTTATTAAAGTGAAAGTGATCCCTTTGCCTGCATCGAGATTAATGGGACTCATTAAAGTGATCATTCATTCTGAGAGATAGGTTGGAACGAATGACGTCATCCAAGTAAATTGGTTCTGGAGTAACCCACCTTATGACGCAATTGCATTAGAATATTTAGATTATAAATTATGGTATTGGTCGCAGTAATCTTTTCAATATGAAAGAATTATTGTGGTTTGAAGCTAACGTCCGGTAAATTACCTTATCTCACGATGGCTATGAAACGCCATCTACATCGGAATGCTCATTTGTCGATGATGAACCGTGTTAAGAATATTCGATGTATTATTATGAAAATGATCGTAAAGATTGTGTAAGTCATTTTTTGGTTGACTATGCTCCAATTTGGCTTTGAGCGGAAAAAAAACTGAAAGTTCACACGGCTGTTTGTCCTGAGGCGGGGATAAAATCTACAAATACCTATTTTCTCTCTGCGGTTATTCTAATATGATTGCTTTACTCAGAAAATAACTACTTACAGTTACAACACATGCTGTTCTTTGTTTTATTGCGTAAACTCAATGTAAAATCCAGTAAAAAGACGAATCATAACCTGTAAATTAAAAGTAAAATATAAATAGTGTGATAAACTTGATTTGTGTGTATTGTAAGAATTTAATAAACTGCATAACACTGTCACTATTGACCACACAAGGATCACAAAGTAGAATCACTGGTAAATCTTGTTTGCAATGTAGTTTGAAGCACTTTGAAGCATTTACCAATTAACTGATGCGTTAAACAGGATAGCAACAATTATCATATCTAGAAAGTCATCAAACTGTTAACACTTATGACTCAATCTTTAATTTATTCTATTAATTGGTGGTTAAGCTTACATCTGTTTAAATAACTGTGTGATTTAACAGAGATTGTAGAGAAATAATAGCATAACCCTCGATTTAGCTTTTCCACGTATACAGTCCCGTAAAAAGCGCTTAACTTTAAGGAACAAGTGATTTATAGTAATAATTCTTTAAAAATACTAGTTCTATCTATTATTTCTTCAAGTTCTATTTAAACATTCAATAAACGTTAACTAACCTCAATAACAATAGTATTTTTATTAATAATTTCTTGTGTGTCCTCTCAGGTCCTTTAGATTCGTGACAAATTACTCTATTCAAAGTTATTCTAACGTCATAAACGTCGTCGGTCAAAGACGATATCCTTTCTAGCCGAAGCATGCAAGTGCGTTTAATCGTGACCAAAATCCTTATATAGGCATATTAGAATCCGTGTGGCCCCGAACGGTGAGACACTCAAATAATTTCCTTATTGACTATTTAATAAGGAACAAATTCGATTGAACATAATTTTCTAGTAGTAGTATCCAGTAAACAATTGATAGTACCTCGTCGTGGACAGGCCGCTCATCGCGCATGGCTAATGCGCATGCGCTGCCACCGCGCATATCGATGAGGGTTCAACCCTGTTCAAATAAGCCTAAGCTTCTCAGCTATGAAATTTTTATTTACTCGTATTTTATTACCTAATTTGTATTCAATACTTCCTTTATTAATTCACCAAAATCATATAGAACGACCACTATATGGACACTTAGAGCAACTTACATTTGTCCATAATTACAAACATTTAATGGTAGTAAATCCTGGTATATATTTCAGATTTAATATGTAATTCGTATTTATTGGAGAAAGTTATTTCGAAAGCGAATGTGAAGTAAGTTCTATTGAAAGTATCATGGATAGGGGGATTAGGTTTACTAACAATCATTACTTATTCTTATCTCTTGTAAGAAGTAAATTCACTTTCCATAATTGAAGGTAACTTTTAACGTAAATGAAGACCGACTGATATACAATTTTGTGAACGCTATTATTAAAATTGGTTACGGTTTATCTCCATTGTTTTATTCTAAATTACTAGTTAAATTGTTGTCTAGATTGCCCTACATTCTATCATTACGGGACCTTTGAATCATCTGCTACGAGCACAAAGGCTTTTAAAATAGAACAGCATGAATTTATAAACAAAAGAACAATCGTTTTTATTATGATAACCTTCAATAGGTATTGATTTTGAAAGGCATCTTGTATCTGCCTATCTTGTCAAAAAAAAACTAATAATAGTACCTACCTATTAGTAACCTGACAGTTATATATACCTACATATTTGATTAGTAGAGTTACTTCCGAGGCTTTGTTATCGAAAACAAAAGACAATCTTAAAGAATACTAAGAATATAGGGTTAGTAGAGCACATTTTTTTGCGAAGAAAATAATAGATTCCTCTATATTTGCCCGAGATTATTTATATTTAAAAACACTTTATAACAATGCTTCGTTATATGAAACAAAAGGATTAGCCAGGGGCTCTATTTTTGAATCGCTCGTGTGACAAAGCTTCGTCGTATACGCCTACAAGTCACGCTCGACTTCCAAGTCGCATGACACAAATTTACTGTATTTTTGAATCGTTCGTCGTTGAAATTTACAATGTCAATTTTTATTCGTTTTACGCAGTTATTTGAAAAGCGGTAATTACCAGCGGACATCCGAAATTATCCCAAAAGATATAAATATTTTTCAAAGACCGTTTCCGAATGTTTGACTATGATTGTTTGATGTTTATTCTACCACTCGCCTGTCGGCGACGAGTGGTGGAGACCACTCGTTACGATGGAGCGATTCAAAAATAGCGAATTTCCGATGTCGAACGAATATCAGTAGAAATAGAGCGCTCGACGCGGGGCGAACGATTAAAAAATAGGGCTCCAAGTCATTTGAGTGGTATATTACGAAGAGAGAATTAAGATAAAAACGGATGATTTTAGGCTATGTTTGTAGAACGAAGATCGCGTGCGTGCGTGTGCGCACCGCATCAAGCTAGCATGCTGTAGTCCATTATGGTCCAGTCCAGATATAGAATAGAAAATTGGATCTTTCACAAATTATTGTGTTAAAAAAATTATAGGCATAATAATGTTTGACCGATTTATTAAATTATTAGCCTGTGGTTTAAAGCAGCATTACAATTTTCGAAGGCTACGTAGCGTGCCTTATGGTGACCGATATTGTGGAATTCTTTAAAACGCTTTAAAGTGATAACTTCGACAAACGCACTCTGTTTATAACTTTATTCCCCATTTGTTAACAGCACGAAGTTATTTTATTGGCATCTATAGCCAGGGCCTATTTCTTGTTAAATCATGACACACTTAAAAACTAAGTGCTTAGGTAAAACGATTGTTTGTTGTGGTACTACGAAAATTATACCTGAGCTTTACCTAAATACTAAATCTATTCGGCAATTTTTATGTTTAAAATTATATAGCTAACATATACAAAATACATAAACCTAGCTAACACAAAGATATTTTTTAATATGAACGAGTGGTTCCTGAGATTAGCACGTTTAACCAAACTAACAAACTCTTCAGCTTTATAATATTAGTATAGACAAATATTACTGCTATTCTTAATTTTAATATTAAACCTTTACCTAATAAAATTAACACTTCGTGAAACCGACAAGTTTCCCAACTTTCGTGACAGCTATTTCGCAGTGATACTCTATTATTTTTTACGTGCAGTCGGTTTGCAATCTTGGTAATGCGAAAAGTGTACAATTTTCGTTCGCTGCTGTCACTGCGCACTTTCTTTAATATACGATATTATACTTGGTCTATCCCTCATGTCTTATTTCCTGCACAACACAGGATCTTTTGAAGCAACTGACGATGCCGCGACTGCGACCAGTTACTGGGATGTATAAAAGAATATATAAAAAACAAAAATATAATGAAGTTACCCGAATAGCCATAAAATATATGTACAATCGAGTAATAAAACCTCTTCCTTTCGGAAGTCGGTTTGAAAAGAAAAAGAAACTTCACGAAAATGAAAGATTTGATGTTATATTAGAGAGTACCTTTAAACCATTTGAATCATTTTAGCAGGAAAGTGTCACTATTGTTTCTTTAAAAATGCTTATGTAGAACTTGACACGTGCGACATGATGCTTATTATAATACCAGTCTTTAATAGCAAAATCTTTTTTAGTTCATGCAAGCATGCACAGAATAAGTACCTACCTACTTTCTACAATATACAGGATGATTATTATCACAAAAATTGTACGGCAATATAGAAAAATAAGCTATTAATCTTGCTAGAAGAACCTTGTTGTGTAGTTTGCATAAGTTATTGTTTCCCGATTTTGTTCAAAATTATTTCAACGATGCTGTATTTATTTGGTGTTTTGCAGACTGTATTTATATTTACATCGTCCTGTAGATGTACATTTACCTAGTAACTAAGCTTATTTAAATTAATAAACAATTGTTTATTCAGCGTACCTATTGGTTAAAAGGTGCTACGGTTGACATATTTGGAAATGACACATGTTCCACACCTCGCTCGATGTAAGTGAATATGATCGCCAATAGAATACTAATTCGCAAACTTAAACAAAAATTATGTCGACGATCAATATTCTTGTCTATGCTTCTACAATTTTAAGAATATCTCTAACTCTATCATTCGATAATGTTAGAAAGGCAACAAATAAGGCATTTGGAGTAATAAATTCATGTTAATAGTTTCAAAGTATTTCCATCGTACACCTACAAGTTTGATGGGAATACTTTGAAACTATTTAGATTAAGTGGGAATTGAGAGAAAGGACCATAAAAGGAAATGGATGTCGCGGTCGCCGGGCGAGTCTCGCGGCCCGTCTCGTACAAGCTTTAATCGAATTACAGCGAACGGAGACGTCCAATGATATAATTTAACTGCTTTAATTCAATCTGACACAGTCGGGGTCGATGAATTTAGGTTACTGATGAATTCATTGTCGATCGTCGATGAAGATCGCGCCCTCTATTATAAGTAATTAATGTTGATTTATTGGGGTTACCATTTAAAACAATCTTGTAGAGGAGGCTCAGTCATATACTTTTTGGGCTATGTTAAATACTACACTTAAAATATAGTGATATGAACTTCCAATTGTAATATACTCACTTAGACTTAACTATTTACTCACTTACACTCACACACACAGTTACACAACTCACGATTACAAATCCCTCATAAACAACTATTCTCACTTTTATTTTTAAGTTATCTGTACTTATTTGTAATCGAATCATACCAGCTACATAATGTGTCCTAGATCTAAATGTACTGAGACTGTGATCTCTTGTGTCTTATGACAAGTATCTGTATACTTAGCGAGAACAGGGAATCTATAGTTTTATACTTGAACAGATTAAAGGTTTTTTAACACAAACCTGCATAGGTACTTTATTGTGAAAGTAACTTGTAAACATTTTTGTAAACCTTTTTTGTGAAATAAATTATTATTATATTATTATTTAAATGTTTAACTTCTCTCCAAAAGTTGTCTCCATCTCTTATTCGATCTAACAAATTAATTTAATTATAGCTATTACTCAATAGACGTTATTCAACCAGCTTAGTTGACAATCGAATGGCAATCGCCAGCCATTAGAAGTGTGTCGCAACCTGTCGGATCTTTCGACACTGTGGTATCACTTGATGAATTATAAACATCTGTGTTATTAAAATTAATGCGCTTTGGCTTAATTAGATTAATCTGTCGGTTTCATGCAGTTTGCTTCCTGTCTGGCCGAATTGTTAGGTCAGTGCATGATTAGTCTCAATTTTTGATTCTACTTGACTAGATAGGTACTTTAATCTTTGCGTTGCTTGAGTTGCGATTGTTAAAAATGATGTGACATACTCTACTTCTGGCGAGCTGCGCCCGAGGCGAAGCTCACGCGTGCTGCCCCAACGCACAACATCACGATATTCTTTCGTTTTATTATTATCGTTAATTAATTACTGCATTGATAGTATTGATACAAAACACAAATGATTTATACCACAATCAGTCATTCATAAATTACCTACTGCAGCCATTGTATAGTCAAAGATACGCATTTTCTCAATGAGTCGCAGAATTAAGTTCAGATTGTTTTTTTAGATATTATAATTAATAATGCGTTGCTAGAGTATCAATGGGTTAATATATTAAAGTATTTTATTTGTCATTCATTGGGGTCGTAATTTACTTTTACTTTTTTATCATTGTGACCGATATTCTCGATCTATTTTATGAGGATATAAAACTCAAATATAAAGTGTACTCAAAGGTCGTAATTTCATCGCTTTAAGGTGAAAGGGTAGGTACCTGCGCGCTCTCCATACAAACGTAGTCGACTGTTTCCTCCCTGGATAATGACACTAGCACAAATATTTTTGTGCCATAAAACCTATAACTGCCATGACTATGCCCCTATGTTTTGTTTTTTTTTCATTTTCTAATTATCATAGAAATTAAAATTTAAAAAATTTAAAAATTTAAAAACACAAAAAATAGGGGCATGGTCATGGCAGTTATAAGTTTTATGCACCAAAAATATTTGCTCTAGTGTCATTATCCAGGGAGAAAACAGTCGACTACGGTCGTAATAGTTTGTATGGAGAAAGCCCCCGGTACCCTTTCCTCTTAAGGCTTTTAACTTTAACGCGTTATTCGTGAAGAATACACTTAAACACAATAACTTGATCTTGTTTGATTGTTTATTGGAATTGTGTGCTGTGTTAGTTGGTATAATTGTGATTCCATTATTTTAGGATTGGTCACTTCTTTAAGATCCTTGTACCGACACTTATAAACAAATGAATACATTTGTATTTGTTTGTATTTATTATTTAAAAGAATATACATTGTCTCCTCTTCAAAGGTGTGCTTACAATGACTTGTCGTGGCTAAAAAGTAAACAGGGGATGTCAAAAAATATGTAAAAATATATGAAATAGTTTTACTAGTATAAGTAACTCAAAATGTATCTCAAATCAAAGACTAAACTAAAGTGGGCACATAAATTATTAAAGCACATAATAATTTTACCAAAATAAACGCGTACTTGCCAACAAACTGCATGTATTAATGTAGCGGAAAATTTGTTGTAAGAAAATGTATACCTTTTTAACAGACTTCAAAAAATGGATGAGGTTCTCAATTAGGTTGTAGGTATGTATATATATTTTTTTATTTATATAAATAAAAAATACAACAACAAATATTAGGCGGGCGGGAATGCATCACGCGGGCAAGCTAGACCGAGCTAGGCGAACGTGATGGGTGCACGCGCGCAGTCCTCGTCGCGCCTTGTGAGTGTACGCACGAGTCCGCACCATTAGCGACTCCTGCGCCGCATTGTAGGCACTTATACAGTGAGAATCGGACTTTACCTGACGCGAAGTGATGTTCCTGGGATAGTGACTACTGCACCCACTGTGCTTACAAAGGACTTTTATAAATGATGCATGTAAGTGCATTTAATATTTAAATGTGTTACTTTTCTTTAATCTAAATTAAATTTCGATGTTAAATTGTTTATTGTTTCAAGCAACGACATTCTTGCAACTAAACAACTATGTCTTGCAAAGAGAATTTAAATGATGTCTTGTTGACGTTGCCAATAGATACAGTGATTGTTTATATAAGGTTAACTAGGCATTATAGTTTGAACAATAGAGTTACAATAAGATTGTTTATAGGTACGACAATAGTTTTTTTCAGAGACGTTATGAGGCCCTCAATTAGTTAGTAGGTATTAGTAGGTTCTTCAATTACTAAACATCCTGCGTTCTTAATGACAATCTTAATGGCAACTGGTCCTAGCTAATGCCGGCAATTAAGTTGAATCATGGTGTTTTTCTCGACTATGATATATTCTTATTATATTATTCCTCGTACCTTAATCACCTTGAACATTTGTATATTTTTATTCAGACTTTGGAATTGGAAATTATAGCCTAAGGTCAATGGCTATAAAATACGAAACTACAGTTTCTGGCAACAATTTGATAGTTTAACTCGTGTTAGGAATACAATGCTGGGTTAGTAAATATTCTAGGTTCACTTTAGGTACATAATGGCGAGTTCAAGCCTCAATGTATGACGTGCATTAAAATCGTGGCGTGGTTGCGTTACGCCCAGTGATTACCATACATCGTATTGTCCATAACAATGGCACTGCGATTCACATGAAACATGTACGATTGTAGATAAATCAGCCAGATAAATAAAGTTGCTTGTTAAAATTTTATATAAATATACTCTTGACAATACTAAACTGAATGAGCATCTAGAATAGTTCTTCCATCACAACTGAAGTAAAAATATGTTAAATCAATCTTTTTTAAACAATGGCGTGTAAACAAAACACCATTCATCTAGTAATGGCCTCATTCTTACCTGACTCTAGTGATAAAAACGTTAATAATCACCTAATGAATAGACCCAACATCTGCCTCGAGCAATTTGGGTTATTTTACTGGTGTTGATCTACAATTTGTGTTAGACCTTACCGCACATTATATAAGATAATTTAAAAGCTCTTCAACATATGATGATACTATACGTGTTGGTACGTTAACTGATCAAATCAAATTTCATAATGATCATCAGTAATAAGCCTTCACTGAACTAGATTTTATAATGGGCGAGTAACCCAAAACTCTATTTAAAAAATCTCAATCAAGTACATCAATTGATCGACTATTCACTACGTCTCGATTGATTCTATTCATTAAAAAAGTGTCAGTTAAAAGTAGAGTATAAGATTTACGATTCCATATACATATTTAAATATGGATCATTTTCCATTCAATGAAAATGAGTGTTACATATTCCTATAAGGGAGTGTCAGGGATACGAATACTAATTGTGCTAATATTAAGTATATCGTCCTCCAACATTCGTAAACAAACCTTCTTGCACTATTTAAGTATACATATAAATTTCCAAACATATAAAATAGAATACTATGAATTATTTATGGTTAGAAGGTTTCTCATCAGAATGCGCTTCTGTAATAACTTTTTATATTTCAATAGGAAAGCGAGTCTAATCGAGAACTTGGTTTAAAATTAAGGACTGTATTCAAATTACTTTTATAGGTAGACCCCTAGGCGATTGACATTAAAACATCCTTTGATTAAATTTAATTGGTTTTCTAACTACTATTTGGGATAGTTAAGGTGTAGTCAATTATAGTTGTATAATTAAGGGCTTATTATTTTAAGATTTATTATATCCTCATATTATACTCACTAGAGGATCATGTTTAATTATACTACTAAAGTTATTAAAATCGGGTTTTCAACATATCTTTTTTTTTCACGTTTATTTTGAAAACCATGGTATTTACTTACTATTACAAACGCCATGTTTACGACAGCTTTTTTTTAAAAGCCTTTTTTTTTTAAATTGTAGCTCTACATTCCAAGACGAACGATTTTGCGTTTACGTTCGCAGAATATAAATAAAATAAAACCTTTAGTGCTAAAATTGCGTATTGTTAAAGAACAAAATGATTAATTCTAAATTCAAGTTTAAGATCGGATCGAGAATATTAACGACTGTACATAGCAAGTTTTATTCAACACCGCACCTACATCACGCAGCTTTGATGCTTACTGCTGTTGGATTGGACATATTTAATTAACTATTTTAAAACAAACGAGATATACGGGACCTTGAAGTTAATTTAAAAGATGTTTCTTCAAATGCAATTTTGATAAAAACGCAGCCTGTTGTGTCGCGCGTGCTCGTTCCTCGCTACAAAAAACAGATTCTTATTCGTTAATGTTGTTGCAATTACTGAAGATGGTCTCCCTTTATATGGAACTAACATCTGCCATAAACAATGTCAGCTGGCAAGTTATTGTTAACTACTTTGACTTTTCAAAGACAGGTTCGATAAAGAAACTAAACCAGCAACATTTTATTTCATTTACAGGATAAATTACCTACTTATTATTTATTTTCTTATTGAATCAGTCTACGACGCTAAATCTAATACTTTTAAATATATAAATTCTATATCTTTGGAAATAAATTTTAAATACCTTATAACACTGTATGAATATTAACCATAAATGTAGCCAAGCCCATGGTTTACAAGTGTGCGTTGCATCATGCATGTTAATAAGAAGACGTTACAAAATAACCCACCATTGTTCTGCGTTCGCGGAACGGTGTTTGGTGCACCTATGGAACGGCTAATAGGGCTCGCATCATTGTAGGTACATCTCTGGTTCCCACAACAGAATCTGTAGGAAGTAGGCGAACATTCTCCGAAATCGTTCTATATAGCCGTATTATTAGTGTTTACCAAAGAAACCGTCACGTAATTCGTGAAGTGTGAACGTAATAGTTGCGTGACGTAGCACAAAGCGAACTGTTTTGGTGCCCCCAAAGGGTTCTCGGTGCAATCTGTGCTACGTTGACACATCTGTAGATATTTATTTAAACCATGTGCGCGCATGTTCGGAGTTTACTGACCCCCTGATGTCAGGATGCCGACGATCCCGTAAAAAAGATGCCCAGCTGTGAATCTGTGCCCACCGCATCGATCTGACAGAATGTACGATTGTTTTCCGTCACGCTGAATGTTTAATATTCATTGTCAAATTTCAACGAACGTTAAACAATACCTTGGTGGGCATTATTAATTACTTACTTCCGAATTGTGCTAGCTCATAGTTTCGCACAAAGCCTACATACGAGGTTAGACAAATACAACAGAAATATTACCTCTAAAAACCAGAAACGTGACAAAAAGAATAGATTCCTTTACACCAGTGATCAGTAATTGTTACCAGCAAGAAATACAACTCGTGCCTGTCATCCTCCGCCAGCCTACGTGACCAATGTCTACTGTCTGTGTCCGTGAGTCCAGCAGTTTTAGGGACAAGATATCCTACGTAAACAGTATTAGAGGAGATATAAAAATATTTGACAAAAACTTATCTAAATAAATGAACACAAACATTCACAGACAAATACTTGTGTGAGGCAGGAATCGAACCCGCAACCCTGTGTTTGGCAGTCCAGCATGGTGACCATTGTGCCAACTGGGTCGTCAATGATAAATGCTTAGCTAAGACAACTCGCATCCAATCTGCGCAATCCTATATAAGGCTCCTGTCCATCATTTTTGACTTTTAACAAATTTGAATGTTAAACTTAACTGTTAAAAAATTTGAAATTATTTTGTCCCAAAGAACTGGAGCACCTACTGTGAATTAAAAAAAGGAGTCCTCGATAATAGCTGGAGTTGATGTTCATTGCGTGTTTGCCGGAAAGACATTCCGGGAAGCACGGAGTACGCGCGCGCCGCACCGTTGCACCTCCGGGCGTCCCCGAGTTGATTTCCTTGTTTTCAAAATTACCCTTACTTACTCGTACTTTTTTAAATGTATTTATCTCGTAAATATTCCTGCCTTTTGTAAGAAATTCAGTGTTAACAATAAATACACCCTGTTTTACCGCATTACAACATAATACCTTACGGAATTTTGATATACGATTTCCAATGAACTCTGCGGGTCATATAAGATTTACCTTAATAATTTTTAAGACATCATTTCTCTCTTCAATGAATCATTCAGATCTTGGAAATACGCATACAATTTACAAGTTCCTCTAATTTAATATTAAATTATTTTAAATACAGTGATTAGATATTCGCAAACGATCTGCTGTATCAGAAATAATTACATTTAGAAGCTCAAGGTGACACCGTGTCCTCTATAGAGATTTAATGATCGTAGCAATTTAGTTTTAGTCTCATTGTCTTATGGTTTAGCTACCGAAATTACGTAAATGAAATACGAATAGTGTTATTGACAGTAGGTAATTATATTATCACAAGAGAATCAAAAAAGATGCTGATAGGTTGTAAGAAACTATTGTTTCGAGATTTAAAGTAGTTATTATATCTTTCGACGACGTTATGCTAAAGAATACAGAATCGGCTAGAAAAGAATTTATATGAAATTACGTAATTAAATAGCTGAAAGTAGGACAGAGACGACGTAAAATTGTTTATTTGCATTAGTTAGCAATCGAATTCTTCGATTACGTTCAAAATGACTCTAAGAAGTTAATCTTAGAAACGAATCTTGCAGCATGCTTGCAGCTTCATTAAGATTTGAGACTTATGATTGAGACAGTTCATGAGGTATTGATTAACGAAGTTACGCAAAGGTGTGTCAAGCTCCTACACCCGATACCTCGATCCATACTGAAGTATCGAGTCGTGAATCAATCGAGTACACGATACCGATGATGTGTTGGACTCGATGATGTAAATTGATAAACAAAGCCGTGTTACGCAATGTGAAAGCTGAACAACGAATGGAACAAGCTATCGATAATATTCCGTGCTACTTACTCTTTTAGGTAACAACACCACCCCGTTTTTTTAATGAAATAATTGCGGAGCATAATTTTCTCTTATGTCATAAAAACTCATCGTATCAAAAAAAGAACACGTCGAAACAGCAGGTTCAAAATGTAGGTAGGTACTATCTTATTTTTTCTTCTGCTAAAGATTCGGATCTTTTCAAATATGTTTCGTTTTTATTGCTTTTTGTCATCAACTAGAACAAATCTCTGGAAAGGTAGATAAATCAGCTACTTACGTAAGTAGGTACCTGGACGTCTATCCAGAAGTCCCATATAACTTTTAGTTGACGCAAATCCGATCAAAATTTTAACGGTATTCAGATTTCATTCTCTCAACGGATTTTGGAAGATATAGTATCTGACAAACAGTCTAACTAATGCGATTATTACAGAAACCAATATTTTTCAATGCTTGTGTGTACGACGTACAGGCGGTGCTTATTCTTCTGATTGGGCAATAAATTCAGTGAACATGCATATTCATTTCAGTATTTATTCATTGGAAAAATCAACTTATGAAAGGACTAGCCAATCAACTTTTTTTATGAAGTCGTGATTCTGTGCTACGTAACTGACGACGTAAATGTCACTTATCAATCCAATCAAACGATTGCAGACACACTTGGGCGTGTTTATAACATATTTTTATTCGATGTTCGCCCAAAGGTCAGTGGAAGTGACCGCAGGGGCGCAGATCTGACTCGCCTCAATTAACAGGCCTATAGATGGCTGAGTGCAGGCCGTAAGGCGGAGTGCACATAGCCCGCGTTACGTTCCAGCCCCGGGCGATATACTTTCTCCCATGGACTTATTTAAAAACGTCTCCAACACGTGATTGACGCTTGCTCTATTGTTAACTAAAAATATTACGTAACCCAATTTGATGTGCCGTCACTCAGATTTTTTCAAAAGAGTGGGTTTTGTTAATGTGTAATGATGCGTATTCTCTGTGCTTGCCATTTAATTGTTAAGCAATAGATATGTCCATTCTATTTAACCTATGTACAAATGATTGCTAAAGATACAAGAATATTTATACGGCTGAACACAATTGATGATTTGTAACTAATCATATCCCAATAACGTGTCAATCATTAAACACATTACGTGATCTTGTAATAAGAACACTAAGCAAAGTAACATCCTATCAAATAAGAATTTCTAGAAATGTAAATAGTCTTAACGGAAACAGTATATGAAAATTAATGCGAATTATGCACGTATTCCATACTTCCTTCCTCATACTGATTCCTGTAAAAAATAATTAAATAAACTTGCATTTTTGTAACTAATTAAGCATGAAATTGATCGGTGGGTAATTGTGATTACGCTTTATCGTCTCTTGTAATTAAAAGCCGCTTCAACACAGCTCGTTGAAAAGACCTAAAGGTTTATTATGCTTTCTTATGTTTTTTATTGTCCTTGTTTTAAGACGTGAAGGGCGTACCTCGGCGGGCTATTGACCGCGATCCCCGAGTTGTTTCGGCCCAGAATGCATTATCTGAAATCACTCCTACATCATATTCAATTGGAAATTTCACGGTTCATGCACCTTAACGTCCTTTGACTTGTCCTTTTTTTTTTTAAACTTTTAGTTCGTTTTGGAAAGTTTTTGATTTTTGGGTATAGTTAGGTAGGCACTTAAAAAGATTTATTGATAGCATTTATGTAGTGTAAAGTTACTTATAATGTATATTTCAAGTGCAAACACTGACCAATAACTTTTTTTGCCAAAGTTCTTCTGCCAAACAAAAGAGTTCAACGCGCGCACAAATAAAATCACCAAACGTTTCATGCGAGTGGCTATCATAAGGTTCAGTAAAGTCTGGAATATTCCCCCAATAGTTTCTGGTTCACTTCACTTGCGTTAAAAATATAGTTAACACGATAAAATTAACAAACAAAGAAATTAGATGGTCCACTTACTGCTGCTATGGTAATTTACACGTTTGTTTTCTTATTTAGTAGTAAAACAATATTTGATTTTTATGTTCATTGCTAGTTTTATGAAACAGATGTGTCTGTTAGATTTTTCTAACTTCACAATGGAAAAAGAAATGAACGAATTAAAAAGTTATAAAAACATTTTTACATAGGATGTTCTTCCATCCAGATGATGAGAAAAAGAGAAAATGCACTGATTTTTTTTATAATATTACTGACCAAAAGGCAAATGAGGTGACTGGTAGCTTTATCTAAAGTAGTTTAATTTAATTTACTTATATTTTGTTTTTCAATATTTTCCTTTATATTAATTACTAGCCCGCGGTTTCACCCGCGTTAATCCCGATCCCGTGGGAATATCGGGATAAAAAGTAGCCTATGTGTTAATCCGGGTATCCAGCTATCTAGATACTGAGTTTCATCACAATCGGTCCAGTAATTTTTGCGTGAAGAACAACAACAAACATACATACACTCACACACACACAAACTTTCACATTTATAATATTAGTAGGATTATCCCCTATCTACGTTTTCTCCCCTACGGGCTACGACGACGTGACGCCTCCCCCTCCCCTTTTACGTTTTACTTACGTTTTACAGTTTCAAAACGATTTCTAAACTTGACCTTTGAACCAATTTCACGAAGCGGTATTTTATTCAAGTGAAATGATCTATCATTAATCGATGATCATTGTATTGAGGATTGTTTTCACCAACAATGATTCGTCATTTTGTCGTGTAAGGTCAAACTTTATAGGTATGTCGGTTTCACACGAACTATAACTTCTAACTATTCCACAAGATATTTTTAACACTAGATTAAATCACTCTACTCACAAACAACTAACTTAAATTGGCACTTGGTTATTTTACTCTTTTCAAATATTATTTGACAATTTTATGTGCAATTTTTTTTGCAATTTTCAATTTATTTTTCTGTAACTTGTGTGTGCAATAAGGCGTTCTATCTATCTATCTATTTTTATGTATATAAAGTATAGATAAACTGCTTCTCGAACCCTTTTTATCCGATTACGGCGAAGCCAAAAGGGACGCTTATTTAGATTGAAGTCACGTGGTATTTTTAGAAAATATTAAAAAAATAGCACTACTTAAATGATTTTCTCGAAAAGGAAATTCTACAAATTTCAAAGTCAATAGACTGAAATCTACAACATTTTCTGTCCGAAAAATTTATACCTCATAGATTTTAAGATCCCAATATACATAAAATTCTCAAGTCGCGGTGTTAGTTACCTATGTCCACCTAAACGGCTGTTTGTATGATTTTTTTTTGTATATTCGTTAGGTCTGTGAATCGAACATCTTTTTTTTTTTGTAATGGCAAAGCATCGTTTGCCGCGACAGCTAGTAATCTTAAATATTTGTATCTGCAGGGTAGAGGAAATATATTTCTCCACTTTCAGCATAATCTTGGTTGACTAACAAAGTATTATTTAAACGAGGTATTGTCGCCATGACCGGGGCACGACACGGGCGCGTCTCGACCTCAGAGATATCTCCCTGATAAGCTAAACATTTTCACTCTCTTATTGCTTACTCACTGTTCCGGCCCGCACTAACGTTTAACTCAGTTTTTGTTACATTAATCTTTCAATGTTATCTGCCCCGCTTTTGTTATTGTTTGCTTTTGTAAAAGTTTGTTAAACATTTAGATTAGTCTGTATTGTACTTACTTAACAAAGATTGGGCAGTTTGATCGCTATAGAAGTTATTTTAGGAAATTCTATAGAAATATGTATGAATGTCATGTAACTCTTTGCTCTTACGTATTTATAACTATAAAAAGATGCGAAATTTAAGGCTCTAATAGTATCAGAGATTTCGTAATTAGTTTTTTTCTCTTTAATATAAGAGAAAAAAAACGGATTTTAAATAAAATAAATTTGCGCCCCGATGTTTTACCCGCATAAGTTCCCGTTTGAATAACGAGATAAAAAATAGCCTATGTATTAATCCAGCTATGTACATACCGAGTTTCATCGCAATCGGTCCAGTGGTTCTAGCATGAAGGAGTAACAAACATACACACACAAACTTTCACATTTATAATATTAGTAGGATAGGATTACGGTAAGTAATAAGAGCCAATAAAAGGGTTTTTGAAAGCCTCGATATTAGTGACAAACTAACAAGAAATTAAAGAAAATATTATTTTTCAGATTCATAATAAAGCAAATATTTACCTAAATATCTGTTTTTACAAAGTTTTTTTTATATTTTAACGAAATATTTAGTTTTTTGTGATTCTTATCACCCGCAGGTATTATATATAGATAGACTAGCTGCCCTCCGCGGTTTCACCCGCGTAACTCCCGATTCCGTGGGAATATCGGGATGTAAGCTATCCTATCTCTCAAGTTGGATCGAACTGCACATGGTGTGCGAATTTTATTATAATCGGTTAAGTGGTTTAGGAGTCCATTGAGGACAAACATTGTGACACGAGATTTATATATATTAAGATATACCATATTTACTACATAACGGCGAGTTAATACCTTCGTTAACACCTACGCTTATTATAGTATCAGGTATCTTGATTCCAGAGATTAATTATACGTTCTCGAATACAAACTACCGAAATAACGAGAATGAAATGTGATCATTTAGTAATACTAATCTATGCTAATGTCAAGATTTATGCCGGCCGTTGTATAAAGTTACGAGTATAATAGCTAGTTAGAACTGGAGCTCACGATTGCTTCGAATACGATACCTTTCTTCCTTAGTTTGTAGTTGGAGTAGGTACAATCCACGGTCAAAAGCCTCTGCCCACCGTAACGTTTACAATCCTATGCAGCACTATTTGAACATTATAACAACGTAACCTGTGGATCGAACCCACGTCGGTTGGTGTAGCGGGTGGCGGCTTATACCACTCACACAACTAACAATATGTTGAAAATAATAATCACACTGAGTACTTTTAATTCAAGTATTTATGTTTGTGTGTAACGTCTTTTAGAAGAAGGCCGTAACTCCAATACTTGTTGATAGTATTATTGTAGCAAACTGATAATTTACTTATGACCCATACTGTACGGTCGGCTGCACAATTGCAGACCCACCGTAGAGCTCCAAAAGGGCTGTTATAAGAATGTTTTACCGCAAGCAAGATTCTAGGCACCTGCTTTAGTTGAAGTTTAAAGTCTTCTAACCCATGAATTTATCAAACAACAATAATAGTAATTTTTGAACTCTACCGTTGGCTGCAATTATGCAGTCGACTGTACCTAACTGATAATAAAGGTTAGTGTTATCTTTCGGTATTAATTACTTAAACAGCTTTTCATATTTATGAAAACTCGAGCTGCGCTTCATGGTTTCACCCGCGTAAGTCTCGATCCCATGCCGATTTTCAACCAAATCGTTTAACCGTTAAAAGGAAACAATCAAACAAATAAATAAACAAACTATAGGATTTATAATATTAGTTAGAATTTGCGTCTAATTGAGAACCTCTTCCTTTTTTTCAAGTCGGTTAAAATATGATGATGATGACCTGTCTAACTAACCTTTTTTTAGAAAAGAGTAAAACATTCCTAGACAATTCTACAGGCCTGCACTACAAACTTTAAGAATTTATTATTTAAACGTTAATTTTGACTTTCTTGATAATCATAACCTATATATAACATAATTTTGACGACCCAGTTGGCACAATGGTCACCATGCCGGACTGCTAAACACAGGGTCGCGGGTTCGATTCCCGCCTCAGACAAGTATTTATGCTTAGATATTTGTCTGTGGTCTGGTTGTTTCTATGTATTTTATGTATATATTTACAAAAGAAAAGTAATATAAGTAGTATATCCGTTGTCTAGCACCCATAACACAAGTCTAGTTACTTAACTTGGGGCTAGATGGCGATGTGTGGAGTGCCCTGCAATATTTATATTTATTTATTTATAACACTTCATATCATTTCGCACTGGTGGCATTTAATTTCGATTAAATGAATATTACATTCATCTCACTTGTGTTTCATAAATCATTTTTAATTTAGAATTTGTAATGGAGTCACAGTATGAGGTTCTGGGCCCCTCAGCTTCCTTCCTCAAATCTCCCATTTATGAATCACGAAGTGATAGTGTTCCGAGAACTTGGCATACCGCAGAGCCCAATACAAACCGTTAATAGCCTCAAAGGTAGTAAATTTGCCATTAAACCAATGTCAAGTAATAATTTCTTAGTAATTATGGCGCCTCGGTACTCATTATTTTCAAGTGAAAAGGTCTCATTTGTTAAATATGTCTGCGACTTGATTTAATAAAGTCATATTAAAATTTTGGGACGAAATGTTAACTTTTGTCAATGATAGTAAATGATACGCTATTATTTTTGTAAATTGTTTTATCTGGTTGTTTTTATATTTCAATTTCGACACAGAAAATAAACTGAAATATGGAATATAAATTTCCTAACCCAGTATAATAAATTTAAGTAAATCACCTTGTTATGTTTCTGTTACATTTAAGGAAGTATCGAAAGAAATTATTATACATTCCAATAGAATTTCGATGTTACTAGTAATCTGAAGGCAAGCTAATAAAAATAACAAATTTATTTCTATCACACTATCCAAAAAACTGGTTGTGGCATCAATTTAATATTAACCTACTTAAATTAATAACATCGCAAATTATTGCATAATTTTTTTGTAGGTAATCGATGTCAACTTTCTAAGCAGACGTTGTCGTGCGTCGTATGTACCTACGCATTTCTGCAAAGTTTAGTGTTTACGTAAAGATTAATGTGTTAGAAAACATACGAACATTAAATATTTATTCAGCTTACATAAATATGTCTAACAAGACGTGAAACTATTTACCTATTATTATGTTGGCTACAACTAACGTAGGTACTTATAATCATTGTTAGATATATGAATAAAATTGTATTGAGCTCGTAAAAATAACGTGGACTTAAAAGGTTGCGTATGTTTTTAAAACGGGTGTGTCCACTTAACAGGAAACGTTGGAAAGATAATATTTCGTATTTAGAAATGCAACTAAGACGTAGATACGCCGTATGCTGGCTCACGGCACGAGGCCGGGCCTGTCGCATTTAGGACAGCTTACACCTTATCTAAAACTAAACCCGCTTACTCTAAAGTAAATATTGAACGTAGAAAGTGCAGTTTCGTGTTACATGCACAAAGATAACACATGACTGTTTTGATGAGACTTGATGTTTAAAAAATATTGTCCAAAAAGGTTCTAAGCTGGTAGAAGTAACTTACAAACGAAACGTGGAATTCCGTTCACCTAAAAACAATTTTAGATGTATTTTATCGTTGTCCCAACTTATCTCTAACAAAAGGCATTCGTCTTGTTGCTTGCTTTAATCTCTCTCAAAGTTATAGCCGGATAGTTAAAAAGGAGGAATGTTTTAGTTCTAAATGCATTGGCGCGTCGATCGTCTTGACGATAGACGCCAACAATAAAAGCTTTTGTTTCTAGAAAATGTTTTGAATAAAAAGTTTTACGAGGTAAGAACATAGTTTTGGTGCTATTTATTTAGTCTTGAAACTATAAAGTTAAAATTAAGGCACATTTTTACGAGTTAGTTAATTACTGTTGAGTTGCAGATCAGAAGATGTAATTTCTCTTTTTTGCCTATTATACCAGAGCGTAAGACTGACATGTTTTCATAATTTGTCTACCATACTTTTGTTGATGGGTGACGTTTTGTATAAAAAAAATATATGCGCTGTGCCATGATGGGCTGGGCACTGTGCCGAAACGTCATATGGGCAAAGCAAACGCTTAATCGTTGTTACTGAAAAAACTTACTTAAGTAGGTACAGCAAACACTACGTAATATCACTACATAGTATAAAATAAAGTCACTTTTCGCCGTCTCTATTTCCCTTTGTATGCTTAGATCTTTAAAACTACGCAACGGATTTTGATGCGGTTTTTTAAATGGATAGAGTGATTCAATAGGAAGGTTTATATGTATAATACATGCATAATATAGCCGTCCGAAGCCGGAGCGGGCCGCTAGTATAAAATAAAGTCACTTTTCGCCGTCCCTATTTCCCTTTGTACGCTTAGATCTTTAAAACTACGCAACGGATTTTGATGCGGTTTTTTAAATGGATAGAGTGATTCAAGAGGACGGTTTATATGTATAATACATGCATAATATAGCCGTGCGAAGCCGGAGCGGTCGCTAGTAATTATATAAATTTAAATGTAAAAAGTGTGTGCATGTGTAGGTATTTTGATCAGTTTGATGGCGTATAGCGGTTCCATTGTCATGTTTGCCCATTTGAATAAGAATAATGAGTTCGTCCACATGGATTATGCACATTAAAACACACATAATTATCTACACAGTACAATAACTTCATGTCATGATTACAATGCTCGAAGGATAGTTAATACCATGATAATACTCGTGCTAATAATAATCCATTGCTTTTTGCGATGGCAGCCGTCTAAATCTTCAATCAAAGTTATATAAAAACAAAATTCAATTAGTCTGACGGAACTTTGAATGTCATTTAAGGACGTTTTAAATGATTAGTCGATAAAAACAATTGTAAAATTAATAATAAAAAATCAATACTGAGCAAAAACTGTAGGTTTAAATTTATTAATAAACTAGCTGCCCCGGCAAACGTTGTTTTGCCATATATTAAAAAACAAAGGAAACAAAATAAAAAATAGATGTTATTCGATTCTCAGACCTAACGAATATACACAACAAATCGGTTCAGCCATTGAGGTGGACAAAGGTAAATAACACCGCGACACGACAATTTTATATACATAGGGGATAAAAACTTGATATACCTACAGAAAAACGAATTTATTGTAATTATTAAGATAAGAAAAGGAAACGGTTGCTGCTCCCAAGTAGTTTTAATATAAAGCGTTACTTGATGTAAGACAATGCGTGGTAAAATCCCACGGTCCTTTGTCCCTATTTATAATAAGGTATCATTGCCCGACACGCTCGAGGAATCCAAGGAAGCATCGGGAGACGTTTCTATGCTATGGGAATATAATATTACAAATTATCAACCAATACACTTATCCACTTAATCATAATCGTGCTCGCTCTAATAATGATTTCCTGCTCGGACGATTAGCAATTCTAGTAGTTGTTTATATCATTTTAATACGCCTGTCATAAGATAAGATCAAAATATTATGTAACTAAATACAAAAATTTTACCCTACTTTTTAACTTTTATTATGTTTTTAAATTTTGGTCTCGTTTTGTTTCAGATCGAGCGTCTTGCACAGTATGAGCGGCTGGTGGGCAGTGGTTGCGGTCGTCGGCGGGCGGCGCGCCTGTCCGACCTCGAGCGTGTTCAGGATCTCTTCCCCCACGACTACCTTGCGTTGCACGATGCGGACGCACCCTCAGCTCTACTGTCGCATCACCAGGTCAGTTCCGTGGAATAACAGTTTGGATTACATTCTCTCGAATCTCGAAAGCCCTCCTGTCGCATCACCAGCGGGCTAATTCACAAACCATAGGAAGGCTACCGAAACGAATAAAACTGAGAAGAAAAGGATGGCAACACGTCAAAAGTCGCGGTAGTGAAAGAGCAGCAAATATTTTGTCGTTGCGGTAGCCATCGGAATAGTTTTTGAATCAGCCTGCCGCATGCCGGTCAGGCCTTTCTCGGAATAACATTTTGAATTACATTCTCTAGAATCTTTTTACAATAACTTAATTTAAACGGAAATCAAAAATATAATTAGTTATCATATTTTTATTGATATTACAGGGCAAACAAAAAAGCCTTCGAAAGCGACCAAGCTTGGACATCGGAGGGACAATCAGCGCAAGCAGCAATTCCTTGTCCCCACGGACCTTCATCATGGAGGCACCAGTACAGCTGTGTCCCCTCGGCACTACTTCCCCACCGTTAGACCGCCATTTGTTCCTCTTCAGCGATTTGTTACTAGTCGGAAAATCAAGAGGAACTAATTGCTTTAAGTTAAAAGAGAGCGTGAGATTAGCAGAATTATGGTTATCATTGCCTGATGGGGATGACACAGGATTCCTAGTGGGATGGCCGACTCTATTAGGAGTCGTTAACTACCTCGCCACGTATCCAACCCAAGCCGCAAGAGATACCTGGTACAGGTAAATATTGACAAACCGCTTAGGTTTTTATTTTATCGAGTCTTGGCAGTACTACAAAGATATTAACATAAATAACTTGTTGCAGGAAAATCCAAACTGCATTGAACGCGCAACTGGCTACAGAACCAAAGTCAACAAACGTTCAAATACTTTACAAAGACGCGTCGAGTTCTATTGAGTTTGTAAGTAATTAGAAGATTTCGAGTGAAATGAGCGATAATTAAAAGACAATTCTAATTGATTTTCATGTTTCAGTGTAAAACAGTGTCGGTTGGGCCAGAAATGAGTACACGATGCGTGATCCAGTTGGCGCTACAAGTTCTTCAGAACGGCCACACTGATGGTGAAGGAGATGGAGAGAATGATGAGAATGAAAATGAAACGAGATGGGGAGCAGTCAGTGAATTCAATTTATGCGTCAGAACTGGTAGAGATGCACCACTCATGCCGCTACGAGGGATTGAACGACCACATGCTATACAAGTAATTATTTTACCTTAGAAACCTGACTCTACTTTTTTTACCTGATAAATGTGTGTAGCTATCGTTGAATATTATCGCTCATACTAAATTATTTATTGCTTAATTTTCAGATGTCAAGAATACGACAAACACTTTCCAATGAAGATGGTTTCGACATGGAACATGTAAATGCTAAGAATAATCCATGTGGACTCGTCTTTGAATTGAGAAAAAAGAATCAAAGTTTGAAAAAGTAAGTTCTTATTTTATTTTACTATGTGTTTTATTATCTTTGTAAAGAAAATGAATTGTCCTTTTTACCATTTATTACATCTTCATTTACTTTTGGCTTGTTACATAATATAATGTTAATCACACATACACACACACAAAATTTAATTCTGACAGCATCAACATTTTTAATTCATGCTATTCACTGGCTATTTAGGGACATGTTTGTGGCTTCTATAACTTTAATTTTAAAATTTTCCATATTTGCAGCGGTAATGGAACCCCCGGTCGTGGTCTCCGTCTGCTCCGTCGTGGTGGACGTCTCTTTGGCGTACCATTAACTAGACTCTGCAACGGTACGCCCCCGCCCGCTCTGCTTCAGGCCTTGAGGCGGCTGAGAGCAGTCGCACCGCTCACTCATGGCGTCTTCAGACGAAGTGCCAACGCTAAGGCTCTGAGATTATTGAGAGATAAGGTAAAGACTTCATGATATGTAAAGATTGCAGGCATGAGTTCTGTCACGGATGCCATTAAAATTCTTTGATCGCTTCATTTTTTAAATGTTAGTATAAACTATTTTTGTCTCTTTTTACAGTTGGATTCCCTTGGCCCTTGGGCGGAATGTGCTGAGTTGGATCGAGCTCCAGTGCTACTGCTAGCGGCTCTCGTCAAGGAATTTTGCCGCGCGCTGCCTCAGCCATTGCTGTCGTCAGACCTCTATGCCTCCTGGCTCCAAGTCCTAAGTAAGTGCTTACAACATGTGGACACAATCTGTGCTACTTTTGTTTGTTGTTTAGCAAAATAAACTAAATTTTTTATTTTTCTTTCCAGACCTACCTCAAGCTGAAAAAGTGGCAGTAGTTCGCAGCCTTTTGTTGAGGCTTCCGAAAGCACACTACACTTTTCTGTCATACTTTGTATGCCTCTTGCAAGCCATCGCCAAAAAGTCCAACATCAACCTTATGTGCCCAATGAACCTTGGCGTATGCGTCGGTCCGAGTCTTCTTTGGCCTTCAACCCCCTGTGAAAAAGCTCCCAAAGCAGTGCCAATGGTGGTCGAACTCCTTATAGTAAAAGCAGAAGCCTTATTCGGGCCGCAGATATCCGGACTTTTAGGTAGCGGCAGTCCCGAAACGAACGCATTACTAGATTCCGGTGCTGAAGAAAGCGATAGCCTGCATTCAGTCGGCATTTCGTTGGATTCAATGGAACTATCCACACCTCGTAAGGAAAAGTTATCCCTGAGCCGAGACTCCGGGTTGACATTGTCTGAGGATGATTCAAACAGCAATGGCGGTAACAGTCCGGCACCCCGAAACCTCCTCCATAGCATGTCAGCACCCACTTGTAACCTCCAGCAAGTGCAGCGCTACAACGAAAATCACAATGTGAGTGGTCTTCCTCAAGGCCCTCCCAAACAGAGTATTTATTCAAATAAAGCGGAAATCTACAACAACGTTAACGAGGACCTTTACAATACGCCATACTTAGGTGATAGATACGTTCACAACTCTATCAATATTGGAATCTCAAATGGAATTGACGAACGGAACTACGTATCCAAAACAGCGCTTCAAAGATCTACAGCAGAAATCTACGGCAAAAGTCCAACTATTTACATAACAGGGTTCGAACCACAAAAACCTCCACGAAGTGTCGTCTCTAAATCCGCTCGGACTTCAAAGGTATACAGCATGTTCTCAGAAACGCAAGAAACAGAAAAAAATGTAACAAACAAAAATTTTAATAGAGCGAAGAGTTCCGACAACCTGTTAGAATCAAAACAAGAATCTTTGGAAAATAAACGCGACCTGGTTTCTAGTCAAGAAAATATCGTTTACAGCAACATTCACGACCTGGCAATGTTCACAGAAAATGTACAGAGACAAAGCCAATATCATTCCCAGAAAGACGTCACTAACTCGAATTATTCACGCGTATATACGGGTTGGGAAAAGAAAAGCGCCAACTATAACACCAAGACAATGGAAAACATATACGGCCAAATGAGAAAACCTACAGGTGAAGTGTCTACCAACAAGGACGAAAGTGGAACACCGGCAGCCACCATTTTTACAAGAAATGACTGGTCTCGTCAAGCGGCACGAACGAAGAGTTTGGAAGCGAATGAAGGACACGGACACTCCAACAATGAAAAACTACGGAACGGCACCTACGATATACCTAACGTCACGAACACGTGTTGCAAGAGACAGTATGATCCGGCTCACCTGTGCACCAAGAATTGTATTGCAAATACGACAACCAGGAACCGGGAACAAGAAAAACGTAACATGATTCCGCTACAGAATTCTTATTCGTACGTCGAAAATATACACAACGATTCCGAAGAAAGCAAAAAGGCTCGTTTGAGGAACTACAATAATAATAAATTGAATCAGTCGAAATCTTTAGCGAATATAATAATGCACAGTGACTCTAGCAGCAGTGATACTCTGTATCAACCACAGAGTTCGTCAAAGAGCAGATCCACTGAGTCACCAGCAAGCGAGAGCTCATACGACAACGTCTACGCGAACAAGTACATCGACCCTCTATACACATCTGTGTACCGCAACATTGTCGATAAGTCATGGAAAATGTCGAAAACATCCGACATGTACTCTTCAGATATTTACAAAGCAACCCCTACGACGGTTCAACCTGAATATCAAAGTTCAGAGAGCGACCAGAACAACAAGAAACCTCCGCACATGCCACCGCCCGTGCCTCCGCGGAAGATGGTCTATCAGAGAGTGCTAAAAAAGTTTCAACCTGTCCACGTCAACAAGGAAGATAAGACTTCTCGCTCCAAATCCGTGCCACGACTTTACAGGGATGGTAACGGCACAGAGAAATCACAAAACTGTATTGCTTTGGGTGGTTCAGAGTCTGATACTGAATCTGAGTCCTACGTATAAAGTTTTACAAAACTCAAACGCTGTGTTTTTAATATGACTTCAAATTGTATCTTTTGTAACACGCTTCGCTATGCCATTCTCGCGACCTTCCCGCCTTAAAATTATTATCATTATTATGTGACCATAACTACAGCTGTTTTGGTGATTTAATTCCAAAGAAGTAAGAATAATTTCATTCTTAATTTTTATTTTGTAATACCTAAAGTTAATGTTGAGACGAATATTTTGATTTTAATTAATGATATTAGATGTTGTGACAGAGTTTATAGAATTTGAAATATAATTAAATATTTAATATTAATTAAGTACCTACACATAGAAATACGTATATATAAGTAGTCTCTTATTAAGAATACTAATTAGTTGATTAATTATTTGAAGTTTAAGAATAGTTTTTTTTAATAATAAAATAAAATATATGACTATTATTACTTTTAGTAATCAGTATTCTTAATGAAGAAATTACGGTTTAATTTAAATCGATGACTTTTATGTGTCATGTTCATTTCGAATAAAATATTTTAGGTTTAAGTACCTACATACCTATTAAATAGAATATACTTTTGATCGTCTGTATATATAAACTTTATGATAATGTACCTAAAGTGTATTAAATGATGATTTGTAATTTATTTTACTTTTATTTTTTAATTTATTTATTTTGCTTTTATTGAAAACTCTGCGTAATGCGGTTACACCAGCGTAAGTGTTGAGTCCGTAGAAAAATCGGGATACAAAAAGCTTATATGTTAAACCAGGTCTCTAGCCATCTACATACAGAGTTTCATTGCGAACGATTCAGTAGTTTTTGCGTGAAAAAGTAACAAACATACATAGTATGGAGGAGGATAGGAAGATACTATTTATAAAATAATAGCTACCCGCTCCAAGCGAGACGCTATTAATCTTCCTCTTGAATCACTCTATCTATTTAAAAAAACCGCATCAAAATCCGTTGCGTAGTTTTAAAGATTTAAGCATACAAAGGGAAATAGGGACGGCGAAAAGTGACTTTATTTTATACTATGTAGTGAAGTAATAATAGCTGCGCTTTACGGTTTTACCTGCGTAAGTCACGATCCTGGAAAAATCAGGATAAAAATGTAGCCTGTATATTAATTCAGGTTTTTAGCTACCTATATACCGAGCTGTATCGCAATCGGTCCAGTAGTTTTTGCGTGAAAGAGTAACAGACATACATACCCTCACATAAACATATATATTCGTAGAATTCTCAATTCTTTCGTCATACAACCAGGCAGACTGGGGTGCGGCACCGATTCATGGTGGACATACCAGACGTTCTCACTAAGCGCTTTGCTTCGTCATTCCTTATTCGTACTGCAAGGGAATGGAATTGGTTGCCTGCATCTGTCTTTCCTGGCGTGAACAATTTGGGGGTCTTCAAGTCGCGAGTGAATAGGTATCTTCTAGGAAGGCGTGTTACATCTTAGGCCGCATCGTCACCTACCATCAGGCAGGTGTGATAGTGGTCAAACGCTGAAATAAGAATAGAAGATAGATAGGTATCTATCTTCTATCTTCTATAATATAAAAATCAATTGCTGTTCGTTAGTCTGGCTAAAACTCGAGAACGGCTGGACCGATTTGGCCAATTCTTTTTTTGTTGTGTTTGTTGTAGTCCAGGGAAGGTTTAAACGGTGATAATTTAAAGATCGGACTTACGCGGGTGAAACCGCGGGGCGCAGCTAGTCATATATAAAAATCAAAAAAATTCACAGTCAATCTAACACAACATAATATGTAGGTAGCTATAATTATTGTACAGTCGTTTTTGGTATAACAGGACTTAATTGTGATAAATCAGTATATTCCTCATGCTCGTCCCGATTTTTGATGTTATCCCATGGTTGTATCTTCGTGGATCCAAACATAATGAACTGCAGTCCTGTTAGTATATAAACAGTAGCTCCTACGTAAAATACGGGACGCCAAAGGTCAATATTTGTCTGGAAACAGAAAATTCTTCATTTTAACATAAAATGAAAAAGAATGATCGAAATCGCATAGCTAGAGTAGAGAGCTATGTTTTTTAAGTTGGTGGCCAGCCAGTAAAACGATGGGTGGCCAATTAGTAAGGTGGTAAAATGTGGTTTCGTGAGCCCCTCCGTGCTTCGGAAGGGACGTTATGCCGTTGGTCCCGGTTGCTACCTCTAGTAGCAGTCTACCAAGCTCATTAGGCGAGAAGAAGTAGTAGAAGAAGTTCTCACCTCATCATCCTGAATGAAATAAGCAGTTACAAATGGAGTAATATTTCCAGCTAAAGTTGTCATTATCACTCTCATACTCGATACAGTTCCAACGAAATTCTTTGTCAAACCGTACATAGTGCCAGAGCCTGATACCACCACACACCCGTTAAAACCCATGGACAGCACTATGAAGATTACGTAGAAAATTGGCGGGTACCCTGAAATTGTCAACTCTGTATTATAAAATTCTCGTGTCGCGGTGTCAGTTGCCAATCTCCTCATAATCGGCTGTACCGAATAAAAAATAACGAATATATAAATATATATGTGAATATATATGTGTATGAATATTTTTGTGTATATTCGTTAGGTTTGAGAATCGAACATCTTTTTCTTCTTTTGGTTTCCTTTTTTTGTAGGTATATGACCAAACAACGTTTGCCGGGTCAGCTAGTATATTATGTAAATCTCGGTACCTATTGTTGGCTTTTATTCTGAACAATGCTATGCTATTTATATTTCACAAAAAATACTTTTATATCTAATAGTAGATAAGCTAAGATATCTACTCTTTGCTGAAGAGTAGCCAACAACAATACAGTGCCGGGCGCTTCTGTAACTACATTTAATGATTCTGTTGCATTTACTCGTTGTTGTGTTGTAAAGTGCCTTCATACTACCGCACGCGACTGTGCGGTATTAAACTCAAATTCTATGATGTTCATGGCGTTTTTTTCTGTTTGTTTTCCCATCTAATAAAAAATAACGCTCATAGTTTCATGTCAATTTCTTTTTAGTTAAGGTATCCTGACCCTTACCTTGTATAGACATACAAAATATTGCGCAACCTGGCAGCATAAAGGCAATGAAACACGAGCATTTTCGCAACATATTAGTTGACATCAACTTTTTTTTAAAGATAAAATCTCCAATGTATGCAAACGCGAAGGCAGAAGAACATCTCACGAGGTATATCAAAGCTGAGAGGTAACTTGTAGACGATATGTTGTAACCTAGAGCAGTAGATAGGTAATGTGGAGCGGCTGTTATTACGAAATATACTCCCCAGCCTACACCGAAATCCATGATAAATAAAGACCAGCAGGGAAAAGATGTTAATATGCGGAAGTATGGTATCACTTTCTGTAAAAGAAGAGATTAAATGAATATTCAGATTTCATCTTAAATGATCTTTTAATTTTAAACCCTCGAATAAATATAGAGGGGTTTATCGTAATTTTGAATTGATCTTTGTCTCACCTTTTTAATGTTCTTGTTGCATTTGATTCCATCTTTTAAATACATTAGCTCACGTTCGGTAATTCTAGGATGTAGCTCCGGTGTGTCAAACACACAGAAACATAACAAAGCTGTTGTAAATAGACTTGCTATGCCAAACACATAGAAACCCCACTCCCATCCAAATCTGTCTATAACAAATCCGCATATAGTCCAAGCGATAAACGTTCCGATAGTTCCTGCGACGGGTATACTCGCAAATCTATTCTTCTCTGTTTCTACGGCCCATTTGGAAATTGCCACATAAGTTATTGGGAACAATATGCCCTGAAAGCAACATTTTTTTTATATTTGCCTTGCTTATTAATATGAGCAAGATTATAGACAGTTAATGCAAGAAGTAAACTTTGTGTTTAACACAAGTAAATGCAGTAAGTAGGTTGTCACCATCAAAAGCAATTGTCGCCATTCTGTGTCGTTCGTCTATTATCGTTAATAGGTTACGTTTTTATACAAGCAAGCCGACCGTCTTATCAGGTCAGTGTTTGACCACTATCTCACCTGATGGGAGGTGACGATGCGGTCTAAGATGTTACCTAGAAGACACCTGTTTACTCTTGACTGTCTTCAATTCACGAGTATCTCACTAAATAAACGGGGGCCTTCGGGGGTGCGAGTGAAGTTGAAGAAGACGGTATTGAAACGAGAAGTATTCATGTGGCTACACCACACGTGTTGGAACACGGACAAGTCCGCTTGGGAGTACGACCTTTGCCAGTAGGTCGTAACAAGCCGAAGTCTCCACCCGGTGCAGTGCGGGCAGATGCTGAAACGGTCTTATAAACCGAGTTATTTAATGTTTATGCTTACACTGAAGAGTCCCATAACAACTCTTATCATGACCAAATACATATAGCTCTGTTTCGCAGCAGCTGGACTTATCATCGTCAGGATACTGTTTACTAATGCTATTACAATAAGAGTAATTCTTGGTTTCAGATGGTCCGCAGCCAATAAACTTAAAATTGCACCCGCCAGGTACCCCCAAAAGAAGCTGGATAGAACTTTAGCACGTTCAAATATAGTCCACTCCAATGTGTATTGTGAAGACTGAAATTTAAGATACCTATTTAAAAAATAATACTTAATAAGGATAGAAAGAGCGTTGAAACATATAGACGGCCTGACCTTGCAGTTTAAGAACAAAATATAACAGAAATAGGTACCTATAATTGTGTTGTTAATTATTGTTACTAACATTTGTAAGTACCTACTAACATTGATGGATCTATGTTATCTGATAAATAAATGAATTGAATTGAATAATTTCTTTTAACTATGAAATAGGGGTTCACTCTACTCCATTTCGAAAAACGTTTCGTCGAATTACAATTTATCGATGACACCTCGTCGATTGTTTGTTTGAACGATACGTTATTTACCAGAAAGTTGATACGTCGATGGTTTATTTCATCGAATGTCTTTTAGTCGACGGTTTAAATCACCGGAATACTGTAGGTCGACATAACAATTGGTGGTTCATTTCATCTAATTACTTTTTATCGAAATGTAAAATAATCGCATTTTGTGAAATAGGTAGGCAGGTATATTTATTTTGTGAAATAGGTAGGTATAAATGACGAATATTAATGAAAGATCGATCTCTGTGATCGAGCTAATGAGCTTGGTAGTCTATGTAGCTAAGAATATACTTCATACATCGAGATATATTATAGAGACAAGACATCAATAATCACTGTTATGTTCCGTATAGGTTGGGTGCTGCTAATTTCGCTATAAAATGTTTGTGTTTTTTAATAAAAAACTTCAGAAATATTTGGAAATATGACTTGGTGTTTATTACGATTGCACTAGTAGTACTAAAATAATGAATAAATTCAAAAGAATACTTATCTTTAAATTAAATACAAACGATACAATTATCAGCAGCCATTTCGTTAATTTTCTATTTTCATGCGGCATTTGTCAGCGTTATCTATTATTGGTATAATGACCCCAAAAACCAACGTCCTTAATATCTCTTCCTTCACTAGTTGCTCCCCACGGTTTTAACCACGATCCCGTGGAAATATCGGGATAAAATCTAACTCATGACACTCCCAATGAATCAATGTAGGTATTCACGTAACAAGTTTTATCAAAATCGGTCTAGACGTTTCGGAGCCTATCCAATGCTAACAATTAATTTTTTCCTCTTTAAAATACTAATATTGATAATATAGTCTATAGATAACTTAAAGTATCCTGGTATCTAAAACTCACAGAATTTGTTTGATTGGTAAGAGGTACCATAGCCACTAAATTGACACTTAAGTTGACCCGTATAGTGTAATTTAAACACACGCTTAGGAACAGAATCACTGCTACAATAAAACGACATGGTAGTTTTTCTGAAAAAAAAAAAAAGTAAAAAGATAAAATTATACACCGTTTTATCTCCAGCTACACGAACAATACAATACTAAATTTTATGAGTCAGCAATTATTTCGTAGTGCCTAAACAACCCGTGGTAGAGAGCCTATTACGATAAATATTTTACGTGTAGCCTCCGCCTACGAATAACTTTTTAATTGTGCCAAAAACACAGCCAAAAGCAATGCTAATTGAATTCTCTTAACTGCAATGCAAGATCTTCAAAAAATCTATATATTTAGATCAAAGTAACTGATTTTATACACCAATCCTTTCTAAACGATCATCACGAGTCTTTCAAAATCGTTTCATTAAGAATCAAACCTACTAATTTTATAAATGTGAAAGTTTGTTTGTTAGTATGTGTTTTTCCTTTTGAAACCGTGGTACACCCAGTAGTACCACTAGTGGTACCACAGTTATAAAAAAATAACCGTAGTACCACAGGTGGTAAAGTAGTACCAGGGTAATAACCGTGTTACCACTCAGTTTTACTCTTACTGTGAGTAGGACCAAGATAATTATTTTCAACCACTTTTTATTATTTAGTAAACTAGAATAGAATTTCCAAGGAAAACAAAAGACGATCGAAAATATTAAACAAAAGACGGTCGTAACGGAAACAAACGACGATCGAAAAAATAAACAAATGAAGATCAGAAAACAAATGAATTTGGATAACGACGACAAATGGCAAGTAACTGTCAAAATGTCAATCTAGGATCAATAGTTTCTGAGTTACAGCAGTTTTAAGTTTGACAGCTGTCACTTTGACGTCTGTCATTTTGACAGTTACTTGCCATTTGTCGTCGTTATCCAAATTCATTTGTTTTCTGATCTTCATTTGTTTATTTTTTCGATCGTCGTTTGTTTCCGTTACGACCGTCTTTTGTTTAATATTTTCGATCGTCTTTTGTTTTCCTTGGAAATTCTATTCTAGTTTAATAAATAATAAAAAGTGGTTGAAAATAATTATCTTGGTCCTACTCACAGTAAGAGTAAAACTGAGTGGTAACACGGTTATTACCCTGGTACTACTTTACCACCTGTGGTACTACGGTTATTTTTTTATAACTGTGGTACCACCAGAGGTACTACTGGGGTACCACGGTAATGAAAAAGTAACCGTAGTACCACTAGTGGTACTACTGGGTGTACCACGGTTACAAAAGGGTGTTTTTGTGTGTATGTCTGATACTCCTTTACGCAAAAACTACTGAACCGATTGCAATAAACCTCGGTATGTAGATAGTAAAATAGATATATAATCACAATCGAATTGAGAACCTCCTCCTTTTTTTTGAAGTCGGTTAAAACAGAGTAGGTCAAATTATTGCACTAGAACTTTACACACTTTTTCACAGATTCTTTAATCAACCTACATTTAATTAAGACCTCTGTTAATACTTCTAATAAAACTTAGGTACCTAACCTACCATGAAATAAGCTTGTTCAGTTACTTACCTAGAACCATTTCTAGTGTAATATTATTTACATAGCTCGTTGGCTATCAATACCTAATAATGCTTAGTTACACGTTTATAACTGAAAAATAAACTATGTTAAATAAAAGAGCTTGTATTTACAAGGATATACGAATTGGAATCATTGAGGTAAATATATTCGAATACACTGATCAACAAAATTGATACCGAGTCTCTTACTCAAGATTGAACGACGATAGCTCGCCGTTCAATACATCGATGTCTCTACCTCGACGGCAGATACCTTCAAGTTTAAATGGTAAAATAATAAGTAAATATTGGTGATAACTATTTGTATTTTAAATGTGAAACATCGATATCCATAACTGTAGTGCGCTATTTCTATTACACCATTTAATAACTATTAGGTATAATTTAAATTTACTTTATTTTTTATGATCTTTCGAGGTAACAACCCATCAATAAAGTGTACCGTCGCGTCGTCGAGGCAAATACCTGTTGAGATATTAACCCTTCGAGGTACCAATTTTACGAGGTAACGAGGCTTCCGGCTTGCCGGATTCATTTATTTTATTGTTTGTCTTCCGTCGAGTGGGATCACTCGCAAATAAACAAAGAAATCAATTGTTCAAGAAAAATAGTACAGTCAAACGAAAAAATGTTTGAAGTAATAATTAAAGAAAAAAACTCTTTGATTCAAAAATATAATTGTAAAAATACGCGAAACCTTTGATTATGTTTAATTTAAAAAAAAGACGTACTCAATTAAATACTTTTTTTTTCAAATGTTCAAATTCCTTTTTCTTAATGACACCCATAGAATTTGAGTTCGTTTTAACTAGGAGTGATTGTTGACTGTGATTATTGTACAATACGTATTTATGTGTATATTTTTATTTTATTTTAACGTCGTTAAGGTTGATTTTGTGATAGATAATTACTTACTTATTATTAATTATTGTTTGTAAATTGTTGATTATTTTTAGCATATTTTAAAAAAGTAACAAAAACGATAATCAAAGAGTGTTTTTTTATATTATATAAATAAATGATATTATTTAATCAAAGAGTTTTTTCTTTAATGATTACTTTAAACGTTTTTTCGTTTGGCTGTACTGTTTTTTACTTGAACAACAGTTTTGTTTATGTTTTTTTGAGAGTGGTATCAGTCGACGGAAGAATATTTAAAAATATTAATCCGGTAACCGGGACCGCGGTTCCAGTTGATTGCGGTCCCAGTCGCCGGAAACCTCCGCGTACGACCCATCGACGAAAAGTACCATCGAGGTGAATGTCTCTAGACATTGTATTCAACTTCGAACTATCGTCATTCGAACTTGAGTAGGAGGCTTATTGATACCTACACCACCTGCGCCCGCGGGTATATTAGGTACCGCAGTGGCCGCCTGTCTTTAAGGAGTTTCTTAACTTAAAAGGTCTTTGACTTTTCTAAAATGTCTTTATTTTGATAAGTGAAATAAAAAGATACTGTAACCGTGAAGAGTGAAAGATACAGATTGGGATATAGAAAGAGATACTCAGAGCTATTGATCATCTTTGTAATTAATTAATTTTGATCTACTCACAAACGATCAAGTTTTACCTACACTACCTACTGCTTACCTACAACCTTTGTTATTTTGTTGTTAGTAGGTAGGTAGGTATATATTTTATATTAGTAAATAGGTTGTTATAGAATGTTAAGGGGAAGGTCATAATTTCGAATCAAAAAAAACATATCGATTTTAAATGATTTATTTTTAAATTAAGATAATTTATTAAATTATTTGCATAAATTCATGAAAATAATTCTTCATTATTACCATCATCAAGCCATCATCACAGTCATTAAATAATAAATACACTATTGCGTATTTTTTTAACGCCTGCAGGACCCTTAATTTAGATTATTTAGCGCTTCTGTAGGTATACCTACCTAAAAAGAGCGCGCCTACTATATGAAGGGATATATACTTCACTGCGAAAAAAAAGTAGTGAGGAGTAGTGTAAAGTCATCAAATTGACAGTGAATTCATAATTCATCGGCTACACATATTCATGCACAAAAAATTCTAAAAAGAAGCTTTAGCTATTTATTTGTAGCAAAGGTTACACCTTGTTCAAAAATTTCATAAATATCTATGGTTTTTTCATTATGTCTACTAATTTAATTTTTTCATAAAAAAATCGCAATCGCGTTTTGAACAATTGCTTGGAATAAATCGTGTTAAGATAAAGAATGGTAGAATTTTTGTGTTATTTATGTTCAACAACAGAACAATATGGCGCAATAAGCACGCCATATTGGCGTAATAATAATTAATTTCGGGTGGTGTTAAACTTATTAATATAGCGCTACAATATATTTTAACTTGATTGTAAATTAAGGGTGCGTTTAATAATACATATACTTATAAATATTAAGTACACATAATACAAGGAAGCATATTATTTAATAATACCTAAGTACATAGGTAGGTACATTTATTCACAGTATGAAGAGTTCTTTATACAAAAATGTACGATTGCCTTTAAAAATTAAAACTATCAGTAGAGGTATATTGGCCATAGACCATGGTGATGTGAGAAAAGTTGAGTAGATTAGATATGATAAATGATAAATATTTCAGTAAAAAATATTTTCTGAGAATAATTCAAACCTATCTAAAAATTGCTAGTTGTAGTGCTATATTTGGATATATGCATTTTCCGTACAAAATATTTCCAGAAATTATATGTCAAATGCAGGCTTAGGTACGCGCTGGTCAATTTTCTACAAGAAAATATTTTATACTTAGTTCACATAGGTATAACTTTTTTGTAATTTTGATTTAAAATTATACAGTTACATCAAATAGTAATAATTCGAACAATTTTATTTTATGAGAATTAGCCTTCTGGTTGAAAATAATAATTAAACTCGTGATTTTGAATAATACTATGCTAAGTAGGTATTTATTTATATTTTTAAGACCAAATTTTTCCTTATTAACTCAACTATTGTCCTTTGGAAGACCAAAGCGGAAATTTTGTTCAAGTTTTAACTACTTAATTTGCTTATTAAATAAAAAAATTCTTAAAATATTAAATACTTAGGCAAGTACTGTTAGTAAGTAGGTACTTAGGCTTTACCTAAATAAAATTATCATTTCATTTGAAACCGTGAGAAATGAACAACACGTTAAATATAAATAGGCAAGTACTGTTTTATGTATCTTCCTAGTTTATGCATAATAACGAAAAACAAATAAGAAGTTTATTCTGTGTTTTAAGAATAAGTAAATACAGGGTTATCGGTAATCATAAAAGAAAGCAATTAATGGCTACTTCTGTGGACCTTAAACCAACGTTTGCTCTACAATTTGAAATTCGAACATTTTTCTATTAATTATTTATTATTTTCAATTATATTCGAATTACAATACCTATAATTCAAAAATCATTCAGACTTAGAACAGTCTATAAAACTAAAAAAAAAGGATAATTTTAATGTTATTGACCTATACGTGAAAGAATTAAACGATTTTCGGGGAAAGATCCTCAAAATTCGAAAGCATACTTGTTTAAATTTCCCAAAAATGTACAATTTGGGGGTCTTCAAGTCGCGAGTAAATAGATATCTTCTAGGAAAGCGTGGTACATCTGAGACCGCATCGTCACCGACCTACGAGTACAAGCAGGTGGTCAAACGCTGACCTATCATAATCTTCTAATATATAAAATTCTCGTGTCACAATGTTAGTTACCATACTCCTCCTTTATGAAATTTTATATGCATATTCAGTAGGTCTGAAAATCGGCTACTATCTATTTTTTATTTTGTTTCCTTTAGTTATTTTTTTGTACAGCTAGTAATATGTAAAAATAAATCGTAGCGCAATAGTTGGTGGTTGGTCTACAGAAGTAGGCCTCAACCGCTTTCCTATATAATTACATATCAATAACCCTGTATATAGCAATAGGATAGGTAATATTCACTCATCACATCAAATTGCATTATCTTAGGGATAAGGCATTATTTGTGTGACTGTGACGTCATTGAAATGTTCTATTTCTTAAACTCCCATTTTCTAAAGCTGGCCTTATTAGAGCTGTCTAGCTTTAAAACTAGAATATAAATACATGGCTGATTTAATATCCACCAATAGGAACGTTTAATATCCATAGCTTAAAACGATCCTATTGGTAGAAACCTAAAATCAAACAACCCTATTGGTGGAAGAAACAGCTCCAATGGAAAGCCAAGCTAAAACTACATTGAATCTCAATACCTAATCTTGTACCTACCTATAGTTTATGTCTTAGGAGGGATAGTGACAGTGGTATCCGTTGAGTTACTTGTCTCCTCCTGTCTTTTATCTTCTTCTTCTTCGACGATCTCGACGTAGTTCCAAGGTTGGGTCTCAGCTGTACCGAACAGTATGAAGTAGCCAGCTGATGCGATGTAGAGGGAGGCGCCTGTGATGAATACTGGACGCCATTCTGCGAAGCCGTTCTAGAGGGACCAGAGATAAAAGAAATTAAGAACTCACTGACGTTTTTACCTTGATTGTTTGAAAATGTTCGTTTAACAATTGTATTATCTTAATAGAAAGTACTAGTATTCACTGAGGTACAAGTTGCACTGGAGGTGCAACTTGTATTTCAACATTACAAAGAATTACAATTTTGTACTGAACCGACATCGACATGCGAGGTGTTCTCGCATGTGACAAAAGTGTTTTTTTACGATTCATACTACCGCAAAAATTGCTTCATTTTGTTTGACATGTGACCTCCAACGACACATAGGAACTCAGTGTGTGTATTCTGCTATAGCCATGAGTGGAAAAGTCTGTTTATTTGACTGTTACGTTTTCACTCCTAAATTGCTGTGGAAATTCTGATGAATTTTGGTATAGGCAAAGATGGGACCTTAGAGAAGCATTAAGGTAATTTGTATCCAGAATCCAGACTTACGTGAGTGAAACAGCGGTACGCATTTTGGCTTTAATAAATAAAACTTACCCCATTCTTAGTAAAATGCGCCGTAACTAAAGGCGTGACGAATCCAGCCGTATTTCCAATACCATTCGCGATACCGTATAATGTTCCCGCGAAGTTAGGCGCCAAGTCTTGATGGTTAACCAAGTTGGTGAGTGTTGCTGCTCCATTTGAGCCCATTGAGAAGGTAATGAGGGCTATAGATAGGATCGGAGCACAGCCTGTGTATCCGAGGGCTATAAGCAGTAGACCTGGGACCACGTGAGAGAACACGCAGAAGAACTTCCTCATAAATGTTGTTGATACTTTGTTTTGTTTTACGATTCTGTAACAAGTTTAAAGACAAATTAAAAACAAGAATAAACTGTTATAATTGAATTTAATTTTAGAACGTGACTGTGTTAATTGTTGGCAACACTATTCTTATTCGTCATCTATATGTCATGTATCTGTCAAAAGCTAATGTCTACGGAGTTAAGAGCTATTTATCATGTTTGTGTTTCCATCTGTGTTAATTAAATCAATCTCTGTATTAGCGGGTTATTTTTGAAGAAATAAACCTATTCTAATATCAGCCGTAGCTATTACATCTTTTATATTTCATCTCCAAAGACTTCCACCAAGAAAAGTTAATATAAACGGGCCACTTGCATAGATAAATTTAAAAATATCGATTAGATTTAGAAAAATCTAGACTTAGTCCATATATTTTTGGAAATGTTTAAAATGGCATCACTTGCAGTAATAGTATTGAAAATGGTACACAAATCAAATTTTGCTACAAACGGCCACAGAGTTATATTCTCCATGCAATTTTAGGGAAAAAAATATTGGTTAGTTGGTATTTCAAAAAATCTTAGAAAAATACAAATAGAATCCCTTAAACGTGCATATAAGTTACCTGTAGTAGGTACTTGGGTAGAATAGGTCCTCGGAGTTCCCGGAAGAATTTCTAACAATTTACTTAAGATCTTCATTTTACCTGTCACCAATAGCTCCAAAGATCAATGAGAAGATCATCCTTGCCAGATAAGGCAGCGAAGATATGGTGCCAGTTGAAGTCAAATTGAAGCCAAGAGCACTTGAGACGAACTTCGGTGCAGCTGTCATCACGAAGTAGAGGCCCCAGTTGCTGCCATAGTGGAGTATCACCATTGCCAGGAAAGGGAATGAAGTAAATATCTTTTTGAATGGTGGTACAATCTGAAATAATCATAGAATATAACTAAATATTGCAGGACATTCCACACATCGCCATCTAGCCCAAAGACTAGACTTGTGTTATGGGTGCGAGACAACGGATATACTACTTAAATACTTTTCTTTTTTAAAAAACTTATAATACATAGAAACACCCCAGACCACAGACAAATATCTAAGCATAAATACTTGTCTGAGGCGGGTATCGAACCCGCAACCCTGTGTTTGGCAGTCCGGCAAGGTGACCATTGTGCCAACTGGGTCGTCATAGGAATAGGATTGTGCTGGAAAGAATACATTCATACCACAATGCATATGAGCAATCATTATTTGTTCATAAAACCAAGGTTTGCTGTACTTACAGCAAACCAAAAACCAAACACATGCCTCTGTAATTTATTTTATTAAGGTTTCAGAGGGTCACATTTCCTTTAGTAATTAGTTGTTAGAATGTTAGAAAGAAGGGAAACAAAAGGGCATATTAAGTATATGTGTACAGCAAACTTAGGTTTTATAAAAAAAACATCTAGAAGCATTATTCAGGAAGTAAGTAAGGAAATACATTTGTATTGGGGAAGAAAAGCACTCATGGCATAAACAGATGTTTCTGGATGTAAATAAATCGCACAATGTGGCGACGACGGATCTAAGGGTGAGTCAAAGGCTTTCCAGTAGGCCTATTCTCTATCCAGTGGCTAACTCGGTGGACATCAATTTGATATGCACTTTGCAGTACATTGCTGTTTTCCTAAAATGATGGTGATTACCACGTTACGTCATAGCAGCAATGTACTGCAAAGTGCATATCAAATTGATGTCCACCGAGTTAGCCACTGGATAGAGAATAACCCTACAGAAAGGATATGTCGCCAGCCTTTTAGGGGCAATGCGCCATGGAGACGCTATAGAGTTTAGATGGTGTGTTTAATTTAAAATTATATTTATTTTAAGTTTAATTTTATCATAAGAAATCTACGCAAATTAAACCGCAACAATAACTACGTGTTGTATGTGCCTATCTTTTAGTAAAGCTAGAATATGTTTCAATGATGGTTGTTAACCTAGATTTTTATCTTTGAAACAAGGTTTACAGTCAGTCTTCTTAAGAAGTTAATAATAGCAAAGTAACATAAAACTTAATTTAAATATACTTACATCTGTTACTTAGGTATTTCCAACACAAATAGGTAGGAGTACTTAGAGTAGGCAAGTACCTACCTATTACAGAAAAAAGGTTCTTGAAACATAAATTAATCCTCATGCTAGAGAATAATTTCTTGGTTTTAGTAAAAAAATTAAATTATAAGCAGTATTTTTGTAACTTAAAAGCAGTATTATTAAATTAAGAATAGGTGCCTACTGCTTATTTATCATCAAGAAAATTTACTAAAAACAAGAAATTATTCTCTAACATCTACAGGGAGTGGGCTATTTCTTGTTTTAAGAAATCTTGTTTTTTGTGTAGGTATACCTACCAACTGACTTTAGTCTGACATAATGATTTTATCAGTGGATTATTAATAACGACCTGAAAGCCAATGCTCGTAAATAATAGGTATTGTTTAAATTACATTTCAATATCATCCGTTTTCTTTTACAAAAAGCTAACTTTGAGGGTATTTTGAGCTACTTTGAGGGTGTTATTTGTGATCGAAATGCAATCGAAATGATATTGAAATGTAATTTGATGAATGTTATTTACGAGAATTGGCCTTCTGAAATAACACAGGTATATATATTTTTTAATTTTTACCTTAGTATCCTTAGTGCTCTGGTGTACTTTATCACCGATTGCTTCCAAGATGTACTGCTTCTCTTCGGTGGAGATGCGAGGATGTTGCAGCGGAGAGTCGTATACCAACACCCACCAGAGAATGCACCACACGAAGGCAATTACACCTAGGCAGACAGGTAAGTTTACAACAATAAACATAATATTACTAGCTGCCCTCCGCGGTTTCACCCGCGTAACTCCCGATCCCGTGGGAATATCGGGATGTAAGCTATCCTATCTCTCAAGTTGGATCGAACTGCACATGGTGTGCGAATTTTATTATAATCGGTTAAGTGGTTTAGGAGTCCATTGAGGACAAACATTGTGACACGAGATTTATATATATTAAGAAGAAAGATATTATACATTATAACATAAGGTAACATACGATCTGTTTTCATTTTTATGAATCTTGATTTGGCTCTAAAACTACTCGACTGAAGCCAAATAAATTGTAGCTAATCGAACTTCTTTTTTACTTCTAAAAAAAGGTCAAAAAATAGTTGTCTGTAAAGTCGGTTTACGGACGATAATTTTTCGTGATAACGTCATTAGAAAACGATGACAAATATAAACGGATTTTATATTTATTTATCCTTTTTTTTTTTCTCTTTTTTTTTCATTTATCGTTTGTCACTCGTCACCATAACACAAGCCCAGATGAGCGATATTATTATTAAATACTCTGTTTCCTAACGTGAACGGATGCGTCATGATCATATTACCATGACGCATGACGTCACACAATATTACATATTACCATCACTCATGACGTCACACTTTTTTGTGAATGCCACCTGCATTCACAAAAAAGTGTGACGTTGTCACGTCAAAAATTAATATTTAATTCAAAATGACAGTTATGTAGCTAGCTCACCTGGTACATAAAAAGCGTAATCCCATCCAAAGTTCTCAATAAGAGGTCCTGTTAGTGACCACGTGACCACAGTTCCGATAGCACCACCAAGCAGGGCACTCACAAACTTTCCTTTCTCATCTGGAGGTGCCCAGTGGGCTACCAATGCGTGAAGGGCAGGGAAAAGGAATCCCTGAAAAAGATAACAAAAGAAAAGGATGTAAAATGCTGTTTTTCTGAATTGCAGCTGATAGTTTGGTATCAGTTTAAAACGGCGGACCAAGGTCAAACATAGGGAAAAAAAGGCATAAAATAAGAAAGATTTCTCTCTTTTTAAACGCTAGAGAATGAATTTCTTAGTTTTAGTAATAAATCTTATACTTAAAAGCTGTATTCTTAATTTAAAAGCAACAACTACTGCATGTACTGCAATAGGTACCTACTATGTTCAAGTACATTTACTAAAAACGAGAAATTATTCTCCAGCGTCCTCTCTCTCTGATTCACAGAAAATATAAATATATTTTCTGTGAATGTGAATTACATAAATCCGGCTTCATTAGTAGTTCAGTAGTAGTATAATAAAAACGAATATGATTCCTTTTTGTTAACACACTACCTTATTAAGACATGAGTAAACAACTCATTAGAACACAAAAAGAACACAAAAGAATTATCTCAACCGGTTGAAGCGTTTTCGAGTAGGTAATCGATGAATACAATCGTACATCTAAATCTTTATCTATACACTAGCGACCCGCCCCGGCTTCGCACGGCTATATTATGCATGTATTATACATAAAAACCTTCCTCTTGAATTACTCTATCTATTAAAAAAAAATTATATCAGCGCCATCTACATTCGAATAGCGGTCTTTCTAGAAACTAAGTTTCTCAATTTGTGTAATAGATGGCAGTATAAGTTAAACAAAAAGACTAACACAAATAAAATCTCATCTGTCGCGTCAAAATCTGTCGCGAGAACGGCTGAAAATGCTCACCCACAAAAGTGCCCAACGCGCCATAAGAAGTTTTCACTTCAAAAAACCGCATCAAAATCCGTTGCGTAGTTTTAAAGATTTAAGCATACAAAGGGATATAGGGACAGAGAAAGCGACTTTGTTTTATACTATGTAGTGATGATAATATTATAAAAAGCAAAGATTTTTATCCTTTTTAGAATAGACTCCGGAACTCATCATCATCATCAGCCGGTGTCAATGCACTGCTGGACGTAGGCCTCTCCCAAGATACGCCACTGAGCCCGATCTTCGGCTCTTCTTCTCCATTCACTACCCACTGCTTTGCGTATGTCGTCGCTCCACCCTAGTCACAGGGCGTCCTACACTACGTTTGCCAATTCGCGGTCTACACTCCAGAACAAGTCTCCGGAACTACTGGGCCGATTTTGATTAAACTTGGTATGAGGATACATTGATTCATTGGGAGTAACCATCCGTTATCCATCCTTTACAATAGGCTACTTTTAATCCCGATATTCCCACGGAATCGGCAGCTACGCCGGTGAAACCGCGACATGCTGCCAGTAAAAATTAAATATACTGTAAGTACTTATCAACAATGCCCGGATTTATTAAGTTACCCGTTACTAGTAATAATAAGCAACGTACACACTACCTACACAATGTTCCGTGTAAATGACATAAATACATATTTTATCATTTACTTTGGAAATATTGGAAAAAATTCCATACAGTTCAATTCGTAACTTATCTAATGGTATGAATACAGCAAAAAAAATCCAGTCATTTGTAATTCTGATAAAGTCTTTATAATTAAATAGGTATGTACCTACAGAGCAATAAAAAATATAATTATTTCATTATACATAATTAAGTTCAACACAACAAAGTAAGATTAAAGGCCGACAAACTTATCAGGCACGTCCTAGGTCACTACCTATTGCCATTATTAAGAGGAAAGGGTACCGACGCTCTCTCCATACAAACGTGGTCGCCTGTTTCTTCCCTGGATAATGTGACCCTATAGCAAATATTGTTGTTGCACAAAACCTATACTTAACTGCCATGACTATGCCCTTGGTATTTTTCATTTTCTAATTATGAAAAAAATTAAGATTTAAAAAACAAAAAAAAAACATAGGCTTTATGCAACAAAAATATGATAGTGTCATTATCCAGAGAGGAAACAGTCGACTACGTTTGTATGGAGACAGCGCCGGCCGGTACCCTTTCACCTTACTACTACTGTCTCAGTGTTTTTAGGGTTCCGTACCCAAATGGCAAAAATACTAAGACTTCACTATCCGTCTGTCTGTCTGTCCGTATGTTCGTCTGTCTGTCAGCAGGCTGTATCTCGTGAACAGTGATAGCTAGACAGTTGACAGTTCACATAGGATGTATTTCTGTTGCCGATATAGCGTCAAATACTAAAAACAGAATATAATTGTACGGAACCTTCGACCGTGGGTCCGACGACGTGCAGTTGGCCGGTTTTTTTATTTTTAGTTTTAATTTTTAGTTCATCCACGACAAAGCCTATACAAAAACGTTAGAGTTGCCTACCTAAATTTTGCTAAAACTTTCGTTACATTTTAAGCTATTGCATAGCTTTTATCGCAGGCTTTGAGCGCGGCGACCGAATCAAGAAATTCCGTAACGAAAATAAAACCTAACACTTCCCACTCCGCCTACCATGTAGTTTTTAACTGAGGTTCACATTAGCACAATTAAGCCCCCCCATCTTGACCATCTTTTATCTTGAAGTAATGCGTTGCGGTTATGTTATGTATGACGCCCGGCGATTGCCTGGACTCTGCGCCCCTTTGTAACCTCACATTACTGAAGGAACCTACAATATCCCACGAATATTAAACTTGTTAAAATATTAGTTAGATGTTGTTCGAGGTATTATTGTTTATTGTTACACATAACATTTAGGTTAGGTATGATAGGTATATGTATTTGTTAAGTTAGGTAAGTAATATGTGGAAACAAAACAAAAAACTAGTAATTGTACGTCCATTACTAGCAATAAAACGATGAGCTTTAATTTGATCGGTTTTTGCTCACCGTGCTAACCAAGGTCTGTTGCCCACCGTTGCCTTTCATGAGAGTTAAATCGTCTCCCAAGGACAAACATTCGTTGGGCAAAAACTTATTTCACAATCAAGAAATAAATCAGTCAAAAATAGTAATAAATTTTGTAGAATATTACACACAGGGCCATATAACCCCAAGCTAAGCGACTATGAGATTATACACATAGCCTATAACCTTCCTCGATAAATGGACTATCCAACACAAAAACAATTTTTCAATTCGAACCAGTAGTTCCTGAGATTAGTGCGTTCAAACAAACAAACAAACTCTTCAGCTTTATAATATTATAGTATAGATAAATACTTGTTTGAGGCGGGAATCGAATCCGCAACCTTATGTTTCACAGGCCTGTTCGCGCCATAGCTCAAAAATTTCATGGTTAGTTTATTCACAGGAATTTGTAGATTACGCACCAAAACATTTATTATTCAAGTGTTTTTGACGTGACAACGTTTTATAAATTGGTTTGCCGGGTGACACTTCAAGAAACTGCGTTACGCTCCGCTGACGTTATGCGCTCACAATGAGAGCGAGTGAGAGGCACGCGGGCATGGTTAGCCCGCCTAAGAGCGAGAGAGACAGACATAAAAAGTGAAAGGCACGCGTCCCTTCCACTCGAGCACAGTTGTTGTCACGTAAAACTTTCGCCCGTATACCGACTTTACAGGCAACCAGTTTTTTTTTTATTTCTTTTCATAAGTATTTAGAACGCCTAACTAAATATGGTAATAGGTACAAAGATTTTTCCGCGATGACATAAAGTAGGTATGTAGGTATGTGTGTTATCTACGTTTGTTAATTGAACACATAAAATACCGAACAACAAAGTAAATTCAAAAACATAAAATTCTTAAACATAGCACGCTGCGCTGATTTTATTACTGTGACAAATTAGGTAGGTACTTTAGGTACGTAATAAAATATATACTTATTACTTGTGGTTTAGATTGTGTTTTGGAGTGAATTACAGAAACCGACAAAGGATAGATTGAGTTTAATAAAGGTCTACGGCCACTCTCATGCACGAACTGTCATATGTGCTATTAACCACCTTTGTAGGTATAATAAGCTCTCCTTGGTATACTAAGGTCGTTGCATTTTTCCCGTGCCGGACGGAACGTGATATTTTTACATGAAACGCTGTGAAGAAATTAATCCGTCCGGCACGGGAAAGATCACGTTTCGTATGTATAAAGTCCACGGACACTTTATGAACAACTAGCGACCGGCCCCGGCTTCGCACGGCTATATTATGCATGTATTACACATATAAACCTTCCTCTTGAATCACTCTATCTATTAAAAAAAACCGCATCAAAATCCGTTGCGTAGTTTTAAAGATTTAAGCATACATAGGGATATAGGGACACAGAAAGCGACTTTGTTTTATACTATGTAGTGATGTCAGTTTGACAGGTGTCAGTTTGACAGGTGTCAAAGTCTTATATTTATTGTTTTATGAACAAAATCATGATAAAAAGTAGCCTATGTTCTTCTCCAGGGTCACATCTATGTCTGTACCAAAATTCATCTTACTCCGTTCAGCAGTTTAGGCGTGAAAACGCGACAGACAGACAGACAGACAGACAGACAGAGTTACTTTCACATCACTATCATCATTACATAGTATAAAACAAAGTCGCTTTTTCTGTCCCTATTTCCCTTTGTATGCTTAAATCTTTAAAACTACGCAACGGATTTTGAACCGGTTTTATTAATATATAGAGTGATTCAAGAGGAAGGTTTATATGTATAATACATGCATAATATAGCCGTGCGAAGCCGGAGCTGGTTGCTAGTTTATAATATTAGTAAGGATGCACGTCACGTTCCCGGCCCGTCCGAGGTTTTATATCGTAACGTATGCAGCGACCTTTAATTGTAAAGGAGTAGTAGATAACTTGAATTACCTCCGTTTTTCAGAAACCGAGAATATTTTACACAATCTTTGCGATAAGCGATAATATCTACAAAATACGTTTAAGAATTGAAATTTATAAAGCAAAACGTTTTGTTCGAAAACATAACGAATCAAATCGGTCATACCTATATTTACCTAACTAATTTATACCTATGGTACTCACACGTGTTATGTACAACGAATTTCTCGGTTCTAACAAAAATATAATTGAAAACAAGAATGGCCTCTAAAATACTATAAATAAATCGTAAAGATGTTCTTCGACTTTACCGAAGGATATCATGTAGGTACGTATAACCGGACCGACATTTTGCGACATTTCCAAAATAATTTCTTGTTCTTAGTAAATGTTCTTGATAATAAGCAGTATTCTTAATTTAAGAATACTAAGAATAGTAATAAGCAGTATTCTTAATTTAAGAATAGTAATAAACAGTATTCTTAATTCAAGAATAAGCAGTACCTATTCCTAATTTAATAATACTGCTTATATTACCTACTCTTAATTACTCTTAATTTAAGAATACTGCTTATATCATTTTAAGATTTTTTACCAAAAACTAAAACCAAGATATTAAGTATTCTTAACGTGTAGGTATAAGAAGAGGATTAATTCTTGCTTCAAGAAACCTATTTTCTGTGTAATTTTATTTTTTAAGGATATTGAGGTAAACAGGTTTTTGCCAGGATTCTATATAAACTACCAAAATTAATCGAAATCAGTTCAATAGTTTTTGCGTGATTGAGCAACACACATAAATACATACAAAGAGACTATCGGCTTCGCAGTTTCACCCGCGTAACTCCCGATCCCGTGGGAATATCGGGATAAAAAGTAGCCTATGTTACTCCTATAATTAATCAATGTATCGTCATACCAAGTTTCATCAAAATCGGTCCAGTTTTTCGGAAACAACAAAGAATCTTTCCTCTTTTATAATATTATATAGTATAGATTTCAAAAAAATCCTTACCGCAGCAAGTCCAATGACGAATCTCAAAGCCACAAGCACCATGTAGTGTAACTTCGCCGCTTGGGGGCTCAATATAGTAAGTACAGAGCTAAGTAGCATGGTCGTGAAGACCAGCTTACGAGGGCCCCAGAACTCGGCGGCCGTTCCTGCCACGAGGCATGTGATCGCGTAGCCCCAGAAGTAGCCTGATAACACGTAGGCTTGCTCTTGGGCTGTCCATGTGAATGTTGTGACGCCGTCAGGCTGGAAAAATAAGCGTTTATTTAATCAGAGTCCTAGGTCCCGACAAAACTTTGTACCGAAGGTTCATAAGGGTAATTGATATTTTTTTAGCGAAGAAAGAAACGGTTGACGTTTACCTAAGCGCGTTTTTTTACCGACTAAGCCGAAGCCAAAAGGGAGGGTTATATGAACAATTTTTTTTCTACGGATTTAATAAAATCGAACATTTTTATTGAACACTAGCTGCGCCGCGTGGTTTCACCCGCGTAACTCCCGATCCCGTGGGAATATCGGAATAAAAAGTAGCCTATGTGTTAATCCAGGTCTCCAGCTATCTAGATACCGAGTTTCATTGCAATCGGTCCAGTAGCTTTTGCGTGAAGGAGTAACAAACACACAAACTTTCACACTTATAATATTTGTAGGATTTTAAAGGTTTTATCATTAACACTATATTTATATCGGAGAAAACATTCATAAACGTATCAGTTCTCATAATAAATCCTGATTTCGGAGGCGGTACATCATTCGGACATTATTTCTCAATACAATACTTTTTTTTGTTTTTTTTTTTTGACGACTAAATACCTACGGAAGCTTTGTACAAAAAATGTACTAGTTTCAGTGATATTTATAGCTATAGTAGGTACCTACATTGTCGTTTGTCACTCAGCCTCCATAGGTTTGATTTTTTAGATTTAAAGTGGCTCTATTATCTTTTATGTTTGAACTATGTCTAAATAGAAGCAAGCGGTAATTAGTGTTATTGTAGGTAATATACCTACCTGGTTGAGAGTCATCGTCATTTAATTATGTTTAATGAATTTAATAGGGAACGCTATGCGAGATAATTAAAAAAAACAGAGTAGGTACGTCTATAATAATATGATTGACGCAAGAGTAACAAGAAATACATATGAAATGTGTACATAATAATTAATATCATACGTAGGCAGCTTGTAAATAAGAACTTCTTAATAAAGTATTACTACAACTATGTATTTTTACATGGACAGTATTTTTTGCACTCTTCTTATTAGAGGATACTGAAATAATAATTTCTAACGAGTCGCCTTCGAGGACCTGGGTTCTTTTATGAATTTTCTTGTTACAGATTTCCTTTGAGGGACGTATTATGTAAATTGACAGTTGCTAATTAGTTACCCAAAATCATAATTTTACGGACCGCTGCTTATTTTCTTAGGTGTTCAAAGGACACTAGAGTGTTTCCTGTTAGCACTTTTGTGATACACTCAAGTACTTAAAGTGGAAAAGAACCTTCAAAAAGAGGGGTGTTATAAGTTTGACGTGTGTATCTGTGTGTCAGTCTGTGCAATGTGCATCGTAGCTCCCGAACGGATAAACCGATTTTTTGATTAAGTTTGTCCTACGATTCTGTAATATTATCAAACAACATTGTTTTGTAAACTGCGATTCGTGTGCCGAAACTTTTAAATCAGCGTAGACCAAAATTACTTAATTGTTCGAATATTTTCATAAATAAAACATTATTTAAATTACTTATCTACGCTATCATAATAATGCTGCCTTCAGGTTAAGGTTATTAACGTAAATTTCCAAGATATCATAATAACATTTTAATAACAAAGTAGGTACGTGCACTGTATAATACACCTGAGTAAAGATCACAATTGAAGTCCGCTGGCTTTTGTGAATTAAATGATACTTTAGCGAGGATCGATGTTTCTCAACATTTATGGCATTTTCATTAAACTGTTATGAATTAAGCACTGTTTACGAAGATGTCCGTTATTTCTACGCCATCACGACCTAATTCCATAAAAAAATCTGGCACGAAGGACCAATAAAATAATAGAAAAGAAAAATACCGATATCAAATGTTAATTTAAAGTAGGTCCATTGTACATTTTGATTTGATAAAAAATTTCGTTAAGATCATTTGCATGAATGACTGACTTGCTCCTTAACAATGTTCTGCTGTGGTGAAATTAATTCTAAGGTCATATGACTGACTAACTAATTAAAAAAGATATTGGGCTAGATGCGATGTTAATTCAAAATATTGAGAGGTGGAAATTGGAAATGACCTTTTTTTTGAACTATTTCAAATTGTTTTAAGTCTCTAAAATAGTCTAAAACATTGGTTCTAAGTCATTTACACAGTAAAAAAAGGTATTTTGAAGCATGAAATAATTCTCTCCATATAGACGCTACAGAATAATTTACTTATTGTTTTTAGTAAATGATCCTGAAAATAGTAAGCAGTAGGTATATTCTTAATATAAGAATATTGCTTATAAATTAAGACTACTTGCTTTTAAGATTTTATACTATAACTAAGAAATTATTTCTGGCGTCTTTATGGAGAGAATTATTTCTGGCTTGAAGAAACCTTTTTTTAACCCCCGACGCAATAACGACGGGGTGTTATAAGTTTGATTTGTCTCTGTCTGTGGGATCGTAGCTCCCAAAAAGCTAAACCGATATGTTTTCGTTTCTTTTATTTGAAAGGTGAATTAGTCGGGAGTGTTCTTAGCTATGTTTGATCGAAATCGGTTCAGCCATCTGAAAATTATGGGGGATAAAAGTCGTTTTTTTAATTCTATATTTATTTTTTTAACTTTATATTCTATCTATGGCATGTGTCCTTTACCAGAATTTCGATTTCGAAATATAAGCTCAGGCTCGTTTCTGGCGTTTAGCCATCGTCATTCAGCGTGTCAATGCTACTAGCATTATAGGGAATCTTTGCGCCGGGAACAATAAGGGGCGAGTTATTTGACTAACTGGTATCTTCATTTATTTGTATTTATAATGTTAAAATAAACTATTCTCAATATTTATCTATACCAAGATTTTCAGGTCAAAAATTTACTATGACTTTTATAAATTTGAATCCTTATTTTTTTTATTAATTTATTATTTAAGTGTTTCAATTTGATTTAATTTAATTTGTATTATTTTATTTCATATGTTCTTATGGAATTTTATTCTGAAATAAAATTTACGTTAATTTTAAATTTAAAAATGTTTTTTCGTGTATAAGTCAAACAATGATTTAAACTTTAGATCATTGTTTGAGAACCAATGACATAAATTAATGTATGGTCCGATTGTACAATAGTAACATAGGTACCATGTGAGGAAGTTTACATTATTGTCATAGTGATTACCTGTCGTAGGTCCCGCTTTGTGATCGTCGTATTATATAATGAAGTGTCGTTGGTTACGATGGCCTTGCATTCGCTTTTCACCCTGTGAATGACAAACATTGTATGTTACAATAAGCATTTTAAATACTCTACGTGCTGCCGTAGAGGTCGGTAGCACATTAGTAAGGTACGGGCAATGGGTTGGAGTCAGAATTGCAGTCAACCCACTGTAGAGCTCCAAAACTGCTATTATTTGAATGTTTTAAACTCAAAAAAGGTGAAAAAAGGTTAAGGTGAAAGGGTACCTGCGCTCTCTCCATACAAACGTAGTCGACTGTTTTCTCCCTGAATAATGACACTAGCACAAATATAAAAATATTTGTGCCTATAACTGCCATGACTATGCCCCTATTTTTTGTTTTTGTTGATTTTCTAATTATTAAATTAATATTTAAAAAAATTAAAAAATAACAAAAAATAGGGGCATGGTCAAGGCAGTTATAAGTTTTATGCACCAAAAATATTTGCTATAGTGTCATTATCCAGGGAGAAAAGGAAACAGTCGACTACGTTTGTAATAATTTGTATGGAGAGAGCCCCCGGTACCCTTTCCTCTTAAGGTCTTGCTTGAGTTCAAGTTTGAAGTCTTTCAACTCATGAATTGATTAGATACCTAAATATTATTAGAATAAAAACATTCCATATAAGTAATTTTAGAATCATACGGTGGGTCTGGAATTCTGACTCCGACTCCGGCTTTTATTACCCGTACCTGCGGGTAATAAAAGCCACCTGCCATCTTAATTTAAAACTAAATATTTCGAAAAACCAGGGAAAACTACTTAAAAACAGGTCAATTTATAAATATTAGTTTAATTGTCAATACGAAAAACATTTTTTTTTTGTTTTTTTTTTTGTTTTTTTGTCACTAATATGAAGGTTTTAAAAAATATTTTAGTTGGTATATTTTCCTAAACATAAAGACATTTAGATACTAACGTAACTAGTTAAATTAACATGAGACTTTATAAGCAGTGTTAAAATGTTAGATATTCAAATAATACCTTTCAATTTAGTACCTTTATATTCGAGAGTCTGCATGACTAATACCTAGTTAAAAAGGAATGATGTTGACCTAGTGGTAGAGTGGGTAGAACCCTCGACTTTCTTTCTGAAGGTCGTAGGTTCCCGCGAATCCCGGCTGGTCGTGCTTGGCTTTTATGTGCTAATTAACATTGCTCTTACGGTGAAGGAAAACGTGATGAACCCGCGGCTTAGTTAGCTCCGGAAGTAAATGACAAGTCTAATATTGTATGCCCAGTGTGGTGAACTGTTGTGTCTACTACTTATAGCATTACTAGCGACCCGCTCCGGCTTCGCACGGCTATATTATGCATGTATTATACATATAAACCTTCCTCTTGAATCACTCTATCTATTAAAAAAACCGCATCAAAATCCGTTGCGTAGTTTTAAAGATCTAAGCATACAAAGGGAAATTGGGACATAGGGACGGCGAAAAGTGACTTTAATTTATACTATGTAGTGATAGTGATAGTGATGATTATCGGCTCACTCATGTACACAGTTATACAATAAATGATATCTATTATATTCTATTCTATTAATCTGAGAGGGTAGTGTGCTGGGCAAGCCTTCTCCATCGTCACGCAAAAAGGACCCAACCCAATTAAAGTGGTCTAATTTCGAAAAAGCAGTCTCTTAGCATTACAAGTACCTAGTTACAAACAAACTCTGGGTGAATCAGGGATGCGGAAAATAAATAAGATTTCTACTCCTACGACATACTTTTCAAAATCAAGTTTTTATAAATTAAAACGCAAAAAAAAGACGTACCAAAAAACATGATACTGAGCACGTCAGAAGTGCAAAAAAATGTGTTCATATAGTCCATCTTTCTCACAGTAACGTCGGTAAAGCAAATTCGGGTGTATCAACGCAAATTTTCCAAAAGAAACCGGTAGTAATCAAGACTCGAGCATTAGCTAAATATTAATATTCAAAAGGAATAGGCTATAGCTTTTTTGTTTTTGATTATCACTACATAGTATAAAACAAAGTCGCTTTCTCTGTCCCTATGTCCCTATATCCCTTTGTATGCTTAAATCTTTAAAACTACGCAACGGATTTTGATGTGGTTTTTTGTAAAAGATAGAGTGACTTAAGAGGAAGGTTTATACATGCATAATATAGCCGTGCGAAGACGGGGCGGGTCGCTAGTTTTCTATAAAATAGGTAGGTTGTTTTATCGTTTGATTACCCGTAATTTTCAAATAAGACATAGCAAGTTTCTTATGGGAACATATAAAATGAAAAGGTACTTACCTAAAACTTATTAAATATGACGACATGTCATTGGCTAAATAAATTGAATAGGTGTAGATAATAAGAAGCGTCCGTTGCAATCAAACGCTGTTAATCCTGAACATTTTTATTTAAATGAATAAAATCATCTTCTATGTACCTATGTAAATAAAGTTTATAAAAAATCAAGTTTGCAAAATCGTTTCATGTTTTATTATTATTCAAACAACTCTAACAAAAACTGGTTCTCAAGCCAAATGCTAGTCTTAAGACATTCCATCATCTTCAAGTTTCAGAGTGGAACTGGCAGCAATATGACGTAGGAGGTAACATTAATCGTTATTGTTAAGCTGGCTGAAGATAAAAGGCCTTTTACATCTAAGTTTTTAATGTCATTTAAAGCGCTGTATGTAGTGCCTGAAAACCCAGTTGGCACAATGGTTACCATGCCGGACTGCCAAGCACAGGGTTGCGGGTTCGATTCCCGCCACAGACAAGTATTTATGCTTAGTTTGTCTGTGGTCTGGTTGTTTCTATGTATTATAAGTATATATTTACAAAAGAAAAGTATATAAGTAGTATATCCGTTGTCTAGCACCCATAACACAAGTCTAGTTACTTAGCTTGGAGCTAGATGGCGATGTGTGGAATGTCCTGCAATATTTATTTATTTTTATTATTTAAAAATGTTAGATTTAGATAGACGCCCAGCTCCACCACTCTCTCAGCTTATATAGTCGATCGAGTCCAAAAGAATAAACTCGACAATACTCTGTCAACTAAATCGCGAATTTCATCACGATCTTTTCCTACACCATAAGAGCAATTAGGAATAATTCATTAGTGCATGGTTTGTCAAGATTCAAACCCACAACTTCCGGAATGACAGTCGTGGTATCTACCACTAGGAATGCGTATCCTAAACCGGGGGATTAAAGGTTAGCCTATATTCTCCCGGTCACCGCGTTAATCGACCACTTCTTCAAAGAGTAAGAAACATTAAGGTAGGGGTAAACACAAAAGATCCCATTGGGTCGAAGTGTTGCTGGCTATGTAAGATAAGATATCACTAGGCCAATACTGCTCTCATAGAAATAAATATTTGCAGGACATTCCACACATCGCCATTTAGCCCCAAGCTAAGTAACTAGACTTGTGTTATGGATGGGTGCTAGACAATGGATAAACTACACTTACATAGGTACTTTTCTTTTGTAAATATATACTTTTATATAATACATAGAAACAACCAGAAGGCCAATTCTCGTAAATAACATTGTTCAAATTACATTTCAATATCATTTCGATTGCATTTCGATCACAAATAATACCCTCAAAGTAGCTCAAAACACCCTCAAAGTTAGCTTTTTGTAAAAAAAAACTGACTTTGAAGGTATCTTTTGAAATCGGGATGATATTGAAATGTAATTTAAACAATATTATTTACGGGAATTGGCCTTCAGACCACAGACAAATATCTACGCTAAATACTTGTCTGAGGCGGGAATCGAACCCGCAACCCTGTACTTGACAGTCTGGCATGGTGACCATTGTGCCAACTAGGTCGTCTTTATAGGACTATCCGTGATTGTTAGCGTAAGCTGAATGATTTGTAAGCTACACGCACTGAATGGCAATGTTAACAAAAATTACTAACGATGTAGAAGCACCTTCGTCTGGGACCATGGCAATAATATTGACGCTCATATTGACCCGCAGCATGTAGTTCACCCAACAAGCGAAGAACATCATGATGGCCACGTTGAACCGCGCCGGTATTAAATCTGCAACAGAAATAATGACAATCGTACATAACTAAACGACTTAATCTTGCCATCGCCATTCTTTCGTCATACAACCAGGCAAAATGCTATTCCAGATACCCGCGTTTTGCTTTGTCATTCCTTATGCGTACAGCAAGGGATTGGGGTTGTCAGCGTCTGTCGTTTCTTTCTCGTATAACTTGGGGGTCATCAAGTCGCGAGTGAACAGTGGCTCTATTTTAGTTCACCCCGGGTCGAGCGCTAGATTTTTTACTGACATTCGTTCGACATCGAAAATTCGCTATTTTTGAATCGCTCGATCGAAACGAGTGGTCTCCACCACTCGTCGCCGACAGGCGAGTGGTAGAATAAACGTCAAACAACCATAGTCAAACCATTGGAAACGATCTTTGAAAAATATTTATCTATATATTTTGGGATTATTTCGGATGTTCGTCGGTGATTTACCGGTTATCAATTTTCTACGTAAAAAGTATACAAATTGACATTTCTAATTTCGACGACGTACGATTCAAAAATACAAATAATTGGTGTCATGCGACTTGACGTCGAGCATGACTTGTAGGCGTATACGACAAAGCTATGTCACACGAGCGATTCAAAAATGGAGCCCCTAGGCTGGTATCTTCTTGGAAAGCGTGCTACACCTTGGCACATGCTCAAGTGACCTTGGGCTATACACACACACACACAGACTCGTCAAATTTATAACACACCTCTTTTTGCGTCGGGGCGGGGGTTAAAATATTAAATTCATTGAATCAAGAGGTTTTGTAGGTACAATCCACGGTCAAAAGTCTCTGCCCACCGTATCGTTTACAATCCTGTGCAGCACTATTTGAACATTATAACAACGTAACCTGTGGATCGAATCCACGTCAGTTGGTGTAGTGGGTGGCGGCTTATACCTCTCGGCCAAATAAAGACATAGCTAACATGTTGAAAACAATAATCACACTGAGTACTTTTAATTCAAGTATTTAAGTTTGTGTCTAACGTCTATTAGAAGAAGGTCGTAACTCCAATACTTGTTGATAGTATTATTGTAGCAAACTGATCATTTACTTTTGACCCTTACTGTACATTAAATTTAAATAAAATACAGTACCTATCACAACACCCGATCAGATACCCGATAATCTGCAACAGAACAGACCTTTGGCTCGACCTTGATAACGTCTCAATAACAAAACTGCATTTTTTTGGTACATTTGCATATTTTATACTAAACTTCGTGATAGGTATAAGATGTTTTCCTTATTATCTAACTCAAATTATAAGTTGTTCTTTTTCCAAGGGTATGACGTAATACGCAACTTCATCTCAGCTCGAACTTTATAGCGCATAATTAAGTAGGTTCCTCAAGCGTGAAACGCCATTCAATTTTTAAATTGATTGATTTTTAAATTTATTGCTCCCAAAAGCGATTATAGGTATCTATTTGGTAGATATTAACTGCACTTGCACACTATAAGCCTACCGAGGTACGCGATGCGTGCCACGCAATACAGAGAGAAAAGGTTTCTTAAAGCAAGAAATAATCGTCTACTTATAAACGCTAAAGAATATTTTCTTGGTTTTAGTAAAAAAAATCTTAAAAGATAAGCAGTATTCTTTGTTTAAAACCAATATACTTTACTTATTTTTTATTAAGCTATTGCATAGCTTTTATCGCGGGCTTTGAGCGCAGCGACCGAATCAAAAAATTCCGTAGGTAACGAAAATAAAACCTAACTCCCCCCACTCTGCTTGCCATGTAGATGTATATGGTACGACTGTACGAAGCTGTACGATTTTTTTTTATAGTTTGAAGAACATTGACTAAAAAAAAAATAAAAAAAATTATTCTCTAGCGTTTTATATAGGGAAGGATTTTTTTCTAGCTTTAAGAAACCTTTTGTTCCGTGTAGGTACCATTTAATTACGCTTCAGAGACCTTTGCGTGCCATCGGCATCTTAAATAAACAATCCGAGCAGCTACTGAACAAAGATACCTAAGGACCTACGTACACGTATTTATTTCGAGGACTCCATGGAATTTTAACAATAAGCCTGGATTTACAGTTAGTTGTTGTTAGAAATGAATATAAAATACTTAATTCAGAAGCTAGAATGCAGAAACCTTGATAATGGCAAACATGAATAAATAGTGGTTGAGAATGCATGACCTAAAAGGAACCTGTAAACGTTCGCGGAAGATTAACTTTCGAATACAATGTCAATATCAAGCCACATTACAAATGTAAGCAGTTCATTGCACTGTACAATCAACGTTCAAAAGTCCACCGGGCACCGTAACGTTTACAATCCTGTGCAGCGCTATTTGAACATTATAACAACGTAACCTGTGGATCGAACCCATGACGGTTAGTGTAGCGGGTCGGGTGGCGTGTACCACTCGGCTAACTAAATACATAGCTAACATGTTGAAAAATAATAATCACACTGAGCACCTACTTTTAATTTAAGTATTTAAGTTTATGTGTAACGTCTATTAGAAGAAGGTCGTAAGTCCCATACTTGGTAGCAAACTGATAGTGGACTTATGATGCATACTGTACATCGGACAAGTAAGATACCTAACCTACTATATATATAAGCTAAGTATCCATTATAGATATTAATTTAATATCTGTAAAGCGAAAGCGAAAAGAACTTGACATATTGAGAGCTTGTACTAGTTATCAAATGAAAATAATTCCGTTTAAATGAAACCATTACATGTTTATTATGCATATTAGATGCAAGTGAATATAGCTATTGAGAAAATTGAAAGTACCTATAGGTGAAAATAAAGATAAGGTATTATTCTATTATCATTAAATGGTTAGTTATAGTTTCAAATACCGTTTAAAGTTTTGCAGTTAGAAAATATTTTTCTTTAGTTGCAGAAACAAACGTCAAATTCTTAGCAATTAATTTCTCGCGCATTGTACATCTATTAAAATTTATTTTTAGTACCTACTTATTACAAAGCTTTGTTGCAGACTGTATCTACTTACTAACACCTAAGTAGTAACTATACACTTATCTTGTTTTTTTTTCAAACAGATTTATGTAATAGCCTCCTTATGACGATTATCATTCGATTTGAATACTTATCAAACATAAAAACTAATGAAGTAAAGATCGTGTTTTTTCTATGACCATGGCCTCAAATGTTGATGAACCTTAGCGAATTGCGATGCTGCAAACACGATATCATCTCAGTTTCAATGGGTGAAGACTGTATATTACCCGACTACGGCGATGCCAAAAGGGAGGGTTATGTTTTGGCCCGTATTTTAAAGTACCTAGTAGGTATAATCAAGGAACTATTTCCAAGAAACAGGTAATAGTCTTTTCTTTTATTAAAAACTTTTAAACATGAAATAAGTTTCTGAACAAACTTCAATTATGACATACTTACTCATTTACGTACTGGCCTAAATAAAGATTTGTCGAAGAATTCGGAAAAAATATAATATTGTACTAACTAATAAATTAATGTGGTTTCATAGCTTTATTTTGCATATCCATAATAAATTTAAATACCTTTGGTAACTAAAAATAAAAACAGTAAGTAAGTATTTTAATGTTTTTTTTTTTTTTCAATAACTTAATAGGTAATATATCTAGGTACTTATAGTAATTGGTCTGCTTTTGAAATTGAATTGATGCAAATATTTTTAATGCGCAATGATAAGTACGAACTGCTCTAATTACTGATGCTGATGCAAGGGAAGTGACCACCTTATGTTTCAAGAACCTCCGAATATTGTTAAGCAAAGTACTAAATCCTTTTTCCGTGCAGCAGCATCAAAAGTAAAAACATAACCCTCATTTTTTACTTCGCCGTAGTCGGGTAAAATTACCCTGATGATAGCCGAACTCCTCCGGCAGGAGATTGCACCTCAAGAAGAATACATTACTTAACTTTTTAATCACAAATCGTTAAAAACTTTGAATTATGATTTTTTTAAGAACTCTTTTGTATCGTTGATATTACCATTTTGCATACTTCAATACGTTGCTATGGTTACCTTGTCAATGACGGTAACGTGACATGACGTCACACTTTTTTGTGAGTGCAGGTGTTCATCGATTCAAGACGTTATCACGTCAAAAATTCAAGTATACATTAGTGTTGCCCAACTATCGATAGTTTTTATCAATGTATACCATCGATGTATATAGTTTTACTATCGATAGTTTTCATCTGAAAAAGTCTATAATATCGATAGCTCCAAACGAGGCAACACTATCGATAGTATTGCTGCTATCGAATAATAAACTATCAATTGTATCGATACTATCGATAGATTGTTGTTCGTAAATAAAAAACTATCGATAGTACTATCAATTGTTTCGATTATTTTAGACTATCGATAGTCTGCCAATTTGCAATAGTATTTGGTATATTTTAACAGTAAAGGTAATGTATAGTCGCTATCGATACTATCGGTTTTTAATGAACTATCGATAGACTATCGATTATTCAGCGATAGCTGACTATCGATCGGCAATAATAGTATATACATTGATTAAAAATAATATACCTACAAGTCTTTAAAAGTGTACATAAAGTTTTTGCTCATTGGGTACCTACATCTAAGTGATCCAGCAGAAAAGTTATGTTATTTACAATGAACGAGTACATCCAGGCTTAAGGGGAGGAGTGGCTGACATTGTATTGTTACACTGTGAGAACACTCCAACCATGTCATCATTCAAATTATTACCACTCATCACAAATAGGGTATTCTGTCAAGTTAATGGCGATGTTATTAAAAATAATGCTTTAGTTTATCTAGTAGGTACTTGTCATCATATTTATTATTTCTTAATGTTTTTTATATGTCTTCATAAAAATTATAGCACTACTAGCTGTCCCGGCAAACGCTGTTTTGCCATTTATGTGATAAATGAAGAACCGCTCGACCGATTTTGTGCAAACTTCACATAAACCATCTACTAAATATTCCGATTTGGATAGGTGAGCCCGTTCTTGAGTTATAAAATTACAACGAAAAGTGGCATTGATTTTTATATCTTATTTGTTTTAAGATTAACACCAACGATCGGCCACACTGAAATTTTTGTACTTCTGGCTGTTAATAAACAATTAAGTACCTAAACTTCGCAGTTTAGGTCGTTCATTTCTATATTTTGAATTATGTAGGTATTTAAGAGGAAAGGGTACCGGGGGCTTTCTCCACACAAACTATTACAAACGTAGTCGACTGTTTTCTCCCTGGATAATGACACTACAGCAAATATTTTTGGTGCATAAAACTTATAACTGCCATGACCATGCCCCTATTTTTTGTTTTTTTTTTATTATTTAATTTTTTTTATTTTTATTTCTATGATAATTAGAAAATGAAAAAACCCAAAACAAAGAGGCATAGTCATGGCAGTTATAGGTTTTATGGCACAAAAATATTTGTGCTAGTGTCATTATCCAGGGAGGAAACAGTAGACTACGTTTGTATGGAGAGCGCGCAAGTACCCTTTCACCTTAAGCATAGACGATTCACGATTAACGGTTCCCCCAACGCTCAGCGGTCCTCCAGACATACATTTACTTTAAATAGGCGATGTTTATTTTAAAGGTCCTTTTCTCCACAAAAACTCTTCAAATAAAAATAAAAAATTCAATAGAAGTTATGCAGTGCATTACATCACTTTGAAGCGTCTTAAAAATTAAGTAAGGATGTGTGCCTACAAAATGCTTTTGGAAGCGAAAGCACTTTATTTGAGCACCTGTTTGTACGCCAACAACCTTTGTTGCAGAATTTGAACGTGGCCGTGTTTCCCTCCATTACTGAATGCGTGAAGGTCGGCTTTCAGTTGCGATGCGAAAACGTACCTACTGTCAGGCAAAGTATTGAAGAAAATCAACGTATGGAGAGATTCGAAGATATTTGGGGATTGGTATAAGAGCAGAACTAAAACATATACAACAAGTTAAAAAAACGGTTACACTTATAGGGAGTGCAAAAGTTAAAACTTATAACAAATAAAAATAATATAAAAACTAAACTATAAACTGAAAACTTAAAAAAAAAAAAATACCTATTCACTAAACAACTACAAAATATATGTACATGCATCACTATCACTATCACTACATAGTATAAAACAAAGTCGCTTTCTCTGTCCCTGTGTCCCTATATCCCTTTGTATGCATAAATCTTTAAAACTACGCAACGGATTTTAATGCCGTTTTTTTTAATAGATAGAGTGATTCAAGAGGAAGGTTTATACATGCATAATATAGCCGTGCGAAACCGGGGCGGGTCGCTAGTTAATTATACAGGGTTATTGGAAATTAATTGACACGGCGTTACTCGTTAAGGGCTTCTTCTGTGCACCTTAACGATCAACTTTTGTTCTACGACTTTTGTAAAGTCATTATAAACATATTCCATTCAAAAATAAAAAAATAAATCCAACAGTTCAAATAATACTCAACTCTACGTCTACGTCACAGAATCAATCATAGTCGGTATGGTACAACCCGATGGGGTCGCACGCAGTGCGCCCCGTGCCGATCGCGCGCGCGCACTTGCCGCATAGACATAGAAAATTACCAGACAGTACGAGAAACACTTAAATTTTTTTTTTGGGATATGTATTAAGTATCGACAAAAGTCGTAGAACAAAAGTTGTTTGTTAAGGTGCACAGAAGAAGCCCTTAACGCCGTGTCAATTAATTTCCAATAACCCTGTATACACACACTGTTGATGCGTCTCGTAACGGTGTCGCGAGTTCGGAGATTTTATATCGTCTAAAAATAAGAGTACCACGCTAAAAGAAGTTTTCACTTCAAAACTTTGGACACCTACCACAGATATGGCTCTATATTTTCAAAACTATAGTAACTATTTGCACCAAACATAGGAACTTTATAGAATGTCCACTTAAATCTATAAAAAATCTTTACTTAGGTACTTAAGTAGGTAGGTACCTACTTAACTGAAGGTGAATGCTTAGTTGCTTAGTAAGTATTACTTCCGCAAGTTATTTAATCGACATTTTTCCTTTTAAAAATAAGATATTTTATAAGTTTACTAGCTGCGCCCAGCAGTTTCACCCGCGTAAGTCCCAATCCCGTAGGAATATCAAAATAAAAAGTAGCAGTCTAAAGCCTAAAGCCTTCCTCGGTAAAAGGACTATACAAAACAAAAATATTTTTTCAATTCGAACCAGTAGTTCCTGAGATTAACGCGTTCAAACAAACAAACTCTTCAGCTTTATAATATTTAGTATAGATAATAGAGAGTTGTAGGTTGTAGGATATTTCTAAAGGGTAACTCGGAAATAAATAATAGGTAATACGCGACGCATATAGCGAACGTAATGGTTCCGTAATGGACATCTATATGCGTTTCCACTAATGCAATAAAACGAGCATTTGACATTACTTAAGTTAACGCGTGATTAAATGAGCTACTTAACCTCAAAGACTAATGAATATGGAGACTGAATTTGCGTAACCGTGGCATACTCACCAGCAAAAACTAGGTACCTTAGAACTCAAAAACTATATCTACCTACTGTCCGCCAAAACCGTCCAGCCCACCCGGAAAATCAGAAATCATTTATTGGTTGACTGTGTTTTCGGATGTTAGGTTTACAGATGTTATGTAATATAGGAAAAAATTGTTATCAACAGACATGTCTGTACCAGACGTTCGATAATTAATAGTTATTTTAACATAATTAAAATTAACTTAGTCTCATAATATAATATTGCACAATAGCATACAGAGAGTAGCTTAGATATTATTATATCATCATTTACAATAGAATCTAAAAGGTACATTATATATTCTGTTATATAAAATATACCTATACCTATATGTTCATTAAATATTTAATTTAAATACACTTAGTTGTAGGTTTATCCAAATATTGTACTACTATTCATTAAAATATTCAGCAACAGTATAGAAAGCCCTAGACAACAGCCAGTTTCTTAGTTTGAATTTAAACATATTTCCCTGTAATAACTAATAACTTAAGTTCATTTCATTTCGATATATAATGTTCCATAATATATTAATTTGTATTTTATGCTGTTAAATATTATAAACAAGAAATTGAGTAGGTCTTAGGTCCGTATTAATAAACCGAACTCAATATCGATTTCAATCTTGAGTTTGCTCTTGAGTTGTTGCGCTGATTAATAAACCTATCTTAAGACGCGATTAAAGAGCGACGTATCACTTGAGTCATACCGTATTAATAAATCAAACTCAGCTCTCAAGATATGTCTCAAGATGTAGTCATGAACTCAAGTCTGATTGCGGGCCATACAAATCTTACAATTTTTTAAATATTTTCACATTAAAAACAAGTTGACAGCAAAATATGACGACACTACCTACCATAGGGTAAGAACATATCATTCAAGGTAAGAACAAAGGGTTATATTCAAAGTCGCTCTCAAGATCAGTCTCAAATCTCAAGAGCGATATCAGGCTGGGTCAAACTTGAGTTTTATCTATTAATTAACGCCTAACTTAAGATAGTGACCAAATCTCAAGACTCGCTCGATTGATACGCACTCAAGATCAATATTGAGAGCGATTTATTAATACGGGCCTTATTAGAAGCGGAAGAGTACCTAACGCCTGAGAAGAGGATGGTTTGTCCTCCGAAAACCTTTTGGAAGATTGTTTTTTGGCGGTCAGTGTGTAGTTGCAAAAAACTATGAATTTAATTGTGTAGTTATTTTGATAGTTTTAATTGTTACTAAGTTTTTAAAGTTTTGGCGGTGATTATAACATATACGGTAGTTGTACGAATGTTCAATTAGGTACCGACACTTGCATTCTGGAAGAGTACGTCTCACTCACGGTGAAAGTGCAAGAATGCAGAAGCCGGGCGCCTGCAGTCGCCGTCGTCGTCGGCGCGGGCGCACGATTGGCGCCAGACTCTAATGATAATTAACCATCCCGCATCAGCGGTGTGTAACACTTTGCAATGTCCTCACTGGCGCATAAAAACTTTAAAATAACTTTTTAATGTGATAAACACTCGAGAACTTCGGATAATGTGCTTTTTTGAAAGTCATATTTACATTGCTAGAATAATATAACTAGAGCTGCAATTATATAAGTACCTACTTAATTGATACCTACGCTGCCGCGCTGTAAGCATAGAGTGAGTTTTTCTTTAAAGTCACAAGATTTTTAAGTTGGTTTCGGGAAAGTTGATATCAAAGAACCGCATAAATAAAAATTCCGATATAATAGAAATTAAATCAAAAATTCTAAACAGGGTGCATTCACGCTGCATGTCCTAAAACCTTCCTGGTTTGCTTTGCTTGAATCTACTAATTATAAGCTGAAGAGTTTTGTTTGTTTGAACGCACTAATCTCAGGAACAACTGGTTTGAATTGAAAATTTATTTTTGTGTTGGATAGTCCATTTTTAGGAAGGCTTTACGCGTGTGAAACCGCAGGGCGCTGTTGGTCATTAAATAATAGGATTTTTCTTATAAGTACTTACTTTAATATTAGGTATTAAAAGTGAATTATTAACTCGGTAGGTACCTACGTATGTATTATCACATGTTTGTTAACGGTACATTCAACTGGGCATAAAAGCCTGATGAGTGGTATCATCACAGCTGCAGTAAGGTACGAAAATAAAGCAATTTTCAGAGAACCGGTCACATTGCAGTTCGTTAACCACTGAGTGAGGTTACTTGAAATCGTAAAGGATTTTCCTTGTTTAGAGAAAATGAAATACGTCTATAGACGTATTTCATTTTCTATTTTAGAGCTATTGTAGGCGATAATATGTAGGTACATAGATGTACCTGCATATTATCGCCTACAATAAAAGTAAAGTTAGCTCTAAAATACGCCACGCCAACTCTAAAGCCTCCTCTAATTCCTCCGGGGTAGGCAGGAAAGGTAATTGATGGTTTTAAACCGTTCTAGGTATCTGTGGTGTAAAACCGTATGTAGAACTACTGGCTGGTGCCACCAGCCAGTGGAGATGAAAACAAAGGACAATTGTTAGGTTTAATTATTTCTGTAAAACAAAAAGGCTGTATGTGAAGGATAATTTTTGCCTGCGCGGCTCGCGGGAGGAAAAAAAAAGGAGGGAGTTTTTGAACGGTTTTTTGGGAAGTGGTTGTGACGAGAGAAATGGAGTCGAGAATCGGAATTTAATAAAGCTAGATTGATAATAAAGAGAATAATAATTGTATTTGAGATTGAGGATAGGGCAGGCTGATTAAGATCGGCAGAATATTGTAACCGATGAAAATACTTACGGTAAGAATGTTGTTTCTTTTTTGAAGTATACGTTCCCAAGAGCAAAATATGTTGCTGAGACTGAATTTCATTTAAATACTAGAGTTTACACGATAGAAAAAAAAACAAAAGACGACCCAAATAGTAACAAAACACGAATAAAATTTCCTAACGATGCCGATGGTTTTCCTCGAAAGAGCTAGTAGTCTTGGTGTGCAATAGATAATAACAAGTAAACTAACTTAGTAAATCATCTTCCAGCTAGATAAATTTTAGTGCTAAGGAAACATTGAAGATACATACATAAGGCTTTTTTATTTATTGTTCCTTTTTAGGAAGTAGGTACCCAAAGGGTAAAAACAGAACCGCATTACTAAGACTTTACTGTTCGTCCGTCTGTTTCTCTGTCACCAGGCCGTATCTCATGAATTGTGATAGCTAGACAAATGAAATTTTCACAGATTATGTATTTCTGTTGCCGCTATAACTATTGAGGGCTCCCATACAATATGGTACGGGACCCATCGTGCACGAGTCAGACTCTCACTTGACCGGTTTTTGGAACGAAAGTTTCTTATCGCGCGTTGCGAAAGGGGGCTAGACGGAAAATAATTGAGACCAAAAGTTGTAACGACACTTTTCGCATAGAAAGCAAGCCAGATAGTTTTCGTTCCTCTATCTATTTCGCATTGAACACGATTGTGTTGAGACGATTATTTACAAAAAAAAATTAAAAAAAAATTAGTATTTTTTTTTATTACCTACACTTTGCTAATGAATTAATACAAAATTAATCGAAAGGATCTTCGTTCCATCCGGGTGTCCTTTGACACGTCTCAAGTTTTTTATCTTTAATGCGGCTACTGTAATTATATTATACACAGAGTACTTTATTATATATGGAAAATATTATACTAGGAGAGGACGCGGTTCAATAATCACATACCACTAGCCATTTGATACTGATCGAGTGTCACTTGGACTGTGATAAACCTTCATGCATAAATTGCCAGTTGATAAAATGTTGTGAAACGGCGGAAATACGGATTATGCTGTGATTTTTTCAAGGGCGGAAATTGACTTCTGTTGCGTCATTAATGATTTGACCAACTGCAAATTGAAATGTGTATCCTGTAGCCGACCTGTAGCTAAATCACATGAGTAAATAATACAAATACTGTGTGTAATTCTCCATATATCTACCTATTTTTTTACTTATTTTTTGACGACCTCTGTGGCGCGTCGGGCGAACACCCGACTGCGACGCAGAAGGTTGTGGGTTCGATTCCCGCCGGGAACAAGTATTTATGCTGACCATAAATAAATAAATTCTTGTTTCTGGTTCTGGGTGTTTCCTATATGTATAATATGTATGTATATGTATATATTTACAACAAAAAAAAAGTATATAAGTAGTTTATCCGTTATCTGGCACCCATACCACAAGCATTAAGTTGCTTAGCTTGGGGCTGGATGGCGATGTGTAATATGTCCTGAAATATTTATTTTTTTATTTTATTTTATTTATTTTTGAAGTAGTTCTTCAGGCGCGTTATGAAAAAAATGAGAGTGAAATTTAAAGATGCGCGGTAACACAAAAGCGGCAATATAAATATCAGATATACTTACCGAATTTAATTTAACTTGGTATGATACATTGATAAATTGGGAGTATGGCTACTTTTATTCCGATTACCCCACTCGGGAGTTGAGCGGGTTAAACGGTGGAGCGTTGCTAGTACTAAATAGGTAGGTATAAGTTTTACTATTGGAATAAATAAATAGGTTATAATAAAATAATCAAAGTTATAAATCTAATTTACCATACCTGCCTGACCTATGAAATTATATTGTCACCATGCCGGACTGCCAAACACAGGTTTGCGGGTTCGATTCCCGCCTTAGACAAGTATTTATGCTTAGATATTTGGTTGTTTCTATGTATTATATAAGTAGGTATATAATATTTCCAAAAGAAAAGTGTATTAGTAGTATATCCGTTGTCTAGCACCCATAACAAAAGTCTAGTTACTAAGCATAGGGCCGTGTGAAATGTCCTGCAATAATTTAAAAAAATGCAGAAACAGCCCCGCAAAACTAAACTAACTAATTAAAAAACTGGTTGCCTGTAAAGTCGGTATACGGGCGAAAGTTTTACGTGACAACAACTGTGCTCGAGTGGAAGAGACGCGTGCCTTTCACTTTTTATGTCTGTCTCTCTCGCTCTTAGGCGGGCTAACCATGCCCGCGTGCCTCTCACTCGCTCTCATTGTGAGCGCATAACGTCAGCGGAGCGTAACGCAGTTTCTTGAAGTGTCACCCGGCAAACCAATTTATAAGACGTTGTCACGTCAAAAAATATATATTATTAGTAGGTAGGTACTTATGAACTCTAGACTCTAGGTATCCAGATATGTTTAGCTCTAACCTACCTATTAATTAATTTTCAGTAGTTAATTATTCTCAATGTCTTTGAAATGTCGAGTTATAATATAAAACTATAATCATAAAATCCGTTTCAAATGGATTTAATTGCTTTCAAGTCTGTCTGAATTACACCTATACAATTAACAAAAATCAAATTATAATCTATGTCCATGGTATGTAAATAGGTTGTTATTATAGGTAGGTAAATAAATACGCATGACTTATTTTTTTACACTTAAGTGTGAGAGTGGGTTGAGTCCTAAAATACAGGACTTGGCTTAGTGGCACGCTTAGGTGTCAGTTCTCCCACACAAATAAAATGTCTTTACTATAATATGTGTAGGTATTATTGTAATAAGCAATCGATGTTTGATTGTGCAGAAAATAAATAAATTGTGATTAAAATTTAAATCTATACTGAAGAGTTTGTGTGTTTGTTTGAACGCGCTAATCTCAGGCACTACTGGTTCGAATTGAAAAATTTGTTTTGGATAGTCCATTTGTCGAGGAAGGCTATAGGCTATTTTATATTTCGATATTCCCGCGGGATTGGGAGTAACGCGGGTGAAACCGCGGAGCGCTGCTAGTTTTGATTAAAATTTAAATCTATACTGAAGAGTTTCTTTGTTTGTTTGTTTGAACGCGCTAATCTCAGGAACTTCTGGTTCGAATTGAAAAAATATTTTTGTGTTGTATAGTCTACTATACCAACCCGCCCCGGCTTCGCACGGCTATGTTATGCATGTATTATACATATAAACCTTCCTCTTGAATCACTCTATCTATTAAAAAAACCGCATCAAAATCCGTTGCGTAGTTCTAAAGATTTAAGCATACATAGGGATATAGGGACAGAGAAAGCGACTTTGTTTTATAGTATGTAGTGATTAGTGATTTATCGAGGAAGGCTATAAGCTACTTTTGATTTTGATATTCCCACGGGATCGGGACTTACGCGGGTGAAACCGTAGAGCGCAGCTAGTAATAAATAAATATTGTAGGAAACTAGCTAAGCAGCTAGGCTTGTGTTATGGTGGTCAGACAACGGATATAATAATACTAATAGGTAGGTATCTAAACTTTTCCCACACTTTGGGGACAATACTTGCTTGCTTATTTAGCAGCAATGTTTGTTCCGCAGCAGGCTTTGAACTCGCACCCACCAAGGTGTTGCTGATTGGAAGTTCGCCTTGCTACACAACCGGGGTATTAATTTTTATCATTCAGAATCAAATCAAAACAAAATTTGACCCCCTAAGTTTTTCCTCTATTTACCTAAACTCGAAAGAAATGATAAGTAGGTAAATCACACAAGACACCTACTTAAATTCAAGGTGGAAAACTGCAAACCGGAAGTTGCAGAAATTAAGAGATTAGGAGGATGTTTATTTACATTTTTTTATATCGTCATTGAATTCGTCGGGCAAACTACAGAATAGATTATAGGTACACACTAACAACGCACAGCAAAAACATGAAATTTTATAACAGGGCCGGAATCCTTTTTCGTAAGTAGGTTATGAAATAAATAGATCAATTCGAATCATAGTTCTGCCTGCCTAGCATAACGACCAAAACACGATACGATAAAGCTATATCACGCGATATAACTACATCAACTCTCAAAATATGATACATAAAGCCGCCATGTTGAATTTTTATTATAAATTGCGACAAAAATTATGATAAAAATTCAACATGGCGGCTTTATGTATCATATTTTGAGAGTTGATGTAGTTATATCGCGTGATATAGCTTTATCGTATCGTGTTTTGGTCGTCATGCTAGGCTAGCTGGGCTAGTCTGGTCAGCATATTACAAGCTCAGTAAAGCCTGACTGCGCCCCGCGGTTTTACTGGGATGTAAGTCACCATACCGTAAGAACATCGGGATTAAAAGCCTATATTTTATTCCAGATATCTTTATAAAGTAGTTTTTGCTATATCCCATAATCTTAATATCGATCATAATTAATTGTCTAGGTATAATACTTTAAAATACAAATGTAAGTAAAAAAATTGTATAAAGCTATATAAGGTAGCCGCCTACAGTCACAGCTACATATAGTTAAAAAATAATTATTATTACAAGCCAACTTGTTAAAAAACGTTTACTGGCAGTACCTACTGGCACAATTTAAGAAAAAATTGGTCTAAGTACCTGACTCTTAAGATTAATGTGAATAAGTATAATCCGCGCGCGATGAGAAGGGGATGGAACCTTGTCAAAGTAAATCGAAAATGACAGTTTTCAAGTAGCTTAGCGTAAAAGTTCTGAATAATAGATTCTTAGTTTTGATTTTTTTTTATTTATTCATCTTTAGTGTAGGTATATAGTATAGGTATTTCTACTGTATCTGAAGACTTCACGGACAAACATACATACTGACATAGGTATATACGGGTCAAACTGAGAACCGCCTTTTTTTGAAGTCGGTTAAATATACCCAAAAACATACCCTAAATGTTAATCTGGTAATTTCTGAACATATTCGTGTGGACCTCGTTGAAATCTATTAGGTAGTTTATGAGATTAGCTGGTTCAAACAAACAAACAGACAAAAATTCTACACTCTATTCTATCGTGTTCAGCTAACGATTTTAAAACGACCTGTGTATTTTTTTCTGGATATTTTACAATTACAGATTTTTTTTATTTCTACAGAGTTATTAAATTAGATATATTATTATTCAGAACTTTTTGGCGAACGCTACTTTTCTGTCATTTTCGATTTACTTTGACAAGGTTCCATCCCATTCTCATCGCGCGCGGATTATATTTTAATATAGGTACAGTCACATTACCAATTAGCTGAACCCCACGTGACCCAGAGCTCATTCGCATATCTGTAAAAAATATAGTATTTACCTATTTTGTTATTTTTTATATTGCATAATATTGTATTTTATAGTATATTGTTAAAAAAAAAAGAATTAGGTAACATTACTTTATAACCTTAAAGATTTGCGAGTGAGTATAGGTCACGTGGGGTTCAGCTAATTGGTAATGTGACTGTACCTACCTAAATTACTTAAATCTAACTATAGTCAAAAGCTGTTGGCCCTGTCCGTTCACTTATCAATAAAAAATAATACTTAGATTATTAATTTAACTTCTTTTATTATAGTATTAAATACCAAGAAGGTTAAGCTAACACAAATAAAAACTAATATTCGCAAAGGACCAGACGATTCAACGAAGAAGCGAACTATTGAGCCAAATTATAATGTCTATTTTTTGTAGCGTTCGAGGCTTTATGTAAATTACGAAAATGATGAAACACAATACATTTTAATACACCTAAATTGATGTCTATCATTGCGATTAAAAACAATCATAGTCTCTAATTAACGTTTATTGTTTACGATCCATTACCTGCAGCCCTACAGTTCAAATTATCATCGGCAATTTACACTCTTTCAGTTTATTAATGAAAAACTGAAAATTAAATAAAAATGCTCACCGAAAAATTTTATGTGTATCTTCATGTTGTGTTACTGTTTATAATACCACTACGAAAACAACACGTATAATATAGGGTTGTATGTTAGTTCACGATATTAAGGTTGCGCATCACCGACCGCTCGCGTAATGCGTGGGCGCCTGTGTATCCGCGACTAGCGACTGCCCGATAGATCCGCAACTTACGACGCGGACGAAGCGAAGGCCTCACCTCGCGTGCCACTTCTAAACATCCGATTGTCAATGGACATAGCCATCGTATCTATTAACTATCGCTACCTCCTATTGATTGCTGTTTTCTTGGTATTCTGCATGTGCCAATGACACGGTCGAATATTTTAGGTATTTAAACCACGCCTCTGACGTTGCGAAATGGTCAACATCCTAAGGTTGAATGGTGATGTAAAAAAGTGACCGTATTTCCACGTATTTGTTACAAATAAATAAATTATAGTTGTTTTGATGTCTATGTTTGTTTACACCTTTCATTGCCGTAACATTAACTACCGTGAGCAGTGATAGATAAGTATGGCGTCAAAGACTTTGTTTAGTTAATGAATCTCTAAATCAACAGTAACTATTTGATGTATACTGATCTAAAAACAAGAAAAAAATGGAATAGAAAAACTAGTTGTAAAATACTAATAAAATGATTATCATATCATTAGTTGTAAATGTGAACTTCTGCAAGTTTACTACCAATGGGTCGAGTCAAATGATCGAGCTCAAAGGCATTGCTCTCGCCTGCCTTAATGGTGACTTTTTATTCCTTTTTATATTAAGAAAACGACCATCTCATATTACCTTAGATATACGTACCTAAGTATGGATATAATTAAGTAGGTATACCTAACCATAGGTATCAAGTTATTCGCAAGACCTGTTCTGGATGCGGGGCGGAATCCCGCTGCATTTAACGATGAAGTATCGTTTTACAAAAACCGGTGAAGTGCGAATCGGACTCGCTTACCGAGGTTCCGGACCATTGTATGTACTAATATGCAAAAATTCGGCCCGTAGTAGGTACATATTATACTTATAGATAGATAAACACTTTAATACTAAACATACCTAAATACACAAGAGCGGTGTTGGCTTAGTGGTAGATACCTGGATTTTCATTCTGAAGATCGTGGGTTCGAATCCAGGCCGGCCGTGCACCAATGTATTTTTCATAAGAAAAAATTATGTGCGCTAATTGACATTGCTCTTCCGGTGAAGGAAAACATCGTGATGAAACCCGCGGCTTAGTTGGCTCCAGAAGTATTGACAAGTTCTCTCCTCTGGACATGGTCGACTAAGCTGAGACGGTAGTAGGTGCTGGGCAAGCCTACTCCATCTTCACGCAAAAAGGATACATAGATAGATAGATAACTTTATTTGTACAACACAGAAAGAAACAGAACACGATAAACACAAAGTAAAGTAATAGCTAGAAAGTATAAGTTGCACAAATGGGCGGCCTTATCGCTGAAAGCGATTTCTTCCAGGCAACCTTTGGACCCAGACTGGGTAGACCCAAGAAGTGCTGGCTTGACGTCGTAAAGGGTGATATGCGTGCAAATGGCCTTACTAACCAGGATGCCGAAGATCGTGCGAAGTGGAGGCGTAAAAGTAGGAAAGCGGACCCCGGGCTCCCGAGAGGGATGCAACCGGGAACATCGCTCGGATGATGATGAACCTTTGGACCCAAGGACCCAATTAAAAAGGGTCTAATCGCGGAAAACAGCCCGTATACAAGTACAAGTACCTAAATACACACACAAGAAACCGTAAAAAATAAACAAAACAAAAGCGTAGGACCTAAAAAAATTACAAATAGGCAACCTTATTGCTTAAGGCTATGTCTTTCAGGCAAACTTAGACGAACGAGTTTGTTTAGCCTCCCTGGTAGATTATGATATACTTTTTACAACAAGTTATCAAATGTTGAATATCCAAATAGAACCCAGTACCAAATAGGCTTCGTCTTCCGTGGTATTAGTGTAGCGATTTTGGTTAGATATCCTACGGAACCCTTAAAATAAATTGACCGGCACGGTGCAAACAGCAATCGAAGTAACTTTATTACTAAGTTTTATTTTGTAATTCTTTCGCCATCGACTCGACATTGGATTTTTAATTACTTTGGAATTGGTAACTGAAATGATTTAGATATATTTTGTACTTGACATGTATTAATTTAACGATAAGGAAAATATTTACGAAATCATGTAACCGTTTTAGGGTTCCGTATCCAATGGATAAAAACGGTACCCTTTTACTAAGACTCCACTGTCCGTCTATCTGTTTGTCACCAGACTGTATCTCATGAATCGTGATAGCTAGACAGTTGAAATTTTCAGATGATGTTTTTCTTTTGCAGCTAAGACAACAAGTACTAAATCCAGAATATAATGGTACGGAACCATTCGTACGCGAGCCCGACTCGCACTTACCCGGTTTTTTAAATAATGATATAGATAAATAAAGTATAGCACATCGTAGAACTAAGTGACTCAAACTAAAATAAAATAATAGTTGAGAAACTTTTGGGAAATAGAAATTATTATCTACATTACTACAATTTCTAAATAAAACAATTTTTTATAATAACTTTATTTATTAAGTAAATAGAAGAAATACGACATGACTAGTAGTCAAAAAATACTAACTAATCACTAAGTACAACAATAGGTATAATTAATTAGTATATTGGACATTTTGAGAGACCAAAAAGCTTTAATTTAATATCTAGTTAGGTCTTTATTCAAAGGCCTATTAAAATTAATAAAAAATACATTATAAATTTTATAAAGGGTTAATATTTCGACTGGGTTTTCAGGGCCAAATCTTAAGATAGCAAAAATTACTCAAAGAAACCACGATGTCAATTTCGACAAAAGCCATCATTGGAATTTTGGAAATTTGGAAATCATACTAAACGATAGTATTCCTGATTAAGACATATACAGAGTCATTTTGAAAACCCTTTTCAATTTTAGTCTAGTTGTACTAGCTTACACCCGCGACTTTGTTCGCGTAGGGGTTTAAAATCCAAACTACGTCCTACATCATAATAGCCCGAGCCGGCCATCGGCTTTAGCTGTGTATCAGTCAGTCAGTCAGACAGGACTGTTATCTGAATTTTATATTTGTAGAGGATAACAATTTCAAAGGAAATAAATAGCTTTAATTTGGTTTGCTGTAAAAGTAAATTAATGGATTCGATTCCTGGCTGGTGTAATGTTTTTCGGTCAAAATTATAATAAAATAAATAAATATTGCAGGACATTCCACACATCGCCATCTAGCCCCAAGCTAAGTAACTAGACTTGTGTTATGGGTGCTAGACAACGGATATACTACTTATATACTTTTCTTTTGTAAATATATACTTAATATACATACAGACACCCAGACCACAGACAAATATCTAAGCATAAATACTTGTCTGTGGCGGGAATCGAACCCGCAACCCTATGTTTGGCAGTCCGGCATGGTGACCATTGTGCCAACTGGGTCGTCTTTATAATTTTTGTCAAAGTCGGCAACGTGGCTCTTCTATTTCAGTAATCTTTAATAGTTTCGGTTGTGAAAGCCCAGTTTAAAAAAAGGTAGGTACATAACAGAAGTTTATAGTTAGAATTCGATTTCGAAAGTCCATTTAAAAAAAACTATATCTAGCAGAGGTTTTTAAACTCATTGCGCGTACGCATACTTCATTAGTCATAATAAATTCGCACAGCCATGTGTGTGCGCAGGACATTATGTTTAATGTTTAGGTGGGGGTCAATACTTATTAAAAGAGGTAAGGATGAATAACAAATAGATAATATTCAGAAACTATAAATAAACTACATCTACAATAAATCATATGTAACGTAAGTAAAGTTAGATGGCAAACACGGACAACCGTAAATAAGGGGTGAATAGAAAATAAGTATTTTTATTTTTAATTCAACTATTTTAACTGATTAAACTAGACGTTTCGAGAACTTTGCAGATTTCACGCCAAACGTTAAAATAGTTTTATTACGACTTCAAATCGCGAAAACCTTAGAAAATAATATATTTAAATTTTTTTTTATTTAGGACATTTCTGACAGCTCCATCTAGCCCCAAGCAACTAGACTTGTTTTTACCCAAGACAACGGATAGAATATTTATATATTTTTTTGTAAATAAATACGTACAGAAACACGCAGACCAGAAACAAATACTTTACATAAATATGTATTTGTTGACAACCTTCTGCGTCGCAGGCGGGTGTTCGGGTAGAAGCGATTATCAATAGTCACCGTAAATTCTATTCACCCCTGTTTACGGAATTTAATACTACTAATTATTAATAAAAACTATACATTTAATTAAGCTCATTTCACGCACCAAACGCATTGTAAGTAAAAAGTGCTAATTTTCTTTTGATATAATAATAAAATAAAGATCAATTTAGTTAAAAAAGATAACTAATTAGGTTCCTTGGGTAGTGGCATTATGAAATAGGGTGGATATAATGAAGTTTTTCTTCAAGTTAAAAAAGGTCAAATATTCATTTTTCGAATATTCAGTCGGCTGCATAATTGCAGCCCCCGGTAGAGTTCTAAAATTACTATTATTGGAATGTTTTCATTCTAAAAATTTTTGTTTGATTAATTGATGAGATAGAAGAACTAAACTTTAAACTTCAACTAAAGTAGGTGCCTAGAATCTTGCTTGTGTTGAAAATATTCTTAAAAAAGCCGTTTTGGAGCTCTACGGTGGGTCTGCAATTATGCAACCGACCGTACCATTGATTCATTTAAAAAAAATTGAAAGTTGAAGAATTACCATATAAAGAAAAATATCGCCCATATAAAATAGCGTATTCTACTAACGCCATCTTTTACATATCAAAGAAACCTAATAACTTTTGTAATTCTATATGTAATTACATATTTTTTTATTAATTTACTAGCTGTCCCGGCAAACGTTGAAAAAAATGGAATAAAAATACATGTTCGATTGTCAGACCTAACGACTATAATAATATACAAAAAATTTCATACAAATCATTTCAGCCGTTTAGGTGGAGTTTAAGAATAGAATAGAATAGAATAGACATTTATTAGAAAAGCACACGGACAAGAAAACAAATAGGTAAATATATAAAATAAAAATATACAGATAGACATAACTACAAAGCAAAAAAAAAAAACAAATTTAAGTAAGTAATAAAAATGAGAATGGAACAGGCAGAATTAGAAAACAATCTATAGAAAATAAGTTTGGCAACTAACACCGTGACACGAGAATTTTATATAAATAGGGATTTTTATGTATTTATTCACGTGACGTCCTGATACCGAAGGAACCTACTTAGTTAAGCGCTACACCTATCCTAAATTAACTACTTAATTCTCGGTCTAACCAATAACATATTCTGCAGCGTCTTCGCTCCGACCAATTGCGAATATTTCACAATCTCTTCATCATCCGTTTTCTTATTAGCCTTTCTTTTATATAACTTATAATGCATTACATTACCTTTAACCCAACACGGTATATAATTTAAATCGTTTTGTTTTGGATAGTTTTCGTCTACGCTGTCCAAATCGTTGTCCAATCTCGAATAGGGTGACAATTCTATTTTTTGTAAGCATTCAGTGATAGGGAACCATTTGTAAGTTTCCGGGCAGAGTAAGTCTGAAGGGTGGAAGTTGCCTTTGTACCGCATTTTCTTGCAAGTGTGGACGTAGTAGCCCATGTAGTAGTACTTTAGTTGCGGACACTGTTGGTGCAGCTCTCTTGTGAATTGAATCTCTCTGTGAATGAAAAGGTAATTAGAAGCAGTGTTAATTAAACCCACACAGAATTGATATAACACAGAAATGTGTCCGTAATTTCGACTGATGGGACGTAGTCTTCGTAGCTAACGCCCGAATACTGAAAGGCATGTATAATATTCTTAATTAACACTTTAACAGTCACAAGTACTTAGTGTGGGTCCCGTTAGACAAGTCCCACAATTTAAGGGACACATCTCACTCACTTTTTTGTAAAACCCCATATAGGGACTCCACGGAACCATTTTAACCTTTGTATTAGGTTTCTCTAAGATAAATTAATATATCTATACTAATATTAGAAAGAGAAAAGATTTGATTGTTTGTTTGTTTGCATTGAATACGCCAAATATACTAGATTTTGATGAACTTTGGTATGAGCATACATTGATTCATTGGGAATAACATAGGCTACTTTTTATCCCGATATTTTTACGGGATGTGTGTAATGTCTATTAGAAGAAGGTCGTAAGTCCAATACTTGTTGATAGTATTATGGTAGCAAACTGATAGTGGATTTATAGCGCATACTGTACCTTAAAGCACCATAAGTACCGAGTGTCAAGTTCATGAACTGAGGGTCGTAGAAGAAGTAGACTGAGGAGACACATTTAGGTAGTATATCTATAACTCCGACCGCAATCAACTTCCCGTGTAGCCAATATTGTTGGTGGAAGGAACCGTAGCCGGTAGGTGGACCGTCTTCAGGATGCTCCTCCTTAAATATTTGGAATAAAATAAAATATAAATAGCTTTATTAATCCTAAACACTTAAATTACGCTGCAATTTCATACACAAATAGATAAACATGCACGCCAGAGAGATCTAAGCAGTTTTCTATCTGCATTGCTTTAAGTGTTTACTTTTTATCTATTTATTTAGTTTTTATATTTAAGAACGACTTACCAACAAAGGACTATGTAGCAAAAACTCTTGAAACTTTGGTTCAGTACACTTTTCTAATTTATCATTATGTACAATCGTCTGGTATTTAACATACACTTTGTGAGTTTCCGCCGCCGTGGCTAAGTACTCCATACTGGGTGGATTTGTTCTTACTAATTTAATCTGAAAATTTACCAAGAAATATTATTAGTCAACTTTTATTCTGTAGGTTGTTGTAAAGGTTATAGACGAATACTATATCCCTAATAATAATTTGGCTTTTAAGGCCAGTGTGAGGCTGTCAATTTCCATACAAAAAGCGGTAACGTTTTCCCCCCCATAAACGAAGTCCGATTTTGATAATTTTTGAAAATGTTCTAGATCTAATGGAAAATGGGCCTGGAGCCAACTAAGCCGCGGGTTTCATCACGACGTTTTCCTACCAATATTCGAGCAGGTTAAATTATGTGCTCCCCTAGGCTTACTCCTGATTTATTTATTAGGGAGAGCAGCTCCATATTCCTCTTCCCCAAGCGCCGGAGCCGTGTAAATTGCTTATTATTAAATCTGACCCACGAGTTGGTTTAATTAAACTAGTTTTCTGATCATCATTATTCCAAACCTCAAAAGGTAAAAAGGAACCCCTATAGGGTCACTCTCTTGTCTGTCAGTTATCAGTTTTTCACTGTATGTCACTTCAGCAGCGACTAAATCCCTACTAATATTACAATTAGTAATTACGTCAGTTTGTTTGTTTGTTACGTTTTACGCCTAAACAGTTGGACCAATTTTGGTATAGAGAGATAGATGTTGGAGGACATAGGCTACTTTTTCTCCCGATCTGCGGGGGGCAGCTAGTTCATTACATTTTCAGACAAAAAAACAGCCTTATTATTTAAAGAATTACCTACAGCTTATAACACCACCAGGAGAACTATTCACTCAAATTAAAATTTGTATAAATCAAATACCTACTTCTAAATGACTTCTAAAATTCTCATGCAACTCATTAATGAAGTCCTCAAGTTGCTTTTCCTTATTCTTATTATTTACAGACAAAGTCGTGATATCAACGCCTTTTGACTTCAGTTTTTCCAGTTTCCTTTCCTTTCTAAGTAGTTTTGCTTTTTTACTTGGCGCCTTATTGGGGTCCATAATTGATTCTGAAATTACCAGATAAATAATAAATGTTGTGGAACAATTTACACAACGCCATCTAGCCTCAAGCTAAGCAACTAGGCTTGGGTGCCAGATAACGGATAGAATATTATATAATTTTTTTTGTAACAGGGTGATTTTTTTATGTGGGCCTTCAGGGCTATACTCCAAACTCTTAAACTATAAGAGATACCGAAAAATGCTGAAAAGAGTTCCGTGCCCGATTTTGACAAAAATTAAAACTGCATCATTAGATTTTTGAAACAGTCATTACAATGTATCGAACCTGTTGATTTTGCAAAAAAATTATCATACTATATTTTTATACCAATTGATAGTGTTGCTGATAGAGATTAATTCCTGAAAACAAACTTGGTACGGAAAATCAATGGAAATAGCTCCTTTTTGTAGTGTTTACCAATTTTTATATTTCCGTCTCTGGCAAAATAATAGCTTATGAGGCATAGAGGGGAAGTAATATTTTTAATTTTTTTTTAATGTTCTAATTCTTTACATCACATAGTCAATGTAAAAAGACAGTTTATATTTATTGTGCAGCAGTTTGTTACGTCATCAGTAGCATAAAAATTACAGAAAACCACAAAAAATAGCTATTTCCTTTGATTTGCCATACTATGTTTGTTTCCAGGAATTAATCTCTAACAGCAGCACTATCGATTGGTATAAAAATGTATGATAATTATTTTTTTGCAAAATCAACAGGTTCGATTTCTGGCTGAGTAATGACTTTTCCAAAAATCTAATGATGCAGTAGTAGTTTTTGTCAAAATCGGGCACAACTCCTTTCAGCATTTTTCGCTATCTCTTATAGTTTAGTTATGATATAGTCCTGAAGGCCCACATAAAACATTCACCCTGTATACTTATACTCGTATACATACAGATAATCCTATTTATCCCTAATCATTCCTGTTAGCAACGTTATCACTAGGAACGCGTGGGAAGATTCCCAGTTGTTACTACATACATACTAGTGCAACGACTTGGCTTGAGGTAGAAAATAAAGTTGGGAGCTAACCTACCAGGCAATCATAAATGATTAATATAAAGGAAAAATGTATATGCCAAATTCCTGTTTCTTTTTTCCTTGAAACATTTCCAGAAATGCCTAGTGCTTGCTTACACACTTAAAATAATTAAATTGTAAATCATAAATTATGAAAAGGACCTTAGTGAAATTTCCACTAGATACTCAAACTCTGCGGTTTTTAGATGTTAAGTAAACCTAAGCTTGTGTACAGGACCTATTATAATACAAAAGAAATATAATAATAAATAATGAAGTAACTATTAAATAAGTTTAGGCTTTTAATATTTGTTACCTTTTTTGACGATAGGAATCATAGTTTGATCAGGATTTGTCTTCTGCGCTTTTAACTCAGGTTTACCTAAACAAAAATAACATCTGTTGAAACCATAGTTAAAATACTAAAACTTGTTGATTCTAGGTCTATTATTGAAACAATAGAGTAGTTCTCTGCTTATAAGTATTTAGACATAAGATAGATACATTTATAAAAAACAATGTCGTGTTAGTTACACCAGTTTGACGACCCAATTGGCACAATGGTCACCATGCCGGACTGCTAAACACAGGGTTGCGGGTTCGATTCCCGCCTCAGGCAAGTATATATGCTTAGATATTTGTCTGTGAACTGGTTGTTTCTATTATAAGTATATATTTACAAAAGAAAAGTATATAACTAGTATATCTGTTGTCTAGCACCCATAACACAAGTCTAGTTACTTAGCTTGGGGCTAGATGGCGATGTGTGGAATGTCCTGCAATATTTATATTTATTTATTTAACTCGAGAACAGCTTGCCCGATTGTGATGAAACTCGGTGTGTGGATAGCTGGAGACCAAGATTATCACATAGGCTACTTTTTATCCCGATTTTCCAACGGAATCGGGACTTACGCGGCTAAAACTACAGGGCGCGGCTAGTTTATCATATAGGTATACTGGAGCGTTTTTGATAAAACTTGGTATAAGGTACACTCACATTACCAATTAGCTGAACCCCACGTGACCTAAAGCTCACTCGCAAATCTGAAAGGTTGTAAAGTAATGTTATCTGATTCTGTTTTTGTTTAAACAATTTACTATACAATATACAATATAAAAAACATAACAAAATAGGTAAATACTATACTTTTTATAGATATGTGAATGATCTCTGGGTCACGTGGGGTTCAGCTAATTGGTAATGTGACTGTACATGTAATTCTGTGGAGTAAATGCTACTTTTTATGCCGGTATTCTCTTAGGATCGAAACTTACGCGGGTAAACCGTAGGTTACTGCTAACAGATATAATCCCATTCAAATCTTACCAGTAGAAACCTCTTGACTATCACCAATGGTTTCCGATGTAAGCACATCTCCGATATTAATCTGCTGCGGTGTAATCGTTGATTCAACAAACTGTTCCAACCCATTACCAGTTTCCTGGTTCCCCTCGCTGGAGGTAGACATCTTTCTTTCTCCACTCGCTTTTATATCCTCACCCGATAAGTATTTGTTGAACCTTTTAAGGATTTTCTTTTGCGATTTCGATGCTTTGAATTCTAATGCTCTACATCTGTAAAAAAAAAGGCTAATAAGTTTAAAAGAAATGTCAGTAAAAATCACATATAGGTATTATTAAATTCAATCTATTTATACTAATATTATAAAGCTGAAGAGTTTGTTTGTTTGTTTGAACTAATCTCAGGAACTACTAGTTCGAATTGTAAAATTCTTTTTGTGTTGGATAGTCCATTTGTCGAGGAAGGCTATAGGCTTTTTAATTTGATATTCCCACGGGATGGGGTGCAACCGCGGAGCGCAGCTAGTGTCAGATATACCACACAATACTCAAACGTTTAGGAGTCCCCTTAATATGTAAGACGATCCTATCCTATTGAAATATGACACATAAATCACAATTAATTCGCCATTTAAGATAAGTAGCCTTTTAGTACATAGGTGATAATCACATACATTATTAAATTTAATCTATAAATAATAATAAATAAAATTGTGTGTTCTTTGTAACACACACTCCAATATTATGAAAAGGTTTTCATAGATTCCACCTCTAAGAGGTTAAAATGGCAGGCGAAACGGTGAGGCCAGCATAAGCTAGTTTTAATAAAACTATGGACATATTTAATTGCATAGAATTATCATTAAGCCTACTTATAATTATTGACATCAATACCATTTTTAACATAGTGCAGTTTGACTCTAAATAAATCAGCATGTGATAATAGAGTCATATCTTTTATGCTGATTGATTTCATAATATTTTTTTTATATTTCAAGGACAAATTTATCTTTATGTGTATGTACTGTTCTAGGCTATTTATTTGTTGAAGTAGTTACTAAATATAAAACTTGACTAGAAACAAACTTAATATACCTATTGTTTGTTTTATAGCCTGAAATATTTTAACCACAATTTAGATGTTTATTTTAAACTGCAAAAGATGATATCATCATTCGATATAGAATAGTTTTGTCCAGTGTTCAGACACATAGGTAGGTTACTTACCTACTGTCTTAATTGTGTAATATTACTTCCCAAATGTTATGTAAACATAATCATGTGAAAGAAATAACATAGCGAATCAGTTAGGTATTTAACATTTTCACTTACCTAATAGTGTACATGGGACAGCAAATAATGTCCATTGTTGGTTTATAGCAGTATTTTCCTGACCTCCGCCAGCCTCTGTCGATCAAGTCTTGGTAGTCATTTACATTCATCGAATGGGCCCACATTCCTTTAAATCAAAGACTTAATAAACACAAAATAAATTACTGCAGGACATGAGTCAGCTCCTAGACGAAGGGTATGGGAAATCAGTTTACAAGTGCTATAAATACTCTGGGAAGCCCGGTGTAGTAAATGTCCGCATCGTTCAAACCTTGATGAGTAGGTGTAGGTTTCCTCAACAATATTTCCTATCACCGATTAACTGAGTAGTTACGTAGTTAGACCTAAACATTAGGTTTCATGTTTATAAACTTACCATGACTGTAGTTTGAATCAGAACCACCACAATATCCGCATTTGTAACCTTCATGTTCAGCACAATATTCTACGATGCTCATCATTTTATGTTTATTTCGAAATTGAATCAATAAGTAATTTTAGGACGATAAATTCTGTAGCACTTCTCAATAAAAATAGAGGAAAAATATAATTTTTCAAAGAATTCACTCGAACTCCAGCGAGCGAGATCTCAATGACAGTGACAGATGATGTTAACTAACGTTGACATTGATTAGAATTTTTATGTCGGAGACCTACATTTTGTTTTAACGTCACACACGAATGATTCTCATTGGTTGGGTATTTGGCGGGAATTGGTCTCTCACACATTTCGCGGCAATTTTAAATTATACTCGTAACAAATCCAAACCACATGTCCAAACTATTGTATGTGCTTTTGTAACATTTTGCTTCCATACATCAAAGTTATTACAATAATTGTGTCACAACAACAATAGGTAATAAAAACAGTGGACAATAACAATATTGTGTTGTTGAATAATAAATGATAGATTATTAATAAACCACAAGGCAGTTATTTATTGCTTTGAAAGGGTTTTGTTACAAAAGAGTTTCGTATACTACTATCTTCGTCAACTTCGGTTATGTTAGACATCGTGGATAGTTTAGGAATTATGTAGTGTTTTTGTCGTCTGGGCCTGGAACGAAGAATGAAACGAAGAGCGATTTATCTCTTTACAAAAATAAGGACTATCTATCGTTAGATTATTCTTCCATAATTAACACGTAACTACTGATAAGTATAAGAGTTCTACGGAAGACAAAATGCTCTAAGAAAATATTATTAGTAAAACCATACCAGCATATTCATTATTCATTTCATTATTGTTTTTATGATCGTATTTGACTTAATTATTTTTGTTTTTTGTAATGTAACCTACCGAAATCGTCCACTATTCCAATGTTGAACTGAAGTTTCACCCCATATTAAAAATATTAGACCGCTTACAAATAAAACTGTGGCATGGAAACACCAAATATGTTTCCAAACGTATGCAGTATTCTGAAAAAAAAAGAGATGTCGATATAAAAAAATCTTAATAAGAAATCTCTGTACTACAAGAGCTGCTATGAGTCTGCTCTAAGAAATTTTGGGAATTCGACTTATGGTGAGCGAACACCTACCCGCACCGCACGCGCCGCGGCGCCGCAGTCACCACGGTGACGTCATCAGCATCGGCCTTGGGGATTTCCTTCGCTGCGGGCGGCGACTGCGGTGCGAGTAGGTGTGCGGTCACCCTTATACGGAATCGGACTGAAACCCCCTTATAAAACGAGGTTTAAGAATAGTCCGAGATGTGGATTTAAACCTTAGATTTAGACTATAGTTCACGAGTAAATCTGTGTCTAAATCTAAGGTTTAATTCCACATCTCGGACTATACTTAAACCTCGTTTCGGAATAAGGGGTATAGTTTTAATTTCTTAGTAGGAAACTACTATGATTATTCTGTGTTTGTATTATCTATATTTATACTTCTTATTTAATAATCATCTAAATATTATTAAGAAGAAAGATTTGATTCTTTGTTTGAATGAAAAAGGCTCCGAAACTATTGGATCGATTTTGATGAAACTTGGTATGAGAATACATTGATTAATTGAAAATGACGTAAGATACTTTCTGTGTCGATATTCCCACGGGATCTAGAGTTACGCGAGTGCGCTATGACTTACTTTTAAATAGACTATTAGGTTTTTCTTATAAACCACGTAATAAATAAATTATTACCTTATACGTCTGTATAACTTGTCCTACGCCCAGCGAAACAATAATACCTGACGTGTTTCCAATCATTTTAATAACAGTGTGCACTGAATTTACAAACCTAGGCGTTAGTTCCTGAAAAATGCTCAAATTTACACGAAGAAATAAATTAAATATTTACATTACCTAAGCACATACTTAAACATACCTACGTAACACAAATCTAGGGTGAGGTCCATGCCAGCTGCTGTCAGAGCGACTGCCAGGCTCAGAAATACTGGTCCAGGGATTATTTTTGGGATAAACCATAAAATTGCCACTAAAATTCCCGGTAAAATGTGAGCTATGTAAGAAAAAAAGTTAAGGTTTTATTACTTAAGAGAAATAACTTACTCGGCAGTTTCAAGGAACTTACTTACTAAGGTAACTGCAGGTAATAAGGGCCACTAAATATAAGTAAAAATATATTCTTTTTTAGATTGACAATAAGGCAAATATTATTTATCTAATGAACTGTTTTAAGTAGTTTACCCTATTTTTATGAAAATATTTAGTTTTTAATTAAGGTACAGTATGTGTCATATGTCCACTATCAGTTTTCTACCATGATACTATCAACAAGTTGGACTTACGACCTTTTTATAATAGACGTTACACACATTCGAAAATACTTGAACTAAAAATACTCAGTGTGATTATTGTTTTCAACATGTTAGCTATGTATTTAGTTGGCCGAGTTGTAGGTATAAGCCGCCACCCGCTACACCAACCAACGTGAAATCGATTTACAGGTTACGTTGTTATAATGTTCAAATAGTGCTCCACAGGATTGTAAACGTTACGGTGCCGGTGGAACTGTTAAACTTGATCGTACCTTAGATATTAAATGCAACTATTTAAATTTAGACTTACAAACGACGATGAAATATTTTCTAATGTGTTTAATTTGAAACGAACTTGTATTTGTATTGTGTCTATACCAATGGAACGTATGAATTGTAGCAGTTCCTATCACCATTCTAAGGAAAAATGGTAGTGCTGTCAATGCAGACGCCTGAAAAACAAGTTAAACTTATAGTCAGAGATCCCTATAAGAACGATCTTCATCGAGCTGTTTAATAGTTGAAAAGTATTTTTTATCAAATTAAATAGGTCAAAAAATAAATGCAAATGGGTTGTCTAAAAATTTTCAGTCCAGAATATGATTCATTAACAATTCATTTGTTTTTTAAACCTTTCACTGGTTTGTTTAGGAGACAAATTCCATACCAATAGAAAGTATGAAGCCATCTATAGTATGCAAACGTTTGGTTCACTATTTTTCCCGTCATAACTCTTGGGTAGGCAGTTAAATCGATTTATAGTCATTTGCACTGCGATCTGGTTAATGATGAATAAATATTATGCTACAGAATTTATCTATTGAGCAAACCAGTGAAAAGTCTGAAAACAAAAAAGTTATAAATTAATTAATCATTCTGGACTGAAATTGTTTAGGCAACCCATTTGCCATTGACCTATTTATTTTAGATAATATAAAAAACTCGTCGTATCGACGTCGTTCCTAAAAAAGATGATGATGATTAGATGTAAAGGTTATTAATAACTAGCGACCTGCCCCGGCTTCGCACGGCTGTATTATGCATGTATTATGTCTATAAACCTTCCTCTTCAATCATTCTATCTATTAAAAAAAACCGCATCAAAATCCGTTGCGTAGTTTTAAAGATTTAAGCATACATAGGGATATAGGGACAGAGAAAGCGACTTTGTTTTATACTATGTAGTGGTAGTGATAAACCTCCATACGGTGGACAGGGCGGAAAAGTTCTCGTTTCACTGGCGTCTCTTGAAGGCCCCCCGCAAATTTGAGGGTCTTCAAGTTACGATTGTTTAAGTATCTTCTAGAAAGCGTCTAGGTAAGCGAGCTACATCTTATGGGCCCTAAGCTCTCCACGATCGGCCATGATGGACAATCACAGGCCATCACAAACGTGTAGAGGTTTTATTCGCCTGTAGGTATTCGCCCATGATCGGCGACGATCCAGCCTGATCGCCATTGTGTTGGTTTTTCTTTTTCGGATAAAAATCAAAGGAAGTTTGGCCATGATAGATAGATAGATAAACTCTTTATTGTACCATATTAAAATTAAACATAAATTCCTGCTAAAAACAAAATAAACTAAATAATATGGCACAATGGGCGGCCTTATCGCTAAAAGTGATCTCTTTGACCTTTGATTGTAGACGTGTCTACATGTTCGCCGATCACTCAGTTCACTCAGTGCACTAAATAAATAAAAAGAGGGAGCTGCTACTATTTCCACGTCCATGTCAGACAGACGACAATAAATGTGGAATCCCTATCGTGTGGACAGCTGCGCAATCATGGTGGCAATCAATCACTTTCTGTAGTTGTCCATCATGGCCAAACTCAAACTCAATTTATTTTATTTTATTCAATAGGTGTCATGCAGGGCATTACATCACTTTGAAACGTCTTAAAAATTAAGTTAGGATGTGTGCCTTCAGAATGCGCCCACCAATGAGAAGAAGGCACAAGAAACTCATGGGGTTTTTTTCTTTTTTGTGATTAGTTATCATGCTCACAAGTTCATGGAGAGGCGGCATTACACCGTATTGTCATTTACCAAGTGGTTAAACGCTGACCTATTATGAATAAAAAATATTAATACTTACCTTTTTTTTTTAATCGTAAAATCTAGAAAGGTACGTCAAGTCATCATCTATCTATATCAATACTCTATACTAATTTTATAAAGACAAAAGATTTTTTGTTTGTAATCACTCATAATTCTACTCTGAAATTACTGGACCGAATTTGATGCAACTTGGTACGAGCATACATTCATTTATTGGGAGTATCATAGGTACTTTTTAACCTGATATTCCAACGAGATCGGGAGTTACGCGAGTAAAACCGCGGGGCTTTGCTACTAGTAGATATTTACCTTGTAAAGGTCATACCCAAGAATTTTAGAGTAGAACAGTGGCCCGTGTAAACATAGAGATATTATCATCCAGGAATACCCAAAATTTAAGATACACAACGCCCAGAATGGAATTGATCGGAGTATTAAAAGCCATGGCGTTTCTGAATTCGTTAACTGAAAATTAAAAAGCTTAGAGTAGAAAAAATCTATTTATACTATTATATATTTATATATTACTACCCGCAGGTACCTTAGAAAGTATAAGGAAATTCTGATCCAATACAATAATTATAACAAACTTCTATTTAAGGTACCTATCACTATAGTACCTTTTTAACGAGACGACCCAGTTGGCACAATGGTCACTATGCTGGACTGCCAAACACAGGGTTGCGGGTTCGATTCCCGCCACAGACATGTATTTATGCTTAGATATTTGTCTGTGGTCTGGTTGTTTCTTTGTATTTTAAGTATAATAATACATATGTTTACAAAAGGAAAGCATATCAGTAGTATATCCATTGTCTAGCACCCATAAGACAAGTCTAGTTACTTAGCTTGGGGCTAGATGGCGATGTGTGGAATGTCCTGCAATATTTATTTATATTTACCTTAATAGTAAAAATTGTGCCAATAGCATTAACCAAATATTCGAGTTCTTCTCTAGAAATGTAAGGATGGTTTCTGGGATAATCCGTGACGAAAACGACCCATATTAGGGCCCAGAATATTTGACAGCAACCAATGATATAGAAACCAACAGGCCATTCGCTGTAGTAATGTACAATGGCACACAACAGAAAAGTGCAACATGTACCTATTGTTATTCCTGAAATAAATGGAAGCAAATAAGGTATCTTATTACCCGCAAATAATATCTGCGGGTAATAAGGGACACCCGCTACCTTAATTAGTTCATCAACAGATGGCGCCATATTAAAAATGTATGAAGAAACCGCCAAGCGGTTTTTATGCTATTAAAAACGAAATATTTCATAAAACTAGGGTAAACTACTTTAAAACAGGTCATTAAGTATATAAATATTTGCTCTACTGTCAAACCGCATCAAAATTCGTTGCGTAGTTTTAAAGATTTAAGCATACATAGGGATATAGGGACATAGGGACGGCGAAAAGTGACTTTATTTTATACTATGTAGTGATTAATAGGTCAAAAAAAAAAATTTGCAAATGGGTTGCCTAAAAAAATTCAGTCCAGAATGATTAATTTATTTAAAAAAAAATTGTTATTAGTCTTTTACTGGTTTGGTCAATAGACAAAATTTTGTACCAATGAAATACATAATCTTTAATTTTAACTTAACTTTAATTAAATAATGACCAGTATCGATTCACCTGCCTATCCAAGATTTGTGACGGGGAAAAATAGTCAACCTAACGTTTGCATATTCTATAGGCTTCATACTTTCTATTGGTATGGAATTTGTCTCTTGAACGAACCAGTGAAAGGTTTAAAAAACAAAACAAAAAATCAAATTGTTAATTAATCATATTCTGGACTGAAATTTTGCAGACAATCCATTTGCGATATATTTTTTGACCTATTTATTTTGGTATAAAATACTTATCATCCATTAAACAGCTCGATGAAGGTCGTTCTCAGAGGGATCTCCGACTATATTAAAAATTATGTGAAAACTAGTGAAAATTGTTGATTGTTACGAATGTGTTTTGTTTTTCTCAAAAGTCTCAGCGATGGAATTGTAGGTAAGATCTAAACCAGCACCTAATGTGCCAGCACTGTGCCAGGCGACCGGGTGCCGGTAGTAACTATTAAGTAACCTGTGTAGCAAGGTCGTTGGCGTAGGACCAACGGCAACATTTTGTGGATCCTTAATACATAAAAATAACAACAAACTCACCACAATACGCCCACATGAAGTGGTTCCTCTCTACAGGTGGAACCCAATGCCTTAGGACCTGAACCATACTTGGTGTCATCGCACCCTATTGTGACAAATAAAAATAAATTACTAGCGGGGCGTCTTAATGCGGCGTCAGGGGACCGAAGGGCTGGCGGCTTCTTCACTCAAAGGGTGAGCCTGGCTATCCAGAGAGGGAATACCGCCAGCCTTTTGGGGACGATGCCGCGTTGAGACGCTCTGCCCCCTCAGACAAGATTGCTTTCTATTAGCGATATCGCCAATCAAAAGCCATACCATACATTCGCCATACAAAAGATTTAATTGTATGAAATTGACATAAATGATTGTATAAAATTGGCATAAGTTGATACCTTTTTTTTCTCTCTAACTCAAGACTACGTGACTTTTCGTTTGCTTATGTCAATTTCATACAAAAATAAGTCTGTCAATTGGCGATATCGCTAATAGGAAGCAATCTTCTATAGAAGGGCTGGACGGAGTATTTTATTTGTGAAGTATGTACCTACATGTTTTTATTTTAGTGGTATTATTTGTGTGGAAGTATGTTAATTTTGTGTTATTTTTTGTGTTAATGTTTAAGGTGAAAGGGTACCTGCGCGCTCTCCATACAAACGTAGTCGATGACATGATAATGACACTAGCACAAATATTTTTGTGCCATAAAACCTATAACTGCCATGACTACCTATGCCCCTATGTTTTGGTTTTTTTAATTTTCTAATTATCATAGAAATTAAACTTAAAAAAATAAAAGAATAAAAAAAAACAAAAAATAGAGGCATGGTCATGGCTGTTATAAGTTTTATGCACCAAACATATTTGCTCTAGTGTCATTATCCAGGGAGAAAACAGTCGACTACGTTTGTAATAGTTTGTATAGAGAAAGCCCCCGGTACCCTTTCCTCTTAATGTCATTTCTTAAAATATGTGAATATCTATTCTCATCGTATAAATTAAATAGGTTACTAACAGCGCAAAATCCTTCCAACATTCGTACTAGAAATAAAACCCAATAATAGTAATATGCTGCAGATGGTGTAAGACAGTTCAGCATGCCTGTAACCATCCCTAAAATCCCCACCACCCATGTTGGACCAATGCTGTTGAAGAGAGAAATTGTAAAATGTAAGTCGACTGCTTGCGAGCAACATCTCCTAACTGACTTTAGGTAAATTTTACAGGAGAGCAAAAAAACTGAATAACTTCTTTATTTTATGGATTTGCAAGATATTAAAAATTCAAGTTTATTAATTTAGTAAATATGATTGAATAATGACAATTTAAAAGGTTTATTATTCGTTGACGTCATACCTATCACCAAAACTATGAAAAATAGGCAAACAAACGCAGTAACCAATATGATACGCAGCGAATAGTTTAGCGACTTGCATGTCATCCCAGTTCATAATTTCAATGATCTGAAAATAATAATAAGGAATTGACGGAGGCTTCTACAAAATAAGCGGTACAATAGATATTACATAACTAGCGACCCGCCCCGGCTTCGCACGGCTATTATGCATGTATTATACATATAAACCTTTCTCTTGAATCACTCTATCTATTAAAAGAAACCGCATCAAAATCCGTTGCTTAGTTTTAAAGATTTAAGCATACAAAGGGAAATAGGGACAGAAAAAGCGACTTTGTTTTGTACTATGTAGTGATAGTGATAGTGAGTGATGTAGTGATAGGTAATATTATAATGAGGTAAAGTTTGTGAGGTTGTATCTCCGAAACCAGAGAACCGATTTGTATGAAATTTTGCGTAGAGATAGTTTTAGGGCAGATGGGTGTCATGGGCTATTTTTGATTCCGGAATTCTCACGGGATCGGGACTTAAGTGGGTGAAATTGCGGGGCGCAATTAGTAATCTTCTAATATTATAAAGCTGAAGAGTTTGTTTGTTTGAACGCGCTAATCTCAGGAACTAATGGTTCGAATTAAATAAATATTTTGTGTTGGATAGTCCATTTATCGAGGAAGACTATAGGCTACTTTTCATTTTGATATTCCCACGGGATCGGGACCTAGGCGGGTGAAACGCGGGGCGCAGCTAGTACTAGGATAAGAAGTAGCTTATGTTACTCCTAAGATTTGATATCATCATATTCAAAATCTTCAAGTTTTATCAAAATCGATCCAGTAACTTTCAGAGCCCATTCCATACAAACAAAAAAATATTTTCTTTTTAAAACATTTATAGATTAAGATTAGTGAGTGTTGATTATTATTATAAGTATTGTTCTATGTTAAGTATAATTTAAGATGTTGTGACCTTGTTTAGGTGTCTGCATAATCTGCATTTGTTAAGCTTTATTTTACTACATGGAAATTCCCAGTATTTTAGGTTAAGTATATTACTACTAGCTGTACCCCGCCGCGGTTTCAATGAAAATAATGGAGCTTAAGGTGAAAGAGTACTTGCGCTTTCTCCATACAAACGTAGTCGACTGTTTCCTCCCTGGATAATGAAACTAGCACAAATATTTTTGTGCCATAAAACCTATAGCTGCCATGACTATGTTTTGGTTTTTTTTTTTTCATTTTCTAATTATCATAGAAATTAAGATTATAGAAATAAAAAAATTAAAAAACATAGGGGCATGGTCATGGCAGTTATGTTTTATGCACCAATAATATTTGCTCTAGTGTCATTATTCAGGGACAAAACCCTCTACTACATTTGTAATAGTTTGTATGGAAAGAGCCCCCGGTACCTTTCCTCTTAAGTCCTTTTTACCCCTCTAGATGTCGAATTTCCTAAAATACTTTATCAGCCGGTTCCTACATCCAAATGAATCCCCCATCAGAATTTTAGTTTCAGATATAGACAAACACTGCTTGTTAGTCAAAATGCATTTTAGGCATTCTGCTTCAGTGGCATCTCTCGCTTAGGGCGAAAAGCTATCTAGGCATTTTATTTTACCTAGGATAGGTCAGCGTTTGACCACTATCACACCTGCCTAATGGTAGATGACAATGCGGCCTAAGATATAGCACGCTTGATTTAGGCATAATGCCTTCATTGGCATCCCGCTTTTTACGAACTCGAAAGGGATTTTAGTGAAAAGTCTTTTTTTAGCGATTGTTTGATGGGTTTGATACTACTACTTGTACTTGTATACGGGCTGTTTTCCGCAATCAGACTCTTTTTAATTGAGGATGGAGTAGGCTTGCCCAGCACCTACTACCCTCTCAGTTTAGTCGACCATGTCCAGAGGAGAAGTCCAGAAGTATTGAAGTATTGACAATAGTTCTGGAGCCAACTAAGCTGCGGGTTTCATCACGATGTTTTCGATGAGTTGCTTTACAAGGCTTAAGAGGGAAGATTATATGTACCTACCTAGACTTTCTAACTATTTATTTAGAAAGTTATATTGTAGGTGGAAACTTACACCTAATATACCTTCATTGTTTCTCTGATAAACCAAAGCCGGATTTTGATTCAGACTTTCTGTTCTTTTCAATAGTTGTGCCATTTCGATAATATGAACACTCAGGCAGTATCTTACAACGTAAATAAGAAAATATCCGAAGAATATCATAACACCAATCTATGAGAAAATAATAAATATTATCTTAACACCAATGTAAAGGGAAAAAATAAAAAAAAGATTGAAGCAAGCAATTCAAACATTAGGTACTAACGATTACACGAATTTTGATTTTCAACATAATTTATTATGAAAAATGTAAAATTATAAAAAAGGAAACGCATGTCGCGAAATGAATGAAAATGTTGACAATCATGGCCATGGTGAAACTCAAGACCTATTAAGTACCTACCTTTATTTCATTCAATCATAAATAATGTTCTTCGTGTCGCGGTGTTAGTTGCCAAACTTCACCTACACGGCTAAAAGGGGTATTACACTACACTGACTGATTCAGGGTCCCTAACCCTTAATTAAGAATATTATGAGTTAGGCAGTAAGGGTCCCTAATTAGTGCGTCAGAGCCGCCCTACTCCCTAACCGCTTTTTTTGCTTTTTAACCGACTTCAAAAAAAGGAGAAGGTTCTCAATTCGGTTGTATGTATGTTTTTTTTTATTGATGTTCTGTTTATACAGGTGGCATGGTGTCAAGCCGCTCCTAGATTCGCTGTCCGACTTAGTTAGGGTCCCTTTTTAGTGTAGTGTAATAATCGAGGTAAATAATAAGGTCCCTAACCACCCTAAATTCAGGAATCAGTGTGGTGTAATACCCCTATGAAATTTTTGGGGTATATTCGCTAGGTCTGAGAATCGAACACTATTCTATTGTTTGTCCCTTTATTTTTCCTTTAAATTATATTTTTTTTTAATAAGACAAAACAATGTTTGCCGTTTACTAGCTCGAAATGAAGTTGATTAACTTTGTACCTAACTTATATTACCACAATGTTGATAGCTTTAAGCAAGTAAGTAATTTATAATAGTACATTGCGATACAAGTGTGGAAAGTTGATCATTCCATAGAGGCGGTTTATGACGCGCGAGCGGAACGCGAGCGTGGCAAAAGCCGAGATGGAATGATCAATTCACACGTGTATCGTACGACGTTTTTTATCACAGTTGCGAATAAAAAAAAAGACTTGTTAAAATTTTAATAATAAAAAGTTTTTAAGAATTTTAGGTTATATACAAAAAATGGTAAATTTTTTTGTTAATTACACTTCCTAAAGGCTAGGCAAAAGACTTTTAACCTATTCAGCGTCTGACATACAATATTTTTTTAGGGTTTTTTTCATTTGTTTTTGCGTCGGCGGTTAAAAACAGAATACCTATAATGGTAAGGAAAAAATACATTTATGTACCTAAAGAAAAAACAAAATAAAAACAAAACTCAATTTTTAATTATTTCCAAAGACGTCATCACGTAATATTATCGTTCGTTATCAGACTTTAGAGACAACCTTTTGAAAAGAAGAAAAAAGGTACCAACAAAGAGTTTTAAGCCAGCAAGGCTTAAAAACTCTTTGGATGGTACCTTTTTCTATACATCAAAACAGTATAACCCAGATAAAGGAGATCATTCATGTTTCTAACAAAAAATACCCACCAAAAAAAAATGCCGGCCAGTAATAAAAATTGTTTCTATCTTGTAGAGAATAACATTTTAAACAATGTTTACTAAGGCAACAAAGAGCTACGATCAAAAATCGTTGAGTTATTTTACATTGAAAACCATTTTTAAGATCCCACTAAAACTTCTGAAAGGGTTAATGGATATACCAATTTATATAAATATAATAAAAACAGACAAAGCTTATCCATTTACTACTTATTTTTATATTTTTTCTGTAGTAATATCTTAAAAGTGGTCAAACGGATATCTACAAAATCCATTTTTTTGGGTTTTCAATGTAAAATAACTCAACGATGGTTCATCGTAGCTCTTTGTTGCCTTAGTAAACATTGTTTAAAATGTTATTCTCTACAAGATAGAAACATTTATTTTTTTGGCCGGCACCTTAAGTTTTGGGTACGATTTGAACGATGTCCTTAAGAATGTTTCATCTACAATATGTCATTAGCAGTTTGACATATCGGGATGACGTATTATTTTAGCACTAGTTGGATTTTTTTTTATTGCACGCGTGTATAATACGTTGCATTATGAGCCTAAAAGCGGTTTAATAAGATCCACTTTATGAGCAACTGTGATAAAAAACAATATATAGTGGCACATAGTCTTTATTCTAATAAAATTCAGTACAATAAAAATACACCTAAATAATAACAACTAAACATGCACAATTAAATAAAAAGGTAGATAAAACTATAAAAATATACTATAATAGTTATGAGTAAGTGGTAAGTACAGTTTCATTTCACTTGTCAAAAACTACAAGAATAATTTAATTATGTGATTAAAACTTAATTAAAATAAATATACTTTCTACATCATAAAATAACTTCTGAATAAATACATGCGAAGATGTCCATGTCGAGTTCAATTTATCACAGAGTAGACAAACAACTAATACATAATAATGTTATGGACCAAGTGATTAATTCGGGCATTATACATAATGCCCGGGCATTATACATAATGCCCGGGCATTATACATAATGCCCGGGCATTATTTATAATGACAAGCTACTTTGGGCAAAGTGATTAATTATCATCTAAACTTTAATATTTATCACACTGTCTGGGCATTATGAATATTGCTACTTGATCGTTGGGCAATGTGATAATAGAGAAAGACTCTATGAGGAAAAGAGCTCCTTTAAACGCTATTTTTTAACAATGTGAACCTAAACGCTCGCTTCGCTCGCACGTGTTTTATCACAATATCTAACCTAATCTACCTATCTAGCACCCATTTACATTTTTTACCATTTCATTTTTTTTTATTACTTTAATCTGAAGTAAATTTAGTTGTTGCAATACAATGAATCCTATTTTAAATGAAACTATCCAATGTAATTGTTTTAATACTGTAAAATTATTGTTTTATAAAATTTGGTATCAGATTAAATTTATTTTTATTTAAATAAAAACTTGCAATAAAATTAAGCGGATGAAATGTTTATTCAATTTAAGAAAGTCGATGTCTTCATCTAAAAACCTTAGATGCTCTCAATAAATATATTGACTGACTTCATCCAAGATAAGATTTTCTTGTTTCAAATAACCTAGTATCCGCTCAATTTTTTTGTATTTTGAACAAACAATTAAAATAAACTTATACGAATGTAATAATTATTTAGTTAAATAAAATCAATGTGGTGAGTGGTGGTGGTTCAAAACAATATTTTACTTTTATCTAAAATAACGATGCTCTTAAGTGACATAATTTGCTGATCCCACACAAGACGTGATTTTTTTATTTCAAAATAATCTGGCATCAACTCAAATAGATTTTTTTATTTTAAGAAATATTAGAAATAAAGTTAAATGATTTTTTTTTATTCAAAGCAAATCGATGTGATCAACTCAACTTAGTTAGGTACTTTGAACTAAAATTATGATGTTCATAAAGTGAATGAATGCGCTTGAGTTGCGGTTGTTTGTTTCTTTCTTCCGGTTGCCTGTGACTTGTCAGTAAGTAACAATTTTATCTACCAGTGGTTATTGCCAAGCTAGTTAATGAAATGGAGTGGAAAATGGAGGAGTTCGACGTTCACGACGTTGACACCTTATTGGCGTCATGGCAAATGCCAAACGAATTTATTGAAGCGTTCCGCAGTGAGTACCTACCTACCTTCCTATCAATCTTCTAAATGCTTCAGGATGCCTAAATCAGTGGTGCACTCTCCAAAGGTCTAAGTACCTACCTACTTGAATGTGTATACCTAAGTACTTACAAATTTTCCGTCGCATTGGTCAAGGTACTTAAGTACCTACCTACTTCTTAGAATTTGCTTTGCCAAACCAGGATTTACCTAACTTGATACTCCGATCCTGTCTATAGCAATAATATGGTAGTTCCAGTTTTGCGAAAGTAAGTTCCAGGACTGAGAAGTACTTGGGATAGGTACCACACTTTTGCTTACTGTACCTACCCAGATAAGTACTTATACTGTGATACAACCAAGGGAAATACGTGAAGAGTTCTTCTTTGGATACAATCTGAACTTGACATTTTCTTTCAGGTAATAATATTACCATAGACCACCTTGGCCAGTTAAACCAAGATCACTTGAAAGAACTTAGCCCTCAAATTGGTAATACAATCAAACTAACCAACAAAATCAATGAATATCTTGACTCCAAGGTTTGTAATTTACCTCAATAAGCAAGTAGGTGGTGTACCTAAGAATGCTAATTTTTAATGATATATTTAAAAAATTTAGGCTACTACTGCAACTGTAAGTGAAACGGCAAGTGTGGATACTCTGGTAGTAGAAGAAATTGGAAACTTAACAATATCACTAAATGATGTGTTCCCGGGCCTAACCACAAATCGAGAGTTTTCCTGATTTCGACCTAAAGACACTGCTAGAAACATCTCCCTGCGGTTATTATAAATAAGTGAGTATTATTAATTTAAATCAAATCAATTGAAATCTAGCTTACCCCCATCCCCATAGTAATACTTGTTCGAATTGATAAGTGCAACAACCCCCTAAAATGATATGGATTATTAAAATAGGACCATAAGTAATAAATAATTTAATAATAGTAAAATAGTGCTGATGGCTACTGAGGTAGAATTATTCTTGAGTGATAGCCATAGGAGTGTTGTGGGACGACCGCAACCCCGTACAATAAAGTACAGTAACTAGGTGCTAACACTTACTAACTAGTGAGGTGCGGTGTGGCTCGGTGGATGTAGACTTGAGTCTGACCGTCTACTGTGGGATTTGATAGGGGAGACCTATGTTTAACAGTGGATATTTGTATATTGCAATGATGTTGTGATGTGGACTAAGATTGAATTGGTTGAAATAAAGAATATTAATAAATAAATACTTGTTTATAGTCTTTATTTATTTCAGGTATTCATGAGGAGGATGTTGAATGGCTGAATAATAATACTTAACAAACCGTGGAAAGAAGTCAAAGATAAATGGAACAAGACTGTGCAAGTTCCACATGAGATGGAATATACTGACGTACATGACTTTGTAATTGAGTGGAAGGTTTTGCAGTTACCAGCTGCACCAGAACTGGTGAGAAAAAAAAACCTATTTTTCAAATTGTTTCCACAACAAGATGATTTGCAAAAAATAAGATAAATAAAAGTATCTTATCTGTTTTAATGAGTATCAGATCTGATCAGATCTAAGCATACACAGGGACAGACAGATTATGGGCAGCGACTTTGTTTATTCTTGAATTTTAATTTTTTAATAAAATTTATTTTCACACCTGCAGCACTTTAATCACGGATTAAAGCCCTATTAACCTCAACTTAAAGCAAGACTTTATTCCCAAGGGAGATAATGTTGTATGAAACTCCCAAGGGAACAAAGTGATTTGAATTTGGAACGTTGAAATTCGTGTGAAAATTCTTGGTTTTAATTTTGAAGGTCTCAGCAAATAGGTTTTATTTATAATAAGTAATTTTATTGGTCTACAAAAATCTAGCAAACCACGATTTATGTTTTTTATTTTGATTGTTACGTTAGGTCTAAGCAAATAGGTTTTGCCAATGATACCTACCAAATATTTACCATCATGCTACCATATCATTGCAATTGCCCCATTTTTTTTTTAAAGTGGATTTTTTTAAAGTGGCCGGGGATCTGGCCAACACAAGAATTTACAAAAAATTGGACTGACGGTATGAAAAGTAGAGTATGCACCTCGGGATAAAGCATGTCTTCGTCTTGGGCGGCTTGAACGCTCGCTTCACTCAGGACTCTACTTCACTTTAAAACTTTAAACTCAACTCAACTTTAAACTCCCTCGCTCCGCTCGGGAGTTAACCCGAGTGTACCTCGTTATACTCGGGGTTCAATATGCCACCCACAACATAAGACATTGCTTTATGCCCTTGATGCATAATCTACTATTATTTTTGTGTTAGCCTGTGTACAGGACAAGATTACATACACCATACATCATTTACCTTCTGATGGATAAAAACAACATAAATGTAAAGTATTGTGAAAAGGCTACACACTTTTAGTAGTGGATTGGTAGCAACTCGTCATAAACGCAAACTCGTCATTTTCTCAACTCGTCATTGGTAGGGGGGGGGAGGGGGAGCTGGGGTTTAGAAAAGGGGAGAGCTGAGGTGGGGCGTAAGTGAGTGGGTAATGTGTTGAATTTTAAGTTACAAACTAAATATTTTTTGTGACCCCTACCTCCCTTACCCCTCACCTACCCTCCCCTACCCTCCCCTACTCCTACACTCACCCCCACCTACCCCCTCCCCAACCTCCTTCCCTCATATACCCCCTCCCTCACCTACCCCCCTACTCCTTACTTACCCTCCACTAGCCCCCACCTACCCTCCCCTACCAATGACGAGTTGCGAAAATGACGAATTACGCTTGCGTGACGAGTTTACGTTTATGACGAGTTACTACTTATACCTTTTGTGCACTATGAGTACCTATAGGTATTAAAATCTAACTGCAAGTAACTGCATCTAACGTTTAGATCCTAACCATACCGCAATGATTACCTCATTAAAGGGCTACTTTTATTTTTAGTGTATTGATTATAATTATGTACAGTCAGCCACACAACAACCTAACCAGGGCTTAACTCAGTCCTTTGTATTAAACAGCATAATGCTACTTAGATGGGTATGTTGATGTGTTTCTGACTATACCTGTTATGCAATTGAGATGCCTTGTGTATGAAGGTCGCTTATAATGTTTGTAACCAATATCATGCAATAATTATCGATTTTTATCTTTTATCAAAAAGGGCCATCTGATTGTGTAAGTAGATCATGGTAAAGCTAAAGGGGTACAAATCGGTAATAATGATGACACCGCTTACAGTAAAGTAAAATGGATAACATTTAATGGCATTAAATATTGTATTGGTGACATTCTTGTAAATGATTATGAAGAGTGTGATCCTCATTTTTGTAAGATCGAACAAATATTGATAGACATGGAAAACTGTATTGATTTTTATTTTTACGTATCTGCGTTAAAAGCTTCTTACTATGATAATCATTATCAATCTTTTCTCGTAAAAAGTATAGAAAATAATTTCAGTTTGTTGCGTTTAGACAACTGTTTTAACATCATTCCGTTCAAAATGCGCAAAATTTCCGCCAATCAATATTCATTACTATGATAAATAAATTGTTCAATTAGTTACCTGCTATTTACTTCATTGTAATATTTTTTTTAATTAAAAGTAGCAATTCGTCATAAACGCAAGCTAGTTACGCATTCGCAACTCGTCTGCTTCCCCCCACCTAGTGTGATGAGTTGCAAAAATGGCGAGTTGCGAAAATAACCAGTTGCGAAAATAACCAATTGCTAAAATAACGAGTTGTGAAAATGACCAGATGCGAATGCGTGATATGAGCTTGCGTTTATGACGAGTTGCTACCAACCCTGTTAATATTTTATTTTCAAACATAATATTAAATCTCTTTTTTTATGTAGAGAATATTTTTATTGACCATCCGTATTTAAAGCGTAGCTAAAATTATTATTCGAACCTTTGGTACCACTGTATACTAGGAATATTTTGTATAAAAGTGTAATTTTTTTTGCCATCTTGTATTCATAATAAAAGTTGTACGGTTAGATGTATTGAGCAACGCTTTAAATACGGATGATGGTCAATAAAAATATTATTTTGTAACAACCTGTATAAGCAGCATCAGTTATGGAACGGCTTATACTTAGTTGTGTTTTAGATAAATATTGAATAATTATGGTGGGCGCACACGTACCCGCACCGCACGCGCCGCAGTCACCGTTTGTATGCGCGCGGCTCCGGCTAGTGACGTCATCAGCATCGGCCTTGGGGATTTCCTTCGCTGCGGCAACTGCGGCGCGTGCGGTGCGGCTAGGTGAGCGCTCACCATTATAGATATAAAATCGAATAACGTTTATTGTATTGGTTACCTTTATAAATTTATTGATTAAAAATATAATTTCTTACTGAAACCACGCTTTCTTTTTTCAGTTAGTTTACCCAGGATTTGAAAAAAGGAAACTGACATTTCTCTTAGAAATATATAGGTAAAATATGTCATTAAGTTATTCAGCAGTTGTTAAGCCTCTTGTGGGTATGTTGACTCAATTGAATAAATTCATTGAGGCAAAACCCCAGGCAGCACCTTTAGGCTGCTTTTACACGACGTCACAGCGAAGCCGCTGCTGTCTCCGCGGTGGATTTGGATTTATATGAGGTCTTACGCTGCCGTAAGATATCATAGTAAAACGTCATACATATCCACGGCGGAGACAGCAGCGGCGCAACTGTGGCATCGTGTGAAAGCTACTTATAAAGGCGCTGCCTGGGGTTTTGCCTTAATGAAATTATTCAATTGATTCAAACTTCTGTCAGTTTCCTTTAAGACAACTATTAGGTCAAGAGAAAAACACATCATTTTATACCAAGAAAATATATTATCAAATTAAAAACTTTATTAGATAGTGGTAATATAACGCAGTATTGTCAAGATTTTCATCCAATTATCTTATAAAATTTAATTGAGATGTTCGAAATCTTGTATTAAAAAAACAGTTGCTAAGGTTAATATATTTATTTAGCTAATGGGAATCAGGAAATAGTTCGAGGCAACAAGCTTATATTTTGTGCAACTACAATGGAAGTATTCAGTCTTTTTTATGATTTCGTTTACAAAAACAAAGCAACAGTTTACCCTAAAAAACTGCAATCTTTTATTAAAACTTTTCTTCGTTTGGAATATGACATTACATTCTTTCTAGAATGAAACAGTTCATTTGTATTATAAAATGCCTATTTTCTAACAAGATTTCAGTTATCTTGACTACAAAATGATCGTCTTGAAACAAGACACTCGATGTTTTCAACCAATTTTATGTTAATGTCATAGTTGTTATTGTTTCCTTCGTTTAAGAAAATATTTCTTCATTCCAAGTGTGCAGCAGTTAGGACAACAAGTCTGTTATCTTGCCTGAAAACACGATCGCCTTTTTTTTGACGTTTTTGAAAATCAATTTCTTGAAACGAAGATAATCATATATCTCAATTGAAGAGTTTCTTTAATTGATGTTACCGATGGTGTCATTTGGATTTAAAGCAGTTTATATTAGTTAAATTTTATATTTTCTTAAAATTCAAGTAAATATATTGTCTTAAATCGAGACATTTTACTGCATAGTGCATATATAAACGCATATTTTCTTGAATCAAAGATTTCTTTTTTACCGTGTGGTTTGACCAGCGCGGCCCGGAGATAAACTTAAATGCACAAGTATTTGTTTGTAATTACCGAAATTAATCTTTATGGCAAATCAATACTAACCCAGATCAATACTACAGTATTTTTTTCTTTCTTTCAGAACGGTTATGTTGCATTAGATATTGAGATTTAACACGCGCGCCTTACAAAGTTGGCCACATTCCTATGTTTGACCAAGGTTTGACCGGACAAATCCTGATATTTCGGCTTTGCTCATCATAACATAATAAACATAAAAGTAGATCCTACAATGACAAAAACAAGTTCAAGAGTTGTCTATCAACATTTACTAAATTCTTGATACTTTCACAAAGAAACGTCCTCAATCAACTAATCATATCCTTTATATTAAGTTTAGATTAGTATGCCGTTGGTCAGCTTTAATATCATTACTAGCGACCCGCTCCGGCTTCGCACGGCTATATTATGCATATATTATACATAAAAACCTTCCTCTTGAATCACTCTATCTATTAAAAAAACCGCATCAAAATCCGTTGCGTAGTTTTAAAGAATTTTAAGCATACATAGGGATATAGGGACTGAGAAAGCGACTTTGTTTTATACTATGTAGTGATGTGTAAAGATATATACCTACCTACTAATTGAACTAATCAATACATAGTAAAAATATAGTACGACAAGTGGTGAATGTTATTTTACGCAACAAATACATATAAAAACAATTAATACATAATAATAAAAACATTACTCACACCACAAGAACGGTAGGTGGTAAATAGCACCTAAATTAATTTGATAATTTAATTTTGGTAACATCACAGGTAAATTCAAAATTCCATTAAGTATTTAATTGTTATTTTTAGCCTAACACTAAAATCATTTGTAGTACATTCTATAGTAAATATTACAGAATTACTTAGATATATACTAGTACAATATACTTGAACCTGTATGTTTCCTGATGGATTCTAAAGTATATTTGAACTACGATTCTAGGCGGTAAATGCGTAGACAAACAAGAAATTTTATTTAGATTTTTTATTGCCTATTAAAATGGAGTCAAATATTTTTACAACTTCTACAACGTCATAAAACTAATAATCTTAAACTAGTCTTAAATAAAATACTGAAATTTTAAATGTCATTAGTTTTCTATTTAAGCTTAGTAGGCATTATCGCCCACCCGAGACATCAATAATTTCCTGTGTCATAAAGCCGCTTTTCTTCTACGCAAAATCAACCAGATTCTGGTATAATAAGTAGATTGTAACATTATTTACCATACTTACTTCTTAAGCCGCAACACTTAATGAGGTTTCCTTCACATCTTTTGCATCACTATTTTTCGCTGGTCCATCGTTCATATCCTTGAGATTTACATTTGTTTTTTCTTTGCTATCGCTGTCATAGTTCCATGATTGAGTTTGTGATGTACCGAAAAATATGAAGAAAATCGCAGAGATCACGTAAACTGATGCCCCTACAAAGAACACTGGACGCCATTGTTCGAAGCTGTTCTGTAATATAAAAAAAAACATAATTAGTATAACGCTTGTATAATTATTATAATGATAATGACGCATGTATTATGTCAATATAGCACCACATCTTGAAAAGAGAAATGTCGCAAGTTGAGTTTCCGATTAAATTATTCAATTCATAAACATAGATACTACGTAGATTAAGGTGTGTTTCGAGTTATGCACGTCAGAATTCAGGTTTGATTAGATTTTCTGAGGAAAACGTGACCACGCGTATTTACACACGTGATTGGTCGCGTAACTTTTTTTCCTTTTTATAAACCACTAAAATGCTAAACGAAGTTTTTAAAGAACCTGATTGAAGCAAAACAACGTCATACATTAAGATGAAACGGGGTCATTAATGACGTTAGTAATAATAAAAGATTCATAAGATAACAATCATCTTACCCCGGTTTTTGTGAAATATGCCGTTATCATTGGCGTAAAGAATCCGGCTGTGCTCCCAATACAATTAGCGATGCCATATAAAGTTCCCGCATAATTAGGCGCCAAGTCTTGATGATTTTGCAAGTTCGTTAGCGTAGCGGCGCCGTTGAATCCCATCGACATAGTTATTAATGATACTGACAGAGCAGTCGAACATCCAGCATACACCAGTAAAATAAGCAACACCCCTGGTATAATATGCGAAAACAATGTAAAGAATTTTCTTATAGTCGTCGTTTTCATAAAGTTTCTTGCCAATATAAAATCACCAATGACTCCGAAAATTGTAGCTAGGAACAATCTGGCTAAGTAAGGCAAGGCAGCTATTGCCCCGGCACTGGATAATTCAAAGCCAAGAACACTGGATACGAACTTAGGTCCAGCTGTCATGATAAAGTATAAGCCCCAGAGGTTGCCAAAATGAAGAACGACCATTGCTATGAAGGGAACTGAGACTATAATATTTTTGAATGGTGGTAGACCCTGGAACAAATACACGAGCCATTTATTAACCGAAGTAAATCAATCTTCAACATTATAAAACGAGAAATCGATTAAGTTACTGAATCGATTAATGTTAGGTGGTAGTAATTGCTACGTAAGAATTTTGGTCATTTACGGAAATTCCATATTTGCTCTAAGCAGCTTTGATGGTCTACCGATTAGTTAGCTCAATGCCTTATTAGATCATAACACAAATACGCCAGTTTAAATAAAACACTTTACATTCTCGGTGATGCCACTTAAATTGTTTGCTTTATAACAGTTGAAAATTTTACACTTTTATGCGAAACTGACTAAAATGAGACATGAGACATCAAACTAAATCAATATTTGCTCACCTTTGATTTCTTGACCTTGTCTCCTAGAGCTTCTAATATATATTTCTTCTCTGTTTCGGTTATTCTCGGGTGTTCAGACGGACTATCTGCGACAAGATACCACCAAAAGCAACACCAGATGATTGTCAAAAATGCTGGGATATAAAAAGCTGAATCCCATCCAAATTTTTCCATAAGCGGTCCAGTGAGGGACCAAGTCACCACAGTTCCCAATGTTCCTCCCATCATTGCACTTATGAATTTTCCCTTTTCCGCTGGTGGTGCCCATCTTGCCACCAATGCATGCAAAGCGGGATACACAAAACCCTGAAAAACAATTAGTTATTAATATTGATTTCATCAATCGTAACTGCTTCAGAATTGCTAAAATCAATGTCGTCAAACCTTACCCCAGTGAATCCAAGCAAAAATCTAATAACGACCAGCGCTATATAGCTCCATCTTGCTGCAACTGGGCTCAAAGCAGTCAGTATACCACTAGCTAATGACATTATAAACACGATATATCGAGGACCCCATCGTTCTGCAGCCATCCCACCGAGTAGTGACGTCACTGGGTATGACCAGAAATAAGAGCCCAAAATCAAAGCTTGCTGGTCTGCTGACCAATCAAATGTTGTTCCAAGGTGCTGTAAATAAATTTACTTTTATTTTTCATTTCAATATTGTGCGGAATTATTTATTTTGTTAACAGTTCATCGAGCCATCGATTTAAATAATCATAACACTTATCTGTTTACTTATTGTTTTAATAACAATCAATTACTCTTATTACCTGATCGTGCTTGGGTGCTTCTCTAACATCAGTAATATCCGCATGACGTAGAGTTTGGTTTGTAATAATTTCGTCTTTAGGACCGCACTGCGATCGTAATCTGATAAACATATAAATACCTCCATTAGTTACGCTAGCTATAACAAAACATAATGACACGGAATGTACGTAGTTAACAGACAAGGTGACAAAGAAATTAAAATCATCATTGTTAAGTTAAGTGGAAATAAAACAAACTTAAATAGGGTAATGTGTTATTTCATTTTCTGAGCCTTAGCAAAGAACATCTACAGAGATTAGTTTGACCAGAACATTGAATCTTATCAAGCGATATTCTCTAGGTTTGAGTGAATTGATATTTGACTGCAGCACAATATTTTCGCTCCTAACCACCTACCTATAGAGTTGCAAGATCATTTCCTGAGCCAACTTGTTGTTTATCATTAAACGTCCGCATACTTTGTCGCTTCGTTCTATCTACATGGTTGTGCTTGCATTCTCTTACATTGTATTTTTTATTATCATGTACTTTTAAACATTTTGATGGTCTTTTAAAATGACCAAATAGGCTTTATTATCATCAAATCTTCATATCGACTTTCTTCTATTTCAATAGACATCGTATTGAATTTATTCAAATTATACAAATGCAAAATAAGTAGGAACAAAGTTTTTTAAGGTCATGTTTGATCCTCTTTAGTGCATATTTTATAATTTTGTTAATGAATTCAATCCGACTAGCTTTATTAAATATAAATTTTTGTGTATATTCGTCAGGTCCAAGAATCGAACAACATTTATTTTTCTTTCCTTTAATTTTTTTTGTATAGCAGAACTAAGTTTGCAGGGACAGCTAGTAGATGTAATAATTAACTTTAATCTATATTTACTCGGAGATTACGAGAACTTATTATAATATTACATTACTGAGGCACAGTCTGTAGGTACCCAATTACTCAGTTAAAATTACTACTGTCAAATACAGTACCTATCTCAGTTATAAGTATATAATTATAGAAACCTGCATAAAATTAGAGACTACCAACAAACTGCACTTACGTGTTATTTCTCGGCGGCTGCGGCACCATAGCAATCAGGTTGAGGCTCATGTTAACCCTGAGCATGTACACTACCCAACAGCTCGTGAACAGCATGAACCATAGGTTAAACCTCACTGGTACTGCCTCTGAAAAAATATAAAAAGAAATCCATTTTAGAAAAATATATACCCAGGTATATATAGTTTGGGAGGTTTTCACAGAACGACGATATTTTTTAAAAGCTTTTATTTAACTTGCAATGTATGTTTGCTCGGGTGGAATCTTGCAACATAATTTTGATCCACTTCCCGGTTACCACTTGAGCTGAAATTTTGCATACATGTGTATTGTTTTTAAACTCTCATACGAGAAGCATAATTAGGAATTACATTAGTTAGATAAGCAACGAATTTGCTACACACTTTTTTGAATGTTTTCTTTGCTTCCTTCCACCGTCGTCGTCTCCATTTTCAAAATCTATTTATGCGTAGTACCTAAGTATATAACATTGTAGAGAAAGGTAGCCTTAAATTATCAGTGAATGACAAATTAGGAAAAAATAGAATAATAACAATGTTTCCTTATTATAATGTATAATGACAATATTTTTTATTTGACATAATATCGACATCAAATTGGCAGAGACAGACCAAAGAAATGCGTTTTGTTTATAGCTTCTTGGCCTTTACGAAAATGATTTAAAGCCTTTTTCACTGAGATCAAATCTTTTTTGAAACTCCATGATTATAAATGTAAGGTCCAAATGCGAAAGCGTAACGAGCTAAATATATTCTACCTGCAAAAGTTATTTAAAAAACTCGTGAGTGAACATGAACAGTTTCTTCTTTATATCGCAAGGGGTGAAACAGGGGGATATTTCTATAAGAGATTTCATGTTGCTATGACAAACAGGTCTACCTACCTAAATTAATAATAACAAAGTAAGTACGTATAGTCTTCAGGTTTCTTGCTAAAACCGCAAAAATAATTAAAGTAATTCTAATTAGTAGATAGACAATTTAATTTAGATTTCCCAACAATCTAACAATTTCTTGTGTTGGTGTTTTACCTAATATTTATTCGCTGTAACCAGAAAATACAACTTTGTAATATATTAGCAAAGTTAATAACCGTGTCGTCCCAGTGAATGCCCTCAGAACTTGATCTCTAAATACAGAAGCTGGGTTACAACTTCGATCACCTCTATTCAATACGGACTTTAGATATTTATATTTATTTGACGACCCAGTTGGCACAATGGTCACCATGCCGGACTGCCAAACACAGGGTTGCGGGTTCGATCGACAAATTTATGCCTAGATATTTGTCTTTGGTCTGGTTGTTTCTATCTATTATAAGTATATATTTACAAAAAAAAAGTATATAAGTAGTATATCCATTGTCTAGCACCCATAACACAAGTCTAGTAACTTAGCTTGGGGCTAGATGGCGATGTGTGGAATGTCATGTAATATTTATTTATTGTAATATTTATACCTACTTACTAAATTATATTTTACTAGCGACCCGCCCTGGCTTCGCACGGCTATATTATGCATCTACACTAATATTATAAAGAGGAAAACTTTGTTTGTTTGTTTGTTTGGTTGTAATGAATAGGCTCAAAAACTACTGGACCGATTTTAAAAATTCTTTCACCATTCGAAAGCTACATTATCCACGAGTAACATAGGCTATATTATATCCCAATACTCCCACGGGAACGGGAACTACGCGGGTGAAACCGCGGGGCGCAGCTAGTGTATTATACATATAAACCTTCCTCTTGAATCACTCTATATATTAAAAAAACCGCATCAAAATCCGTTTCGTAGTTTTGATCTTGAAAGATCTAAGCATACATAGGGATATAGGGAGTTAGGGACAGAGAAAGCGACTTTGTTTTATACTATGTACTGATAGTGATGTAGTGATGAGACGAGATTTCGCGAGAATTTGAGTATGATATTGGTTATGTTTAGATAGAAACACCCCATCTTTTTATTTATTTAATCAAGACTTAAGAAACTTAATAGTGTGCGCTGATATTGGTTTCTTCCAATCGTTCACCATACAAATATATTTCCCCATTTTGTTCTTTTTAGGGTTCCGTACCTCAAAAGGTAAAAAAGGAACCCTTATAAAATCACTTTCTTGTCCGCGTCTGTCTGTCTGTTTTTTATTAAACCAAGGTTTGCTGTAGGTACGCGTACACGCCTCTGTGAACTACTTTTTATTATATAGATTTTTAGAGGGACACATTTTTTAAATATTTAAAAAAGTGGAAAACAGATGTGCCATGTGTAAACATCTAGGTTTTATGTGCTCGTTTTGCGAAATGCATATTTTGCGTCTATCACTAACTTACCCTACCCTTATTTATTTACATACATACTTACAAAAATCATGGCATCAATTTCAGTTTCAGGAAATCATTCACTATATTTACCTAATCCAAAGTCACGGATAGGTTAAATGGCTTATAATGGATATGGTTTCAGTTCAATGTCATGGTGTTTCAGAATGGCCTCGATTACCTGCGCACACGGTGGTTTAATTTTTTATACATAGCTATTGTACCCACCTTTAGCTACATATATATTATTGTAAAGGCTCAATGTCATTGTCAAATAAAGTACTAAAAAATAAATACCTAAATAAATAAATACTCAGAGGCAGGTTACATTTTTTTACTCGACTTCGGTTATAGGGAGGATTATGTTTATCCTATAATTGGGTCTTTATTTCGTTTAATAATGTTTGACATAATTTACTTGGCATGGATTTTATTTTGTGATTTTCTGTAATTAGCTTTTTTGTCTATGTTTCTTTATATTCTATGTAATTTTAGCTTTATACTGTCCGTCTAAATAAAATTAAAAAATGAGTTTATTATTTGTCCTATTAACTTTATGCTAACATTATATTTATAAGGTTTATCTTTATTTAGGTAGGTAAAACTTAAGGGTTACCCCATAATTTATGAGTTTTTTAGTAGGAATCGGGGTTATTTTCAATTTGTAAGAATAATAACTTCAGCAAGAGTTTTAAAAAGGTATATTATAATGTGATATTTACAATCATCATACCTAGTATGTCTTTAGTATTGTTTATTTACGGTTTCATTGTTTTTTCAACATGTTTATACTTACCTACTAGTCACAAATAAATAAACAATGATACTAAACGTGCATGAAAAACTCGGTTAACGTTGAAAAGAAAAATAACAGGGTTATATAATATGTATACCTACATAGTATTTGAAATATGTAACTTTGTTTTTATTGTTTTGTTATACAAATGAATACGTTCTATAAAAGTAAAGCACTTGAACTCACAACACTCGTTCGCATTTTCGCATATTTTTTTCACTGAAATTAAACTTAAAAGTATAGGTAGGAAATACTTTCTCTATAAGTCAGTTGGTACATATACGTTTATTTACATGTGTCAACAAAACAATAAATATCTCTCCGGTTACTTATTTCAGTTTACGACCTTTCGTTTTACCTTTAGGTACCTACTTTAGATACTTGTACTAAATAGGTATCTACCGTTTTATTTTTTATACGTAAGATAGATCAGCGTTTGACCACTACTACTGATGGCAGGTGACGATGCAGCCAGGAGCCCTATTTTTGAATCGTTCGCCCCGCGTCGAGCGCTCGATTTCTACTGATATTCGTTCGACATCGGAAATTCGCTATTTTTGAATCGCTCCATCGTAACGAGTGGTCTCCACCACTCGTCGCCGACAGGCGAGTGGTAGAATAAACATCAAACAATCATAGTCAAACATTCGGTCTTTGAAAAATATTTATATCTTTTGGGATAATTTCGGATGTCCGCTGGTAATTACCGCTTTTCAAATAACTGCATAAAACGAATAAAAATTGACATTTTAAATTTCGACGACGAACGATTCAAAAATACAGTAAATTTGTGTCATGCGACTTGGAAGTCGAGCGTGACTTGTAGGCGTATACGACGAAGCTTTGTCACACGAGCGATTCAAAAATAGAGCCCCTGATGTAGCACGATTTCCTAGAAGATACCTATTCACTCACGACTTGAAGACCCCCAAATTGCATACGTCAGGAAAGACGGACGCAGGCAACTGAGACCATTTCCTTGCCGTACGAATAAAGTTTTCATTAAATATAACTAAATCACCCTTCGGCCGCATACGAAACCGGAGGTTCGTAACCAGTTACCAAAGAAGAAAAAATCCTCTTCTTTTCGAAACCAGTTTCTTAACAAGAGGTTTTTTTCCTAACACGAAACCGACACCCGCTCGGCTGCATTCAACACATGAGTAAAACTAAATCTTTAAAAGTAAATAAACTTTATTGAAGCTTTTTCTAAAATTGCAAATAAATTGCATATTGTATGAAAGAATTTTTCTAGAATCTTGTGATAAAAAATCAATAAAATCACACTCGATAACAAGTTCAGTCTAACATGTTACGAGCAAAAGGTCATATAAATAAGAAAAAAAATGGAAATTGATTTGTTTAAAGATGGCCGCTAGGTACCTGGTTAAATACCTACCAACCTTCTAACATACCTATCTTTTTTTCTCTTTTTTATCGTTTTACATGGGGATAAAAAGGATTCAATGTATTCTTATAATATCAAGTTACATCAAATTCGGCCCAGTAGTTTCAAAGTCTACTTACAAGTACGTATTCAAAATAAAGTGTAGGTACCATCTGAATTCATTGTCAGATTTCAAACTTACACGGTGTAACAAAGGGGGTGGATCATCGGTTGCTAGGACGTTGGGGGACCTCAGTACCTATCGATTTAACCCCCGTGTATGTTCTGCAATATTAAAATAAAATCTTTGATCATCAATTCATCACAAAGATCAAGTCAATTCACCCTCAGTTTCATCCACGTCAATCCCCTACAAGGATTTAATACATACTCATAAGTTTTATCAAATTCGATCCAGTAGTTTCAGGGCCTGTTCATTATAAACAAAGAACAAAACAATTTTTTCTCTCTTCATATTAGGTTTCTATTAAAATAGTACCTATTAAGCCTATGATAATAAAATATTAAAAGTACCATAATAAATCATACATTTATTACGCGAATATAATAATATACTTGGTTCGTTGAATAAGTTGGTTCATTGAATAAAATATTCAATTATTAAACCAGAAGCTGAAGTATATACGTAAGTTATGTAAGTATGTTTGCTCGAGCTGCATTGATATTGTTCTTGCAATGAAATTTCCCCCGAGATTTTTATCGTCGACGTCTTTTCTCGGTATCAACAAATGCGTATATTTGATAATACTGCCTGCCAGCTTGCTTCCTAATAAATCCAATGTTGACATAACTAACAATTCAAACGTTTGGTGCGAATGAATCGCTCTCATTTCAAAAACATCATTATGACCATCAGGATTCAAGTTCAATATAATGCACTAGATTATACATACTTAATTGTACTTAATGTAACTTAAATAAGTTAATGGTTATTTTACACGATAGTCACATTATTTTTATGGTAGCTCTATTAATTAAACTAACTAGGTAAAGCGTCACCCACTTACATTGGAAAAAGGTCCTTCGGATTCCTTAAATTTTATTACCGAAATATCACACAAAATCTTCGCAAAGTTTACGAGAGCTTTCTTAAAACTGGTTTAAATTCAAAAACGTAAGGTATAAGTACCTACTGCCAAAGAAATAAATAAAATAAGTTCTGAAGTTTGAAAGTAGTACGATGAACTTTTTAGCACAGTTCAACCAAGCAAACTTTAACAAGGAAAATTGTCGAATAACATTTGGGGAAATACCTAACATGATTTCACTACTTAGCCCACTGCATATAATTAAACTCTAACGATCAACTTTATGCAATGCATGTCATTTCATAGGAATAATCAACTTATAATTTACTAGCGACCCGCCCCGGCTTCGCGCGGTAATACTATGCATGTATTATACATATAAACCTTCCTCTTGAATTACTCTATCTATTAAAAAAACCGCATCAAAATCCGTTGCGTAGTTTTAAAGATATAAGCATACAAAGGGAAATAGGGACAAAGAAAGCGACTTTATTTTATACTATGTAGTGATAGTGAAGTGATTTAATGGGTAACCATTTTTGTAATATTTGCGAGGAAGTAGTGAGGAAAACGTGGGATATACGTTTTCCAAAATACGTTAGGCTGGAAGTTAAAACTGCACAATAAAAAAAGCTTTTTATTAAACTTTATCGAATTAAGCTTAATTTTTCGGTTATACTAATTCTGCTTTATGAAAATTGAATTGTCTGAAAGTAGGCGAAATAAATAAGTATTCGGTGTGGTGATTTAAAAGTAACGTACAGTATGCTTAATTGCCTATAGTAATAGTATAGGTACAAATAGATAAACGTTTTTCTTAAAAAAAAACTTTGACCATTATGACCAACTTTCAAGGTTAAAGGAAGGAATCCTTTAACTAAAATTGTGCGCATAATCTTTTATACCTACCTATCTCGTTTTACTGGTTTCGCAATCGGTACCTACCTAAATAAAAAACAGCAATTAGATGCCTTTTCCAAACCTCTAATCCAAACCTCAAGGCGGTTCTGGAAAATTTTGCTTGAAGTGAAAGCAAGAAAGGCGTCAACGACATTGCAAGTGGCTTCTAGAATATTTAAAAGTGATACAGTAGTATTATGCATATTCGTATTCGGAATGGAATGCCTATGGCATTATTTTCCGTGTTACTTTCGTCTTTTCTGTGACGTTTTCAATAGGGAATTCAAACGATAATAATTTCTTTAGCATCGTAAATTTGGTATTCATGAGAACTGGGATTCTAGGGGGCGGAAAAGTTAGAAGACCAAATTAAATGCGTTCAAATTAAATCAAATGCGCGGAAAATAACATTCTTTCGGTGGGGATGATTATACTGGCCCAAAACGACTGTTGGGTGTCAAAAATCTTTAACTTAGACACATTTAAATATACTGTTGTATGCATTATTCATCAGTAAACCAACATGGTAACAGTAATACAAGCCGGGGTTATCCTCCTCTTTAAAATAAAAAGTAACAGAAAACACCGGTTATACGGTTAACTGTAGGACCATTCGGTCATGTAAGATGTGCAAAAAGAAACATGGCGAATATATAATAGGGACGCATTTTAAGAATTATGTATGTAATCGATTATGATCATTTTGCGGGTCGCTTTATTGTAAAGTGCGTAAGCCGGCATTTGATTTCTAGAAAAATGCATTATTAGAAAATTGCAACACGACAAGATTTGAACTCGCAACCAGCTCGCAACCTGCTTACCGTGCTGACGCACTATCAACTAGTCCAAATCTCAACCATTTTTTAATATGAATTTGTCTTAGAAAATATTATTGTTTAGGGATCCACCAATGCAATGACGCAGCAATATACCTATAAGACTTGTAAGTATTTTAAAAAGACATGGACACAGTAACGTTGGAATATTCCAGTATGCTCTAATATAGTAAGTGAACTTTTTTGTCCAAATTAAAAAGGGGTGTTCTCTTTGAAAAAACCTTCATTCTATAGAATTATTATGGAACATGAGTTAGTAGTTGTTAGTGATATCAACAATTAGTTTTGGCTTTGTACAATATTGAAAACGAATGAACCAGTTTAGTTTCCGTTTTGGTGGATCTTTAAAGAATGAAAACTGTGACAATATCTTTCTATACTGTAGTAGTTTTCTTGTACATGACACGGTGTTACTCCTTTTCTAAGTTAGCCTTTGTCCTTAGGAAGGAGACCCTAATGCATGGTTAGGGTGTCCTTATTTATTATCCTTCAAAACAGTTTCACCCTGTTCTAAAGGCTAGCTTTGTCCAGGCTTTAGCAAATGCATCAAAGACTGTACCGTCTGCCTTGATGCCTGCATTGCGTAACAATCATGCGGCACAGCGGTCGGGATGTTTCCGGCTCAATGTTGGGCTTCCAACATAATAATATGTTCCCTGTCTTCGAGCGCAGAGCGCAAATTATTGTTTATACCAATTACGATAGGAAAATAGCGAGAACAAACTAATCAAAATGATATAAAATTAAGTACTTACATAGTACTAGATGTTTTGGAGTAAGTATTCATGAAATGTTTATCATAATAATGCACATCTAATTACTGAAACAATAGTGTAACTATAATAATAATAAAATAATGATTAAGTATTATCTATCTAGCTCTCTAAGGATTATGACCAATATAATATGTCATTCTATTATATTATAAAGATAGCCATTTAAAAATTAATTAAATAATCAATTAAACTATAATTGTATTTACTGAGTTATTTAATTCACTAGAAATGCCAAATGTCTTTTGCTTTTGACCAAGTGGTCATAAAAACAATATGCAAACTTTTTCTTTTCTTGTCGTCTGCAGTGAAACATAGCTAAATTATTTTATTACCACGAGAGCCACGCAAGTAGGCAGAGAAAAACAAATTATAAGATGACTATGTTAATGAAAATCTGTTATTTTTCGAAGAAAATCTAGTGAAAATCTGAATATTGTTGTACGACATTTCACATAGCACGATCTTAAGTAGATCCCTATCCAAAGACAATTTCCAATTTAGATAGCACCATCTATCTAGCGGTTTTTATAAAAAAAAGTAAATTCATAATGCAATTCATTACGTGTCGTCGGTAACGAGTATTTCGTAGGGATACGCTCTTATCACCGTTCTTAATATAGGTACCATACTTTCTTAATGCTCAGCATCTTTTAAATACAAAGAACATTGGTAGTTTTTAAACATTTTTGAATGAACATAACATAATCCTCCCTTTTGGCTTGGCCGCAGTCGGGTAAAACGTCCCACGTAGTACCTACAGCACAAATGCCTGACCGGATATATTTTTACGTAGTTGTATATGCGGTATGGTTATCTTAAGAAGCTCGTGACAAAATTACCTATATTAGTTGACAATTTAAAGTAAATATGAGGTAAAGTACATCTAACGACAATCAATTTAAAACAAATTAGGTAGTAGGTATATACCCCACTTAGGTATCAAGGCACGTTTCATACAGATATAGGTACTCGTACCTACATACCTACTTCCTTAATAGTTAAAAAATCTGTCTTTAATCGTATTTTTATGGCTTTTAAGCATTTTATGCATTAGCTGAATAGGGTGTAGGTAAACAGAGTTCAAGGCATTAGTCATTGATGGAGATACCCCCTGGTAATGACCAGGATATGCCTACCGGGTAGGTATGTCTACCTGGGGATGCCCAGGTAGACATATCCTACAAACAAACCCAGCTGCCACTGTTGATATACCACGTATTAAAATACAGCTTCCCGGTCCTAAATATGTCTAGAGTCTAGATTCGGTTACTAAAATTAAGTTTCTTTAGGTGTATACTTATTCTTCTTAAGTTCTGAGCTAAATTCATCATTAAAGACTTTAATTCGTATTAATCTTAGATTTAAAATAAGCTAGCTTATTTATTAGCAGTAGGTACCTAGCTTATTTTAAATCTTATAGTTCGCGTGAAAAACTTACTAAGATTTATAATTTAGAAAAGTGGTTACATACATAAGTACCTACTTTTCTAAATTATAAATCCTAGTAACTGCATGCATGAAAATTATTGCTTATCGATATAATTTCATTGGATACCTACCTACTTCAGAATTAACTTTGCCTTTATTTTACCATTCCCCCATCTAAGTAAGTTTGTAAGCCATAGTTAAATAAAATATATACTCACCAAAAATCTTTAACTTGATCACTGCCATTGTATATTATTTATTTTTATAAAACTGTTTAATGTCCACCGCTTTTTTTATTTCCACTTTATGCGTTTTGGCAAATTAACCGGCGCGGGCGCATGGTGTGGAAAGGATAGTTCTCGCGATCGAATGAACTGAACAGCAGCAGCCAGCAGAGGTATGTGTTTAGATTAGACCGGTCGGTGCCGACCGATGGTCACAGCGTATTATGAATTATTTTTACTGCTGCTGTTGCGCTCGAAGAAGATTGATGTAACAAAGCTATGTTCACACTGCTTCATTGATTTGAACCAATCGAATTGTCGACTCGAGTCATCGACTAGGTACTAAAACCGCAGCACAGCGCGAGCACGGAGTTGACATAACTTTGCGTGATTATGTTGATTTCATTTAATACGGTATTTTACGGCTACGTACTACAATGTCCATCACATAAGTTCAATAGGTAGGTATAGATACCCTACTACCTCTACATTCGTCGCCCGTGACAAATCAAAACGATTTTGCAATAGTTACGATTGTTTTCTTTTCCTACCGTCTGCAAACTATGTGTCACTTGCCGTACGTGTTACACGCGAAAGTGTTCGAGTTACTTGGTCATATCACGTCCGCACTTTTTGTTTTTCAACTATCAGGAAATATTTCATAAATATCCCGTCAACGTTGCCGATAACATTCTTTTATTGCACTTACTTACTTACTCCTTTCATATTATGGTGCTACATTGGACCAAATAGGTACCTACCTACTTACATAGGTAGTTCAAAATTGTTCTATTTACTTGTTCTAAAAGTGCTTCTGTAGGGTAGGCTTATTGTAAATGTAGTAATAATTATTTAAAATGAAGAAGTAGATACAAAGTAAATATTGAACTGGTAATGTATCATTATTATTAAAAAGTAAATATTGTAGATCGTTACATTTCGTAAGCAAATCAAACATTGGTAGACTTTTAATAATATTTTTATTTAGCATGATTTAGGTTTATGTCTCGCTAGAGACTTAGACGAATTTTCCATATATGCTCAGAACTCAAACATACATTTCATGCAAGTTTTACTCAATATTATCCTACTGTGAAGGTAAGTAGATGTACCTATTGAGGTTTATGTACAAACTTACTGTCTGTCCTGAACACACGATAATATAAAATGTACCATTATTTTCATACTATCCCTTCTTGTGCCTCCTTTGCTTATTCGGACGCATGGACGTATAGTTTTGTACGTTCATGTTATTAAGTCACAAGAGAAGAAAACAGGCAAAGAATAGATTACCTAGTACTGAAAACACATGTGCTTAAAGTAGAAAATATTTTTAAACTTCGCGCCCTAGCGCCTTGGCGCTAACACACCTGATTTTGACATTTAAATTGTAATATTGCCACTTTTTGCAACAAAAAAATAACCGATTGTCCATGTTGGTCACATGGCCACATAGATTTCTATATCTATGCATGGCCATCGATATCTTTCCAACAATTATTGTTGGTCACTTTGGCCATTTTATATTAGATATATGAAAAATAGTGGGACACTCTTCAAATATCCTGTTTCAAAGCGGTTTGTTTGGTCTGAAGCCGTTTTTGGTCGTCATAATGCCCTTTATTTTTTGCGCGCAAAAAAAACACTGCCCAGCTCTCATACTAAATGTTCGGACCCCTTTAATTTTTCAAATGGTCACACTGACGCCTGTCATAATGACATTTGATATAAAAAGCAGCTGCAGTTTTGGCGGGAACGAGCCAACAACATGTCGTGCTGCAGTTTTATTTACACGAAACTTAGTTGTAAACCGAGTTAAATTGTATAATTCTGGTGGAAAGTTATCTAATTTAGTTCCGTGAAAGTGCACAAGTGTAGTGAAAGTAAAAATCAGTGTCAAACATGGACTTTTCTCGTTGCCTCCAAAATCTCCTACAAGGTTATAGTAAAGTAGCCACCGCTTTACTATGACCCCTGACTTGACAAACTGTGACTTGACGACTTGACCATCTTGAAACACTTTGAGCCCGATTTCTGTAAATCGGGCCATAACTTGATGCAAAATATTACTTGATACTGGCTATATGCACAAACCGTGCGAAGCCATAACGGAAAAAAAAAAAAAAAAACAGCTGTCAATTTTTTGACAGTTATGTGACATTTGGCTGGCTGAGTTTATCATTTGCATTCTACTATAGGATAATACAATTAAAACCTTCGTATCGTAGCGGTTTTACTTAAAAATTCTCAAGTCTAAAGTCCACGGCTAGCTTGTATTTTCATCAAATCGCAGTATCGATTCCAGATAAGCACACGAATCTCTAGTGGTTAAATCCAGTTCCATAAAATATATATACCAACAAGCCTGTTATTTGTTGTGATAAAACACCGCTATCACTGTAAGTTATCTTATTTTTGGCTTTGACGGGCTTGCTTTTGAAACATTCTATCACCGTATTTAATGTAGAACTCATCTCGTTTATAAAAATATCATAATTTCATTATAATCAAACTTTTTAAGTTATATTAATTAAAAATGTTGTTAGGACGAATAAGTCAGCTTGTATTTAGAAGGTCAATTCACGTTTCGCAAAAACTAAACCAAGCTATGACCGTAGACGGCAACTCAATCCTGGCTGAGAGCCTCAAAAAGCAGGTAAGTCTTTCTTTTTCTAAATAAATGCTTCAAATTAAATGTTTTATAATCATCACTAAATATACTAATAAATTATGTAATATATATAATATAGATTTAAAAATCATTACTTATGCATTGTTCTAACTCTAACCCTAACCAACTCAAGTTTTCATGAAAAGAAAACATCTTCAAGTGACTGATTTCAAGTAACAGGTTTAATTGTGTTGTCTGCATTATTTTTCCAACTTTGCTTTAATTTATTTCAATGAAGAAAGTTCTTTGGTGAGTGTAACATAGATTAAATACTTGAAATTATCATATAAGAATAATAAGTAAATTCTTTACATAATAAAGCTAAGCTCTAAGCTAATAGAGTCATTAACAATTTTATTTAAAAATAAAAAAACTTTTTCTTCTTAGCTTGGGACCATAATTTCTATAAGGCCTACATTCTGAGAGTTGATGGCATGTGAGAGCAAGCAAATATTAAAATGTAAGCAAGTGCTTTAAATAGGGAAGACGAAGCAGTTGTCACGGTCTTCTTCATACCATTAACTCTCATAAAGTAACAGTAGATTTTTTTGCGGAATTCAACCTTTTTATAAAAAATAGTATGCTTTTTCTAGTATTTAATGCAATTATAGTGACTAAACTAAATAATGATAAACTTCTAACTAAATCTCCAATTTACAGGGTGTAGAATATGTATTTGGTATAGTGGGTATACCAGTAATTGAGACTGCTCTAGCATTCCAAAGTGCAGGACTCAAGTATGTGGGCATGCGGAATGAGCAGGCAGCTTGCTATGCAGCACAGGCTGTTGGATACCTCACAGGTAAGTCTCTAGACTTCCTTCCTTCCTTACCTACCTTACATATTTATAAATATACATACATATTTTTTTATTATGAACTAGGTACAACAATCTATACATATAAAATGCTTTGTCCTGATCCTGAATGACTGACGGATCAACGCACAGCCTAAACCGCTGATCGTAGAGACCTGAAACTTGGAGGGTGTGTTCTTTGTATGACGTAGGCATACGTTAAGAAAGGATTTTCCGAAATTCTACCCCTAAGGGGGTGAAAAAGGCGGGCAAAGTTTGTATGAGATTCCTTGGTCCATTTTCGACTTCTCCGTGGACGAAGTCGCGGGCAAAAGCTTATCTTATCTTATCTTATATAATGGGGGCTGACAAAATTGCCAGCAACACTTCGACCCAATGGGATCTTTTGTGTTTACCCCTACCTTGATGTTTCTTACTCTTTGAAGAAGTGGTCGATTAACGCGGTGATCCCACTGAGAGGAAGAAACCTATACTCCTCCGGTTTGGGATACGCATTCCCAAAGAGGCTCATACGCTTCGCTGCTAAGACGTCGCATTCACACAGTACGTGCTCCATAGTTTCCCTGTCCTCACCGCAGGCTCTGCAGTCGTTATTTGAAGTTAACTTCATTTTCAAAAGCATGTCATTGGTTCCGTAATGTCCTGTCAAGGCACCAACCACAGCTCGTGCTTTGCTTCTACTGTTGTTCAATATAAATTTAGAAGCCCCTCTGGTGCTGCTACCTATGAATTTCCTCCAATGTAGCAACCCTTGACTGATTTCCCACTCTTGCGTGTGTTTCTTATCAGCGTAATCCTTTACGGCCTTTATGATTGTGCATGCTGGCAGGCCCATACATGGTTCTGGTCCAAGCATAGCACTTGCCGATCCTGTCCTTGCTAGCTCATCAGCTTTCTCATTTCCTGTTATTCCTACATGGCCTGGGACCCATAGTAGTCGCAGCTTGTTCCTGCGGCCCAACTTGTTTAGGGTTTTCACCGCATTCAGGACCAATTTCGAGTTGACCTTGCAGGAATTTAGGGCCTTTAGTGACGCTTGACTGTCGCTAAGAATGTAGATGGTCTTGTTCTCTACACTCATTTTCAGATTTTCCTCTGCGCATGCTATGATTGCAAAAAGCTAGTCCCTATATAAAAATGAATCCCTATTTTCCTTGGTCACGGCATCACGCGTGAACGTCTTGACCGATTTCGCTAAATCTTTTTTTGTTGCCTTTGTTATTGTCAGGAGAAAATTAAAACGCTGGTGAAACTGCGGGCCGCAGCTAGTACTGTATATTTGCTAACTTTTGTGTGCTAAAATAAAATAAAATATTATAAATGCGACATAGACAGTGTGTCTGACCATGCTTAACTGTGAAAATTCACTCGCAATGAATCCTCATAACAACTTTCATAGAAATTGGTCCAGTAGTTTCGGAACTGTTTGTTATAAACAAAAAAAATCCCTCTTTACTATTATGTTTATAACTCGTTTTATTTAATCAAATTACTCGAAACTATGTTGTGATATCTATAACGTATGTACCTAGATAATTGTGATATGTTTGGTACATTGGACTGTTTATCTGATTACTTGTTATAATTCTTTATGATATCCCATCTCAAATGATAAAATATAAAAACGTGAATTTCATATTTACTTACTGCTGTTGTTATGGTTTAAAATAATTTTATCTGTATTACTTGTGTTATTTTACTACATACTTACTAACTTACGCCCGCTACTAAATAGAGGATGGCTTTCTATACGCCAAATTTTAGTCCGATTCGTACGAGTACCTACATTAATTTGAGCTGCGTGTAGCAATATCAGTCAGTCAGGAATTTGATTTTAAATATCTATTATAAGTAGGTACCTACTTTGAATAAAATTAAGGTGCTTAGGTATAGGAGCCAAACCCAATTCCCCCTTATTCCAAAACGAAGTCTAAAAATTAAACTACGTTTAAATGACATTTAAACCATGGACTTAGAAAAACGTTATTAGAAAACAAAGTTTACCGCTAAAACCAGGTTTTTCTGTCCTGTCAAAGTTAAACTGCCGAGCACCCTAGTTTAACTAACTTAGTACGAAGTTTCTAACCTCAAAAAATTAAATTCTGACGTTCACCTTTTCCTTGTTACTCCAATTCTCGCTCCTTTTTAGGGTACCATACCCAAAGGGTAAAAACGGGGCCCTCTTACTAAGACTTCGCTATCCGTCCGTCTTCTGTCCGTCACCAAGCTTTATCTCAAGAACCGTGATAGCTAGAGAGTTGAAATTTTCACAGATTTTAACAACATATTACGTAAACCTACTAAAAACATAAATAAGTAAATATTTTTAGTACGTACTTATGTTCAAAGAGGATATAATCACTACGTTTTCTTATGTTTTTGAGAAATTTAGGTTATTTTCATGTTTACAATTTTTTAGGTAGTATTTTTTTTTATACTTCTAAAGGGGCAGGCAAAAGGCTTAAAGGCTTAACTCGAGCCGCGTTCCGATATACGCTACATAAATTGATGTATTTAAATACAACAACGTAATCGCGAACATAGAATAACAAATACAAGTCACACTATTTCACAATAATTGAACACACAATTTATATTTTTATCACTTTAGTATTCGATTTCTTAAATAAGTTTTTAATATTTACTCACTTACCACCATTTTGTGAAAAGGAACGGTGTTTCGAACGCTGAACGAACAAAAGAATGGTTTGTTTCGAGTTTGCTATCTATTGTCTATGGTTGCGACTAAAACCATGGATCTTCTGGTCCTTGGTCTATTTACTTTTTGTAATAAGAATCAATTTTAAACCAAAACTAACACAAAAACCTAGATCTTTTAGTACAGGTTTAAACTATGGTTTTGCAGTTTTTTTGTAATAAGAGGGAATGTATCTTTTTATATTTATATTTCGCCCGCGTAAGTCCCGATCCGTAGGAATTTCGGGATAAAAAGTAGCCTATGTGTTAATCCAAGTCTCCAGCTATCTACATACCGCAAGTTTCATCTAAATCGGTTCAGTAGTTTCGGAGCCTATTCGTTACAAACAAACAAAATAAATCTTTCCTCTTTATAATATTACTGTAGTAGGTATTAGTAGGTAGTAGGTTACTTTTTTGAAAGACTTTTAAGTATAAAAGTTTTTCAAAAAAGTTAAGGTGCATATAGGAGCCAAATGCAAAGTACTTATTCTCGATAACTAACATTGGTAAATTGTTGTATGTGTACCATTTTTACTCCTACATTTTGATTTAAGTAGTTTAAGGGCGAAAATTCCTTGACGTTTCTAAGCTTATGCCGGCGCCTCACATGGGCTATGTTGGCTCCAAGTTATACTGTTGGATCCAACACACCAATGTGAGGATCGATCTTGGAACGTTATTGGACGTTATTGAACATTCCAAGATTATCCAAACTAAAGTCGGAAAAAAACAATCAATAACAATTTTAGTTATAAGCGAAAGGCATTTTGCTTTGGGCTCTTATATTCGCCATAAACAAATAATAACTACTCAAACTTATTTAATTATAACTTAGAAACCTTTTAAATAATCAACTATTATTGAACAATTTATTTATACATTACTTAAAATTTAATTACAAAAAAATAATAATTATCTATTCATCTATTTTTATTCTTATGAAGGTTGCAAAATTAATGAATTCATTGTTTTAACTGCTTAGGTATTTAAGAATATTCCCATATTTTCACAAATACGATGACCTTTGTAGCGCGTCGGGCGAACAGGTAATTGCGGGTTCAATTCTCGCCTTAAATAAACATTTATGTACCTACAAATATTTCTTTCTGGTCTGGGTATTTCTGTATGTAAATTAAAATATTTTTACAGAAAAGTGTATAAGTATATATACTAAATTGTCTGGCGACCATAACACAAGTCTTTCTTAGCTTGGGGCAAGATGACACTGTGTGAAATGGTCAACAATATGTCAAAGTTAAAAACATAAATGTCAAAATTTGTGTGTGTGTTTGTTTGTTACTGCTTCACCCAAAAACTACTGGACCGATTGCGGTGAAACTCGGTATGTAAATAGATGGATCAACACATACTACTTTTTATCCCAATATTCCCACAGGATCGAGACTTACGCGGGTGAAACCGCTGGGCGTAGCTAGTTATTCATAATTCCGTTTTCTAATCAAGGTAAACCTGGAGTATGCCTGGCTGTATCTGGACCTGGCTTACTCCACTGCATGGGAGGTATGGCCAATGCACAAGTCAATTGTTGGCCACTTATCGTGATTGCCGGCTCCTGCCCAGAAGACCATGAAGGCATTGGAGGCTTCCAGGAATGGCCACAAGTTAGTATTCACTTGGGATAAATAAACAAATAAAATAACACAACAATTTGTAGTACCTGGCTGTTTAGGGACAGAGACGACTTCTCTAGTGTGATGGGCGAACACCCGCTTGCTAGGCAAAAGGTTGCGGGTTTGATTCCCGCCGCCGTAGGGACCAAATACTAGTGTACAAATATTTCTTCGAAAAACAAACGATGTTCCCATGGGATCAAGACTTACGCTTGTGAAACTGATAGCAGCTAGTATTATTTTACATAAGTAAGTGCAAGGGTTCCTTAGATGTCATAGGCCAGAGGTTCCCAACGGGAGTGGTACCGCCCTTATTGGGCGCTGGAGCTTTTCGTAGCGGATCCAAAGGCAAATCTAATATATATAAATGACGTGTCACGTTGTTTGTGCGCGATGGACTCCTAAACTACTTAACCGATTTTAATCAAATTTGCATACCATGTGCAGTTTGATCCAACTTGAAAGATAGGATAGCTTACATCTTAATTTATCCCGATATTCCCACGGGATCGGGAGTTACGCGGAGAAACCGCGGAGCGCAGCTATTAATGAACTCAATTGAAACCCATCACTTTGCGAGTCAATTCCGAGTATTAGTATTTTGTTTCTTATTGATTTTGTTTATTATTATATTTCTTTACTAATTTAAATGAATCGTCTTGTCTTTGACTTTGTGCAGTGCTTCAGTGCGGAGCGCTCCGGCTTTGTATATGTCTTGCATTTTTTGTTTGAGTTATAATAACGTTAATAACACTTATAATATTATGTTTCTTATATTTTTAAATTAATAATATTCACGGCCCTCAGCAATGACTACGAGTAGTAGGTACGATTACAGAGAAAGAGAGAAAAAAATTAGATTTTTTCACAAATAAAAAACATAACCAAACTACGGCAAAGCCAAAAGGGATTTGGCTTCGCCGTAGTTGGGAAAAAATAAACAGACATATTAGAACTGGTATTATTAAACTATTATGTAAAGGGGGCAGTAGTAGTAAAGTTTGGGAACGTATGTCCGTCCTTGTAATTCCAATAAATCAAAATATGAGAATTAATGCACCTGACTTATTCAAATAAGGTGCTTAACCCAACCTTCATCAGTTTTTAGACCATTGTTTGCTTATCCAATTTATTTATCTATTATCCAAGTACATATATACATAAGTAATTTCGAATTAATTATCCTACTATAATATCGTGGCGTGGGTATAGATACGTGTGAAAATACAAGGCTACGATTAGATAACATTTTTAGATATATTAAAACAATAATCTGCGTTGAGTTTTAGTATATTATGCTACATTGTTTTTTGTTAGAATAAAGTTTCAATCCATCATACTTAGAAAAAAGTGCATAAAACCTATAACTGTCATGACTATGCTCTATATTTTTGTTTCTGGTTATCATAGAAATTAAGATTGAAAAAACAAAAAATAGGGGCATGGTCATGGCAGTTATAAGTTTTATGCACCAAAAATATTTGCTCTAGTGTCATTATCCAGGGAGAAAACAGTCGACTACGTTTGTAATAGTTTGTATGGAGAGAGCCCCCGGTACCCTTTCCACTTAATGGTTGTAGTAAAAAATCTTAAAATGATAAGCAGTATTCTTAATTTAAAAGCAATATGTATTAGTAAATAAATAACTTTATTCATTCTAAAAAATTTACAATTAAATACAAATAAAAACAAAAGCAAATAAAACTAAAAGAAAATCACAATCATTAAAAAATAAACAAATACTTAAATCGATACAAAAAATAAATAAATAAATAAAAAAATAAAAAAATCCTAAAATTATAAAAACTACAAATAAATAACTTAAATCTAATCAAATAACCCGCCCCGCGACACTCCCGGCACAAAATATGCGAGAATACAAGCTGCATTCCCCCGCTGGATGGCAATAGCTAATCTTTGAGCCAGGAATGCCCCGGAGCGATGATCCAGCCAATTAGTAAATTAAAAATACTGCTTATTATTTTCAAGAACATTTAATACAAAGAATAAATTATTTTCTATCGTCTTTAGGGAGAGAATTACTTCTTGCTTTAGGAAACCTTTTTTTTGTGTAATATCTGCAGTTCACGGTTTCACCCGCGTAATTCCCGATCGTTTATGAATAGTCCTGTAGGGATAAAAAGTAGTATGACGACCAAGGATTCAATGTATCTTTATACCAAGTTTCATTGAAATCTGTCCAGTTATTTTGGAGCCAATTTGTTACAAACAAAATACCTTTTTTCTTTATAATAAGACTAGCGACCCGTCCCGGCTTCGCACGGCTATATTATGCATGTACTATACATATAAACCTTCCTCTTGAATCACTCTATCTAATTAAAAAAACCGCATCAAAATCCGTTGCGTAGTTTTAAAGATTTAAGCATACAAAGGGATATAGGGACATAGGGACAGAGAAAGAGACTTTGTTTTATACTATGTAGTGATAAACGACTGAAATAATTTTGATTAAACATAGGTATCCTTACGTCATGCTATGTATAGGTATTTGTTTAACTTGAAATCTACTGTAAATAATAATATATTTATACTGAGTTATTATTCTTTAACACCAAGGTTATTTAATGTAGATAAATAGTAAAAATAGATATTACTAATAATTTAAAAATATTATGCTAAGTTTGTTTGTTACTGCATCACACAAAATTTACAGCTTAGCTGGAGCCCGTGAAAAACACACAGACTAATTTTATCCCTATTTTTTTTTATAGTAGATTATGCATCAAGGGCATAAAGCAATGTCTTATGTTTTGGGTGGCATATTGAACCTCGAGTGTAACGAGGGACTCTCGGGTTTAAAGTTAACTCCTGAGCTAAGCAAGGGAGTTAAGTAGAGTCCTGAGTGCAGCGAGGGGTTCAAGCCGCTCAAGACGAAGACATGCCTTATCCCGAGGTGCATACTCTACTTTTCATACTGTCAGTCCAATTTTTTTTTTATTCTCGTGGTGGCCAGTCCCCTATTTGAAAATAATCCACTTTTAAAAAAAATGGGGCAATTGCAATAAGATGGTAAATATTTGCTAGGTATTATAGGCAAAACCTATTTGCTTAGACCTAACGTAACAATCAAAATAAAAACATAAATCGTGGCCTGCTCGATTTTTGTAGACCAATCAAATGACTTATTATAAATAAAACCTATTTGCTGAGACCTTCAAAATTAAAACCAAGAGTTTTCACACGAATTTCAACGTTCCAAATTCAAATCACTTTATTCCCTTGGGAGTTTCATACACCATTATCTCCCTTGGGAATAAAGTCTTGCTTTAAGTTGAGGTTAATAGGGCTTTAATCCGTTATTAAAGTGCTGCAGGTGTGAAAACTTATATTATAAAGAGGAAAGATTTGATTGTTTGTTTGCATTGAATATGTTCCGAAACTACCGGACCAATTTTGATGAAACTTGGTATGAGGGTACATTGATTCATTTGAAATGCTACTTTTTATTATGGTATTCCTGTAGAATCAAAATTTACGCGGGCAAAACAAAAAACTCTGCTAGTATTGTTGGCTGCATAACTGCCTAACACATTACATGTATTTTTATTGTTATTTCGATCAATAATATTATCTAACACGCACCCACTCGACCTTCGTACTTTTACATATTATATTTTTTTACCTAATGATGATTAATGACTCTTAAATGTTATATTACTAGCGACACGCTCCGGTTTCGCACGGCTATATTATGCATGTATTATACATATAAACCTTCCTCTTGAATCACTCTATAAAAACCGCATTAAAACCCGTTGCGTATTTTTAAAGATCTAAGTATACATAGGGACAGACAGCGGAAAGTTACTTTGTTTTATACTATGTAATGATGTTAATGACTCTTAAAATACAATAAAATATTAAATCCTACCAACTGCGCCTATGTGTTATTCCAAGACTCCCAGCTATTTAGTTTCATCGCAATCGATTCAGATTTTTTTGAGTAAATTTCTTGTGATTCTCATTCTACTCATTGGAGGACGCGTCCTGAAAGACACATAAAGACACATCCTAATGTGATCGTTATGATTGAATTGTTGACTTTGACAAGCATAGAATCTAGCTGATTGACCTTTTATCTCTAAAGGCCTACGTTATAATGTTTGACGACCCAGTTGGCTGGGTCATGGTCATCATGCCCGATTGCCAAACACAGGGTTGTGGGTTCGATTCCCGCTTCAAGACAAGTATTAAAAACAACAACATAACAACAACAAACAAGGACAATTATTTATGCTTAGATATTTGTCTGTGGTCTTGTTTCTGTGTATTATAAGTTTAAATTTACAAAAGAAAAAGTATATAAGTAGTATATCCGTTGTCAAGCACCCATAAGTGCACCCTAGTTACTAGCTTGGGGCTAGATGGCGAAGTGTGGAATATCCTGCATTTTTTTAAATATTTATTTATCTCTAAAAGTCTACGTAATAACGTTTCCAGGTAGATTCAAGCCGTATTTACTGCAAGTACACAGCTCGACCTCCATCGGCGCGCCTCATCCCGCTGCATGTTGAGAAAGCTGTCCGACTCGCATCCACCGGCAGGCCAGGTGTTTCCTACCTCGATATGCCGGGAACTTTGCTTATGGTAAGCTGATTTTAACACCAATAAAAATACCGTTATAGTTTGCGTCTATTGATAAGGCATCTGATGTTAGCTGCGATGTGCTCCTAATATTTTGCTTTCGGATAGCATCTTCTAGCCTTAATGTAATGACGCTATTGACTTTGGCTCGGAAGCCGTGCCGTCGTGTAAAATAATATGAAAATATGATGATGATATGTACAATATTGTACAATCCACGGTCAAAAGTCTCTGCCCACCGTAAAGTTTACAATCCTGTGCAGCACTATTTGAACATTATAACAACGTAACCTGTGGATCGAACCCACGTCTATTGGTGTAGCGGGTGGCGGCTTATACCACTCACACAACTAAACACATAGCTAACATGTTGACAATAATAATCACACTGAGTATTTTTAATTCAAGTATTTAAGTTTGTGTGTAACGTATATTAGAAGAAGGTCGTAACTCCAATACTTGTTGATAGTATTATTGTAGCAAACTGACCATTTACTTAAGACCCTTACTGTACAGAACCCTCAATCAGTGACTCCAACTCGCACCTAACCGATTTATTAAATAAACATATTTATAACCGCCCGGCGGCGGTTTCTTCATACATTTTTAATATGGCGCCATCTATCTGTCAGTTGATGAAAAATATATTTCACAATTATTCCAGTCTGAAGTGGAAGAATCAAAGGTACCCCTCGACTTCTACACCACGGAACCCCTCCGGCCTTCGTACCCCGACCCGGCTCTAGTGGACCAGGCAGCGGAACTGCTGTCGAAGGCTGAACGGCCTCTGATCGTGGTGGGGAAGGGAGCTGCGCATGCGCGGGCCGAGGACGAGATCAACAAGCTGGTCGAGGCCACTAAAATACCATTCTTGCCTACTCCTATGGGTGAGTACACGCAAAAAATAAAGAAAAGACACAACATAGACAAACCACAAAGATTGATAAATAAAAAATATACATATTTGTAAAAGGTTTACAAATAATTTGATACTATTTACTAAACAACTACAAAATATATGTACATGCATATAGCTGCGTCTCGTAACGGTGTCGCGGATTCAGAGATTTTATCTCATCTAAAAATATGCGTATTGGCTAAAATAAGTTTTCATTTCAAAAACATGCGGCATAAACGTGTGTCTTTGGATTGCGTTGGCTTAGAAGTTTTTCACAGCTCCAAGTGACAGTAGCCCTGAGTATTTGATATAAATTCCAGCTTGATACCTCCACTCGTTCCTGAGAAAAAGGGTCTTGACAGACAGACGGACGGACGGATGGACAACAAATAGATTCTTTAAGGGTTCCGTTTTTTCCTTTCGAGGTACGGAACTCTTCTTCTTCTTCTTCTCGTATAGTGGTGTTGCTCACCTATTGTTAGAGTTTTCAGATTGCCTTGAGGCCTCTAACTTGACCTAACGACTGCTACTAGAGGTAGCAACCGGGACCAACGGCTTAACGTGCCTTCCGAAGCACGGAGGGGCTTACGGAAATACATTTTTGTCACACTACTAATTGGTCACCCATCGAAGTAAAGACCGCGCCAGGCGTCGCTTAACCCACACGACCGTAAACGATCAGTAAACGTCGCTTAGCTGTGAGCCTCCTCACCCTAAAAACCCCGTAAAAATTGAAATCTAGCAGCCCCCTATTTAATTTTATTTTTCTATGTCACCTATCTAAGAACACTTGGACTAATGGGACGAATCTAACGATATCTTTAAGATATCCATCGAGTGGTTTGGAAGATGTGAGGGTATAAAGAATATTACAAACATATAAACATACAAAGATAAGCAAGAAAACCATCACTCTTTCCTTGCAGTCGGGTAATAACAATACATGCAAATAAAACATTCTAGTTCTTTAGGTAGCTTCATATTTTCTCACGTGTATAATTTATGATATTTTTATGCTTTGCGGTACTTAAGCAGGTACATTAAACGAAAATGTGTTTTTGTTACATTAGTTCACATGGTCGAGAATATTATTACAATCCCATTTTCAATGTTACTTATATAGTTTTTATATTATTTAAAAATTAAATTAAAAAATTAGATAAAAGCATAAAAGGAAATTAAAACAAAATAAAAGACAGCCGTCAACGACACCTCCTGAGGCAACACTGACGCAATTCTCTTTCTAAAATTATTTTCGGGGGAAGAAAATAAACTCATAACTTTTAGTGGGTAAAAATAAATCTTATATTAATAAGTTAACACAAAAACAGAGTTATTTACGTAATAACGTAAATAACTATTTTTACGTAATAACGTAAATAACTATTTTTACGTAATAACGTAAATAACTCTTCCAGCCCTATTAAAAGAACTTAAACTCAAAACTTTTAGAAAAATAAATCTTATAATAATAAAAAAACATACATACAACCGAATTGCGAACCTCCTCCTTTTTTTGAAGTCGGTTAAAAATTACACAAAAACAGAGAACTCGTTTTTGCTAAATAAAGCTTTGTTTTTGTGTATTATAACACAAAAACAGAGGAAAAAAAGCTGTTTATTTTTGTATGGATATGTACGCGGTGTGTAACCCTTCTCATCTTTTCCTAACCGATTTTGGGTACAATTACTAGCCTTATCTTGCACACTTTGCCACAGTACTGTGACACAAAATGGTATTTCACTTGCCTACTTTTGCATTCGAACTACAGCCGGAGATGTAACTAAACCTGACCCGCCGGAGCTAAGCCATCTTCCATCTAGCTAGATCAACTTGAAATATAAACTTCATTGTGCCAGAATTTCCCATAATACTGGCTGGTATTCCACCAGACAACGTTTGGATATTTATATAAAAAATAATATTGGCTAATCGTTTTAATTGTAATGGAACGGCGGAATGTCTTTGTGATGTCATTCGCATACTTGGTTTGCTGTGACGATCGCTATATCTCAAGAATGAAAAACTCTTGTAATGAAATGCTGAAAACTTATTTGATATTATATAAATATTGCAGGACATTCCACACATCGCCATCAAGCCCCAAGCTAAGTAACTAGACTTGTGTTATGGGTGCTAGACACGGGTATACTACTTATATTCTTTTTATTTGTAAATATATACTTATAATGCATAGAAACAACCAGACCACAGACAAATATCTGTACATAAATTACTTTTCTGAGGCGGGAATCGAACCCAAGGTGACCATTGTGTCAACTAGGTCGTCATATTATAACAATGGCTTGTTATTTATACTAATACTAGCGACCCGCTCCGGCTTCGCACGGCTATATTATGTATGTATTATACATATACCTAAACCTTCCTCTTGAATCACTCTATCTATTAAAAAACTGAATCAAAATCCGTTGCGTAGTTTTAAAGATCTAAGCATACATAGGGACAGACAGCAAAAGCGACTTTGTTTTATACTATGTAATAAAAAAGCTGAAGAGTTTGTTCGAACGCGTTAATATCAGGAACTACTGGTTCGAATTGAAAAATTATTTTTATGTAGGATATTCCATTTTTCGAGGAAGGTTATAGGCTATATTTTATTTTGATATTGATGGATGATGATGGAGTAGGCTTGCCCAGCACCTACTACACTCTCAGCTTTGTCGACCATGTCCAGAGGTGAGAACTAGTTAATACTTCTCGAGCCAACTTAGTCGCGGGTTTCATCACGATGTTTTCCTTCACCGTAATAGCAATGTCAATTAGCGCACACATAAATTTTTCTTAAGAAAAATTCATTGGTGCACGGCCGGCCGGGATTTGAACCCACGTCCGTCAGAATGAAAGTCGAGGTATTTACCACTAAGCCAACACCGCTCACTAAACCTTATTTACTTTATAGGTAAAGGCGTAGTACCCGACGACTCCTCGCTGTGCGTGTCAGCCGCGAGGACGCAGGCGCTCCTCAAGGCAGACGTCATCCTACTGCTCGGTGCGAGGCTCAACTGGATGCTGCACTTTGGACAACCGCCCCGATATGCGCCCGATGTTAAGTTTATACAGGTATTCTTCATCTATATTTGTATTGTATGGCATTAAAACACACATTGCCCTGCAAGCCCTTCCTCCTGCACCTTACAGGATCTCTACGAAGCAAGTGACGATGCCGTAGTCGTGGCAACTTATTGCACTGGATTTGGCTTTTAAATACTTATAGTAATTTAAAAAATAAAATAATAAATTTAAAATTTAAAAAAACCCTGACTTTTATCCCCGTAACTTTCAGATGGCTGAACCGATTTCTATCAAACATAGCTAAGAACACTCCCTACTAATTCACCTTTCAAACAAAAGAAACAATATCAAAATCGGATCATTCGTTCGGAAGCTACGATGCCACAGACAGACACACACACACACACAGAGAGAGAGACACGTCAAACTTATAACACATCGTCGTTTTTGCATCGGGGGTTAAAAATATAATACTATAATGTATAAATAACCAAACAAAATAAAACCTTTAAAAAATATAATAATACTCGAAATCGACTCGCTAAGAAAATAAGCAATGAGACTTGTAATATGGTAACCAGATAACGGATAGAATACCCATCCCTTTACAACCGACTAATAGTTAAGCGTATGTACAATATGGGTCATAAATAAATGATCAGTTTGCTACAATAATACTATCAACAAGTATTGGAGTTACGACCTTCTTCTAATAGACGTTACAAACAAACTTAAACACTTGAATTAAAAAGTACTCAGTGTGATTATTATTTTCAACATGTTAGCTATGTCTTTAGTTGTGTGAGTGTAAACGTTACGGTGGGCAGAGACTTTTGACCGTGGATTGTACATATAACTTTTAAAAAAATTGCACTTATGCTTCCGCAAAAAAAGGAACCCTTATAAGATCACTTCCTTGTCAGTCTGTCTGTTTTTTTAATTAATCATTTATTAATAATATACACAAATTACAATACTAAATGTACAAAAAATGAATAAATGTTTTTAAAAAAAATAACAAATTCATTAATTAATCTTGTTTAATTTCAGGTGGATATATCACCAGAAGAATTCCACACAAGTGTTAAGTCTGAAGTGGCTGTGCACTCTGACATCAGACCTTTCACCTCAGAGTTGTTGAAGAGGCTCGGTGAAAAGAAGTTCTCTCTGCAACCTAATAGTGACTGGTGGAGCGCTTTGAAGCAGAAACAGAAGGCTAACTCCGAGTTTGTTGCTGTAAGTGCATATTAACTATATGGCCCAAGAGCCCACGACGGCCAGACCTTCGTTATTTTATAAAAGCTGAAAGTTTTTCTATGCATGTCCCCTATACAGGTAAGAACGACCAGGGAGTATAGAGTTTGGGTTGTGGTTACTTCGGCAGATAACAGGTAGTAAAGGTGTATAAAATAGTAGCTTAAATTCGTTAAAGTATAAAGCTCAATTTTTTTATATGTTCTTCGGGATAACTTTAGAAATCTCGCTATCCATTGCCGGACACTTATGACAGTTGCTACCCCCTGCCAGACACCCCTAAACTTTAATAAATTATAATTATACTTTCGTTAAAGTATAAAAGCTGAATTTTATATATGTTACTTGGGGACCTATATAAAAATGTTACCCCAATAGCCGGACAGTTTTAATGGTTTTTACATCTTGCCAGACACATTGAAAGTCCGCTGTAGGTGCGAGCGCGAGGTTACAACTGTTCAAGCGGGTGTGAGTGAGATAGGGTGCTTAGCCTAGGGTGCATGTATTGAGCAGTTCACCAGTAAAACAATTAAAAATTAGAAAAAAAATATATTAAAATTTCACGTACCGTGTAGACAAATTAATCAAGCGACCACCGCCCGAGTGGTTTTCCACGGCGGCCATCGCTCGATCAAAATGCCTAAACACACGTCCGTGTGGATCATCTGCGACCATTTTTAGGATGCTGTTGCTACTCTCCCTTAACCTTTTGACCAATGATGCTACTTTTTTACGAAGGACAGCGTTACAGCCATCCGTTCGTGTCCGAGCAAACATTTCGGACGCACTACAATATGGGGGGAGTCTCAACAGCATCCTAAAAATGTTATTATATTGAATACGTAGGGTCTCTAGCGATCTCTTAGCACAGCTGAACCACAGACCGCCCGTGTACAGACCCTGGCAATATGCCTTAAAGAGTGACGTCTTACGATTGATAAATGAGCAGTTTTTTCGTGAAATAAAAGTTTTAGTAAAAAGTGTTATCATGGCAGATACATTAATTTGTTTCGTTTGTAATAAAAGTGTTGGTAAAATAATATTGTTTTCGGAGGAAACGTTAAAAAAATATCAAACTATTTTGAAAATCAGAAAAAAACATAACCTCGAATATAAAGACATTATTTTACCTGATGAGTACAATGGTTATCACCGGGAATGTTATACTGGACTTATGAAAAAATACTTAACTTCTGAACCTGAAAATTCGACAAAAACCGTAAAAAACAAAAATCAGCCAGTGGACCTACAGACAATAGCTCAACAACCTCGTCGTTGAGGGTTAGTATCAGACGGTCTAAAACGCAAGTCGTCTTATGTGGCAACTTGTCCTAAAATCATGTGGACTAATGCAACTAGTATTCAATGTAAGTCGTCTATGAAGCAACTCAACATAATTGTTTTTTGTCAACAGCTCTGTTATCATTACAACATAAATACAAGTCGCCTAAAAAGATAGGTCGCCTATGAAGCAGCTCGTCTATGTTATAATTTGCCTACATATCAAAGTGACAGAATAGCAACTCGTCATTATTCGATATCTTCCTATCAGCGGTAGCTTGAAACCCTACATTTATGTTACTTAGATTGTCGAAAATATGCTTGTCATCATTGAAAAAAATAAGTAAGTATATGTTTAAATTCCTATATTTTAACTAAGAAATAAAACTAAATTAATATAATTATTCATCTTTATTCCAGAGATACAGCTACCTACTTAAACTTATAATATTATTGAACAAATTTTAAATGAGTATAGAAATAATCTCTTCCACAAACGTCCGTGCACCCCCAAAACTCGAAAACCATTTTTTTGTATTTTATAATATTAAAATAACATTTTTTACTTTATATAAATGGCTATGAACGTAATAAAATTATTTTTTTCTTGGATATTTTAAAAGATCGCAATCGACTAAGCACTCGCGCTCGCACCTACAGCGGACTTTCAATGTGTCTGGCAAGATGTAAAAACCATTAAAACTGTCCGGCTATTAGGGTAACATTTTTATATAGGTCCCCAAGTAACATATATAAAATTCAGCTTTTATACTTTAACGAAAGTATAATTATAATTTATTAAAGTTTAGGGGTGTCTGGCAGGGGGTAGCAACTGTCATAAGTGTCCGGCAATGGATAGCGAGATTTCTAAAGTTATCCCGAAGAACATATAAAAAAATTGAGCTTTATACTTTAACGAATTTAAGCTACTATTTTATACACCTTTACTACCTGTTATCTGCCGAAGTAACCACAACCCAAACTCTATACTCCCTGGTCGTTCTTACCTGTATAGGGGACATGCATAGAAAAACTTTCAGCTTTTATAAAATAACGAAGGTCTGGCCGTCGTGGGCTCTTGCTCTAATACTATTAATATTGACGACCCAGTTGGCACAATGGTCACCATGCCGGACTGCCAAACACAGGGTTGCAGGTTCGATTCCCGCCTCAGACAAGTATTTATGCTTAGATATTTGTCTGTGGTCTGATTATTTCTATGTATTATATGTATATATTTACAAAAGAAAAGTATATATATGTAGTATATCCGTAGTCTAGCACCCATAACACAAGTCTAGTTACTTAGCTTGGGGCTGGATGGCTATGTGTGGAATGTCCTGCAATATTAGAAACATGAAATTTGGAAGGCGTCTTCTTTGTGAAATGTAAATACTCACTACGAAATTGTTTTTGGAAATTCCACCCCCAACAGAATGAAATAGCGTGCCAAGCCGCGGGCAGAACTACACGATGTACCCAAAATCTATGAAATAAATATTCTTGTTCTAGGCTCAGGCAAACAACGTAGCAGTACCGCTGAACTACTATGCCGTATTCAAGACGGTACAAGACAACATTCCCAAAGACTCAGTCATTGTGAGCGAAGGTGCGAACACCATGGATATCGGTCGAGGCATGTTGTTCAACAACAAGCCGAGACACAGGCTCGATGCTGGCACTTTTGGTACCATGGGGGTAAGTTTTATTCCTTCTAATAATTACTGTTAACGAATTCACCCTAAAGCCGCGTTGACACGGTCAGAGTATGCTCTGACCAAGCGCACTTTGACATCTACTCGTATCGTGGCAACTCCAATCAGAGTTTACTTTGACGTCGGCGTCCAATCAAAGTTGACTCGGACCGCGTTCTACTCTTGCGAGCTAGCTCGGATACGAGTAGGAAAACAAAATGACGACAACTAACAATAGGAAAGCGTCTCGTGTGAATAAAAAGTGATTTGAACATTAGTAACACTAGTTCTGTACGAGTACGCTTTGATACGTGTAAACGACTATCCGTTTACACTCGTATGAAGCCGACTCGTACAAGCCTACTCTGACCAAGCATACTCTGACCGTGTCAACGCGGCTTTATTCTTTCGTAGAATCTCCTTCGTCCTAAAACTGACTTGAAAGAGACCTCTTTCAGGTAAGGTCGTATATTATGCCACTCTAGAACCTAGACCTTAAACCTAGAGTCTAGGTTTAACAGGTTTAAACTATAACAACATTGAAAGACAAGATCACGTCATCTAGTGTTAGAAGCTATTTATTCTAGATTATTTATTATTATATGTCCTATATCACGGGACTATGGAGTCCCGGACCTTCGTAAGGCATGCGGGGAGCCGAAGCCAACACGTAGAGGCCCTTTACAATAACAAGTATGTATAATAGCAAACAATGGGGTGAATTCTAAACCTAAAGTGCAACCAAGGACAACCTCCGATTTGGATAGAACTATTGCTAAACTAAGCTATTGTGATGGGAAGGTAGTAGGCTAGATACTGGGAAACTATGGATACTATGGCCCCTGTGCCACAACAATGCCCAATAAACACGTAAAAATTACAGGCGGAGACTCGCCAACTCTTAGACTGGGCCATCCTAATTAATAATTATTTATTATTTTATATGTAACGTTTGCAGGTGGGTCCCGGTTTTGCTGTAGCAGCAGCGATGTGGTGTCGCGACCACGCACCAGGGAAACGAGTCATCTGTGTCGAAGGAGACTCCGCTTTTGGCTTCTCAGGTACTTACTGACTCAACTTCTAAATCTATTATATATGGGAGATATACATATATGTGGGAGATTAATTTCCCTTACAGTTTTTCGTTTGAAAACGTGAAATAAAAAACTCGTAACATTTTTTCTCGTCTAGACTAGGTCGCCACCTTTGTTCCAAAAAATCTCAGTCAGATTCTAGCCTCATTCATAAAAAAATGAAGTTCTATCTAATTTCACTTGGTCGTGTACAGCTTGTACAGCTCACGTAGCTCGGGGTCGTTAGTTTGAATCCCACTGGGGCCATATTATGGAATTTATCACTACATAGTATAAAGCAAAGTCGCTTTCTCTGTCCCTATTTTCCTATGTATGCTTAAATCTTTAAAACTACGCAACGGATTATGATGCGGTTTTTTAATAGATAGAGTGATTCAAGAGGATGGTTTATATGTATAAATAATACATGCATAATATAGCCGTGCGAAGCCGGAGCGGGTCGCTAGTTTATTTTAACACCGATGAGTTTTTAGTAGGTAATATCCGGCCGCCTGCCATCCTCAGGGCGGAGGAAGCCCCACATACCCTCGCCAACCCTTCGGAGTGACTCAATAATGCAGTAATGCATTTTCTCTCCACCATCATGGTCAAAACTAATTAGTGTCGTATTTCAGGAATGGAAATTGAAACGATGTTCCGCTACAAGCTGCCGGTGGTGATCGTGATTGTGAACAACAGTGGAATCTACAGCGGTTTCACTAAGGACGTCTTCGATGACATACAATCTGGAGGAGATGTTGCTCAATGGTACAAATCGAAATTATTAATTAACTAGCCGAGCCACTGTTTCACCCGCATAAGTTCTAGTCCCGTAGAAATATCGGGATAAAAAGATGTCGTATATGTTAATCCAAGTTATCAGGTGTCTACATACCGAGTTTTATCGTAACCGGTCCAGTATGCCTAGCATGAAGACCAAAACACGGTATAAATTATGATAAAAATTCAACATGGCGGCTTTATCTATCATTTTTTGAGAGTTGATGTAGTTATATCGCTTTATCGTATCGTGTTTTGGTCTTCATGCTAGGCAGGCAGTACTTTTTAAATAATTTTGTATAATTATGTATAACTCATCTTTGTTACCTATGTGTTAAAGATCTTAACATAATTTTTTTTTAGTTCATCAGTATTTAAACAAAAGTTTGTCACATTGCCTTAATTAACTAAGAAGAAATCACTTGGTCTTTTGTTGTACATTTTATTAAAGTCTGGCATTTATTTATAGAAATCTCTCTACAAAAAAAATATTTCTTTCATAAAGAATGTTGAACAATATAAAATCGAAACAAGCAATACCTATACTAAAATTTCTTACCATTTTCAGCACCCCACCAACATCACTCAGCAGTGAAGTTAGATACGAAAAGATGATGGAATTGTTCGGCGAAACGGGACACCTTTGCCGTACAGTCGACGAAATCAAAACAGCCCTACAGAAGTCTCTGGCAGTGACGGATAAACCTAGCATTATTAATATACTTATCGACCCTCAGTCTAACAGGAAACCGCAGACTTTCAACTGGCTTACTGAATCTAAGCTGTAAATTATAAAAACAGGGTAATAGACTGTATTTTGTTATACCAAATTCAATTTAAATAGATAAACAGGGTGAATTTTTTACGTAGGCCTTCAGGGCTATATCCTAAAGTATAAGAGATAGTGAAAAATGCTGAAAGGATTTGCGTGCCCGATTTTGACAAAAAACTAAAACTGCACATTACATTTTTGAAAAATTCATTATCCTAGCCAGGAATTGACTCTGTTGATTTTGCAAAAAAGTTCAACCTGTCGCTATAGGTACTATCTTTAGATAGTCTAAATTGAACTTGGTTGAGTTAGGTATAGGTGGATGGTGCTTTTAGCATTTAAGAAAGACTTCATATATTTTTTATAATTGTTAAATGGTTTATTTTTCCAGTTATTAAGTTTAAATGTTGAAATAAAAGTCGTATAGGTATTGATATTGTCTGTAATTATTATTATGGTCACATGTTGTTGTATAATGAACTTAAAAATATATATCAAATAGATTAACATTACGAACTAAATCCCTGTATTGTCATTTAACTCTCTGAGGCAAATGAATCTTGATGGTTGTCGAAAGCAACATAACATGAGAGGATTTGTAATCTATTCACATTTTGTTGAGGCAGCCAAGTAGGAAGTTTTCTATTGCAGTCTGGGCTGTAAACAAAATAAATAAGAATTAATTTGCATCTCGTAAAGGAGACCTGCTGTCTGACCAATGCAGAACCCCTTTTGGACCTAGAAAACATGAAATCTTATACAATGTTTCATTCAAAACTGCACTGGGCGTAATGTTGCAAAAGGAAGATTTTTTAGGGTTCCGTACCTCAAAAGGAAAAAAAGGAACCCTTATGATCACTTTCTTGTCCGTCTGTTTGTTTTATTATATTATTACTAGCAATGCCCTGCAGTTTTACCTGTAAACCCTGATCCTGTGGAAATATTGTGATAAAAAGTAGCTTGTGTGTTACTCCAGGTCCACAGCAATCTACATAGAAAGTTTCATTGCAATTGGTTCATTAGTTTTTGTGTGAAAGAGTACTAAAGTACCTACTAATCGTAATAGTCCTTACCGAGTTTACAATTGTTGGAAGTAGTCAATGTATAAGCATCCTGGTCATAATCGTTGGTGAGAGTGAGATCAGCTCCGTGGACAAGGAGTTCATTGCAGGTGTATGGGAAGTCGGCTGCCGCTGCATACATTAGGGCTGTACTACCGGACTGTAAATAAACAAGGTTTAATTGAAATATTTTAGTTAAGAATAAAGTTATATTTAGGAGTAAAATATGAAGACTTTGATGAATTAGAATCTGTAACATTTATGTGTTTAAAAATCACTCAGTTGTCGTCTGTCAAGTCAAGAGTTAAAATTTATGTCAAACAAGCTGCTCCCCGCGGTTTCACCCGCGTAAGTCAAAGTCCCGTAAGAATATCTGGATAAAAAGTAGCCTGTATGTTATTCCAGCTTTCCAGCTACCTACATACTGAGTTTCATCACAATCGGTCAAGTAGTTTTTGCGTGAAGGAGTAACAAACATACATACACACAGACTTTGACTTTATATTATATTATATTCTAAAGATTTATTCCAAAAAATAAACATACATCATCCTGTATATCGGCATCGGCTCCTTCATTGAGCAGAAACTTAACAACTTCATGGTGCCCACCTGCTGCGGCCAAATGGAGGGCGGTCTCACCCTCGGGGCCACGCGTGTTGACATTGGCACCACACCTAGCGATCAACATCAACATAAATAATCATAGGGAAATAAAAAAAGTGGACTTTATCCAAATTATACTCATCCCATTATTTCCATTGCGGCAAAAAAACGCAGTTGTGTTATTTGAGAATCTGTTTCCACTTTATTATGACGGCCTGATAAATAAAATTCTAAAGAGGTATTAGAATAGATAGATATTATATTTACACAGGAAAAATAGCAGATTTTTGACACAATGGAAATAGTGGGATACCCAAAAATAATTAGTAGGAATTTTATATTAATACAGTTTCAGGTTTGGCTAATATTTATACTACAGAATCATATTTATGCACAGTGGTACAACAAAAATTCCAACAAATTATATGTACCTACTTAAATACAGTTTATATGTGGGAATGTGGTAGATTATTGTAATCAATGAGCAGCTACTATAATAAATCAACTTTTACAGATATTTCCTCTTCAAACTTAGATTTTTAACATTATCCTTCAAGGAACTAACAAAGAGACAGAGGTATAATGGCTGAGTAGGTACATGTACTCAGTGAAACAAAGGAACCCTTACCAAACAAGATCTTGGCAGCTGTTTAATTGTCCGTAACTGGCGGCCCAGTGCAAGGCGGTGAGGCCGTGCTCATCAGTAATGTCGACATACTGCTCCAGTTTCACGTCTTCGCGAGTTATTTCCCCGCGGCCAGCCTTCGCGTGGAAGCTACAATCTGGCTGGGGCAGCTCAGGGACCCGCGCCTGCGTGTTGCCTGCGCAATCGACCTTCACATTACCTACTTATCTCGACCCACTTAGCGATCAATAAGTGCTAAGTATGTACCTCTACCCTACTAGCAAGATCAATAGTACCTTGAATTCAGTTTGTTGTTTATTTACCTCTTTGTAAGTTAGTCAGTGCAGTGCATTGAACTGATTTGTATGGCGTAAATGCACTTTTGCGAATGCCGTTCAAATTAGGCGCCCATCGTTGATATCCACCACTGCCACTTTTGCTACTATCCTGACTCCCCGAATCGAATTCGTATTTGAAATTATCCACATTTTCTTGCTTTATGTCGATACTTTTTCCTTCTTGCTTTACAGATTCTTCCATTTTCAGCGATTTTCCAATTTCCACAAACAAATCAAAACAAACTTAGTGCCAGTGTTGCCAGCACTTTAGAATCAAAATTGCAATAATCCAATGCAAGGTTGGCCAATTTTGCACTACTACCTCAATGGTCGAAGACATATAGGTCGAAGACTACCTCTATGATTTGCCGTTGCAAACTTATGCCCATTGGCCGGCCAACTAATCGGTTTTTTAAATTGTCAACGTCAACGTCATCATTTGTTTTTTTTTTACATTTTAAGGTCGTCACAGACGTAGCTATATTTTATATTAATATACTAAAATATATCGACGGTGGAAATTTTAAATGTAGTAAGGGACATTTCGTTAAATTTCAAAGTTTATGTCGTATGATTTTAAAATGTTTCGGGTGTAAGTACTTAAACCATTCGATTAATATAGTAAATATTACAAAGAATTATAAACTGTGAACCACTGTGACGTCATTTCCATGAAATTATATTTCAATAATAACATATTAATTGTGTCAACTAACTACATAGTAACTACATATAATAAAACAAAGTATCTTAGATCTTTAAAACTACGCAACATTTTTTAGGGTTCCGTAGCCAAATGGCAAAAAATGGAACCCTTATAGATTCGTCATGTCTGTCTATCTGTTGTATGTCACAGCCACTTGTTTCCGAAACTATAAGAACTATACTGTTGAAACTTGGTAAGTAGATGTATTCTGTAAACCGCATTAAGATTTTTACACAAAAATAGAAAAAAAAGCAGTAAATTTTAGGGTTCCATACTTAGAACTGAAACTCAATTTTTTTTTTATCAAACCCATACGTAAGTGTTATCTATGGATAGGTCTTCAAAAATGATATTAAGGTTTCTCATTTCTAAATATTTTTTTTCTAAACTGGATAGTTTACGCGAGAGACACTTTCAAAGTGGTAAAAAGTGTGTCTGTAACTTCTAAAATAAGAGAATGATAAAACTAAAATATATGATATGCATTATTACCATGCAAACTTCCACCCAAAATTGGTTTGAACGAGATTTGGTAAGTAGTTTTTTAATACGTCATAAACCGTAAACCACCATTTACCCTTCATTCATGTATTTTTATCACTAGCGCCATCTATTTTTTGCATTTGTTTTTGCGTCGAGGTTAAAAAATAAAAACAGAATACAGTGGTACGGAACCCAATACTACTTACGCCAATTCTTATTCAATATGAAAAAATATATATATTTTATGTCAAATTGAACTTTTTTATTTTTGTAAGGGCCTTACAACACATAAATATACCAGATAGAAGGACTTACGACGTCTCTGAATTAAAAATGAAAAAAAAAACCAGTCAAAATAATAACCCATAATATTATTATGGGTTATTATTTTGACTGGTTTTTTTATCGTCGCTAGTGATATAATATATCCCATATTATGGGCTATATTATACTTATTATACATATAAACCTTCTTCATGAATTATTCTATCTAATAAAAAAAATGGTGGTCTGTAAAGTCTGTTTCCGGACGATAATTTTACGTGATAACGTCATAAGAAAACATTGATGGTAACCATGGCAACGATAAAACGTTGCTATAGTTACCTTGTCAATAACATGAGACGTTCCAGTAACGACGCGAGACGTCACACTTTTTTGAGATTGCAGGTGTTCACCAATTTATAAAACGTTATCACGTCAAAACTGCATCAAAATCCGTTGCGTAGTTTTAAAGATCTAAGCATACATAAGGACAGACAGCGAATAGTGACTTTGTTTTATACTATACTAGCGACCCGCCCCGGTATCGCACGGCTATATTATGCATGTATTATACATATAAACCTTCCTCTTGAATCACTCTATCTATTAAAAAAAACCCCATCAAAATCCGTTGCGTAGTTTTACAGATTTAAGCAGTCAAAGGGAAATAGGGACAGAAAAAGCGACTTTGTTTTATACTATGTAGTGATAATGATAAAGTTTTTTATGTCATACCTAATCAGATTTTTAAAACTAAGCAACGGATTTTATTGCTGTTTTTTTATTAAATAGAATGATCCTAGAGGAAGGTTTATATGTACAAAACATCCTTAATATAGCCGTGCGAAGCCGGGGCGGGTCGCTAGTATCCATATATTTGAAGAGATATCAAAATTTTAATAACACAGATCGATAGGGCATGAAATGTGCTATACTACGCAATATGAAGTGTACTTTCGAGAAAATGTCCCTTACGACATTTTAAAGTTCCACCGTCGATATAAAATATGTCGAGCTATATCGGTCGACATATTTTAGTGACGTCATCAAATACCTAAAATATATCAAAATATATCTTTTGATACCGTAAAATGGGGTGATTACAGTTAGAACAATGGCTACCATGCCGGACTGCCAAACACAGGGTTCGATTCCCGCCTTAGACAAGTATTTATAAATAAATAAATAAATATTGCAGGACATTCCACACATCGCCATCTAGCCCCAAGCTAAGTAACTAGACTTGTGTTATGGGTGCTAGACAACGGATATACTACTTATATACTTTTCTTTTGTAAATATATACTTAATATACATACAGACACCCAGACCACAGACAAATATCTAAGCATAAATAATTGTCTGAGGCGGGAATCGAACCCGCGACCCTGTGTTTGGCAGTCCGGCATGGTGACCATTGTGCCAACTGGGTCGTCAAATGCTTAGATATTTGTCTATGGTCTGGTTGTATCTATGTATTATACGTATATATTTACAAAAAGAAAAGTATATTAGTAGTATTATCCGTTGTCTAGCACCCATAATACAAGTTGCTTCTTTTGCTGCTTAGCTTGGGGCTAGATGACGATGTGTGGAATGTTCGCAAATTTTATTTATTTATTGGATACAAAACTAAAAATGTTTTTATACAGACCATTTTGCATTTTTAACAGACTTAAAAAAAGGAGGAGGTTCTCAGAACAGAATTACACCTCGAGAGTGCAGGAAATTGCTCAGTTTTTGCTTTCCACCAGTAGAATTGGGCCATAAAGTCCATAAACTAATAGTTACCGATAAATGGAATATCTGAAAGCACCTTCTCATCACCTAACTCTGTTTTTTAAAATTTACTGTTATTTGTTTGTATATTGTATATTTGTATTTGTATATTGTGAAAGGAAGTGTTTTGTGCCATAACTACTTGTTAAATATTCGTTGGTTCCTTGTGACCCTGATTAATTAATAAAAATAGTAGTTTTAGTTTTTTTTTACTTTTGGTTTTCTTTGTATTTAATTGTGTAATAATGGATCTATGTATAATCTGAATGTTATAAAAAATAGTAAATTCAGTTAATTTTTTATTTTATTGACAATAACTCCTATCTCTCTCGTCTTATAAAAATTAATAGTGATAAAACAAGAAAAATTTTTGTTCCGGAAATATTTCGTAACTAATAGTAGTCGAAACTTGTAACGAAGATTTTAACACTTACATTTAAATTTAACAACCAATACTAATAATAATAAGAAAATAATGATTAATTTATTACATTGAACTTAACACATTTAATGCAGAAACTTACTTTTAGCCAAGACGAACAGGTCCCAGCACGTTCTCAGTTCAAACTGCGCGTCAAAATTTGAGAAAGGAGATATTTCTGAAAAAAATATTTTCTAAATAAGATAGGTCGAATTTCTATAAGCGTATTTTTAATACTTTTAAACGTCAGATAGTTACGAATTTTCGTCACAGGAAAGTTGCTTACATTTTTATAACAGATGGCATTAAAATCACCTTTGAGTAAAACTGGCAGTTAGGAGTTGTTGCTCGGAAGCGGTCGATATATAATCTGTGGTCAAAGTCCAAAATTACTGGTCAATTCACCCCGTTTTACGGTATTTTTATATTAATATAAAATATAGCTACGTCTGTGACGACCTTTACCGTTAGTGGAATGTTGTTGAAATTCAAATTATAATTCGTGTGTTTATTGTGAAATTCTAGATTTTCTCTATTTATTTGTGAAATTATGTCTACTGCTGCTCAACTATCGCACCAACTTCAGCAAGAAATTACCTTCGAACTAGTCACAGCAAATCAGCTCTTACAACAAATGTAAATTTTTCATCGTATTTTTTTTCACTGTTGTATCAAATACAGGTATTTATTTATCGCTACAGGTCATAGAGGAATTATTAAGCTACAGGTGTTATATCAACCTACACGATTATTTAATTTAGCCTAGCCTATGTAAAGTTGTAAAGTAGATATGAAACTGCCTACATAATACTTACCTATTTCTGTTATAATTTTTAGATCAGCTGAATTACAAATAATAAAGAAGTTCACGGGTCTTGGAGGAGGGTTCGAAGCAAATATAAAAGAGGTATGTGTTTCATAAATTCTAAAAAGACTAGTGCTTATCTTATGCAGGGCCGGATTAACCATCTCGGGGCCCCTAGGCACAGCTCGTTTCGGGCCCCCCCTTTTTTATACCACTACAACGCAATTTGGAAATTTATACTGTCTACATTACGAAATAGAATGAAGGTACCATCATCATCAACAACAGACTTCAGTCATCACATTGCAAAGGTACTTATACGCCTTTCTTCAAGTGAAAATACTTTCGCCATAATCTACAGGACGAAGTATCGGAGTCATTTAAAAATGCCATTTAAATTTATTTAAGGCTGCTTTAAATTTATTTAATGCTGCCAAACGCAACGCGCCAGAAATACCCGTCCTACATAGTACCTACATAGTTAGATAGAGCCTAGAGTAGGACTCTGTAGGACCTAATAAGCTACTAGTCTTTATCCTGATCTTGAGACCATTTCTTGATATTCTCCTGTAGATAAAGCCGCCATGTTGAATTTTTATCATAAATATCGCAATTTTCGATAAAAATTTAACATGGCAGCTTTATCGATCATATTTTGAGAGTTGATGTAGTTATATCGCTTTATCGTATCGTGTTTTGGTCTTCATGCTAGGCAGGCTGGATTGTATTCTCTTATAATGGCTTATGAAAGATACTACATTTGAACCAAAACACTAGTTTAGCGTCTTTGTGACATTGTCTTTACAAACTAACTGCACCCCTCCATTTACCTGCCTAAGATAAAAAGTATCATTTGCGTTATTCCAGGACTTCCTCTCAGGAGATTACCAAACACACAAACTTTCACATTCAGAATATTAAGATTTTAAACCGTACTACCATACCATAAATTTTTTATGTAGACAATTTGAACTTAGAGTTTAAAAGTCGGCTTATGTTTCTGACTTTGGTGTCTAAAAAAAGCAGCAGTGTTGGCTTAGTGGTAGATACCTCGACTTTCATGCTGAAGGTTGTGGTTTCGAATCCCGGCCGGCCGTGCACCAAATTTGTTATTCTTAACAATTTATGTGCGCTAATTATTATGACATTGCTCTTACGGTTAAGGAAAACATTGTGATGAAACCCACACCTCAGATGGCTCCAGAAGTATTGACAAGTTCTCTCCTCTGGATATGGTCGACTGCGGGTGAGAGGGTAGTAGGTGCTGGGCAAGCCTACTCCATCCTCACGCAAAAAAGACCCAATTAAAAAGAATCTAATTGCAGAAAGCAGCCCGCATACAAGTACAAGTAAGCAGCTCAATAATAAAATCTGTTCCAGAATGCATCTCTACTTGACAACCTTATGAGACTCCAGAAAATTGATCCAAGCAATGTTCCTCCGATAACTAGAAATAGAAACCTGGATATACCTGAACAGAACATTGATATACAAGAAAGCACTATGGATAATAGCTAATGACTACTTGATTATTGACATATTATCTACTGTAAGTTCTTGAATTATTTTTATGTATAAACTTATCTTTGGGCAAATTTTTTGCAACTAGACCAGCCTGCCTAGCATGAAGATCAAAACACGATACGATAAAGCTATATAACTACATCAACTCTCAAAATATGATAGATGTAGCCGCCATTTTGAATTTTTATCATAAATTTTATCGCAATTTTCGATTAAAATTCGACATGGAGGCTTTATCGACCATATTTTAAGAGTTGATGTAGTTATATCGCTTTATCGTATCGTGTTTTGGTCTTCATGCTAGGCAGGCTGGGAAGACCTCTTAGTATGTTTTTATTGAGAGGCGCGAATCGAAAACTTTATTTTCGCTTCACATCTTTTTCTTTCCTATTAGGCATTTTCAACTCGACATGTGAACTAGAGATATTTTTACGAGGTCCATTCTGGCTGTTTTTTTATTTATTTTCATATTGAATTAATAAATACTGAAGAAAGAATAATTAATTATTCTCAAAAATGCCTTCTTGTTTCTCATATTACTCTTCATTTTTTTTAAAAGAAATCTATGAGATAGAATAATAGTTCTTGGTCAGAAAATTGATAGAAATAAAAAAATAAATTAGTAAGTAAGTAATATTAATTATTGATTCTGTAAAGACAATAAAAAGTAAAACCTTTTTTTTATAATTAAATATCTTTGTTTTTATTTCATTTACATACATTAAACATCACATACAACTTAATATTATTAATGCATTATTGATCTAAATTACTAACTTACAAATAAATATACAGAGTGTAACAAAAACCCTGTAGGTACTTTATCCCTTTAAGTCCCCCAGAAAAAAACTAAATAAAACTCTGGGTGAATTAGGGTCAACTGACAGCCCTCTATGCAGACCATGCATGGAGGTTGAAGAGACACATGTGCTCCTAGAATGTGAAGCACTGACTGACGGATATCAGATAGGACTATATGCAGTAGCGTAGCGAGGTGAGGGGCGGACCGACCCGGGCGCCTCCAATAATAGGGCGGCTATATTGAATAAAAAGGTGCAGTCACTGGCGGTCAGTCAGACAATGAATTTTTCAAGAAATTAGCTATTAAGTACCTGCACATATTGAATGTCCCTCCCGCCCAATACAGTTGTTTCAAATCACGAGTAGGCCCGCATCCTTACATAGTTTTGAAATAAATCTTTTTCGCTTAAGAGGAAAGGGTACCGGGGGCGTTTTCCATACAAACTATTACAAACGTAGTCGACTGTTTTCTCCCTGGATAATGACACTAGAGCAAATATTTTTGGTGCATAAAACTTATAACTGCCATGACCATGCCCCTATTTTTTAATTTTTTTTATTTTTAAGTTTTTTAAGTTTTAATTCCTATGATAATTAGAAAATGAAAAAAACCAAAACATAGGGGCATAGTCATGGCAGTTATAGGTTGTATGGCACAAAAATATTTGAGCTAGTGTCATTATCCAGGGAGGAAATAGTCGACTACGTTTGTATGGAGAGACCGAAGGTACCCTTTCACCTTAAGTAATTCTTTCATATTGTTACCTTTTTTTCTCACACACACCAACATTCTTTTTCATGATGTCAAAAAGGCGGCTTTCTAACATTATTATTTTTATGACTTAAAAGGGCGGCAAATAATGCCTCCGCCCCGGTGGCCAGTGACCCACGCTACGCCTTATATTTTTTTTCCATAAAGACCCAAGCGCGATCAGCGACAAGAAAAAAAAAGACTGGTTCTCCCCCTGACAAGTAAAACTTTATGCAAAAGGGACCCATGTAAAAAAGTCTAGTTGCAGATAATATCCCTAAGTACCAGGTAGAGCAAAGTATCTAAATCTCATTTTTTTTTAAGTTTTTTGGTATTGCCCGGCGGCGTACCTACATGTTCCCAACAGGGTTTTCTTATACACTGTATAATTTAACAGAAATATTTAAGTAGGCATTTAGTAAATAATGTATTTCTTAGGCTCTAACATACTACCTACTTAATTTTTACTTATCATCTACATGCAATTTATAATTTTTTTACATAAATACATAAAATATATTTTAAACCTTAACATACACATAATTAAAAGCATTTTACATTCAACAATAGTAGGTATGTAACTTAATAGTTTAGAAGAATAATAGTATGTTGAGTCTAGCAATTAGGTTTTTTTTTTTTTTCAGTTATGTCTTCGCACGGTTTGTGCATATAGCCAGTATCAAGTAATATTTTGCATCAAGTTATGGCCCGATTTACAGAAATCGGGCTCAAAGTGTTTCAAGATGGTCAAGTCGTCAAGTCACAGTTTGTCAAGTCAGGGGTCATAGTAAAGCGGTGGCTACTTTACTATAACCTTGTAGGAGATTTTGGAGGCAACGAGAAAAGTCCATGTTTGACACTGATTTTTACTTTCACTACACTTGTGCACTTTCACGGAACTAAATTAGATAACTTTCCACCAGAATTATACAATTTAACTCGGTTTACAACTAAGTTTCGTGTAAATAAAACTGCAGCACGACATGTTGTTGGCTCGTTCCCGCCAAAAACTCTTTGAGCAATTAGGTTTGTAATTATCTGACAGATTTAAACTTAAAATGGCAATTATCATTTCATTCAACAATTATTATAAAAAGCCTATTACTTATCAGCTGTAATTGACTTAACACTTAGACAGTCAAAGGCCCAATGGGGTTCTGTGGAGTCCCAATGTTTTGGTTGTAAGTTGTAAGTAATACATCATCTTTTCCAACAAGTGGGGCCCATAAGTACCCGAACTTGTGTGACTTGTCTACCGGGATCTAATTGTGGTATCCGGGACTGTCAAAGTGTTAAACAGTGAAGGTTACTCATTACACATTGTCTTTCTGCAAATTTTAATGATAGTAGACCTAAAATGCGCGCACGGACAAAGGACTATTGTCCGACAAATAAACTAAATACTTAAGTGAAGCTTTCTATTTTATGTTTAGTTTTACTGAAGATTTTTGTACAGTTATTTTGGCCGACAAAAGTCCCTAGAAATACCCCCGATTAGGGACTCGGGTGAAACGCAAATGAAAGGGACTTTGATGTGGCACTTTGGCGGATAAAACTTCTCGTCTTTAGGCCCTTAATGTTAGTCATGGTAACATCTTACAGACTAGGTTAACAATAATATGCTATGTTAGTGTTGAAATAAGGCCGCTTTTTCTTTGAACATTTGTCTCCTACGCGCTTTGTCCTCGGCCTCCCGTCGCTTCTCCTCTTGCTCTTGTATGATTTCGTCGTGGAATTTATTCGTTTTCGCTAACTCTTCGATTTTTGCTTCGAAGAAGTTCTTAGCACCATTTACTCCGACTTGGTCTACGTTGATCTCTGTTAGTCTTGCAAAGGCTTCTAACCCTGAATCCATTTCGAGTTCACCAGCTCTTGCTTTCCTGAAAACAGAGGAGAAAATATTATAAAATCATTTTATTCACTGTTAAATAACTACAAAACCCTTCAAACATCAATATTAATGCATGTAGCTATATTGTGACAAGATATTTCAGAAATCAAAATCAAACTGGGTAGGTATGCCGATTTATTTCTAACAAGGTCCTTTGAGAATCTAAAATTAAGCTTTAATTGTTCTGTGGAATAAGCCTTGTACTAAAGCTTTTGCTATAAAATGAAACCATTTTATAGCAAAAGCTTTAGTACACGACTTGTCGCGCGTAGGCGTTGGTTTTTCCTAAAGCTGCGCGTTGATGTAACAGTCAAACAGGACTTAGAATTTTATATGTAGAGATTAATACTACGTTTTAATAAGTTTAAACTCGTTTTAAAATAATCTAAACGCACTGTAGGTAGATCCTAGATACATGCGTTTTGTTTGATTATTTTTTACATGACCTAGATACACCTGTTTGGCAAGACGTTATGAAACGAGACATCAGGCTATACTTCGTGATAATGATAATAAACAGGCCTAGGTGATAGGTAGTTTAGATATAATGGCAAGCAAACGTCTGACCTTAGCAGTCTAGCCACGATCACGTCTTTACACAACCTTCGGCATTAAATTATATATTTAGGTATTGAGGCGGATACATAGGGGGGAAGTAGAGGTTCAAGCATAATAGTCAATAGTATTTTTATTGGTAAATACTAACTCTATCTGCTAAAGATGTACAAGTTTACCCACTGGTTGAAGCCACTTGGCAGGCTTTACCTACTTAATGCTAAGATCCTGAACAGTACCAAAGTTGCCCAATCTTTATGTCACCTCTCCTAAATGTGCCCCATTTGATTTTTCTATGTCTACCTACCTACCTAAAGATATTAATATTTTTAAAATCCGTCAATGGGAGGTCACTCGCAAAAACTAAATATAACGATGTGACGTCATAATTTGTAGCGGATGTCTCTAATGCGACTGCGCTCCTGATGAAATAGCTTACTTGATTTTACATATGTAGTACTACATATATAGTACTTTACATATATAGTTCGATATAAATAAGTAAAGGTAGCTGTTCTAGGTACCTACCCATAGCTAGGCAACTGTTTGCGTGCGTTTAAATTGACAGATAGGTATACGTTGGGTGCCACCACGTAATTAATTAGATTAATTAACAAGTTTTTTTACATTTATTAAGCAATTGTGGCTAATTGTAATTACATAATTGAAATACCTTCGTACATGGAACATTTGAATGCCTAATGAAAACTCATTGGGATAAAATTGATACGCAAAATATATTAGGTTTTGTTATTTTTACGCTTTTAATTAAAATAATCGTTAAGAGGAAAGGGTACCGGCGCTCTCTCCATACAAACGTAGTCGACTGTTTCCTCCCTGGATAAGGGGCATGGTCATGGCAGTAATAGGTTAGCAACAAAAATATTTGTGTTAGTTTCATTATCGAGGGAGGAAACCGTCGACTACGTTTGTATGAAGAGAGCGCCGGTAGCCTTTCTTCTTAATTATTGGTGTTTGAATTAATAAGGGTCGTTGAACGCATAGAGCATGCGACCGGTCGCTTTGGAAGTCTTTGGGGGAGGCCTATGTTCAGCAGTGGACGTCCTGTCGCTGATATGATGATGATGATTGGAGTTTGTAAAATATTACAGTAGTAGGTAGATAGATACAATATTTGTTTTTGTTTTTTTAAAGAAGTTATGTAAGTAGGTATATACAATGTGTTTCAGCAAAGGGGTTCTAATACGAAATGGGGTAGTTCTAGACGTCTAGGCGAACAACTTTTGTTCTACGACTTTTGGAAATTCGAACATTTCGTTCGAAGTTTTTGTTTCAGCTGATTTTCAAGTAAAAATTCCCTCAGAATTATCGAAAAAAGTTCGAATTTCCAAAAGTCGTAGTACTACCTTACATACCTACTCTTTATGGTTCTTATCAAATATTACTTTAAACAATAGGGCAGTTCTTATTTTACCTGTAAATAAGCAGGAATTCCCTAAAACTGATTTTGTTGTCGCCATCTTCATCGACTTCTGAAATCATGGCTTTCAGTCCGAGATGTGTCTGTGGAGCCCCGAGCCTCTCCATCATTCGCTTCACTTCAGTCAGATCCAGGAACCCGTCGCGGCCTTCATCGAACCTGCGAATCGAAAAAAAAAATATTAAACATTATATTGTTCACCGTCTATTAGTACTTTTTAAGGTACCGTACTTAAAAACCCCTTACTAAGGGTTGTCTGTCACGAAGCTGTATTTCACCAGTTCAAAAGTAGCCTAGGCCTTCCTCGATAAATGTACTATCCAACACAAAAATATTTTTTCAATTCGCGTACCAGTAGTTCTTGAGATTAGGGCGTTCAAACAAACATTAGATTTAAAAAAAAAATACTGAAATGGTATTATTTTAAGTTTTATAAATCTAAGACTCTGATTAGTGTAGGGGTACAAAAGGTCTACTATTAAACTTGTTTCACAAAAAAAGGCAGAATCGCAGACCTGATAGTTTGACTGTAATTGCGAAGTTCAGGCTGAAATCTGACTAAAATTTCACTAAAGTTCAAATAACTTTTGAACCGCTAATTATTGCAGAACATACAAGGGGAGTTAATTAAATCGACCGGTACTGAGGTCCCTCAACCCCCAGCAACCAATGATCCACCCCCCTTGTTACACCGTGTATAGTACCTATAGAGTATAGATTTACAGAGCATACCTCTAAAATCACTGGCATGGGTAACTACTATGTTATCCCACCGTCAAAATTTAAGGCCGTTTACCAGAACGGAACTCAATATGATAATCAGAATAACAGTCAGAAGTACAAAAAATGTGGGTAGGTACTCTAGGTACTAGGTATCGTAGAAATATACAGAGCGAAATAACTACCACTTTATAGCGTGGGTTTATTGTGCCTTGTTATCACACGCTATCACTCCATAATTTGTTACGTTAAGAGGAAAGGGACCCGGTCGCTTCTCCATACAAACTATTACAAACGTAGTCGACTGTTTTCTCCCTGGATAATGACACTAGAGCAAATATTTTTGGTGCATAGAACTTATAACTGCCATGACCATGCCCCTATTTTTTATTTTTTTTATAGTTTTTATATCCTAATTTCTATGATAATTAGAAAATGAAAAACAAAAAATAGGGGCGTAGTCATGGCAGTTATAGGTTTTATGGCACAAAAATATTTGTGCTCGTGTCGTTATCCAGGGAGGAAGGATTTTGATACGTTTGTATGAAGAAGCGACCGGGTGGGTACCTTTCCTCTTAAGTAAAAAGTTTCACTTGTCTGTCACTATTGGAAAAGTTGTAAAGCATAGTGTAATAGTTGAATACAAAGGTGGTGTAATACCATAGCAGTATCATATTTTATGGGACGACCGTTATATGTGTTGCGAGTGTCACATGTACGGGGAATGCTAATTATTATTATCTAAGTATAGAATATTGTTCGACATTTCGCACAGCGCCATCTAAGCATCAAACTAACTAATAAGGCTTGTGTATAATTAAACCAGATAGAGGTACTTATACTTTATATTATTATTTTTCGAAATTTTAAAGGTAGGTAACCTACTTCTAATAGTTAGGTAAATAACAAAGAGAAACACAAGAGTCAAAAACCCTCTTATTTCCGAGATGTGAATTTAAACCTTAGATTTAGACACAGATTTACTCGTGAACTATAGTCTCAATACTATCCCTATAGATTATATAAGGAACTATAGTCTAAACACTATCCCAATAGATTATATAGGGATAGTGTTTAGACTATAGTTCACGAGTAAATCTGTGTCTAGATAGATCTAAGGTTTAAATCCACATCTCGGACTATCCTTAAACCTCGTTTCGGAATAAGGGGGCTAGAGTCTAAAGTTATGCCCGCGCTAAGCCCATCGATTGTTTTTCTTTTCTTTCTAAAATTACCTTCTGTAACACTTTTCAGCATTTTTAGGGTTCCGTGCCCAAAGGGCAAAAAACATAACCCTCCCTTTTGGCTTCGCCGTAGTCGGGTAGAAAACGGGACCTTCTTACTAAGACTCCACAGTCTGTCTGTCACCAGGCTGTATCTAATGAATCGTGATGCTAGACAGTTGAAAATTTCACAGATGATGTATTTCTGTTCCGCTATCACTATCACTACATAGTATAAAACAAAGTCGCTTTCTCTGTCCCTATATCCCTATGTATGCTTAAATCTTTAAAACTACGCGACGGATTTTGATGCGGTTTTTTTTAATAGATAAGAGTGATTCAAGAGGAAGGTTTATATGTATAATACATGCATAATAAAGCCGTGCGAAGCCGGGGCGGGTCGCTAGTAACAACTAATACTAAAAACAATATAATGGAACTCTTGTGCGCGAGTCCGACTCGCACTTGGCCGGATTTTTACTTTGTGTTATTTAGAGCATAAAGTTTATTTAATATAGGTACCTAGGTCTTATTAAGTTTATGTACCTCATTTAATTCAATGGTAGGTATAAACAAAACTGCAGGATTTGAGTGTATCTTGTATGATTCATTCGTTTAATTCGCTTAAAATAATTGTCATAATATTATCCTTAAAATTATCCTGTTATACAAACTATTTTCGTAATGATGAGTGTCAATTTACCTTTATTATTATTGTTTATATCCTAGGGTATTTGTGTTATATACACATTGTGTAAGTAAGTAAGTACCTAAATAACAAGCACATATAATACTTATTAGAACATTCCAAAAATTGGAAATGTTTCTTTGTGTACGTACATCCAACGTTTCCCATTTTTTATATACTATATCAATGTTTACTATTAACTATTTTAACATTAATTAATTTAAAAAAATATAAATGTAATTCGATACCCAATAAAATTACCTATACTTACACTTGCATAAATTTAGATTTGTATCTGTAAAATCGAATGTGTTATGAGACTTTGAATTTTTAGTGTTTCATTGTTGGAAACTACCCTACCTACTTACACACTGCGTAAGTAAGTAGGTACTTACTTACTTAAATAACAAGCAAGCACGTACTCGTAATACTAATTAGAACATATCCCATTTCCCATTTTTTATTTTTTTATTTAGTTAGTTTTAATTTAATTACATTAATAATAAAAAAAAATGCCATTCGATACCCAATAAAATTACTTAAGTATGCACTTGTAAAAATTTAGAATTGTATCTGTAAAATCGAATGTATTATGAGACTGAATTTTCGGTGTTTCATTGTTGGAAACTACCCTACCTACACACTGCGTAAGTAAGTACTTACATAAATAACAAGCACGTAATACTTACTAATTAGAACATTCCCTGAAGTAATGGCAATGAAATTAATGGGGAAAGATGTCGAAGTAAATATTAACATTATTGTGGAGTGGGTTGCCTTTTCCAAATATTTCACCTTGACCTAAGGAAATGGCTTGCGTTAAATATCACATGCTAATCTAATATAATGTGATGTGGGTGTGTGTTTTAGCTACTTATTGATTTGTCAATTTTAAATTATTTGCATATAACATGAACATCCGCTAAGAAAAAAAATTGTATTAAAAACTACGCGGACGAAAGTCTCGGGAAAAATGCAAGGACGAAACAAAATTGTTTCGTTTCCTATCTTGGGTACGATTACGCGGACGACATCATGTCCGGCCGTCCGTCTGTCTGTTTGTCTGTCCGTATGTCACCACCGATTTTGTCAGATACGGATGGATGGATTTTTCAAATCTGTCGATACTCAATACCAATCGTTTCAGATTTTGTTAAAATTAATCGGTGACTCCTTTAGTAATTTTTCTCTAAATGTTTCTTTTTAGGGTTCCATACCCATGGGGAAAAACGAGCGCGATTTCGACTAGCACTTAGTTAGCCGGTTTTTTTTAATTGTTCTGATGTAGTCATTTGTGCCTTTTAAAATCAAATATTGACCCGGTATCATCTTAAAGATAGTACACCTAGTTGTTTAAAGTCCTTACAAAACCAGCAGACCATTGAGACGCTTGTAACGATACATTAATTGTAGAATAGAAGAATAGAATAGAAAAACATTTATTTGGACAAGCACACGACAAATACATATTTAGCACAGTTAATAGTTGTTGACAAAACAAAACATAGAATGTATAACAATAAGAAACAAAAGAATAAGATAAAAAGACAGGAAATTATAAGAATAGGTACAAGGTCCAAAAAGTATAAGATAGAGTGACAGACAATTCAGAAAATACAGTAGAAAGAAAAAAAAAAGAAAAAAAAATTTATAGTAATAAGTTTTGAAGTTAGTTGGGAACAGATGAACATACAATACATACAGGTCTAAAACATAACCCTCCCTTTTGGCTTCATCGTAGTCGGGAGTCGTAGAGATGAAGAACAAAACTAACAAATTACCAACAATTCATCTAGGTCTCTAACATTAACATTTTAGAAAGGAGTCAATGCTGACGACAACATTATACGAACGGTTGCAATAAGATGTATCTCGCGTGTTACGCTACACTAATCCCAATTTCGTAATAAAATTGATAAGAGGTAGGTAAGTATATAATATTGACACGAATTTAAGCGCCAAGTTCTATAATACCATTCCATAACAGATGATAAATAGACAGATAAATGTTTTTGTTACGACTAAAGTGTTTTGACGTGACAACGTTTTATAAATTGGTTTGCCGGGTGACACTTCAAGAAACTGCGTTACGCTCCGCTGACGTTATGCGCTCACAATGAGAGCGAGTGAGAGGCACGCGTCCCTTCCACTCGGGCATGGTTAGCCCGCCTAAGAGCGAGAGAGACAGACATAAAAAGTGAAAGGCACGCGTCCCTTCCACTCGAGCACAGTTGTTGTCACGTAAAACTTTCGCCCGTATACCGACTTTACAGGCAACCAGTTTTTTTACCCTATTAATAAGACTCCACTGTCTGTCTGTCTCTCACCAGGTTGTATCTCATGAACCGTGATAGCTAGACAGTTGAAATTTTCACAGATGACATCAAATGCAACATGCAATAATTAAAAGCAGAATATAATGGTACGGAACCCTTCGTGCGCAAGTTCGACTCGGATTTGGTCGGATTTATTTTTGTTTTTCATCCAGACAAGTTGTGTTGTGATATTTAATTTATAATATTACTAGCGACCCGCCCCGGCTTCGCACGGCTATATTATCCATGTATTATACATATTATAAACCTTCCTCTTGAATCACTCTATTAAAAAAAACCGCATCAAAATGTTTTAAAGATCTAAGCATACAAAGGGACAGGGATATAGGGACGGCGAAAAGTGACTTTATTTTATACTAAATATGTAGTGATGTGAAAACATTTAATTGGTTCTTAGTTCTTAGTCACTTCTTCAGATATTCCTAAATGTTTGTTTTCCGAATAAAATAGAATTAAAAACGGGATATTAAGTATTTTCAAAAAGCATGGAAAATATAACGTTAGTGGTGAAAATAACCATCTTACTTTAAAATCTTATTGTTACTATACCAGTGTGCATGGATTCGTCAATAATTAATTGTCATTTCTGCCTTTGGTAACTTTATATCGCTCAAGGTTCATGACGTTTCTAGTTGTCGTTTTAGCCTAATACAGGAAGGCAAAAATTGTTGTTGTGTCCTATTCAAATTGTAGGAGTGCCGAGAAAAATACACTGATCTCATTCTATACCTACGGAGACTATGTACAGTATGCTTCATAAGTACACTATCAGCTTGCTACGATAATACAAGTATTGGACTTACGACCTTCTTCTAATAGACGTTGAACACAAACATAAATACTTCAATTAAAAGTACCTAATCAGTGTGATTATTATTTTCAACATGATAGCTATGTCTTTAGTTGGCCGAAAAGGTATAAACCGCCACCCGCTGCACCAACCAACGTGGGTTCGATCTATTACGTTGTTATAATGTTCAAATAGTGCTGCACAGTATTGTAAACGTTAAGGTGTCAGTGTACTTTTGAACGTTGATTGTACCTAGAGTACTTCTACTGACATGATTTATTGACTTGAATAACTGATGTCTATTTCTAGCATTTTATGAATTGATTGTCGGCATCTACCTAACCTACTCGTAGATGGACTCGAAGGTTGGCCAATGATAATCAATTCTTCAAGTCGCGAATATAGGCATATCCTATACTAACGTTAGAAAAAGGAGATATTTTTACAAGCTTTTATTTTGCTTAACGAATAGGTTTTGAAAGTACTGCAACGATTTGAAAATCGGTCCTAGACAGATCTTATCCCCAAACTTAGTAATATAATATTAGCTACTTTTATCCAAATATTCCACGGAATCAAGATTTACACAGATAAAACCCCAGCTAGTCATATAGTACGTAGGTAATTAAACTAACTTAGCCCTTTACATAATTAATGTAAGTAAGTAGGTATAATTATTGTACCTGTAAATTGTATGGAACCACGAATAATTCCTACAAGACACTATTGTTTATAGTTTTTAATATGTATGGAAAGCTTATGTTCACTGTAAGCTATAGTTGTATAATCAACTGTCAAAAGTCTCTGCCCACCGTAACGTTTACAATCCTGTGCAGCACTATTTGAACACTATAACAACGTAACCTGTGGATCGAACCCACACGTCGCGTCGTCGGTTGGTGTAGCGGGTAGCGGCTTATACTACTCGGCCAACTAAAGACATAGCGAACATGTTGAAAATAATAATCACACTGAGTAAGTACTTTTAATTCAAACTTGCTGAGTACTTTTAATTTATATGTTTGTGTGTAACGTCTATTAGAAGAAGGTCGTAAGTCCAATACTTGTTGATAGTATTATTGTAGCAAACTGATCATTTACTTATGACCCATATGATATTGTACCTACATAGGTATAAATTCTGTGGCTATAGGCAGGCCTACCTACCTAGTTCTAACCCAAGTATATATCAGTATTTCTCATGTCCTATATCGTCATAATTACAATGAATTACTTATAACAAAGCCTACTTACGTAACTAGCTATAGTTAGTTTGAAACTACCGTTATGAAAGACAAAACCCTATTGAAATTCATTCGCCGACAAAAACATGGTACCTAAGTGAAATATTAGCTGCACAGTTGCTAACAGACCATGTAGCGGATTACAAATCGCATTGTCTTTCAAGCCATTTTCAAGGCAAGAGACAAGCTCGTTACTGCCTAACTAACTCCACGTGTAGTTAAATTAGCGTTTGTCTGCGATTTCGTCCGCGTAAAGTTTGAATTTTCCAAAATAATGTCAATATTTTGTTGTTTGTTGTTAAGTTGCCAAATATTCAGATTGGTTTGACTCAGGAATAGGTACTCAGGATTTTAAATTTTATGCTTATACTAGCGACCCGCCCCCGGCTTCGGACGGCTGTATTATGCATGTATAATATCTTAAAACCTTCCTCTTTAATCAATTTATCTATTAAAAAAAACCGCATCAAAATCCGTTGCGTAGTTTTAAAGATCTAAGCATACACAGGGACATAGGGACGGCGAAATGTGACTTTATTTTATACTATGTAGTGATGATATAGATACTTATCTATAAACATTTAAAAAAAAATAAACCTACCCACTTACGCTAATTTCATTAAGTAAGTATTAAAAAATCTAAAACCTACCGCCCAATATAGGTTCTTACTAAAATTTTATAGCTCCGCCACACTATGCTCCTAGCGCAATTATTCACTCTGCCGCGATGTTGCCCTGTCTGCCTGTGCTCTGCCCTTGCTCTGCCTTGCGCTGTCCATACACTGCTCTACTCGCGCAACAATGAATCGTGCAATTAATCGCGCCGCTCCACACTTGTCATTAGTGTTGCCGCACTATCGATAGTTTTACTATCGATAGTTTTCAGCTGAAAAGTATCGATACTATCGATAGCTCGAAACGAGGCACTACTATAGATACTATCGATAGTATCGATAGTATTGTTGCAACGAATAAAAAACTATCGATAGTATCAATAGTTATGAGCTATCGGTAGTATAAATAGTTTTTTTATTTACGAGCAACAATACTATCAATATTATTGCCTCGTTTTGAGCTATCGATACTATCAAAAGGCTATCGATACTTTCGGTTTTTAATGAACTATCGATAGACTATCGATTATTCAGCGATAGTCGACTATCGTTCAGCAACACTACTTGTCATTTGCTATACAATGTCTTTGTACAATGGACGTAGAAACTGTGGCAGCGTGTGCGCTATGGATTTTTGGTATAGCAAATTATATCAATGTAATACAAAGAAATATACATCGTCGTCGTCGTCCTCGCCAACGGAGATGGTGGATGACATCTATTCATCGTAATAGAACGAACGTCGCGGCGACATGATTTTCAAAAATGACGCGTGTGTCTTGCGTGAGCGCTCGATGCAGACTGCGGCCACGCGAATATGTGGCAGTCAGCCATGGGCCAACCACTCGCGCTCATATTGCCGGTCCTTTGACTCGCGCCCAAATACCGACAAGGTGGGCGTGACCAGGAGCTAGACTTGCGGCATAGCGAGTAACGTTGCCACACTACGTCTCTGCCTTCTGTTTTCCCTACTTCCCACGCCACTCGTCGAGTGTGTGGCGGGGCCATTAGAACGCGTTCTGTTTTTGGTTTTTGCACAGTAGTTCGCATTGGTAAATTATTTGGCCAAAATATTTTGTTTTTTAATTATTTAATTTACTTACATTAAACTAATAATAGGTACGTTGAATATTAATAAATTAAATAGGTAGTACCTACAGTTGACAATTCACAAAATCATAACTACAAAATAAAAGTATGAGACTTGAGACAGTGGTACTGTTCAAAGTTTTTAACAATGATATCCTTGTTGAATGCTTTGTTTTATAAGTAAGCTTTGATATGAGAAGGTGCTTATTATGTAAATTCCGATCGGCAGTAACTAAAATAACTTAAGTTTATTTTTATGAAACTGTTAACCTCAAACGTCGTTCCCCAAAACAAACAGCGCATGCGCTGCGGGAGCATTGTTGAAATGCGTACGCGTTTAATCGCGGTTTAATGTATGAAACATTCATGTTTTGACGTTAAGGGCAATTGTGATTCATTTTGTGAATAAAACATTAGCTCATTAAATCACTATGTACGCCATAAGTAAATATTTTTAAAGAAACCAGAAATATAAACGAGAAAATATTTATAATTCTCAAAGCAATTTGCAAACAGCAATTAATTTAGCAAAGGAAACAGCCAATGTTAACTAAAACTTCTGGTTAATACAAATGTTTCTGCTCTGCTATTTACGTTAGGTAAGAGACTGAAATGTTAAATTAGCCGATGAAATCGAAAACATCAGAATTTATGTCAATGATTTAAATTAGCACTTTAAATAACTACCTACCTTTAAATTTTAACGGCCTGTTCTGAAATACTGAAATTGCTCGGCAGATGTGATGTGATGACATCAAAATGATGATAAGATAAACTTCCTAAAGGAATTTCGTGGGTAATAATAGTCTTGCGTGTAATTAATGTCCTTATTTTTTTACGACTGTCTTTAATAGAGCAAATGAAATTGCAACCTATTTTGGCGCGCTCGTCTATCGAACTCTAGAATCAATTAAATTCTGTCATTCTTCGTTTAGTACAACAGTAACCTATTTTGCAAATTTATTTGAGTAATAAATTAGATGGGGCGTCCAGTTTCTGGGTTTATTAGAGTCAGGTCAGGTCAGGTTATGTAAACGCAACGGTTTTGGCAAATTTCCAATTTGTTAGGTGTGCAGGCATTGCAGTAGTTTGGTTTGCAGGCTGGCTTTATGTGCGCTATTTGATCCATCAGCTTCGTGATAAACTAGAATTTAATTAGGGACCTGTTTTCTAGTATTTGGTATTATAGTAGATATCACAGGAATGTTCTTAGTTCTAATGAGGTAGAGTGAATGCGGAAAACCAAAACCAAAATTGGCAAGCGAACTTAAGTGATACCTATTTACAAGAAAAACCAGCAAACTTGTTACGTAACTAGATCTGCTGGGGTTCACTACGCTAGATCGAAACACTCTGCTGTGGCCCGTAGTAAATGCCTGGGATGAGGAAGTTTTTTAAATGATCCTCAATTTCAAGAAGTTTCCTTTTTTCACCAGCAGCTTAAGCTATTGGTAAACTATAAACAAAAACTAAAGGAGAAAAACTTCCCGCTGTTGTTGTAATTTTAAGTTAATTTAAGCGAGCGAAACGAGCGTAATTGCAAATTATTGAGTTCGTAAGTAATAAAAACTTAACAACTTAGCACAGTTCAATTGTCAAGGAATTACGATTAAAATCCAACTTAACTCAAAGTTATTGTTGAAATAGAATTGAATGATTTAGGTTTTTACGTGCCTGCAATATCGCAACCGCAGGCTCGGCACGATTGTTGCATCACACCGCATATGTAGGACGTGAAATAAAAGTAGATAGGTAGGTCTAGCTGCTTCCTTACTTTTTCACATCCCATTCTTCTTTTTTTTTTTCAATCATTGAATCTAGGCCACCATAAAAATATAGAAGGATCATTTCCAGTGCTTCCAATCGATATTGATTTTAACAAAACACGGTCTGGTTTATAAAACCATATATCATATTAAATTTTAGTTCATTCACAGTGGTTCGACGCAACAAAAGAATTGGGTCAAATATGGGTCGAATGAATTTTTTCGTAATTTTTATTTAAAAATTAAAATTTAATTGAATAAAATTAGCTATTAGTATAATTCAATTCAGTAGATTCATCCTACTAAATCAATTCTAGTTAAGTTATTGGAAAAGCAACGTAATCAACGTGTTTCATTAATAAAATCTTACTCACTACAACCTGATTAGAGATGCATACATAACAGATTAGTTTGTATTCGTTGAATCATATCATCCCATACCTACTAATATCAATACGTTATTTGATACATTCATAGGACACCGGATATAACCGATTCATTTACTCGATAACTCATATGTCACAGTCACATTGAGTCAAATAACTCCAAGGTATTTTTACCCATAAGGACAACGCGTGTAGTAAATAACTATAAATAGCATATATTTGGAATTTTGATTGAGTAACCGAAGTAATACTTTTCATTTTTTGTTTTTGATTTTCATAATTACGTTCTATAAGTACTTAATCTTTTTACTTAATAATGTTTATTAGATAATTATTATATCTTCTTTAGTTACTATAATATTATCTTACTAATCAATCACGCCCTGGAATCCAGAATTCTAAAAATTAACGAAGAAATATAAAAAAAATATAACGAGTTACCTACTAACTTTACTTTGCACGTTATATTCAATAGTTATTCTTCTTCGTATCGATATCACAATTAATGAAAGAGGGAAATGATTAGGTAAAGTCAGTTCAATAGTTCAAAATATTATTCTTATAAATACCTAATAATGCGAACATAAAATAAAATCATGAGTCACGACTGATTATGTCCCGTCACCCTGCATCACAGCTCAATGATACCGACTGCGAACTTCCTCTTTGATGTTTGTTGACCGATTTGTAACTTTTTAAAATATTTATGTGACGAATTGAGAACCTCTGTTTTTTGAAGTCGGTATACAGAGATTTTTGTCCTATTGAGAATGTTTACAAAACAGAGAAAGTATGGTGTAGGGTACAAAATGAAATTGATAACAAAACAGAAAAAATATGGTGTGGTATAGTAGTACTTATACAAAATTGGCAAGAAAAACATTGACAAAAAAATGCAGTGTTTGTCTGAGATTTCTATAATATGAGTGAGTAGGTAAACACGTTATAATAATGACTCATATTTTATACTAAAAGACCGCTTCCGTCAACTACAACTTTTTAGCATTTTGCAGTAACGATGACTAACTTGACACACAGGTGTGAATGGATCTTATACCCAGTAATTAGTCTGTGTCATTGATAGAAAATATAGGTCATTTAGTGTTTATAAAATTAATATAATACCTATCTTAGAACAATGCTGTGATCTTCTGACATCTAACTATTTATTTTCGTATCGACATTAAGCCTGTTTACTTTGCCTTTTGTTTACTTTTATTGTTATCATCATTCACAATAGACTGTTTATATATAAAATGCAGCAAAGAGTTGACTTTGTTTTCTAATCTATTTAGATGAGGATGCGGGTCATTGTGATTTCCGATATACAAGACTGAGATAAAGGGATAACTCTTCAAAGTTACATGAAGTTACGAATAATTCAAGTACACGGTTGAATAAATAAAAGTTTTAGGTCTTGAAATTATTCTGGTATCTATTGAATTAGTAAAGTATACAGTCCGTTTTATCTAACTAATTATTCAAATTAACATGTTCTAGGTCATGCACACTGATAACAAACAGTGTGCGAAGCACTAGACTTTCAGTCTCTTATAATTATCTTTAGGACGGTATTTTGTTTACTGTGGGGTCTGTGGGTGTGAATATAGAATGGAATTGAAAGTAAAATGATATAACTAACCTTATTATTCTTTCAAACATAGCGTGACGCTTTTCATATTAGTCTCCCACGTTGATGTGCATTGTCATTTTTAACTATTCTACCTTAATGTGGCTATACGCGTTACTCATACTTAATTAAAACATTTTGTTTGTCTACTTTCTCCGTTACTGTACTGTTCATGTACAAAGTTATATATTTTAAATGTGCAAAACATGTTTTATGGACAAATTATTAATATTTTATAGCACATAAATGCTAATGTTAATTTATTTATTTCCTCGTGTATGTATCCTCATGCGTTTAGACATCATTCTGATAAATATTGTTTTATAAAAGGTACTTGACGTATTTTATTCAAACTCGTGAATGTTTATCACGTTATCACCTATACTTACCTAACTGTCATATCATTTTACAATTTTGTTATATAAAGTACCTACCTGGTAGTAAACAAATATTAACAAAAATCAAATACCTTCATAGTTGATTTTTGAGATATTTAACAAAGTACCGTCTTAATCTTAGGTACCTAGTTGATAGAAAATGCTCTTGTTTTTTTGTTATTATTTTAGTATCTATGTAGTTGTAAAATTATTATACAGATAAACTTCATTAATTATTTTAAAATACGATCTTGGTGTAAGTATGATGATGATGTCAGATAGGTATTTAATTTACCTTTGCCTTTAAAATGACCTGCCAAATGTTTTGTGAATTCATGTTTATTGAATTTCCCATGGGTTTCCCTGTTTAATGTTACGCCTGTTACATACCTATCCACTAAAATTGATTAAAATTAACCTTATAAACATAAATACTTAATGAATAAAGGACAAGCTAATTTGTAAGTTTAGCAGCACGACTAAATCTTTATATAGGTACTTATTTCCCTACCTTCAAAAAGATCCTTCTCAAGGTTAAGGTTTGCAAAAAATAAACCAAAACACTTACTTGTTAAAGGTCGCTTCATACTGCTTTATTTCCTTTCTGGAGAACTCGTGAAACTCAGTAAATACGTTAACAAATTTATATTTAGGCTTTATTTCGAGTCCTTCTTCGAGTTTATCATTGATTTCTTGCCTTCTGGAGAGGATTCCGGTCAGTTCGTCTGTAGCAGCCATCGATACGATTTGCGCGCCAAAGGTTATGGATCAAGAGGTGACTGTTCGCAGATTATCGGAGGTGAGAGGCTGTCTGCGCAGCGAGCAACGAAATGATACTGGCGGAGCCGGCTCAGCGGCAGTCAGTGCCTCGCACTCGCTCCCTCGCTGCCCGCGGGGGACAAACGATCGAATCGTGTCCTCGCCTTGACGCCCGTACACACGAGAATAATTTGTCTGTTACCGCAACAATACGAAATTCATACTATAAATCGACAATACAGTTAACATTATCACATTCATAATTTAAATACATTTAAGCGTTTAACAATATGACAACATTTTACTAATCGTTCTTTAGCGTGTTAATGAATAAGAGCACGAACGTTTGTTAATTGAATATTAGCAACTTGTAAACATTATTGTTTTCACTCTTTTGTATTAAAATTGGTAGATCTACTAAGTTATTTCTCAATTCCAGAGTCTTTAATTGAACTTTGTATACTTATATTAAAGTACCTATTTACTACGAACGATTTAGATTGATAAATCGAAGAAATAGCCATTAAAATTATTGATCTAATAATAACCAACAATAATATCCTTAGTAATAACTATAGAATGTAATTTTTTTTTGTCTGTTTCTTGTGTAGGTACTGAATTTATTAAAAAAAATCTATCGATAGTATTTTAGGCTATTATACTGAATTGTTAGCTTTATCTTATTATGATTTTGAGATTTAACATGCGGTAGGTTAACTGAAAATAATAGTTAAAACATCTATTTTAGTAATAACTTAATAAGTAATATTAGTAAGTAAGTAGGTATATTTATACAGCTTATTTTTTAATGAAGGTGGCGGCGGGGGGGGGGGGGGGGAATCATGTAATGTGTGTTTTCTATGTAATGTAAATATACAAGAAATATAGATACTTTAGTTAACAAAGTTTTTCAGTCTGATTATGCAGTATTTAATTATTGAACTAAAGCATACAATACTGCAGTTTGTCCGTCATAGTTTCCAAAAACCAGACCAGACTAATAAGTACGAGTATACAAAAGAAAGTTAATTACTAAAATAATAGGTCTAAATTGTAGCTGCACGTCGCAAACGAAATTTGCATTCATATCTATCTATTATGATCATTGAACTTTACTGTAAAATTAAACAATTACGCACCTCTACCTAGCTACCATTATTAGTGGTTTGTATACGAAGTACTCCAAGAAATTTAATTTCATAATTGGCACAGACCTCCCCTGAGATATAGATGACAAATAGTAGAGTTTAAAAGCAAGCCAAATGTTTAGTCCTTTTCGAGCACCATGAGGCGACACGCGAGGTATCAAAACAATATTTTATTAACAAAAATAACTTCCAAAATTAATTTTAATAAAAATTGACTACAGTTCTTGAAATAATCCGAACTTTCTAATAAATATATTTAATTTATAGCAGTTCTGTAGACGCATAATTTATTTAGTTATTTATGTCCGCAATTTTACCAATAATATCCACCGGGCGAATTAAAACGTAACTTTTTGATTTCAAAATTAAACTTAAAAAAAGAACCTTATAATCCTCATTGACTTAATATTATGAAAATTCTTTGTTTTTGGAACGAAGTTCCTTATTGCGCGTTGTGAAAGGGGGCTAAACGGAAAAAAATCTTACGAAAAGTTGTCACGACACTTTTTGCTATAGTAAGCTATTGTAAGCTGTGCGGCGTCGCATGTTTCTCTGTCTGTCTCTCTCTCTTATAGAAAACTTCGTTCCATCAACCAATTAATATTTAAAATACAGAATTTTCAGGTCTGAAAGCCTCGGGCGAGTTGGTGATTTAGAAAAGAACAAAAACACAGATGGGAACACCGACACTAGTGATCGTCGACAGTCCCGCTCGCAAAGGAGACGGAACTTCATAAAAGATTACATTATAGACTACACTACTAACTCGAATTTACATGGTCTTAAGTATATTGGGGAGAGAGAGCGCACATATGTGGAAAAGTAAGTAATTTTATTTAAATACTGACTAGCAGTGTATCGTGGTTTCACCCGCGTAACTCCCGATCCCGTGGGAATATCGGGATAAAAAGTAGCCTATGTTGTTCCCAATTAATCAATGTATCCTCATACCAAGTTTCATTTAAATCGGTTCAGTAGTTTCGGAGCCTATTCGTTACAAACAAAGGAACATTAAAATATTTTCTCTTTATTTTATTAGTGTTGATTTTAGAGCCTATTCAATGCAATTTTTCCCTGCGAGGGCTACGAACGTCTCAGTATGCAATATTTTAAAATGTTATGAGCTACATACATGTTACAAGAGAAAATATCAATCTGTTTGTCAATAAATTAAACTAGGTAAGTACCTACTACCTACCTATTTGCCAACCGAAACATTTGTTATTTTTTACTTTTAAGGATCTTCTGGCTGTTCATGTTTATCTGCTGTGTGGTCCTCTGTTCTGGTCTTATAAGGAAGGTTTGGATTAAATGGAACGAAAGCCCGGTGATTGTCAGCTTTGCTGAAAACCCAACACCAGTGTGGCAGGTGAGAAAAATAACAAACTTTTATGTAGGTATGTTTTAATTTTGAAGTTATACTTCTTTAGGCGCGTTATGAAAAAATGATGAGAGTGAAATTTTACAAAAGCGTCACACAAAATTCTCACGTCACACAAAATTCTCACGTCACACAAAATTCTCACGGGAGAAGTTGTTTAAATCTAAATTGAACTTTATTGATTGTGTTGACAATCCTTTTCCAGTCCAGAGTTTTTTGTCGGACGAGTTTTTTGTCGGACGAGTATTTTGTCGAACGAGTTTTTTGTCGGACGAGTTTTTTGCCGGACGAGTTTTTTGTCGGACGAGTTTTTTGTCGGACGAGTTTTTTGTCGGACGAGTTTTTTGTCGGATTTTTTATTTTTTATTTTTTATGTGTTTCTGGCAGTTTTCTTTTACAAAAATAGATAAAAAATACTCAGGAAAGTATTATATTTTTAGGGTTCCACACCCTTTGGGTTGGAACCCTATTACTAAGACTTCGCTGTCCGTCCGTCTGTCCGCCTGTTTGAGGCTGTATCTCATGAACCACGATAGCTAGAGAGTTGCCATTTTTGCAGATGATGTATTTCTGTTGCTGCTATAACAACAAATACTAATTCAGAAAAAGTAAGTAAGTACTTAAATAATTTTTGAGTATGTTAAAAGAATTTTATTTTCTCATCTTTTTGTCCAGATTCCATACCCGGCCGTAACAGTGTGTTTTGAAACGAAAGCGATGCAGACAAAATACAATTTCACTTTGAACTACAATTTGTACTACAACAACGAAACTTACCAGAATATGACTGAAGAAGAGTGAGTCTGTTTTAATATTTAATTAAATATTTTTAAATACGTACCAATGAAAAAAGAATTTTCCAAATCGGTTCAGGCGTTTTCGAGTACATAATCGGCATCGTCGCGTATTTTTTTATGTAAGTATGTTGACATAAAAAAAATACGCGACGAATTGAGAACCTCATCCTTTTTTGAAGTCGGTTAATAAACCGATGTAAGGCTCCGGACTAAGTTTTCGGTTAAGTATAATAATATTCAGTCCGAAAAAATCTAATGTTGAAACTCTCATTCCACTCTGATTCACCGACGAAGTTCCACCGGGTGGATCTATGTGTATTTTTCTGTCCTCTTCAATCCACCGTTTTAGAACAACAAAAAAATGGTTGTCTGTAAAGTCTGTTTCCGGACGATAATTTTACGTGACAACCATGGCAACGATAAAACGTTGCTATAGTTACCTTGTCAATAACATGAGGCGTTCCAGTAACGACGCGTGACGTCACACTTTTTTGAGATTGCAGGTGTTCACCAATTTATAAAACGTTATCACGTCAAAAACTTATCTCACGAGGTTAATTTATTTCCGGACAACGTAGATTTAATCCGAGCTTAGCAAGCTGTTGCGGTAACACGAACAGCTTCTGCTTAGCATACTTTTAACATATTATTTCAGATCAACGACAAAAACACAGAGTTGGGAGTAATCGTTTTTAGGGTTCCGTACTCAAATGGTAAAAACGTGACCCTATTACTCCACTGTCGGTCCGTCCGTCTGTCTATCACCAGGCTGTATCTCACGAACCGTGATAGGTAGACAGTTGAAATTTTCACAGATGATGTATTTCTGTTGCTGCTCAACAAATACTAAAAACAGAATATAATGGTACGGGACCCTTCGTGCGCGAGTCCGACTCGCACTTGGCCGGTTTTATTGGTTTTAATTTTACATTTGTATTAAATGTTTAGACGTCACCTATTCGAAGATATATCAATGGTTTGCGACGATCATCTTGCCCCGGTCAACGGTCGTAAATTTTCATCGGGATATGATATTGTTTCCAATATAAAAGAAGTAAGTAATAACCTTTGATTATAGTAAAATATTTTAATCAAAAATAATAATATACTTGTTTAAACTAAGGTGCTTCCCTCCCCTTTCTCATCCATCCCCAACTCAAACACATAACTTTTCTACTTTTCTTTCGCTTTCCTCATTCTTCTCTTTTCCTAAAAGAGGCGTGGATGGAGCATAATAGGTATCTAAATTACCGAAACGCCTATTTCTATTTCTCTTCTCCCAAAAAAAAGGTCTGCCGGTCTGTGCAAATGAGAACGTCACCGTGCCAAGCAACTTTCGTAGGTAGGTCAGAGAATTTGCATGGCGCTGTGACGTATAATGGTGTTAAGAACAGACAAAATAAATAATGACGACTAGGTACATGGTGGAACGAAAAAAATGGGCTAGTCATAAAAGTAGAGACGGATGCTAAACGAGAACAATTATTTTGTCTACGGTCTTAGTTCAGAGCCGTGATTGGTAAATTTTTCTGTTCTGTTCCGGTTAACGACGTTCTTAAGTGATTTATGTTATTTAATTTTTAATAATCTGTTAAAGTTGATTATAAAAATTAATTTTTCACAGGTATCACCGAATTTAACTGAAGTTTTCTTCGGCTGTAAGTGGAAAGACATTCCGAGTCAGAACTGTTCTGAATTATTTTCACCTATCTGGACTGAAGAGGGACTGTGTTACACTTTCAATACACTTGGACCTGATGAGTTGTTTCGAACTGAAAAGTAAGTTTCTAACGCCCGAATACTGAAAGGCGTAATCGTAAGTGGCGATAAAATTGACATTCAAGTGTAGGTTTCAATAGGATAGGAGCGTCTTAAATATTTAAGGGACCCCTAAACATTTGAGATTCGTTTGAGTAGGTATTCGGGCATTATTCTGTCACGAAATATTCTGAAGTGTCACGTTACGAAGACGTGAGGTTCGGACAGATCTAAATTATTAATTAAAAAAAACTGTACCAAGTGTGATGAATGTAGAGACCTCATGTTAACATTTCATGAATTTTTATCCCAGTATTCCTGTGGAATCAGGGCTTACCTGGCCAATAATAAGGCTCAACGCTGGTTCCTATATAGTATCTATTTACTATGTTAAGAATGCCCAAAGATAATGGAAAAAAGTATATACTTAACTGTTTTTGTTTCAAAGTTTGCATCAAGATTATCCTTACCTTGAACTGGAAAAGACAGCACTGTCATGGAGTTTAGAAGAAGGGTACGCTCCATCAACTCCTTTGGAAACTTACCCGCATCGAGGATCTGTAAGTACTCTATGATTGTCTGTAAAGTCGGTTTACGGACGATTATTTTACGTGATAACGTAATAAGAACTCTTTTGTATCGTTGACATTACCATTTTGCATACCTTAATACGTTGCTATGGTTACCTTGTCAATACGGTAACGTGACAAGATGTCACACTTTTTTGTGAGTGCAGGTGTTCATCGATAGACGTTATCACGTCAAAAATCTTTAGTTCGAAAATTATATGAAACATCTCTCATCTGGTAACCTGACTTTACTTTTTATTGTTTTAGGGTTATGGAGTAAAATCAGGATTGACTTTCGCATTGCAAGCGTTTTTGCAAGATTTGGATTATCTATGCAAAGGCCCTGTCCAGGGATTCAAGGTGAGTTAATCTCAAAGGTTCTGACGAAAGTACTGTAATACGAAATGGTGTTTCAATAAAATAAAGTCTTATCTATTACTAATATTATAAAGCTGAAGAGTTTGTTTGTTTGTTTGAACGCGCTAATCTCAGGAACTACTGGTTCAAATTGAAAAAAATACTTTGTGCTGGATAGTCCATTTATCGAGGAACGCCATAGGCTATTTTATATTTCGATATTTATTCCCACGGAATCGGGAGTGGCGCGGGTGAAACCACGGACCGCTGCTAGTATAAAATTATAAAGCTGAAGAGTTTGTTTGTTTTAACGCGCTAATCTCGGGAACTACTGGTTCAAATTGAAATATTACTTTGTGTTAGATAGTCCAGTTCTCGAGGAAGGCTCAATTTCAATTTTAATATTCCCACGGGATCGGGACTTACGCGGGTGAAACCGCGGAGCGCAGCTAGTAATATTATAAAACTGAAGAGTTTGTTTGAACACGCTAATCTCAGGAACTATTGGTACAAATTGAAAAATTACTTTGAGTTGGATACTCCATTTACTTATCGAGGAAGGCTACTTTTCATTTTGATATTCACACGGGATCTGGACTTACGCGGGTGAAACCGCGGAGCGCAGCTAGTTAATTAATAAAAGTTTTGCGTCTGGATACGTCTAGCGAGCAACCCCCTTTCATATCCAACCAACCCCATGAGTTTCTTGTGCCTTCTTCTCATTGGTGGGCGTGTTCCGAAAGCACACATCCTAACTTAGTTTTTAAGACGATTCTAAGTAATCAATGTACCTATACAGGGTTATTGGAAATTATACTAGCAAGCCATTCAGGGCTACTTCTGTGCACCTAAACAATCAACTTTTGTTCTACGACTTTTGGAAATTCGAACATTTTTTCGAAAATTTTGAGGTTAGGTTTACCTGAAAATCAGCTGTTCCTTACACGGAGAGGTCAGTAACCTTAAAATGTTACTTATTTTTTTAATGTTTCATCTACTGTTCTTGGTCTGAATGACCTTTGTTTCAAAAAATCAGCTGTTTTTCGAATTAATACCTATAACCTCAAAATTTTAATTTTTTTTTTCAAATTTCCAAAAGTCATAGAACAAAAGGTGTTTGTTGCACAGAAGTAGCCCTCAACGGCTTGCTAGTATGATTTCCAATAACCCTGTATGTGTATATACATAAGCATCGAAATGAATGAAGAGATTTGACTTGACTTTACTTTGACTTATCACGTTAGGTAGGTACCTACTGTAGATAATAAATGAACTAAGTACCTACCTAAGTAATAGGTAGGTTAGGTAAATAAAAAAAGTTTAGTAAGTAGTTTAATGAAAACGTCACCGTGCTATTAAAACAAACTTAAGTTTGCTTGGCGCTTGCATGGCACTGTGACGTATCGTATTAATTGTTGCGTTGGCTTTAAAAAAAATCAATATGCAATAATATTAATTAAATAATGTTATGTTTGTCAATAGATTTTACTACACAATCCGGCGGAATTGCCTCGTTTGTCGCAACAATATTTCCGATCGCCTCTATCGCAAGAAGTAGTTGTTGCTGTCAAACCGAAAATGATGACCACTTCGGGAGGGTTGAAACCTTACGATCCTTCTAGGTAATAAAAATAAATAAAATAATAAATATATTACAGGACATTCCACACCTCGCCATCTAGCCCCAAGCTAAGTAACTAGACTTGTGTTATGGGTGTACCTTGTGTAACTGGGTCGTCAATACCCTAGGTAAGCCCTATGTATGCAAATTATCCGAATAGCAACGATGGAACAAACACTGCTTTTTTATTATAGATAGGTACATCATACTACAGTATTGTGGATATGCCATTCTTTCTTGACGATAATATTTTGATTATGTACCTATTTATGTGCTTACCCACTAACTGATAGTGGTTCGAGTGCTTCGTCGGTCCGCCCGCGAGGTGACCGCCCGAATCGGGCGGACCGCAGTATTGCAAAAAAAATATTATTTTCGTTCCGCGTTCCGCCCGAATTTATTTGATACCTATTTTTCTATAAAAGTACAGTCGGCAACAAAATAATTTGATGAAATGAAAGTAAAAAAAGGTTTATAAATTGTATACTTAATACAATAATCTGAAGCTAAGTAAGTACATTAGTACACACGTTATTCAACTGTATGAATATATAAACTAAAATAAATTACTTAACGTCTAGATATTAATTACCTTCTACATTTCATTTTACATTTTAACCATATTAGTGGTTCTGTGTTGCTGGTTATAGCAATTCCAATTACTAATAAAAAAAAACCGGTCAAGTGCGAGTCGTACTCGCGCGCCGAGGCTTCCGTAATTTAGTTTTAACTCTCTCTCTACCCTTGCAGTGGTACGGTTGTTACCAATTTAACTTGACCCCTGTTTCGTTTGCGCGCCCTTATAATGTAAGGTTCAAGTTAAATTGGTTTAACTATGTAAACGTACGCTCTTTAATTTTCAACTTTTTTATTTTTTGGATTTTTTCCTGTATGTGTGCTATAGGTCTTGGGTCTAAAACCTATATATTATAGTAGTTCCCGTTGACCTAGAATCACGAAATTTGGCTAAAAGCAAGGTCTTACAGCACACATAAAGGAAAATTCCAATAGGGTACTTCCAGTTGACCTGAAATTGTCAATTTTGGTTAAAAGCTAGGTCTTACAGCACAAGTATAGGGAAAAATCCGAAATATAAAAAGGTTGAAAATTAAGGTAAATTTTGGTACTTACAAGTTTTTGCAAAAATAAAAATTTGCCCATACCTTTTTATCATGTAGACTCAGGACTTTTGATTTTTATACACCTAATAGAGACTATAAACCCCAGTATCTGGTATGAATTTCAATTTGCTAGGTCCACTCGTTCCTGAGAAAATGGGTGATGACTGTACATACGGACAGACAGACAGACAAGAAAGTGATCTTATTAGGCTTCTCTTTTTACCTTTTGAGGTACGGAACCCTAAAAATGATGTTTCCTGTACCAATTAATCTACAAAATAGTAACTAAATTTAGTGACTTCCAGATTGATTGGACTTCGAGCTATTATAATCAACCACCCATCACTGACTGAGGTTTGTGGCAAATTAACCAAATCTGCACATTTTTAAGGTTCCGTATCTCAAAAGGTAAAAAAGGAACCCTTAAAAGATAACTTTCTTGCTCGTCTGTCTGTCTGAATGTGTTACCACCGATTTTCTCAGGAATTGGTGGACCTAGCAAGTTGAAATTCATACCAGATACTGAGGTCTATATAGTACCTATTAGGTGTATAACAATCGAGGTCTTAAGTAAATATGATTAATAGATATGGGCAAATTTACATTTTCGCAAAAACTTGTAAGTAGGTATACCATAATTTACCTTAATTTACAACTTTTTTATATTTCGGAATTTTCTCTTTACTTCTGCTGTAAAACCTTGGTTTAAACCAAAATTGACATTTCCAGGTTAACCGGAAGGTTTTGGGTCGCAAACCTATATTTTATGGTAGTTCCCGTTGACCTAGGATCACGAAGTTTGGAAAAAGCAAACTCGTACAGCACAAATAAAGGAAAAATTAAAAAAAATTAAAAAGTTGAAAATTAAAGGGTGTCCCCATACATATATAGTTGGATCAATTTAACTTGACCCTTACAGGCGCCCAAACGAAATATGGGTTAAGATCATTGGTAACTACCATACCACTGCAAGGGTAGAGAGAGAGAGTTGAAAGTAATGTATGGAACCCTCGGCGAGCGAGTACGAATCGCATTTGACTGGTTTTTTATGTGCTTTTTCACAAGTTTAGACTTTTTTCTCCACAAACATCTTAGAAAGTGAAACAGACAACCCTATTTTTTGGTGTAGGAAATACATCTTCCACAGCTTAATAGGTACTACATTATTATGGGTTTTTGTACTCCATAATCGCCATGCAGCGTAAATAACTGATAAAAAGGCTTTACGTAAAATTTAAAAGGGTCATCACAAAGGATTATCATGTCCTTTTTAATTGAGTAAAGATCCAGCGGTTTTTGAATTCATAACTCCAGTCTGTAGTTTTTATTAAATGTAATAAACCGATTTTGTTGCTAACTGTACTAAATCTAAGTAAGTTATTAAAATAAGTAGGAATAAATTACAATCGGGCGGTCTGCCCCATGGATTTATTACTGTATGTGGTCCGCCCGATCGGGCGGTCGCCTCGCGGGCGGACCGACGAAGCACTCAGTGGTTCTTAACCTTTGCAATCTTTTAACCCCCTATGATATAGCTAGGGAAACTATTTACCAAGTGTTAACAATAAATATTTTAAATCTTTATTTTCTATTTCTATAAAATACAATGACTTGAAACAAATCAATACAGCTTTTGTAATGTATGATGACATGAGCATTGAGCAAGTGCCCTTATAGAACTCTGTCCCCCACACTAGGTCTCTAATGAGCCTGTACAGCGGGGAAATATCTTCTAAGAAGCATGCTATACATCTTGGGTCACATCGTAATCCCCGCAAAATATCAGTTTTACCCCCGGGTTAGGAACGATGTACCGCGGAAGACTCGCAACACGAAGTGAGGAACCGATGGAATTTTAATGGGTAGGTAAACCTCTGGTCCCTTCTTCCCCCCGGGAGCGGAGACGAATAAAGGCGCTAAAAAATGCGCCTTTATTCGTCTCCGCTCCCGTGGGGGAAGCACTGAGAGTATGTGGAGTGTGGAGCTACCATCTGGCCTGAAGGTGTAAGGCGACCAGAGGTTTACCTATACCCATTAAAATTGAAAATTAAAAGAAACTGTGAAACTAAATGTTACCTAATCAGAAACTGTTTTATTACAAAGATGCATAACGGTAGGTAGGTACTTATATAGGTATCTATTGGTTAGGTACTCATTTAAGATGCAACCACTACCTCTCGATTTATATAATCAACATATCATTTCGAAAAGCAATATGACGCTTCCTCATTGCGGAGAACAAATTGCATTCAACGTTCAATGATAAAAGTATTTGCATAAACATTCTCTCATATCACTTGAGGTTAATGACAGTAAAAAGTGAATTGCTCTCTGTTTTGTGGGGGACGATTCTTGTGACATAATTATATCAAAAGGCCAATTCCCGTAAACAGCATTGTTAAAATTACATTTCAATATCATTTCGATCACAAATAATACCCTCAAAGTACCTCAATATACCCTTAGAGTTTGCTTTTTGTAAAAAAAAACTGACTTTAAGGGTATCTTTTGCAATCGAAATTATATTGAAATGTAATTTAAACAATGTTATTTACGGGAATTGGCCTTCTGATATCTGTGGAAAACCACATTTACATATGAATTTAATAAATAAATATTCCAGGACAATGTACAGTCATATTACCAATTAGCTGAACCCACGTGACCCAGAGCTCGTTCGCATTTTGTAAAAAATATAGTATTTAGGTACCCATTTTGTTTTTTTTTATATTGTTTGTACTGTTTTTTTTAACAATATACCTACTATAGTATATTGTTAAAAAAAAACAGAATTAGGTAACATTACTTTATAACCTTACAGATTTGCGAGTGAGCTCTAGGTCACGTGAGGCTCAGCTAATTGGTAATATTGTGACTGTACGTACAGTATCGTAGATGTCAAAATTACTATTATTTAAATGTTTTCATTTTAATAATGTTTGCCTAATAATTTCAAGAGTTGAAAGACTTTAAACTTCAACTCGAGAAGGACCATAATATCAGTCTTGGGTGCTCGGAGCTCTACCGGGGATCTACACTTTTGTTGCTTGATTTCACACAGCGCCATTTAGCCTCAGAAAAAGGATTTTATTCCTTTTTCCGAGCATTTAGCCGAATCTTAGCCACGAAGTTTCTGTTACGGTTAAACTTTTTATACCCAGACCAGAAACAATACCTGTGGCCATAAAGTTCAAGGCGGAAATCGAAAACGCAGCACTTCGTGTCGCAGCCGACCAGGCGTGTTTGCCCATCGCGCCAAGGAGGTCGAACTACTTTAGTAATTTGTTAGTAGAATTAACGCCTCTGTTCTGTTCACAGACGACAATGTTATTTCCCAAGCGAGCGCTATCTCCAGTACTTCAAAGTGTATACTCAAGCTAATTGTGAGATGGAATGTCTGTCGAACTTTACCTATACTAGGTGCGGATGCGTCCACTTTGGAATGCCACGTAAGTTCGTCTATACTAGGCACTTAATAGGGAATACATTCTAAGAGTTCCGTACCCAAAGGACCCAACTACTAAGAGTTCGCTGTCCGTCCGTCTGTCTGTCTGTCACCAATCTGTATTTTTTTAATAAATATTGTTGAATATTTTTTATACGTGTTGTTATGAATCACGCGATAGATAGCGCGCTGTAATGATCATTTCTGGTAAATAAAATGCGGGCCAGATAAATAAAAATAGTTTTTAAATAATATGGATTTACCGGATATGGACATCTTTCAGTTCCTTATTTAGTAGCTAGCTAGTCACGTTTGAGTTGTGTTGACATCTATTAAGGCATAAGGAACTGGCCTCTTTTTAATAAGCCTTTCTGAAATAAAATCCTTCATTGAAAATTATTAAATTATTTTCAGGACCCTGTATTTGTTCATATTTAAATTATTTTCTACAGGTGGACCAAATATGACTGTATGCAATGCTGGAAGTATGGCCTGTATAAAGAAATCTCAAAGTAAGTCAAAATCAAACAGATCTCCTAAAATTCTGCTAAATACGTCACTTGACATAATCAAGCCACATACTTACATCACATGAGTAGAGATGACCAGAGACTAAGGTTGTTCGGAGCTGTCAAAATGAATACGTAATTGTGACGTAATCATGTAGGGTTGGCACAGGTGGATTATATTAAATAAAAAAAACTTGAGAGGTGTCAAGGCACACCCGGATAGAACGAAGTTCCTTTCGATTAATTAGTTAAGGAGTTGTAATAAATTAATGTTTTTCGTTTTTTATATTTTTTTATATCTACTTTTTTTTTTGTAAATAATCGTCGCGACACCACATTGTTCAATGCGAAATAGAAAGACGAAACGAAAATAACTGGCTTGCTTTCTATGCAAAACGTGTCGTTACATCTTTTGGTCTTAACTTTTTCCGTCTCTTTTTTCGCAACGCGAGATAAGGAACTTCGCTCCAAAAAAAATGTGTAAACTAAGTATCAGTGTCTTTTATTATGGGCGTTTATTTTAACGCGGTAACAATGTAATCTGAATTGATGATTAATCTATAGGTACTAATATTATAAAGCTGAAGAGTTTGTTTGTTTGTTTGAACTCAGGAGCTACTGGTTCGAATTGAAAAAATATTTTTGTGTTGGTCAGTTCATTTTTCTAGAAGGCTACTTTATATTTTGATATTTCCACGGGATCGAGACTTACGCGAGTAAAACCGCGGGGTGCAGTTAGTAGGTAAATAAATGGATGATGAACATAATACCTAAATCAGAATTTTTTATGGCTTTCCGGGAAACTTTGATGTCACAGAGTCGAACGATAAATAGATAAACGTTGACATACTAGAATTCATAAGTAGTATGTTATACATACATATAATTATGCTTTCCGTCGTGTCTAGTCACTATAACACAAGCTTAGTTGCTTAGACTGGAGTACTCACTCACTAAATCGTTTCCATTCTTCCTTCCTCCCTCTCTATAAAAGAAAATCTTCTATCCGTGGTCTGGTCACGATAGCACAAGCCTAGCTGCTTAGGTTGGGGCACTCACACTCAATTCCCACCCAGTAAAGGTACATATTTATAACTATTATATCCGTCGCGTCTAGTCACTATAACACAAGCCTAGTTGCTTAGACTGGAGCATACGCTCACTCACTCACTCAATCGTTCCCACCCTTCCTTCGAAAGAAATAAAATTATTTAAGTCTTCTATTTCGTCACTCGTCACCATAACACAAGAATGGTCCACACTCACTCCGTCCCTACTTAAGATCAAATTAATAACACTATATTTTATTAAACAATATGAAACAAACATGCGACGCGTGATGTTTACCGCTCGCATGCGAGTGTGACAGCCCTGAACTTGGGCACTGGCCGAGCCAGTATAGACCGGTTTCTCTCCGTACGTGACGGGCCGCCAGTGCTCAGGCACACACGCGCGTCAAGCTTGTAGCACATGAGTAAAGAATACAACCAGAGACTAATGTGTCATACAAAGCTCTCTGACAAGTCCACTACTACAAGCTTCCATCCGTCGCATGTTTGTTTCATATTGTTTAATAAAATATAGTGTTATTAATTTGATCTTAAGTAGGGAGGGAGTGAGTGTGGACCATTCTTGTGTTATGGTGACGAGTGACGAAATAGAAGACTTCAATAATTTTCTTTCTTTCGAAGGAAGGGTGGGAACGATTGAGTGAGTGAGTGAGCGTGTGCTCCAGTCTAAGCAACTAGGCTTGTGTTATAGTGACTAGACGCGACGGATATAAGACGCGACGGATATAATAGTTATAAATATGTACCTTTACTGGGTGGGAATTGAGTGCGTGAGTGCCCCAACCTAAGCAGCTAGGCTTGTGCTATCGTTACCAGACCACGGATAGAAGATTTTCTTTTATAGAGAGGGAGGGAGGAAGGATGAAAACGATTTAGTGAGTGAGTGCTCCAGTCTAAGCAACTAGGCTTGTGTTATCACTATAACACAAGCCTAGTTGCTTAGACTGTCACTACTAGACACGTCTAGTCACTACTAGACACGACGGAAAGCATAGTTATATGTATATATAACAAACTACCTACTTGTGAATTCTAGTATGTCAACGTTTATCTATTTAACGTTCGATTCTGTGTCATCAAAGTTTCCCGGAAAGCCATAAAAATTTCTGATTTAGGTATTAAGTTCATCATTCATTTATTTACCTACTAGCTGCACCCCGCGGTTTTACTCGCGTAAGTCTCGATCCCGTGGAAATATCAAAATAAAAAGTAGCCTTCTAGAAAAATGGACTGACCAACACAAAAATATTTTTTCAATTCGAACCAGTAGTTCCTGAGTTCAAACAAACAAACAAACTCTTCAGCTTTATAATATTAGTATAGATTAATCATCAAAATTCAGATAACATTGTTACCGCGTTAAAATAAACGCCCATTTTTTTTGGAACGAAGTTCCTTACCGCTCGTTGCGAAAAAAGAGACGGAGAAAATTAAGACCAAAAGATGTAACGACACTTTTTGCATAGAAAGCAAGCCAGTTATTTTCGTTTCGTCTTTCTATTTCGCATTGAACAGTGTGGTGTCGCGACGATTATTTACAAAAAGAAAGTAGATATAAAAAAAATTAAAAAACAAAAAACTTTATTTTATTACAACTCCTTAACTAATTAATCGAAAGGAACCTCGTTCTATCCGGGTGTCCCTTGACACCTCTCAAGTTTTTTTTATTTAATATAATCCACCTGTGCCAACCTTACATGATTATGTCACAATTACGTATTCATTTTGACAGCTCCGAACAACCTTAGCCTCTGGTCATCTCTACTCATGTGCTTGTAGTAGTGGACTTATCACAGAGCCTTGTATGACACCTTAGTCTCTGGTCTTAGTTACTCATGTGCTTACATTACGTTTTTATGACACGGTGACGTATTTGACTGACGAAATTCCCTCATCTGCAATAATCTAAGTTCAACCGACTATTCTCAATTCGAAATTATTATTCTTTATTTTTATAAATGTTTAGTTAATCGAAAGTTCGTTTGAGCCATTTTAGTTTAATTGATATTGGACCATTATTAAAGATAGTTAAGAAACATTAAAAAGAAACAAAAATAAAAAGCTTCTTAACTATTTTTTTTACAAATACGTTAAACGCTTAAAGCTATTTCTTTCAGGCAACCTTACGAGCCGGTTAAAAAATAACTTGTTAAAAATTTCAGTGGAATTAGTAACAATAGAAATCCAGACTGGTTTAGACAGTCAGTCCGGTAACGAAAGTGATGCACTCGGTCAAGCCAAGGAGGTGTCTTCCCAGTGCCAATGTTTACCGGCGTGCACTTCTATCGAATATGAAGCTGAGACGTCACAAGCGGACTACGATTGGCAAGCGATATTCAGAGCTTATAGATTGAACATTACTGACGATATGGAGAAGTAAGATAAATACTTTAGTCTTCATAACTATCTATCCTATCCTAACTACTATCCTACTATTTCCTACTAATATTATAAATGAGAAAGTTTGTGTGTGCGTGTGTGTGTATGTATGTTTGTTACTCCTTCACGCAAAAACTACTGGACCGATTGCGATGAAACTCGGTATGTAGATAGCTGGAAACCTGGATTAACACATAGGCTACTTTTTATTGCGCTATTCATACAGGATCGGGACTTACGCGGGTGAAACCGGGGGGCGCAGCTAGTCTTCTTTAAGTACATTTAAAATGCTTTGTCCTGACTGACTGATGATCAACGCACAGCCTGATCGTAGAGACTTGAAACTTGGAGGGTGTGTTCTTTGGTATGAAGTAGGCATTCGTTAAAAAAGGTTTTTCAGAAATTCTAAAAAAAGGGGGGGCGGGAGTTTGTATGGGATAAGTCTCGATCCCATGGGAATATCGGGATATAAAGTAGACTTAATACCTAAGAATACGTACGGTGTCTTCTTGCTTTGAATAGTCTATCTGTTGTCAGACACCCATATCACATGAGTAGAGATGACCAGAGGCTAAGGTTGTTCGGAGCTGTCAAAATGAATACGTAATTGTGACGTAATCATGTAGGGTTGGCACAGGTGGATTATATTAAATAAAAAAAACTTGAGAGGTGTCAAGGCACACCCGGATAGAACGAAGTTCCTTTCGATTAATTAGTTAAGGAGTTGTAATAAATTAATGTTTTTCGTTTTTTATATTTTTTTATATCTACTTTTTTTTGTAAATAATCGTCGCGACACCACACTGTTCAATGCGAAATAGAAAGATGAAACGAAAATAACTGGCTTTCTTTCTATGCAAAACGTGTCGTTACATCTTTTGGTCTTAACTTTTTCCGTCTCTTTTTTCGCAACGCAAGATAAGGAACTTCGCTCCAAAAAAAATGTGTAAACTAAGTATCAGTGTCTTTTATTATGGGCGTTTATTTTAACGCGGTAACAATGTAATCTGAATTGATGATTAATCTATACTTACTAATATTATAAAGCTGAAGAGTTTGTTTGTTTGAACTAAGGAACTACTGGTTCGAATTGAAAAAATATTTTTGTGTTGGTCAGTCCATTTTTCTAGAAGGCTACTTTTTATTTTGATATTTCCACGGGATCGAGACTTACGCGAGTAAAACCGCGGGATGCAGCTAGTAAATAAATAAATGAATGATGATCATAATACCTAAATCAGAAATTTTTATGGCTTACCGGGAAACTTTGATGTCACAGAATTGAACGTTAAATAGATAAACGTTGACATACTAGAATTCACAAGTAGTATGCTATACATACCTACATATAACTATGCTTTCCGTCGTGTCTAGTCACTATAACACAAGCCTAGTTGCTTAGACTGGAGCACTCGCTCACTAAATCGTTTCCATTCTTCCTCTCCCTCTCTATAAAAGAAAATCTTCTATCCGTGGTCTGGTCACGATAGCACAAGCCTAGCTGCTTAGGTTGGAGCACTCACACTTTCAATTCCCACCCAGTAAAGGTACATATTTATAACTATTATATCCGTCGCGTCTAGTCACTATAACACAAGCCTAGTTGCTTAGACTGGAGCACACGCTCACTCACTCAATCGTTCCCACCCTTCCTTCGAAAGAAAGAAAATTATTTAAGTCTTCTATTTCGTCACTCGTCACCATAACACAAGAATGGTCCACACTCACTCCCTCCCAACTTAAGATCAAATTAATAACACTATATTTTATTAAACAATATGAAACAAACATGCGACGCGTGTATGTTTACCGCTCGCATGCGAGTGTGACAGCCCTGAACTTGGGCACTGGCCGAGCCAGTATAGACCGGTTTCTCTCCGTACATGATGTGCCGCCAGTGCTCACGCACACACGCGCGTCAAGCTTGTAGTAGTGGACTTGTCATAGAGCCTTGTATGACACATTAGTCTCTGGTTGTATTATTTACTCATGTGCCCATATTACATGCCTAGTTGCTAGTTGGGCTTTAGATGGCGCTAAACTAGTTGCCAAGTTAATGGCGCTATAATATGCAATGTTGAAACAAAAAAATGGCGCAACTTGGCAAATTCTCGCGACAAATGGCAATCTCTGGAGGAAGCTTTCGCACGATCTGGGGTCCAGACGGCATGCAAATTGAACTAAAATTCATACAGTACATAAATACTAGTGTACGTACATGCTAATTGAAAATAAAAGGCTTTTTTATTTATTTAATAGATGCAAAGTCGAAGTGTCATACAATAATACCTCTCTTGTTTCTAGTTTGACAATGTCCCGAGTGATGATATTCTTCAAAGAGGCCCAGTTCATAACGTCCAGACGGTCAGAGTTGTACGGGCAGACTGACTTCTTGGCCAACTGTGGCGGTTTACTCGGGCTGTTCATGGGTTTCTCGATCTTGAGCGTTGTTGAGATACTTTACTTTATGACTTTGAGGTAAGATACCCACTTAAAATAGATTACCTACCTTAATAGATCCTGTTGTCTGTCGGTCAAACTTTTAAAGTTCGATTTTAGATAGGCGGATCTGTCGGGCAGACTTCTAGAGTGCGATTTTTTCGCACGTACTTCATTTTTTTTATTTTTTTATTGTTTTTATGTTTGTAACGAATAGGCTCCGAAATTACTGAACCGATATTGATGAAACTTAGTACCTATGAGGATAGGTACTACATGGATTAATTGGGAATAACATATGCTACTTTTTATCCCGAGATCCCCACAGGATCGGGAGTTACCTACGCGGGTGAAATCGCGGAGCGCTGCTAGTTTTTAATAAAAAATGTGTCTAAAAATTTTACCACGACGAGACTAGAACTTGCGACCTTCTGTCACCATGCGTGCGTGCATTGCGTTCGAATTTATGGGAAAGCATTAGGTACTTTTTTAAAATATCATAAATCAAATATCTGCACTGCATTGGTTTGATACTCACGCTTTTTATTAAAATATTTATTTTACTAATTAACTGCATGGCGCGGTGACGTTTTTGACGAAATTATACGTCACTACGCCAAGCAAATGACTTACCTACCAATCTATTCTTTTCTAGGCTTTGCAGCTTTTATTGGCGCCAAAGAACAAGGAAGCAGAGTTTAATGGATTCCTTCAAAAACAAGGCTATAAGGGACTAATTATACAAAAAAAGGATGATTTGTTCTCATTAGTTCTATCATGGAAGTCTCAAGATGGAACTAAGTAATAGAACCTCTAAAATATAAATAACTAAAGTGTTTATTTCTAATTTAAACAAATAATTGTTTAATTAAACATTTTTTCTACTAAATTTTGACTTGCTTTATGTATACATTTGTTCTTCCAAAGTTTTGTCTATTTTTTTTTTTAAATAAAATTGTCTCAGAGTACTCATAATGTGATTTTATTGCTTATTAAAATTACCTACCTGCGCATACGACGCACTTTTGCTTGCCAAGGATGTCACCACGCCTTGCAAACTGTTTTGATTGAGTTGGGCCGACATAAGTTTCTCGATTGGACATAATTAACAGGTAGGTATATAATTAGTAAATTACTTAAATAACATAGATAAGTACAGGAATGTCATAAGTATTTTTTTCTAAACTGTGCTGGGCCCGCTTGGTTTCTTTTTAGGAGCATATCCAATTCTATTGTGAATTTCTTCTGTAGTTTTGGTTCCGATACCCAAAGATTTGGGCGTATCTTCCTGCATTTCTGAGGCTGCACTAGAATTCCCCTGATCTCGACGTAAAGATTCATATTCTTGCAAATCTTCTAGTTTTAGAGTAATTTCAGTTAGCGGTCTACGAATCATCGTTACTTTTATCTGAAACAAAGACCTATTTTAATTATTTGAATGGTCCCGCTTAATTTCATTAGTCTTTTGGCCACGCAAAAGTTGTAGTGGCCAATACAACCACAGTCTACTTTACGAAAAATCATGAACGCAATTTTATTTTTATTAAGTTGGTACTGACACGTGTAGAAAACGTAGTGCGACTATTGAATCGCTCAAATTATCGATAAAAATTTTGACGCAACTTAAAAAATTACGTTTTGTACCTTTAATTTAAAATATGAATAAAACAATAATATTTATTTTGAAAAAGCAAACCTTTAGACTTTAGGCTATAGAAAGCAGTGCCATGCCATAATAAAATATTTTGTGATTTATTTAATACAACAATAACATAATTTTTGGTTTAAATAATGAATGCCTCGTCAAGTTACGAGTATTGTAGTTGAATAAAATTTCCAATTAATTAAGTACTTATTAACGAGCGAAGTCATTATCGATATTCATTAAGATAATTACTCCGAAGATCGATAAAATGAACAAGCGCTGCGATGTCCCACCACTAAATTTAATTTGTGGCAGTGACGTGTCGTACTTATAGAAAATTTTTATGTCACATATTGCGTTGTAACTTGAAATAAGGATCTAGATTCTCTTGCATTGTAAAATTAACTATCAATTTGGGTGTTGAGTATTTATTTGTTTGTAATAAACTCACCAAAATGCTGTATCTGGAGGATTATTTGGAAAGTAAGGATTTCTTTGTTCACAATTTTTCACGATGACGTAATTGACACGTGGGGTAATGTTGGCTAAAATGAAGCTTGGTCGACTGCGCGCGGAATTTGAATATCTTTCTCTTTGAAAAAATACCACATGTAATTTAATAACATTGTATATTTTTGAATAAAAACCTAATTCATTTAAAAAGTTACAATTAAATAAATATGTGAAACGATACACAGTTTAAAACTGAATATAATGATTGTTTTATTTAGAAAATTTACTTAGATTTAAGGAATGAAACATAATGTTATTTTCAGTGATTGAACACCTGCCTCAGGAGTTGAGAGACAGGTTCACCGAAATGCGAGAAATGGATCTATCTGTTCAAAGTAAGTAAACAATAATGTAGCAGCTACCTTATTTAATAGGTACACACCTAACTGACTGATATAAATCAATGAACAGCTTTATCCGCTCGTCCTAGAGACATGAAATTAGGAGGGTGTGTTCCTAGCTGACTGATATAAATCAATGAACAGCTTTATCCGCTCGTCCTAGAGACATGAAATTAGGAGGGTGTGTTCCTAGCTGACTGATATAAATCAATGAACAGCTTTATCCGCTCGTCCTAGAGACATGAAATTAGGAGGGTGTGTTCCTTCTTTGTGAAGTTTAGTTATCCACTAAGAAAAGATTTTTCCGCATAAACCCCTAAGAGGGTGAAATAGTGGGCCAAGCCGCAGGCAGTTTATTATAAACAAACAAACATAAAAATCTTTTCTCTTTATAATATTAGTGAAGATAAGAGCAATTAAAACACCACTATTTTAATTAAGACCTAAGTAGGTAAGTAAGTTAATGAATGTTCTGTGGGTGTTCATAGCCAAGTTTTATGAAAATCGGTTCACCCATTTAAAAGTTATAATCCTTTTTAAGGTTCCATAGCCAAAGTGTAAAAACGGGACCCTATTACTAAGACTTCACTGTCCGTCTGTCTGTCACCTGCCACCAGCCTCATGAACTGTGATAGCTAGACAGTTTAAATTTTTACAGATTAAGTATGTATTTCTGTTGCTGCTATAACAAATACTAAAAACAGAAAAACTATTTAAGTGGGGCTCCCATACAACATGGAACGCTTCGTGCGCAAGTCCGATACGCACTTGGCCAGTTTTTTTAGTAAATAAGGTTTTGATGGCCCAGCGAGATGGCTGTGCGATGGTTGAAACGCAAAACTGACTCGTGGCTATCCAGTTGCTATCCTATGCACCATTTTTTATTTTTTTATTTCATGTTTATAGCTCCTCTGCTCCTCCTCCTAGCATAGTGGTCTGCAATGAGCAACACAGTTGTCCGCTTTCGCTGGGGAGTTCTGTTCTGTCTTGTCTCCTATGTGAATCTGAGTCGTAGGCTAGATATCCTACGCATCATAAGCCATCAGACACCACAACGCCCTCTACCCATATTAGTGTGCCACCATGTAGAGGGCCCAACATGTAGAGGGGCCATTACATTTCAATTTTAAAACCCTCATTTCACAGACAACATGGACACGCTAGAGAAACGTGTCCGCACCCTATTCGGGGGCTGCCGTCGCGGTGAAACGAGCACGGAACAAGCTAACACCGAGTTTGCTGACATCAAACGTGGTTACAACAAGACGCTGGAGGAGGCTGACGAGAAAGTGTCCCTGGCCAACCAGATGTACGACTTGGTTGATCGTTATTTGAGAAGATTAGGTAAATAAATCTATACTAATATTATAAAACTGAAGAGTTTGTTTGAACATGCTAGTCTCAAAAACTATTGGTTCGAATTGAATTTATTTTTTGTGTTGCATAGTCCATTTATCGAGGAAGGCTATAGGCTACTTTTTATTTTGATATTCCTACGGGATCGGGACTTACGCGGGTGAAACCGCGGGGCGCAGCTACTAAATAAATATTGCAGGACATTCCACACATCGCCCTCTATCCCCAAGCTAAGTAACTAGACTTGTGCTAAGGGTGCTAGATAATTAATAGAATACATTTATACTTTTTTTAGTAATTATATACCTACTTAAAACATACCACAACTCAGACCTAAAACAAATAAACTAGTAGTTCGCCCCGAACTGAGACCTCACGAGTTTTTTTCAGCGTTTATTATATTTCAGCGTAAAGTACTAAAATGTATAATATAACGACGAAAGACTCCAAATACGACAGGTCTATCTTATTTGAATGATAGGTGCCTAGTATCGCTATTATCTGACATTGGATGATTTAGAGAATCCAAACACGATAGGCATAACTTGTTGTTGTTGTTAAGTTCTAAAAGCATAGGCCAGCTCAATCATCACACCCTGGACATCCGTTGACTCTTTATTTTTACTCAAGACATTTTGAATGTGTCCAACATAATATCCAGAAGATAGTACATAATTCCTTTCCTTCCTTCCTTATGTATCTACTTATCATAATGTTACGTAAGAGGAAACGAGAAGACAAGCTCGAGAACGAGAATATATTAGAGAAGTTTGAGGCCAATATGTCCTGTAATAAGTCCCTAAACTAAAATATAACAAGTCAATAAAAATTATAAAAAAATTAGTCACAAAATTTATAATTATCAGAGTCTCTAGATCGGCTAGAACCGAACATTCCTACTATTTAATACTATCCACCACTATTATTGTAAAACAGCCCATGATTATGAAATAAATAATTATAGGAAATGAAGCAAAGAGAGTTCGGACGATTTGGGGCAAAGTAATAAATTTCTATAAATTTTAAATTTAAATAAATTTGGATTAAGAATATTGTAAATAGTAAGCGTGTTACATTGTGAATTTGTGATGCTACACCTTCGTTATTTTTCTTTTGCAATCACAATGTAACACGCTTACTATTTAGGTACAATATTCTTAATCCAAATTTATTAGATTTTATTATCTATTTTTTAGTTGGACTTTTTTTATTAAAGCGTGTTTTTTTTAGTTTTTTATTCTATTAATTTATTTTATACTTTTTGGTCTTTGATAACTTAATATGTTAGATCGGACCCTGGTTACTATTGAAAGACAAACTACTCGTCAAGACGATTCTAACGAGCCTAAACTCGATGAGGTTGTGTCGTTTCATTGCGAAGTTCCTATGACCACCTTCCAGTTGCATCATCAGACCCTGGTTACCATTGAAAGACAAACTACCCGTCAAGGCGATTCTAACGAGCCCAAACTCGATGGGGTTGTGTCGTTTCATTGCGAAGTTCCTATGACCACCTTCCAGTTCCATCATCAGACCCTGGTCACCATTGAAAGACAAACTACTCGTCAAGACGATTCTAACGAGCCCAAACTCGATGGGGTTGTGTCGTTTCATTGCGAAGTTCCTATGACCACCTTCCAGTTCCATCATCAGACCCTGGTCACCATTGAAAGACAAACTACTCGTCAAGACGATTCTAACGAGCCCAAACTCGATGGGGTTGTATCGTTTCATTGCGAAGTTCCTATGACAACCTTCCAGTTCCATCATCAGACCCTAGTCACCATTGAAAGACAAACTACTCGTCAAGACGATTCTAACGAGCCCAAACTCGATGAGGTTGTGTCGTTTCATTGCGAAGTTCCTATGACCACCTTCCAGTTCCATCATCAGACCCTGGTTACCATTGAAAGACAAACTACCCGTCAAGGCGATTCTAACGAGCCCAAACTCGATGGGGTTCTGTCGTTTCATTGCGAAGTTCCTATGACCACCTTCCAGTTCCATCATCAGACCCTGGTCACCATTGAAAGACAAACTACTCGTCAAGACGATTCTAACGAGCCCAAACTCGATGAGGTTGTGTCGTTTCATTGCGAAGTTCCTATGACAACCTTCCAGTTCCATCATCAGACCCTGGTCACCATTGAAAGACAAACTACTTGTCAAGACGATTCTAACGAGCCCAAACTCGATGGGGTTGTGTCGTTTCATTGCGAAGTTCCTATGACCACCTTCCAGTTCCATCATCAGACCCTGGTTACCATTGAAAGACAAACTACTCGTCAAGGCGATTCTTGACGAGTAGTTTGAATGAATGAACTATGAAGTATGGATAATGAGATAATTTCTGCAGATTCCCTCCAGCTCTATCATCAGATCAGTTCCATGGTACCATATTATTGTCACCGAAGTTACGCCCTTTCATTTGATACCCCACTCGGGTATATTTGCAGTATAGTTTGTGTGCCATATAGGTAGATCCCCTTTTGGACCCCTATCTCCGTAACCCCCTGACCGATCCTGCTCATGTTCGAACTTAAAAATTCTATGGACCTCAACTACTTGTATACCAAAAATCATGAAGATCAGAGCAACGGTACTCAAGTTATCGTCGAACAAACATACAAACATACAAACATACAAACATACAAACATACAAACATACAAACATACAAACATACGAGCGACCGACCCTTCTCAACACTAGACCTCTCTCGCTTCGCTCGTTCGGTCAAAAATAGGTTTTATTTTCGTTACCTACGGAATTTCTTGATTCGGTCGTCGCGCTCAAAGCCCGCGATAAAAGCTATGCTATATATAGCTTAAAAAAAATTAAAAGTCTACACTCTTTAAACTTACTTACACAATTTTCTTGTTTCGGATAATTATTTTGATGACGTTTCGGCTTAGTTACACTAACCGTGGTCACGGTAATGCCTGCATTGGCCTTTAGTGTTCCTTTTAAGGCTTTTACACACGTCCCAATTTGGTCGGGTCCGACATCAGTGTTGCCACATTTCAATTCGACAAATCTGTATCGTTAAGTGAGAAAATCTGTGTAAAATCTGTATGAGAACAGCTATAATTGTATAAAATCTGGACTATTCATAATTGTAGACAGAGAATAAATAGTTATTTTCTGTCTACGCTCCATAATACCTAATATTAAAAATGAATAGTCCAGATTTTATACAATTATAGCTATTCTCATACAGATTTTACACAGGTTTTTTCACTTATCGATACAGATTTGTCGAATTGAATTGTGGCAACACTGATGTTGGACCCGACCAAATCGGGACGTGTGTAAAAGCTATTACACTGAACGTGCTATCTGGGCTCGCGCCATGTAATATAAACACATAAGGCTGCCATCAGACGGACTGCATGGCAGCGCGGTCGATTTATATTTAACTGCATGCATGTATGTTTGACTTCATACAGTCATGATATCAACTGCACGCAGTCGGCTGCAGTCGTGTGAAGTCAATATCAACTGCATACAGTCGTGCCTTCAACTTCGCGCGGTCGGCTAAAGTCGAAGGCACGACTGTATGCAATCCACACCACACAACTAAACCAACCAACTAGTTGTAATAAATAATGAACATTTTTTTCCCATAAAGAAATTCATGGCAGGAAGTTCATGCCTGGGCTTAGTAAAGCATGTTGAGGAGGAGGCTCACAGCTAAGCGACGCTCGCTGATCGTTCACGGTCGTGCGGGTTAAGCGACGCCTGGCGCGGTCATTACTTCGATGGGTGACCAATTGGTAGTGTGGCAAAAATGTATTTTCGTGAGCCCCTCCGTGCTTCGGAAGGCACGTTAAGCCGTTGGTTCCGGTTGCTACCTCTAGTAGCAGTCGTTAGGTCAAGTTAGAGGCCTTAAGGCGGTCTGAAAACTCTAACAATAGGTGAGCCACACCACTATACGAGAAAAGAAGAAGTAAAGCATGTTTTAATCTTTACCCAACTTAAAATCACAGTATTCCTTTCAACGTTTAAATCAAATGAAACCTTTCAGATACTGAACTACATAAATTCAAGTGTGAACTGGAAGCAGACAACAAGGGAATCACCGAGTTGCTGGAGAAACGTTCGTTGGAGCTCGATGTCAACACCAATCACACTGCAACACCTAATAACAATCATTATAAGGAGAACAGGTTAGTCTTCAAGCTTATTTCATCTAATATACCGATCCCGTTGGAAATATCGGGATAAAAAGTAGCCAATGTTACTGTCAATGAATCGATGTATCCTTCATACCAAGTTTTATAAAAATCGGGTCAGCAGTTTCGGAGCCTATTCAATCGAAACAAAAAAGTGTGTGTCAGCTCCGACGCACGACTGGAGTTTACTCCTTAAGTATCACAGCCAAATTAGAAAGTTGCGCACTAAAGGTGCGCACCAAAAACGTGACACGATTTCGTTACTTGTTAGTAGGTTTTACCCCTCGGATTTTTCTCATACCGGGCGCCTTATACAGAAAAAGTATTTTGTAGTGCACAAATTTCGGTATGTTTTAAGCACATTAAAATAAAAAATACTGTTTTTTTTTATTTTGGAGCTAACTCAAAAACTCTCAGAGCTATAACCATTTAAGTGTTTCTAACAAAACGACGAAGTCCATGGACACAATACTAGCGCCAGCGAGTTTAATAGCGCGCTCTAAATGAAGGTAGGTACCTACGTGTCACTGTGTGTATCAATACTGAGATACCCAATAATTTAGAAATTGCAGGAAGTTTTTCACATTAAGTTTTGGTTTTTTTTTATTTATTTTTTTGCGTAAATGTACTCCACTACACACCGACATATATTCAGCAGAAAAAAAAATGTGCACTACAAAAATACTTTTCCTGTATATGAAAATGTCCTGAAATATTTATAAAAAAAAAAAAAAAAAAGTTTTTATGCTTAGATATTTGTCTGTGGTCTGGTTGTTTCTATGTATTATAAGTATATATTTACAAAAGAAAAAGTATTTAAGTAGTATATTCGTTGTCCAACACCCATAACACAAGTCTAGTTACTTAGCTTGGGGCTAGATGGCGATGTGTGGAATGTCCTGCAATATTTATATTAAATATCTAAGAGTTGTTAGTTACACCATTTATAACTCGAGAACGACTGAACCGAGTTAGCTGAAAATTGGTGGCTTAGAACCAGGAGACATAGGATAAGTAGTACTTTTTTTATCCTATATTCCCACGGAATCGGGACTTAAGCGGGTGTAACCGCGGGACACAGCTAGTATCAGTATAAATATAATTTAAAAATGGTGTTTACAATAAAGAATTTATCTATGTATGTATAGGTACAGAATCCGTGCTGAGAAGCGTCGCGAAAGCTGGAACAACCGCGCGGGCGATGCGCGCGGTCACTCCTCATCAACTAACATCTCTAGAACTGATTCTGCTATACAGGTATAACGCTTATTTACATGCTACTAGAGTAACGAGAAGGGGCAGTGGACCGTGAATCTGATGTCTGAAAGTAGAGGGTTGGAAAAATCAAATGATGTGTGACGTCATAAATTCGCCATAATTTGTAACGGATGTTGTTACAAACCAACCGTAAACCGTTTAAGTTTATTGCATTATTATGAGAACGCTTAAAAGTTTTAATGTTTCTTCTACCTACCGCTTTTTATTTATTTATTTTACTTAATGCCCTAAACTAAACAAAGGATCAAAGACGCCCATAATTCCATAAGGCATTTTCCACCAGTCAAGTCGGTTCAGTGGTGTTTGTGTGAAGGAGTAATCAATTTTTATAGTATCTCAGTTGTTCCGAGAAATTATAAAGTGTTTACAATAACCTACATTTAAAATTGTATAGTCGGCTCTGCCTCATGCGGGAACCCAAGGGCATTGTATCATTAATAATGTAGGATTTTTTCCTAATAAATATATTTATCGTTATTTTTTCTTATTAGTATAATTTATGATTATTTCCAGGCGGCCCTGGGTCGTGATTCGTATTCGCTGGGACACGCCAGCAGCACTATAGCGGCTGCAGCCAGCCAGGCCATAGCAGCCACTCAACAGGTATGTTTTACTTAAAATATTAACGACTAATGGTTAACATATTTGCCAGGGTTCGAGGATATATATCATGATATATATCCGATATATATCAAATGGTTTTTTGTGATATATATCAATACAAAAATTGTTATAAATTTGATGAAAATAAGTCATGTTTTGCAGTTTTCTACTGTAGTTCTCCATCCTAAATATAGATGGCGTTGGAGTAAATTCAAAACGTACTCCCTAATATTAAGTTTAGGTATTAACGTTTAAAGTTTAGGTATTTTATTTAAGTATTAGTGTAGGTATTCAGAAAATTAATGAAGCCATTGAATGATTGGAATTTATAAGATTTTATCTTTTTGAGTTGATTTTACCTGATGTAGTTTATGATTTTAATTGATTTTTCTGATTTATAAAAAGATTTTATGTTTTTGAGTTGATTTTTCTTCTAAAAATTGTTTTATTTTAAATAATTTATTATATTTATAAAACATAGGTATATAAACAGTAAGTATACATAAATAATACAATAAAATAACAATATGGCTGTCATACAAAATGGATAAATATCATTTAAATTTCACATTTTTTATATACAGGGTTATTGGAAATTAATTGACACGGCGTTAAGGGCTTCTTCTGTGCACCTTAACAAACAACTTTTGTCGAAACTTAATACATATCCCAAAAAAAATATTTAAGTGTTTCTCGTACTGTCTGGTAATTTTCTATGTCTATGCGGCAAGTGCGCGCGCGCGATCGGCACGGGGCGCACTGCGTGCGACCCGATCGGGTTGTACCATACCTACTATGATTGATTCTGTGACGTAGACGTAGAGTTGAGTATTATTTGAACTGTTGGATTTAATTTTTTATTTTTGTATGGAATATTTTTATAATGAATTTCCAAAAGTCGTAGAACAAAAGTTGATCGTTAAGGTGCACAGAAGAAGCCCTTAACGCAGTGTCAATTAATTTCCAATAACCCTGTATATCGGATATTTTCGAACCCTGATATTTGCACAGACTATTTGGATTTCTACTGGGAATCATTACTCTTACGGTGAATGAAACCATCGTGATGAGACGTGTTCTTTTCCCTGGACATGGTTTACTAAACTGCGAGGTAAAGGTGCGAGGCAAGCCTACTCCATCCTCACACAAGGAGGACCCAAATAAAGAGGTCCAGTTGCGGAAAAAAAGCCCTTATACAAGTATAAGCATTAATTTAACCAGTCGTTCTACCACCAAGTCCTTGACTATTTGATTTTACAATTATTTTATTTTTCATGACTTTACACTCAGGATATGGCTACAGTACAACAACGGGTAGGTCAATTGTTGCCTTTGCTAGTATATGAAAATATTATGTGGTTTTTTGCGTTGCAGAGGCACAGTATAGAAATGTAAGTTGTATACCAAATTTCATAAAAATCGGTCCAGTGGTTTCGTGGCCTACTTGTTACAAACAAACAAACAAACAAACAAAAATTAGGTTTTATTTTCGTTACGGAATTTCTTGATTCGGTCGCCGCACTCAAAGCCCGTGATAAAAGCTATGCAATAGCTTAAAAATTTTTTTAGGGTACCGTACCTAAAAAGCCGCCACAACCTCTAACAATGGCCTTACGTACAACTATGCAAAATCTAAGCGCTAATAAAGAGACAGACGGACAAGAAAGTGTTCTTATAAGGGTTCCTTTTTTTACCTTTTTAGGTACGGTACCCTAAAAATTTTTTTAAGCTATTGCATAGCTTTTATCGCGGGCTTTGAGCGCGGCGACCGAATTAAGAAATTCCGTAACAAAAATAAAACCTAACACCCCCACTCCGCCTACCATGTAGCTCGGCCGAGAGTTATTTTAGTTAGTGCGTGTGTGTAATCACTACATAGTATAAAACAAAGTCGCTTTTTCTGTCCCTATTTCCCTTTGACCGCCTTAGATCTTTAAAACTACGCAACGGATTTTGATGCGGTTTTTTTAATAGATAGAGTGATTCAAGAGGAAGGATTATATGTATAATACATGCATAATATAGCCGTGCGAAGCCGGAGCGGGTCGCTAGTACTGCATAAATAAAAAATAATTTTCCACCTTCCCGCTTACCTACTTTTATATTTGTTGGTATCAGATGCAGCACGGTCGGCGCACAGCGTCCCTGAAGGCGTCGTACGAGGCCGCCGCCGGGGGAGAGCTGGCGCATCATGCTATACAAGGACATCATACTACACATCATGATCATGGTATGTAACGATAGAGTCCATTCAACCCGTTTCCTATAGGTTTAGGAAATGTAGAACGGAAAATCACGAGATTCCCCTAGAGGATGTTGACTATGTGATAACAACCTAGTACCTTCTCCATCCTAAGGTTGCCTGGTAGAAATCGCTTTAAGCGATAAGGAAAGATTTGTCGCGGTGTTAGTTACCTGTGTATATTCATTAGTTCTGAGAATCGAAATATTCTATTTTTTTCCTTTTTGGATTCCGTACCTCAAACGGTAAAAAAAGGAACCCTTTTATGATCATTTTTGTATATGGCAAAGCAACGTTTGCCGGGGCACCTATTATTAGTATAGATAATAAATAATATAATAATATTCCAGGTCACGGAGCGATGTCTTCATCCCACAGTCAAAGTACGACTGTCCACGGACATCACACCACTGCACACGGCCACTCTAGTGGTTCCACTAACAAACGGAACAAACAGAAGTTAGTACTTATCTTTACTAATATTATATAGATTAATTTCTTTTGGACAAACTAGTTTGACCTGAAAGTTTGATCAGCAGGAAGGTACCTTATAAAGCTCATAAGTGTTCACCCGCGTAAGTCCAAGACTACTGGATAAATATCAAGATAAAAGGCTCCAAAACTACTGGACCGATTTTGATGAAACTTGGTATTATAAAGGACTATCTATTTTAATCAAATCTGAGCGTAGGTTACGTAAATCTAAAGGCACTTAATAGCACAACATATTTTTATCCTGTAAATTACATACCCATCAGCATTATTTTTACTACAACGCCTAATCCACTCTATAAAAGGTATTACACTAATTAACTCAAATAAATTGTGCGACCATGAAAAAGTTAAGATATCATGAAGCTACTACGACAGAATGAACCACGTTCCGTCATTTTATTCCTATTTATAGACACAAAACAGTAAACAAGATGGCGGCGCCACAATCAGCGCACTGTTACACTATACACGCGTATACATCAAATGAAGCACTGTATTGTCGACTTCCTTCAGTCGTTTTCGTTTTGTCACTGACAGTATGAGAATACATTGATTCATCAGCAATTGTATTTGTAGGTATTTGTTGTTGTCTGACTGTTTTCTGCAAATCGACGTCTGAGCGCCTATTTTGCGTCCCGCTGGGTGGGAGTTTAGTCTTCTGGCTACTCAAGCCATCCCAACTCCCCAAAACCCAAAAGACCTTTTTTCATTGGCAATAACATACGCACTTTTATATTCCCACACTTTACAAAAAAATAAATACAATCTTATTGAGAACCTCCTTTAAAATCGGTTTAAAAGAGAAGTTATCTCTGATAATGGCGCTAAGCCACCGACGACACTAGGCACTAAAGCCCAAAAAGCGTCCGCGTAACGCAGTTTTGGTCTTATTACTATTTGTAATCATTTTTCTAGGAAAAGTAGCTACAGCTCGAGTAGCAACGTGTCTGCGCACGCGCAGCAAACTGTGGCGGCTGCAGCCAGTCGATCTTCTTCTCCGACTGTTGTGTAAGTACATGCCTATTTATTCCTATGTCATATCCTTAGCTTGCATTGATTTACAACGGGTAAGAAAAGCTACCCATGGTTCACCCAGGTGAACTAAGGTGGTTGGACCATGGGCAGTTTGGAGGAGAGGTAAATACTTCCTTAACTTACTAAAACCAAGAAATCATTCTCTAGCGTCTATAGGGAAAAGAATGGTCAAATTTACATTTTCGCAAAAACTTGGGTGTACCAAAATTTACCTTATTTTCAACTTTTTTATATTCCGGAATTGTCTATTTACTTGTGCTGTAATACCTAGCTTTTAACTAAAATTGACAATTCCAGGTCAACCGGATTAACCCGTATATGGTAGTTCCCGTTGACCTAGAATCACGAAATTTGGCAAAAAAGCAAGGTCTTACAGCAAACATAAAGGAAAATTTAGCTATGTCCCCATACATACATAGTTAATTTATTTCATTTTTTTAGTTATTTTGACTTATTTTTTTTTAAATATGTTTGTAATTTATATTCCAGTGGTTTGAACACTGTAGTAAACACTGTGGCAATAGAGGAGCCGATGGAAGAAGAATGGACTTACGATCCGAATGAGCCGCGATATTGTATCTGTAACCAAGTCTCATACGGAGATATGGTCGCCTGTGATAATCAAGACGTGAGTATTTTATATTTAAGCTGCTGAATAATTAATTATTGTAGAAACGATGAAGCGCGCGAAGCTGAAAAATATCGAAAATCATTTGACCGATCCCACTTGTGCAAGAATTGAAAGTCAAGGGTAGATTAGGGTAGATAAGTACCTATAAATAGCTTTGGTCTGGTCACCATAATTATATGCCCAGTTGATTAATTTTCGGGATAGAGCTGTGTGTGCAAGAGTTGTCTAGCGCTGTGTGGATTGCCACACAGCGCTATTTATATGTTATTCAATTCCTGATAATTAAAATCCATACAATATACATAAATCACAAGAATAAAATAAAATATAAATATAAAATAATATAATAAAATTTAATGACCATCCAGTTGGCACAATGGTCACCATGCCAGACTGCCAAACACAGGGCTGCGTGTTTGATTCTCCCTCAGACATAGATAACACATTTATTTCAGATAATTAAAATCCATACAATTTACATAAATTAAAAGAATACAATGAAATAAAAATATAAAATAAAATAATAAAATTCAATGACGACCCAGTTGGCACAATGGTCACCATGCCAGATTGCCAAACACAGGGTTGCGGGTTCAATTCCCGCCTCAGACAAGTATTTATGCTTAGATATTTTTCTGTGGTCTGGTTGTTTCTATGTATTAGAAGTATTTATGTAGTATATCCGTTGTCTAGCACCCATAACACAAGTCTAGTTACTTAGCTTGGGGCTAGATAGCGATGTGTGGAATGTCCTGCAATATTTATTTATTTTAATAGCATCATTATATCGGTTATAGCTAGACAATGGATAACATACTCAAATACTTTTCTTTTGCAATATTAATTAATTTTAACTATTGTATATTTCAGTGCCCATACGAATGGTTCCACTACCCATGCGTGGGCATCACCGCCCCGCCCAAAGGCAAATGGTACTGCCCTCAGTGCCAGACCAACATGCGTCGCAACCGAGCGCATCGCAAGAACTGAACTATATACATATACAGTTACCAATTACCCACCTAGTTTATTAATATTATATTTAAGGTATGTATGTACAGTCGACTGCATAATTGCAGCCCTCGGTAGAGTTCGAAAATTACTATTATTGGAATGTTTGCATTCTAATAATTGTTGTTTGATTAATTGATGAATAGAAGACTTTAAACTTCACCTAAAGCAGGTGTCTAGAACCTTGCTCGTGTTGAAAACATTCTTATAACAGCCGTTTTGGAGCTCTACGGTGGGTCTGCAATTATGCAGCCGACTGTACAACCAGGCAATATAAGTGCAAACCCATTGTAGAGCTCCAAAACGGCTGTTATTAGAATGTTTACAATTCAAGCAAGATCGTAAGGTTCGATTCCTTCAACTCATTAATTTATTTGACAATTTATTTTAGAATTATACATTTCAATGATAGTCATTTTAGAACTCTACGGTGGGTCTGCAATTCTGTTGCCGACTGTACCTATTTATGCATTCGCCCCCTTACTTTGTGTCTAACGAAGGATTTTGTAATACAAAAGACCGTTCGCTATCCGCTTTAAATAATTATTTTCAATATTACCTCAACGTTTCGGCTGAATTACAACTGCCGTGGTCGCAGTCGCGAGTCGATTCCCCGCCAGCCTGCTCATTCTACACGTGACCGCGGAAGATGTAACTAAGCCGAAACTTAAAGTTGGCTATCCGTTTTTATTAAAAATAATGAATTTAAATCGAGTGATACAAAACAACGATTTTAAGTAAGGGGGTGACGCACCTAAGTTAATTTGAGACTTCGCTCTGCTGATGTAAGTGCGAGCTTGGGTCTCAAGTTAAGTCAGGCGCGTATTATGTAGCATATTTTAATGTGTATTAGGCTTAAACTATTAGCATCTGAAATCTAACCGCATATGGCTCATTCACACTGGTTCAAGCAACTAGTCTGAATTTAAATTCCCGTTCAAATTGAACATTAAAAATTAAATAGAAGTATTGTGAACAAAATTCCCAATATCCTAATTATTTTCCCGGTTTTTTTAATTTCTCTTACCTCCACATTTCGACTATGTTAAAATAGTCATGGTCGCGGCAAAATAATGACTATAAATACAAATTGTGTAAGTTTGAACATAATAGCAATCCCAATATAATTAGAACTTCTTGGTTGAATTCAATAATCAACAAAGAAGTTGAAGAATAATCAACCTAAAGATTGAACCCCGAAACATTTCGAAGTCATATTTCCTGTAACAAATATGGTGCGGATACCATATTTGTTGGACCTGGTTCTTCTCAAATCTGGTAGTAGATTTTGGATGCTTATTAGTCCTAGCCATAAGGTGAATCTCGAGTGTCAGCTCAGCCACTGGGAGAGTCCACTGTCTCATGTTTTTAGTGGTCATATCTGGTGTAGGTGGAGATTCACCCATTCGTCGGTGTTGTATCTTTAATTATGAGAAAAGACAAAAAAATGCGAACATTAAAGGTGATTAAACGTATTTATTTGGTAGTTTTATTTTTTTCACACCCTGCCAGTTGTGCGCTGTAGTTGTGCGTACCCACCATGTACCCACAGAACAAATAAATCTTTGTTTCGTGTGCGTACCCTTCAGTAATTAATGAACTAATAATAACTAGAAGCTAACGCTATTTACTGCAAATAGGGTTAGCTTCGAGTTATTTATTACCATTTTTATTTACTAGTAGCATCCTAAAGGTGGGTTAATAATTTTGATTACTTTTTTAATACATAAAACTGAAACATAGATCAGTGAGGTGTATTTTAATGTGTATTAGGCTTAAACTATTAGCATCTGAAATCTAACCGCATATGGCTCATTCACACTGGTTCAAGCAACTAGTCTAAATATTGAATTAATGGGAATTTAAATTCCCGTTCAAATTGAACATTAAAAATTAAATAGAAGTATTGTGAACAAAATTCCCAATATCCTAATTATTTTCCCGGTTTTTTTAATTTCTCTTACCTCGACATTTCGACTATGTTACAATAGTCATGGTCGCGGGAAAATAATTACTATAAATACAAATTGTGTAAGTTTGAACATAATAGCAAACCTAATATAGTTAGAACTTCTTGGTTGAATTCAATAATCAACAAAGAAGTTGAAGAATAATCAACCTAAAGATTGAACCCCGAAACATTTCGAAGTCATATTTCCTGTAACAAATATGGTGCGGATACCATATTTGTTGGACCTGGTTCTTCTCAAATCTGGTATGTAGTAGATTTTTGATGCTTATTAGTCCTAGCCATAAGGTGAATCTCGAGTGTCAGCTCAGCCACTGGGAGAGTCCACTGTCTCATGATTTTTGTGGTCATATCTGGTGTGGGTGGAGATTCACCCATTCGTCGGTGTTGTATCTTTAATTATGAGAAAAGACAAAAAAATGCGAACATTAAAGGTGATTAAACGTATTTATTTGGTAGTTTTATTTTTTTCACACCCTGCCAGTTGTGCGCTGTAGTTGTGCGTACCCACCATGTACCCACAGAACAAATAAATCTTTGTTTCGTGTGCGTACCCTTCAGTAATTAATGAACTGATAATAACTAGAAGCTAACGCTATTTACTGCAAATAGCGTTAGCTTCGAGTTATTTATTACCATTTTTATTTACTAGTAGCATCCTAAAGGTGGGTTAATAATTTTGATTACTTTTTTAATACATAACACTGAAACATAGATCAGTGAGGTGATATTATGTACTACGTATAGTACTTATAACCTCAATGACATAGATAAACAATAGACCGAGATCTACGCACAGCTTTAATTGAGACTCCCAGACCCACAGAACAGATTTTCGTGCCCAAACCTATGTGTATGGCCCACAAGAACCTAAGGTATGAACATGAATTTTTAGGATAGCTCTAGCCGAGCCTGTTCCTTGCCCCCCCCCCCCCCCCTTCCTTTCCCCTATTATTTTTCTAAGCCATTTTCCTGACTTTGCGGCTTTGGCACATGGAGGTGGTCGAAACTTTGGCATGGCCAATAGAAAAACAACAAATCTGAACGCAACCGGAAGCATTTAACGGAAGTTTCTAGAAATTGGTTTTGTAATGTCACTGTCATAAAAAGTGTCAATTTACCGTCACATTGGTTTGAAATTCGAGGAGGCGTGTTTGCGATTGAAATACTCGGATTTTTAGTAAAATTATAGATTTTCTGTGAAATCTAGCGCAATTTTATTTATCACTGAAGATATTTCTTTAACGTACTATTAAATATTTGCATTGGAAATGGCAGATATAAAGGTTTCCGAGGTAAGTTTATTAACCTTCAAGCGCGCATTTACCATCATCCAATAAAATACCCGTTTTATCATACTATGTATAACCGAAATAATTTCGATTCTAGCTACAGCATGATATTAAAGAGCTGAATGAGTTGTTAAAACAAGCTAAACGGAAGAAAGTTCAAGACCTGTTGTCATTAGAAATTCGTAAACTCGAGACTGAAATCATTAGCTTGAAGGAAGTCAGTGTGCCTGAAGCTTCGCCGGCTCCGTCCACATCATCATCGTCAGTACAAAACAAACGTTACCAGATTAAATTAAATGGATATGGTAGGTTAAAACATTATTAAATTGTAAGCCAATATATTTTAAAGCCAATTATGCTAAAAGTTATAATCTCCATGAAAATAAAGAATTATAGATGTTGTGAGTACAAATGGACAGTGAAACACCAGCCATTGGTTCACCAGTTAATGTTTGATGTCTATGAGCCCAATAAGACTATGAAAATCAACTAACAAAACTGTGTGTAATGTTTGGCAAACTGACCATTATGAAGCCTGGCCACAGCTCATAGATAGAACAGAATATATATCCTTGGGAATAAGATAGACTACTTTACATCCTGATTCTGATGAGATCTGGACTTATATAAGTGAAATTGGGGAGCTACTAGTTCTCTATACTTATTTTAAACTTGCAGCGCTCCACGGTTTCACCTGCGTTACTCGATCCAGTGGGAATATCGGAATAAACTTATCCTATGTTTATCTCAATGAATCAATGTATCCTCATACAAACTTTCATCAAAATCGGTCCAGTAGTTTTGGAGCCTATTGGTTACAAACACAAAAAATATTTTCTCTTCATAATAAAAGTACAGATAATTTATTCTTTCACAGGTTGGGATCAATCGGACAAATACATTAAAGTATTTGTAACACTGAAAAACGTCCAAAATGTGCCAAAAGAACAAGTATACTGCAAGCTGACAGAGCGTTCTATGGAACTACATGTTGAAAACCTTGAGAACAAGGACTATTTGCTTGTCATTAACAAATTGTTAGACTCTATTAACATTGAAGAGAGTCATTGGAAACAAAAAACAGGTACCTACTTACTTACTAAAATTAATACATTGTGCTGTGTGAATGTGCTACACAACATTGTAAAAGAGGAAAGCTGCTAACCAGAATCTGTCTTAGCATTAGCTGTAACTGCACGATGCAGGTACAATCACTGTTCAAAAGTCTGCCCACCGTAACATTTACAATTCTGTGCAGCACTATTTGAACATTATAACAACGAACCTGTGGATCGAATCCACATCAGTTGGTGTAGCGGGTGGTGGCTTAGGCCAACTAAAGACATAGCTAACATGTAAGATAAGATCATTTATTCGCCAGAATACATAGCATAAAGGTCTAAAAAAATAAAATAAAAAATGGTTGTTGTAAATACTAGAGTACTTTTAATTAAACTAGGTTGTAAGTTCAATACTTGTTTATAGTATTATTGTAGCAAACTGATAGTGTATGTATGACGCATACTTTACATTGCTTCCGGCTGCACCCTAGTTACTTGTTACTGATACTGAATCAATTGTGTCTATCATTAAAAATATGTTTGTTATATATTTTCTGATCTAAAATTTTATACACAAGCATAGATATAATACAAGATATGTAAGGTTAGTGGTCAGAAGTGTAGGGAATGACTTGCAATAATAAATGATAGATGTGATGTAATATTGCGAATCTAACTATGGGTAACGCATATGGTTGCCAACTCTCCCGGAATAAGCTAAAATCTCCTGGATATTTTCATCGCTTTAGTCTGCCACGCGCGAGGCGGATCACGTCACGCATTTAAAAAAAAATAAAGTGTGAATCAGGTAAAGAATTAAAACGCTTATTACATTCACTCTATTAATCCCTATCGCAAACGCCGCCGCTAAACACGTTTTCAGCGTGCTGTGATCGAAAAGTCATAATTGGTTGAATAAAAGTCAAATTAAATCTGAAATACAGGCACAAACTTCAAATACACCAGCCTATAATTTTATTTAACATCTCTACTGTGACTGTGTCTGTAATACAGACTACCTGATATAGTTTTTTACTAGTTTAATCTATAGTTTTAGTCATTAAATTCTTAGTTTCTTTGACAAATTAACCCTCTCTATTCCAGACATGGTTGTGATATTCCTAGCTAAAGCCAATCCCCATGTGAAATGGTCTCATATGACAGAAATTGAGAAAAAGGCCGAAGATCAGAGAAGCCAGCGCTTTAAACCGCAGGTTGCAGATGACAAGACTAAAGACCCACAGGATTCCATTATGAGCCTCATGAAGAATATGTAAGTCGAATATTGCGATTTTTTCACCATCAGACCCCGAAACTGCCTCAAAAAGAGAGATAAAAAAATAATTTGAGAGAGTTTAAAAAAGTTTTTTAAGAGTTTGCTGACATCAAACGTGGTTACAACAAGATGCTGGAGGAGGCTGACGAGGAGGTGTCCCTCGCCAACCAGATGTACGATTTGGTTGATCGTTATTTGAGAAGATTAGGTAAATAATAGATAATTATTGCAGGACATTCCACACATTGCCATCTAGCCCCAAGCTAAGTAACTAGACTTATGTTATGGGTGCTAGACAACAAATATACTACTTATATACTTTTCTTTTGTAAATATATACCTAAAATACATAGAAACAACCAGACCACAGACAAATATCTAAACAAAAATACTTGTCTGAGGCGGGAATCGAACCCACAACGCAATTCTGTGTTTGGCAGTCCGGCATAGTGACCATTGTGCACTGGGTCGTCAATATTTTTTGTTTGATCGCTACATTTGACTGCATTACAGATTTATAGCAATGCAGTATTTAAAATTAATGCTCTGGTTTTTCTCAAAAATGTTGAAAAATATTTTGATACTAGGGAACTTTTTCTGTGGTTCAGATTTATAAATAATTTGTGCAACTAGATCACTTTAGGTCCTTTTTGCGGGAGGATGGAGTAGGCTTACCCAGGCACCTATCCTCTCAGCTTAGTTAGCCGTCGACCAAAGAAAGAACTCATTACAGGTCTGGAGCCAAGTAAGCCGCGAGTTTTATCAAGAAATTTTCCTTCACCATAAGAGCAATGTCACGGCCGACTGGGGTTCGAACCTACGACTTTCATAATAAAAATCAAGGTGTCTACCACTATGCCAATATCGCTCTTTCAAAATTAACATCTTGCGTCGCGACTATTAAATATTTTGACTTCCTAAAAAAAGGTTTTTATTTTTATTTTTTTGGTCTTTTCTAGGTATGAAACCGGTGATGATGAAATGAAAAGGATGATCTCCAAAGCTTGGTATGAAGGTCAACACAAGAAGAAGACAGATATTGATTTATAGATGAATATTTAGTAAGTAATTTTAAGTTTAACTGCCTGAATCAATAAACAAAAGCAATAATAATTTACAGATGTGTTATTTATTTTAAAAAATAGGCCTATTTTTTAGTACATATACAGTTTGTAGGTACAAAACCTCCTGGAGTCCGTGTCTGTCAGCGGCCTGTAGGAGGCCGATGATTTCGCGCGTATTTCAACGTAGAAGTCAAGCTTTTTACACTATAGCTATTTTGTTGTAACCTAAACAATGTTAAAGAGAAAACACACGATAATGTTTAAAGTCTATAAAACTATCAACAAAACACCCGGGAACGTTATTTTTCGTTTTTATTGAGAGTATATGGCCGAATGTTAATTGTCAACCTAGCAGTTGTATTCTTGTTGTTTTTTTTTTAAATGCACTTGTAGATAATCTCCATAACATCATTTAGATACATAATATCTTGATAAATACTTATCATTCTAATAGCGTAATTTTGATAGTTCGTCTCTTAAAAATAATAATGTTGGAAAGTGGGTGTAACATCTTGGCATAATTTGACTCAACGATCGTCCAAATCGATGTGTCAAATTATGCCGGTCTCGATACTGAAATGATAAAAACCCTTTTGACGTCATAAAAATATGTTGGTGTTTGTGGAAAAATCGTAACAATATGAAAGAAATGAGCGAAAAATATTTATTTCAAAACCATGTGAGGATGCAGGGCTACTCGTGATTTGCTACAACTGTATTGGGCGGGAGGGACATTCAATATGTGCAAGTGGGTAAGAGTAATTTCTTAAAAAAATAATTGAATGATTGACCGCTAGTGACCGCACAAAATATTTTAAGCTATTGCTTATAGCTTTTATCGCGGGCTTTGAGCGCGGCGACCGAATCAAGAAATTCCGTAACGAAAATAAAACCTAACACCCCCGTACCACCGTACGACTGTACGAAGCTCGCATGATGCAATAGCTTTATTTTTTTTCCATTTTTGCCGACCTCCTAATGATGGCGCCCGGGGAGGTCCGCTACTGAATATGATATCTTTTTGCAATGCCAGGGCTTACTTTTTAGGGTTCCATATCCAAAGGGTGAAAACGGGACCTAATAGACTAACCCTAAGACTCCGATGTTTTACTACTATAAGATAGTTTTAGTATAGTTCTTGGCACGAATCTTGAGCTGAGTGCAGGTAGAATTTAGTACTCAAAGTTCGTTTTAAATACCTTTTTGCAATGAACGACCGAGGCTTATTTTACCTACCTACATAATATTTTATTAATAATCATAAGTAATGGGTAAGTAGGTATTTTTTTAAACTTCTACCCTTTCATGCAAGAGATTAATGACATAGGAATTATACGTACCTACCAATAAAACCAAACAAGTATGTAACACACAGCTATAATTTTATTTTTCAATAATAAATATCATAAAGGTAATAAGATAATTTAATAACATCGATAGGTAATAAGATAATTTAATAACATCGATTTTTCTACATTTTTACGTTAAATAAGTAAGATTATAGTCATATAAGTTTGCCGTTTAATCCACTTTGATTAGGTTGTTCGAAGCTGGTAGCCACCACGAAAAGTTCCTGAAAAAATGTAAAAAAAAAAATTGTAATGAAAATTGGACCAATTTAAGCAAAAATGATCCAATCCACAACCTCGCCAATTTCGAGTTATTGTGACTTATGTACTGGGAATAAGGTATATTTTAACATATCAAAGACTCATAATCCTATCTTTACAAATGAGGAAAAACCGTATGGTCCAACCCACAGCTGTTATGTTGAAGACTATTTTTGTAATGCATAAGTGTTTCATGCTATTAGAATCATTTTTGTATTTTGTTGGTTGCACTGACATGTAACCATTTTTGATTTGCTATAATGATCCAAGGCATTTGTAACAGTTACGCGTTTTATACATTGTGGAATATTTACATAAATCATTCTGCTGAAATGGTCCAATTACCTTGAATCATTTTAACTCAATTCTCAAGAACTTTCCACTTCAGAACTCTACCAATCCAGGCCACATGAATCTGTTTAAAATATAGAAATAAGAAAAAATCAATTCTAAAAAACGATTCTCGGTGTAGGTAGTGTATAGCCACACAAGTGTTTTTAGAAGTTTTAATAAAAATTATGATTAATATCTCGGCGATAAAGTAAATAGAATATTGCCTATATATTCCGAAAACGTTATTAATTAAATAAACATTTATTTATTTGCACCTTCTATTTTTTGTAACAATTTTTGTAACCAAATCCTAATCTTTTACTAAATACCGTAGTTAATAAAATTGTAGGTATTTTTTTGCATGAAAATTTATTCTTATATTTGGACATATTTATGCACACGGGAACTAACCCACAATTTGGGTAAAATTGAATTAAGTGCATGGCGTTAAATTTGTCATGCGGCATACAACTTGGAGTTTGGAAATACAAAGTGTTGCCAAGTAGTTGTTTTTACTAAATAACAAAATTAAAAAAAAATATATAAATGAAGTGTTGTTTTCTCAGTAGGTATATAGTTATAATATAGGTATGTTATTATTTCCACATAAATAAAGAGCAGCATAGTTTCCGAAACGGCTTTGATTCCCAGAGGTTTTAAACGGCTTTGATTCCTAGGGGTTTTAAACCATAATCATAATCATCATTTATTGCTTCATGTGTAGATACAGATGGTTACAAAAATATATTTAGACACAAAATGAATCCGGTTGGGCACTACAAAAATATTAGGTATACTTAATTACTTTATTAATATACATATTACACTTCTTATTGCTTTTATTGAGTTGATTTACTTATACTTACTTATTATATTATGTGTTATCATTAATAAACTCTTTTATAGTAAATATGATTACTTTATTTTCATTCTTAATGTTTTCTGGAATTTTATTATATATAGCTTTTGCCCGCGACTTCGTCCGCGCAGGAGTCGAAAATAGTTAAAATAGGATTATTTTTTGTTGATTTCAAATTAGATTGAGTTTGAAACATGTGTGCAAAATAAAATGTACTTACTTAATTTAATCAAAAGCACTAAGGAGTTCGAGTCGAAGCAAATCGCCTAAAATAACTTTCTACTCTTTTTGAAACCCGGTAGGTAATTAATTTCGTAAAATCCTTTCTTATCGGATGCCTACGTCATACGAAGAACACACCCTACAAGTTTCAGGTTTCTACGATTTAGGCTGTGCGTTGATCCGTCAGTCAGTCAGGACAAAGAATTTTATATGTATAGAGAAGATAGATTTTGAATGAGATGTATTTTAACTTGGAACACGAAAACCTCGGGTGCACCCAATTCTCTTGGGATGTGATCCAAAATGGGCTATACGTCTAAGTACCTAAAGTTCTAAACCAAAAAAATGAATTCTTCTATTTCTGTCTTTCTAACACAGAGCCAATAATGCACAAAACTCTACGATTACCACATGAGTAAATCTTTAATCATATCGTGCTAATTAGTAATTACCTATCTATCACAGTCATCTTTTGTTTTTTTAGGGTTCCGTACCTTAAAAGGTAAAAAAGGAACCCTTATAAGATCACTTTCCTGTCCATTTCAAAAATGAAAAAGGTGTAAAAGTCCTATTCATTTGTTTAGGTATTTTCGTATTCATAACAAAAGATATTTCTTTTAAATTACTAAATAATTAGTATCTACTAACTTTGGGAACTGTGACTTTTGGCAAATTGTTCAAAATTTTATTATTAGGTAGGGCTGAACAGTTGCGCAGAGAGTAATTTTGGCGTATCATAATAAAAGAGTTTTAAGTGATTCAGTGGCTATCCTATAACAGTTCTATGTTTTAACAAATATCCCGTCTCCGAGATGGTTTAGAAGTTAGGTTAGAAAGCATTATTTGTGCACAGCGCACTTTTGATAAAATCTTAGTCATAACGTTTGGTCAAATACCCCATTTCCGAGACGCCTATGAGATTTGGTGTAAAGGCATATTTCATTTGCCGTAATGTCCTCTATCGAAAGGTTAGCAAACGTATCGCGCAAAAAAAATACTATGTCAAGTTCCCAGTACTAAGTAAATGGCAAGACACCTTTTTTCAGTTCAATGTTCGAAGTTTTCAACCTCTTTGGTTTTACGTTAACGCTGTCAGCTTGAAGTGACGTCTTACCAATCATAGATTAATGAGTATGTTACCAATCTAATCAAAAGCACTAAAGAGTATTGATATCAATTTCGAAGCAAATCACTCCCAAAAAACTTTCTTCCCCTTTTTAACCCCGTTAGGGGATGAATTTCAATAAAATACGAAACACGTGTTCCATTGATTCTGTTAAAGAATGTTTATGCAAAATTTGAAATAGATTGGACTAAGGAATCACGTTGTCCAATACAAACTTTGCCCCCCTTTTTCGCCCCTTTAGGGGTAGAATTTCGGAAAATCCTTTCTTATCGGATGCCTACGTCATACAAAGAACACACCCTCCAAGTTTCAAGTCTCTACGATCAGCGGTTTAGGCTGTGCGATGATCCGTCAGTCAGTCAGGACAAAGGATTTTATATGTATAGATATAGATAAGAAGATAACACATGCATAATATAGCCGTGCAAAGCCGGGGCGGGTCGCTAGTACTTTGATAAAAGAGATCCAATCAAAGAGTATTTAAGTTTTTAATAACCCCAGCACGCCGCTTCATACACATGTTCATACAAAATTGCTGGAGCGTTGTAATGTTCCAAATTCAAAAAACGCTCCTGCATTGGATTTAATTTTCTTTGACCGCGACACTGGCTATATGCACGATAGTAATAATGCGAAGCCATAATAAAATTATAAATAAAAAAGAGATGGCGCTTCTTTCCGTATGTCAAACTGACAATTTTGACATCATCCCTACGTTCTGTACGTTTTCATGCAAAAATATTATGGTTTATTTTTTACGCCAAGAAATATTAAATTTTAATTAGTAACATAAATCTTCTTGAAATACCTAAACCTCTTCTGATATTTTCTGAACACATTCGTGAAGATTATGTTAAAATCTGTTTCCTAGTTCCCGAAATTAGACTGCACAAACAAAGGTAAACAAATAAAATCAACATTTTCTGAGAAAATGGTTATTTCGCGAAAACAAAGAGATGGCGCTAGTTACTTGAAATTAAAAAAAATATCTTATTAAATTAATTACTTTATTTTCTAGTTAAAAAATGTGTATATTGCTATGTATTCTTAAAATACATAAGTGTACAAAATTTTTAAGCAGAACAAAAAGAATAATCAACTAATTTGTGATTTTCTAAATTTAAGAAAACCTGAATCGCGCATGCAAGATTTTTTTCTACCGGAGCTATATAAGGTTAGCGAATTCTATAGTGCTAAGATCATTATGGACGTAGAACGCTTACTTCCAAAACTTCGAATTTATTATATGTAGAGATTTTTACACACACTACATAATATGGACCTGAAGAGTGTAAGGCTAAATTTGAATTGGGTAAGGCTAGTCCGTATGTCCGTATGTCTTTCTTGTCTGTATGTCCGTGTGTCATTTTTTCACAAAGTTGACATGGACAGTTTAAGTGTGGTTAGATATTGTGACCAAACATGGGCGAGCGAAGCAAACTCTTTGTTTTCTAGAAATTAAGATAGACCAACCCAGACTATTTTTCGTCTCAAATTTGACTTAGACTATCGCAATATCCAACCTAACCTAGGTTGGATATTGCGACCAAACATGGGCATGCGAAGCGAGCGCTTTGTTTTCTAGGAATCAAGATAGACCAACCCCGAAAGTTTTTCTATTACAGAACCGACACTGATAGGTTAAGATAGATATTGTGACCAAACACGCGGAAGCAAGGCGAGGGTTTTGGTTTCTTTATGGACACTCCAGAATGTATTTTTATCCCAGAACCAACACGGATGGGATCATACTATGGTTTTTAAAGTCTGGTTTTTAAACTGACACGAACAGGATATGTTAGATATTGTGACCAAACATGGGACAGCGAAGCGTGCCTTTAGTCTTCCAGGAGTCCATATAGACCATTTATTACAGAACCGACACGGATAATAGATAAGGAGAGATGTTGTGACAGAACACGTTCGAGTAAAGCGAGCGCCTAGGTTTCAAAAATGCATGCAAACCCATCCCGAATGTTTTTCTATAGCAAAACTGACACAAATGGGTTAGGTAAAATATTGTGACAAAACATAAAATATTGTGGCTTGGATATGAACCTTTCAGCATGTTTTGCAATAATAGATGATGTAGAAGGTTATTGTGGTGAACCTGATTTTGGGTAGGGTAACTTTTTTATTATATTTCATCAAAAATTTTAAAAAAAAAACATTGCTATACTTTGGAACATTTTTGCATTTTTGTTTCCGCAACCTACACAGCTAATTTCATACAAAATTTATTTTGTAATAATGATCCAGATGCACGTTTTTCCGAATATCTACAAAACTATTGCAATTTATTTACTACAAATATGCATGTAAATTAGTTTATTACACATAGAATTACATTTCATTAAAAACACAACCTTTTTCTTTATCAAGCCAGAGAAATACAGCAATAAACTTAAATGTCAATTATCTCGGAATGAGGTTGGTGTGGACTGAATCATTTTTGCTTAAATTGGTCCAATTGAGAAGTAGAACTAGATTTAACAAAATCAAACGCCAAATAATTGAACTTTAGTCTAGATAGAATTATTTGTGAGGGTCAAAAGCGAAATATCACAACATAGTATATAAAATAAAGTCACTTTTCGCCGTCCGCGTCGTCCCTATGTATGCTTAGATCTTTAAAACTACGCAACGGATTTCGATGCGGTTTTTTTAATAGATAGAGTGATTAAAGAGGAAGGTTTTTAGATATAATACATGCATAATACAGCCGTGCGAAGCTGGGGCGGGTCGCTAGTAACTGATATAGCACTCAGAATGAATCAATGTATCCTTATACCAAGTTTCATCAAAATCGTTCTAGTCGTTTCGGAGCCTATTCAATTCAAACAAACAATCAAATCTTTCCTCTTTATAATATTACTAGCTGTCCCGGCAAACGTTGTTTTAACATATACAAAAAAAGTGGAAAAAAAACGATGTTCGATTTTCAGACCTAACGAATATACACAATTCAGCCGTTAAGTAAAGTTTGGCACCTAAAACCGCTACACGAGAATTTTATATAATATGTAACATGTAGGTATAGAAGTAAAGTATATAGATGTGTGGAGACAAATGAGCCTTATATAATTCAACAACTGAAACTTACCTAGTTTTTGACTTCATAGGATTTTCCGTTATCATTTGCACGAGCAGACCACACAAGTAAGCTGCCTGCAGTGTATAGAACATGTACTGCCAATTGGTGCCATCCTGATTCTCAGTTTTCTCATTGATCACATTCTCACCAATCCTGAAGATAGCTTGTATCCTGTTTCTGGCTTCCGTGTTTCTATCATTACGTTCAACTGCTAAGCGGTCGATTTGTGGTCTTATGGTTGTAGTTCTTTCATTATGCATTACCCTTTGGGTTTGGCGTTCATTGCGGGCAACACGGTTTCTCGTTTCTCGCTCATTTCGTGCTTCTAAGCTTCTGCTACGATCCAGAGTTGTCCTTTCTCGGCGTGAATCGATTCTGTCAACAGATCTATGGTCTCTGGTGACTTCTCGTTGACCGTCTTGAACATTGCGAACGGCAGACAATGTGTTACGGGCGTTCAAGTTTCTGCTACGCTCTATTGATATTTCCCTGGTAAGTCGGAATTCTCTGCGTGAATCAGACCTGTCGTCAACAGACCTTCGGTCTCTAGTAACTTCACGTTTAGTGTCTCGAACTGTAGACAATGTGTCGCGGGCGTCCAAAATTCTGCTGCGTTCTAGGGATGATCTTTCCCTACTCAGCTTGGATTCTCTACGTGAATCAGACCTGTCGTCAACAGACCTTCGGTCCCTAGTAACTTCACGTTCAAAATCTCGAACATTTCGAACTGCAGTCAGTGTATTACGGGCGTCCAAGTCTCTGCTACGCTCTATTGATGATCTTTCCCTATTCAGCCTGAATTCTCTACGTGAATCAGACCTGTCGTCAACAGACTTTCGGTCCCTTGTTACTTCACGTTCAAAGTCTCGAACATTTCGAACTGCAGTCAGTGTGTTGCGGGCATCCAAGTTTCTGCTACGCTCCAGTAATGACCTTTGCCTAAATTCTCTACGCGAATCAGACCTGTCGTCAACGGACCTTCGGTCCCTAGTAACTTCACGTTCAATGTCTCGAACATTTCGAACTGCAGACAGTGTGTTGCGGGCATCCAAGTTTCTGCTACGCTCCAGTAATAACCTTTCCCTACTCAGCCTCAATTCTCTACGCGAATCAGACCTGTCGTCAACGAACCTTCGGTCCCTAGTAACCTCACGTTCAAAGTCTCGAACATTTCGAACTGCAGACGGTGTGTTGGGGGCATCTAAAGTTCTACTGCGTTCTAAGGATGACCTTTCCCGGCTTAGTCGAAATTCTCTGCGCGAATCAGACCTGTCATCAACAGACCTTCGGTCCCTAGTAACTTCACGTTTAGTGTCTCGAACATTTCGAACAGCAGACAGTGTGTTACGGGCGTCCACAGCTCTTCGGTCTCGAGCCATTTCACTGTTTCGGAAATTACTGATATCGCTCATTTCTCGCATCTTTCGCATTTCATCCAGAGTCCTCTCACTCTGATCACCGACACGTGCTCGGACGATTTTTGCAACTCTCGTGGAATGATCCGGTGACATTCGGCGAGTTTCGCGTCGTTCTTCAGAAACACGACTGTCGATTATCTCCATTTGGCCGCGAGCGTTTGTGATCTTCCTCTCACTTTCGTAATTCCTTTCGGCTCGATCCGCTACGTTGAATCTTCTAGACAATCCAGAATCTTTCCTTACAAAGCTTCTGGAGACAGCTCGGTTTTCAAAGCTGCGATTTCGGACCTCAAGTCGTTCGTCTTTCCTGACGTTTGAACGTTGTGGTGCTTCTAACCTTGTATTCTCAACTCGTGAAAGACTAGCTGTTGTTTGAGGTTCGGCCCTGACACGAGATTCGCGTAATCTTGACATTCGGTCTTCAGAAATTCTGCTTCTTTCGCTGGTATGTTCTAATCTTTCGTTAGATCTGGCTTCTATGCGGACATCACGAGAATCCTCAACTCGTTCCAATCTTTCAAGACTTCTAATTTCTCGCATACGAAGAGCTCCCGAGTCTAGGGGATCTTGCAAGAAACGTCTTTGTTCTTCACATCTAAAACTTTCTCGGAGCACTGTAGATTCAGTATCTCTGGATTGTCGGTTATCACCACGCTGTTGCATGATTTTTTTGACTCGCTTCAGTTCAAGTTCGTCTCGGGTAACCCTTTCAATATTGCGAATATCTCGTCTCTCGACGGATTCTCTAGAATCTCTCAGTTGATTTATATGCCTCCTTTCTGCATTTGATGCCATTCGTCTGAGCTCTCGTCGTTCTTCAGAAGTACGGAAATTTCTAGAGTCTCGTATATTTTCCCTCAATCGTAAGACAACACGCTCGTTTTTAAGTCGAAGTTCATGCTGAATAAATTCTTCAGTAGGCTTTATATCTTTCTTAATTTCATTTCGTTCTGTCCTTACGCTTATTCTCCTTTCGTTTTCCGTTCGGAAGTTGCGATTTAAATCGGCATCTCGAGTTCTGCGTTCGAAGCGAGTATCGTCCAGAGTATTACGCCTTGTAGAATCAAGAGATACGCGATCATTTCTATTCAAATCACGCCTTGAAGTACCAATTCTTGTCAACCTGGATTCAGGAAGATTGCGTTGCTGGCGCTCTTGGTTTCGAACAGACCGTTCAGATTCCGTAAAACGCCTTTCAACCGAGACCCTTTGACCTGAATCTGAATGCGTCAACGGATCACCGTATCTGGTTTCATATCGCTTTATATCACGAGTGTCGGAACGGTCAGCCAGTAACCGGGTGCTTAAATTGCGGTCTTCTTGAGCGCTTCTTCGGTAAGTTCCATGTAGCCTGGCCTCTGGGTAATCAGATCGATGATCGCAACACTGTTCGCGTCCATCAAAGAGATTGCGTTCAGTGAAAGACCCGACTGGCAAGAGGACCGCGACAAACGCAAATAGCAGTAAACGCCAGTTATTCATAGTAACAGTGCTCTTGTTTTTGTATTATTTCTTCGCTTTTGACTGTAGAAGTGAACCTTCGGAGGCTGCTTCCAAACTGAATGTTTCAGCGAAGGAGCGCTCTTTTATACTAGATCTGAGGCTGTTCGATAGAATGGCTATTAACCGCTAGAATGCATTCAATTTTCACATCCTACGCCAGGATATATTGTAAATAATTTTAAATGTAGCGTAGACTTTGGAAATTGTTAAGATCCTTGAAGAAAGATGATAATTTTTCATAGATAGCTGTTTCGGGGAACCTATTTCGGCTAGTAGGTATTTTAAGTACTTTGTATAATTAACTTCCTCCATTAGTTAGTATACTTTAGGTATGCCGCGGAGTCATAGTGGTCATTTTCGCACACATTTCTTTCGACATCGAATTGCCTTTGTTATTTTTTCTAAGACGGTGGTGATCTGGGTTTGTAAGCGCAGCGTGTTTTATAATGTGGTCGACGAGTCTTTACTCTTAAAATGCTGTGCTCGCTGGCAGACCCCAGGGCCTGACTTTGCAGACACGTGACATAATAACTGACATGAATATAGAGTAGGGAGTTCTACCATACGGTAAATCGGATTCTGTACAGGTAAAACTCCCTGCTCTATATTCATGCCAGTAACTACATCTCTATACTACATTATCTTACCTAAACAAAATGTCTGCATTTTTGTAGTTATTTACCTTAGTAAAAATGCTGAAGTATCAAGAAGGATTGTTCGCAGTATTTCCAAGGCATTATCGCCGGTCGCAGCTGCACAGGCACAGATTTGTCTCCGCGCGTAAAATAATTATCTGATCGAATCCGCTGGACCAATAAATGGAACCCATAAATTGATTTTGCTCTGACGTCAATGGAATACAAATAGATTTTTTACCCGACTGCAAGGAAAGGGTTATGTTTTTCACGCCTATCTTAGTATGTTTATTATAAGTTTGTAATACCTAGTCTTTTCATTACTCATACTCCGAAAGTAGGTAGTATTTTCTACACGCTCTTCAGGCCTAAAGGTGCCTGAAGAGCGTGTAGAAAATCAAATCAAAGAAAATCAAATCAAAGCCGTGCGAAGCCATATTTTGACATGACAGCTGTCAGTGATAGCGATTCTCCCAAGGGCTGAAAGTTTTATTTTCTACACCCTCTTCAGGCACTATCATTGTTACCCTAGGTGTGACTTTCACACCTAGGGTAACAATGTACTATTTCACGCCTGCAGCACTTTAATCACGGATTAAGGCCCTATTAATCTCAACTTAAAGCAAAACATTATTCCAAAGGGAGATAATGTTGTATGAAACTCCCAAGGGAATAAAGTGATTTGAATTTGGAACGTTGATATTCGTGTGAAAACATGTGCTCTTTGTGCTCTTGGTTTTCATTTTGAAGGTCTCAGCAAATAGTTTTTATTCCTAGTCATTGTAGTCATTTGATTGGTCTACAGAAATCTAGTAGGCTACGATTTATGTTTTTCATTTTGGTTGATATTAGGTGTAAGCAACTGACCGGTTAATGAAAAAATTCACTAAAATTCATAAAACCGCTTTTCAAAAGTCGGTAATTAAATCCACCTAGCGACAAAAATCGGCCGTGAACCTTACTACAAAATGCAACTCTTATTGGGAAAAAAACTGAAATATCTACCTACCTATATTTTTGTAAAAATTATTAACATTCAATCAACTTTACATTTCACTAAAAATATGAAAGGTTACTTTTTACAGAGCTTATTACACTAAAAGGTGTAGTATAATATTTAATACGACCATGCTAAAGTGCTAAAACATAGAGGAAAGTGCTAAAAGCATACAAAAGGTTACTTTTTTATATATCATGTCAAGTAATTTTTGACAAGTCCGTGCTGGCAACACTGGGTCCAGGAGCCAATAATACGTGTACATGATATTACGCTGCCATGGATTGCACGACCTGATATTACGTGTACAGGCTTCGTATTATAGGTTTGAACAAATAATGTACGACCACTTATTACGAGACCCCGTATTACACGTATTACGAAGACATTGTAATAGTCCTATCAAACCACAGAGTGTATCAAACTTCTCTATGAACTGTGCTGTCTGAGTGAGTGTGTGGAAGTTCAAAAGTTATTTGGACTTTTTTTATTAAATTTTTGATGCGATAACGTCTAGTAAATTAATGGAACACCTGCATTCACACAAAAGTGTCATGTTCCGGAAACATGACGCGTCCCGTTCCCGAGCGGGACGCATGACGTCAGGTCGTGTAATACGTGGACCACGTATTAGGTACACGACCTACTTAGTCACGTATTACGAGTACATTTTGGCTTCGTAATATCGGGTCGTGTAATACGTGGTCTCGTAATACATGGACTCGTTCTAGTCTGTGGTCCATGCTCACCCGTTGTCTCTGGAAAGAGCACGTTGGTTGTCCGACTTGTCCGTTAGAGGTTGTGCATTGTGGGATTTGTGGGTAAAATTTGTTGTTGTGATTTAATAAGTATTTGGATTTATTTGAGGTAAGTAATGGTTTTGTAAAAAGTAAAGTGATTATTCTCCTTATAATTATTCTATTTAGGTAATTATAATAATAAAAAATTCATCCGTTATAACTGATAATTGCGTCGCGTCGCGTCGCTACACGACAACAAAGAGAATTTAAATACTACGTAAGACACGACAAAAAAAAGAGTCAAATACGGCTGTTGCTGAACCAAAGATTTCTTTCGGCTGGATTGTTCTTTGTATTCAGATGGATTTTCGAAGGGGAGCAACCTGAATCTTAATGTGGATCGGGGGAGGGGGGATTTACCTTTAAAAGTTCTTGGTAAATAACTGCGTAAGTCCTACATTTTAAGTATTTTGCATTTCTTACTATCTGTAACTTCCATTTTCTATCATTATGATAGAAAATGGAAGATGAAATAAAAAATGTTTTCAGGGAGTAGCGCTTACCTGTTTTTAGATATACATAAACTTTGACAACATTCTTGTAGTAAACGGTGGTAAAAGTCTGTTAAAAATCGCCTCGTTACACGAGTGAAGCGATCGGGTGGACTCGGGTGATTTCGGGTCCTTTCGGAAGCTGGTCTTGTATGGAAGGCAAGCAAAGCCGTATCACAGCCGTATGTTACTTTTTAACCAGATGTTACCGGATATCCGTTATATCTCTAATTTTAATGATTTTATATACTTTACCTACATCATAAACTTGTTAATTCAAAGCAAGAGACATGAAATTTTATTATTTACTAGCTGCGCTCCGCGGTTTCACCCGCGTAACTCCCGATCCCGTGGTAATATCGGGATAAACTGTAAGCTATCTTATCTTTCAAGTTTGGTTCAAACTGCACACGGTGTGTAAATTTGATTAAAATCGGTTAAGTAGATTAGGAGTCCATCGCGCACAAACAACCTGACACGTAATTTATATATATTAGAAGATTTATGTTTTTTATGTCGATAGTTTTCTCTTTTTGTATTATAGCATGTCATCTTGGCGGATACAAGAGAATGAGGAGGCGCCTCAAGACTATCTCGAGCTTGTTTATGATGAAGAGGAAGGAGGAAGCGGCCACGAGGAAAGTGATGAAGAATTAGAAGTCGACTTAGACGATGAGGTTAGTAAGTGGGTCAATCGACCCACTTTAGTTTGACTTATAAACATGAAGATTAAAGCCTCTGTTTGAGGCAAAAATGTTTTTCTGAGTTGATTAATATAAAGTCAAAATAAATATTGACTTTCATCCCTAAGGCATAATATTTATACTGTGCGCCATGTTGAATTTAGATCATAAATTTTATAGATAAATAGAACGCTTTATTGCACACACTAGTTACAGAATAAGTACAATTAATTTAAATTATATAAAAAAAAATAGTGGCACAATAGGCGGTCTTACCGCTGAAAGCGGTCTCTTCTTTTGAAACCATCATTTAGCAGGCATTTTATCATATTTTTCGATAAAAATTGGAGAATTGCGTTAACATTTTTGATAAAAATTCAACATGGCGACATGGTGAATTTCAGTGGTTTTCGATGCACTTTATTGTATATTTTAGGATGAACACTTTTTTGTATGTTTTAGGACGAAGCGCGTGATGGCGGGGTTCGTCACGGGGAGAGTCCTTCGCCCCGTTCTATTCATCGCGGCTCGCCACGAGTGGTATAATGCGTTTATTGTAATTTACGGTTAGATTGTTGTAATTATTGCTTATGGATTGCAGTGCACTAACATTCTTTTTGCGTACGTTTTAGGGTGAAGCAGAAGTAGAATCATTGGAGGCTCCATCATACTCGGCTTCCACTTTCCCGGAGCGCCGCCGGAGGTCTTCGTCAATAGTAATGTGTTTTTTATTGTTTTAAATTTGCGGTATCTAGGTGTGGTGGGTACTGTATCTATTGCAATTGGATTTAAGTGGTTTAGAATTTTTTTTTGTATGTTTTAGGACGAAATGGCGCCGCCGCCCCGTATATCGTCGTACGACAGACCCCGCTCTCCGCTTGGGCATATTTCGTCGGAATCGTAAGTTTCATTACTACTCATATTGTTTGTAAATAAATAGAAACAAATATTATGTCATCTTCCTTTATCTTAATGATATGAACGTATATTAAAGGAATCTCAATTCTTTTTCCAGCGCCGGTGTGGTCCTAAGAATTTCAGACGAAACCAGTATGGCCCTGGATGCTGAAGACGACGTATTTTTAACCCCAGATACCCACGCCTTGTATGTGTCACCTGAAAAGCATGATAGAGATGAACGTATTGAGATTAGTGTAAGTGGGCGAAGAGGTGGACGAAGTAGTGGGCGAAGAGGTGAAAGAGGTAGTGCACGAAGAGGTGGAAGAGGACAGAGTACACGTGGGCGTGGGTATACGAACCAGGGCCGTAGGGGGAGAACTAGTTGGTTAGTGGGACAACCACTCACAGAAATTTGGATCAGTGACGACGATGTCCCCCTCGAATTGGTAAGTTTGGCGACGGATGTGCTGAGGAGACGACAGATGAGTATGGAAGGTTCTGCTAGGGCTGAGAGAAACGCTGAACGAGAGGATACTAGCGAGAGCGAGGACGATGAAGAATTTTTCAACGCTAGTAATGGAGCGGATAATCTAATGGAAGGCCAGAACCTCCACTTTGATTGGTCTCCTATGGATTCCTTTCAAGGTAAGGAGGAACATTTTAGACCGGAGCGTACTGGTTCGGTTCATGTTGTCAATTCGGCGTATGATGCTTTTCGTCTCTATTGGGACGATGACATTTTAAACCTAATTGTGACTGAAACGAACCTTCATGCCACTAAAATTGTATCAACTGCTTTTAATTCCGAATGGTACCCTACTAATATTCATGAAATTTTATGCCTCTTTTCGTTTTGGATGATGTTGGGGATCGTCAGAATGCCAACTGTAACAAGTTGTTTTTCTGTCGATCCTCTTCTGAAAACAGAAGTTTTCAGGCGCATATTTACACGAAGGAGGTATGAAATGCTAACTAGAGCATTACATTTTTTCGATTCCGGACCCGTTATGAATAACTCAAATTCCTCCAATAGTAGCGCTAGAAGCTTTGACCGATTACATCTTTTGAGACCAATATTGACACATTTAAATTCACGTTTCCAGTCTAATTATATTTTAAATAAAGATATTTGCATAGACGAAAGTCTGACCCTGTGGAAAGGAAGATTGAACTTTAAACAGTATATTCGGGGTAAAGCTTCTAAGTTTGGTATCAAGACCTTTGAGCTTTGCGAGAGCACCACTGGCTACTTGTGGTCTTTTATTGTTTACTCCGGTAAACAATCTGCAGCAGATTTGGAGCAGTCGCCCGGTGTACTTAAAAGTACAGCTGTTGTGAAGAAGCTCATTGGTCCTCTACTAAACAAAGGATATAGATTATTTATGGATAATTGGTATAATTCACCCCTATTAGCTAGGTTTCTGAAAGTCAATGGTACTGACTGCGTCGGTACTTTGAGATCTTCAAATAGAGACGTTCCCCTTATAGTAACTAAGGCTCCGCTTAGCAGGGGAGAGCTCATTGCGAGACATTCGGGGGATGTCACAGTATTATCATGGCAAGACAAGAAACGAGTAACCATGATTTCGACCTGTCATGGTTCATCTACTGCCTTGCCTACAGTCTCTTCAAGACCTAAATTTTTGCCAGTACCATTTAAACCCCAAATGGTACTGGATTACAATAAATTCATGGGGGGTGTGGATATGAAAGATCAGATGCTCGAGCCTTATTTATTAGAAAGGAAACGCTGTGCCAAATGGTACATGAAACTTTTTAAACGCCTCCTTAATGTTTCTATCCTCAACTCTCGCACTCTCCTGCAGTCATCCAAACAAAAACAACAAGATCATTTAGCTTTCCGCCTTCAGCTTGTAGATTCGATCCTCACAAATCATCTTTTACATTGTCCCCGAAGCCGTAGGCAGACTGCTTCTATCAATAGGTCTACGCGTCAACATCCCGATAGGATAATTATTTCTAAACATTGGCCCGTTTTATTGGAACCGACAGCGAGCAGTTCCGCTCGTAACCGCAACTTCGCCAAGCGTTGTGTTGTTTGCCTTCAGGAAGGTCGTAAGTCGCAGAAGTCAAGTTATTGCTGCGAATTCTGTCGCGTGCCACTGTGTATAAATAATTGTTTCAAATCATACCATACATCACCATCGTAATGCTTTTTTCTTCATTTGAATCCTTACCAATTATCCATCAATAATTATTGTGATAGGTGTTGTATGAAAATAGAGTGCAAGGTAATAATGTTTTTTGAATTTTTTAACATGAGTCTTAGTAATATGGTAATATCTAAGCATAAATTAAATACTTGTCTGCGACGGGAATCGAACCCACAACCCTGTGTTCGGCAGCCCGGCTTGGTGACCATTGTGCCAATTGGGTCGTCAAAGATATACCTACATGTTAGCAACGACGTTACCTCTGTATAATATAAGTCATTAGTACTTATAGATAAAATTAAATACATGTATTTATTAAAAACAATAATAATAGTATTCTGGGTCAATATTTTTTTACTATAAATAAAATATAAATTTAAAAATGTACTTACTGTAAAATAAAATTAAAAAAAATTGACAGCTAAGTTTTGTCGTTTTCATTTCAAGATGGAAGGGTTTTTTCCGTCTTGTTTGGCCCCACGATCTGTGAGTTTTGATCTGTGAGTTGACTATTTTTGAATTTTTTAACATGAGTCTTAGTAATATGATAATATCTAAGCATAAATTAAATACTTGTCTGCGACGTTCGGCAGCCCGGCTTGGTGACCATTGTGCCAATTGGGTCGTCAAAGATATACCTACATGTTAGCAACGACGTTACCTCTGTATAATATAAGTCATTAGTACTTATAGATAAAATTAAATACATGTATTTATTAAAAACAATAATAATAGTATTCTGGGTCAATATTTTTTTACTATAAATAAAATATAAATTTAAAAATGTACTTACTGTAAAATAAAATTAAAAAAAATTGACAGCTAAGTTTTGTCGTTTTCATTTCAAGATGGAAGGGTTTTTTCCGTCTTGTTTGGCCCCACGATCTGTGAGTTTTGATCTGTGAGTTGACTATTTTTGAATTTTTTAACATGAGTCTTAGTAATATGATAATATCTAAGCATAAATTAAATACTTGTCTGCGACGTTCGGCAGCCCGGCTTGGTGACCATTGTGCCAATTGGGTCGTCAAAGATATACCTACATGTTAGCAACGACGTTACCTCTGTATAATATTAGTCATTAGTACTTAGGTATAGATAAAATTAAATACATGTATTTATTAAAAACAATAATAATAGTATTCTGGGTCAATATTTTTTTACTATAAATAAAATATAAATTTAAAAATGTACTGTAAAATAAAATTAAAAAAATTTGACAGCTAAGTTTTGTCGTTTTCATTTCAAGATGGAAGGGTTTTTCCGTCTTGTTTGGCCCCACGATCTGTGAGTAGGTAGGTATACAATTGCATAACAGGTTATGATCTAGACTGTAATCCTAAATGCGAATATAAAAGCTTATAGGTTACAGTAATAATAATTAGAACAGATACTGATTAACTGACAAAACAAAAATAATTAGTATAAAAGACATTATTTTATACTAGCGACCCGCTCCGGCTTCGCACGGCTAGGTATATTATGCATGTAACATATAAACCTTCCTCTTGAATCACTCTATCTATAAAAAAAACTGCATCAAAATCCGTTGCGTAGTTTTAAAGATTTAAGCATACACAGGGATATAGGGACAGAAAAAGCGACTTGTTTTATACTATGTAGTGATAGTGAAGATAACACAGACACCTTTTGAATCGAGCATAGTTGCCACGACTACGACTATAGCTATAGCAACTCATGTGGCTAAAGGTCGCGCAATTAATCATGGCCCCCAGAATTGGCGGGGATAGATTGCACAGTACCATCGCAGACAGAATGATTACTACAGCCAAATCGTCATACTTTACCCCCGTTTAATATTTTGCCCAACCCGTAAAACATTCTTAGAAATTAGAAAATTAGGCAATTTATATAAAGTTTAGGTACTTTTTATAAGATACACCTACTAGCTGTCCCGGCAAACGTTGTTTTGCCATATATAAAAAAAGGGAAAAAAAGATGTTCGATTATCAGACCTAACGAATATCCTACACAAAAAATTTCATACAAATCGGTTCAGCCGTTTCGAAGGAGTTTGACCACTAACACCGTGACACGAGAATTTTATTTATGTAGAGAGTTAAGGTAGAGGTAGGATGGAGGTAGGTAGCTATAGTACATTGCGATACAAGTGTGGAAAGTTGATCATTCCATAGAGGCGGTTTATGACGCGCGAGCGGAACGCGAGCGTGGCAAAAGCCGAGATGGAATGATCAATTCACACGTGTATCGTACGACGTTTTTTATCACAGTTGCGAATAAAAAAAGACTTGTTAAAATTTTAATAATAAAAAGTTTTAAAGAATTTTAGGTTATGTTTACTATTTTTTGTTAATTACACTCCCGAAAGGCTAGGCAAAAGACTTTTAACCTATACAGCGTCTGACATACAATATTTTTTTAGGGTTTTTTTCATTTGTTTTTGCGTCGGCGGTTAAAAACAGAATATATTAGTTCCGGGTTTCATTAAAAACAGAATATATATAAAAAAAAATATTTATGTAAGTACCTAAAGAAAAAACAAAATAAAAACAAAACTCAATTTTTAATTATTTTCAAAGACGTCATTACGTAATATTATCGTTCGCAGACTTTAGAGACAACCTTTTGAAAAGAAGAAAAAAGGTACCAACAAAGAGTTTTAAGCCAGCAAGGCTTAAAAACTCTTTGGATGGTACCTTTTTCTATACATCAAAACAGTATACCTAACCCAGATAAAGGAGATCATTCATGTTTCTAACAAAAAATACCCACAAAAAAAAATGCCGGCCAGTAATAAAAATTATTTGTATCTTGTAGAGAATAACATTTTAAACAATGTTTACTAAGGCAACAAAGAGCTACGATCAAAAATCGTTGAGTTATTTTACATTGAAAACCCAAAAAATGCATTTTATAGAGATCCGTTTGACCACTTTTAAGATCCCACTATAACTTCTGAAAGGGTTATTGGATATACCTATGTATATAAATATAATAAAAACAGACAAAACTTATCCATTTACTACTTATTTTTATATTTTTTCTGTAGTAATATCTTAGAAGTGGTCAAACGGATCTCTACAAAATGCATTTTTTTGGGTTTTCAATGTAAAATAACTCAACGATGGTTCATCGTAGCTCTTTGTTGCCTTAAACATTATTTAAAATGTTATTCTCTACAAGATAGAAACATTTTTTTTTGTGGCCGGCACGTTAATTTTTGGGTACGATTTGAACGATGTCCCTAAGAATGTTTCATCTACTATATGTCATTAGCAGTAAGATACGTATTTGACATATCGGGATGACGTATTATTTTCCAACACTAGTTGGATTTTTTTTTATCGCACGCGTGTATTACGTTGCATTATGAGCCTAAAAGCGGTTTAATAAGATCCACTTTATGAGCAACTGTGATAAAATAGTACATTGCGATACGAGTGTGGAAAGTTGATCATTCCATAGAGGCGGTTTATGACGCGCGAGCGGAACGCGAGCGTGGCAAAAGCCGAGATGGAATGATCAATTCACACGTGTATCGTACGACGTTTTTTATCACAGTTGCGAATAAAAAAAAAGACTTGTTAAAATTTTAATAATAAAAAGTTTTTAAGAATTTTAGGTTATGTTTACTATTTTTTGTTAATTACACTCCCGAAAGGCTAGGCAAAAGACTTTTAACCTATACAGCGTCTGACATACAATATTTAAAAAAAAAAATTCAATTGTTTTTGCGTCGGCGGTTAAAAACAGAATATACTCGTAATGGTAAGGAAAAAATATATTTATGTACCTAAAGAAAAAACAAAATAAAAACAAAACTCAATTTTTAATTATTTTCAAAGACATCACGTAATATTATCGTTCGTTATCAGACTTTAGAGACAACCTTTTGAAAAGAATAAAAAGGTACCAACAAAGAGTTTTATGTCAGCAAGGCTTAAAAACTCTTTGGATGGTACCTTTTTCTATACATCAAAACAGTATAACCCAGATAAAGGAGATCATTCATGTTTCTAACAAAAAATACCCACAAAAAAAAATGCCGGCCAGTAATAAAAATTGTTTCTATCTTGTAGAGAATAACATTTTAAACAATGTTTAGTAAGGCAACAAAGAGCTACGATCAAAAATCGTTGAGTTATTTTACATTGAAAACCCAAATAATGCATTTTATAGAAATCCGTTTGACCACTTTTAGGATCCCACTAAAACTTCTGAAAGGGTGATTGGATATACCTATTTATATAAATATAATAAAAACAGACAAAGTTTATCCATTTACTACTTATTTTTATATTTTTTCTGTAGTAATATCTTAAAAGTGGTCAAACGGATCTCTACAAAATGCATTTTTTTGGGTTTTCAATGTAAAATAACTCAACGATGGTTGATCGTAGCTCTTTGTTGCCTTAGTAAACATTGTTTAAAATGTTATTCTCTACAAGATAGAAACATTTTTTTTCTGGCCGGCACCTTAAGTTTTGGGTACGATTTGAACGATGTCTTTAAGAATGTTTCATCTACTAATGTCATTAGCAGTAAGATACGTATTTGACATATCGGGATAACGTATTATTTTAGCACTAGTTGGATTTTTTTTTATCGCACGCGTGTATAATACGTTGCATTATGAGCTTAAAAGCGGTTTAATAAGATCCACTTTATGAGCAACTGTGATAAAAATTACATTTAGGTGCCTACCTACTAATCTGTGGTGCAGAAAGACCACGAATCCACCACCACTTTATATTAGCCAAGTAGTCATTGTTTTGTAAAAAGTACTAGGCAATCAGAAGGGAGTAGAAGGTATAAATCACACTTATTACATTATCTATCTCTTTCTCCTGACAAAGTAGATAAAATAGTGATGGCAAATATGAAGGTAGGCTGGAAGCTGGAAAAGTAATTCAAATATTTTGAGCATGATATCAGATTGCTTTTTGCGGGATACCTTCTACTGAGTTCTGATAGCCTACTACTTACGGACCAATTACTATCAAATAATTTACACAGTCACGGAAAGTGGTGGTGGTGTATACGGGCTTGCTCTTATACGAATTATTATCTCCTACAGAGTTCTTACAGCCCAGTACAAACATTTTATTAAACGTGTAACGTAGGGGACATTGTATGAAGAAGTCATTTGTCTGTAAAAAGTACTAGGCTATCAGAACTCAGTAGAAGGTATCCGACAAAAAAATATCTGATACCTTGACAGGAGAAAAATTGAAGAAAGAGAGAGATAATGTGACAGAGATTGTGTGATTTATACCTGCTACTAAGTTCTGATTGCCTAGTACTTTTTACAAACCAGTGGGCTTTATACAGAAGGAAAAGAAAGTGGTGAGATTCGTGGTCTGTTGCAAAAAAAATGTTTTTTTTTTAAACGAGTTCCCGTCATCCCCATAATGGGGACAAAAGTTAAGACATGAAATAAAAAATTTCAAATTCGTCGAGTCTATTTTTTTAGTCCTTGCTTTTTTTTCGACGAAAATGCTGTAGCTGCTAAATGCTGTGCTGTGCTCAGGTCAGAAAGGGATAGAGCTCTATTATCACTAACTCGGCTCTGTGCTCTTTTTATAGTTCTCTTCTTACTTATAAATAGGGTAATAAAAGGGTAAAAAATAAATTACGTTTTGGGCAACCAAAGGTTTATTTTATTATAAGTTCTTAATCCTAATTGTATCCATAGGATTGGATGACTGACGTGAAAGGTGCCGTTGCTTTCGCAACCTTAACGCCAGACTGCTTGGTGATTTTCTGAAAACAAACAATCTATTTTTAGGAAAATAGTTTTAAGAAATTAATATTTTTTTTTAAGTATATTGTAGAATCAGTTAATTGTTATTTTCATAAACATCAAATAATGTAGGTAAGTTTGAAATAATCATCATTTTTATGCAATTTTCATTGCAAATGTAAAAAATTGAGACAAAAGCGCTTAAAAAATCTGTCGCAAGGTTTCAGTTTCTTTACTAGCTGCAGCCTGTGATCTTACCCAGGTTCTATATCAGTGTTAATTCTTAGTATTCAATGTATCAGATAGTTAAGTAGTTCAGGAAATGACTAATTACTTACAAACTATACTCTTTATTATAATACTAACTAGCTGTCCCGGCAAACGTTGTTTTGCCATTTACAAAAAATAAGGGAAAAAAAATAGATGTTATTTGATTCTCAGACCTAACGAATATACACAGATTATTTCATACAAATTGGTTTAGCCATTTGGGTGGACATAAGTAACTACCACCGCGACACTAGAATTTTATAATAGGGTCTAGCCTATATAGACGACTACCAGCGCTCCGCGATTTCACCTGCGTAAGTCCCGATTCCGTGGGAATATCGGGATAAATAGTTACACCTAATGAATCAATGTATCCCTATACATTTAGTGGGTCAATAGTTTTGAAGCCTTTTCGAATTCAAGTATTCTTTATTGGCATAATATGTAGGTAAATAGTATGAGTTTTTTTGTTTGCTATTTATTCTTCCTTTTTTTTAGGTGTAGCCAAGTTATGCAAAAATTACTTAGTGAGGAAGCAAGGAAACTCGAGTCAGGACAATTTCTCATGTTGTTTACCTTAAGTTTTCTCTCATAGGCGATCTTCTTGACTGCCTTCGTCTTCCTCTTGTCCTCCAGCTTGCGGACAACGTCGCGGTATTTCCAGCCAACTTCATGGGAAAGGCGGCCAACGTGACAGTACTGGAAATTATTTAATGAGACATACATATACATTCTGCAATATTTCATCATCATCATATCAGCCACAACACGTCCACTGCTGAATATAGGCCTCCCCCAAAGACTTCCAGAGTGATCGGTCGCATGCTCTCTGCATCCAAAGACTTCTAGCGACCTTAACATAGTCATCTGTTCATCTTGTCGGAGGCCATCTAAGTAACACATTGTTGGCCTTTATCATCTTCAAAAGATGTTTTTAATAGCGTCGTGAGTGGCGGCAACTACACCTGTTTTCAGGTGGCCTTATTAGTATAGACTTTATTGAATTTCTTTTGTAAATAAAGACAACAGAAATTAACACAAGTCTAGTTAACTTAGCTTGGGGCTAGATGGCGATGTGTGGAATGTCCTGCAATATTTATTTATATTACCTTGCGGCCAGGTTTTAAACAGAACACCCTTAGTGCAGCGGGGACAACCACCCGGCGACGGTTGTCATAAGGTGGGGGGCAGCCGTCGTAAGCACGGAGCCTCCTCAGGGCGCTCTTCCCACGCTCCGTCTTATGTGGGATCATTCCTAGGGTATCGAGGATAGGTTTAGTATGTGTGAGTGTGTGTAATGCTAAGGTTTGTTAGTGTGATAGCTTCATACTTGTGGTAATATCATAGCACATCAAATAATGTAGGTAAATGATAATTTGATAATCATTAGGTTTTATTAGGCGAATTTATTGTAGCCTAGCTCGGCCTCGGCCATTACACTCGCGTCATAATTTTCTGCACAACTTTTTTTCTTAATAACCTAACATTAAGAACAATTTTTTTTTGTATAGATATTAAATCCTTGCTAAGCGTAATTTCTTGTGGCTGCCAAAGAATAAGTAAAATATATGATAAATTCTATTTTTCTAGATCACAAATTAAATTGATAGTATTTCATGAACTACGAGCACTTCTTGTACTTATATACAAGCTGTTTTCTGCAAATATATCTTTTTAGTTAGGTCCTTTTAGCGTGTGGCGAGAACATCTTTTTGGCTAAAAGAATGGCACGACATTATTAGTGTCTTTGTCTTGAATTCTTTAAAAAGTTCCTCTTCACTATTTTTAAAACAGATAAAACCAGCCAAGAGCGAGTCGGACTTGCACACGAAGAGTTCTGTACCATGTAGTCTGTACCATTACTAATATTTTTTTTGTTTCTTTTTTGTATTTGTTGTTATGGCAGTAACAAAATACATAATCTGTGAAAATTTCAACTGTCTAGCTATCACGATTCATAAGATACAGCCTGGTGACAAACGGACAGTGGAGTCATACTAAAAGGGTTCTGTTTATACCCCTTTGGGTGTAAAACTTTGAAATGTAGGTTTGTAAAACAACCTCTGACCTCTGACAACAACTGACCTCTGACAGTCTTCCAAAGGATCTTGGAGGGTGCTCTGAAGTGGAACGGTCCTCGGGCTGGGTTCACATTACACCTTTTCCTCAAGAACGACATGAACTTCAATTTGTTCCTGGAATTTTTTTTAAAAACATTTTACTTACAAAGAAATATTTCGTATTTGAGGCCTTTTTGATTTATTGCATAATCAGATCAAATAAAGTAGCAACATGTTTGTTTCAGTCGCAAATTACCCAAAATATAACATCATGTAGACATGCTTAACAATAACTATAAACCTTCCTCTTGAATCACTCTATCTATTTAAAAAATACCGCATCAAAATCCAATGCGTAGTTTTAAAGATTTAAGAATACATAGGGACAGACAGACAGCAGAAGCGACTTTGTTTTATACTAAGTAATGAAGTGATATGCTTCTAATTCAGTGCTGGGGCTTCTTGCTTTAACATTATGCTGAGGACAAACCATATTTCTAGGTGCTGTACTGCTTTTTTCTTTTGTGTTTAATTTTTTTTATCCGAGACGGAACAGAGGATGGTATATGCATTTAGGGTGAGATGGTGTTTGTACAGTCCAGAAAATAAAATTTAATTTCTTAAAAAAGGCACATTTCACTTACTGTCACCACAACAAAGACTAAATGGTTAGGTCTAGAAACTTGAAAGGACGTTCACATCAGTGAAGTGAGCACTATGAATGGATTTTTTGAAATTTTCATGGGATTAACAAGGGAGAGCTGCAGAAAATAGCTAATAATAGAAAAATGTAACCCTATGGGGTTACTATTCAAATTTTATTGAGTACCTATACTTTTATTTTATTTTCAAGTACCTACTTACTGTATAATGTGTTTAGAAAGACTCACCTGAAGAAGTTGCCAGAAATGTTGAGTTGTTCACATCGGACAACAACAACTTTGTTTCCTTCCAACAGGACTTTAGCGATAACTGCGGCCAAGCGGCCGAGCAGGTGGCCGCGGCCATCGATCACTATGGACTGAAATACAATCACAAATTCAATGGTTGCCATACTTCGATCGACCATCACTTGCTACCTAACCTCAAACACCAACACCAAAATACAATAAAAACCAGATCTCTATCATAATAATAACAGTTTCTGCACAGAAATCACCTCCGTGTGCTCATAATCACGTCAAACCCTTCTAAAATTGCACAAACCAACTTCTAAACACCAAGCATGCACGTGTACCGATAATGCTGATTTACACGCTTTGGGATAAGATTTCCGTGACATGAAAAGCTGTATGACAAACACGCAGCCTATTACTGCACTAATTTCTTGATTTTTACCCTTTTTGGTACTATTTTTACACGTTTTTTTCTAATTTTCTCCTCACCTTATTACTAAAGCCCGTCATTTTTCACGACAACAAAACGGAAAAGGCTAACTTTTTAATACAATATGGCTACCGAACCGGATACTTGACAAAAATGTTGCCAGTAGATAAAATTTATTTTAGTCGATTATTTTTATTACAAACGAATAAAAAATCGTGGTATTCGATTTACAGCTAACTTCAGGGCTCTGAAGAAGTCAAAGAACTGTCAAAAATGACTAAACGTCAATGTCAAATTTACTTCAGGCACCCGTGCAAAACCAAAAATAGCCGAACGAATTTCAAAATTACGTGTTCCTTGGGGAATGGAAGTAAAATAAAATGATTATAATCAAGAATCCAGACTAAAATCGAAGTAAAATAAAGTAAGAAGCTATGGAAATACCCTACAGGAAGATATTCATTTACCTTTTAACGTTTGCTGCCTATGCGTACACTGGCATAGGGTCTACGATGCTAAAAAACCTAAAAGATGCTGTTTTATCTGCGGAATCAGTGTTTGGGGACTGGATTCGTAACGCGGTGACTGTCGCTGAGAAGTTCAAGTCGTTACATGAAGTCTTTGACGCAGCTGTTGAGGAAGATTGTATATTTTCTTGTCCTGAAGGTAAGTACCTTCCTACTTGTTCCAACCTAAAGATTTTGTGAATAGTCAATTATTCAAGGTCAGAATTTGTTCCCTTTTACTATTCTGCCCCAATGTTCATCAGTGGTAGCAAATGAGAATAAACCAAAACTCTAAAGATGTTTCATATTGCAATGATTGTCAGACTGCCTCAAGATCTTTAATAATTAAGTAGATAAATACAATATTTTTTTTCTTTCAGGAAATAAACCAGTAAGAAACAGGAACCACATACCGAAAGCAGATGGTTGTGGGTCGCTTGGCTTCGAAATAGCATCAGAATATTTACCTATAGAAGAGATGAGTAAATGTTGTAACACCCACGATATTTGCTATGACACATGCAATAGTGGGAAGGAATTATGTGATTTAGAATTCAAGAGGTGCTTGTATAGCTACTGTGATTCATATAAAACTGTAAACGTGGCTGGAGATGCAATTACAAAAGGTAATTCTAGATAATTTTCTAATTATTATCTCTTAGATAAGTTTAAAAATAGCTATGGAATACTAAACGTTTAGGTTCATAATGTCCAAATCCCAAAATGTTCAGAGGGTGCAAATTGTTCATATCCTAAAATGTCCATATCCCAGAAAGTCCAAATCCCAGAATGTCCCAGATGGTCCATATCTGGACATTTTGGGATTTAGACATCATGAACCTAAACGATACTAAAGTGTAAGAAATCCTGTGCATATTTTAGCATTATAGGCTTTGCATTATCAGTCTGTCTGAGTATCAATAAGTAGATAGCTGTAATCTACTTTCTTATGTTCCTTTTTTTGTTTCCAGGTTGCAAAGGTGCAGCAAAATTACTATTTACAGGCACATTAACTCTCGGCTGCAAGTCGTATTTGGATGCACAAAAAAATGCATGTTATTGCCCACCACCAAAGAGCAAATACAAAAAGTATGCAGGCGATGGAGAATTATAAACATGAAATTCCCAGTTGTCACCATTGGATAAAGTAGAGGTGGCACCTGGGAATGACTCACTTGTTGTTTTGCCTTATTTATATTATTGTTTTAAATATTCGCCTTTTTAAATTCCTAGGTATTAGTATTTTTTTAATATTGTAGAATAAGATAATTGTTTTGAATAAAAATTAAATGTTGTTTTATAGTTTTATTTTAGCAATAAAAATTACATCTTACTTGAAAATTATCTCTTAATTTTATATATTAATAATTTAACGGCTAAATTTAGAGTATGGGGCTTTCACTTTAGCTAGTCTTAATATAAAAATAGCCCGGCCTAGATTGCTACTAAATTATGGACGCAAATGAAAACTATACATTTCATTTAACATTTCAACATGTGTTGAGCGTATAAAAATAATTCATTAGAATGTAAAAATAAATGCATTTTAAAAATAAATCTATGATGTTACTTTTTTATATCCTTTTTCTACTGATTTTTCTTAGTGTTAGGAAATATGTGAGCGAATCGAGAGTGATATTAAATGATTTGTTTTATGTCAAGAGTTCTTTGATTTCTTCTTTCTCTGCAGCTTCGATGTAAGGTGTACCATCTGGGGTTTTGCCATTTTTCGATGCACCCTGAAAAATTAATGACTATTAATAAAATAAAGTACTTAACTTGAAAACTTCACTTACACTTAGCTCACACTAAAAGTTTTCAAATATAAACTTCTTTGTTTGATTCAAACTGGCTGACTAGTAAGGCCTTTTTTTTAAATTATCCAGCCAGTGGCTTTGACTTCTCAAAAAAGGACAAATAACAGTTTGATATAAATAACTGGCAGTTTATTGCCAACAAAATAACAAAAAAAAAATAACCAAAGAGTTTCTAGTCACATTTTGGTATACAAACTGTATAATTTTTAAAATGAAATGGGGTTTTGGCGGGAACGAGCCAACAAGATGTCGTGCTGCAGTTTTATTTACACGAAACTTAGTTGTAAACCGAGTTAAATTGTATAATTCCGGTGGAAAGTTATCTAATTTAGTTCTGTGAAAGTGCACAAGTGTAGTGAAAGTAAAAATCAGTGTCAAACATGGACTTTTCTCGTTGCCTCCAAAATCTCCTACAAGGTTATAGTAAAGTAGCCACCGCTTTACTATGACCCCTGACTTGACAAACTGTGACTTGACGACTTGACCATCTTGAAACACTTTGAGCCCGATTTCTGTAAATCGGGCCATAACTTGATGCAAAATATTACTTGATACTGGCTATATGCACAAACCGTGCGAAGCCATAACTGAAGAAAAAAAAACCTGCTGAAAATGAAGAACAAAATGAAAATGGCATAAGTTCCTGGGGCCAAAAAAAGAGAGAAAACTGTATAATTTTATTTTAATATAATTTCTAACAAGCCAGTTACTTTATTATTTAAAATAGGTCTAATAACCACAAAAGCTTACATTTTTCAGCAGTGTCTTCACACAGTCCGTGTGTCCCTCCCAAATAGCTGCTAAAAGCACTGATATGCCATGTTTGTCTAACATCTGTAAGTACAAATTAAAATAACTTATGGGGATGGAAATGTGGCAAATAATATGATATACTAAAGAGGATCAATCTTGCATTGCTGCCATCTCCCAGAAAGCTGCTTAGCTGAAATACAACTGGGCTGGACAGTCTCAAGTCAGATGAACGATAGGCCAAAATAACAACAGAATGGTCCACTATAGGGACATGGCAGACCAAGGTGTTGATGGCGGAATGAATTTGACTCCTTTATTAATGACTGGTGGGCCATAGCTACAGATCAGAATAAGAGTAATAAGTTGTTAAGAATAGCAGTTATTATTTCACAACAGCATAAATAAAAGTTACAATAGATTTTGAGTGTTTACTTACATTAGGGTCAGCACCTTTGTCCAACAAATAATTCAATACAGCTGTCTGCCCGTAATCAGCTGCATAATGAAGAGGAACTCTACCATCGATTAGTGCATTCACGTCTATCTTCTGCAAATTAGAAAATGCAACTTTCGAGTCAACAAAATATAACATTGCAAGAAGTTAGCTTATGTTTAGGGGGCTTTAGCTGATGTAGTTAGGTACGAGTAGTCTTAGCATAAATAGATCTATGAACTTGAAGAGAGTTTATTCATGAAATACTTGGTAAATCCATCAAGAGTTAATTAGTTTATTCAGGTTACGTGTAGAATATTTACCTTGTTCTCAATAATGTCTTTCACTTGATCTATGTCACCGTTTTTTATTCCCCAAACCAATTCGCTCATTTTGGTATACTTTCTATTTTCCAGATGTAATAAATTCGGTCGAACACTGAAGAAAAACCGAAAAATACAAAGAAATGGCGATTTGACAAATTGACAAATCACAAAACTCACAATGACATTGAAAATTCAATGAACGTACAAGAATAGTCAACTTGAAGTTTTACCCTATTTTTTTAATACCAAGTTGGCTATAGCAGCAATTTTATTTCAATGTCAAAATTTTGCTCTAATCAGTGCTGCCAAATACCTACATTTTGTCATATTTTGTAGCTTTCGAACTTATCATAAACTAGCTGCGCTCCGCGGTTTCACCCACAAAACTGCCGATCCCGTGGGAATATCAAAATAAAAAGTAGCTTTTATCCTTCCTAAAATATTTTTTCAATTCGAACCAGTAGTTCAGCTTTATAATATTAGTACCTGTACAGCTGATGAATTTTTTTATTGATTTGTTTTTCCTTTGTTTGAAAAACGGTTTTCGTACCACGTTTCATCAAAATCAGTATAGTTATTTCGGAGCCTTTTCATTACAACCAATAAAAATAAACAAAAATCTTTCCTCTTATTTAATATTAGTATCGATGAGCGGTAACCAATGACCTACTCTTAGCAAACCTTTAATAAATTCATCAAAATAAGAAATTGGAACTTTAGATTTAAATGTGTGGCAGCACTTTTAAAACTAGTTGTAAAACGGTTGGGGTTAGGTTTTTGAATTTAAATTGTTTTATTTCTGTTTTTATAAAATTATTGAATGAATTAAATAAAACCCGTGGGTTTATAAATGAAAAATGGATATAGACTGTATTTTTGAATCCATTCCATTAGATCCTCGTGAAGCTACGAAGTGTATTTTGGTAACTTTTCCATAACTTTCAACATATTTTTTACAAACTGCGTTTCTCTTTCATAAATGAAATTAAACATTTTTTACAGGAAATATTATCGAGTAAGTTCAAACCTTTGATAACAAAGATAAATTCCGTTATACAGTGTTGTGATAACGACGAAGATGTTACAAAACTAACCGATGTGTTTACTTTGTGTTTGAGTCAAATTACAAAGTCTTTGTTGAGTTTATTCGAAATATTCAGGCTAGAATATAGTCGACTCACTATTATACAGGTAAATAAAATCTTTATAAGGCAACCAGAAGGTGGCTTTCAAAGTTTTTTCTAAGTGAAATTTATTTTATTATTATTGTAAGTGAACTGTCTCCAGGTTAAAATTTACTAAAAATACATAATACAGTAGAGCCTCGATAATCCGTACTCAGGCTAATCCGAACGCCGCTGTAATCCGAACTGCTGACTTGGTTTGGATTGGGCTGATAAAAATGGCTTGTCCTTATCCGAAAAGATGATGCTGCGTAATTTGAGGGATAAAGCCTTTTTTTTGTCAATAAATAGATCCCGCCAAACTAAAATTGATGACTTTATGAATAAGTAACGTATTCTGTTGTTTAAATATGTACCTATGTTATAATAACCTCAATAAATTTATTCTGTCAAAATATACTTGCATTTTGTAACATACAATAATCCGAACGCTCCGTGAGTCCGAACAGGGGTTAGTTTTTGGTACTTAGTTCAGATTATCGAGGCTCTACTGTAGTTATGATTAATATTTTAATTTGAGACACACAAATAAATGAGATTAAATATATTTGTATTTTGTATTTCAGGAAAGCCGTCAATGCAACATAGAAAGACTATCATGGTGTTACGAAAGACTTGTCACCATTGAAAAACATTTAAAAAATAAACTTAATATTTCTGAGGAAAATCTCACGATCGACGAATCCTTGAATGTAACAAACATGTATTTTGTTAACTGGATCGACCATGCCTTTGAGATTCTTAGTAAAATTGCAGATTCTGTCTATAGAACAGATTATAAAGACACTGAGGAGTTGTATGATAATTGGAAAAGCGAAGTATGTATATTTATGGGTAACTAGCTGCGCCCCGCGATTTCACCCGTTTAAGTCCCGATCCCAGGCTAAAAATTAGCCTATGTGTTAATCCAGGTCTCCAGCTATCTACATACTGATTTTCATCAAAGTAGCTTCAGTAGTTTCTGTGTGAAAGAGTAACAAACATACATACACATATATATGAAGAGCGGTGTTGGCCTAGTGGTAGATACCTCGACTTTCATTCTGAAGGTCGTGGGTTCGAATCCAGGCCGGCCGTGCACCAATGTATTTTTCTTAAGAAAAATGTATGTGCGCTAATTGACATTGCTCTTACGGTGAAGGAAAACATCGTGATGAAACCCGGCTTAGTTAGCTCCAGAAGTATTGACAAGTTCTCTCCTCTGGACATGGTCGACTGAGCTGAGAGGGTAGTAGGTGCTGGGTAAGCCTACTCCATCTTCACGCAAAAGGGACCCAATTAAAAAGGGTCTAATCGCGGAAAACAGCCCGTATACAAGTACAAGTACATACACATACACAAACTTTCACATTTATAATATTAGTAGGATTCTGTGCCAATTCTGTGGAAATATTAAGATAAAAGGTAGTTTATGTGTTATTCCAGGTTTCTAGCTATGAACATACTGACTAAGCTTTAGTTGTTTTTGTGTGAAGGAGTCATTAAAAAAAACTTTGATAAACTTTTACATTAAATTGGTTCTATGCCGCACGGAACCAATTTAGACATTTAATCATTGTATAGATTCTTTTAAAACCTTAAAAAAATATTGTATAATTTTTCAGATGGTGGAATGTATAAGCAGCCTGCATATTTGTGTAGATGAATTATTGCTCTGCGCAATGACATTGTGTAAATACTCACTACCTACAGACCAGACTATTGTTAAAGCCCGTTGTCAAGTGGTAAGGATTCCTTTATTTACTATGTAATTTTCTAACATGCCTATTATCCCATGTCACATCATGACACGTTTTTCACGCCCCAAATCACGCTCTGTGATGCCAAATCACGCTCTATCACCCCAAATCACGCTCTGTCACCCAAATTACGCTCTGTTACGTCATATCTCTGTCATATCATATCAAACTCTGTTAGAAATACCTTAGAAACTCCTAATGGAAAGGACTAAAAGAAATGCATACAGATACAAATAAATATTTTAAAATTTGTCTCAATAAAATGGTGGCTTCTAATAGTGTTGCACTTGCATTGCTCCTATATTTTTAATATTTCACAGTCATTAACAACGCAAAAATTGTGCTAGTAAAATGGTAATAAGATCTTTATTAAATGTTAAAATGGGGTGCCTTCTTATTTTTTTTGTCATTTTGTTATGCTAAATCACGCTCTGTCACCGCAAATCACGTTCTGCAATGCCCAATGACGCTTAGTTACGCCTATTAATATTTAAATTTTCAGGTGCTGCGTGAAACAAAAGCATTACTAAACGAACTTATAAATGGAGATGTGAATTCAACAATAAAACCGACAACAGAATCGTTAAAACTACCCATAATGCCTTCAAACGTGAATGTCCTAATAGATGTCCTTAAAGACGTCCTATATATACTAGAGACAAACACAAATACAGCATTACTATCACTACTAATACACTGCTTCAGCGGCAACAAATCGCCTGTAGAGATTTTGAAAGAACATTTTCGATGTGATAAAGATTGTCTGTGTTTTGGTACGGACGATGGATACGAAAATTGCTTATTTGTGAAGGAGTTTGATTTGTACAATGAAAGGTTGCTGCAGATTGGATCGTTTGCTATATCTTGTTCTTCAGATCAAAATAGTAAGTGTTGGATTAATTCAACTTATATCTATACATATAAAATCCTTTGTCCTGACTGACTGACGGATCAATGCACAGCCTAAACTGCTGATCGTAGAGGCCTGAAACTTAGAGGGGGTGTTGTTTGGATGACATATGAAAGGATTTTCCGAAATTCTACCCCTAAGGTTGGTGAAAAAGGAGGGCAAAGTTTGTATGGGACAACGTGATTTCTAGGTCCAGAAGAAGTCGCGGGCAAAAGCTAGTCCTACATATAATCAATTAATAAATATTCTAGGACAATGTACAGAGCGCTATCTAGTCTTAATCTAAGCAATTATTCTTATGTTATGGTGCCCAGGCAACATGTGGAATATGGACTTTTTTTGTTAAAAATTACCGGTTTTTTTTAGAAAATAAAAATTAATATTACATGACTTAGTGATTAATATTAGAAAAAAAAAATTTTTAAATAAAAATAAGCTTGGAAGCAAAAAAACTACTATACCTACCAATTATTATGAAACTTAGTATGAGGATACGTTGAAACCTGCATAATTACAGACTACTTTTTATCCCAAAATTGTCACTGGCTCCGAATTTACGTGAATAGCCCCACAGGGTGTAGCTAAAAATAAATCAAAAATATTTATTGCAGGCACCAAGATCCAAGACACACAAAATAATTGATAAATCACTACATAGTATAAAATAAAGTCACTTTTCGCCGTCCCTATATCCCTATTTCCCTTTGTGTGCTTAGATCTTTAAAACTACGCAACGGATTTTGATGCGGTTTTTTTAATAGATAGAGTGATTCAAGAGGAAGGTTTATATGTATAATACATGCATAATATAGGCGTGCGAAGTCGGAGCGGGTCGCTAGTAGTAGATAAATTAAAAATTTAAAATGGTTTTAACATTGTTTATCTTTAGAAGTAAACTTTTGTTCCAGGAATTTTATCGCTTCGCAGTGGCCTTGCTAGCTTAGAAGCCCTAGACCCTCATTTAGTACCAGCACTAATGACTGCACCAGAAAGTCATCATTCAACATTGCTAATAAAATCCTGGACACAAGAAGTTGAAGAAATAAAGAACAGTGTCTTCTTGATTGTAGATCCAACAGCTTTTACTGAGGTAACATAAAATAAAATGAATAAATATTGCAGGACATTCCACACATCGCCATCTAGCCCCAAGCTAAGTAACTAGACTTGTATTAAGGTTGCTAGACAACGGATATACTACTTAAATACTTTTGTTTTGTAAAGATATACTTATCATACATAGAAACAACCAGAAGGCCAATTCACCTAAATAACATTGTTTAAAATTACATCTTAATATCATTCCGATTGCATTTCGATTGCAAAATACACCCTTAAATTTAGTTTTTTTACAAAAAGCGAACTTTGAGGGTATTTTGAGCTACTTTGAGGGAATTATTTGTTATCGAAATGATATTGAAATGTAATTTGAACAATGTTATTTACGAGAATTGGCCTTCTGACCACAGACAAAATATCTAAGCAAACCCTGTGTTTGGCAGTTCGGCATGGTGACCATTGTGCCAACTGGGTTGTATAACTAGCAGCGCTCCGTTATTTACCCGCGTAACTTCCGATCCCGTGGGAATATCGGGAAAAAAGTAACCTATGTTATTCCCAATGAATCAATGTATCCTCATACCATGTTTCATCAAAATCCGCCTAGTCGTTTCGGAGCCTATTCGTTACAAACAAAAAACCCAAAAAATCTCTCCTTTTATAATATTAGTACCTATATTAAAGACTAGCGACCCGCTCCGGCTTCGTACGGCTATATTATGCATGTATTATAACCTTCCTCTTGAATCACTCTATCTATTAAAAAAAACCGCATCAAAATCCGCTGCGTAGTTTTAAAGATCTAAGCATACAAAGGGACATAGGGACGGCGAAAAGTGACTATATTTTATATTAAAAATTAAATTATCTATACTAATATTTAAAAAAATACTTTTTGTAACTTAAATATAAAAGTTAGACATATGCTGTCGTTGACTTTTTTGTAGGCATTTTCAAGCTCCACATCTTTTCTATAGAACTCAAAAATATATCTTTCATAGTTAAGGCAGCGTTCGTAAGAAACGCTTTCATTCGACCGTTTTTTCTCCGATTCACTTTGCAAAACGGACTACCACGTAAAAGCGATTTATTTTTCGGTTTTTTATATAACCTACGACACTCAGCAATAATGTGGCTTTCTATTGGTGAAAGAATTTTTAAAATCGGTTCAGTAGATCCCGAGATTACCCCTTACAATTTAACAAACACACAAACTTTACTTCTTTATAATATTAGTATAGACTATGTAGTGATGATGAAGTATATAAACAAAAGTCTGACTTTGCATAAACTCCTAACATAATATCAAACGTGTTTTCGTTGCAGAAATCAAAACAAATGATGCATCAAAGACTACTCGATGTTTTGAATGAGAACACTTACAGCAATGAAAAGGTCTGTTCAGTAATAAACATAGGATGTGTCCTGTATGAGTTCTTCAACGTTTACCTTAAAAATGAACCTGAGGCGTTGACGCAAAGGGAAAAATTACTACCACTGTTAGCAGACTTGGATAAAGGTTAGTGAAAAATATTCTAATTATTTATTAAGATTGATGAACCCTTCAGTTTCTGTGAGAATTTTCCAAAATCACTTCTTTGTGTTCACGCCATTATATTATGAGATATTCCATTTTATGTCATACTAGCTACGACCCCCCATTTTTAATCCTCGACGCAAAAACGACGGGGTGTCTGTGGCATCGTAGCTCCCAAACGGATGAACCGATTTTGATTTAGTTTCTATTGTTTTATTTGGGTAAGTCCATAAATAGTATATGTGTTATTTCAAGAGTCCAGCTATCTAAGTACCGAGTTTCATCGTAATCTGTTTAGTAGTTTTTGCGTGAAGGAGTAACAAACACTCTCTCTCTCTCACCGGTGCTCTCTCCATATAAACGTAGTCGATTGTTTCCTCCCTGGATAATGACACTAGCACAAATATTTTTGTACCATAAAACCTATAACTGCCATGACTATGCCCCTATGTTTTGTTTTTTTTTTCATTTTCTAATTATCGTAGAAATTAAGATTTAAAAAACAAAACACATATGGGCATGGACATGGCAGTTTAAGTTTTATGCAACAAAAAATATTTGCTCTAGTGTCATTATCCAGGGAGAAAACAGTTGACTATGTTTCTATGGAGAGAGCTCGCGGTACCCTTTCCTCTTAACAATATTCGCAGGAAGATTTCTTACTATTTCTTATCACAGTGTCTTCTTCTTTTCCAGTACAAATGGAATGCAAAATCGTCTCCAATCTTCTAACAACAAACACAGATTATCAATACAGGGTCAAAACGCAAACATCCAAGAAAACATCTCTTGAAAAGTTACAAAAACGTTTAAAACTGTTCTATACATTAGTAAACAGAATAAACAGTTTACTCCAACCTGCAGACCAAGAGAACTCATTCAATAACACGACTAACGAACCAGTTAAAAACCTAACCCACACAATATCAAATAACGGACACACATACATAAATTCGCCTCGTAAAATTAACATTTCAAGAAGTATATTCGCCAGAACATACGTTCGTTCGTCAACAAGAAATTTTCCCTTAGCGAAATTGACGAAACATCTACGCGTGAAGAACACGAGCGAATTAAATTTCTCTATACAATTGAACAGTTTGTTGAATGACAACGAATTGGTTAATGTTCCTTTAGTAAAATTGAGGGAACAATCTGTTTTGTATAACTTTTCGCCGATAAAAAACAAGTCTTCTTTAAGGAAAAAAGTGCTGAATCGTCATCTACAATCTATTAAAAAGGATTTGGTGAATGAGTTTGTGAATGACTATAAGTCAAAAGACAGTCTAATGGATGAAAATGAGAGCTTGCAGCTTACTGGTAAGGATTAAGTACTTCCTACTACTTTTTATTTATTTTGCCTTATTGATCAGCAGCAGTGCTTCGCGGTTTCTCCCGCGTAACTCCCGATCCCGTAGGAATTTCGGGATAAAAAGTAGCCTATGACACTCCCAATTAAACAATGTATCCTCATAACAAGTTTCATCAAAACCGATCTAGTAGTTTCGAAGCCTATTTAATGCAAATAAACAAGTAAACAATCAAAGCTTTCCCGTGTCATCTAGCCCTAAGCTATGCCATTAGGCCATAAACATGAGATTATGGATTGGAACTGTGTTGATTATAATCCTCGCCACTATCTTCGTGATATTCAAAAAGGGCGTTGCGATAGGCTAAAACAATACATATAACAAACCTTAGCAACACGGTTAGGGATGTACCTACCTACTGATTATTTAATGGTTTTATTCAAGCACTCACCCCTTCGACAGCAACCACACTTTCACAGTAATAGCTATATTAGTTATAATATGGTTTATATAATATTTCCGCAATAGGTACTTTTTCTGTAATTTCCAAAATATTATTTCGCACGGTAATTCAAGGACAACACTTGTGCCACGCCTTGCGGTCTCAGTTCGAATCTCATTATCAAGGACAAAGCTGCACGTCTTACAAAACAAAGTTGCCTAACAAAAAGAGTTGACACTTACGAGATACGAACGCGCATCGTCAGATTATATATTTTTTAGGTAAATATATACTTCAGATACATATGCAATGGCCCAAATGAAGACGCTCAGTGCGGAAACAGCCCCGTAAAACCTTTACATACTTAAGGTGGTTGCAGATTGATCAGAGCCGAAAGAATCGAATTTTTGCCGTCCACGGGAAAAGGTACCTTATAGTAATAGAGATAAGGTACATTGATATTTCCGATGATGTTAGAGTCGACCGCATCGTATATGGTTAATATAAGGTATATTTTCCCGTGGACGGCAAAAATTCGATTCGTTCGGCTCTGATCAATCTGCGACCACCTTTAAAGACCAGAAAAAATATCTGTACCTACAATAATATTTATTTGACACGGCAATCGAACCTGCACTGCGCTTTTGCTGGATAGAAATATAAACTTATACATTTTTTAAACAATTTTAATTTATAATACTTATTTATTTTACAGAAGTACTAAACGAAATGAATAACATGACAAGTTTACTATCAACCAAGACCCAACGCGCCCAACAAAACGCAAACGTAACAAAAAACATAAACTGCGACACTACAATAACAAAACGCATCTGGAACGTTCCCGTAAACGCAACTGCAATAGATATTCCTCTAGATAACGAATCGAATTTGACACAACCATCGAATGTGGACACCTTAGAGAGAATAATAGATTTGGATTATGTTGAATCTAAGCTGAGCAGCTTGAAAAGCCAGTTGGAAACTAGTTTGTAGATTTGTTTTTCTGTACTTTGATTATAGTTTTTAGGGTTCCGTAATAATTGGATTCAAATACTAATTTATTGGGGAGGTCAATAAAGGTCAAATAAACAAAAATCATACATTACTCCCTGTATCACGGGGCTATGGAGCCCCAGACCTTTGGAAGGCGTGCGTGGAGCCGAAGCCAACACGTAGAGGCCCTTTACAATAACAAGTTTAATGGCAATCAATGGGGTGGATTCTAAACCGGCGGTTATCCCTGTCTACACTATAAAGTGCAACCAAGGACAACCTCCGGTTTGAATAAAACTATTGATAATCTACAGGACAAAACTACTTGAGCTATTGTGATGGGATGATAGTGGACTAGATACTGGGGAACAATGGATACTATGGCGCCTGCCGTAACAATACATTACTTTTTATTAAGTAAGTTGAAAGGTGTCTATAAATCCAAATATTAATAATAAAATAAAAACTAGTAAATACACAACAATTCAAAGTTATACATTAATTACCTAATTGAGTCAAAATTTAATATTTGTACGTAATTAAAAAGAATGCACCGACCATTGTCGCGGAAAAGTATTTCTATTTTAGCCTATTTCTATTTCTAAAATCACTTTGCATGTGTACGGAGCCCTCGCTGCGCGAGTCAGATTCGCTCTTGACCGGTTTTTTTAGATGTAGTTTAAATTATGTACAGTCACATTACCAATTACCTGAACCCCACGTGACCTAGTGCTCACTCACAAATCTGTAAGGTTGTAAAATATTTGCGAGTGAACTTAAAAAAACAGACTCATGTAACATTTACATGATTCTGTTTTTTTAAACAACATGCTATACAATACAATTTAAAAAAAAATAACAAAATAGGCAAATACTATATTTTTTACAGATATGCGAATGAGCTCTGAGTCACGTGGGGTTCAGCTAATTGGTAATGTGACTGTACCTACTTATAATTAAGGATAATTTTAGTTAAAGAATCCGTCCTATATGAATTTACTTTGCTTTATTTTCTAAACTAGTTTCGAGTTGCTCAATAGATAGCGCTGAAAACTAACAAGTAACTTTACTAACGAAATAACTCTCTGTACAAGAGATATCCTGCCATTTTTTATTTTTACCTTGTCAGGGAAGGCAAAAGGTGCTGAGCCCATACAGCCTTATCTTTATGAACTCATAGACAACTTTCATATTTTTTATCCGCTAAAAATATTGTGCTGTCATCTGTTGAGATAAAATGGAACTAATTTTTTCATATTTTTTATCCGCTACAAATATTGTGCTGTCATCTGTTGAGATAAAATGGAACAAATTTTTTAGGAACAATTGAATTGAATTTAATGAAATTATTATATTTTTATTACTTATGTACCTAAGGAAAGAACTATAAATAAAGATTTTCTAAAACTATACATTAGTTACTTATTTACTTTAATATTAATGTTAAACTACTACTGATATACATATAATACCGGAACAGCGATTATCGTTAATCATCATTTTTATGATAATGCCACATAAATATTTATAACAATCTACTTAAAACACAGTTTAATTTTAATAATTATTACTTAGTTGTTAGGTGCTTGCGCTGGCGACATAAAAAAAACAAAGAAAAATACTGTATCTATGACAGCGCGGTACACGGATTGAACGCTTTTTGTTATATTTACCTGTAGTCCCACTCTTGTGCAGTGGGTCTACGGTATTTTGTAAAGGGATACTTCTATAGACGGAGGGTAAACCTGATTATTGGCGTAGCGAGCGTGTAGATCACTACATAGTATAAAATAAAGTCACTTTTCTCTGTCCCTATGTCCCTATTTCCCTTTGTATGCTTAGATCTTTAAAACTATGCAACGGATTTTGATGCGTTTTTTTAAATAGATAGAGTGATTCAAAAGGAAGGTTTATATGTATAATACATGCATAATATAGCCCGTGCGAAGCCAGAGCGGGTCGCTAGTAGTTCATCAATGAAAATGAAATGGACAGACAGACGGACGTATAACTTCGAGAAGTATAACTTCTCACGCGCGTACATATAATTCATTAGCTAACAGGATAGCGCCATTTTTAACCGACTTCAAAAAAGGAGGAGGTTCTCAATTCGTATGTTGTTTTTTTTTTGTGTATATGTTACGCGATCATTCGAAGACAGCTCAATCGATTGAGATGATTATTTTTGTGTTCAAAAGGTGATACCTCAGGGGTGGTCCCATAAAAATTTGGTGAGGATCTGATGAGAATCTTCGGAGTGATGAACAGAATTGTTTGATGCCGCATTATGAAACTTACTTCAGATTGAAGTTCGACTGATATGTGTGAAGTTCGCGCAGATTCAGGCAATGTCCGAAAATTAACTGCATTGTACCTAATTGTCTTATTGTTTCTTCCTGCTTCGCTTTTTACTCGCGATATTATTTACCGTGTAATTGTCCGTCGTGACAAGTACACGACAAAATTAACATATTTGCATAAAATATTCGGTTGGTATATAAACGCAACTACCTTTCCATTTGCCGCCAATTTTCATTGGCCATTTGCTAAGCCGCAATGTGGTCGCTCTAATATTTCAGAAATTCGTGTTAAATTCCGGATCAAAATGGCAGCTTACAAAGTTATTTGTGCTGTAATTTTAACGGTAAGATTTACAAATATATTAATTTAAATTAAGTTAGGTGGAAATAATTAATTTTGAAGACATATAAATCTTTCGATGCCACGGATGCCTACACCAGGTTAACGAAGAAGTAGGTACCCGTGGCATCTGTGCTTAGTGCTACAGCCTACGTAAAGAAAGCCGTACCTTGCAATCAGTGGGTTAACTTTTTACCCACTTGACTAATATAATCTAATGTTCAAATAGTACATTACGATACAAGTGAGGTAAATTGATCATGGCATAGAGGCGGCTTGAGACGCGGAGCGGAACGCGAGCGCGTTAAAAAGCCGAGATGCAATGACCAATAATCCACACGCGTATCGTACGTTTTTATCACTGTTGCAAATAAAAGAAAAGGCTTGTTAAAATACTAAAAAGGTAAAAAAAATAGTGTAAGGCGGCAATCAATTTTTTTTAATAGTATTGGTCCAGTTTATTTAATACCATTTGTTTCAAGTCTTTTTAAAATCCGAACTATTAAACTTTTTGTTGGTAGGTATAATACCTACCTACCTTTTTTATATAAACAGTATAACATGGAGAAATTAAGAATGTTTCATCTACTTATCATGTAACTAGCATTTCAATATTTCAGATATGTTCGATTGCCACTTCAACCCAAGAGAAAGGTCAGTAAGCAAAATAAATGCGCTCTTTATTTTCATCGTTTAACATTCCTGTCCAATACACTGACTAAACTACTGTAACTTTTTTCCAGAAGATTTTCAATTAACAAACATTGAACCGCGACCGGTCGGTAGAGCATACTCTTTCATTGGATGTAATTACAGATTTCAGGTTCGTATTGCCTTAACAACTAACTATTAATATGTACCTATACCTCATAGCAGTACACCGCAGTTTAACCCGCGTAAGTCTCGATCTCGTGTAAAATATAGAAAAAAAGTAGCCTATATTAATCCGAAGGCTTCAATGTATACCTATTCATACCAAGTTTCATCAAAATCGGGCCAGGTATTCGTTTAAGTATTCAAGGATTCATTATTTAAAATGTAGGCAAGTACATTGTTTTGTAGTTGGTCGTTAAAAACAAAAAATCTTTCCCGTTTTAAATATTACTAGCTGCGCCCCGCGGTATCACCCGCGTAAGTCCCGATCCCGTGAAAATATCAAAATAAAAAGTAGCCTATAGCCTTTCTCGAAAAATGGACTATTCAACACAAAAAGATTTTTTTTATTCGAACCAGTAGTTCCTGTGATAAGCGCATTCAAACAAACAAACTATTCAGTTTTATATTAGTATAGATTATAGATGTAGGTAAGAAAGTAGTTACTTAATAACTACGTTTCTTGAAGTTCAACAGCTAAGGATAAGCCAAAATTAAACAATCAAACATTGAAATACCTACTATACAAAAACAAATAGATTATCCATTACTTACATAAATGGCTCTAAAAGATTTCACATCCACGCGTGCCCGCATAATCGGAAAAACAAACGTTGAGCTCTTTTCCTTGAGATATTTAAATCACAGTGGAATAGAGAAAATGTATTTCCAAAAAGTTTAATCTATACTTAATATTAACAACCCCCTTATTCCAAAACGAGGTTTAAGGATAGTCCGAGATGTGGATTTAAAACCTTGGATTTAGATACAGATTTACTCGTGAACTATAGTCTAAACATTATCCCTATATAATCTAAGTATAGATATAGTGTTTAGACTAAAGTTCCCTATACAATCTACAGGGATAGTGTTTAGACTATAGTTCACGAGTAAATCTGAGTTAAATCCACATCTCGGACTATCCTTAAACCTTGTTTTGGAATAAGGAGGTTTGAGTTTGTTTGAACGCGCTAATCTCAGGTACTACTGGTTCGAATTGAAAAATTCTTTTTGTGTTGGAAAGTCCATTTATCGAGGAAGGCTATAGGCTACTTTTTATTTTTATATTTCTACGGGATCGGGACTTACGGGGAAACCGCGGGGCGCAGCTAGTAATATTACCTATAAACGGAAAAGATTTTGTTTTTTGTTTATAACGACCAACTACCAATTACGATGTACCTACTTACCTACATTTTAAGCAAATAATGAATACTTGAACAAATAGGTGGGTACTGTTTATTTTGATATTCCCACGGAATCGCGACTTACGCGGGTGAAACCGCGGAGCGCTGCTAGTAATATTATCAATAGTATATTATCCTTGTCATAAAGATATATATAAGAGAAATGTATACAACATGTGTATATCGATCTACAATTGTTTACCTAGTAACCTGAAAGCACTGGATGGTAATCCTTTTAAGAACAAATTAAGTATGTGGCTTCTTGAACACTGTTTTTATGACCTAAACGAATTAAAATCATTTAGTAATAGGAAAATACAATAATTTTTTTTTTTAATTTTTTTTTAACTTTTGACATTATAATTTATTAATTTGATTATTGACATTATGTAATTTATATTATTTTTAACATTTGCACGTCTGCTTGCGGACCGAATACATGTTCTAATATTTTTTGTAAGACCTTTATGCTATGTATTCCGGCGAATAAATGATCTTATCTTATCTTATCTTATCTTATCAAGCGAAAGATTTTTTTGTTTTTTGTTTGTAACGAATAGGTTCCGAAACAACTGGACCAATTTTGATGACACTTGGTATGAGGATACATTGATTCATTGGGAGAAACATAGGCTACTCTTTATCCCAATATTTCCACGGGATCGGGAGAAACGCGGGTGAAACCGCGGAGCGCTGCTAGTGGATAATATTAACCCATTTTGAAATACGTTTTTGGCACTTTTGTTTGAAGCGTAATTGAAATTTGATCGGTATAAAGGGAAATGGGGGAAAATGTTCAGATGTTTCCTGTATTAGACTTGTAGATATTTTATTTCTTTGTCTTTTTCATGTTTTAAATAATACCTCGTGCCTGTGCATAATTGAAATGTGCTGAAAAATCCTTCGATTAAAATCGATTATTGCTATTCTAAATGGATTAACTGTTTTTTATGTTCATCGTGCGAAATGGAATGCACGATTTTTAGCTTTTCTTAACTTTTTCAGGCGGGTTACACTTGCCTGTCATGCCATCGAGCACTGCACTGCTATCCAGGCAACGCGGCAATCTTAGTCGATTGCTACGGCCTATTCCGGTACTGTCGTGATGGTAGATGCTCCAGACGAGAAGGAGAGAAGTGTCCTGACACGGGCGATATGTCAGCTGTGATGATTGCCAATAACACTTTAGTGGCAACTAGTCCAGAGATTGCGTCACAAGCCGCAGCAGCAGAGTTACAAGCTATACAAGCGGCAGAAGCTGCGCAGGCTACAGAAGTCGCACACGGTGCAGAAGTTGCGCAAGCAGAAGTAATAGAAGCAGCTTCAGAAGTATCCCGGGACACAATAGTCACACAAGCTACTACAGAAGTGTTACAACATGCTGCGGCAGCTACAACAGAAGTGTTACAGGCTGCGGAGTTCGCGCAAGCTACGGAAGTTTCAAGACCTCCTTTCGATCTGAGAGATGCGAAGCGACCCCAAGCTTCTATAAATCGATATGAGAAGTTAAATGAAGTTGTGTAAACGAAACACATTAGACATTAGCGACTTTTTGTGGTGGTGATTTAAAGCCCATGAGAAATGATCGAGTAGGTGACCTACATTACTTAATATGTAAATTATATTGTAACTTATGATTATAGTATAAGTACCTAGCATAAAATAAGTAAATGTTGATTATTTAAATTAAATTATTTTGTAAATTGATGGTTGTTTTATTTATTAACTAGCGACCCGCCCTGGCTTCGCACGGATATATTATGTATTATACATATAAACCTTCCTCTTTTATACTATGTAGTGATAGTGATTCAAAACATGCCTTAGTTTCTTACTGAGGCAATTAACTTTACGAACAGTTTGTCAATTTTTCTAAGACGTAGTGTATGCTGATGTAAATGATACGTGACATAAGATATTGGTGTCCCAAAGCGACCAATCATACTTGATTTATGATGATACGGAGTCTTGGGACGACATAGAAAACCTATTTGAAGCAGTGCGACTTACATCTCATATTTAATCATTACACAAGTACTTATACTTACTAGTAACTTAGTTGACTGAAAAGTAGGTACTCGCATGTTCGCTCGGCGGGTTTATTTGCCTATGAGTCTTTACACGATGTCTGACAGTCAGCCATACATTGTAATTACGAAGGCTCATTCACACTAGTATCCATATTTACCGAATCGGTTTAAACAAATCCGCCTTGGAAGGTAATGTTCTCTGTTGTGTTGTGTTCTGTGTGGTTATTCTTGCATGGCAATAAATAATACAGAACATTCCACACCTCGCCATCTAGCCCCAAACTAAGTAACTAGACTTGTGTTATGGGTGCTAGACAATGGATATACTACTTATATACCTTTTTCTTTTGTAAATATATACTTATAATAATAGAAACAACCAGACCACAGAAAAATATCTAAGCATAAATACTCGTCTGTGGCGGGAATCGAACCAGCAACCCTATGTTTGGCAGTCCGGCATGGTGACCATTGTGCCAACTGGGTCGCTATAAAAGGATTAATGTATGAATGAGCCGTATGTATGTATGTAAGGTGCTAAAAAGAATATAGTTTGCAAACATTTCATAACTGGGTTGCAGGTCCAGTAATGGATTAAAAAAGAATCTGCCTTTTAATTAATAATTAATCTGCTTAGAGTTTTATAACGATACTAAACTTTCAAGTTACGTCATTAATCTTCCACTGGATGCATATGACGTAAATTGATATACCCAGATGCCTACATCCCTCGAGAACCTTTTAACCTTTTGCTGAACTAAATTGAAGTGCACTAACTAGGCTCCACCCTTTGCTTTTTGCGCATGCGTGATTTCCAACTTTTTCTATAAAAGCCGAACATTAAGTTTGGGTGAACCATTCCCGCCAAGAAATTAAACCGAATGAGACCGGGATCGTATATTCCGTAAGTTTGTTGCAAAGTTTTCAACAGTGTTTTGTGGCAGTTTTCTGACTGGATTAAAAGTAAGTGATTGTTTTAAGTTACTGAAAACGTAATTAGGGTGTCAACTTTTTAATCAAGTAATTTATTAGGAGACAGGATCTTATCTACTGAATTAATTTAATATGCTTTTAATAATAATAAAAACTGTAGTTGAGGATCTCTTTCACAGCAAAACTTCTTGGTAGTTTTTTTTAGAAACATCTTTAAATCTTTTTACTTTAAGTTTTCCTACACTTTTGGGTTTATCTTCTGGAAGAAGAATCAGCGGACGTTTGTGCAACTGTAAAAATAAGACGTAGAGAAATAGAAGTGAGCAACTGCTCAATATTAGGTTTTAAGAATCAGACTATTAAAAAGAATAATAAGGAGTTTTTAATTAAGTAGATACGTATATAGAACGCGATTATGTATAAAATACATAATGGGCCGTATCAAAAGAAAAGGGGCGGAGCCCACCTACTTATGTTGTTCCTCAGGAAATACTAAAATGAATTGTGTGTATATACCTATTAATAATAGCAATTAACTCTGGGTACGTAAACAGGTAGTATTTCTCTATATCTATCTATACATATAAAATGCTTTGTCCTGACTGACTGACTGACGGATCAACGCACAGCCTAAACCGCTGAACTTAAAGACCTGAACCAACCTGAACTTGGAGGGGTGTGTTCTTTGTATGACGTAGGCGTCAGATATAAGAAAGGATTTTCCGAAATTCTCTCTAGGGGGCAAAGTTTGTATGGGAAAAAGTGATCCCTTGGTCCATTTTCAACGTGTACCTACGCGGACGAATTCGCGGGCAAAAACTAGTACCTATGTATATAAAATCCTCGTGTCGCGGTGTAGTTACCAAACTCCACCTAAACGGCTGAACCGATTTGTATGAATTTTGTTAGTGTTTATTCTTTGGAGATCTTTCCGACCACGCCGACCCTAGAACACCGGCGTTGTTTGAGTGGAGCTTCTAGTGTCTCCAACACCACTAAAGGTTAATGGCAGGATATTATGTTGCGACAGCAGGAGATGGACACAGACCAGACGTATCGTAATTCGTAATATTAAAACCAGGTTTTCTGTCACAAAGTAACCATTTTTTATCTTCTTTTTATATGCATTAACAGTGCTGCCCCCAAAATAGCGGTGGCACTTTTTTGCAACCAAACATTTCGTTCATAAACTTAAGATATTAGATACTCCATACAAAGTGAGCGCCACAATTCGTTAGGTCTGAGAATCAACAAACATCTACTTATTTTTTTTGTAAGTATAATGGCAAAACAACGTTTGCCGGGACAGCTAGTATAAATTTAAAATTCAAAGCCCTGACTGACTATAAATATCAACGCTCAGCTCAAGGCAATGAACAGATTGGGCTAAAAAGCACAAATAGCTATTTTACCCATCAGCTAATAAAGGATTTTGGAAAATTCAACCCCTACTACGCAAAGTCGCAGATGAAAGCTATTTTCAAAATATGTTAGTAGGTACTCAAGTCATAGGTACTTTAGGTACCCCTTAGATAATATCTTGTAAGAAGTTTTTCATTCATTAGGTACGTCAGTTAAAACATGCAAGCTTTTAGGAGAAATCAATGTTTTACCAAAGGCAAAGATGAAGAAGGAAACGCTTAAAGGTTGAAAGTAGATTACGTCTTTAAAACTGCATTTGGCTTGAATTAAAAAAAGACTAAAAATAGACTCTTTACTTACTGAAAGTTGGGTATTGTTGTTGAATCTTGGCTCGACTCATCGTCTTTGTGTTTCTTTAGTACCTACACGAGCAAGAGGCAAACGTTTCTCATTTTCAAAAGTAGACTTTACTAAACTTTGCTTGAGGTAACTCGAATCTCGAAACCGGAGGGTTACCTATTGGAATTTCCTATAATAAACTGCTAAGAGTATTTCCACCTACTTGCCAGTCTAATTAGATAAAAAGAAGATTTTCATTAAAATTACTGAGTTCGAAATCGAAATATTACATTACCCTTCCCCTACGTAATTCCTGATCCCGTGGGAATATCGGGATAAAAAAGTCTTTGACACTCCCAATGAATTAATGTATCCTCATACCAGGTTTTATCAAAATCGGTCCAGTAAATTCGGAGCCTATTCAATACAAACAAACAAACAACTAAATCTTTCCTCTTGTTTTTTCCGCTCTCTTTCTTCTTATAGATTTTGCTAAACGCGCTTCTAGAACATAATTTTCCGACTATACTACATTATTTATTAGGCTTTAAAATTATACCAAATTTAAATAACAGTCTAATGAACAATAATTCAAGGTTAATTCATAAACGACATTCAAAGCCTGGTAAAGAATTTAGTAGTTGGAAATATTTTAGAAAAGCGTTTAGCTGATTAACATAAAAAAAAAACATTTATAACTTCAGCATTTTTTTAAGAAAACCTGAAACCAAAAGTAATTTGGCTGGCCATTACTACTTACCGAATTTAGTTGTTACCTATATTGGAAACTAGCGACCCGCTCCGGCTTCGCACGGCTATATTATGCATGTATTATACATATAAACTTTTATCTTGAATCACTCTATCTATTAAAAAAAACCGCATCAAAATCCGTAGCGTAGTTTTAAAGATTTAAGCATACATATATATAGGGATATAGGGACATAGGGACAGAGAAAGCGACTTTGTTTTATACTATGTAGTGATTGGTAAACCATTGTCTACTCATAAAAGTATACAGGGTTATTGGAAATTAATTGACACGGCGTTAAGGGCTTCTTCTGTGCACCTTAACGATCAACTTTTGTTCTACGACTTTTGGAAATCTATAATATAAAAATCAATTGCTGTTCGTTAGTCTGGCTAAAACTCGAGAACGGCTGGACCGATTTGGCCAATTCTTTTTTTGTTGTGTTTGTTGTAGTCCAGGGAAGGTTTAAACGGTGAGAAACATCGGACTTACGCGGGTGAAACCGCGGGGCGCAGCTAGTCTATATAAATAAAAATCAATTGCTGTTCGTTAGTCTCGCTAAAACTCGAGAACGGCTGAACCGATTTAGATGATTTCGGTTTTGAAATGTTTGTCGTAGTCCAGGGAAGGTTTAAACGGTGAGAATTTAAAGATCGGACTTACGCGGGTGAAACCGCGGGGCGCAGCTAGTCTATAATATAAAAATCAATTGCTGTTCGTTAGTCTGGCTAAAACTCGAGAATGGCTGGACCGATTTGGCCAATTCTTTTTTTGTTGTGTTTGTCGTAGTCCAGGGAAGGTTTAAACGGTGAGAATTTAAAGATCGGACTTACGCGGGTGAAACCGCGGGGCGCAGCTAGTCTATAATATAAAAATCAATTGCTGTTCGTTAGTCTCGCTAAAACTCGAGAACGGCTGGACCGATTTGGCCAATTCTTTTTTTGTTGTGTTTGTCGTAGTCCAGGGAAGGTTTAAACGGTGAGAATTTAAAGGTCGGACTTACGCGGGTGAAACCGCGGGGCGCAGCTAGTCTATAATATAAAAATCAATTGCTGTTCGTTAGTCTGGCTAAAACTCGAGAACGGCTGGACCGATTTGGCCAATTCTTTTTTTGTTGTGTTTGTTGTAGTCCAGGGAAGGTTTAAACGGTGAGAATTTAAAGATCGGACTTACGCGGGTGAAACCGCGGGGCGCAGCTAGTTCATTATAAAAATATTCCATACAAAAATAAAAAATTAAATCCAACTAATTACTAAAATTATTAACTAAAATTAAAATTTGAACTGTTGAACTGTGTTTGAGACGTAGACGTCTACTTCACAGAATCAATCATAGTAGGTATGGTACAACCCGATCGGGTCGCACGCAGTGCGCCCCGTGCCGATCGCGCGCGCGCACTTGCCGCATAGACATAGAAAATTACCAGACAGTACGAGAAACATTTAAATATTTTTTTTGGGATATGTATTAAGTTTCCACAAAAGTCGTAGAACAAAAGTTGTTAGTTAAGGTGCACAGAAGAAGCCCTTAACGCCGTGTCAATTAATTTCCAATAACCTTGTATATCTAACCGAGGAACTTATCTAAATATCGCCGAAACTAATCACTATCCACGCTATTTGTTAAAAAGACCCATAAGTAGCTAATTATCTAAATGACTAGCATACTTGTGATATTATCATTTTCAATAACCTTTTATCATCCATTAGCCTCCTTAAATACCTACCCAAAGAATAACTTTACCAAATAAAAGATACGACCTCAACAAAAGCAAGTCTAACGACGCCCTATTCAGCCTTTAGAAGGCTTTATTATATTTGTAATCTATTGTTGGCGTATTGTGTTTGATAATGTCAATATTCCTGTTTCCGAGGGTGCTAGGAAGCTCGTGGAATACGTACTAATGGCTATTTGAGGTGGATATGACGTAATATGAATACAAAAAAATGTAAAGAGAAAGTGAAATCAGTCAAACTTAAAATTAACGTAACATTTACAGAAGCTGAAGATTTAATTCTGCCAGATATAATTAGGTACAAAATTCGACTACGTCTGGCTGCAGTAGGTACCTAACCTCACCTATAAACATAATTCCAACTACTAAAACCTTAATTAAAAGCTTTAAAACTAAACGAAATTATAATTTTAAAGGACCTTACAATAATGAAGCTACGAGTATTTTAACGGATATCATTATGCGTTCAAGTCGGGAAAACTTTAGAAAATACGATCTTACGATAATTAAACCATTAGAATTTCATGAAATAAACCTTGAAAGTAATTAAAAAGTATAGTAAGGTTGTATCTACCACAGTAGCGAGACGTGGAAACTTATTGTTTATGGGCCGGTATGACCTGAAAAGCCCCTTTTCAAATGAAAAATTAAGTAACTTCCGCTATAGCTATAACACTAATTTTTATTTAGAATGTATCTTCAGATCTTTGAGCAGTTTTCCCCCGAATGAAAACATGATAGTATTATTTTTTCTCGATCGATTAAAAAAAAACGGGGCTTTCTAAAATTCCGTAATTAAAAACTATAATGACTAATAACACAAAACATTGTTGTTCAGATAGCCGTTACAGTAATCTAGTTTCTGACTGGCTGTTTTGTCAATCATTGAAGTTTTTCATTCATGAATTACAAATTTTGTTTAAAAACGGCCATTTCGCAGCGCGCGTCGGAAAGGGATAGCGCTGAGTACGAATATACAAGCCATTAACCAAAGAGCAATAAACTTAATACCTCAAAGAGGTTAGATTAGTAACATAATAAGTTACTAATCAATGACATCATATCCGTGATTTGGTTTTTACAAGCGACTTTAAAGATTTTAAAGAAGTTTAACACTAAAAAATTGCATTTAGCTATTGCCGCTAATTTTGCTTAGTAGGTACAAAATAATGATAGATAGATAAATTCTTTATTGTAAACACCATATTCAAATAACATTAAATAAAAAACAAAGCTTAAGCCTAATATTAGTATTTCTTTTGTTACTTTGCATTATTTTCAAAAATGTCCAATTTTTTTTTCTTTCTTGTTACAATGGATCGTATCCACCTTAAACATTTCTACCTATGTAATATTGTATATCGGGTGCTCAGATGGTTTCCGACAACGCACGCTTCCACGTAATTGAATCTGCCAACTTTATAACCGAGTCTATTAGCTAGACGTAGACTGGAATACAAAGACTTATTATTCAGTTATTCAGCGGAGATATTCGATTTTATACGTGAAGGGTATTTTCCTAAGCCTTTTGTAAGTTTTCTTATTATAGTTAAGTTGCTTTGTGCTAGTTATACATTAAAATTATTGCATCTTAGACTATCTTTAAAACTCGTTTTGGGATAAGGTGTTCAAGTTTAGAGTGAATAGGTCATCTCAGAATAGAACATCTTCGACCTCATTTTCGCTTCCCATCAGGTGAGATGAGGTCAAATGCAAGCCTATTTTGTTAAAAAAATATCTTAATAGCATCTTAGCATCTCTATAAATAGAAGGGGTATAAAATTTAGATTTATCAACCACTAGCAGCGCTCCGCGGTTTCGCCTTCGTAGGGTATGAATTTTTCAAAATCCTCTCTTATCGGATGCCTACGTCATACCTACGAAGAACACACCCTCCAAGTTTCAGGTCTCTACGATCTGCGGTTTAAGCTGTGCGTTGATCCATCAGTCATTCAGGACAAAGCATCATCATCATCCGAGTGATAATATGTTCCCGGTTGCATCCCTCTCGGTAGCCCGGTGAAAGTAGGTGAGCGGACCTACCTACTTTCAGGACAAAGCATTAGATAGAGAATTCTAGGGCGTAAAAAGTAAGCATTCCTCTCATAATCATGGTTTTTCTCCAGATGAAACACATAGCGGGGATTAACACAGGAAGATGTCGTGGTCATTTCTTATTGATAACGGCTTTATCAATAGCATTTTCCACATACATCGATCAGGTCAGTTTATTTTGAATTTCCTAAGTATTTAATAAGGAGCTTTGTTACTTATTTTCGATGAAACTTGCTAAGAATTCAGTTAGGTAAATATTCTCGTGATGTAGACAATGTTATTGCAGCGGGAGCTAAATGAAATTCCAACATTCCGAGCTCGCTACGGTTATGCGAACAAATTAAACGTTAAATTTTTCAGCACTTTAGAAAGATAACTTTAAATTATGTTGTAAGGTGGCGAGCTTGCCGGTTGAAACAATAAATCAATGGCCAACATTTCCGAGGAGAAACATTGCGGCTCTGGCACGAGCAGGTTATTTGAAAAATTCAGCCGCTTTTAAAAGAAGTATTTCTACTCTTGCGAAAAATGGCCAACTGCCAACATTCAGATCGACTTACGCGGATGGCGATAAGCAAGACCAAGAAGAAGAGGAATCTCAAGAAAAACGTAACATGGCTTCGATTGCACGACTTCGTAGTTTCTCTACAATGAAACGAAACATTCAGGCCTTAGCCCGTGACGGCTACCGAGTAGGCAGAGGTCAATACAATCAACAAATTGACAAACGTAATATTGCTGCCCTGGCTCGTAATGGATTACTCCACAAAAGAGATGACCCCAGCGGCGATGAATATTTCTATCCATTTTATCAAAATCCAATCCCGCCGCTATCCGAAATAGATGGACCATTCGATATTAATGAAATTTATGATTTCCAACAATCGGTTAATCCGGATATGTTTCCACCCCTGGCACAAGTTTACAAGCGCAGCGCATATGGACCGTTTGAAGAGAACATTTACGAACCTCAGAAGACTTATTTGGACAATTGGTCATTGAAACGTGGTGCTGTGGGATTGCCTGTTCAGGGACTCTACCGGCCAATCGCCGTGGACCCAACAGTTAGAACCAAGCGGTACATTCTCACCATGCCCGACGTAATCGAAGGAAATGATATTGAGAAGACAGAACAAACAGATAATGACGACAAGCGTTCCGTTGGTAAGTGTCTACTAGTTAATTTAGGAACGGTATAAGTTAGAGATTTAGGGGCTCTATTTTTGAATCGCTCGTGTGATATAGATTCGTCGTATACGCCTACAAGTCATGCTCGACTTCCAAGTTGCATGACACCACTTTTCTGTATTTTTAATCATTCGTCGCTGAAATTGAAAATACCAACGAACATCCGAAATTATCCCAAAAGATATAAATATTTTTCAAAGATCGTTTCCGAATATTTGACTATGACTTTGACGTTTATTCTTACGTAACGAGTGGCGGAGACCACTCGTTACGATCAAGCGATTAAAAAATAGCGGATTTCCGATGCCGAACGAATATCAGTACTAATCGAGCCCTCGCTCGTCGCGGGGCGAACGATTCAAAAATAGGGCTCCAGGTGAAATATTTCCTTGCGTCTGTTACAGATGAAGACGTTCGTGATAATTTTGAGAAGCGTCACATTGGTTCACTGGCGCGGTTAGGTTTGCTACCATCGTTTAGGTACTCAGGCGGACGTTACAGTAGATCTGGAAGGGCTAGATTGTTATTACCGAGCCAGGAATTGTACAGGTCTCATAGATTTCAGATACGTGTGTGTACTTACACAGTAGAGAACGATATGTGATGTGCTTTAGTGCTTCTAGGGGATGGTGACTTGATAGACCAAAGAGATAAAATATCTGTAACAGAGAAAACATCCGAAAAATATCCCTTAGCAAATCTTTGATCCGTAATCGAGTGTGTCGTTAAGCCTCTGTAGTGTAGTATCGTATTTCAAGGGGAATAAGCTTTATATTGGTTATTGGTAATTTATATAATAAAACGGTTGAGGGCTGTTAAATCAACTTTTGTTCTATGACTTTTGGAAATCGACCATTTTTTCAAATGTGATATAATTATGTTGAACCTGATCAGCTGATACTTACATGGAAAGGTCATAAAACTTAAGATTATATTTATTTTATCGACTGTTTTGAGCCTCTAACTAAAAAAATCTGCTGATTTTCGAATTTTTACATAAATTCAGACAAGTATTTATGCTTAGATATTTGTCTGTGGTCTGGTTGTTTCTATGTATTATAAGTATATATTTACAAAATAAAAGTATATAAGTAGTATATCCGTTGTCTAGCACCCATAACACAAGTCTAGTTACTTAGCTTGGGGCTAGATAGCGATGTGTAGAATGTCCTGCAATATTTATTATTATTAACTTAAAATTTTCAAAAAAATATTAGGATTCCCAAAAGATGTAGAACAAAAGTAAAGCCCTCTACAGCTTTCTATAAATTACCAATAACCTTTTATAAAGTTTCTGATGTTTTCTCTGTTTCAATGTAATTTGAATCTCTCTGTGATAGACGCATGATAAATGTTAGTGCATCGAAAGTAGATGTTTTTGTTCAGGAATAACGACCACATTCTAGGTTTGCGGTGTATTTCTGGAGCGATTGTGTAGAAAAACTGAATCTTAAATGTCGCATGAAAACACGTTCGTTCTAGAATTGACTAAATGTTGCAGATTTAAATGGAGAAGTGATAAATTATCTGTGTTTATATGTTAAATAAAAGAATCGATAAAATCTTTACAGCATAACAATATAATATGACATGTTGATGAGTTCGACTGATTCTTCCTATACCTATACCTATAGGTATTCTTATACCTATAGGTTTTAATGATTTTATTATCTGAAAGAAAACTAAAATGAATCGTTGTTATGTTTACAGGAAGCATTCCGATGACGAGAATTTCGGAATTAGGTAAGTTCAAGCCATAAACTATTTCAATAAATAGCTGCTAGCACTTAGATTCAATTATCTAAGTATCTACTAGCAGCTTCTCGCAGTTTGATCCGCATAGGTAAGTCCAGTTCCCAATGGGATACCTTAGGATAAAAGTAACGCCACGTCCTTCTTAATCCTATGTAATATATAATCCTACTATCCTTATCCTTGTTTTTATCCAACGTGAATAATAACCAAAAATTGTTTTTAGTAATTTAAATAACTAAAATAAACTGTTTCAAAGTTTCTATTATATTTAACCAAATAATTTTAAAATGCATCTAACTAACAGAACAAAGAAATAATGAATTTATTAAAAAAATAAAATAAGAATTTTACAAATCTGACTGTTAGTTCCAGAGATAAGTTCAAACAAACACTCCATTAGTATTAACAGCCATCGTTACGTTGATAAACCAATTTACTCGTGATGTTCCAATTTAAGGTTCCATCCTCGTATACCTAGGTATAGGTAATAATTTATCTCGAAACATTTGGTTCTTTAAATACATTCAATAATCGAATAATGTCGGCAAAAACGTAGGTGTTATTCGGTACTCACATTATAGTTTCAGAACGTCGCGTCGGGTTTATAGGGTCATAAAAAATATAGAAATTAAACAAGTAAATCATGCTAATATTGTTGTATATTCCGTAAACTTGGAATTTGCAACATAATTGTTCATCATAAGCTATCAGTAACAATATTTGCAAGTACTTACATTAGTTTTTATCCACAATACTGCGAAAGCACTTGGTACTCTGAACTTCAAACATCGAATGACCAACCAACCGCCATGTCAGTGTTGCCACAGCATTGAGTCACAAAATTCCCATTAATTAAATTATAAACAAGTGAAATATGGATGATAAATAATAATGTAAAATATAATTATAATGTTAAGTAGATTGTAATAATGAGCTCTAATAATTAGTGAAGCTGACAATAGTTACCTTTCTACGTTCTACGTAAGCTACGGACAGTTTCGCATCTATTTTTATGGACGAATAATTTTAATGGCTTAGCTATTAAACCACTCACGCTGAACGGGTGCATTTACCTGAAATTTTACTGACGTCGTCAATCTAGTCTTTTCCATTTCTGATTTATTCATTGTTTCTCTCGACCGATACTAATCAAGTACCTATTGTTTGGTCTTAAGATTAGCCCCATTCTTCTAAGGATCAACCCGAAGGCCAAGTTTTGTAAATAAAGTTGTTCAAATTACATATAAATATAATTCCGATTGCATTTAAAAAATAGCTGATTTTGAGGGTATTTTGAGTCAAAACTGAGGGTATTTTTTGTTAATCGAAATGATTGCAATGTAATTTACGAGAATTGGCCTTCTGAGTGGTTCGTCTCGTACGTATATTTCAAATCAAGTCAAATCGCGAGCTAATTGATAACGGTACCTAGGTTTTATGAAATTATAAGGGTTCTGATTGTAAATGTTTTCAACAGGGAATATATCACTAGTTCCGAAGCTGAGCCAGCAATCGATTCAGACGACACCGACATACCGCCGCCGCCAGTACCTCCTCACTCGCACCCGACAGGGCGGCTCCTCCGCCGACCGATAAACAACGACATACCAAACACAAACATACCCTACACAGACACGTTCACAAAAAACTGGCAAACAAAACCCTCTCCGAAATTCTACTATTTTAGATCACTGAAAGTTCCCTACCATTCGTCAGGGAAACGGTATCTTCTGTTACCTGCTGTGGATAATATTCTTCTTAGGAAAGGTTACCGTAACGGGAGTCTACCGTCTCGGCGTAAGAACCAGTAGCCATGCAGGTGCTCGCTGGATAAGGCGAGGTTCCTCGTACCGAGCGATAGACTACCATCGACTTCTGACTCTTAATTTATTCCCATAATACTCTAATACTCATCCAAAAGCGTCTACATCCAATGACTTGTAACAACATTGACTAGACAACAGATAAATAACCTAAGATATTGATGTTAAATGTTGTGATTTATTAGTTTTAAGCGATCTCATTTTTACAAAACGACTTTGGCCCACTGACAGACAATGAGGTATAAAAATATTTAGATTTTAAGATGTCAATCGCAAATACTTATAGAATTTCGTAGACTGCTCATAATGTTAATCTTCCTTAGATTATTGTACTAATAATAGATATTGTAAAAGTATCGATTTTATGGAATTTTACCTCCACATCTAACTTCTATTTCGAATATTCTTATCTAAACATATCTTCCATGATATCCTCTCTATTTCGACTAGAATTAGCTGTGTTTGACAAATAATTTTATATAAATATTTTAATCTATTAAGACAATTCTGAGAAGCTTACCTAAATAACTTATCTTAATCGCAAATTGTTAACTTATTGTATAGGTACTAAGCACCTACTTATTCAAAAAATATAATGAACTTAATGAGTATTCCAAACTCAGCTTTATAATGTAAATTGACAATAAATTAACCAATATGAGACCATTCATGATAATAATATTATCTTAATATACTGTAGTACTTTACTGGTCCTTTGTAATCGTTATACCTTTGAAATTAATTAATGTATTTACAGGTAGGGATAAATAAATCTTAGTGTTGTCTTTATTATCACCTGTAAATAAAATAAAAGTATGCCGAGAATATAGTTTTATTTGACTACAACTATTTATTACATCCCTAGTTAGTTTGTTAGGTAACTATTTACCTAATTCCACTTAAACGGCTGAACCGAGTTGTATGAAATTTTTTGTGTATATTCGTTAGATAGATAAATTCTTTATTTGTACCACAAAAACCCCTTTTAATAAAACAATATAAACCAAACAATATGGCACAATGGGCGGCCTTAACGCTAAAAGCGATCTCTTCCAGACAACCTTTGGATGGACAAGAATTAAAGAAGAGGATGGGTGGGTTGTAAATAGATCTGTGTATTTACAGCTTCTATGTATTTTTATTTTTTCCTTTATTATTTTTTCTTGTAAATGGCAAAACAACGTTTGCCGGGACAGCTATAGTTATATTATACAATTTTACAATGTTTTTCCTATTACAAAGTTATATTGCACTTGATAAAGAGTTAAATTAATTATATAGGAAGTTATATGTAAATCAAACATTGTAAACTGAATCAACAGGTAGTAGAAAACAATTGAAGATAGTCCGGAATCAAACAACAGTTGACATGCAGGTCTAAAATAACTACTTTCGAAGACGAAATAAGAATGGGATTTATATTTTACTAGCGACCTGCCCCGGCTTCGCACGGCTATAGTATGCATGTATTATACATATAAATCTTCCTCTTGAAACACTCTATCTATTTAAAAAAATTGCGTAGTTTTAAAGATTTAAGCATACATAGGGATATAGGGACATAGGGACAGAGAAAGCGACTTTGTTTTATACTATGTAGTCATGTGTGATTTACCGATTTAAAAAAATAATTAGGTTCTCGATTCGTTGTTTATATTTTTTATTTAGTTTTTGATATTTTTGTTCATTTATTTATCACAAATGGTCAGTTTTATTTGAAAGGGTACCGGCGCTCTCTCCATACAAACGTAGTCGACTGTTTCCATCCTGGATAAGGACACTAGCACAAATATTTTGTTGCATAAAACCTATAACTGCCATGACTATGCCCCTGTCTTGGTTTTTCATTTTCTAATTATCATAGAAATTAAAATTTAAAAACAAAAAAATAACAATATATAGGGGCATGGTCAATTGGTCATGGCAGTTATAAGATTTATGCAACAAAAATATTTGCTCTAGTGTCATTATCCAGTTAGGAACCGTCGACTACGTTTGCATGGAGAGAGTTATTATTTGGATAAGATTTGTCTAAAGTAAATTATACCTACCTCATGCTTTTGTAGTTCTAGTGTGGTTCTAGATGTGATGATCAAATTAAAGATAATTACAATGGATTCCGATTCAATAGAAGAAAGGATAAAGAAATACTACCTACAAGAAACTTACGATCACGCGAATGAAACAAGACAATAGATCAAGTGCCAATATGGTATAATCAAATCAAATTATACAGTTTAATACTTAATTGTAGGTACTCAAGGAGGTGTCATTGTGGTAGTACTAGTACTAGAACTAGATGATGTAGAACTAGTACTAGACGTAGAACTAGTGCTTGATGTGGAACTAGTGGAAGATGTAGTAGTGGCGCTGCAAGCAGAACCTTGAATCAAGGAGCAGCGACCGTTGTTGCAGTATCGGAATAAACCTCGGCATGTCCTTATGAAGCCGACGTTGTTCGGTAAGCAGGTCAGACTTTGAGTGCAGCTGCGGCATGACCTTCCAGCCTGAGGAAGTAAGTATATCAAATAAGCATTGAGCCAAGAATATGATACCATAGTTAGGTACTTTATTACTGTTAGGTACGGTATGGGTCAAGTAAATAATCAGTTTGCTACAATAAAACTATCAACAAGTATTGGAGTTACGAGTAAATAAACCTAATTAAAGCTGAGTAAATAAACCTAATTAAAGCCATGAGCACAGTATGCGTCATAAGTCCATCTAGCAGTTTGCTACAATAATACTGTCAATAAGTATTGGAATTTCAACCTTCTTCTAATAGACGTTACACACAAACTTGTTTAAATACTTGAATTAAAAGTACTCAGTGTGATTATTATTTTCAACATGTTAGCTATGTCTTTAGTTGACCGAGAGGTATAAGCCGCCACTCGCTACTCCAACCGACGCCGACGTGGGTTCAATTCACAGGTTACGTTGTTATAATGTTCAAATAGTGCTGCACAGGATTGTAAACGTTACGGTGGGCAGAGACTTTTGACCGCGGATTGTACCTACCTACTTTATTTATTAACTTATTTATTAACATTGACGACCTCTGTGGCGCGTCGGGCGAACACCCGACTGCGACGCAGAAGGTTGCGGGTTCGATTCCCGCCGGGAACAAGTATTTATGCTGACCATAAATTCTTGTTTCTGGTTCTGGGTGTTTCCTATATGTATAATATGTATATATTTACAAAAAAAAAGTATATAAGTAGTTTATCCGTTATCTGGCACCCATAACACAAGCATTAAGTTGCTTAGCTTGGGGCTGGATGGCAATGTGTAATATGTCCTGAAATATTAAAAAAAAAAAAAAAACTAGCTGCGCCCCGCGATTTCACCCGAGTTAGTCCTGATTTAAGTTAAAATTCTACACATCAAAAATTTTTTTTCCGTTTGTTTCTGCACTAAGCACTAAATTGATGAGCGTCAGTTTATATTTTGTACGAAACTGTACAATAACTGTCCAGTTAACGAAAATTGATGAAACAAATGAACAGACCAGATGAGGAAACTGACGAGTTAATAAAAATGGCTAATTGGGAAACTGACGAGTGATGACCCAACCCTCGTAGGAATATATCGTGGTAAAAAGTAGCCTATATGTTAATCCAGGTTATCCAGCGGCCTAAGTCTGCTAACACAATTGTATTTCAATAGTGTGTCGATATAATCGTAATAGAAATTTAATGTCAAAAATATGACATTACATGTCAAATTCGTATTCTCCTAACGTTGACTATTCTATCGAGACACCACTGACACACCACTGACTCACTTTTATGTTCTGCTCTACAATCGTGGCTTAATAGAATCTCGATAGTTGTCAAAACGGTATATCGCTTAGCAACATATACCATGTTGCTAAGCGATAATATTACCTTGCAGGCAACACCTGCAAGGTAAATATTACCATACCATTGAGACTCCATAGTGATTATATTGCGATGTTATTAAAACTTTAGCAGAATACCAAATAAAGTCACAATCTCGATATAATATCTATAGAGTCTCGATATAATGACAATGGTTGGCCAAATAGCAGAATAAGGCCCCAGGTCTACATACTGAGTTTTAACGCAATCGGTTCAGTAGTTTTTGCGTGAAGGAGTAGGTAGGTAACACATTAATAATATTAATAGGACTATCGATTTTATTCAAGTATCAACTTAACTACTTGAATAAATTCTTTGAGTACCTAAGGACTAATTTATGAGAAGCTAGTAACCTATTTATACGTCCCTGCTTAAGTTTTCAGACAGAGGTAGGTAGGTACCTAAAACGCTTTCTAAGTTATGCCAAGATAACAGAAGTATGTAGGTAAGTTAGGTACTTAAGAGGAAAGGGTACCGGGGGCTTTTCCATACAAACTATTACAAACGTAGTCGACTGTTTTCTCCCTGGATAATGACACTAGAGAAAATATTTTTGGTGCATAAAACTTGTAACTGCCATGACCATGCCTCTATTTTTTGTTTTTTATTATTTTTTATTTTTTTTTATTTTAATTTCTATGATAATTAGAAAATGAAAAAAACCAAAACATAGGGGCATAGTCATGGCAGTTATAGGTTTTATGGCACAAAAATATTTGTGCTAGTGTCATTATCCAGGGAGGAAACAGTCGACTACGTTTGTATGGAGAGAACGCAGGTACCCTTTCACCTTAAGTTTTGAAGTAGAATTACCGCACTACTTGACGCAGTTTACTTCCACAAGTATCTTTAAACTTAATGTTTTGTATTCTGGGTTGAAATTGCGAAGAGCTTGAATTATTTACGAGGGTTTAGAATCGCATAGCTCTTATAAAATAAGTAGTGTATAATTTAACTTACCTCAGAAGTAAAATTACAACTTGTTAAAGTAGGAATGACAGAGAAAAAAAATCGATCCTGTCTATCATGGTCTTCGTGGTTCAGTCCAGAGTCTTCTCCTTGCCCTTGGCGATTATCTTCATGGCTTAATCGACTCTCGTCTTCTTTAGTTTCACGAGACTCCCTGCCAAACGAAGATAGTCCAGAAAGAGCGGAAAATCCGGGAAAATTCGAAAAATTTGGCAATCCAGGAAAACTCGGGAAGGAAAATTTAGATGTTTCAGTTAAATTGAATAGGTCAGGGAGACTTGGAAGTCCTTCTGGAGTAGGAATGTCTGCTGCGAAAACTGAGGAGAGAGGAATCTAAAACATAAAACCATTACTTATAATTTTTTTTAATTTAAAAAAATGTTCAACTAGTTTCATTTTATTATTTACTTACTAAAATACTGAGAACGAATACAACAGTTTTTGCAATCGCCATTTTCACTGAAATTCAAGAGAAATTCCTCAAATTACCGACCGATCGACACTAAATAATTTTATGGGCATCTCGTAGTCTTATATACTAATAAATAATAATATAAATGCTAATTTCTCTTAGAAATGATACGGTCTTTACCTACCTACTCTACTAGGGCCGTACCTACTCAAATATCAATACATACCCACATAGGCAATTTAGCTACAACAAAGGAAATTAAAGGAACCTATACCTCGTACAAATATACGTACCTTTCATCGAATCATTTTCGAAATGTTATAAAATGCACTTTTATCACTTGCATTGATAAGTGTACAAAATATTTAGCTAATAATAAATGAGAAACTGGAATTTCCAGCCCTAGAAGTCGTGGACGTAGTAAGCCTAAAGCAAACAATGAAGAGCTCATGCTTCCTGTAAACAAGCGTGTTACTATACTACCTACCTATATTTCTTCGTTGAATGTGGCATGAAAGAGGCTTTCATTTCACGTCATACTCCTACTTTTGTTCTTTATAATAACAATGTTCACTGAACAAAATATTATTTTCTCTCGGTGTCGTGATATAATGTTGTTTATTGTTTGTCATGTTCTACAACACGTGATTATTGACTTTGCATTACGTTCACCGTGTGTTTTTACACTATTGTTCTTCTCATATTAAATCGATTTAGTTATCTCCAAAATACATCATCCTCATTAACTTGGATTATGCTACAGTAAGTGCTGAATAAAGAAAACAAACGTGATCTAATACGAAACCGGGAAAATAGTTTGCAAACATACGACAAGATAAGATAACACACTCGCTGAAGATATTTCGTTACTTACCTACCTACTATATCTAACTGATGTTAGATTATGCGATATTATTTCAGCATCTTTCTTAACAATATTTTGCTAAGTAACTCTTAAGGTACTAACAAATTAAATAAGTAAATCCAACATCAAATATAAAGACAAACAAGGAAAATACGATTTTCTGTACACTTACAGTAATTTATTTTTAATTTCTCAGACAATTAAAATATACATGCATCTTTACTTTGACAATGCATTTTAAATCTCACTGACGCTAAAGGTAGGGTTAGTATTGTAGGCACTTGTTATTCTTGATCGCGAGGTCTTAGTTCGTCGCTATTTGGGCTTGAGGATTCAGCAACATTAACAGCTTTGTCGTCTTCTGGCTTTAAATTAGGGGTCGGGAACCACGGGAAATTAGGAAAATTAAATCCACTGTCGTTGTTCTCATTGTGATTAGGTAGTTTAAAAGGGAAGGAAGGAAAATGGTTGCTTGATCCATGATTATGGTTGTCTTCATGACTTTCATGGCTTTCGGATCCGTGACTGTTGTGGCCGTGATGAGGTTTCAAAAAAGGTAGCCCGAATAAAGGGAATTTGTGTTCAAATCCGAGGTGACCATGTTCATGACTATGACTTTCGTGGCTTTCAGATTCGTGTTCATTGTCAGAAGGTTTTTTATCAGCTTCTTCAGAGTTTAAAGGGAAGTTCGGGTTATTATGTCCGTGGTAGTAAGGTCCATTATAGTGGTGGTCTTTGATTTCTTTGTTATCGAAGTCTTCGGCTGATGATACCGGGAAATTGGGATTATGTTCACCATGGTAGTAAGGATCGTTAACGTAGTCATTTTCTTTGACTTCCAAGCCCTCGACGGACGATTCAGGGAAGTTTGGATTATGGACACCATGATAGTAAGGTCCGCTGTGGTCTTGTTTTTCTTTGTTTTCTACATTTTCAGCAGCTCTGGCGTTTGCTGGAAAATTGGGGTTATGGGCACCGTGGTACTCAGACCCATGGTGTTTATTTACCTCATCTTTTATGGTAGAAGCGGTTGTTACACTCTAAAACAAAAATAGAAAGTCAAATTTAAAATCATTTGAAACCTCAACATGAAATTTACATTGTTTTCTCTATTTGGTAAACTTACCAGTATAACAGCAATCGCTACAAAATTTCTAAACCAAGCCATACTTTGCAAACGGTTTTTTTTTATTGATATTTTTCAGTCATAAATATTGCTTTTATACATTGGGTTATCGGTTATCGAGATATTTGAAAAGTTTATCTAAGATAAACTTTTGATTCCATGATTCACCGGTCGAAGATTTTTCTAAAACCTGTCAATCATTTGGGGAAACCCGATCACATTTTATTTTGAACTTATGAATGGCAGGAAAACTTATTTAGTCATGCAGATAAGGGTGTTCTTTGCGTTCCGTGAGTTGTTTTATAAATACTTAGATTGATTAATTATCTAACTCCTACCTACATTAAATCATAGCTGAAAAGTTAATGATATTGGCCTTTTCTTCTAATCTGATTTAGGTATATATCGCCAGCAGCTTCTAATCCATGCTATTTAGGATGCTGTAGTTCCTGAGGCATTTATTAGATGGAATAGGTCAGCTTAGTCCACCATGTCCAGAGGACATAGGTAGGTAACTCGTCAATACGACAGGAGTCAACTAATATAAGCAGCGAGTTTCATCACGATGTTTTCCGTCATCGTAAGAGCAATGTTAATTAATTAGCGCAATTCACCGTGAGATAGATCCATTATCTAATAATAATTGTTTTAATTGCTAAAGTCCATATAAATACAATAAGTAGGATGGATATCTGCCTAGTTTAATTAATATATATTAATATACTAGCTGCGCACCACGGTTTCACCCGCGTAAGTCCCGGTCCCGTGGGAATATCAAAATAAAAAGTAGCCTATAGCCTTCCTCGGGACTATGCAACACAAAAATATTTATTCGATTCGAACCAGTAGTTCCTGTGGCTAGCGCGTTCAAACAAACAAACAACTCTTCAGCTTTATAATATAAGTATGGAATAATAGTGTAGGAACAGAACGCCAATTAAAGGATGTAGGAAATGATGTAAATTCAAAAATTAAGTAGGATAACATTGTAATAAAAGTAGATAAAAACTTTCAGATTATAATGTCTTTGTCATTTTCGCATACACATATGAACGTGGTCACATAATGTCGCTCATTTATGTCGGTAAATTGCCATTGCTCGAGAAATTATTTTAATACTATTTAATTCAGCCGCTCATCGAAGTAGGTATAGGTACTTAGTTTACTTGACCAGTAGTGAGGGGTTCCATACAACCCGATTCCTGTCGGCTTACCTTTACGGATGCAGGCAGGTACCTTTCTGTGATGTATAAAGGCAACTCTTAAGACACACTAAAATCATTTTAGTTCCTAATTAGTGTATTATCGGCCTTACTTTAAATAAATATCACCCTTTGCCACTAGTAGGTACAAACGGTACTCTCCCACACAATCACAAACGATTTGCTAGATTCGCTAAGCTTTTAAGCTTTTCAAAGTATTTATTACATAGGTAGGTACAATGAAATAAACTACTAAGTACTTATACCATTCAAGTAACTAGGTAAGGTACTTAAGTACTTTCCTATTTCTGTTTGTAAACATTTTAAGGTAAAAGATAAAAGATTTTTTTAATCTTATCAACATTTCGTTAAATACTTACCTACTTATGATGGTTTGGTATATGTACGGTTGGAGTCAAAATTGCAGACCCACCGTAGAGCTCCAATACTGCTATTTAGAATGTTTTCAACTCAAGCAAGATTCTAAGGTCTTGTTTAAGTTCAAGTTTTAAGAGGAAAATGTAGGTACCGGCGCTCTCTTCATACAAACGTAGTCGACTGTTTCCTTCCTGGATAATGACACTAGAGCATTTGCACTAGTTGGAGTCAAAACTGCAGACTCACCGCGTCGTATAGTTTTAAAATTACTATTATTGTGTTAGTTGCCAAACTCCACATAAACGGCTGAACCGATTTGTATGATTTTTTTTAATGTATATTCGTTAAGTCTGAGAATCGAACATTATCTTTTTTTTTCCTTTATTTTTTTTTAATGGCAAAACAACCTTTGCTGGGACAGCTAGTATCTAATAAATTCAGGAGTTAAAAGAGAAAAGGTACCCGGTTCTCTCTCCATACAAACGTAGTCGACTGTTTCCTCCCTGGATAATGACACTAGCACAAATATTTTTGTTGTATAAAACCTATAACTGCCACGACTATGCCCTTATGTCTTGGTTTTTTTCATTTTCTATTTATCATAGAAAGTAAGAGTTAAAAAAACATAATATATATAAAAAATAATGCATAGGGGCATGGTCATGCATGGCAGTTCTAAGTTTTATGCTGCTAAAATATTTGCTCTAGTGTCATTATCCAGGAAGGAAACAGACGACTACGTTTGTATGGAGAGAGCGCCGGTACCCTTTGCTCTTAAAACTTGAACTTGAACAAGACCTTAGAATCTGGCTTGAGTTGAAAACATTCTTATAATAGCAATTTTGGAGCTCTACGGTGGGTCTGCAATTTTGACTCCGAGCGTAGGTACAGTAAGCTGCATAATTGCAGCCCCCGGTAGAGTTCTAAAATTACTATTATTGGAATGTTTCCATTCTAATAATTTTTGTTTAATAAATTGATGAGTTAGAAGACTTTAAACTTCAACTAAAGCAGGTGCCTAGAATCTTGCTTGTGTTGAAAACATTCATATAACAGCCGTTTTGGAGCCCTACGGTGGGTCTGCAATTATGCAGCCGACCGTACTTGCCTACATCTTATAAGATTGACTTCCCATTATTGTTTTATCTGCAAAAATAGTAGATATTTTATTTCTGACGTCCAAGTTCTTGGTCAGACTTAGGAATGGTAATCTACAATACTTGACACGGGTCAGACGTCTCTGGGTATACAATCGACTGTTACGAAAGAATTTTCATTTGGTTTGGGTAAGTAGAGGCATTTCGGAGTGAGGTAGGAAGGTACCTAAATGTTATTTAGTCTTGTTCTCTGAAATCGAATCGTGTCAAGTTGGTATGAGGTATTTAGGTACCTTTAACTTGACAAGGATCTTTTTACTTAAACAAACGAAACGTCTTAATTGTCTGTTATGTTCCAAAAGGTTCGAATTCGGTTGGATTATTGGAATAGTGTAAATATGTTAGGGTAGAGTAAAATGCCGCCTGGTACCGCGGTAGAATCCGTTTTCGCAGCCCCGACATCACAGCGAGAGTGGAACCGGTAGAGTTTTAGTGGGTAAACCTCTGGCCGCTCACCACCTTCAGGCCAGTAGGCCAGGGTGGCGAGATGATGCATATGGCGCATTTATCCACATTAAAAAAAAGGTAGAGTAAAATGCCGCGATGGCGCTGCAGTCGCCTCTTTATGGTTGCCAGTTTAAAAAAAAAATGTTTTTAATTTAGTATAATACAGAAGTGATTCAAACTAAATACCGCGTGCAGGTTCAATATATAGGTTACACTCCCCTGCCTACTATAGTATTGTTTTACTTAATTCCTCCTGAATCACTCTATCTACTTATTAAAAAAACCGCATCAAAATCCGTAGCGTAGTTTTAAAGATTTAAGATTACATAGGGACAGACAGACAGACAGCGGAAACGACTTTGTTTTATACTATGTAGTGATATATAGGTAACTTACCTACTTAACACTTATATTTCCAAAAACTTCATGCCGAAAAGCACGACTTATTTTGAGAATAAATTTATTGAAATCCAAATACAAAAATTACATTTTGAGATTTTTATTTAGGTAGGTAGGTTAAACTCCTTGTTAATATCATAATACAATAATAGTAACTATAATTGATTTCCCTAAACCACAATTATTGTACTGACAAGGCTCTTAGAAGACGCTAGGAGACGCTACGAGGAATTTCCGAAATTTAATTCTCGAAAATCCTTGAATTCATACTTAAGAGGAAAGGGTACCGGGTCTCTCGCTATACAAACGTAGTCGACTGTTTCCTCCCTGGATAATGACACTAGAGCTAATATTTTTGTAGCATAAAACTTATAACTGCCATGACCTATGTCTTGTTTTTTATATATATTTCTTTTTTATTTACTGTTACTTTCTATGATGATTAGAAAATGAAAAAACCAAGGCAAAGGGGCAAAGTCATAGTATAGGTTTTATGCAACAAAAATATTTGCTCTACTGTCATTATCCAGGGAGGAAACAGTCGACTACGTTTGAATGTAGAGAGAGCCTTTTATCCTACCTATGGGTACCTTTTCTCTTAAATTTATATTTAAGCGCATCCAGCACTAGGAATTGGAGAACATATGCCATTGTTACAATACGGTTTGTAGGGATAGTTGCAGGTTAGTAACAGTCCACCGACAGGTTTGCAGATCAGGCGGGTGTTGCAATCATGGCAGGAGATGATTGGTGTGGTTGTGACATCACATGTCGTCCAGTTTTTACCGGGTGGAAAACCGCTGTTCCATGTTTCAGTGGTTGACTCCGGCGCCTCTTGAGACCAGGCCAGCGCCAACATAACACCCTGAAAATGGAAAATCATGAGTGAAGTTTTTTAAGAATTTAGATCTGGAATACTATGACTTCATTCTTCTTCTTATCGTGTGAAGCAACCCTATTGTGTCAGCTGTAATAGGGTATTCAAAAGCAAGTTACGTCTTGCGACCCACATGATAAGAGCTCGTAATAGAAATGCAAACTTATAAAATGAATAGCTGGGTCGCCGTTCGTCGAAATCGATGAGGAATAGGATATATCGTGTGAAAGCGTCTAGTTTCCCAAATTGCAAAATTGCATGGGCATTGGGCATGAGCGCAGATGCAACGTTGTTTGAAAAGCTCCACGTGGGCAGTGTATTAAGGCATTTTTGGAGAGAATAATAATTAAAATATCTACTTACCAAGACAAGAGCAGTTGTAAAGGATTTCATTGTGACCGAAGGTTCCTAATGATCTGATGCTTCCATATTGAAGGACTTCGTTATATAGGTCGATGTTATCTATCTGTCATCTATATTTATCCATTATGAGTAGCTATTATCAGTATCTATGACTAAACAAATAATAGGAAATCATTTCTCTTAGTGGCGGGAGATTCGATGATAACGTCCGATTGAGACGACTCAGAAAACCCGTATTTTTGCGAAAGAAAGCGTTAAAAGCCTACCTACTATATACCTAGTTACCTATTTATGAAAGAGTTTGCAACTCAAATAAATAATACGTTTTAACAGTGTTTAAAAATGTCATTATTTAATTAATAAAATAATTAAACGATCAGCCAAAGAGATTAAAATCGAATTTTTTAGTTAAATGGTCTATTGAGAAATTTAAGTTTTTATTAGCGATCGGTGTTTCTAAATGATTTACTCCTCAATGGTATAATCTTCAGTTGTTGGCCATTCAGTTGGTGGCTGTTCGGTTGCTGGCTCTTCAGTAGCCTGGCAGTTCTCACTCGGAACAGGTGAACATACTCCATTTATGCAGTACGGCCTAAGGGGGTTTCTGCAAGGAAGCAGGAGGCCTCCTACGACATTGCACAGTTTTCGAGTTTTACAGTCCTGGCAGGATAGAAGTGGATCTGTTGTGACGTCGCAGGTAACCCAGTTGGAATCGAATGGTAAGATACTTCGGGCCTCACGGAGTATTGCGTTGAGGGCCCCACGAGGATCACGACCTTCTTGAGCTGGTGAAGTTAGAGCCAAAGCCAGGATGGCTCCCTAGAACAGTTAAAAGGCTATTGTTAAGCATAACACGTCACTGACGACCCAGCTGGACAGCCAAACACAGGGTTGCGGGTTCGATTCCCGCCTCAGACAAGTATTTATGCTTAGACATGTCTGTGGTCTGTTTGTTTCTATGTATAAGTGTATATTTACAAAACAAAAGTAGTATATCCGTTGTCTAGCACCCATAACACAAGTCTAGTTACTTAGCTTGGGGCTAGATGGCGATGTGTGGAATGTCCTGCAATATATTTATTTATTTAATATTGTTGTGACTAGTCAAGTTTGGTCCAGGACCGAGGTGCTTGAAAGCGTGTAAAGAAGATCTGTGCCTAATAGTGCGACATTATAGGCTAACTAATTTGAGATGTTTTGGTTTAGAACAATAAATAATAATTGGTTTTGGTTTAATAGAAGTTATGACCGTAGTGCACTTTTATTTTATACTTACTAGCTGCGCCCCGCGATTTCACTCGCGTATCCTGGTCCCATGAGAATATTGGGATACAAGTATAGAGATAAAAATACCGAACTCATAGCTATCTACATACTACATACCAAGTTTTATTGCAATCGGTTCATTAGTTTTTGCGTGAATTAGTAACAAACAAAACTCACAAACTTTCACGTTTATAAGACTAGATATTATTTGGATAGGACCTACCGATTATATACTTGTACTTGTATACGGGCTGTTTTCCGCGATTAGACCCTTTTTAATTGGGTCCCTTTTGCGTGAAGATGGAGTAGGCTTACCCAGCACCTACTACCCTCTCAGCTCAGTCGACCATGTCCAGAGGAGAGAACTTGTCAATACTTCTGGAGCCAACTAAGCCGCGGGTTTCATCACGATGTTTTCCTTCACCGTAAGAGCAATGTCAATTAGCGCACATACATTTTTCTTAAGAAAAATACATTGGTGCACGGCCGGCCTGGATTCGAACCCACGACCTTCAGAATGAAAGTCGAGGTATCTACCACTAGGCCAACACCGCTCTTCGATTATATACTTAAAAAGATAATTAGTCTGCAAGAAAGATACAAGGAGGTAGTCAAACTTAGAATTTTTTTATTCACAAAATGAGAATGGTATTAGTACAAAAAAAAACTTACCAAAACAATAATAATCTTAAACGAACTCATTATTCGATTGAATACTGCACCAATGCAAGTGTATCTAATTGCTTTTATACATAGATCTTATCAAAGTAGGCACTCGAGTCTACATTAATAAACTAACAGAATAAGTACCTACATATTCATTGTATTTCAGCTAAGGGGTTTTAATACAAAAGAGAGTTGTTCAACACGACTTTTTTTCGATAATTCTGGGGGAAAATTTACTTGAAAATCAGCTGTTTCATACAAAAACTTCGATTGAAATGTTCGAATTTAAAAAGTCGTAGAACAAAAGTTGTTCGCAAAAAAAAAAACATAACACATTAATTCCTTAACAAAAATATAAACATAACACACATTAACTCCTTAACAATAATATAAACATAACACACATTAACTCCTTAACAAAAATATAAAAATAACACACATTATAGACGTCTAGAACAAACCCCTTTTGTATTAGAACCCCTTTGCTGAATCACATTGTATACCTACTCGCATACAGGTTCTAATAGTTTTCCTACGGAAAAAGTAGATAGATAAACTCTTTATTTGTACAACACACAAAACACTGAAAAATAACAAACAGGGCGAAAAAGCTTATTACCTACGACATTGTACAAACAGGCGACCTTATCGCTTGAAGCGATTTCTTCCAGGCAACCTTAGGTTGGAGTTTAACTACCTACCAGTTAAACGAAACGTGTGGTGTAAGACGTATTAATAAATATCAGGTTACCAGGTTTCCAGGTTTCCTTTGATTTGTATACTGGAGATTTTAACATTTCTATTTATATACCTACTAAAGATTTTAAAATGTCGACCATATAGATTGAATTTATTATCCCCATATATTTCGTTTTTTTTTCTTTACCACTTTTTTTTGTTTTGTAATTAATTTTCATTGTCATGTTCATTTCTTCATTCTTGTGTTTGTCGTGTGTTTGTACTCAATAAATGCTTTTCTTTCTTTCTAATTTCTCTAAGGACACCACGGTTGGTGAGTCATTTGTGTTAAGGCACCTATATACACTTCAATTCGATAATAAATTGATTGCATCTCTCAAGTGCTTGTAAATAATATGACTAATAACATTTTTGTAGTTTATTTATTTACTGAGCGATTTGAATTCAGTTTTCTTAAATATAAAGTGTCTATTTTTTCGAAAAATTAGAGCACTCCCGTTTTCTTGTGAGTTTTCGAGTCCAAGTTATATTTAAATATTCCGACTTACGTAAAACTAGGACAGAGTGCTCCATGTTCCTGTGCCGAAATAAAAAAGCTTATCAATTATATTTATAACCTTTTAATTTAAATATAACATACTAGCTGTTGTCCGCGACATCGTACGCGTGGTAAGTACTTTTGTTTTATGCACTTACCTACTCGTAAACCTTCCTCTTGAATCACTCTATGTCTTAAAAATAACTGCATCAAAATCATACATAGTTTTAAAGAACTAAGCATACATAGGGACAGATAGACAGCGTGAAGCGACTTTGTTTTTATACTATGTAGTAATTTTTTATCAGCTCTAGAAAAGTAATTTCAACGTAAAGCAAGTCATTGAATCCCAAGAGAAATAATGTCGTATGAAACTCCTAATATATCGAATGAACATTTAGAAATTAAAGAAAATCTTGGGTAAAAGTCAACCCTTTCCAAAAATCCTTCATTTTCTTACTAGAATTTTCCCCGATTTTGAGGCAAATTTTAACATGCGAATTGCTTTTGCTCAATTATAGAACGAGATTTTGTATTGGTAGGTAACTACTGCATATTTGAGACAATTAATTCTTTATTGTGTGCCTAATAGGTGCCTTTATATAACCTACTAATATTATAAATGTAAAAGTCTGTGTGTTAGTACCTAGGTATGTGTGTTTGTGTGTATATTTGTTACTACTTCGCGCAAAAAATACTGAACCGCTTGCGATGAAACTCGGTAAGTAGATAGCTGGAGACCTTGATTAACATATATGCTATTTTTATCCCGATATTCCTACGGGATCGAGATTTATGTGGGTGAAACCGCGGGGCGCCGCTAGTTATCCAGTAACACACTTCAAAACAAATATACTATTCTGAGTAAGAATTATTATACCTATGCATTAGGCCTTTCTTAAGTGTTTCCAATTAGTAGATAGGGACTGCTATCAAAAGAATATCCTTGTCCTAATAAAATGTTAGTTAATTACTTTGTAATTTTATCTAAATGAATATGAAACTAGATAAGTATTATTAGTGAGTAACAAATAACAACAAAAATTGATCTCTCGATGAGAAACAATCAATAAAAATCCAGTTTCTAAGGTTAGTGAGATTATTTATTCAAAAAATTCTATATTTACAAAAGTAAAAACATTTAAAAAGCAAAGAATACAAAATCAGTCGAATTAATTTGTTTACTAAAATATTGAATGAACAGTATTTTTTATAGTCAGTGACTTTAGAGACAATAGGTTAGAATTTAGAATATTAATGAAAAGTTGTAGGTTCGAATTGAGAATTGAAATTAGACTGTAGAAGCAGGAACAGCTGGAATTGCACATTCATCAGAAGGAGTAGCTGAACACTCGCCAAGGTTGCAGTATGGCAGAGTGGGGTCCGAACAAGCCTTCTGTATCCCTCCAACCTTAGTACAGACAACTTTAGTGGTACAGTCGAGGCAAGTGGCTCCGATCATGGTGCACGGTCCCCACTGAGGGTACCACGGGGCGGCTGAGATCCACGGGGGGATCCATGGGTTTGCTGCGGGGGCACCACCAGCTGCGCCACCGCCGGCGCCAGGCCATCCACCCCAACCTCCCCAAGCTCCAGCGCCACCAGCCGGGCCAGGAACTGCCGAAGCTACGGCCAGCTGGAAACAAAAAGGTTACAATTTAATTTAAAAAAATACAAGAAAAACAAAACCGTTTGCTCTCCGGGAGTGCCACAAGAGTGAAAACTTAAAAAAAAACGAATTAAAAAAAAACATAAAACTTATTTACTAAACGACTACAAAATATATATAAATGCATATATGCACATACTGTAGCTGCGTCTCGTAACGGTGTCGCGAGTTCAGAGATTTTATTTCCTCTCAAAATATGCGTGTGCTTAAAAGAAGTTTTTACTTCAAAAAGAAATGATTGATTGATTGAATTATGTACTTAAAATGTATCAATTTATCGATAGAGATCTAAATGCAAATAAAATTTAAGATTAATATATCTCGTCTTACCATCAAGCAAAGGGCAACAACAACTTTAGAGACCATGTTTGTATCGTAGCTTTAGTTCGTTCGAAATGATGATTACTGTCGTTAATGAGCAAAATATTTGGCACCGACGCTTTTATACCGAGCTACTGTTTGTTTTAAGGATTAGATGTCGTATAACTCAGGTGAGATGGAAACAAGGTTTTCCCAATGAAATAAACAGCCATAACAACAGATAACGCTACTGGTACGGATAGTAAAACAATTAGTAGGATTGCATTACTCGACAAAAAATGAAAATAATAAAACGCACTTTTCACTGACAGCCTCTACAAAATAATAATTGAAAAGTAACTGTTACATAATATTAACTGTCATTTGTTAAATTAAGAGATTTTAAAAGTAGAAAACCCGACCTAGTCCGATTCGGACTTCGGGTTCCATACCATTAATATTACTTTTTCTGTATTTAATATTTTTTGTTATAGCGGCAATTGAAATACATCATCTGTAAAAATTTCAACTGTCTAGCTATCACGGTTTATGAGATACAGCCTGGCGAAAGACCGACAGATATCTGGTCTGATGATGGACTTTTGCTACTAGGGTCCCGTTTTTAGGGTTCCGTAGCCAAATGGCAAAAAAAGGAACCCTTATTACCCTTACGGAACCCTAAAAAAGTAACTGACTGACTGATGAATAAAAACGCCCGCACAGCTTAAATCGCAGACTTGTTTACGAGTAATTAATAAGCACTAAGAAAAATTTTAAAACTTCCCACAGGATCGGAATTTACGAGGGACGACTTTCGGAGCATATTAATTTTTTTTAATTTGTCTTTTCAACAGTCGTAAATTATTTTTTTACTTTCCAAAGGCACAATGAAGGTGGTTCTTAATTAATTTTTAATCAAAACAAATTATTTTTGTGTAAACGCTACATACCCAGTGTTTGTTTTCTCTGAAAGTTTACTTGAGGAAAATTTTAACCGACGCAATATTTTAACGAGATATTAACTTTGCAGGGGGTATTACGTATTTATTTAAAAAATACACTTTATTATGGTTATTTTATCTAGATAAATGATCTTGTACTTACTAAATATTCTTCGTTGCTAGGTGGGAACGACTGCAAACTACCTAAGTAATTAGGTAGGAAGATAAACATACCGATTTTTAATTCCTTATTGAACAGAGAGATTTTAAGTTTTACCTCTTTGTTTGTTTGTTTGTGGCCGGCAATATTAATTTATTTTTTAAAGCTCAAAAATAAATAACCCAAACATAATTAACCGTATTCAATGCAGTTTTTTTCCCTATCGATTGAATTGTTTCAAATCTACTTATGTTTTAAATTTGACCTCTTTGTCTGTTTGTTTGTGGCCAACAATATTTATTTATTTTTTAAAGCTCAAAAATAAATACCCCAAATATAATTAACCGATTTCAATGCAGTTTTACTATTTCAAATCTACTTATGTTTGCAAATAACTTGTTTAATGTTTTAGCTTATTCTAAAAAAACTTGAACCCAGGTACCTATCCATTTCTAAAATAAATAAAAATGATGATATTTTTCATGTCAATGCACTATTTCCAATAAATAGAGATCTTCGAATGTATTCAAGCGTAAATTTAATAAGGTCGTTCGTGTCATTCGGCTACAATTATGCCTTTCATAATTTTGCGAGCAATATCACGTTGCTGAGAAGGTCTTTGACTAAATCGTAAGGATCTTAGAATGTCAATGGACAATACATTTTCCTTTTATAATAATTGTTGGACGTACTCAGAGGATATTTCAACGTCTTTTCTCAATGTTTAACAGTTTTTTTACAGATGTTTTTTTGTGATTTCCGATCATAAGTAGAATGTTTGTTAGTTTCCCCCGATGTTCGTTTGTTTTTTCCAATGATCATCTGTTTTTACGTTATGATAATACTTCTCTTTCTCTTCATCTTTTTAGGGTACTTCTCGAACTAGTAAAGGTTGATAGTGAAATACAGAATATTTAACCTGATCTTTTGTGAAACTGAAATGTTTTGCGACTCTTCTTATTTCCGCCTACTTTCTGATCTTCCGTAACCAGGACTTTTCTTCTATCACCAGCTTTTCTTTTTTCATCACACCTATAATACGTGATAGTGTAGTATTTAAGTGTAGGATTGTAATTGGAATATAATGTTTTGCGAATACTGTGTGTTGTGAATATAATGTTATACGAATGACATGAATAGATGGTTTATTCCACTTTGATCACCTGGGTGATATCACCTGGGTGACCAAATTCTTATGATAATATGGAAGGACAAGAAAGTGATTTTATAAGAGTCACTTTTTTACCTTTTGAAGTACCTACGGAACCCTAAAATAAGGAAAAATAGAATAAGTACTTTTAAAAACAATTATCTTAAAACACCTTCAAATGTCCTTAAAAATTATATAAACTTAGCTTAAAATATTAGTAAAGTAAGCTCTCTGTAAACAACGGCAATATTTGATTATAACTACTTTACGTAATTCTTCTTCATATTGTGCAAAGTTTTCGGGAATCCCCTTATAATCCATGCAGTATCTTCAAAATGAAGGCTGCCTTGTTTATTTAGGAGTTTATATTATACCTATCTCTTTTATTTGGCTTCTTATTTTCGCATAAGTATGTTTCATAATAATTTTGCTTAAATAATAATCTCTTCTCGTCACCCTGCGCTGCAGAAATTTGTGGGTTCGATTCCTGCCTCAAACAAATATTTATGTACCTACAATATTTAGGTGTATTTGCTAAGCATATTCTATTCTATTTTTAAAAAGGTATTATGTATTCCAGTACTATTTACTTTTTGAATAATGAGAGTAAGTTCTTTTTTCATAAAACCAAGGTTTGCTGTAAGTATATACTCTGTGTTTTACTCTGATTTTTTTATGGTCATTTTTCCTTTTATTTGTTAGTAAAAAGGGAAACAGTGTATAGCAAACCTAAGTTTCATAACAAAAAAATGGTTGTCTGTAAAGTCGGTTTTCGGACGATAATTTTACGTGATAACGTCATAAGAACTCTTTGGGATATCGTTGAGATTACCATTTTGAAGTAGGTAACTTCAATACGTTGCATGGCTACCTTGTCAATAACGTAACGTAACGCATGACGTCACACTTTTTTGTGAATGTCGGTGTTCATCGATTTATATATAATAATACTAGCGACCCGCCCCGGCTTCGCACGGCTGTATTATGCATGTATCTTCCTCTTTAATCACTCTATCTATTAAAAAAAACCGCATCAAAATCCGTTGCGTAGTTTTAAAGATCTAAGCATACATAGAGATATAGGGACATAGGGACGGTGAAAAGTGACTTTATTTTATACTATGTAGTGATAGTGATGATTGCTCTTTAGGAAGGGAGAGAAATCAATACCCGCAAGGCAAGGGCTCGCAAGGATACGCGGTAAATAATAAAATGTCTTGAATGTTATGATTGTGCTTAGACAATGATTTCTTTATTTCTCTTTGCTCATTAACTAAGTTTATTATCAGTTAATGAACCTCCAATCTAAAAAGGAAACATTTAGTCTAATTGACATTTTTTTCTTAGTAATCGCTTCCTGCTTTCTTTGGAGGTAGGTATAAGCAAATTAATTTTGCATCAAGTTTCAAGAATTATCTCTTCTATCATTCATGTTTTTATTGTTTCTCATTACTGTTTCGCTTAAGCCAGTGATATATTGCAACTCTCTATATCCCAAGGAGACGGCTTACTTTACGGATTTAGGCATATGTAGACCCATAATATCTGGTCTGGAAGGTATCTCGATTTTGTGGTGGTTTAATGGTTTACTTTGACCTACACATATACCTAACAGACACTGTTTAATATTCACAATTTAAATGGGTTAAACCTACCTAAACAAATAAAGAAGGATGGGCAAACATGTATGAACCTTGGTCCAACTACTCAATACCAACGCCATCCATGTTAATTAATAATATACATGAACTAATAACAAATAGATTGAAAGTACCAGAGACTGGAAGAATATCTCTTTACATGGTGATTTTTTTACGTGGGCCTTCAGGGCTATATTCTAAACTATAAAGGCCTATGCACAGCTCAGTGACGACGCAGTGCCGATACAGTGCCGTACCTTGATTTTCCATCAGTGTCAGTGAAAAATGATATTGTTTCATACTTTTTGTACTAGCTCTATTCGTAATGGTCAGTGACAGTGTTGTTCAGTGCTGTCAGTGCTGTCAGTGCTGCTCCGACGTTGCTCCGACGCTCGCCGCGCCGTGATCCGGCGTGAATTTGTACTCGCAGTGTTTCAAATGACCGACGAAAAGTTAATTGAATTGGTCCTTGTGTTGCCGTATTTATCACGATTTTTTTGACGATCGACCCCTAGGTACATTAATTTTCCTTATAACCGCAGTCAAAATATCGGAAATGTTGCGGTCGTTATCTTTGCTCGCCCTCGTTTTTTTACATAATATAATTAAAAAAACCGGCCAAGTGCGAGTTGGACTCGCGCATGAAAGTTATGCGATAGAGTACTAAAAATCACTGTGGCGTCACTGTGTCGTCACTGAGCTGTGCGGATAGGCCTTAAGAGATAGCAAAATTAAATGCTGGAAGGAGTTACGTGCCCGATTTTGACAAAAACTTAAAACTGCATCATTCGAGTTTTAGCTTGTCGGTATTGAGTATATGAACCAGCTTGCCCACTCCTTTATTTCAGAGAACATTCGTATTCCACAAAAGGACATTATACGGATTCAATTTCCAACTAGACTCTTAACTAGCAAGTGACCTAGTTCGTATTTTTATGTGCCAATAAATACTCGTATAGAATACGTACTCTATGCACATCGAACATTTGCTATTCGAAACTAACAGCCGTACTACGTATGAAACCAATCTATTTACACTAATAAAGAGTATATTTTATGTTTGCAACGAATAAGCTCCGATACTACTGCATTGATTTTGATAAAACTTGGTATGAAAAACATTGGTTCATTGCTAGTAAAATAGTTTACTTTCATTTCGATATTCCCACGGGATCAGTACTTATGCTGGCGAACGGCGCTGTTAATCTCTAATAACATTAGGTAGGTACCATAAAACATATTGAAACTTCTAAATTCTCATTCTATTCGAAATGAATTTCGGGTACCTATACCTATACGATTTTATAATAATTACTAGCTGTAGCCTGTAATTTTTTTTTAATGTACTAAAACCTTTCTCTTGAATCACTCTATCTATTTAAAAAAACCACATTGAAATCCGTTGCGTAGTTTGAAAGATTTAACCATACCGGGTTGATCTCATGCCTCCAAATTTGATCATATTTTTGTCATGCATTGTTTTTCATGCTTAGGGACATACTTAGTGTTATACTATGTAGTAAAGAAGCTCTCTCTAGAAGACAATCATGACTGATAATTAAGTATAATATGGAATTAAATTTAATGCTTAACCACGCTAAGCTAACGATTATTTTCGTACTAAGTTTTGTTTACCCCACTTTACCTCTAATGCCATACTAGCGGGGCAAAGTATTTTGACCACTGTAGAGTTATCAGAGAATTCCAAATAATATCGCTGCTAATATACAATTTCCGTTAGAAAGCAATTGTAAAAGAATGCAAACATTGTAATCTCTAAGATAAGTTAAGAGTAGAACACGTGATTGCGTAATTTTTCCTATATTGAGGCCCGCAGTATTTTAGTTGTACTACGGAATGGCTTATTTTTACGAGTTTCTATTAGTAAAAAAAAAGGTAAGTAAGTACCTATATAATAAACGACACAGCAAGTTGTAAGTATAATAATATGTTTGCGAACTGCATGCTATAATCTCTTTTTTACATTTCAAGTAAAGATCTGCGTTGAAATTAAGTATCATACTAGATTAGGACAATCATTATGTGGACAAATGACGTTCGTTGATTATTATGAATGCGCGTCATTCTTGCCTGTCCCCAAATTGCATGTACGTCCTGCAGCATAATTGCAGGCGCACCACAGAGTTCAAAAAAGCCTTTGGACTTTTTGGCATAGTAACTTAATCCCGTTTCCGAGACGCTTTAGAAGTTCGGTGTGAAGACATTATTTGTTTACTGTAATACCCACTATCGATTAGCAAGGGTCTCGAACCGCGCAAAAAAAAGACCACTAAGCCAAGCTCTCATACTAAATGTCCGGATTCCTTTTTATTATTGGAATGTTTTCATTCTAATTATTTTTGAGATAAATTAATGAGTTTAATTAAAGTCTTTTAGACTTTAAACTTCAACTAAAGCAGGTGCCTAGAATCTGGCTGTGTTTAAAAAAAAAAATTCTAATAACAGCCGTTTAGGAGCTCTACGATGGGTCTGCAATAATGCTGCCGACCATACCTCGGCCGTTGAGCACCAGGAATGGTTAGATCCTTGATTAGCCATTTTGTGTTGTTTGTGTGCATGGAGTTTATTCGAGAAACCATTAGAAAATTGGAATTCCCAAGCAGCAGAATGCTTTTATTTACAACATCAGTGGAAACACAATTATTATTCCTGGGAATTATTCTTATCTATGAATACTTATGCGAGAGAACGTTTTATTTACGAGAGTCTTTCCTTTATCAGTATGAATGAATGAATTCATTTAAAACACCTTGAAGTAAGTAGACAGGTAAGTATTTGATTAATTTTCACTAAAAAAAAATTTAAAGTTCAAATTTTCTAAAGCTATTAATAAATAAAAGTTATAAGTGACTCCAACAAACCTACATAGGGTATGGTCGGTTCCTACATACCTAATATGTGTAAGAATGTCTATTAATTTAAATTCATCATATCAGCTCATACACGTCCACTGCTGGACTGGACATAGTCCTACGACGCCACAAACAGCGTTCCTGAGCCGCCTCCTTCCACCGACTACCCGCAACCACTACAATGTCGTCGGTCCACCGGGCAGCTGGTCTCCCAACACTCCGTTTCGCGTTGCATCGCGGCCGTCACTCGAGAACCTTTACTCCCCAGCGGTTGTCAGTTCTGCGAGCTATATGACCTGCCCATTGCCACTTCAGCGTACTAGTCCTGAGAGCTATGTCGGTGACTTTGGTTCTTCTACGGATTTCAGTATTTCGATAAGAAAAATCTTAATATATATAAATCTCGTGTCACAATGTTTGTCCTCAATGGACTCCTAAACCACTTAACCGATTTTAACCAAATTTGCACACCATGTGCAGTTTGATCTAACTTAAAAGATAGGATATCTTACATCTTAATTTACCCCGATATTCCCACGGGATCGGGAGTTACGCGGGTGAAACCGCGTAGGGCAGCTAGTATATAATATATACTTAACTAGCAAGTCTAGGTTACTTAACTTGGGGCTGGATGGCGATGTGTGGAATGTCCTGCAATATTTATTTGGATATTTAAATGATATTTAGTTTTAAGTTTAGATTTATAATTTAGTAGAGTATGTATAACTGTTTCCATTCCAATAAAATAAATCAATGTATCTACCCCTACACGTATTATTGTATTTATTTGTGGGTCATCCATTTAAAACTTAAATATAAATATCTCTAAGTAGATGTGTATATCAAATCAAATACAAGGTAAATAGCTTATATTCTATCACCGGATGCTTGTGAATTGCGGATTATTTTAAACTGTCACGAGATAAATAAATATTGTCAAGATAATATGCTATTTAACAAGTCGGTAAATAAAGCTACGAGTACGTCGTATTATGTTTATATAGACATTAAATTATTGTGATGATTATGGTAAGTATCTACATAGTAAACGGATTTTTTGTCCCTGTATGAGTACAATCAACGTTCAAAAGTCGACTGGCACCGTAACGTTTACAATCCTGTGCAGGACTATTTGAACATTATAACAACGTAACCTGTGGATCGAATCCACGTCGGTTGGTGTAGCGGGTGGCGGCTTATACTACTCGGCCAACTAAAGACATAGCTAACATATTCAAAATAATAATCACACTGAGTACGTTTAATTCAAGTAGGTATATATGTTTGTGTGTGACGTTTATTAGAAGAAGGTCGTAAGTCCAATACTTGTTATAGTATTATTAGGCAAACTGCTAGTCGACTTATATCGCATAATGTACTTATGCCTTACTGCTTATGGCTTTAGGTAATTAGATTTATTTACTCAACTTTAGGGGTATAATGTAACCAAAGCACAATAATACTTCATTGATATTTTAAATAACTAGCGGCTACTAACTATACTAATAACTAACTATCCGCGGCTTCACCCACGTAACTCCCGATCCCGTGGGAATATTGGTATTAAAATAGCCTATAACAATCCCAATGAATCAATGTATCCTCATTCCAAGTTTCATCAAAATCCGTCCAGTAGATTCGGAGCCCATTCAATGCAAACAAACAAACAAACAAACAAACAATCGAATCTCTCCTCTATGGATATTTTATAATATAAAAATGAATCGCTGAATGTATTGCTTTTCTCGCAAATCTCAAGAACAGCTGAATCGATTTCGCTAATTCTTTTTTTGTTGTATTTGTTATTGTCAGGAGAAGGTTCTTATGAAAGAAAAAAAAAAATTAGAAAATTGTGTAGAAAATTATTATCCGTAGTGAAACCGCGGGGCGCTGCTAGTATATTCTATACTTTAAATAAAATATGAATGCAGTGTCGTTTGAAGTCCGAATTAAATGTTGTTATGATTATGCGTCTTTTTGTGAGACAAACGGTTTATGGGATTAGCAGTTTATTAATAAAATATTATTGAGATTAGATCCCAATCCCTAAGCTCTAAGCTTTCTTTCAAGCTCTTTAGAATACTTTAATCGAAACATAATTCAACTAACTTTTATGGGAACAAAATAGAATATTAAATTTTAAAGAAACGCATTTTTATTATTAATGGCATTTTATGTTCTAGTAGGTACCTAATGTAGGTACCTACCTACTAGAACTAAAATGCCATTAGAAAACAACTAAAATATTTAAGGTAATTCTGATAATAACAGAGGAATGAAATATTCTTTATTACAACTAAATAGAATATTAAATATTCTAGAATCAAAGGTTACTTTTGATATAATTTAATTTATCTCGAACTTTTTGTTTCTATTTCTTCTGTATATATTGTTAAACTTACCTGTAGACTTTCCTCATAAATAAAATAAAATTATGGGTTGGTTCAAAACCTGCTCTTTTGTAAATTATAATGGTGTGAATATTTTGAAAGTGGTCTTTCACAGAAATTGTATAGATTACAGCGAGACGATTCTAACTGATGCTCAAATAAACCCACATCTTGCTACGTTTCATTTCCTTTGTGTGACGAGGAGAGTTTTCGAATATGTAAGATTTTTCAACCGTAAAGTTATCCAATTTTAGCTATACTTATGAATAAGTTTTGAATTTTTCCTTTAACTCTTAGTCACTCATAGTACTCATACTCATAGTCATAGTACTCATATACCCTACCACTAGCGATTATATATGCGATGCCATCCGCGGCATAAACACAGAGGGAAAAATCGATGCTCGTCTGATTTGAACGGCTATAATGAGATTTAAAATTGCCAGGTAATTAATGAGGATTAGCAGGGATCTCCCTGATGAATTGCAGTTGCAACGTGCACGCTTCAACAACATATTATACCTTTATTTATATTAAAATGTTTGGATATCTTTAGTTACAATTTTGAATTAAAAATGTCTAGTTTAGTTTCACAAACCAAAATAAGGTTATTAGTTAAAAAAAAAAACAAAGGTACCTTCTTAGGCGTTAGACACGTTTGACCACTATCTCACAAGATGGTAAGTGACAATACGGTCTAAGATGTAGCACGCTTTCCTAATAAAAAATACTAAATTACCATACCACTAAACGTTAAGGTGTTGGATTGACTATCGTCTAAAATAAAGACAGTAGGTTATAAGTGTTTTTTTACTGAAATCTGGTTATATTTAAAAACGACAATCGTAGAGCGCTACGAAATCTGATGTGGACTTTAAGATAGCTTTGCAAACTTCTTTAAAGTAGCACTTGATTTTGATAGTTCACAAAATAGAGCATGATTAATATTTATTAAGACCTTAGTTTGACTTTTATTAAACTTCTATAGGTACAATATTTAAAAAGAAAGAAATAAAACAAAATTAATAATCTAAATACTAATAATAAAATGTAAGGCTGATTATAATTAGCATGATTATAAAGCATTATTTCATTTTCTATTAACTTAAAAAAATACTTAACAAATAATACATGAAGTTATACGTGGTATACAATATAAATATCGGTCGTAAGTATTCATTGCATATTTATTTATTTATTATTATTTATACAGCAATAGAGGCATCATTAGTGTTTGCGCTGACTCAGAGGTACGTTAATTGACAAGCCAGGTATAAAAGGACGTCTTTAAATATTTTCGAATATATTCATACGAACGATTGCATACAAAACGCAAGTGTGTTGTAGATACATTTGAAGTTAAATAACGAACGATTTGTCGCAGATGAGATCAAGATATTAATTGCAAAATGAGGATTATTTATTTACTACTTATTGTAAGTTATAATATGTTATTTTTCTCTATAATTAAGTACGTATTAGAGATTGGATATAAAAAATAATTTGTATCAATGAATTAATATATAATGCACTAATCATTTAAAATCTCCTTTAAAGCTGGCTTTATATTAGTTGATTTTAAGATATCTGGCTTTTCTTTTTTGCATGGTAGGTGGGTAAATAGGATTCTAAATTAGTGTTATTTAACTTTAACTTATTTTAGTTCTTTTTTTGTTACAGGCTTGCTTGTGCGTAGCAACCGCAAAATACTTGCCTGAAGATGGTTCTTCAAGAGCGTTAGAATTTAGACATAGGCGTCTGAGATCCTTGCAAGATATCTCCTCAGAGAGTTACGATGACGATGAAAACAGTGACAGTTCTTTGGAGAGGAAACGTAAAGAAAAAGAATTTGAAAGAAGAAACAAACAAGAGAAAGAGCAAAGAAATCGCGAAGAAAAGCGAGCTGAAGAACAAAGCAAACAACAAGAAAGGCGAGAAGAGGAAGAACGTAAACGTCAAGACAGACTAGAAAAGGCAGAACGTAAAAGACATGAACAAGAAGATAAACAACAGCGCAAACAAGAAGAAGAACAAAAAAAGAGACAACAAGAGCTTGAGAAAGAAGAACGTAAACGCCAAGAGAAAATACAGAAACAGCTTAATAAAATAGAAAAAGAAACTCAGAAAGACCAAGTTCAAGTAAGTACGGAGTCCGTTGAGGCGAATGACGACAGGGCTGATCTCGAAGAAATTTGGAAAATCTTTATTTATGAAAAGTACGGATTAACTGCTGCTAGTACAGCATTGGAGAGAAAAGCGGCACTTTACAGATATATTACGGAAGACTTAGGCTTAAATGTTAACAGCACAAGAGCTGAATGGCGTCAAGCCGTTATTCATTTGATTCAAAACAATATGCAAACCGAAGCTGCTCATCCTGATGCGTTTAACAATTATTTGGTGAGCCACGTCAATGCTGCCGACATACAATATTTCCAAGCTAAACTGGAAAAAAAGATGGCTAAACTAGATAACGAATCAGCACTCTTGGAAAATGTTACTCTACCTTGGGTTCCTGTTGCTAAGAAAAACATGGCTGAAAAAAGGTGTGGTTTCCCGTCAGTTCTTCAAAACTTATCTAACTTGTTGCCAAACTGGGTGACCGGCAACCAAGCTCGACCCTCTGCTGGTGCTGTAAACGATGTAAACGGTTCTACTGGGGCTGCTGGCGTGGCTGGCGCTTCTGGTGCAGCTGGTGGACCTGATGTTTCTGGTGCGGCTGGTGCATCCAGTGCTAATGGTGCTGCTGGTGCCTCCAGTACTGCTGGAGTCAATGCTGCTAATGGTGCAGCTGGTTCTGCCAGTTCTGTTGACGCTGCTGGTGAACCTGGCACTCCTGATGCTTCCGGTGCTGACAGTGTGACTGGTGGAACTGGTGCTAATGGTGCCTCTGGACCAGCTGGCGTTTCTGGTGCAAATGGTGCAGCTGGTTTGGCCGGGTCTCTTGATGCTGCTGGTGCGGCTGGCGTTTCTGATGCTTCCAGCGCTTCCGGTGCGACTGGGGAAACTGGTGTTAATGGTGCTTCTGGTGCTAGTAGCGCTGCTAGTGCGGCTGGAGCTTCCGGTGCTAATGGTGCTGCTGGTGCCACCAGTACGGCTGGAGTCAATGGAGCTAATGGTGCAGGTGGTACAGCCGGCTCTTTTTATGGTGCGGCTGGCGCACCTGTTGCTGCCGGTGCTGCCGGTACGACTGGAGAAACCGGTGCTGATGGTGCTACTGGTGTTGATGGCGCTGCTGGCGCAACTGGCGCTCCTGATGCAGCCCCTGCGGGTGCTACTGGTTCGAGTGGTAATTCCGGTGCTAATGGTGCTGCGGCTGCTGGTACCACCGGTTCATCTGGAGTCAATGGAGCTAATGGTGCAACTGTTTCGGCCGGCGCTTCTGATGCTGCTGGTACGGCTGCTTCTGGTGCTGCCCCTGCAACTGGAGAAACTGGTGCTAATGGTGTTCCTGGCGTTGATGACGCTGCTGGAGCAACTGGCGCTCCTAATGCTTCCGTTGCGGCTGGCACTCCTGATGCAAGCGCCGTGGGCGCTGCTGGTTCCACAGGTACTGTTACAGACAATGGAGCTAGTGGTGTGGCTGTCACTCCTGATGCTTTCGTTGCGGCTGGCACTCCTGATGCAAGCGCCGTGGGCGCTGCTGGTTCCACAGGTACTGTTAGAGACAATGGAGCTAGTGGTGTGCCTGTCACTCCTGATGCTTCCGTTGCGGCTGGCACTCCTGATGCAAGCGCCGTGGGCGCTGCTGGTTCCACAGTTACTGTTAGAGACAATGGAGCTAGTGGTGTGGCTGTCACTCCTGATGCTTCCGTTGCGGCTGGCACTCCTGATGCAAGCGCCGTGGGCGCTGCTGGTTCCACAGGTACTGTTAGAGACAATGGAGCTAGTGGTGTGGCTGTCCCTCCTGATGCTTCCGTTGCGGCTGGCACTCCTAATGCAAGCGCCGTGGGCGCTGCTGGTTCCACAGGTACTGTTAGAGACAATGGAGCTAGTGGTGTGGCTGTCACTACTGATGCTTCCGTTGCGGCTGGCACTCCTGATGCAAGCGCCGTGGGCGCTGCTGGTTCCAAAGGTACTGTTAGAGACAATGGAGCTAGTGGTGTGCCTGTCACTCCTGATGCTTCCGTTGCGGCTGGCACTCCTGATGCAAGCGCCGTGGGCGCTGCTGGTTCCACAGGTACTGTAAGAGACAATGGAGCTAGTGGTGTGACTGTCACTCCTGATGCTTCCGTTGCGGCTGGCACTCCTGATGCAAGCGCCGTGGGCGCTGCTGGTTCCACAGGTACTGTTAGAGACAATGGAGCTAGTGGTGTGGCTGTCTCTCCTGATGCTTCCGTTGCGGCTGGCACTCCTAATGCAAGCGCCGTGGGCGCTGCTGGTTCCACAGGTACTGTTAGAGACAATGGAGCTAGTGGTGTGGCTGTCACTACTGATGCTTCCGTTGCGGCTGGCACTCCTGATGCTAGCGCCGTGGGCACTGCTGGTTCCATAGGTACTGTTAGAGACAATGGAGCTAGTGGTGTGGCTGTTACTCCTGATGCTTCCGTTGCGGCTGGCACTCCTAATGCAAGCGCCGTGGGCGCTGCTGGTTCTACAGGTACTGTTAGACACAATGGAGCTAGTGGTGTGGCTATCACTCCTGGTGCTTCCGTTGCGGCTGGCAATCCTGATGCAAGCGCCGTGGGCGCTGCTGGTTCCACAGGTACTGTTAGAGACAATGGAGCTAGTGGTGTGGCTGTCTCTCCTGATGCTTCCGTTGTGGCTGGCACTCCTAATGCAAGCGCCGTGGGCGCTGCTGGTTCCACAGGTACTGTTAGAGACAATGGAGCTAGTGGTGTGGCTGTCACTACTGATGCTTCCGTTGCGGCTGGCACTCCTGATGCAAGCGCCGTGGGCACTGCTGGTTCCATAGGTACTGTTAGAGACAATGGAGCTAGTGGTGTGGCTGTTACTCCTGATGCTTCCGTTGCGGCTGGCACTCCTAATGCAAGCGCCGTGGGCGCTGCTGGTTCTACAGGTACTGTTAGACACAATGGAGCTAGTGGTGTGGCTATCACTCCTGGTGCTTCCGTTGCGGCTGGCAATCCTGATGCAAGCGCCGTGGGCGCTGCTGGTTCCACAGGTACTGTTAGAGACAATGGAGCTAGTGGTGTGCCTGTCTCTCCTGATGCTTCCGTTGCGGCTGGCACTCCTAATGCAAGCGCCGTGGGCGCTGCTGGTTCCACAGGTACTGTTAGAGATAATGGAGCTAGTGGTGTGGCTGTCTCTCCTGATGCTTCCGTTGCGGCTGGCACTCCTAATGCAAGCGCCGTGGGCGCTGCTGGTTCCACAGGTACTGTTAGAGACAATGGAGCTAGTGGTGTGGCTGTCACTACTGATGCTTCCGTTGCGGCTGGCACTCCTGATGCAAGCGCCGTGGGCGCTGCTGGTTCCACAGGTACTGTTAGAGACAATGGAGCTAGTGGTGTGGCTGTCTCTCCTGATGCTTCCGTTGCGGCTGGCACTCCTAATGCAAGCGCCGTGGGCGCTGCTGGTTCCACAGGTACTGTTAGAGACAATGGAGCTAGTGGTGTGGCTGTCACTACTGATGCTTCCGTTGCGGCTGGCACTCCTGATGCAAGCGCCGTGGGCACTGCTGGTTCCATAGGTACTGTTAGAGACAATGGAGCTAGTGGTGTGGCTGTCACTCCTGATGCTTCCGTTGCGGCTGGCACTCCTAATGCAAGCGCCGTGGGCGCTGCTGGTTTTACAGGTACTGTTAGACACAATGGAGCTAGTGGTGTGGCTATCACTCCTGGATCTTCCGTTGCGGCTGGCACTCCTGATGCAAGCGCCGTGGGCGCTGCTGGTTCCACAGGTACTGTTAGAGACAAAGGAGCTAGTGGTGTGGCTGTCTCTCCTGATGCTTCCGTTGCGGCTGGCACTCCTAATGCAAGCGCCGTGGGCACTGCTGGTTCCACAGGTACTGTTAGAGACAATGGAGCTAGTGGTGTGGCTGTCACTCCTGATCCTTGATTACTTTTTCATTTTATGATTTATCATAAAATGAAAAAGTAATCAAAGTAATTAAGAGTAAATATATGTATCATAATATGAAATATAGTTTCTAAGACGCTTAATTTATAATGTTTACTTATTAAGATTTACATAATAATACTCGTATCATTTTAATAATTGGCGATATTTTAAATTTAAAGATTAATAGAATCAATAATTATGATTATAATATTTTTTTTGTAAGTAATTATATACTATTAAGTTACCGATGGTACATAACGCTTCTGTTTCTTCGTTCTGTTTTTGTGTATTATATAATTTTTGTTTTTCTTTAAAATTTCTACATTTGGTGAACATTCTTTTATAACAGTGTATGGACCAGAGTATATACTTTGAAACTTGTTTCCTGTTTCATTTTTTATTAAAATTAAATCATTCAGCTTATATGAAATTGGATTCGCATGTTGATCGTATGTAAATAATAAGTATCTGAGAAGTCGTGTGTTGCCCGAATGGGTAAAGCCTCAACATATGCTGCAGATACGGACGCACATCCGCAGCGCTGGTCTTCCGGCCGCACCCCGTGTGTGATTTTTTTCTGTTAATTTTACTAGTAACCAAATTAACACGCGCCTCTTTTTGGGATGTCTGTAATCTATATCTAAGTTCTAATGGGTAATTTTCATAATTATATAACGGTTCAATTGTCCCTGTAGTTAAATTAGATGGTAATAGTACATTGTTATCCTAGGTGTGAAAGTCACTCATTACAAGTCCCGAGACGGCGCTAATAGTTCGAGGGACTTAATGAGTCTTTCACCCGAGGTAAACACTGTGCTTTTCATTACGAATAATACATAAAATTCTTCATAACAACGAGAGTGAATGAGACTATGAGACTCCATACCACATGAGTAGGTACTCATGTGTCCATACTACCTGATCCTCTTAGAAGATTGGGACCAAAGAGGTTATACATTATGTAGTGTTTTTTTAGGTTTCTGCTATTTGTATTCAATACTTAAATACGGCGGTACCTACTTACCGAAGAAGTTTTTATTAATGAGGTAATCCAACATTGGGAAATGACGCGAAGTCCGTAGATTTAACTTACAGTTTTTGTAACACGGTTTGTCTAGAAAATGTTATTAACACAAAATACACAATCATAAATGAAAAACCAGATTAAACTTAACACAAAAAAATAATAAAATAAGAAAAAAGAGTACTAATTCAAACGTTTAAAATAATTTGGAAATGAACATTTCCCACCAGTTTTTTTTTTACTCATCGTACGACATCAGCAACATCGACAGGGCGCGGGCGGGCGGCGCGGCATTGTCATAGGTCGCTTTGACCATTTTCGTCTTTACATTTATTTTATTAAATAAGATATCTTGAACTATATATAGGTACCTACTTGAATTTGATTACTGAGAAAAAAGTTACTTAGTACTAAACTCTGGCAGTATGCATGAGCCGTGACAAGCCATAATTATTATTCTTTGGTGTAAAAAAAACAGCAAGGAGGTTAGGTTTTTGAAGTTCCTAATGCGTAATGATACTGATACTGGCTACATGCAGATTGCACAAGTCGTGCGAAGCCATAATTTGACATGACAGCTGTCAGTGAAAGTGAAAAGCCCTAGGGCTGGAAATTTTATTTTCTACACGCTCTTCAGGCATATTTAGACCTACTTTCGGAGTATGAGTAATGAAAAATACATTTCTTTTCAAAAACTAATTCAAACGGTGAAAATTTGGTTTCTGAATGTATTGATGTGTTGTAAGAAAAACACCAAAAGGGAAGCCATGTACTCCACGCCTCAGAATGATTTTCAGTTTGTATTCTTAAATAGTTACCTAAATGTTTGTGAGAATTTTCCAATGCACCGATGCTTTGATGATGATACGCCGTAGACTGTAGCTGATTTATTTGTAATAATTTACATACCTTTCATTGTTGTTGATAAAAATTCGGTACCCATGTTGCTCGCAATGCACCTTGGAATTCCATATCTTAGGATAAAGTTATTAACAAAATGTCTTGCTACTTCACCTGAACTTTTCGATAATAATGGATATGCTTCGATGTACTTACTCAGCTCGCATTGTATAGTTAATATGTATCTATAAAATTATTGTAATCCCTATCGAGTGGTCTTACTAAGTCTAAAAATATCTTCTCAAATGCTGACGTTGCAGTTGTAGTGATAACCATTGGTTCCTTTACATGATGCGTCGAATGTTTTTGTTTTTGACACTTGTCGCATCCTTTGACAAATTCCGTGACTGACAAAAAATATTACTTTTGGCCTGGTCTAGAAGTAGATATTACTTCTAGACCAGGCCAAAAGTAATATTTTTTGATGTTATTTACCATTCGCCTAATGCCCGCGTGGCCACTTGTGGGCAAAAGATGACAGTCATTTATAATTATGCGTTGTTATTATTACGTATTTAATTGTTATAAACAATATTTTATTCCCATGTTACTATCAGAATAACGTAAAATATCTTTAGTTGTTTGCTAAATGCATTTTCTCTTCTAGTAGGTATCTAAAGTAACTGCCGTTAATAAAAAGGCTTTTTCTTAAAAAAATAATATTCTATTTCGTAATTCTCATATGGTTAAAGTAATATAGAGCTTGAGATAGGTTAGAGATTAGGGATTGGGATCTAATCTCAATCATATTTTATTAATTAACTGCTAATCCCTTAAACCGTTTGTCTCAAGAAAAAGGGCGCATAATCATGACAAAATTTCATTTAGGCTCAGAAACTACTGAAGCGATTTTAATGAAACTTGGTATGAGGATACATTGAGGATTCATACTTTTTATACCGATATTCCCACGGGAGTTACGTAGGTGAAACCGCGGAGCGCTGCTATTTTTATAAAATATCAATGAAATATTGTTAATGGAATAAAAAGTACTCAGTGTGATTATTATCATTACTATATATGATGCGTCAAGAACATTTTTCATTTCGGTTTGAATATCGAGCGAAATATTAAACTTTTCTCAGTCAAACTCTCAGGTCATACTAGTCTTCTCACAGTTAGCGATGTTTTCGCGGTCGAAACTATGTTCTTGCCAAGAATATATTATAATAATTTATCACGATTTACGTGAGAGTGTAATATTTAACAAAGATTGTGATCATTCATGATGTTTTGGGAATTTAATTTAGGCACACCACTAATATTTTGTCCCAAACGCGATATACGCGGGGAATGTAATATTATTTCAAACATAATTTACGCGAATACTTACATTATGCGTGGAGTATTATGATACTCAACACGCCCCCTGTGGAGTTTGTTTTGCTCCTTCATCTTTTCGTATTATTATAGGGTACATTTATTGACCTTTCTGTATTCTTCCAGCCAAATAGTTGGCCAATGTTATGCCTCAAACACGATATACGTGGAGGACGTGGTGTCCCAAACACGATTTTCGTGGGGACTCTCCTTATACTCCCGTAATTTTCTTAATTTTTTGTACTTCCCTTTAAACACCGTTTGTCGTGTGTTTGTTCTCCATAAAACTGAGTATATTCTATTTTAATACGATGCTCAACACGATTGCGTGAAGAATGTTTGGCCCCAAACACGATATACGCGGGGGAATGTGGTGTCCCAAACGCTTTTGCGGGGACTCACATTAAAATCGGAGAATATGATGCTCAACACGACGTGGAGAAGGTTTGGCCCCAAACACGATATACGCGGGGGAATGTGGTGTCCCAAACGCGATATACGCGGGGTTCACATTAAAATCGGAGAATATGATGCTCAACACGACGTGAAGAATGTTTGGCCCCAAACACGATATACGTGGGGGAATGTGGTGTCCCAAACACGATTCTCGCGGGGACTGACATTTTAATCGGAGAATATGATGCTCAACACAACGGCGTGGAGAATGTTTGGCCCCAAACACTATATACGCGGGGGAATGTGGTGTCCCAAACGCGATATACTCGGGGTTCACATTATACTCCGATAATATGGGGATCATCATCATTTCATCATCTTCCTGCCCTTATCCCAATTTATTTGGGCCGGCGCAGTATGTCTTCTTCTTCCATTCACTCCTATTAGTCGCTCAGCACGATATAGAAAATGTTTTTATTTCTCCAAACGATCTTCGTCCTGTTATGTCCAATGTGTCATGTTCTGCGAAACTTATTTATTTTTTATAATATATAAGGTGGTGAAGGTTGTGTTTCAATACAATATGCATGGAAGATGTAGTGTCTCAACTCTCTATGCGTAGAGAAGTAATGCTCCAACCACGACATACGTGGAGGATGTAGTGTTTCAATAATATATTCGAAGAGAAAATAATGTTCCAAACACGATACACGTAGAGATGTGGTGTCTCAAAACTGTAATATAGTTTTATGCATAATATGCGTGGAGAGGTTCCAAACACCATATACGTGGGAATGTAGTGTTTCAACACTATATGCTTAAAGAAGTAATGTTCCAAACACGATATTCGTGGATATGTAGTGTCTCAAATCGACACTATAGAAAGTGATTTTTCAATATTTCGAACACGATTTTGTGAGGTTGTAATATCTTAAGCACGATTTTCGTAAAAATATACCTACCTCAATACGGTCCACGCAGATTATGATAACTAAGCAATGTTTATTTACAAGTACCATTAGATATTCTATATTTTATTCTTAATTTGGTTAGGACTTGTAAACAATAATCAAAAAATAACTAATTTGATTCATAATTATTTCAATTATTATACATTGAAATTCCATTTTCTATGTCTAAACAAGACGCGTCTGTATTCAGATAACTAATATAGATAGGTATTATCCATAGATATATCGTTGTAGGTACCTAGACCTGCCTATAGCATTGATCGGTAGGCTAAGCTACCAATTACTGAATCGAATGACAAATACTTATAAAATCATTTAAATCACACAAAAAATGGAGGGTAGACCTTGTGTCGTACCCCCATCGTGTCGTCAAACGATTGACAAGACAACTCGAGCGCGAGCGACAAAACAAGTTATTATTATTGTAGTCCGAGAGGCAACTGCAGTGAATAGATTCTTCACTTTTATTTTTCAAGTAGGTCTGTATCTGTACTAGCAATGACAAGGCATAAATTCCATTTTCATTACTCATGCTCCGAAAGTAGGTCTAAAGATGCGTGAAGAGCGTGAAGAAAACACAATTTCCAGCCCTAGGGAAAATCGCTTTCACTGACAGCTGTCATGTCAAATTATGGCTTCGCACGACTCGTGCAATGTGCATAGAGCCAGTATCGGTATCATTATACATTAGGAACTTCATAACCTAACCTCCTTGCTTTAAGTAACACCAAAGAATAACACTACATGTATACAACCTCTTTGGTCCCAACCTTGTAAGAGGATCAGGTAGTATAAACACGTCTCTCATTCACTCTCGCTGTTAGGAAGAATTTTATGTATTATTCGTAATGAAAAGCACAGTGTTTACCTCGGGTGAAAGACTCATTAAGTCCCTCGAACTATTAGCGCTATAGCCAAACTCCGTCTCGGAACTTGTAATGAGTGACTTTCACACCTAGGATAACAATGTACTATTTATTATGACCAAAGTTCGCAACCCATTAGCATAAGTGCATATTATTATAATGCACATTTTTCGATAATGATGATAAAAAAGTACAAGTCATCATCATTCTAGGTCGATTTTCCATGAAATTCCACATAAAATAAATTAAAATTGAGGTACTTACACCAGATCAGGAATGGATTAAGATTTTCAAACATTGTAATTAAAATAAAATTATTATTTTGCGCGTAATATCTCAGTATAGTAATAATATTTACCTATTTGTAGGTAAACTGTAGGTAAGGTGTGTGTATCATTTTATTTGACCATCCGGTGATAGAATATAAAGTTCCGTAGCCAAATGGCAAAAAACGGAACCCTTATAGATTCGTCATGTCTGCAAATTGCATGTACGGTCTGCAGCATAATTGTAGACCCACCGTAGAGTTCTAAAATTTCATTATTGGAATGTTTTCATTCTAATAATTTTTGTTTGATAAATGCATGAGTTAAAAGACTTTAAATTTCAACTAAAGCAGGTGCCTAGACTCTTGCTGGTGTTGGAAATATTCTGATAACTGCCGTTTTGAAGCTCTACGGTGTATCTGCAATTATTTTGCCGACCGTACCTGGGTCGTTGAGCACCCGGAACGGTTAAATCCTTGATTAGCCATTTTGTGTGGAGTTTATTCGAGAAACTATTAGAAAACTGGAATTTACAAACAACAGAATGCTTTTATTTACAACATCAGTGGAAATACAATTATTATTCCTGGGAATTATTGTTATCTATGAATATTTATGTGAGAGAACGTTTTGTTTACGAGAGTCCTTCCTTTATCAGTATGAATGAATGAATTTATTAAAGACATTGAAGTTAGTAAATAAGAAGCTGTACCTAATTAGTTTTCACTAAAAATTTATTAAAGTTCAAATTTCTGAAAGTTGTTCGTTGACTCCTACAATGTACATAGAGTATAGGTCTTTATACATAATATGTGTAAGATTGTCTCTTAATTTTGACTATTTAGGTACAAGGTAGAAAACTTTCTGTCAAATGAGCATACATAAAAATCTAGCTGCGCCCCGCGGTTTCACCCATTAAGTCCCGATCTCGCGAGAATTTCGGGATCAAAAGTATTATAAGTAAATATAATTCCATCTCCATTCCATAAACTAGCATTAAGTCGATTTTCATAAAAATCGGTCTAGTCGTTGAATCGTGAAAAGGAAACAAATAAATATACAAACAAACAATGAACCCAAACAAAAACAATGAAAAACTTTCGGAGTTAAAAAATTAGGTTAGGATTAATGAGATTTAGGATAGGTGTACGTGACAAATTGCGTCTAGCAAACCATTTGCGAAGATGTTTTTAAATTTTAATGATATTTTGTTTTAAGTTTAGATTTATAATTTATAGCGACCCGCTCCGGCTTCGCAAGGCATGTAATATACATATTAACCTTCCTCTTAAATCACTCTATCTATAAAAAAAACCGCATCAAAATCCGTTGCGTAGTTTTAAACTGAGTTTTAAAGATCTAAGCATACATAGGGTCAGACAGCCTAAAGTGACTTTGTTTTATACTATGTAATGATGTTTAACTGTTAGTCTTATTTAATCAATTATATAAATCAGTGTTTCTCTCCTACATTTATTATAGGGCATCCATTTTAAACTTAAATATCTCTAGTAGATATGTAAATGAAATATCTAGGTAAATAGCTTATATTCTATCACCGGATGCTTGTTAATTGTGGATAATTTTGAACAGTTACGAGACAAATAAATATTGTCAAGATAATATGCTATTTAACAAGTGGGTAAATGAAGCTACGAGTACGTCGTATTATGTTTATACAGACATTAAATTATTGTGACAATTATGGTAAGTATCTACATAGTAAACTGTTTTTTTTTGTACCTACCTGTATGTACAATCAACGTTCGAAAGTACACTGGCACCGTAACGTTTACAATCCTGTGCAGCACTATTTGAACATTATAACAACGTACACCTATTATATCTAAAAACCTTCCTCTTTAATCACTCTATCTATTAAAAAACACCGCATCAAAATCCGTTTCGTAGTTTTAAAGATCTAAGCATACATAAGGACATAGGGAAATAGTGACATAGGGACGGCGAAAAGTGACTTTATTTTATACTATGTAGTGATAGTGATAGTGACTATGTAGTGATGATAATAATCACACTGAGTACTTTTAATTCAAGTATTTATGTTTGTTATGTTTGTGTGTAACTTCTTTTAGAAGAAGGTCGTAAGTCCAATACTTGTTGATAATATTATTGTAGCAAACTACTAATGGACTTATGACGCATACTGTGCTTATGGCTTTCATTAGATTTATTTACTCAGCTCTATTGGTACCTACGAGTATATTGTAACTAAAGCACAATATTTCATTGATATTTTATATGAATAGCAGCGCTCCGCGGTTTCACCTACGTAACTCCCGTGGGAATATCGGTATAAAAAGTATGAATCCTCAATGTATCCTCATACCAAGTTTCATCAAAATCGGTCCAGTAGTTTCTGAGCCTAAATGAAATGTTGTCATGATTATGCGCCTTTTTCTTGAGACAAACGGTTTAAGGGATTAGCAGTTAATTAATAAAATATGATTGAGATTAGATCCCAATCCCTAATCTCTAACATATCTCAAGCTCTATATTACTTTAACCATATGAGAATTACGAAATAGAATATTAAATTTTTAAGAAAAAGCCTTTTTATTAACGGCAGTACTTTAGATACCTACTAGAAGAGAAAATGCCTTTCGTAAACAACTTAAGGTATTTTAGGTTATTCTGATAATAACATAGGAATAAAATATTGTTTATAAATAACAATTAAATACAATATTAAATATTCTATAATCAAAGGTTACCTTTGACATACTTAATTTAATTTATCTCCTTCTTTTGGTTTCTATTCCTTCTGTCTATTTTGTTAAACATCGTTGTAGACTATTTTTATAAATAAAATAAAATTATGCGTTAGTTTAAAACCAAGTTTTCCTTAAGATTTTACTGACTGCTCCTTTTGTAATTTATAAAGGTGTGAGTATTTTGAAAGTGGTCTGTCACAGAAATTGTATAGATTACAGGGAGACGATGCTAACTGATGCTCAAATAAACCCACATGTTTCATTTTTTTTGTGTGACGAGGAGAGTTTTCGAATATGTAAGATTTTTCAACCGTAAAGTTATCCAATTTTAGCTATACTTATGAATAAGTTTTGAATAGGTATCGAATTTTCTTTGACTAGAGCATGATTAGTATTCATTAAGACCTTAGTTTGACTTTTATTAAACTTCTGTATGTAACATTAAAAAGAAAGAAATAAAACAAAATTAATAATATAAATATTTCTCCCTAGGTAGGGTGCCCAAAAGGATCGCTGTATTGCCTCTTTGGATGGCAATGCCGATCCGTTGGCCAAAGTAGCAGCCAGCCTTTTGGTCACCTGAAGCTAATACTAATAATTCTGAAATATTTTTGTAAAAATCTAAGGCTTATCATAATGAGCATGATTATAAAGCATTATTTATTTTTCTATTAATTTAATAAATGACTTAACAAATATTAAATTAAGTAATACATGATGTACAATTGTACATTATTTATTTCCGTTGAAGTAAATACAATATAAATATCCGGTCGTAAGTATTCCTTGCTCTACGATACAGCAATATAGCATCATTAGTGTTTGCGCTGAGTCAGAGTTGGCGAAAACATTGTGTTTAACCAAGACTTACTTTATCTTGCAGAAGCTATTATCTAATGTTATCTACGTTAATTGTCAAGCCAGGTATAAAAGGACGTCTTTAAATATTTTCGAATATATTCATACGAACGATTTCATACGAAACACAAGTGTGTTGTAGATACATTTGAAGTTAAATAACGAACGATTTGTCGCAGATGAGATCAAGATATTAATTGCAAAATGAGGATTATTTATTTACTACTTATTGTAAGTTATAATTATTATTATGTTATTTTTCTTTTAATTATGTACGTATTTGAGATTGGATATAAAATGCATTTGTAAAAATATGTAATGTAATAGTATGGGATCCCTTTAAGGTTCCGCTGATCGATCGTGTTTTCCATACAAATGAATTTAGAGTGTTATCCATTTATTCTTTAAACAAAAGTTAAATCTACATAACAAGTCTATATCTAGCCCATGTAGGCGACGAAATAGACCAATTATATTAAATTAAATATAATTTAATATAAATAAATAAAATTTGTCTATTTCGTCGCCGTCGGCGTCGTTATATAAATTAATTATATTAAATTAAATATAATTTAATATAAATAAATATAATTTGTCTATTTCGTCGCCTACAAATCGAAACACGATCGACCAGCGGAACCTTAAGGACGACCTTCATCGATCTGTTTAATTGATCAAAAGTATTTTATATCAAATTAAATAAGCCAAAAAATATATTGCGCATGCCAGTGAAAGGTTTAAAAAACAAAACAAAAAATTGATTTGTTAATTAATCATAAAATATTCTGGACTGAATTTTTTTAGACAACCTATTTGCAATATATTTATTGACCTATTTAATATTTTGATATAAAAATACTTTTTCTCCGACTATAAAGTTCATTAAAAAGCTTTTTTGAAGCTGGCTGTAATTTAGCAAGTTGATTTTAAGATATCTGTGCTTTACTTTTTGCATGGTAGGTGGGTAATTAGGATTCTGAATTAGTGTTTATTTAACTTTAATTTAATTTATTTCTTTTTTTGTTACAGGCATGCGTGTGCGTAGCTACCGCAAAATACTTGCCTGAAGATGGTTCTTCAAGAGCGTTAGAATTTAGGCATAGGCATCTGAGATCCTTGCAAGATATCTCCTCAGAGAGTGACGATGATGATGACGATGATGATGAAAGCAGTGACAGTGGTTCTTTGGAGAGGAAACGTATAGAAAAAGAACTTGAAAGAAGAAATAAACAAGAGGAAGAGCAAAGAAAGCGCGAAGAAAAGCAAGCTGAAGAGCAACGCAAACAACAAGAAAGGCGAGAAAAAGAAGAACGCAAACGACAGGAGAACTTAGAAAAAGCAGAACGTAAGAGACAAGAGCAAGAAGATAAACAACAGCGCAAACAAGAAGAAGAACAAAAAAAGAGACAAGAAAAGCTTGAGAAAGAAGAACGTAAACGCCAAGAGAAAATACAGAAACAGCTTAATAAAATAGAAAAAGAAACTCAGAAAGACCAAGTTCAAGAAAGTACGGAGTCCGTTGAGGCGAATGACGACAGGGCTGATCTCGAAGAAATTTGGAAAAACTTTATTTATGAGAAGTACGGATTAACTGCTACTAGTACAGGATTGGAGAGAAAAGCGGCACTTTACAGGTATATTACGGAAGACTTAGGCTTAAATGTTAACAGCACAAAAGCTGAATGGCGTCAAGCAGTCATTAATTTGATTCAAAACAATATGCAAACCGAAGCTGCTAATCCTGATGCGTTTAACAATTATTTGGCGAGCCACGTCAATGCTGCCGACATACAATATTTCCAAGCTAAACTGGAAAAAAAGATTGCTAAACTAGATAACGAATCAGCACTCTTGGAAAATGTTACTCTACCTTGGGTTCCTGTTGCTAAGCAAAACATAGCTGAAAAAAGGTCTGTTCTCCAGTCAGTTCTTCAATACTTATCTAACTTGTTGCCAAACTGGGTGACCGGCAACCAAGCTCGACCCTCTGCTGGTGGTGTAAATGGTGCTGCCGGTTCTACTGGGGCTGCTGGCGTGACTGGTGCTTCTGGTGCAGCTGGTGGTCCTGATGATTCTGGTGCGGCTGGTGCTTCCAGTGCTAATGGTGCTGCTGGTGCCTCCAGTACTGCTGTCAATGGTGCTAATAGTGCAGCTGGTTCTGCCGGTTCTCCTGACGCTGCTGGTGCACCTGGCACTCCTGATGCTTCCGGTGCTGACAGTGTGACTGGTGGAACTGGTGTTAATGGTGCCTCTGGTCCAGCTGGCATTCCTGGTGCTGATGGTGCAGCTGGTTTGGCCGGGTCTCCTGATGCCGCTGGTGCGGCTGGCGTTCCTGATACTTCCGGTGCTAATGGTGCTGATGGTGCCACCGCTACGGCTGGAGTCAATGGAGCTAATGGTGCCTCTGGTCCAGCTGGCGTTCCTGGTGCTGACGGTGCAGCTGGTGTGGCCGGCTCTCCTAATGCTGCTGGTTCGGCTGGCGCTCCTGTTGCTTCCGGTGCTGCCGGCGCGGTTGGAGAAACCAGTGCTAATGGTGCTACTGGTGTTGATGGCGCTGCTGGCGCTCCTGATACAAACGCCGCGGGTGCTGCTGCTGGTGCCACCGGTTCAGCTGGAGTCAATGGAGCTAATGGTGCAACGGTTTCGGCCGGCGTTTCTGATGCTGCTGGTACGGCTGCTTCTGGCGCTGCGACTGGAGAAACTAGTGCTAATGGTGTTCCTGGCGTTGATGGCGCTGCTGGCGCAACTGGCGCTCCTGACGCTTCCGTTGCAGCTGGCGCTCCTGATGCAAACGCCGCTGGTGCTGCTGGTACCACCGATACAGCTGGAGTCAATGAAGCTAATGGTGCAACTGTTTCGGCCGGCGCTACTGATGATGCAGCTGGAGTCAATGGACCTAATGGTGCAACTGTTTCCGCCGGTGGTTCTGATGCTGCTGGTACGGCTGCTTCTGGTGCTGCCGCTGCGACTGGAGAAACTGGTGCTAATGGTGTTCCTGGCGTTGAAGGCGCTGCTGGCGCAACTGGCGCTTCTGACGCTTCCGTTGCAGCTGGCGCTCCTGATGCAAACGCCGCTGGTGCTGCTGGTACCACCGATACAGCTGGAGTCAATGGAGCTAATGGTGCAACTGTTTCGGCCGGTGCTTCTGATGCTGCTGGTACGGCTGCTTCTGGTGCTGCCGCTGCGACTGGAGAAACTGGTGCTAATGGTGTTCCTGGTGTTGACGGCGCTGCTGGCGCAACTGGCGCTCCTGACGCTTCCGTTGCAGCTGGCGCTCCTGATGCAAACGCCGCGGGTGCTGCTGGTACCACCGATACAGCTGGAGTCAATGGAGCTAATGATGCAACTGTTTCGGCCGGTAATTCTGATGCTGCTGGTACGGCTGCTTCTGGTGCTACCGCTGCGACTGGAGAAACTGGTGCTAATGGTGTTCCTGGCGTTGACGGCGCTGCTGGCGCAACTGGCGCTCCTGATGCTTCCGTTACAGCTGGTGCTCCTGATGCAAATGCCGCTGGTGCTGCTGGTACCACCGACACAGCTGGAGTCAATGGAGCTAACAGTGCAACTGTTCCAACCGGCGCTTCTGATGCTGCTGATGTGGCTGTCACTCCTGATGCTTCCACCGCAGATGCAAGCGCCGTGGGCGCTGCTGGTTCCACCGGTACTGTTGGAGACAATGGAGCTAATGGTGTGGCTGGAAATAATGGAGCTACTGGGGTCGATAGTGCAACCGGAGCTGATGCTAGTGGTGCTGCAACTGGTGGGGCCAACAATGTTGGTGCTGATGGACAAAGTAATACTAGTGCACCTGGCACTGATAGCTCAACACCAGCGTCTGAATCTGGAATTTCTGCTTCGGCTACAACTGAAAGCGCCATTTCTTCAAGTGCTTCTGATTCCGTGGTTACTGATGCTTCGGCTGCAGTATCTCCTGACAACTCTGTCAGCCAAACAGAACAAGTTGTCGTCGTTACTGAAATTAACGTCGTCGAAGCCGGTCCAGTCGCAGTTACTACATCAGCTCCAGAGGCTGTGGATGCGGTATCTGTCTCAGAAACAACAAACCAAGCTGCTTCGAATACTGATGCTGTCGTAGTTCAAGAAACTACGGTTGCTGCTGAACCTGTACCTGAAGCACCTGTACAAGAGTCGCAAGCTACTGAAGCTTCCGTAGTAGCTTCCACTGATACTGTCATAGTTCAAGAAACAACAATTGCTGCTGAAGCTGCCCCTTCTGAAGCACCTGTGCAATCTACTGATGCACAAGTAGCGGCTTCCACTGATGCTGTTGTAGTTCAAGAAACTACAGTTGCTCCTGAACCTGTACCTGCAGCACCTGTACAAGAGTCGCAAGCTACTGAAGCTTCCGTAGTAGCTTCGACTGATACTGTCATAGTTCAAGAAACAACAATTGCTGCTGAAGCTGCCCCTTCTGAAGCACCTGTGCAATCTCCTGACGCACAAGTAGCGGTTTCCACTGATGCTGTCGTAGTTCAAGAAACTACGGTTGCTCCTGAACCTGTACCTGAAGCACCTGTACAAGAGTCGCAAGCTACTGAAGCTTCCGTAGTAGCCTCCACCGATGCTGTCATAGTTCAAGAAACAATAATAGCAACTGAAGCTGCACCTTCTGAAGCACCTGTACAATCTACCGACGCACAAGCAGTGGCTTCCACTGATGCTGTCGTAGTTCAAGAACCAACAGTTGCCTCTGAAACTGTACCTTCCGAAGTTCCTGTCCAAGAATCACAGGTTACTGAAGCACCTGCAGTGTCTCCCACAAGTGAAGCAGCAGCCGTGTCTGATGCAGCAGCTGCGGAAACAGTACTAGTCACTGACAGTGCTATTGTAACTGAAGCGAGTGTGAACACTCCAGCCCCTGACGTTGCCATTGTCCTTCCAACTGAACAAGGGGCGTCAATTGTAGATGTTACTACGCAATAAAATGATTATTTATAGGTACCAACCAGTTATTTAGAATTAAACATATCGTATTGTAAATTATGTATGTAAAATAAGTAGAATAATAAATTGAGCAATTATAAAAACAAAGTTATTTCAATTATAGTTATAAAGATTAACACTAATATCCTACTTACCACATCATGGTATTAGATAGGTCATGATAATCTAAGGGAAACAGTAAATATTGAAGATAATATTTTTCTGTTTTTTAAATGAATACCCAAAAAACTACATCTTTTAGGGTTAGGTAGTCAACTAGGAACCCATAATATAGTCTCACTATGTTTGTCGGTCTGCCTATGGCAGCTTAGCAAAATTAAATACAATGTGTTTCAGCAAAGACGTTTTAATACGAAAGCGGGTAGTTCTAGATGTCTAGGCAAACAACTTTAGTTCTACTACTTTTGGAAATTCGAACATTTCGTTCGAAGTTTTTGTTTGAAACAGCCTATTTTAAAAATTCCCTTAAAATTATTGAAAAAAAAGTTCGAATTTCCAAAAGTCGTAGAACAAAAGTTGTTCGCCTAAACGTCTAGCTAGAACAACCCCCTTTCGTATTAAAACCCTTTCGCCGAAACAAATTGTATATTCTGTAGCTTAGCTCAGAGACTCGTGGTACTCTAAAAAAATAAATAAAATATTAAATTAAATCATATTAGATACTTTACGAACTCATTAAAGTTCATTTTAAGAAAACCTTTTCCTAGGATATGCTATCGGACACATTTTTAAATATACCGTGAGTTAATAGTAAAAAACCTCAAAAAGTAGATCATAACTTAGTAGTTTCTTTTTCGTTTTTTTTCCTTTTTTTTTAGTAGGTACTTTCTAGTGTTAATAATTATGGTAAGCATACCATGATACCTTTCCATAGCCACCTTTAGCAGAAATAAAATTCCATAGCTCCTAATGCACGTCACTTACCTATATTAAACAGAAAGTCAGTTAGGGTTCTACTATCTTCATTTTATTGAAATCCCATTTATCCCACCAATAAGCTTAAAACAATAGGCCAGTGGGTGGTACCCATTTTAGATTTCCCTATTACATCATTACGCAAGTTTAATTAATTAATATCTCACTGATAACAATTAATGTTTCTATCTTTATTAGGTTTACAACATATGCTAGTACCTACATAATATAATACTTATTCAAAGTTAAACATTATGACAGTGTAAACAATGTCAGCTGAAACTGAAAACATATTTAAATTCCTAATGACAAAACAAACTTTGAATTATTAATTACGCAGTCGTATATCATTTCTACATACGCTAAATAATGGTTTTATCTAAGGAGTAGTTGCGTAGGAAATAGAAAAAATGGATGTCTGTACATTTTTGAAATTGAAAGATCGGCGTGTTATTATCCGATTTTTAAGTCTGTGGTTTAGGGTAGCACTCACTAGGAAGTTACTATTAGGTACCATAGATGTTTTATAAAATATTATTCCATCGGTGTTAGTTATACTTACTTAAATGTTTTCATCAGTAAAAAAAACGAGAATAGACACTGTAAAAAAAAACCTTTAGAGGTCGTAATAAGTAACCCAAGAAGAATTGGGTAAATGGCCAATCTGACATAAGTCAGATTATTATTTTTTCTCGTTTTGTTTGGCCCCACGAACAATATCCCCTTTTCAAGTAATATTTTGCATCAAAATATGGCCCGATTTTCACAAATCGTACTCAAAGTGTCTTATAATAGTCAAAGTCGTTGTTCGTCAAGTCCGGGGCTGTATACCAAAGCCTTGAAGCAGGAGAGTTGGGGCAACACGAAAAGTCCATGTTCGGTTTGTCACTTATTTTCATTTTCGCGCACTGTCACATAATTAAATTGTACCACTTGAGTCCGTACCACTGGGATTATGAAATTTAACTCGATTAATCACAAAGTTTTCCGAAAGTATAAATCAGCGCACCATGTTGCTCTCGCGTTCCCGCCAAAACTCCATCAGTCAGATTATCGGGGAAAAATCTAGTATTTACTTGAAAATAGTGCGGTTTATAAGTCTGATTCAAACTCAAAATTATTGTATGTTTTTATAAATTTTTTTTATATTATGATACTTAAAAATACCGCTACTGTCGCTGATAGCGGTAGCGCTTAAGCCCACTTTAAAATGAATCCAAATACTAATACTAAAATCTAAATACTGAATAAAAAATATCAATACAGCATTTATACATACATACACACATAAACAAACAATAACACAATGAAAGGGGCGTCAATCGTAGACTGTTCGATTGTAGAAATATTCACTGGTTCAAAAGTTATTTGGTCTTTAGTGAAATTTTAGTCAAAATCAGATTTCACCCTGAACTTCGCAATTACAGCCAAACTATCAGGTCTGCGATTCTGCTTAATCCAAATAACTTTTGAACCAGTGAATATTGCTGAACATACATGGGGGTTAAATCGATAGGTACTGAGGTCCCCTACCCCCCAACAACCGATGATCCACCCCCCTTGTTACACCGTGTATATATAAAAATCAATTGCTGTTCCTTAGTCTCGCTAAAACTCGAGAACGGCTGAACCGATTTAGATGATTTCGGTTTTGAAATGTTTGTTGTAGTCCAGGGAAGGTTTAAACGGTGAGAATTTAAAGATCGGACTTACGCGGGTGAAATCGCGGGGCGCAGCTAGTATACTTATATATTTTTTTTAAATAATAAAATATGTATTAGTTATATTTAAGTATACATATTTATGTACACTATATTTTTATTTTTTGTATGTAGGTATGTAGTGTAGGTATAATGCATTTATTACAAAATTCGATCCAAATCGGTTCACTGGTTTCGGAGTCGGAGATTACCCTCTACAACCTCACATACGCACAAACTTTACCTCTTATTAATATTAGTACCTATAGATTATGTATTTATTGTTATTTGCATGCTACTCAATTTCCTAAGTTTGGACATCCCACTATTCACCTTCCTAAACTTTTTATCCATTCAAAGGTAGTCTGGAAGAGATCGCTTTGAGCGATAAGGCTATCCACTTAGACTAAAGCTTTGTTTTTTAAATATTTAATTATGTAATTAAAAAATGGTGTATACGAGAGTTTATCTATATATCTAAAATGCAGGTTTCCTTACTGTATATTTTCTTAAATAAATGTAAGCAGTCAGTCCGAGTTTAAGGAAATGTACCTTAATTTTTTAGGGTTCCGTACCCAAAGGGTGAAATCGGGACCCTTTTTTTTAACTTTTGTCTTATCTATGTATGTTAACTTGTACTAAGGCTCCCACAAAACAAGCTAGACCTAGTGTGGGGACCACTGGAAAAAATTGTTTGTTAAAAAAATTTATTATTATTTATTTTATTTATTTACATAAGACTACATTGTCCGTCTGTCTGTCTGGTTGTCTGTCACCAGGCTGTATCCCATAAACCGGATAGCTAGAAAGATGAAATTTATACATTACAGATTGTATCTGTTGGCCGCTACAAAACAGAATATAATTGTACGGAACCCTTCGTGCGTGAGTCCGACTCGCACTTAGCCGTTTTTTTTCCAAACATCTTTATCAAATAAATGATAAATACCTTCGTACTTATTGTTATCAATCACCACTAATAGCCTCTAATTGATCAAACAGGTACGTATATAAGACGTGTGGTCAGTAGTTTTTTCCAATTCAATTATTTTGTTATAAGAGAGAGTTCTAGTCATTTTGTGGGTATAAATTGTTAACAAAATGAAGATATTTTTATTCTGCTTTGTATTCAGTGTAAGTCCTTTTATTTAATTACTAAACGATTTTCGTAGGTACTTATTTAATCTATACTAATATAGAGGATATATTTTTTGTCTGATTTTATGTTTGTAACGAATAAGCTCTAAAACTATTAAACCGATTTGAATGAAACTTGGTATGAGGATACATTGATTAATTGGCAATAACATAAGCTACGTTTTATCCTGATAGTACTACGGGATCGGTACTTATGCCGGATAATCCAAAATTAGGCCAAAGGAAATTATGTCAATAATCATTATATCATTTGATAGTTATATTAAAAATTAGTATATTAAATAAAATTGGGATATGTGATCATTAGAACTTTTGTTATTATGCCATATTATTTTATTACACATATGGGTAAAAGCTAGTACGTGATGAATTAACAAAGATATTATGGGTTTAGTGGGTTCGAATCCCGGTCGTAAACCAATGGATTTTTGGATACGAAAATAATGATGACACAAACAGAAAAAAAAAAAATATTCGATCAAATTCTCCGTTTTCTAAAATAGTATTTCGTATACAAGACGTGGAAAAAAGATGTAAGCTTTTAGATTCACGTGTTTTTTATATTTTCTACATACACATTGGGAATTTAAGAACCTTATCTCCTTGCAAACAAATAATTTTTGTTCAATATTTTGCCATTATTCTTTATTATGTTTTAAATACTACACACATACTATACAATACAAGTTCCAGTCACTGCCATGTATTCTTGAATAGCAAGGATTTATAGTCTGTCAGTTTATATCCAATATAACTAGACATATGCTTAGAAATTACGGGAAAATAAAGATAAAACTTTTGCTTCATAACAGGTTTCAACATGGATTTCAACAAACAGTTTACCTTTAGAAAATGAAGGAGCAGACATAGTTTTGGATGCTGCAAAGGCCGGGGCTGATGCATTGATTGAAGGCGCTTTAGAGATTGAAAAGGCTAAAACTGACGCAATCGTAGCAGGAATAGAAGTGGCTGCTGATGTAGGAGAGGGAATTCTGAATACAGGTGCCGAAGTGGGTACGGACATAGTGGAGGGTGCAGCTGATGCAGTTCATGTTGGTGTTGATGTAGCAGAAACTGGAGCAAATGCAGCTTTGGGAGCAGCAGCGGCCGGAGCTCATGCTTTGGGTGAAGGTGCCCACATTATTGCGGAAGCTGGATCCGATGTAGTAGAAGCCGGTTTGGGTGGAGCAGCTCATATAGGAAAAGATTTAGTAAATACCGGTGCTGAGGTGGGTGCAGACATAGTGGAAGGCGCAGCTGATGTTGTTCATATCGGTGTTGATGTAGCAGAAACTGGAGCAAATGCAGCTTTGGGAGCAGCAGCAGCTGGAGCTCATGCTTTGGATGAAGGTGCCCATATTGTTGCGGAAGCTGGATCCGATGTCCTAGAAGCCGGTTTGGGCGGCGCAGCTCATATAGCAAATGATTTGATAAATACTGGTGCTGAGGTAGGTGCAGATATAGTAGAGGGTGCAGCCGATGTAGTTCATATAGGTGTAGATGTAGTAAAAACTGGGGCGGATGCAGCTTTGGGAGCAGCTGCGGCCGGAGCTCACGCTTTGGGTGAAGGTGCCCATATTGTTGCGGAAGCTGGATCCGATGTACTAGAAGCCGGTTTGGGTGGAGCAGCTCATATAGGAAAAGAATTAATTAATACCGGTGCTGAGGTGGGTGCAGGTATAGTGGAAGGCGCAGCTGGTGTTGTTCATGTAGGCGCTGATATAGCCGAACATGGGGTCGAAGGCATCTTAAGTGCATTTAAGGAAGGGGTTAGTGCATTGCATGATGGTATTCATCACAATCTACTACATGATGATAGAGGATATAACCGACACGATGAGTATGATCACAGTGGAGAAAGGGGACATCACCATCATAGACATCATCATCGTAGACCGGAGAGTGAAGAATATGAACGCCATCACCGTGATCCTGAAAGAAGAGAGCACGGACTTTTAGGTTTCCTTAGACGTTAAAGATTTAAGGATTTCACATATGTGACTAAATAAACACAATGAGCTCAAACATAAACAATGCAATTAATTTATCCCTATGTTCGTAAATATTTACTGACAGAACATATTAAAATCATTTATCCATAATATTCAAAGACTTACGGTTTATCAATTAGCTCAGTAATAAGCATAAATCTTATTTAAAGAAGGCTCATGTAACCCAGTTTTTTTTTAAATTGATAGTTTTTATAGCCTTTGGTAGGTTAATATACTGATATTAATAGCAAGGTACCTAACCAACAAGTTTCTTAGTAATATCACAGCATAACGATGACTACTTAGTTTATTAATGCTTCGTTGCGTTGTACTGCATTACACATGTACCTTTTTAAACGCCTTTAAATTGTATAAGAGCAAATGACAAGAGTGGACAAAACGCACCGAAAAGCGTGGCGTCCTACTAGATAGACGGACGTGGGGAGGCGTTGGACTCAGAGAGTATGAAAGTCCCAGCGTTCTTCGACAGTCGTTTCGCCTTTGGACTGATCGCCGATAGGATGTTTCATTTCCCAGAGATTCGCCGAAGTCTTTGGAGCAGTGGGCGACTTGTTGCTAATACCTGACCTGCAGCTACGATTGACGTATTAATCATCAATTTCATTAATAAAACCACTTAGTCTTACCTCCTAGGTGTTTTATCTCGGTAGATATCTTAAGCCACCAGCTATCACCACTAATTGTCTTTTAATTGATTAAACTACTATATAAAAGGATGGTCAGCATAATATTATTAGTTTGATTCAATCGTTTCACATTTGAGTAATTAAACCCGTTCGCATTTAAAATGAAGAAAATTTGCTTGATATTGTTTGTAAGTACATAATTTAATTATTTATTTGACAAAATATTATTTTTTAATACTTACTGCTTTTCTTAATCATGCTCCTTAATCTATACGTGCCCTCATTTAAAGGCAATGCCGACCACATATCGTTAATATTAGAATATTAGAGATTGATTTAAGTCTTTACCCTTTTATTTGTTGGATAAATCAGCTTTATCGAATAGGCTGCTGTATGTAGCTTTATTAAACGCCTTATTTTTTAATCAACAGGCTTCAACGTGGATTTCAGTAATGTGTTCACTTTTAGAGGAAGAAACAAAAACACCAGATCGTCCTTCATCAGAAACTGTCCATGATCAATTTGCTCTACCTAACGCCGAATACGTCGACTGGATAAAAGATTTGAGAAAACTGAAGGACGAAAAGAAACAAGATAAATGGGAACTAAAACACGAGAAACACTTATGGAAAAAAGCGGAAAAGGCAGCGAAACATCAGTTCAAAAAGGAGCAAAAATTAGCTAAGAAAAATCTTAAATATAAAAGAAAATATGAAAAAAAGGCCTTAAAATATTTGACAAAGAATTAAAACTAACCCAGCGATTTTCTAGAGATTGCAGGGATAAAAATGGGTTTAAATAAATTCATAGTTATGTATTCTTATGAATAAATGGAAATAAGAATGGAAATAGATTAAAAACAAAACAGTAAATGGTATGAATAAATGGAAATACCATTTACTGTTTTGTTTTTAATCTATTAAAAGGAACATCTGGGATATCTTGTCTAGTAAGAAGTTCACTTAGGTAACTAAACTTTTGATGTTAAAAAACAGCTCAGCAACACTAAAGAAATAGTCGATTATTATACTTAAAAATACATTTATTCTAATGACTCTCTTAGTAAATTTATACAAATGTTTGGTAATTTTAAGTGGAATGCAAATTAGAGGTATCTCACAATCAACATTAGTTAGGTACACTACTAAAACTAAATATAAATAAAATAAAATAAACAATGAATCTATAATAATGATATCTAAATAATGTAATAATACTTTAATGAAACTAAATTTGTGTCAAATCCAGTACTTATTGGATGCATTTGAAGGATTCGGATAGCTATGTTGAGCAAGAGGATCGGCTACGTTAGGAAAGGAATATGGATCGTTCATGTATTTGTACTCACTGGAGATACCAGCTAGGCTCATGTTTAAGGAGTTTTGAGAAGGACTCCAGCTAGAATTAGTGGTTGGATCAGTTGGAACTTTAGAGTAGTCAGCAGGTACTTTAGTATAATCAGATTCCGGTAACGTTTTATATTCATCCGTAGAAGTTTTCACATAACTTTCTTCTCTAGGTTCGATAGCCTCATCGGTGACTTTATTTTCACCTTCAGTTTCTTTGGGTAAGTAACTTATGGGTTTACTGTAGATATCGTTGCTTGGGTACCTTACGTAATCATTTCTCGGTACTCCTGGGTCAATCAGTTGACTGTGAGCTCCGTTAGAGCCGCTGACAAGGTGACCGAATGTCGACCCTGATGTGCTGGGAAATGCAGCATTCTGGAAAGCTTGATTCAAATGTTGAGACTGAGCCATCAGTTGGTTGTAATTGGCATATTTCTGATGATGCCACGAATCTGGATGCTGCGGATGATGTTGAGGTAGAGGGATGTCCCCAGCTGGATATGGACAGGGAATTTGGGGAATCGGCAAAGTTGAATAACTGGCAATGCTTGGTGCTGAGTTGGATCCTGTTTGTTTTCTTAAGCGTGCTCTTCTATTAGAAAACCAAACCTGGAAAATGTTTAATTAGGAATTTAATGAAAACAATAATACAAACAATAAATAACAATATGATAAATTGTTAGTATTTACCTGTATTCTAGCTTCTGTTAGACCAGTTTGCAGCGCAAGTTCCTCTCTAGTGTAAACATCAGGGTACTGCGTTCTATGAAATGCTCTTTCCAGAGCATCAAGCTGTTCGCCCGTAAACGTGGTGCGTGAGCGACGTTGCTTTCTCTTCAATGTCAAACCAGGCTCCGATTCGATATCCGAAGAGTCTGAACCTCGACCTGCAAAAGATAAGTACACTCTATTACACATTTGATATTTTAAGCTTACCTCTAAGATTTGATATAATACATTAATAGGTATATTCGTAGGTAAGTAAGAATCTCCCCATAGTGTTAATTATTGTTGTAGGTCTCAGAACCCATTTATCAAATCTTAGAAGGTACGGTCGGCTGCATAATTGCAGACCCATCGTAGAGCTCCAAAACGGCTGTTCTAAGAATGTTTTCAACACAAGCAAGATTCTAGGCACCTGCTTTTGTTGAAGTTTAAAGTCTTCTAACTCATGAATTTATCAAACAACAATATTAGAATGAAAACATGCCAATAACAGTAATTTTTAACTCTACCGGGGGCTGCAATTATGCAGCCGACTGTACTTGTACTTGTATACGGGCTGTTTTCCGCAATTAGACCCTTTTTAATTGGGTCCTTTTTGCGTGAGGATGGATTAGGTTTGCCCAGCAACTACTACCCTCTCGGCTTAGTCAACTATGTCCAGAGGAGAGAACTTGTCAATACAACTAAGCCGCGGGTTTAATCACGATGTTTTCCTTCACCGTAACAGCAATGTTAATTAGCGCACAAGGTTGTTTTTTCTTAAGAAAAATACATTGGCCGGCCGGGATTCTAACCCACAACCTTCAGAATGAAAGTCGAGGTATCTACCACTAAGCCATCATCGCTCTTAGTAGGTATTCTTTAATTACCATTAGGATTGTAATCTTCAAAAGTGTTACTAATAACATATTTTTGATGGCCAGAAATTATAATTTATTTGACATTATATTACTGCAATTTGTCTTCATCTGTTTTTTGTAACACGCGTTATTTATTAGCCGAATGGTTTTTTGTAAAAACCCACATCATGTTTTAATTCAACTAAATCAAATCCGTCGAGTTCGGACCGATCTCATTTATAAATCAGTAGCGGTATCCTACGGAAACAGATTAAAAAACTGCCTCAACAATGCATGACTTTGGCCTTAAAACTGATCTTAAAAAATGTGGCTTATATTAATAGCCTTTTGAAAGAAGTCAAAATTGAATGAGATGAAAAAATAGGGGCTCAGCGTGGCGTGGAATAAGAACACCCAGAGCGGCGGCATCTTTGTCGGTCTCTTTACTCTTCGGGTGACATTTTGGCACCATTCAATATTTTGGTTTCGCGATTTGAATTTACGACATGTAGAATGTAAGCGCGACTTACAAACGAGGTAGATTAAATTCAATTTGTTACCTGTCCATCCTGCGCCACGCCGTACCATAACTTACATGTGTCTATATTTATTTAAAAGGTACTTAATTTATTTTATTAATAACTAGTGACCCGCCCCGGCTTCGCACGGCTATATTATGCATGTATTATACTATACATATAAACCTTCCTCTTGAATCACTCTATCTATTAAAAAAAACCGCATCAAAATCCGTTGCGTAGTTTTAAATATTTAAGCATACATAGGGATATATGGACAGAAAAAGCGACTTTGTTTTATAATCTGTAGTGATAGTGATTATTGTATAAAACAATTTATTTTATGAAGCTAAATGCTATCCCTACTTTCCCATACCTACCAATATTATTAATGTGAAATTTGTTTGTCACTTTTTCAAGGTGAAGCTGGTGAACAGACTTTGACTAAGGAAAATACGTGCCACTTTTTATGCAGGTAAATCAGTAAGGCACAGCTGGATACTTAGAAATCAGAGTTTGAGAGGCTGATTAGGATTATTTAGATATCAATTTCTCATTAAAGTAATAAATAGACAAAGCAGAATCACGTAATATCCTTAATCCTTCAGTTACGGAAATCGTGTATCACACGCCACGACTTAAAGAGTATTCATAATGCCACAAGCACCATATCCGACCACAAAGGCAGCGACACCAAATAAAAAACAACTCATTGTAATAAAATGATTTACATTGCTCAAATTCTCCGGCTGGCATTTAGACAGGGACAGATTTATTTAGTCTTTTTTATCCCGATCATAACATATGAGTTTAAACACAAATCAAAAACTCAAGAATCGGAGCTCTAAAACGTAGTCGTAAAGTTCATTACAGAAGTATTAAAGCGGATCCCTTCAAGGTTTTATGTGGCAAGGAGCGAGAAGTTTATGGGGTAGGTCTCGTGAGCGAGTGGGATGTGAGACTTTTGCGATTGCCGAAATGTGACCCCGTGAAGACCGCCGGCACAGTTCAAAACTCATAATTTGGAAGTTGAAAGAACTGCGGCGGTTTAACACCTTCATATTCTGAGTTCATTAAATCGGTCGGTTCGGCCTTTGTTTCAGCGGTTCATTTCGATGTTAACAGATGGCCGGATTAGCACGTCTCGTATGTATGTTGTGGGCGTGCGCTCGCGCTGCTTGTTTCTTCCAACTCTTATCTGATTATGTTTGAGATTAACATCGTTTTGTCATCGTTTAGTTTTTGTAATTGAGATTAACGTTTGTACAAATATGCTTTACATTTATTATTTATATATTTTCCATAACTAAACCGATTTATTAAAAGTCAGTTATTTAATTTGGACTAAATATAGCTAACAGTACTAGAATATGCGGCATTGACTTTGATTAGTTAAGAAGATTAGAGCTACATAGAATGATAAAATTATAGTTTTGACTGATATTTAAAGAAATGTTTCCGAAACAAAAACTCTACTATACCTATAAAGCAATCCTATAAAGTGATAGTAGTTTTTAAAACTTTTTTACTTATTTATCCAAGTTTAGTTTTGATATTACATTCTATTTAATTCAGATTCAGTAAATATCATCAGTGCTTAATTGTTAGTTTCGGATCTACTCGTACCAATTAGAGGAAAGCTGACATTGATGCTAAACTAAAGATTAACGTTTAGCCGAGGCCGACTCTAGTGGATTCACAATAATAGAAATGTACACTTCTATTGTTCCATCGTCCATTTTAATCCCGCGATACTGTTCTAGCACTATTTTGGTAATAATTGGTTTAATCAGTGGAGTAGCTGAATCGACATTGATAGGATTGGGTTTAAGGCAACTTAGGAAATTAACTTAGATATTATATATGCACGTTTCTAAATTTTGAAATCCTAGTTGTAATGTTTTTTTATTAATTATAGTTAATTTTTGACAAAAATCTTGAAAATATTTGCACTATATTGCATTAAGGTGCGTTGGGTTGCACTTTTTTCATAATAAGTAGTGGTCAGTGTTAAACCACTATCACACACGATGGTAAGTGACGATGCGTTCAAAGATGTCCTAGAAGATACTTATACTGTGCCTATACGCTCGTGACTCAAATACCTCCTGACGGGGGCCTTCGAGAGAAGCGAGTGAAGGCAAAATGGAACAAAAACTTGTTGCAAGTTAAAGAGTTTAATTTTTTATAAATACATTTTAAATCCTGCTTTCTCGAATTCTTAATTTTTTTCTAGAGTAGGCTTAAAATTAACAGCTAGCAATTATAAAAGGGTTGTCTAAAATGTCTAATCAGAAAATGCGAATAGTTCAGGTCAGTCTCAAGACTCGCTCTATGCTTGTTACCACTATTCATTATTAACTCCGCCTAACCTCTTTGTCGGCTTAAACTGGTACTTCCGGAGCTTTGTGGAACACCATAACACCAATGACGCCTGCTTGGGAGGGCTCTTATTCAACAACGTGATGACTTGAGACGAAATTACTTCTAATGAGACGCGTGGTGATGAATGCCTTCAAAAACACCGAGGTGTTGTGGTCTGGTTTATATGATGTTGTTTAAGTACCTATAATAATATAAAATATTGGTGATGTAACGAATAGTTCCTATAGTGTATTCAGTGATTGAATGTCTGGTCCTATGGCTAATATTCGGCTAAATAATATGGCGCGCTTCGCGTTACATATACCTACCACCTTTATTGATCATGCGTCAATCACTTTGCTAAAACGTTAAACCTATAGTTAAAAAAAATATTGCATCGTGCGAGCTTCGTACACTCGTACCATCACGTTAGGCGAACGCTCGGCCGAGGTACATGGTAGGCGGAGTGGGGGGTGTTAGGTTTTATTTTTCGTTACGGAATTTCTTGATTCGGTCGCCGCGCTCAAAGCCCGCGATAAAAGCTATGCAATAGTTAAAAACTTTTATTATCAGCTCTCTTTCTGCTCACAGTAAGTACTATTTTATTAAGGTATCATAGAAACAATGCATTTTCGATAAAAAAGTAGTGCCAATAAATTAAACTTATCAGGCTAAAAAGTCACGTACTTATCATTTTCTTTGTGACATATTTTGCCTCAAGACCATTACTTATGGTTCTTATTCGTAGCTGAGAACTCTTTAATTCTTCCCTGATATGCCTAATCTAAAATACTTAATATCAGTTTGATCAAACAAAAAGCTTAGTTTTATTTTAGATTGAAAATTGACATCGTTAGATCTTCGAACTAATGTATTAGATAGATGGATAATTACATAGAAACACAAACGAAAAACGATCGAATACATTACATAGAGATCTTAAAATTAAAAATATCGAACTTATCAATGATTATTTGGCCCGCGACTGATCGTTTATTAAGGTATCATGATTTCAGGATTAAATTATAAATTCAATTTTATATTTGTTTTTAAGAAAAAAAAATCGGATTTTTTTATGTTTCATTCCTTCAAATCAATCTTCATAAAATCCAGTCACAAGTAGATCAACATGTGACGAGATTGCATACTTACGCGCCGCGTGGTGGGTTCCACTAATAGCTCCAGCCCACCATACAACATTAGCTGATTCTAACGACAGATGTTATTAAACAAATGCTAGATTTTATCGCATTGCTTTGTTCTGCTCCACTCCACTGTTCGCTGTGAAAGTAGGTACTTACCTACATTATTTGTAATGGCTTGAGGAATTTAAGAGAGCTTTGCAGAATATTTTTCTTAAAATTCAAGTAAGTTATTTTGAATGCTTCGTCTGTTAAAATTTTAGACTTAAATAATTGGAAACTTAAAAATTGGTTACCTAGTTTTTGTAAATACTTTATTTCAGTTATAAATCACTAGTCACTACATAGTATAAAACGCTTTCTCTGTCCCTATATCTCTGTCTTTAAAACTACGCAACGGATTTTGATGCGGTTTTTATTAATAGATAGAGTGATTCAATAGGAAGGTTTATATAAACCTTCCTATTGAATCATACATATGTATGATACATGCATAATATATCCGTGCGAAGCCGGGACGGGTCGCTAGTTAAATATATAATAGGACCATTAATACTTAATTATAAAAACAAAAGTTTACCTAACAATAAAGTTATGAAGTTTATATCTTATAATTCCTTTAAATAAGACGGTATATGTGATCACTGGGCATAATAAATGCATTATTCTATTGCGCATATAGGTATTTAGCTACCTACCAGATTTAATGAAGGCAATCAAAACAGACTATTTTATAGCAAGTCATAAAAACCGCACGATCTCATCGAATAAAAAGGATTCGCAATAAAACTCCTGAGGCTAAGTGTTGTGGCCGACAGGTAACTCGCAAAAGGACAATTAAACGTACTGACAAAGTACACGACTATAACAACAATAGGAATAGGCACAACATGTTTAATGTTTACCCCAATTGTCGCTATTTCAGCACTATCGGTGTTCACTGCGGGCGACGGCGGTAAACTTTGGCGGTTCGTTATATTGTCAATTCTCTTCAACCCGCCAAAGAGCACCGACTCTTTAGCCCGGCCAATATTTCAAATGGCAACAATGACGACGTAAGATTTGTGTGCGGAAATTGATTTTTTGACTCTCGTGAGAAAGCTTTGACAGGTTGCGGCGCGGGCGGTTGCAAAACGATTCGAGTGGTCGATGGTGTTTGTTGTGCAATGCCGTCGTTCCGTGTCGGAAGTGAGCCTGAACTTTCGTTAGTTTATTATGATACGGATTCATAAGGGTTTATTGATTTTTTTGCTGTCGGAATTGTAAGGTTCTTTAAGATAAAGCTTAGCTTTTGTATAGAAATAGTTATATCACTACATAGTCACTACATAGTATAAAACAAAGTAGCTTTTTCTGTCCCTATTTCCCTTTGACTGCTTAAATCTCTAAAACTACGCAACGGATTTTAATGGGTTTTTTTTTAATAGATAAAGTGATTCAACAGGAAGGTTTATATGTATAATACATGCATAATATAGCCGTGCGAAGCCGGGGCGGGTCGCTAGTATAAAATAAAGTCACTTTTCGCTGTCCCTATTTCCCTTTGTACGCTTAGATCTTTAAAATTACGCAACGGATTTTGATGCGGTTTTTTTAATAGATAGAGTGATTCAAGAAAAAGGTTTATATGTATAATACCTACATGCATAATATAGCCGTGCGAAGCCGGAGCGGGTCGCTAGTAATTTATAATTAGCTAAAAAAATGATAAGTCATTGGATGTACTATTAATATTATTAACGTAATTTAATATTCTGTTACTTTGTATCTAATTCTGACTGATCAAATGATTAACAATTTAAAGAATTTTTAACCGACTTCAAAAAAGGAGGAGATTCTCAATTCGTCTGTATGTTGTTTTTTTTTTGTATGTATGTTACGTGATCATTCGAAGACGGTTCAACCGATTGAGATGATTCTTTTTGTGTTCGAAAGGTGATACCTCATAAAAATTAGATAAGGTTAGATTGAATGTTTAGAGGTATACATAAAGCATGGTGTTACCCAGTTCGACTTCCAAGTAAGTACTTATGTTTAAGTTATCTGCTGTCTTAGTGACCCGAAATAGATTATTTTTCACATTTCAGGTCGATTTTTAAAATTTTTGAAGTCGGTTTTTAAAATTTTAATTTATTTTTCATTTTAAGACAAATCTGACTGAACCCACTCACCTCCAAGTATGCCGTCAATGCTATAATCTTTCTTGCCATCGGGGTCTCTCGCGCCGCCTCGCAGCAGCCGTGATATGGACGAGATGCTGGGCGGATCTGACACGCCCTCCTGCAATCATACATTGTCCGTTTAACTGTTGCTGACAATGCTTCTTAATGACTTAGGAATGTCCGAGATTTTGAACGTGTTAAGGGAACATTATGAAATTATAAGCTATTTGATTTGAATAGGTATAATTTTTGCTTTTAAAGAATTACACAATATAACGCCTAAAAGGTTATTGATAATTCCATTTAAGGTGAAAGGGTATACCTGCGCGCTCTCCATACAAACGTAGTCGACTGTTTCCTCCCTGGATAACGACACTAGCACAAATATTTTTGTGTCGTAAAACCTATAACTGCTATGACTATGCCCCATATGTTTTGTTGTTTTTTCATTTTCTAATTATCATCACTACATAGTATAAAATAAAGTAGCTTTTTCTGTCCCTATTTCCCTTTGTATCTTTAAAACTACGCAACGGATTTGATGCGGTTTTTTTTAATAGATAGAGTGATTCAAGAGGAAGGTTTATATGTATAATACACGCATAATATAGCCGTGCGAAGCCGGGGCGGGTTGCAAGTAGAAATTAAGATTAAAAAAATAAAAACAAAAGAATAAATAGGGGCATGGTCATGGCAGTTATAAGTTTTATGCACCAAAAATATTTGCTCTAGTGTCATTATCCAGGTAGAAAACAGTCGACTACGTTTGTAATAGTTTGTATGGAAAGTACGTACTTTCCCCGTAGGTATAGGTATACCTACTTTATTTTTTCCCTTTCGGCCGCGTATGTAACTTTTGTTTTGTAACCAATTACAAAAGAAGAAAATTTACTTCTTTCATGTACTAACCAGTTACAAACTAACTGCAGCGAGGTTACAATAGCGGAAAGTTTTTTCTTTTTTAATTTCGTTCAGATATCAAAATAATCATAGTTGGATTTGACAGATGTCAAACTGACATTATGTCAAAGTGACATTTGACAGATGGCAAATTTTCAGTTGATCAAAAACTGTAAAATCAAGATGATTTGGTCAAGATGGTTTCTTAGGACGCAAATTGCGTAAAGCATATTAGTGTAAGTCTATTTTTGAAATGATATCATTAATGGAAACTCTTAGGAGTATCGGGACAATATTCTCGCTCATCCAACAAATTGAAGTTACAATCGGAGAACTAAGAATATTCCAAATATTTGGACTTGCAAATGAAAAATATCGAGGACCAACACGACGTCTGCAGACAAAATACTCTGTTCACAAAGTAAATACCATAAATTCTTTCTTACAAAAAAAATATGAGGCTTATTAAAATTCCACATTCCTTCAGTGACATTTTGCGTGCCTACAAAATGTTTGTAAATCTCTTTAAAGACTTTCATTTCGTCCGTCAAGAAAATTTAAAGGACTCAAGACCTTACTTTCAAAAGTTAAATTACCTTTTTCAGACTAAAGGAACTTCGACATTACCTTAATTAGTTTTTCTCTGATTTCCCATGAAAATATTCCAGGGTTTTGTCGTTTTAGTTCTTCTATTCTGGCCTCAACTTCTGGTGTGGCGACTCTAGGTTTAGACCCTCCGATGACTCCAGGTCTAATTGATCCGGTCTCCTAGACGTAAATATAATGCAACTGAATGAATAAAATATTATATTACCTACTTAACAAAAACATTTTTAACATCGTGGAGAATCAACATTGGTGTAGAATTTTAAGACACCTTCAATTTAAATAATCTGTATTTATCATGAAACTCATTAGGATGATAAAATATCTCTAAAAATTTCATTTATAAATAATTAGTAAAGTCGAACTCAGGGATTAAAAAACTTCTCTGTTTTATCTTCACTGTTGGAAATGGGTAAGGTAAAGACTCGTCTTTTTTAGAAATAAAAGACTTTACTTTAAGTAAACCAAATTCTTAATTTAAGAAAAATATTTGTTTATGAAACAATAAAGCCCTTGAAAATTACTTTTCTGGTAAATTATGTTTGCGTCCATCTCCGAGAAGGTTCCCTTATTTTGTTGTCAAACAGGATCAAGGTTATTAAAGGCTTTTCCGTCAGAAATTATTTTCGTGTTCTATTCTAGTTCAATTATCCTTTCTCATTGCTATTTAATAAAAAATCTTTTTTTTGTACCTTTTATGTGAGACACCATTTAAAGCTCAAGGTTTTACTAATAAAAGTACCTAACAATGGTGTTAGTTAAGCTCGAAAATCGATACTAATGCGTTGGAAACAGTTTTTTTCGTTCAATGACCATTTTCGCTCGTTATTAGAAACATCTGAACATTTTCCTGTTAAAATTTTTTGACGTGATAACATCTTATAAATTGAGGAACAACGTATTCACTCGCAAAAAAGTGTCACGTTCTATTGACATGGTAGATAACCATTGCCACGTATTTTCATCAATGTTTTCATATGACGTTATCACGTGTAATTATTTGCAGACTTTACATACAAATGATTTCCTTTGAAAAAGAACTCATGAATTTTTTTAATGTTGTCGCTTTAAGAAGATGTTTTATCTCTTGTGCTATTTGAAAATTCAAACATTAAAAAAATTGTAAATTAACCGCACAATACTCAGAAATCAAACGAATTTCATAAAACTTTAAACAAAAATACATAGTTTCAAACATTAAAGTATGAAGGCATCGTTGACTATGTAGTATCCAAAGGTCCCGCCTCTCACGCCGGCACCGTGGAGAAACGTTTCCTGGCCTAAACAATCGATGTTATTGTACAACAGTGAAACCTTCAGGCTTCGCTGGTCTGCCATCAATGGCAATTGTCCGACTGGCCAGCTATGTGGGCGAGTACTTTAAAGGGTTATTGATAGAGCTTGATTGGATGCAATGGGTTCCGTTTGGGAGTTTTATTTTCAGTAGTATACAGGGTTATTGGTAATTATACTAGCAAGCCGTTGAGGGCTACTTCTGTGCACCAAAACAAACAACTTTTGTTCGAAATTCGAAATTTTTATTGAATATTTTGAAGTTAGGTTTGTCTGAAAATCAGCTGTTCCTTAAACGGAGAGGTCATTAACCATAAAATTTTACTTATTTTTAAGTTTTATCTAATGTTCTATGTCTGAATGACCTTTGGTTTAAAAAATCTGTTGTTTTTCGAATTTACATAACCTCAAAGTTTTCATTTATTTTTCGAATTTCCAAAAGTCGTAGAACAAACGCTGTTTGTTTTGGTGCACAGAAGTAGCCCTCAACGAGCTGTGGTTGGTGCCTTGACAGGACATTACGGAACCAGCTTGCTTTTAAAATGAAGATAACTTCGATGGCGACGTCTTAGCAGCAGACGCTTGAGCCTCCTTGGAAATGCGTATCCCAAACCGGAGGAATATAGGTTCCTTTCTCTTAGTGGGATCACCGCATTAATCGACCACTTCTTCAAAGAGTAAGAAACATTAAGGTAAACACAAAAGATCCCAATGGGTCGAAGTGTTGCTGGCTATTTGTCAGCCCTCGATATATAAGATAAGATATAAAGGTAGGTAAATCCTACCTTTATTTATTAATACTTAAAATTAAAGACAAAATAAAAATAAATATGAAATCGTCCTAAATCAAATAAACCGTCCCTTACTGTACCCGCTGCAAAGGACCCGGGAAAAGTAATAGTCCCATTGCCTCTCAGTATGAATAGTTTTTATTACTATTTTTTTAAAAAGCAAAAGTAGGTGATGATTTCAGAAAACACGACTAGAGTGCTCGTCATAATAATATAAGCACAATATAAGGAGCTGGAGGAGGCCTTTGCCAATAGTCACACTGAACTGAGAGACATTATTTAAATTTATACCTACTAAGAGAAAGTATGTAGTTATTTAATTCAGTAATAAAGGCTTTATTATTTATTATTATTATAAGTTTGCGAGTATAATCAAAATTGGAACTAGTCGGTGATGTTCCAATTGTGTGAGAATGAAGTGTTCCAAGGTGTATTTAATAGTTTTCTGCCATCATCATGCCAAAAGTAATTGATAGTAATTAAAACGAACACAAAACGCGACAGCATGGGGGCGCTGTCGTCGCATTTTGTATTCGTTGCAGTCTTGTGCTTGTTACATAAGTCATGTTGTAGAGTTATGTGACGAGCACTCTAGTAAGAATTCGTTGTTTTAGACCTTTATTCTAACTAATCTTAAACTCATTACGCGATAGTCAAATAATAAAATAACTAGTAGTTTTAACGTGACCACGAAATTTTTAAACAAATAATCTTATACCTACATTATTGACAGCAACCCCAATGAGCCCTATCTGATTTCCCTTTAAAATTTTCTGTTGTTTTGTAAAGCTATTTACAGCACTAATGTAAACTTTAGATATATTTAGCAGAATTTAGTTATTAATTTTTATGAGGAAAGGGTACCGGGGACTCTCTCCATACAAACTATTACAAACGTAGTCGACTGTTGTCTCCTTGGATAATGACACTAGAGACACTATTACTTTTATTTTTTTTTTAAATCTTAATTTCTATGATAATTAGAAAATGAAAAAAAAAGCACAAAAAATAGGGGCATAGTCATAGCAGTTGTAGCTTTAATGGCACAAAAATATTTGTGCTAGTGTCATTATCCAGGGAGGAAACAGTCGACTACGTTAGAGCGCAGGTACCCTTTTACCTTAACATCAAGGATAAAATAAATCACTACATAGTATAAAATAAAGTCACTTTTCGCCGTCCCTATGTCCCTTTGTATGCTTAGATCTTTAAAACTACGCAACGGATTTTGATGCGGTTTTTTTTAATAGATAGAGTGAACAACTAGGAAGGTTCTTAGATTCCGGTATAAGGATAAGGTTGCGGAGTTTTAAAGATCTAAGCATACAAAGAGACATAGGGACGGCGAAAAGTGACTTTATTTTATACTACCTATGTAGTGATAAGACAGCCGTGCGAAGCCGGGGCGGGTCGCTAGTAAGTATATAAAATTCTCTTTTACATTGTAATTCAAGTTGTTGATCCTCACCTGGTATCTATTGAGTATCTTGGAGACGCAGCCATGCGAGACGCGGAGCTGGCGCGAGATGACGCAGGGCCGCACGCCCGCCGCAGCCATTTCAACGATCTTCAGCCGGATGTGATTCGGCAGTGGTCGCCCGTTTATGAACAAGCCACCTAGCTGGTTCACGCGACCCTGGCCTACAGAAACAGAGAAGAGTATAATGGATTTAAAGTTTATCAAGCAATTTACATGAATGAAACCACGATCTTTGAATGAATGCAATGCAATTTTAGAGAGTCTAGAAAATCTTTCAATAACCTTTTAAAGATAACTTGATATATCAGGAAAATACGGATGTTTCTATTTTAAATCTTGTATAGGGATATTGAACAAACATAAGTATGCTAGTAGACAAAAAACATAAATCTATTATATACAAAGAAGAAAAATCATTTAAATAATATAAGAGATAGAAATCTTATAACCTAAAAAGAAAAAGACGGTGTAGGTACAAACATGAAAATAAGAAATAAAGAAGATTTTTAAAAAGAGACCGTATTAAAAATTAATAAAAACTGTGTTGATAACAGAAAAGGACATAGAAGATATTTAGTGGTTGATATCCTAATAAGAGTCAAGTAGGTAGTAAACATGTACCTAACATGTTTTTATTGAAAGTTTTATATACAGTAAATATTTAGAATCTTGGTTTCAGAAGATTGTGAAAGCTTTCCTAAGCTTAAATAAATTAGTAGAGACTATATATATAATATTGGCGAAAGAAGATGTAGGTGTAGAAAACTAAAGCTTATCTTAGCTTAGATCTAAAAATCTAATAAACTTATGATTTATACCCTTACCTACCCACACATCCATACCATTTTGGTGTCGTTCCATAATGGTATTAGGGGTTCTATTCGTCCCATCAACAAACAAGCACAAGTCAAAGCACAGACGCTTCAGTCCATCAAGTTTCACAAACAGCCAACAAAAAACATATAGCGGCAAAGTTTCATCAACCAATACGCGGCACCACCGTAAAAACGTCACGAATGATTAATATCTGTTTACATTAAATTAACCGAACGAGATCGAAGCACAAATTGATTATCACCCATTTGTATTTACATAATTTAAACATGTTAAATTAATTACAAAGTCGTAAACGATGAGAAATCGCTAAGTTTTCTGCGACGCGTTCAATAGTTGACAAGTCTCTACGACTACGGAGGTAAAGTTTTTTGGATTTGAAAAAAGATCGATAGATCGCGTTATCTTTTTTTAGTGCGCGTGAGTGCAGTAGAAGAGGTTGTGTTGTGAACTGAGAGTGCTTGTGTTCGTACAGACAGGGTGGGTTTATTGGTGTGCGTGTCTCGGCGAGGAGGCTGTGTTGAGGGACTGGTCGCGGCTGTGTGCGTGAGTGCATGGTACACTCCCCCTGTATAAGTGTGAGGACCTGTAGTAAGCCCATGATTTTGTTAGTTTTTGGGCAAGTTTTACTTTTGGAAGGACAGAGCCTGTGCCATATTAAAGATGTTCTCTGCTTTCCAAGTTCGAATTGTCAGAGATGGCGGTTCGAACTTGGAAAGCAGAGAACGTAGTTTTCTTGAAAGGTATAATCTGTTACGATAAATTATTCTAGGTGATTTCGTAAACAAAAATATACAGTCTGAATATTCAGTTAAACATTAAATAAATATTTTCTAATCTCAGTATCCATCGGTGATGAATATATACTTCCCCTGGGCCCTCCCCTGGACCCTGGGCCCGTGGGGACCAGAAGCCTTAGAGTTTTACAATAATATGTAAAATGATTAGTATTCATTTCAGGTGACTAAAGGCCTGGCTTAGGCAATCCAGCGAGCCTTTTGGGCACCCTACCTAAGGAAATTTATTTAAATTACCTACCTATTACTTTTTTTGTAATTATCAACAATAATCTTCAATGTTGTTTTTTATTTAAATTTTCACTATCTCAAGTTACAGCATAGAAATAATAATTTGTGAAACTTTCATAGAAAATCCGCTATTAAAGATACGTCATCTGAAAATTTACAATTTATTCGAAAATTTAGTCACCCGAGTGTTGTAGCGAGAGAAGCGCCCGCGCAGCCGGAGGGGCCGAGTTCAGCCCACACAAACCGTACCCACTGAAATATCGTTGTCTCTTTCACATAACCATATCAGACGTCTTCCCAACCGCTTTTCGGTTGAATTTAAATTTTATGAATACTTTCAGTTTTTCTTTCAGCTCACCTTTTTGTTAACTTAACTATAATTGTGACAGAATGTCAAACAATTTAATCAGTTAATTGTGACTTTAAAAATACCTATTTAATTTTGATTTTACAAAATAAAGATTAATTATTTGCAAAACCGTGCCGAATTTTCAAAACGAACAAGGTTCTTATTTTTAATAAATTAGTTTTTTGGTACTCTTGATAAATTATTAATTTATAATAAAAACAATGATTTCTGAAATTTTTTGAAATCAAATATTTCAAAAAACAAACGACCTAAATACAATACTTTTGCGAAAGACAAAAATTGCAGTTACTAACGACAAAGAAGTCATCGAGGTAGCCACTTAGTTCGGTCATTACTATAATGATCGTGTAGATATCGCATCTTTGTGTTTATCCAACCCTTCGAGTTCGTAATAACAAGGTGTTAATTTATGCAAATATATATATCTTTATTAAATATTAACTAATAAATAGTATGATATAGGTGTAAGTAAGTTTAATTTATCCATCATTTATAACTGGCTAAAAGCGTTATATGACCTCGTTATCGTTTCACATAGGTGCCCAGGTGAAATTTCTGACTTAATTTTTAAGATTTCCGATATATTTTGCCTATTTTGAAATATTTTTCTTTTTCGAAATTGAATGTCCAGTCCGTTCCAGTGTATTTTTTAGAACATCGATAAACGTCAAAATTCGAATGTAACTTGCGATCATTTCCGTTTAAAAATTAATCCAAACATCTGCTGATCTATAAACGAGAACGGATCAATGGACAAGTAAAGTACAAAATCGTAATTTTTACGGTAGCGGCTGCGTCTGACGACGGAAAATCGTCTCAAATTGCCATAATTAATTTATTCCAAACAAAATCGACCCCACAAAGTGTCATCAAACCATTCCATTTTGCATTGAATTTGTAATTTATACGGTACAATAATTTGTAACTGTAACCTTTCAGTTACTGTTTTTTGCCCCCGAGATCTTAGAAATCTCAGTTTCTCACGGATGTTGAAAGTAAAAAGTTAATTCGGATTTAATTTACAGTCTAGAAAAATTTAAAATCTTACGGGGTCTAGGTAGTTATACCTTCTTTTTATAGGTATATACTTACTAGAACTTTCTAAGACATGAAGTCCGTGGGAAATCTGTTTTTCTGATGAAGAAGTAACAAATACAAAACAAAGCCTGCGACAAGTTTACTCAACTGATGAAAAACAAACTTGAAGTTACGTAATGGAATTTTACTTAGAAATAATATTGAAAAGATAGATTCTTGACTTTCGAGTCAAGAGTTCTTAAATTGATTTTGAACAAAATACTTACGAATCTTATTGTAACTTTGTATTACAAAGTTAAGAAATGATGCGAGATACGCTTAACTTACTAAAAATATTTTTTAGGATTCGATTAACATTCCCATCCTGATTGAAAACCTTAGACAGTGGCATTCGGAAGTAACTCTGACACTCGTGAGATCAACTTCTTGTAACACTGGTAGCATCAGACTTATCAATGGATTCCACGGAATGAAGCGCTATTGTAAACGATATTTCATTCCGAAACGAAAGAGTAATGCTGTCGTTTATTAACGTACTTATTCCTGGACAGTAAGGTATATTATTAGTCTCCTGATGCTAAAGTTTTTGTGATGAAACCTACGTCCGAGGCTATCAATGAAGTCCACTATGGTGTTTGTGTTAAGTCATCGTATTTTAATGAACCGTCGATGACATGCTATACGAGTAATAGACTCACGGTGTTATTCTTTTTAACGCCGAAATTTTTTATTTAACTTTTTGGGATCTGATCGGGAAACAAAAATGAGGTGTTTGATAGCGATACGTTTTATTTTTTTGTGGTGGTTTTGGGTATCCTGCGATGTTCAATTTGCTTCCTCGTTTTTGATGCAGTCATTAGTCATTGTGCTTATGTTTGGTCCTGCAAGTATTTTATTACACCACAACACAAAGAAATATGTACCCATTTTCAACGTTATAAATGTTACTTGCTAAGAACCATTAATTTTTTTAAATATGGATAATGAGCGAAATAAAAATATTTACCCTGATATTTTGTTTAGTGGCTACTGCTATATAAGTATAATATGAATGAAGGTAGGAAGACTGCAGTGGAACAACTGTTTTTCCTCCTTTTGTGGCTGTACCTGCCTTGTGTATCGGAACACAGGCAAGTCCGCGTGGAGAAATGACTTAGGATGGTAGAGTCGCGACTAGAGCTTAGAGCCTATGAACCTATTTTATTTCCGTTTCGGCACCGTACTGACATCCATTTGTATAGAAACATCACTTGTAAACGACCAAAAAGAAGATTGACAAAGTATGGCAAAAACGTTTATTTCGAAAAAGCCCTTTAGACCTACAAATACATAGTTCTCTAAACTTATGCCCCCTTATTCCAAAACGAGGTTTAAGGATAGTCCGAGATGTGGATTTAAACCTTAGATTTAGATACAGATTTACTCGTGAACTATAGTCTAAACACTATCCCTATATAATCTTTGTGGATAGTGTTTAGACTATAGTTCCCTATGTAATCAATAATCAATAGCGATAGTATTTAGACTATAGTTCACGAGTAAATCTGTGTCTAAATCTAAGGTTTAAATCCACATCTCAGACTATCCTTAAACCTCGTTTTGGAATAAGGGGGTTGAAGTTCATACAAGTATGCCTACGCGACCCAGGATACTGATCCGGCTCTGTTTCTAGTAGGTATAGTAATAGTGGGCAAAGCGAAGACCTTTAACTGCTAGATGTCATTTATCCACAAATAAACACATTTAATATTAGATTGGAAAGAAAGCCAAACATTTACTAAGTGATAGGTCCCATTGACGAATAAAAATAGATTTCTTCAATGTACTACATAAAGAACTTTTTTTATAAAGACAAAAATGAAAATGTTCCTGGAGTTTTTAAAATTTTCCGTCATAAAAGCTGGATTCAAAAGAAACGTTTTTCATTTGGCAGTGATCAAAGGCAGGTGTTCGTTCCCGAGTGTTCACCGGAAGGCTGAAGCAATGAAGCGACAACTACCCATTGTCATTCTTCACTAATTTCCTTCACTTTTTCTTCAAGAATTTGGAATCGCATTACAAACTGGACCCCTGTTGTTTCTCACAGATTCTTATAAGTGAAGTGAAGAGAGATTGTGAATTGAGTTTTAGTAGCTAAGTGGTTGTGCTTTATGTTTTAGCCTTCCGCGCCCTGCTCTTTACGAACGGACATAAAATAAACTTATAATGGCCAATAGCACTTAGGGACAAGGACAACGTAGTTTTCTACGAGTGATAGAAATATCGGCTTCGTCGGTTAGGTGTTTCTGGACCAAATACTTTACGAAATTTACTTTTGATGTGAAATATCTATAGCCGCACGTAAAACCGATTTCTGGCGTGGCGACGCATGCCGTTCCTATCACAATCTGTTCTTTTCTGCATATTACTTTTACAAAATAATGTCGATGTTTCACATCTGCCAGGCGTCCCGTGACGGCTCACATTTTTATTCATGTTTTCTATTTCATTGTTTTCATTAAAATAACTTCTGTTTTTTATCATATAAAGAAATAATTCGGTATTTTCTAGCAGTTTCTAACTAAATATTAATAACTTCCTATTTACGGAGAATTCTGTAATAGTAAAAACCAATTCCTGAGTTATAAAAAAATAGGACCAACGAACTCAAAGTTCATTATAAATAGGACCATATCCTGAACATATAGTTTATGATTATATGTGACTAACAACGTTGCCCCGTGGTGTTACCTGCATTACACCCTATCCCTTGTAAATAATAGGATAAGAAGTAGCTTAAATGCGAGTTTCAAATTGGAAAGTAGATAACGTCACATACCTGTTTATCTACTGTGTAGCGCCATCTAATAAATCTCATAGTACCTATATAACATCAATTTAAACATACCAACATTCAAATCAAATCAAATCAAATCAAATTTTTTTATTTCTTTGGATGTATAATACCTTAAAAGCATAATAGACCACTTGAAAACGTCTTAAAAACTAAGTTAGGATGTGTGCCTTCGGAACGCGCCCACCAATGAGAAGAAGGCACAAGAAACTCATGGGGTTTTTTTTTTTTCATGTGATCACGCTCACAATGGTCAATATTACAAATATTTGAAAGTATTATTTGAAATGGAGCAACTAAAGTCACGTCCATGGGTTCTTATCATTAAGGTAAGACGAAGTATCATAGTACGCCTTACTGCACAATCTATGCTTTATAAAAGTTTTGAATCTGTTAATGGACAAACCTGTTAATGGACAAAAAATTCAAACTTTACCTCTTTATAATATCGGTAGATATATTATTATAGGTACCTAATACAAAATAATAAAGTGTAAATTAAATTCTGTTTATTAATAATCTGCGGTTTTTGTCTTTAAGAATGTTTAATATCCGGTCATATTCATATTCACTCTTAATTCTAAGAAGCTTCTTACCTGATTTCTAACCTATCCACCTATCCTTTCCATTTATGAGATAAATCCTTACATCTATCAAATAAATTAGACGAATATTACTATCAAATTGAATTTACACCGTATTTTCCCAAAATAATATCTAAGCATTTTGTTCCCGTTGCTAAGCCTGGCAGCAGGATAAGACAGGAGTTAGGTAAAGTTGAGACTTTAGGTAACCTTATAAAACTTCTAACGCTTGGCTTATCGACACAACTTCACAAGATGATATTCAAAATATCAATCGGTATCTAAAGTAATAATATGTTTGTATACGTACAAAAAGTTATCTATCCGTCGGTCCATCCTTTGTTAAATAAATTAGTTTCGGTGTCTACCAAATTACGCCTCGAATCTATACATATGTATAAACTCCGCATAAGATCTTGTCAGAAATATGCTCCACCTCTATTATTTAGTGAAGAATAAATTAACATTCATTTATGAGTGTTGCTCGAAACAAAACTGTAGTTGAGACAATAGAAGATCATACATCATTGAAAGCTCCTGGTGTACTAGTAGCCGAATACTATTTGTTTTCATTGATTTATTCATGGTCACATATGAGATATAAGGCGCCGACAGACCGCTTCTTTTGTAACATCTTATTCGAATTGGTAATGAGATTTCATGAGGAGTATAGAAGAGCTATATGAGTATCTAGTTAGTTGATGTTACAATGTTTGTTAAACGAACTAAAGAGGTAGGTATACAGGGTGATTTTTAGAACCCTTTCTATTTTTAGGTAATTTGAATATTGAGGATATTTTTAATGTCCAAATATCGATTAAATGCATATTTTTATTTTGCGGATGTGTTGATTCTCAACAAAATACTTTAAAACGGAAAGGGTTTTCAAAATCATTCTGTATAGAGAATTAAAGATTTTTATCATCTCATGTTTTTAGAAACATAAGGCAGCGCTATTCGGATGAAATGTGTACAGGAAGTGCAATTTTAAACCCGATCTATTATTTATTTAATCGTATGATATAATATCTATCGGTAAATTTTGATCTAGAAAAAGCTCACTACGTAAAGTAACTTTGTACAAAATAATATTTACCTGATTACGAGTGGGTAATAAAATAATACTGGATATAGATAAGTTTATTTGTACAGAACAGGAAGAAACATAGAACACGATATACACAAAGTAATAGCTAGAAAGTATAATTATGCCAGAGCTTACCGGGAAGAAACTTAACTGAACCGATAACATACTTCATTACTTGAAAAGTGAAGTTTTCATACACGCTCTCCTCCACAAAAGTAACGTACTGCGTACTGAAACGGTGATATAGGTGAAGACTATTACAATACTAAGTTAACTTGACTGACTTTTTTTTTTGAGTTTATGTTTAGTTTTAATAATAATAATAATAATCCACCCCATTGTTTGCTATCTACGTATTGGCTTCGGCTCCACGCACGCTTTCCAAAGGTCCGGGGCTCCATAGCCCCGTGATACAGGACGTTTATCAGACAAATAATAATAATAAATCATTTATTTCATGTAACAGCCTCATAAATAAGTACAGACCCATATAAAATATATACCTTACAGACTAACATACATATAGATAATATTATAATTTTAAGTTAGGTTTTAACTAAGCATTAACTTAAAAGCAAGATCTGCTAATACAAACTAATTCTGTCCGTGTTTAACAGAAATAGTCTGTCAAACTTGGGATCAACTATAATTAATACAGCCACAAATATGGTCGGGGCTTGATCCAAAGTTCTAATTTCATTTGCCTTATTTCATTTTCCAGTGTTTTTACGAAGTATTATACCTACGTATCTTTGAAAATAAGCCATAATTTCAAAGTAATTTAAACAACATACTCCATAGAAACTTCTGTTTCATTCGATAAAATATATAATATTAAAATAATACTAATCCCATTTTATTACTCATAAAACATGCATTGTTTACTTTATTTATAGTAAATATTTGACTTTTTTTACTTCTATAAAATTATATGGGGCTATTTATTATTACTCGATCTACATTTTAAAACTTAATTATTATATTCTTGCAGACAATCTAAGCATATTTTGAGGCAAATTCTCTTGCCAACCTAAATAGGAAGATTAGCCAATTTGAATGTTCTTATCTGAACCAACCAGAGAGAAAACTTTTGCAAAATTCCTGAATTTATATTTTTGAAACTAAAATTAGACGAGAAAGGATTTACGCGATTTTAAAGAGCTTTACCTTACCTGCTTAAAGAAAGTGATAGTCACATTTGTCTTGAACCATGAATTACAAAATAACGTAGGAAGTATAGCAAAGAGTCAACTAAAAATAAATAAATATTTTTTCTCAGGTAGAAATACTTACATAAAAACAACATTACACCAAAAATATTAGCTTGGAAAGTGCTTAGGCTTAGGTTTAAAACAATTAGTTACAGCGGCTTAGTTGGCTCCAGACTTATTGAGGAGTTCTTTTCTCTTATAGGTTTTGGGCAAGCCTAATTTATCTAATATATTATATGTCCTAAGCACTACAGCGAGCGCCCTGAATAGAGTATGGATTAAGGTTGCTGGCTGGATGGAAAAGGCCAGTATTATTTGTCTGTTATACGACCTGTATCACAGTGCTATGGAGCCCCGGACCTTTGGAAGGCGTGCGTGGAGCCGAAATCAACACGTAGAGGCCCTTTACAATAACAAGTATAATAGCAAACAATGGGGTGGAATCTAAACCGGCGATTATCCCTGTCTAATAAAGTGCAACCAAGGACAACCTCTGGTTTGGATAAAACTATTGATAATCTACAGGACAAAACCTACTTGAGCTATTGTGATGGAATGGTACTGGACTGAACTGCGAACAGTTTGATTTGCCCGTGGTTCGATTGATAGAACTCCAGCGGTCGGACCACGACCAATAAACGCTTAATCTAGTATTATTATTTTCTTAATTAAGATTTTCCAGGTGCATTATTAGATTTGCGTGTGTATACCTACATATATTATAAATGGTAATATAACGGCCATATTGGCTATTGTTTAAATTTCTTCTCGTATAAAATTTATCAGTGCATTGTGATAAGGGCACATGTCATAAATTGCCTGTTTCATAAGGCATTCATTAGGAGCGTGCAAAATGCGCTCCGTTGCGCAGCGATAAACTTAACCGATAAGAAATTTTATTGCCTTAAATATTACCTATTTGTGGCACCGATGCCGATTTTACTTTTCAAAATATTGATGATCAATATCGGATAGGAGTTTTTAATCTTGAGTAAAATAAAGATAAAAGGAGGCCTGATTAAATGGGATTATAGAGATTAAGACATCCCTAATTATTTTTTCTTGTTTTCTTTCAAATGGAAAAAATACCTACCTACTTTATCTTGCAAGCTTTTAATCCTTGATGATGAAAGATATTTTTCTTTTAGACATAGCTTATAGGTATCAATATTGCAATTTATTTATACAACAGATTTTTTTTCAAATCGAATCGGTCAGCGTTTGACCACTATCTCACACGATGGCAACTGATGATGCGGTCTAGGATGTAGCACGCTTTCCTAAAAAATGACTTTAAGACCCAAATAAACGAGTCTTGGAGAAACGGGAGTGAAGATTGCTTTGCTTGTTACTGACTGTAAAGTAAAAAGTGACTTTTAAGTAAAAGTTTACTAAAATTGAGTAGGTAAATGAGAGACGAAAAGGTTTCAGCATGAGTCAACGTCAAAATAAACAACATCTAAAATAACATCTATATGTTAGATTTCTTCGTCTTTGTATTCAACGTAGAGCATACTTTCTAGTGATTCACCATATACCTTGGAACTGCACCACCAGCATAGGATGTAGTGCGAAGAGTTGACAATCTATATCGAGTTGCTATTACCAAGGTGGTCTAAATATGGGTATAACTTCATTAAACGATAAAAGTATTCGAGCTCTTGCCAGTACGGTTTAAAGAGGCAGGTTTTCACATTGGTAAACGTTTTACTATTTAGTTTATTTCTTGCTATTTATATCACTGTCGTTTTCAGATTTTCAATTTTCTAACAAATGTCATACTTTAAACAAAATTTAAACATTAAACACCACAGGCACAAACAAGAAAAATTCAAAACACTTAAAATTAAAAAAAAAAAACCCCATCCTCCAAGGCGTCACCCCGACCCTAAGTACCAAGCAAGCTGGCAGCGTTCCCCCTCTGGATAGTTAAGCTAATACGCTGGGAAAGGAAACTACCGGTGCCTTTTGTACGGTTTTTTTTTGTATTTTTGTTACACACAGTTTTCTATTTTCTAACTCGAAAATATTACGAAGTTTTATAACAAACTCTCACATCCCAATTTATCGGGAATTAGGCAACGGCTTTAAGGGATGAATTTGAACAGATTTCTAAAGGCTGATGTGGTAATATTCTTTGTCTATTATGTATTCGTGAACTGACTCTATGGGATAGTACTCGTAGGATCGACCAAATAACCATTCATTTTATCATCTCTCTGAATATCCAATCTGTCGAAGATTGCAGCTGACTTGCATTACCGCATGTTATTCAGTTCTTTAATTAACTATCAAACCGGAGGTGCTCTCGATTATAAGAAGACTCCCGACTTTGTTCCACTACTTACTTATAAAAAAACATACAAAAAGTTACCTTAACTCAACGGCATAAGATTTAGAGGTTTAATAACAATTCTGGCGACGGCATGTCTCTCTGATATTGTTTTTTGTATCACAATATTAGGTGGTTGTTTGTATGAGCTCGATCATTAAAGTCAGATTTGGATATTGTATAAATCTTTGCACAAACTAGGCTGATTTGTCGTGCGACAACCAAATAGTCGTCCATAGTGTAGTGCACATAATGTTTATTGATGCGCAGGTTGCGTATTTTGCATAACGTGGGTCGTGCGACTAGTCGCTTCTGTTTGGCCAAAGCTTTAATTGAAATGAAGTTTGTCGTGTTTTACTACCAATTGCTTTTTTATAATCTTGTCAAATAGGTACTTATTTTTGTAGGTGGGCGATTATGGCAAGTCATAAAATAATTTGGGCAAATAATTTCATGGAAGAATAAATTTTGAGTTTCCCTAATGAGGTTTGTTTTATGACTGTTAAATGGAGTCCTCTTTTTTTTAACAATAAATCGAAATTATTAAAGGCTAATTGGATTGTCCTTTTAATATTTAGGTTCAGATTTAGAATAGCTTTATACCTAATAATCAAACTAATTATTTAAAAAAAAAATGAATACAAAAAGGACACAATAACTGCAAAAGCTTATGCCGTCGAGTTAAGGTAATTTTTTGTATGTTTTTTATAATACATCGAAAGCTAGGTCCAGTTAAAAGTCACGATAAAATTAAATTAACTTTATTATTTTGGTTTATTTAATTTTATTTTTCTTTGCTATGTATATTATATCTTATCTTTTATTATAAGTAGGTACAATCTATCTGTTACAATGTCGGTATTTAATGAAATTTATTTTATTTTTCTTGTATTTTTTTTTCTTATAGTTTTAGATTAATATATTTTTTATTTATCTTAAGTCGATGGCACTGACGTCCGGTAAAACTCAAATGAGTTTATGTGGCGTCTTTATTATTTAATTTTTTGTATTTTGTTTTTTGTATATTAATAAAAAAAAAAAAAAAAAAGTTTGTAGTTTGGTTGCCCGACTTTAGATTGGGTATGGAGGTGAAGTTTTTCCCCTATTTATATAAAAATTTTTTTTATAGGTAATTAAGTTAATTAGGTTTAACAATCGGTATCCACTTATTATAGGTTAAGGACCGTAGTTAAAATTAAGAACTGCACTGTCTCGAGGTATATCTAATTCTGTTTATCACTATGAAGAACCTCGTCAGATTCCCAAAAAAAATCTTATGGGATCACCCTTGAGGTATCCCCATTTTATAAAAATAATTAAGTACATTTTTTTCGTTTTCGAGTAATCAGTGCACGTAAACCTACGTAAATATTTTATACTAGCATCACCTCCTGGTTTTACTCGCACACCCGTGGGAATATCGGAATAATCGAAACTTAAAAAGGAGCCTATGTTACTCCCAATATGTCAATGTATCCCCATACAAAGTTTCACGAAAATCGATCCAGTAGTTTCGGAGCCTATTCAATGCAAACAAACAAACAATTAAATCTTTCCTTTTTTTGAATATTAGTAAGATAAAATAAGTATAGATATACCTACGCACGATACGCACGGAATTGAGAACTTATTCCTTTTTTGAAGTCGGTTAAAAAGGATATGTCTTCTTTCGCATAAAACGCAATCAAGTTCACAATTGATGCGTAATAACATGGTCGCTGAATAACAAAAAAGATTCATATATCAAAAGCGACAAATCGAAATAAACAAGTTACGCATTCGCCTAGGACAAGAAAGCAGATCAACATTCAGGGTGCTAATGTATATTAAATATGTGGTATGGCATCCCAGTGAAAAACAATACAAAACAATACAAAAACGGAATGGTATTGCCATTATAGTTTATAACTTTATAACTCAATCACTGAGTGCCTACGGAGCGAGGATCGGTTGGAATTTTATACTTTTTCACCTAAGTACTGTCGGGGAAATGTGCTGGTTTGCTGCGCCCAATTGAATCGTAATTGTATAGTATGAATTTTCATTTATTGTACAACTTACTCTTCTCAACAATGCTACTATTATCAGCTGGAAATTGGCTGCAAAATATAACATTAAAAAGGAACAGAATGAAAATCGGTTCATCCGTTCGGGAGTTACGATGCCACGATATAATACCCCGCGTCGTCGGGGCGCGGGGGTTAAAAACTAAGTGCAACTAGGGCGAAAAATAAATTAACTGTGAGAACATAATATATAGAAGTTCGTATCTTAACATAACAATATAGGTACACTAGGTATACCTAAGTACCTACCTAACATTTAAAAAATAATCATACGAAATAACGATTGTTCTGAAAACATTTAATTCTCCTAATAGTAGATTTAGGATTTCCTCATATAAGGTACGAACAGTAAATCAGAGAATAGAAACGTACAAAAATCGATCTATGAATGGTTGATAGAGTATTTCCTTCATGGTACATTTATACTGTGACAAATAATCCAGCGTTGTCGTACGTCTTGTCAAGTTAATTCAGAGATGGATCTAGGATGAGGGCATGTACATATTCAAGGGCGTAGTAAGTAGTTAAAACGGGCCGTTAAAAAAAATTGGTGTGGTGGACATGATCTAATAAGGGTTCTTTTTTTACCTTTCGAGGTTCCGGAACCCCAACAACGATTCTGCAAAAGTTCTGAAAATAATTGAATCTAACAGCGTCGAATGTATCAGTTTATACATCATTTCTCGACAAATGTAATGTGTACTGTAAAGACAGTTTAAGACAAATAATAGAAGTAAAACTTATTCAGGAGTTTAAAAGACTTTAGCAGAGGCTCTTAATAGTTTTAATGATTCACTTGATATTGTCTAGGTATCGTTATTTATTTATGTCCCTATTCATTATGCTACCAAATATTTCAAATACTAACCCCATTAAAACCTACCTAGCATAGTTCCTGGTTGTATGAGATAGAAATCGGAGCATAACGTAATGATAGGATTCCAGACATTCTTTTATCTTCTCTTCAATAGATAGACATATATTTTATTAGTTAAGTAGGTACGTTTTTCACACAACTATCTTTTAGTAGGTATAGACTATTTCGTTCAAACTTCATTGGGAATTTATATGACTACGCGATCCTCTTCAGAAAAGACCTTTCTCAGTTATTAATAGTTACCTTTGTATAAATTTATATGATTTTTTTATTTATGGATTCGTCAAATCGTTTGATCGTAAAAAGGGAACAAAAAATATACCTACATAATATTACTTGTTGGAATTTTAGTCACAGCCTTTTGTTTCGATTTAATTCAGTCCACAGTTACGCACGTAGTAGCTAAAAACTTACAAAATAATCAGTCACAAGTCAGAAACTCTATAATTAATCATATTCCGTCTGTGCCCAGCGACTTGATTACTATTGTACTTCGGATATGAAAGCAAGTCTGCGTCAATGGATATGATGGGTTCTCTTCGAGATTAAATTACAAATCCAAATCGTCCTCCATTTTGATTATGTTTTGTTATTACATTAATTATGAACGATTTAATTACCTTGATAAGACGAACAATAGAGTCGATCTTACTGTTTTATTTGCTACTGATTATAAAATACGTAGGTATACCTAATTTAGTTAAAAAAAATAAACAAACCAGTTAATTAAATAAATAAATAAATATATATTTCAGGACATATTACACATCGCCATCCAGCCCCAAGCTAAGCAACTTAATGCTTGTGTTATGGGTGCCAGATAACGGATAAACTACTTATATACTTTTTTTTTTTTGTAAATATATACATATTATACATATAGGAAACACCCAGAACCAGAAACAAGAATTTATGGTCAGCATAAATACTTGTTCCCGGCGGGAATCGAACCCGCAACCTTCTGCGTCGCAGTCGGGTATTCGCCCGACGCGCCACAGAGGTCGTCAATTAAAAAATAAACTTTTTAAGAGCGAAAAAGGCAAAATATTGGACCAATGGAAGATTGGATGTGTCAATATTAATTTATATAAACTTTACTCTTCAACTGTTTCAGAGTAAAAAACTTTGAAATCGCGCTTTATAGACTGAAATACTTTTATTCCGTCGACCTAAAAAGATTAGCAAAAAGCTTTATGTGCTAATTTATAATATTGCAAATAATTTTCATCTGTGTGTGTTAAGACAATTTTGATGGAAGATGATGAACGACGATAATGCCGTTGACATTGGATGTTTTCACTCTTGGACATGAAACAGGGGCCTTATTCTGCTATTTAGCCAACCATTGTCATTATATCGAGACTCTATTGATATTATATCGAGATTGTGACTTTATTTGGTATTCTGCTAAAGTTTTAATAACATCGCAATATAATCACTATGGAGTCTCAATGGTATGGTAATATTTACCTTGCAGGTGTTGCCTAGCAACATGGTGTATGTTGCTAAGCAATAAACCGTTTTGACAACTATCGAGATTCCATTAAGCCACGATTGTAGAGCAGAATACAAAAGTGAGTCAGTGGTGTGTCAGTGGTGTCTCGATAGAATAGTCAACGTTAGCAGAATACCAATTTGACATGTAATGTCATATTTTTGACATTAAATTTCTATTACGATTATATCGACACACTATTGAAACACGATTGTATTAGCAGACTTAGGCCCCAGGTTTTGTTCTGTGAGTCTTAATAAAACGATATTATAAAAACAGAGAACACATGTTTTTAAGCTGAATTAGATGATTATGGTAGAGTCTGGAACATTGTTTTGTCGAAAAACATGCTTTTAAAACAGGGAACCATAGTTAAATTTGTCAAGTTAAAGACAAGAGATATATTTAGAAGAACATCGATTCTATAAGTAAATTAGTTTAGTAGACCGATTGAAAGCTTAGTTACGACAAAAAATAGCACAAAAACGACAAACCTATTAATAAAATCGTTGTTCAGTCAATTGAACTGCTAAAAGTAGCTCTGTACTTAAATTAGAGATTCCATCAGTTAATCTACATTTTCAATGTTAGTTTCGTCCAATTTCGTATCAGTTACTCGGCTTTGCTGCATCATCGGCGATCTAATCATGTATAGGACGAGATTAAAACAGGTCTGTCGGATCGCATCAAAGGCGGTATCATACTGTTATTTTGACTGATTGATCTCCACTAACAAAAAAGCCAACGTCGCTACCGACAGTAGCTGAGAAAAAACAAATTAGTTGGCTAAACCTTTTCTTAAAGTATTGTTATTATCACCACGAGTCACCTACCCCGTGTTACATGCCCCGAGAAACTTCGTGTGTCGATAATCGAAAACCTCGATGATTGTTCATCAGTCGGCTTAAGGTTCAGATTTAATCTTGTGTCGGAAGGTGTCAGAATCGCGTTGTTGAAAGGCGAAAATCATGCTGCGTTTGCGACCTTGCGTTAACAAAAAACGCGATTATTTTCGGAGAAAACTTTTTCGGTGTCAGATGTAGCGGCTTGGGCTTTGATTGTCGATATTCTCATATTTAGTTTTAATTGGTGGCTTTATCGAGTTTACATTTTACGGTCAGATTCGATGAGTGGTTAATAAGCGGCACTTTGAAAGGTAGACTTTTTTTTAGAGATCCGCGTTAATAGGTACCTAATAGGAATATGACTGTGATTTCGTTGTTGTGATTTTATTAGGGTTGCACGTGGTTCCATTGATTACCGTGATCATGAGATCGTTTTACTATCAATATAATATTTTTATATTTTTTGTTCAATCTTCATTGTTATTCGTATAAACTTGTTCAGTTTTAATGTCGTCGGTTTTAACAAATTGGTCATCTATAGATAGACAAATTGGCTTCAAAATTGAATATAGTTTGGTGATGTCTGCGCTATTCCGTTCTTAGCCCAATGGTTTCTTGGCAGTTTAAAACAATTTGTTTCTAAGGTTTTCAAAGGTTATGAACGTGGTGTAGTTACAATAAGTTTTCACTGATTTATTTTACAGAGGATGTATTTAGTTCTATCTATTAGTTATAGTTCCGTAAAAAGTGATAAAACTTTGTGCATTTGTCCATTTTGGCATCGGAATGCCATTACAATTTTTTACGGAACCGTTTATGGAAAATAAATGTAATGCTCTGTGCCCAATTTTTTATTGTTTAGGCAATAGCCGATATTGATTTCGGTTCTTTGATTCCGACGTATTATTGCTTGTTTTATTGGTACCTGGGAATATTGTAATTAACCATATCGGTTATTTTTTCTCATCTCTCTTGATCCTTTCGTGTCTATCGCCTATAATAATTTGGGACTCACCTTGAAAGGCGTACGCGCCGAAAATTGGTCTCATATTGTTCATAGAAGACGTAGTTCCTGTTGTGTAATCCATTTTTATGTTTTTAATTACTATCCGGCGATATTTCACTGCACACAACTATTTTAATATCTTTTAAATACACGATATATTAATTATATTTATCACTAGGTATAAAGTTCACATCTTCCATTATTGCACTTCGTATTCTTAATGTTACATTGAATTTCATTTAAATAACTCCTGTTTTCACTGCGTTAACACTAAAATAATATGAAAATGTTTGAGCAAACAGATAAACCATGATGCGGGGACATAAGTGAATCAATTACCGGTTAGCTAACGTTTGTGGCATTATTATTCGAACCCCTCGTTTGTAACCATCGCTCCACCTCTTGTCCCCTACCACTTTTTATATACTGGTAATAATACTAAATCACTGGGAACACTCATATATGTGCAACGTGTCCAAGGGAACACTTATAAAAAGGGTGTATATATAGCAATGTTTTAACTGCAGCTTTGAAGTTTCAAAAGTTTTCCGCTACAATTTTTGAATGCTATATTTTTATTGGGAAAAGCGTTTATGTTACTAAACCAGTTATTGCTCTTCAGTGTCAACTATTAATAAGTGTGAGAAGGCAGAAATCATAACCTTTACAGTTAGGTAAAAGATCAAAATATCAGTATGTGTCTCGTAAACGTCAAATTCCTAAATAAAAGTTATCAGCGCACACGCAGCTGCCCGTATCGCGCCTACAACGGTGGAGATAAAAAATCGTCATGCAAATTAACGACTTTTGTGTCGACTACTGACGTATTGTACGATCGATTGAGAATGTCCCGCAAATGTATGATTTTAGGGATGTGTGTTCTATAATATTTTCAATGTTCAGCTGTTTCTGTTGGAACTAATTTGGCTTTATAATTCGAAAAAAAGGTCCTTTTTGAACATGATTCTTACGACGACGTCAAAATTATTTTATCGGGAAAGAATACAAACTTACATTGTAGGTACAATCCACGGTCAAAAGTCTCTGCCCACCATAACGTATACAATCCTGTGCAGCACTATTTGAACATTATAACAACGCGCAACGTAACCTGTGGATCGAATCCACGTCGTCGCTTGGTGTAGCGGGTGGCGGCTTATACCTCGGCCAACTAAAGACATAGCTAACACGTTGAAAATAATAATCACACTGAGTACTTTTAATTCAAGTATTTAAGTTTATGTGTAACGTCTTTTATGAGAAGGTCGTAACTCCAATACTTGTTGATAGTATTATTGTAGCAAACTGATCATTTACTTATGACCCATACTGTACTATCGGCCAGAGCTGTGCGGTCCCAATCCATGAACACTTTCCTTCGGGAGTAGTGCAACCTACGAAATCCCGCCCTTTTTTTTGTTTTTTATTGTCAAAGTCTATTGTTTTGAAACATTTCCTTTCAACAACAAACAACACATTTGGCATAAAAAGCATACAAAAAACGCTTTAAGGAATGTAGACGTTTGAAAAAAAACAATGCGCCTTTCCCATATTGGTCAACAAAAATTAAGAGGCTGGAGAAACAATAGGGCCCTGCACAGGATAATCAACCTTAAGGTGGGACCGCGCAGCTCTGGCTGATGGTACCTACAAGCTGTTTTTCCGCAACCTCTTTAGTTGGGTCATGTTTGAGTGAGGATGGAGTAGGCTTGCCCTACACCTACCCTCATCCTCTCAACTTAGTTCCCTGATCTTAATTACGTCTGGGGACATTGATAAAATCTAAGAAAAATTTCTGCTTTGATTGTATCATTGAGAAACCAGACAAGCGAATTCTACACTACTAATATTATAAATTTGTGTGTTAGTATGTATGTTTGTGTATGTTTGTTACTCTTTCACCCAAAAACCACTGGACCGATTGCGATGAAACTCGGTATGTAGATAGCTAGAGACTTGATTTAACATATAGGCAACTTTTTGTCCCGATATACCACGAAATCAGGAATTACGCGGGTGAAACCGCGGGACGCAGCTAGTCCTAGTAATATTATAAACTAGCGACCCGCTCCGACTTCGCACGGCTATATTATGCATGTATTATACATATAAACCTTTCTTTTAAATCACTCTATCTATTAAAAAAAAACCACATCAAAATCCGTTGCGTAGTTTTAAAGATCTAAGCATACAAAGCGAAAAGTGACTTTATTTTATACTATGTAGTGAAGTGATGTGAAAGTGTGTCTGTGTGTATGTTTGTTCACGCAAAAACCACTGGACCGATTGCGATGAAACTCGGTATCTAGTAGGATAAAAATAAGAACGGTAAATATCATTGAAGATCCTACAAAGAAACCTATCAATCACCAATTTTTAAAAACACTTGAATCTATTATCAAATTATGCTGACTCACAACTTGTTGTTTATTTTCATTCAAATTTTAGAATGAAATCTTCGAATGTTCAAGTAACTGTATTTGTGTGATTGTTACATTATGTCATGTGTCATAACAAAATCGAGTAGCGTCTTGGGATTAGCATCGAGTAATCGAGTCGAGTGGGTATTGTCAGAAATCACCAACTGCGCGAAGAGAATAAATGAAAATATCCGTAATTCTACTCGCTACTGATTCAGTGTATTTGTTTATCCCGTGGGATTTCGATATATTGGTTTTGAAAGGTGAATTACTGCTTGAAAATTTTGTGGAATTTACACCTTATTTTGTAGCAATCGAGTTTCTACTTAGAAATGTTCATTTCCAAATTTCTAAGTTTTTTCAGATTCAGTTTGGCGCTATCGTAATAAATTGTGTTGTGTTGTTATCCTAACTTAGTATAAAATAAAGTCACTTTTCGCCGTCCCTATGTCCCTATTTCCCTTTGTATACTTAAATCTTTAAAACTACGCAACGGGTTTTGATGCGGTTTTTTTAATAGATGGAGTGATTCAAGAGGAAGTTTTATATGTATAATACATGCATAATATAGGCGTGCGAAGCCGGGGCGGGTCGCTAGTACTAAATATAAAAATGACTGACTGACTGACTGACTGATATATCAACGTAGACAATGGATCGTGCTAAAATTTGGCACACAGAACATGTAGGCATCCGCTACGAAAAGATTTTGGAGAATCCGATAGCGCGGAAGAAGTGGCGGGTTAAAAGCTAGTTTTTTAAATAGGTCAGCTTTTATTAGAACCTTTTTAGTAGAATAACACAAAAGCTATTCAACGTTTTTCAGACGAGAAATAAGATACTAAAAATATCAACGAAATTTTCCACTGTTATTTTCCTATTCGATTACATATTTCTCAAACGGCTGAAATGTTTTGTTGCATGATATTTATTAAATTACCCATATGAATACCTACTCGTAGTTGACCTATATCATAAAAGATAGAATTTGTATCTCATAATAACCCACAGTCCTCGCTTATCAGTATTCTGCAATGTTTACCAAATAAGTAAAAAGGTCAGATGGGCCCGTCTGTATCATTATTATTGTTTGGATTAACCTCTGATATCAGAAGCATTCTATGCTATGAAATCCGGAATTAACAATTCGTACGGGAATTAGGTTATTTTTCATTTTATTTGTAGAATGCTGATTACTTATTTGAATGTATGGAATGTCCTTTGTTTGGGGTAGGAGTCAGTTAATTTTTATTTTTTTATTTTTGTATTCAAAGTGTTATATAATCATTAAATATAAAGGTAATTAATATAGTACAGATTCTATATTAATTATTCCACTTAAGGCATTTAAACTAATTCCATCACATACCTCCTATAAGAAGTTTGTTTAATTGTTTAGATTTAGTTTTCTGCTACTTTATTGACTTTTGAACTTGTAGTGTAATAAAAAAATAAAGTTTTTTCTTTCTTTCTTTACCTATTATCTTTCTACATTTTTGTTTTTTCAGCTCAGCAGTAGTATACAGCTCAAAAATGGAGATAAATTTTATTTAAGTACTCAAAGGAAAAATAAAATTACTTCTGTGAAATGGGTGTACCTAGAGCATATGTAAAGGTAAATAAATCACCATTTATGGAGCGTAAGGACGTTTTATATTTGTATAAAGTTGACCTAGTTAAACATTATTATAGAGCTTCGTTTCCCTTGAGAAGTGGGTAATACCTTGCCATGGCAACTGAAGGCTTATTTTCATGGACGTATCCTTGTTATTATTTGCTCTCTAACGTGTTTATTTTATTTTTAATATTAAATCAAAGTATTTTGAAAGAAAGGGATTAGGGTCTAACTAAGAAAGTAAACTTTAGCCAGTGCTGTGTGTTTATTTTAAAAGTTAGATAGTCATGACTTTAAATTTTATATTTGTAGATAGATAAATTAAAAATAAATGTCAAACGAAAGGGAAAAAAAAGATAAAAATACTTACATAAATTATTAAAATAGTACGCCGAGAGTAACGATACGGAGAGTAACTTTATTTATATAACTTATTTTCATATTGAGAAAATAAGTATAAATAAACTTCAGTCGAAAATTATTTTTACCCACCTGAACATAAGTTTTAAATATAAAAATTAAGTATTACCTAAATAACGTTTAGGTACCTCCCCGTGATATGACTGAAACTAGTTTTCTTTCCCAGTCTTTTAACAATCTGCGGTAGGTGAGAACAATAAAAATTTGATTAAATTACTCATAACGTCTTTAATATCGATTGTACCCAAAATTGACCGGTTATTTTATTGATTTAAACAACATAAAATCATTTCAACCCAAACTTAAATCCCCTTATTCCAAAACGAGGTTTAAGGATAGTCCAAGATGTTGATTTAAACCTTAGATTTAGACACAGATTTACTCGTGAACTATAGTCTAAACACTATCCCTATAAATATTTTTAAGGAAAAATGCATCTTCAAAAATTCTCGAGTCTCGTCTTAGTCGCAATTTTTGAAGATGCATTTTTCCTTAAAAATATTTTCAGATAGCCCAGTGCAGGCTTAGCACTTAAAAAAAAATAAAAAATCACTATAGATTAGATAAGGAACTATAGTCTAAACACTATCCCTATAGAATATATAGGGATAGTGTTTACAATATAGTTCATGAGTAAATCTGTATCTAAATCTAAGGTTTAAATCAACATCTCGGACTATCCTTAAACCTCGTTTTGGAATAAGGGGGAAAGAGATACAACAGAAAAAAGATTTTCTCTTTGTCGATTTGAAAGCAAGGAAATGGAATCAGTGGTCTGCATCTGTCTTTCTTGACGTGTAGGTACAACTTGAGAGTTTTCTAATCGCGACTAAATCTTAGTCCGCATCGTCAACTATCATCAGGCGGTGATAGTGGTCAAATACTGACTTTTTGACATGTTAATTGTCATTATTAGTTTGTCGATATAAAAGTTTCTAGTATGTTTTCAAAATCGTGTGTTAACATCTTTTGTTGAAAAATTAACAAAAATATGAGAATGTTAATTTATGTCATTAACCAAGACGCAACTTAAGAGGACGCCGACAGAAAAAAGTTTGAAAAAAAAAAATGTGATCGCGCCGCTCGCGACAGGCAGCTCGTGTTTGTAGAAATAAGTCAGATATGTTAAATATGGGACAAGAGACACGTGGAATTAGAAATGATCAACTGGAAAAGACAGTCAATTTAGTTGAGAAGATATTCAGGATCAATTTGTTTTGGAATCTTATACACAAGATAGATAGAGAAAAACTTTTATTTTAATCTTCAAAAGCAATTACGTATTTCTTTTAAGTATTAATTCTACGGTGAACTACTGGTTTCTTATTTAAAAACTCGATGTCGTAAAAGGAGTTATTGTACGCTAATTATATACAAATCGAAAATAACCAGAAAATCCATCATTTCTTGGTTTTGTACATTATTGGCAATTGTTAATGAGCATTTAAATTGACCTAATGAAAAGTTTAACGTAGGTATGTAGAAATTCACATCATCGTAATTTTTAGACTTGTTACGTGGAAGTAAAAGGTATTTCTAATAGTTTTATGTCTAGGGTCGGTCCATTATCTTATTCAATTTACACAGAGCTATACTATCAGTGAATTGGAGTTTCCTTCGGATTATATCCCATCGTCATTGTATGCCCCAAGGGCGGGCTAATGCATAAGACGCCATTACAGTGCGACAAAATCTTAACAAACGTGAATGAGGGCGCTAGCGTCCTCACTAATCCAACAATAAAACCCAATTTGAACCTTCAAACATAACAGCCTATTAGTTCCTTTTTTGGCCACATTCATTAGGAACCTCGTCGCACTCTACGTGTTTTCGTAACGGATCATTACAATATCTCATAGTGACATAGAAAAATTTTACATGTCATTTGGAAATATTTTTATGAGAGTTTGTTTTTCACACAGGGCGGTCCCCCTTTCACACGCCGCGTTATAATACCATTCGCTGAACGTTGCACTACATTTACTATTTTGATGATTTTAATCTCCACTAATAGGTTAGTTCATTTAGTTGGAGGTGTAGCAGTTTTTACCGATTCAAAAAAAAGGTAGGTAGGTAATGTTCATGCCACACTTCGATTTTGATGATTCTGGTTCACTCTGGGTCAAAATTGTTTTGCAGAGTGCAGTAAATACTTGAGTTTTCGATTATTTTCTTGTGTGTTTTCTATTAGAGAATACTAAAATGAGAAAAGAATCATAATAGCAAACAAAGTTATAATAATATAAAGTTAACTGAATCAAGTACGTGTCACTAACGATCCTTAATTCGTAAAAAACTGGTAGGTAAATGCATAATATTCAGATTTGATCATGGCGTTAGTTGGCCACGTATAGTGTCTAGTGGTTAAGGTATAGGTCGCGAAATCAAATGTCGCCTCGGTGCTAAATCTTAGGTGATGCATTTTTCTTTGACAAATAAAAAACTATCAAACAAATGATCTTTAATAACATTATACCTCTTTTGACAAATAACTAACCCAGTTATAGTTTGATGGTATGATTTATTTATGTTCCTTGCAAGTTCGAAGCTCGGAACCGAGGGCATGTCGAATGCGACTAATTACCGGACGGGCCCACACTCTGTGACATGTGGCTTCTATTACTAAACGCATTAAATGTACATTTTATAATTACAACTTGAGAATATTTGTTTAATTAAGAGTATGTTGCATTTTTTTAAATGTTACTTACTCTATATTTTGCATATGTCGATGTTGACCGTGCATCAATGAGACAAACCAATAAAATTTCATAAGGCGAATCATGGCTGTAGGTACCTATATACATATTTTCTACCACTGTGAACCATAGCATTAAATCTAGAGCATAATTAATCAGGTTATTAACAAATTTTTAAATATTTTATTGAAATACTAATAGTAGGATATCACTTTTGGTAGTAATTATCACCTTACCTCATATGAAATCGCGTTGCACAACTATACGATATAGGTAAGTACCTACCTATAGATAAGCATCGTCTACAATCTAATAACAGTACCGCATCGCCTCTCATTAGTTCGGCCAAGACTTGCGTTTTGTTTTTGCACTAAAATATATTTGTTTGTTTTAGAATGACATTCATTCATTTTAACATTTCGGTTTAAAAACTTTTATTATTTTCGAAATATGTGCACCTACCTAGCCTTCTCTACTTTTCTTACTCTACTATTTTGCATCCTTAAAAATATTTCAAATAATTTTCAAACTTGATATACGTTTTTGATACAAAATGTTTAGAGATTTATTTAAAATATAACTTTTAGAGGAAAATCCTCGTGGTCAAATCTATTATATAATTATACTTACTCAAAAGTTAGGTATATGAAAAACTTTAAGATTTATAAATCTGTATGTAATTTATATTCACTATAATTATTGTCTTTAGGACTGCATAATTTTAAACACATTTTTGTTATGAACTGTTTGTCCAGTCGAAAAGATCCGGTAATTTTCTATATCTCTTCCATTACATCCGTTTCTATAAATAAGTTTGATACAAAATATCTCACATTAAGGATTTTGGGTAATTTTATTAGCACACCCTACCTAATATCCTGAGGTAGGGTGTGCTAATAAAATTACCCAAAATCCTTAATGTGAGATTAATCTACCTACCGCAAAGTAAATACTCTTACCAGTTATTCTAAATTTTTACCTTTTTCGACTCTAAATCAGGTATAGGACAGAGTCTATTGGAAGAAAATAGTGGATTGACTGCAAAAAGAGAGTCACTATTCTCAGAATTGAGCATTGGGGGGAGCATAGGTAATGCTGAGGATTTCTTCTCCCATAGGGTAGAGCGTTTTTATATAGTACCTAATTACTTAATAGTAACTACAACAATTTAATCAAAGAGTTTGCTGAATGATGTCCAAAAGTAAACAAATAAATATTTTGTCTACCAACGTGTGCGGCCCGTCGACGGTTTGCAGCGGTGTCTTTCACGTGCAATGGTCCCTGAAGACTTCTCGACGCGATTTCAACAGTTTTCACGCCTTTTTTTTTACCGCCCTACAGTCTGAGTGCATCTTTAATGGCGTATGAAATGTCAGCTCCTAATTGCTTTGGTATTTAAGCATAATTTGTTGTGGTGATGCATATTGGTTATAATTATCTACTTTTCAGATGCTGTGCACACTCACCAGCTTTTATTTCTTTTAATGGAACACCTGCATTCACACAAAGTGTCATGTTCCGGTAACTAGACGCGTCCCGTTCCCGATGTGTGACGTCATACGTCATGGTAACATGAGAGTATTTAATGATAATATCGCTCATCTTGACCTGTATTGTGGTGACGCTGACGAGTGACGAATAGAAGACTAATAAAAAGGAAAAAAAAGATAAAAAAAGAAAATAAAGAGGAAAAACAAATATACTTATACTATATATATAAAGGAATATCAAAAAACAACGCAATTTTTCATCGTTTTCTTATAAAAAAATAAAATAAATAAATAAATCATTTATTTCAGGCAACAAAGGCCCATAGATACATACCTTATAGACTAACATACATATTTTATAACAATAATTGAATGTGTTAATAGATAGCTTAGAACTATGTTAGTAGCACTTCCATGACACTACACTTTTTTCCTAGACTTATGACGTTAGATATCACGTAAACTTTTCGTGAGTAAACCGACTTTACAGACTTTACTTTTGTGTAGCTCATTAAAAATCCTGGTACAAAATCATGCCTAAGAATTTACGGGGTTATGTTGCCCTTGTGGTTAGTCAACACAACCGTTAATTAAATCTTAATTTAGGTTAACAAAGGCAAGAAGACAAAGACCCTTCCATGTTACAACATTGTAATCGTGGTTAAGTAGGACGCGAAGTTTAATTATCTGTTTATTGGCAGCAATGGCAGCTAAGTGAAGTTTGTAATTAATTGTGCTTAACCTTTGCAAATCCTCGAGTTGACGAAGGAAGCAGGTTGCGACGAAAATATTGTTGCAGTAAGACCTACTCTGAAATTGTGATGAAGTACTGTTTGTACAATCTATGGTAGGCTTTGATTTAAGTAAAAATAGCGGTAGATACGTGACTTGCCTCTACGTATGGATCTCATTTATTATGTCCCCGTCACTTAATTGACTCAGTCACAATCAGATGTATTTGTATCTGTCAAAAACTAGATCCATTGTTTGATTACCTAATGTACGAGTATAAACGTCACCTATCTGAGATGGTAGGTATAGCTTTCGAATTGAAACCAGATAATAATCGACCCATTTGGCACAAAAGTCACCATGCCGGACTACCAAACACAGGGTTGCGGGTTCGATTCCCGCCTCAGACAAGTATTTAATGACACCTCTTTCAATGTTTTTTTTTCTTTTATTATGTCACTTTTTTTTTAGTGTAATTTTTTTTCATTGTCATGTTTATTTCTTCCTACCTGTGTTTGTACTCAATTAATGCTTTTTTTCTTTCTTTCTTCTATTTATGCTTGGATATTTGTCTGTGGTCTGGTTGTTTCTATGTAAATGTTTTTAAGTAAGTAATAAATTTACAAAAGAAAAGTATATAAGTCGTAAGTATATCCGTTGTCTAGCACCCATAACACAAGTCTAGTTACTTAGCTTAGGGCTAGATGGCGATGTGTGGAATGTCCTGCAATATTTATTTTATTTCTTTAATAATATACTTACGTAGGTATAGTTTTACAAAAATCATCTTAGCATAAGAAAAGATGGCTAGATCGTGTGAGAAATATGAAAGAAAAAGTGTCTGTTAAAGGAAAGGGGAGTTGTAAGGGAGACCCTTAATCCGCAGTTAGACAATAAACTATAGGTAAGCCAATAACCAGCCCTTAAATAGCACGATTTAGTTAGACCAACATTTTAACAAAAGCGATAATTATCGCTATACACAAATTAAGTACTTTCGTAGTAGGACAAGTAGTCAACAAATTAAAGGGTTTTGTAAACCGCAGGCCCGGTGAAGCGTTGTTTGATTTTTTAATTAAAATGTTGGTAACTTGACTCAAGGTTATCGGTTAATGAGCTGTTGCTTTCCATATTTCATTGTTTCATGACTTGTTTGCAGGGTATTTTATGCCAAACCGTGAAAATTTACCTATGGCAACAATTCTGAATTGAATTAAAAATGTTCTTTAGCTTCGTTAACATAGGTAAAACATAATAGAACGGGATCCCTTTAAGGAGTACCTCATCGATCTGTTTCATGGATGAAAAGTATTTTATATCAAATTTAAAGATCTAAGCATACAAAGGGACATAGGGATATAGGGACGGCGAAAAGTGACTTTATTTTATACTATGTAGTGATTAAATAGGCCAATAAATATATTGAAAATGGGTAGGCTAAAAATTCCAAAATGATTAATGTTTTTTTTCTTTTTTTTTTACTTTTTACTGGTTTTGTCAATAGACAAATTCCGTACCAATGAAATACATAATTTTTATTTGAGTTTAACTTAACCTTAATTCATTAACCAGACCAGTGCAACTGACTAGTATCGATTTTCCTGTCTACCCACGAGTTGTGACGTTTGCATATTCTATAGGCTTCATCCTTTCTATTGGTATGGAATTTGTCTCTTAAACAAGCCAGTAGAAGGGCTAAAAAACGAAACAAAATTAAATTGTTATTTAATCTTAATACGAGTATTATTCTGGATTGAATTTTTTAGACAACCCATTTGCAATATATTTATTGACCGATTTAATTTGATATAAAACACTTTTTATCCATTAAACAGCTCGATGAAGGTCGTCCTTAAAGGGATCTCTTTCTATAAGGTTTTGAAATAAAACGTATCTGAAAAATTGACCTGAATCTAAAAAAAAAATCCGGAAATTCTTTATTTGACAACTTTGGTTGTTTTTTTTGGACGAATCTACGCCTGTTTGAAAAAATACTGTAACTGCCAAATTTTGAAACTTTTTTGGTAGGTAGGTTAGTTGTCTCCCTCATAATATTTTATAGTAGTTCTGTGGGAACTGTAGTACTTACCTAAAACTGTGGATAAAAAAAAACTTATTTCGAAACACACCATTGAACGTTCAACCTCCATAAACTGAGATTATATCAATGACAATAAACATTGGTAGGTACTAAGTCCATATTGTGTTTGTTACGTAGAGTAGGCTTTAAAACTAGCTAGCTACAGAAATATTTTAAGGCTCGAAAAATATTTCACATTCTGTAAAGAATAATATGTTGATACACGAACAACATTGCAATTAACCCACACATTTACAACTCAAAAGTTTGTGAGTGTGCTTCAGGCCCCGCCCCAAACAAATTTGAACCAATCTCCGTTCGATGTAGGCATAGATCGTTGTAGCAACACGCCTTGCGTTTTTCGTCACGGAGCACCGACTCAGGCGCGACTCACACATTGTTAATGCAAGCGTTCTTCGCTTTGAAGATACCGGATCCCTGTGTTCATGCTGTCTCTTTCACACACAAAACTATAATCTTCATAATTTGTACATAAAATGACCATACCCGAAGAATTTTTGGTACAAAGTGTGTGCAAGATGATGATCTAGATAAATTAAATGTTGATGAACTAAATCAAAAATACTTTTTAGGGATTTCGGTAGATGTATATGAAATATTTAAAGCCGGCGATGCAGTGTTCAGTCACAACAGAAGTACGGTAGAAAGGGACAACAGATCACGTGAATTGACTTCGAAGGCTGTGGAGGCGGCCAGTTTGACCATTTTTTGTTGGACCGTTGATTGTGAAAGATTACACTTGAGAGTCGAAATACATCTTTACATCACACGTCAGTGGGCACGGAGCTGTCTTCAAAGTAACACGGATTAGACACACGCAGATTCTTCTACGTCATTATGTCTGCGCTCAAGCTGTGATAGTGAAAGACTGAAACAGTGATCTCTTGGGACTTTTGTATGTGTACTTTCGAACTGATTTGGTGTTAGCAGATACTTTTCATCATCGTTGAGATCATCACATCCTGCGTCCATGGCTGTATCAACCCTCAATATGACGCCGTACTTTACAGGATACTCATTCCAAGGTACTTTATTATTATTTATAGTTTTATTATTTGTCTTAAAATGTTTTCTATTAGGTACCTAATTATTATCATTTAGGTTGTTTGATTAATTAATTACTGTGGTTGATAACAGTTAATTTGTTTATATTTATGAGGCTTTTACTTTAATCAGCATATTTATCTGGTGCAACAAAACATGCTTCTGTCTGTGCATCATACATAACATATTCTAATCCCTAAATTAGTTTAGGGATTAGTTTAGGGATCCCTGTTTATTCGTTTATCATTTTGTTACGACACATCGTAAATTTGTATCATTAAACCCTCGATATAACATCAATAATTACCTATTTATCAGCTGATTAATGATCAATCATTCAATTTTGTATATGACATAATAAAGTCTAATAACCGCTTTTCGGAATAAAATTTTCTGAGACGACCATAAAACTATAAACTCACGACGAATTACAAAATGCGTTTTACAACCACCCATATAATAATATTTCATCCTCGCGCGTCGGACCCGCGCTACAAGAAAGAAATATTATATAACCTAACTTTTTTGTTTATAGCAGGACCTTGTTTATGCCACTTTCGGGAATGGTCAAGGACCGTAAACTATAGAAAGCCGTTGTCTTTCAATTTCAAGAAACAATTTCTGTCACGACTGTCTATTGTCATTTCGTACGGTGTCCTAAAGTTAAATGATCTTGATCTTAATCGATACAGAAATGCATAACAATATCTTGAATGATATAAATCATTTTTGCTAGGTTTTGTTAATATTAGTATTAGTGTATTTTCTTTACATTACCTATACTATTTTTACATCTTAAAAGTTTCAGACATTAACATTATTGGAAAAAGAGATTAAAGTCATAAGCTACCTAAATACTTGATATAGATGATTTTAAATAGACTTAATATAAAATATAGGTAGATTTTATAAGTTGTCCACACTATCCGTCATGTCATCAGAGTCTTTTTCTAAATTTAGGTGCCTTTCAAGCATCTAATTACTTACATTATTCAAAATAATTTTCTACTCATTGTCCTAGAGACGTTTTTTTGGATCATAAACATCCTAAAGAACCATTGTCTTACGTTGCCTCTTGTTAGTTTCATTTATTGTTATAATATTTTATTGTAGACGGATGACATTTTTTACCCGAATAGGAGGGTTATGATTTTGCCCGACTGTGGTTATCTAGGTATGTGGTGTTTTTACTTTGAATGTGGGTATGGATGTAACCTCTACTTTTGTAACCTCGTAGGGACTAAACAGTTGAACTAATTTAGATAAGCAAGTGACAAGTCGTTAAATCGTAGTATCAATGTGAATGTCAACTGATTTTATAAAACAAACGGATTTTGGAAACTAAAAGTTAGAATTAGATAGGCGTGACTCTTTTTCAACATTACCTGATTACCCGAATTAAACCCGCCTGCTTCCAACTTTAGATTACTTATACTTACTTCATAGATTAATTACTTACTTATATTTTGTTTTACGCTTTTCTGTTACCTATAACAACAGCTTGTGTTTTTTAAAAACTTTTTATTTGGTTCTAACAGCAAGGACTCCGCGGTTTTACCCTTGTAGTCCCGTCAGAATATATCGGAATATAAAGGAGCATAAGTTAATTTCCAGGATTAAAATCTTCACACCTATTTTAGTTTCAAGAAACTTTTTTTATATTATAGTAGATATACGAGTAGGCACAGCCGTTAAAACTACGAGCTCTAATAGTTTTTTTTCCAATCTGTTGTTTTTAACCACCGACCTAAACAAAGGGGATTATTAACCAAAGAGAGGAGTTGTTAGTTACCGTCTTTCCTGTTGTCATTACGGTTATTTCATTTTCAGGTATCATTTTTAGAATTCAACTTATTCTACTCAAAGCACAATCATCAAATCCCAATGTTTTGCACCCAGAGTCCAATGTTCGACGTAATATCTGGACAAAACAATAAATACTTTTAACACTACATTGGTCTTGGCTATATTTCAAATATCTGTTCGCAATTTATAAATAACCGAGAATAATATTCTAAATGCGCTTACACTGGCGATGGCGGTTTCTACATAAATCATTACCATACGAAAACATTTCGAGGGCTTTGTTAAAAATGTCACTTGGACTTATGACCTGTTTCGTCTAAGTTGAAATTAAAAAGAGGAAATAAATATTTTAAAGGGTTAACCGAGAACGAGAGCAACATAAAAAGGACGCCGACATTCAAAATTAAAGTTGTATTCGTATCCAACGAAATATATGCGACACTATAGTATTAATATATTTACTAATAAGTATTATAATTATTTACTATCTCTAAACGTGTTTTTCAATTTTATTGACATATAAACACCTATTATATTGGATAATAAGTACAGAAATTTAAATTAATATTTGCATAATGTTGTTTTATGTTCTTTAGATGAGTCACCAATCTCAAGAAGTGGAGCAATCAAACCCTTCAATAATAATCGATATTATTTGGGATTATGCATTTAAAATATATTTTATTTCGACTCCAAATTATAAGACTTTCTGTGTCATAAGTCGGGATTACTGTCATAACCAGATTTTATGTGCCACGAACAACAAAACATTTGTTTAAAACTTTAAGACGATAGAAGATTATTTTATGCAATTTGTAAAGTTTAAACTTATTTTGTTTTTATGCTATAAAGTTATATTTTAAAAATTTAATTCAATAATAAATTCAGGTTACTGGAAAAATGAATTTTAACTTTTCGGTATCTATTGATTCATTGAGTTATGCTCGATAAAAAGACATAATTAGGTTATTTCGATGAAGGATAAGTTTAATTTATGAAAGGAAAGTAAGGTATGGACCTTAAATAATGCAAGTTAATGTCGATATTAGTTCGCATAATGCCTTCGATGAGAGTCAGTCCTGATCAGATGTGCCTGCGGCTATGTGACGGACCCGATGAAGCCTGATACCCATCGACTCTTGCGCACCTTGTAATTTACTCCGCGAACGAGAATGAATATTTTATATGAAATCCCATACATTCAACAATAAATACAAGTACCTGTACGAACTAAATAAAATCAGTCGAATTTGAAGTAGTAATAACTTTGCCTTTTAATAATATTTCGAACCGTATATTCCTGACTCGATTAGATTTTATTCGATGTAGGCAATTATGAGAACGATACCTACATAGGTTTTCTGACCTTTCCAAGGAGTTCAGTACCATAATCAAGGTTTAGTCACATTCATATCAGGGGCCGACAAGCGGTGCACATCTCTGCGCACGCACACAGCCGCGGCGCGCCAGCGCAGATCAAAGGCACCGACAGGCTCTTTTAGCCGCATAATATGACGCGCCCCTTCCCCCCCGTCCGCGGCCGGCGAAATGCCTCGATCAACCTCCGAGGCGCTCACTTGCCATTACTTATACCGATCTATTAATAAACAAATTTATGTAATGAACAATATTAGCGGAAACTTGGTACGAATAATTTTATTTTGAGTCTTATTTTGAAGACTGAAGATAATCTTTTTTATTTGTGAAGTTAATATAATCATACAATTGGCTATTATTAAAAATATGAAATATAAAATGATTTGGCGATTCATTATAATGAAGATTCCACCCATCTTACAAAGAAATCGATCATCGATAAAAGAAGTTAAAATCCTGTGTTGAAATCTCAGATACTAATCGGATTCGTATGAATCGAGAGATCGAAATCTAAATAACCTTAGGCGTAATATTATATGTGACAAAAGACCGAACTTTCTCTGAAGTTGTAAGTCGTAGGACTAGTAGGTACTTAATAGCGCCTAAGCGACCTTTTTGAAAGTTAGGATTTATCAGTTACCACCTTATTCGTTAGGAACGACGTTTTAGAGGTGAAAGATCAAGTAACTGCAGAATAACCAGTTAGCATTTTATTATTTTAAGAAAAAAAAATATACGAAGCTTTCTAAATAAATATCTACCAACGCGTAAAAAGGGATGTTATAAAGTTCTTTTAAAATTAAGAATATGCATATGTGACCTACTTTAACTAAGATTTTTATTTATTTACTAGCTGAGCCCCGCGGTTTCACCCGCGTAATAATTTTCTACGAAATTTCCTTAATTTTTTCTTTCATAAGAACCTTCTCCTGACAATAACAAACACAACAAAAAAAGAATTGGCCAAATTGGTCCAGGCGTTGTTGAGTTATGCGCTTACCAACACATTTTGCGATTCATTTTTATATATAAGAGAAGAAGATAGTAGTTCGCCCCGATCTGAGACCTAATTTTTTTAGAAACTGACTTTAAGCATAGATCCAGCTCAATCATCAGACCCTGGACATCCGTTGACTCTTCATTTTTACTCTAAACATTATTAACGTGTCCAACCGTGATAGACATATCCAGAAAATGAGTTTCTACAGCCTAGTAATTATTTTCCCGGGTATTAACTTGTTTATAATAATAGATAAGGTTTACTTGTATTGTTAAGCAACTGCGTAACTTACAGAATATCTTACCTATTGTCGGCGTAGTTCACGTCAAAAAGTCTATTTCATGAAAAGAGTCCATCAAATTAGTATACATAACGCGTCATGAATACAAAATGAGGTCAAACAGGGCACTCTATTATATTATTATTGAAATAAATATTCTGGCCCATTCATTATTTATGTAGGTACGTACCAAGACATGCCGAAAGGCGTTGCCTAAGTTTGTACAGTTGGCAGCAAATTCAATGGTTTTGTTTTAAACGGATTAGAAAGAGTTTCTCGTTGTATACCTTTTACCGCTTTCTATGGATTGTGTGTTAGGAATTTTACATATTTAGCGATTTGTTTAGATTTTTCTTATTTGAGGAGAGAATTGGCTTCAGTTGAGAGAGTATGAGATAATAGTTCTAAAGCTGATTAAATAGTATTTTCTAAGGTTTTCGCGACTTCAACTCATAAAAACGCGAATATATCCGTTCAAATATATTTATAATTATGAGCTGATTAAATGTTATGTCGATTGTATTTTTCTAGTTATAATCAGTACTATTTTTTTAACAAAGAAAATTATCAGGTAAATAATTGTCTTGAAATATCGAGTCGAACTTTGTGCAGGTACCTACCCTGCACAAAGTTCGACTAATATTAATATGATCCATCAACTCGAGTCGTATCTCATATGAAAGTATAATAGATTTGATTTGATATTCGATTACGTACGATAGAGTATGATCTAGCCACGCGACCACCGTCACACAACCAGTGTGAAGAAGGCCTAATGGAATGACACGGCCTTTGTGGACGCCGCCTAATTCTAATGCCTATTCAGATGGCATTTCACCTCTTTGTTGCTTGATTTCTGATAGTAATAGTTTTATTAGAAGAATTCACAAAGAAATCTCCATTCTGACAGAGCATTGTTACAACAGAAAAGTAATGAAACCGATTTTGAGGTTAATAAAAGTTTGTTAGTTTAATACGTTCACTTGTTGATCAAATTGAAATCGATTTTATATGCTCTTTATAGCCTGTGATAACCCCAACGTCTCGATTGAAATTTGAGAAAACATGTTTGAGCAATTGCAATTTGTTTTTTCACTCTCAGTCGCATATTTACCTACTCATATAAACTAGCTATTACAATATTTTACATGGTATCAGGGATTCCATGAATTTTAATTTCCAACTTCTCGAGAACGTTTACAAATGTCATTCAATTGGCATCTATCTGTTTGTTTCATTGCAGACAAGCGTAAACGATCTACCTTGTTAATTACATTCTGTGAACTATGACCTGGTTTTATGAACATACCTGTACAGTACCTTATGCTATCGTTCGCAACATATGCAAGGAAAGCGGCCTCTGACGTAAAGCCTCGTATAAATTTTACTGAACGAACATTAATGTCGCTACGTGAAATTGATTTGCGGCCAGAAACATATTATGATTGTGAAAACGGGGTTTACGATTTATTTACACATACTGATATCGACTTCAAACATTATTAAGTACTGTCACTACTACCGGAACGTACGCAAATATACCGAATTAAAAAAAAAAATTTTGATATTGTGATAAAAATAGATCAACAGCCGTCAACATCAAAGGAAAATAATATCAAATATTAATGACATAACAAAAGCCAGTAATATGAACGCAGAGTGATAAGATTGCAATAAAGAAACTGTTTTAATTGAACTTGAAAATTTTAGTAAAGAATGTTAAGAAATCCAATCACCGTTTGACAATAGCTGTGATAACTGGAAAGTAAGCTCTAAGGTTGATGAAAATGTGATTGTTAATTAACTTTGACACACAAATGCGAATAGTGAATTCAAAATCTTCATTTATCCGGTCACGGTCTGCCTTTTGCGTTTGCCATTAAATGATCGACTCTGTTTCAATTTCGACTAACACGAATGCGTCGGTTGAACGAATCGGTACACGATTATGTGATTGTGAGAAAAATTTTATGCGTTATAGTGCAACGCTGTCCATATCTAAGTTTAGTGTGTGATTATGATTCGTAGAGACGACTTGCTATTGCCATGAATAAAGCACGTAAGTTATTATAACGTCTTACCGAAAGTGCTATTGAATTGGCTTTAGCTGCTGATATTTTTTGCCTACAATGGCGTTATTGAGCTCCCGTATACCACCCTGGTAGCTATTATTGGGATTAACTTGTGCATGATGCAAAAGTACTTCCGGACGATTACTCGCCAATGAATGTTTGAATTTGTTGTTAAGTTCGCCTCCTTTTGCGTTAATAGTGTTACAATGTTTGCGAATTCTATTCCGCATTGTTAACTCGACGTCTTTCTGTGTGATCCTTTTATTGATAATTGTGCTCTTCACTGATCCTGTTTTTATAATATAGGTAGTTTAAAAATATAGTTTAGATATGATAATACTATTTGAATCTTAAAGTTTTTTGTTAACTTAATCAATTACTTCTGCAATGTCTTGCCTATTAAATTCGATAAAAAATACGAAATAGAACGAATGGTAATGAAGTGATACGTTACTACAAAGCCACCCACATTTGTATAGCCAAGTTATTATGGCCACGTTATGCGTCATAAATATTTCGGGAACATAAAATTAACACTCAAAAACATGGCCTTTCAAGGCACCGAGACGTCTACGGGCTCCGACAAAAAATACAAGGATCACTTGCAGAAACCACCATCGAGATCCAGACTTCGTAAACGAAACAAAAAGCAATTTTACAATAAGATCTTAGTATCTTTGTGATAAGGTTCAAAGTACAAAGTATCCGATTCCTTTCTTGTTGCTCTCACATATTTCATGTTGACCACAAAGTGTTCCTAAGATGTTTGTATTACGGTTTCATTTCGATCGCATTCGATAAATTCGGTTTTCCATATTATCAAAAGACATACTTGTTGACATGTTGTCTAATTGATTGGTGTTTCTCAGCAGGGGTCTAGAGATCTGCATGTGGCGGGCCCTTTGTGGAATTATATGAAATTGATAAACTATAAATGTGTCTACAAGTGGTAGATGCCACTGTTACATGTTTTTTAAATTATTTTCTGTCAATCAATTTAATCGAAATTAGTTTTCTTGTTATGATAATGACTTACATTGTTTAGATTCTAACTTTAAGTCTTTTAATGCAATGACAATAATTCATTATTATTTTTATTACTCTATAATCTAATCACATTACATTTTAACGAGCGATGCAATGTTGGTGCATTAACTGCAAACGTTTGGGTAGGTACTAATATTTGCAACAAAGATTGCATTTCGCAAAACTCCATTAATAATCACCTAATAAAACCCTATAAATTTATTATTATTTTCATTCTTCAATCTCAATAGACTTTAAAATGCAGCAAGCCATTGCAAAAATGTATAGTCGGCACCTTTGACGATAGGTGGTCCACACTTGGAATGATGTGATTATAATGGCGACACTTACAGACTTTAATAAATCCAGAAATGCAATAAATTCCCTAGGGATAATATTCCAACTTGCTGTAAAGTTATTGGTCGAACTTAATTAACACTCATTTTTATAGCATAAAACAATAATTACCTTTTTGATTGAACCATTAAATCAAGGCCCATTGGAGAATCGCTTACAAAATTACGGCTTCAACGAACAAATTCATTATATGTTTTTCTTAGTTGAAAATGTATACACCTAACCGATAATAAGAAAGGCCAGAAATAGCTTAAGTGTTATCGTTTCTGCTTGACCGCATTCGTGTTATAGAAATTGGATACTCTTGCTTGAGAACATTGCCAATGAAACGTTAAATTACGAGGCGATCGAGGCCTACCGGTGACGTATACACAATATGTAGCATACCGCGGAGAGAGTCCGGACGTGCCCTCAGCACACTGTTGTGCTTTACATTGTATTCTTTATGCTTTATTTACTTTTAATACCACTACCAGTTTTGACCCACTTACGTTTGGCTTTTGTGTTACATAAAGGATCATTTGTGTTTCCATTTTATTTAATCAGCTACTGTGTTCAATCGTTCGAGCAGATATCGGTTTATTGACGTTGAAAAGTTACTGAATAGTTTCGACGCATAACAGATTTATTCGACTTTCCATAGTGCAATGGTTAGATCGATTTAGTAAACAAGGATTTTCTCAGCCATTACTTCTTTATGGATGCGCTTGTGTGGGCATCGTGTCCCTAACGATGATAGAGGATAGATACAATGTTTTATGCATCATTTACTTCCAACTTAGTACTTCATGGGTCTTTAAGGTGATATTTAAAGTTACCTTTACTAAGTTTAATGTTTTGTTTTAGGCCAGGGTCGTATGAACCAGTTGGGTGGTGTTTTCATAAACGGGCGACCACTGCCGAACCACATCCGGCTGAAGATCGTTGAGATGGCTGCGGCGGGCGTGCGGCCCTGCGTCATCTCGCGCCAGCTACGCGTCTCGCATGGCTGCGTCTCCAAAATACTTAACAGATATCAGGTAATAAAAGAAGAATCTATAAATTCACTGTCCTAAGATATAGATTTAAGAATATACAATAACGTTTACGTTTTTGTTACTCAGGAAACTGGATCAATTCGACCCGGTGTGATTGGTGGATCAAAACCAAGAGTAGCGACACCTGAAGTAGAAAACAGGATAGAAGAATTGAAGAGGCAAAACCCAGGTATATTTTCCTGGGAAATTAGAGATAAACTTATAAAAGAAGGCATATGCGATAAAAACACCGCTCCTTCAGTCAGTTCTATATCGAGATTAATAAGAGGAGGCAAAAGGGACGAATCTGATCCTAGAAGAAATCACAGCATTGATGGTATTCTAGGTAAGTACCTAAATACTTACCTTAGATTTTATTTTTATTGTGATTTTTTTAAGGATTGTGTTCCTAACTAGCCTCTTTCATATCTCACATTCAGTTATTCTCACTTAGCATAGAAGAGAAAGTTCAGACTGAATTAAAATGTAGGCTAGTGCTACGGTTTGTTTGAGCTCAGAGAAAATCAGCAAAGTGTGTGTTTGCATAAAACTTTATATTGCTCTAGTTACCAATTTTCTCGCTTGGAAATTATTTACTCTGAGACTAGTACAAATAGGCATAAGTTTTATGATTTCAATGTTTTCAATGATACAACAACAAAGACAATTAGATGCTTGAAAGTAAACTTGAACCTATTAATGTCGTCGTAGTCTTCAACACTAATTCGAGGCTCATAATCACTTAATTTAGTCCAAACAACGCTATTATTACAAATTTATTCTTATAATGAGACTATCGGAACGTTTGCAAACTTCACAAAATAGCGTATAAAGTTAATAATCCACGTATAAGTTGCGCGAGCGCGCGCGCACGCTACAGCAGCGCCCCTTGTGTCGGCTTCGAAATTGTAGGTTATAAAAATGAAATTAGTATCCAAAGGTGTTATTATCCCATCGCGTTTGGCCGCGGGGCTTGCATTACGACAATCTGTCCGTACAGCACGTCTTGTGCTGTATAGCTATCCAATATAAAATGGCGCTCCTAATATCCCGGTTCAGTGACGGAGCGCACGGTGCCGCTAAGATTCTGCGCACCGATAAGATTATGCATATTAAGTTGTGCGCGGCTAAATAATGTCTACACTGGAAAAGTCTGTGCAGTCGGCCTCGAGTATTGGAAATTTACTGTTCGTGCCAATCCTACAACGACGGCTAACGGCACTTTTCGGTTAAGAGTTTTTCGTGGAAATGTTTTGCATAAACTAATAAACAGTTATGGTCACAGGTCTTTAATTAAAAATGCTAATACTGATGGTCATAAATTATAAAGTTTTTATTTTAATTAATGAATTGACCATAAATTTTCTATTGTTTGTAAGGAAGCTCATAAAGTAAGATAATCTAAGGGAACACCGGTTATTCAGTGAATTCGTTATCAACTAGCGTAAAGCAATATTTATTATAGCCTCAAATTCAATTTAGAGCCACAGCTACATAATGTGGTTACGTTTAATTTAATCGATGCCGCGTGTGGTCTGCGCGGTAGTTCTTCTGTAATAATCATCATGGAATAAAATAAAAAGAGTATCTAGAAAGTTAAAGATTATGACGACATTGTTGTATAGAGTTATTTGCACCCAAGTCTCTTAATGCTTCTAGATATAATGTTTTGTATCACGGTTATTAAGTAGTATTTATAAAATGCATAAATCTTAAAAACAACTCTTTAGTTTATGAATTGCTCACACAATTTTTTATTTCAAAAGGTCCATCATCTTGTGAAGATTCAGACACGGAATCTGAACCAGGTATTACTTTAAAGAGGAAACAAAGAAGATCTCGAACCACCTTCTCCGGAGACCAGCTGGAAGCTCTAGAAAGGGCTTTTACAAGAACACAGTATCCTGATGTTTACACGCGAGAAGAACTGGCACAGAAGACAAAGCTGACGGAGGCACGGGTTCAGGTGAGTCAAAAGAAATCGATTCAACCGTGTCAATGATATATGACGCAATCAAACTAACCCATTGTTATATCACTCGTTTCCCGCCCCTACCTATAAAGCTGGGCGTGAATAAAAACCTAAATTAAGTTTGTAATTAATTACAATAGCACTAAGTAAAGCTACCATATGCTGCCCGTCGCTACCGTTGGTTTACAAGTTTTTGTTCAATTAATATTCCTTATAAATTGTAGGGTTCAAAACGTAAGGTAATTGAGCCCAACCTATCATTATACATTAACGATATTCACATAAAATATAAACTAAAACAAAGTTGTTCGTAAACATTGCGATCTATGTAAGTACCTACAATAAATCAGTTTTGTATCCCAACTAATTAAGAATAAATTTGAATGTATAAACTATAGCCATTCCAGAGATTAGCTTGGGAGGTCTCGGGGAAACAATTACTTAGTTGATTGAATGTTTCAAGGGTATCTAACTAAGTCTGTTTTCCTTGACAATACAGCAGCCTCTGGATCTGAATTTAATGAGTTAATGTTTTGTTTAGGTATGGTTCTCGAACCGAAGAGCTCGCCTTCGTAAACAACTGAACTCCCAGCAATTGAGTGCCTTTAACACAATGTCATTACAATCCGCTTTTCCGTCCGTCCATCAACAATACGAACCGCCATCGACTTTTAACGCCCAATGTGCTTCTTGGCAGCAATCCTATTCTTCCGCTCTTGGCACGAGCTCCGTGCTAAATTCCGCGTTAGCCCCATCACTTCATCAATCAGCACTATCAGCGCCAAGCGTTTGCCAATCGGCTCTTACATCATCTTTACATCCTCCCACTTCGACTTCATTCTCCTCTGGAAATCTTACTCCCCTGTCACATTCTTCAGAATTACCCACTCCTTTGCAACCGACAACGGACGCTACGCCTCCGAGTTCAAGTCCTGTAACTTCGAGCCCTTCAACGAACCAACCAAGTGCACTAACGTATCAGCATTCGACGTACACCGACCCAGTTTCACATCCTTATGCATACGGAGACTATGCCAAGCAAGACCACGCCATGTCAGCACACAACCATTGGACGTCGAGACAACTGAGCGGCCATCCTCAGAACAAACTGGCTGAGGTTAGCGCGTGGCCTGAAAATTATAGGTGAGACAATATTTTATACAAAACAAACATTAATAATATCTCAATAATATCTGACAGCGACTAAGCAGACTCATGAATTATTGATAATTCTGCTACTCATGTATTGCTTTGACTTGAAGAATTGAATATGCAATCACAATAAACTGACCTTTTGCCGGCGGTGATTTAAATAACTATCAATTAAGAGAATACCGAACGCGTACCCGGCTGTTACACTAATAGTATGTTTCGGTTGCTTATAATGCAATGACATCATTTTTGATTACTCTTTTTGCTATTATTATGACGTGTCAACCAAGCACGATTCTAGTCTATTATGAAGGGAACCGGCACGATTCTAGTATACGAAGGTTACGTACATTAGAGTGAAGCATCCGGTGGCTAAACCCCGAGCACGGGCATCGATCGCAAATCTGTGTTCATACGTTTTATTTCTTTTCACCTTCCTTTATCATTAGCCGAAGCGGCCGCTAATCAATTAAGAGAGTAAGAAGTTGGCTATTATACGGCGCGGGAGTAGTTATTACAGCCCGCGCTTCGTAATACGCCGATCTGATCGTGAACGCAATAGGGCTGCGAATTTATACCAGATTCGATCGATTTTAAATTAAATTTTTACTTATTTTTTAGTTTCTCATGGTTATTGATGATACCGACCGCGTGAGGTGGAAAATTAAACCAGGTCATAGGAAACACGTACTGTTTTAAAAATTGTATCTTTATAATTTGTCTTGTGATTGTAAGAACTACATTGTCGCATTGTGCTGTATACGGCGACGACATCTATCCATGTTATCTAGACAAAGAACATCTATAAACCTCGATGGACCACACACAATATACCTACAATCTCACACAATGCGGACAAACTAATAATATATGGGTTAGCTTCGTTCACGTGTCGGCCTGTCTTATCCAGTCCTTTACGTGGCTGATTGACATAACCACTCGTTTCTACTAAGTATTTCGTTTGACCGCTTAAAACATTGTTTAAATGGTGCAGGAGTTGTTACAGAGTTGTATTTCATTTTGTATACTGTGTGATAGCTAAATAAGTGACAATTTATCGGAAAATTACTGCAAGCGATAGTTGTAAATCTTGTCGCTCTATTCACTATCATTGCTTAGGTAACTCTAATTAAAAGCGACTGTTATTGGTCATAAATACTAGTGATAGTAGTCTTTTAATAGTCGATCACTTTCCTAACATAATTATTTCACTCAGTGTATATTGCGACACGAAAACACATAACAATATTTTTTATCTGTCTTTGTAAATCCTTCGATACAAGTAATGAATACCATTAATTCTGGCAATCAACCGAGGTCTTTTATCAAGTAAATAATACGTTCTGATATTGTAATTTAAACATGCATTCGATAACTGCTAATTTCACTGAGAAAACTTTTACTGAAATGATTTACAAAATTGTTTAATATCGTAGGTGGATTGTTTCATGGAATTGTGTTAATAAATTTTGTGTTGGTGGTCTTTAAAAATTTCGGCTACTTACTCAATCTGTGACACCAGTTTTTTAATTTGCAAAAGTTTTGTGGAACGTGTGTATTTCTTTTGATATTATTATAGTTGGGTTTTTCATCATGTTGTTTTGTATGAGCATATAGTTAGTGAACTAACCTTACATTAATGCAGTAAATTACTAGCTTAGACCCGACATTAGGTTTATCTTTGGTTTTCCATTACTTCCTGAGCGAGTAAATCCTTAACAACTTCCTATTGGCAACATTACTGTATTATTTTTACCTTTTGCTAATTCTGGTGTTTAGTGTTTTATGACGCTAATAGGTACCAACTTTTATGTAGAAGGTACATTAGTATCATTGTACATCATTAATCGAGAACCCGTTTAAGCAATTTCAGCCGTAGTCATTTAATTAACAGCGTAATTAAATTTGTAATTTCCAAATTTCTACCTCCTTCCGGTGCTATTACGTATCAAATATACAGTTTTGATTAAATGATACTCCATTAAATTATACGATTTGTAACAATCTTGCATCTGTTGTTGAATTAATACTCAAAGGGTGAAGACAGACCGCAGACTGAACCTATTCTCGTCGACCGTTCGCTTGATTAAGCCAAACAATATAAAACAAGTAAACAATTAATTGCCTTTACAGCATGATCGGCCGGTCGAGGTCGACTAAACTTTTAGTCCTTAATCTGCTTTACCCTAAATGTAACAAAAGGGTTGTTAAGAGCTGAAACTCGTAAATTTAACTTCGAAAACGTCGAAATACAGGGTTATTGGAAATTAATTGACACGGCGTTAAGGGTTTCTTCTGTGCACCTTAACGATCAACTTTTGTTCTACGACTTTTGGAAATTCGAAAAAAAAATGAAAATTTTGAGGTTATGTAAATTCGAAAAATAGCTGATTTTTTAAAACAAAGGTCATTCACACCAAGAACAGTAGATGAAACTTAAAAAATAAGTAAAATTTTAAGGTTACTGACTTCTCCGTGTAAGGAACAGCTGATTTTCATGTAAACCTAACCTCAAAATTTTCAAAAAAATGTTCGAATTTCCAAAAGTCGTAGAACAAAAGTTGTTTGTTAAGGTGCACAGAAGAAGCCCTTAACGCCGTGTCAATTAATTTCCAATAACCCTGTATAACTACTAACCAACAAAACTCTAAATAACTTCGTGAATTAAGTCAGTTTTATGTGATTCTTGACCTCGCTTCATTATTTATGTTGTTTAATTATTTAGAATTCGGTGTTTGAAGTTATTTGAAGTTAATTACGTTTTATTGCGCGGCCAGTCACGATAGCTACCGAAAAATTACCTAGGGTTACTGATTCTTTCGACGGTATGCTGCTGGCTGACCTCAAGAAGCATATACTACATTATACACTTACAGTGCAAGTGGAACATACTCGTATTACAGTAATAATAGGTTCAGTTATTATTGGGTTCTACTGTTTTTGATAGGTAGAAAACTAATGTTTTGTTCATCCGGGTATATTTTCTGCATCATATATTTAGCCCGATCAAACTCCCACGCTCGGAACAATTATCTTAATGAAAATAATATGACGTTGAATTTCAAAGAATTGTAGGAATACATGTGTTTCTAAAAATATGAAACACAATTTGAAATGGACTAGTTTATTTTTATCTAAACTAATATTAAAAAGAGTATTTAGTTTGTTCTTGTAGGCTCCCGAACTACAAAACCGATTTTGATGAAACTCGGGATGATTAAATAATTGAATAGAAGTATTAAAGGCTATTTTTTATCCCGATATTCCTATGGAATCGGGAATTATTCATCATGGATAGGTTGGATTTTAATTAGATTCTGTTAAATGGTTTATCTCATTTCACTTTTCAGAAAATGGAGTTAAATATATTTTCAATATCATACTATCTATCTGTATGTGAAGTTTTTTACGTTTCATTAAAAATGACTTTTTTGCTTCATACTTTGTGTTATTAACCTACCCACTGAACAGGACCCAGAACATTCAGCTCTTTTTAATCCCAGTTAACTCTATCACCCTCTTAGTTATACCCCAACTCAATTAACGTTGTATTCTCTATTGTTTTAGTTCATTTTTCGGTACCAACGCGGCTCACTATTCGTCACACGCCCACTCTCCAACTGAGGCCAAGTCCGGGTACCCCTACATCGGCCAACTTGGAGGAATGGACATGGGTAGAGTACATTAAAGTACATTATCAGTCTAATTTAATGTATTTTATAAAGATTGTATGTTTGTTCTTCATATTTAGGTATGTGTGTAATTATGTATATTGTATTATAGTAATAGAGCCTCTTGAAAAAAAGGTATCTTGTGACATTGTATGCCGATTTTGCTTAGTTTAATGTTACCTTAACATCAACTTCAGAAATACTATAACGTGAAAACTTTGCAATTAAAACCCAGTTTTTTTGAAGTCAAGGAAAATGGTGTTTTGTTTTTATTTAACTAGTATTACTACCCTAAATAATTGAATAATTTAGTGACATTTTATTTACTTCGTTCAATTATACTTACTTACAACTGAAGTGAAAAAGAAAGTAAAGTGATATACAGGGTGTTTGGTTGATGGTGGACCAATTCGATATGTATGGTGTGAACAAAAGCCAGCAAGAAGGAGGAATATTCCCCTGTCATGTCGAAATGACCCACCATCTCGCCCACCCAAACACAATGTATAACTTTTTTATTTACGCAAAAAATCAAGACGAGGTTGAAGATTAATAAAAGATAGATTAGATATTAAAATTTTATGGAAAAAATATTTGACACCATCTCAATATCATATTACCAAACTTTAACAATATAATATTATGAACCACAAGCACTGAATTAAATTTTAATTATATGTACTAACATAACTATTGTTATGAAAAAACCAGTTGCCTTAAACATACATAATACTAAATATTATAAAATTATTTAACATAATTATACTTGTAAATAGAAAGCCTTATAGGATAATGTGACATGAGAAGGGTTAAAATTTACAAAAGAAACATATCAAAAAGTGCCTTCGAAAAGTAAAAAGTAGAATTTAATAAAAAACGGCTAAGAGCGAGTCGGACTCGGGCACGAAGGGTTCTGTACCATAATATTCTGTTTTAGTATTTGTTGTTATAGCGACAGGCAACAGCTATTACGGTTAATGAGATACAGCTTGGTGACAGACAGACAATGGAGTCTTAGTAATAGGGTTCCGGTTTTACCTTTTGGGTGCGGAACCCTAAAAACTATCAAACTCCATCCTTTTTACATTTTAATAGACTAATAAGTCCCTACATACCAGTAGCGACTGGTCAATTTCTTTAAAGGTAAACCGATAAAACACTAATAATACACAAGAACACTATTTTAATTTTGTAAGGCGATGTCATTAAATTGACTATTTTTGTTGACTTGTGTTAAAATAGATAGATCTAGGAACGTGCTTGAATCCGTTAAGGTTAGCCGATAGGAGTCTGGTTCGCTACTGTAGGTACTGCAAGCAAGCATATCTATAAGTATTTGAACATTATGCCATTCAATTAATATTATACTTACATAATAATATCTTCTTTTTGACATTTGCAAAAATTTAAAAATTGTGTAAAAAATTAAATTTCTGATAAGAGTCCGAATGTGTTAAGGTCGCTGCATACGTGACGGAATTTTTCCCGTGCCGGACGAAACGTGATATTTTTATATGAAACGCTGTCAAGAAATTGTCACGTCCCGGTACCGGAAAGATCACGTGACTTATGTTTGAAGTCTACGAACACTTTTATGAACCATGCACGTCGTGTCCCCGTCCCGTCCGAGGTTTTATCCCGTTACGTAAGCAGCGACCTATTATCTCATTCTTAGTATACGTATAGTTTTACTAAAGTTAATTCTCTTCTAAGTTCTTTGCAATTTCTCATTTTGTTCCTAAAACTGTGACCACATTGATCTTATTTCTTGTAGATATTCTTAGAAATAAATAATTTGTTACATCTGTTACGTAATTTTAAGGAACTAATCATTTATATAGGCTTAATTTTTTTCCTGTAGATTAAACGAATCAATGGACTAAGTAACAATTAAAAAACTAATTGTATTGTAAGACGTCACTAGTTAGTGTAAAAATTTATTGCCTTAACTAATATTGTAATTTTATATACTTGTATTTATTTATATTTACCTACATATGTATTGGATTGTAAAATTAGTTATTTAAATCTAAGTACCTACTTTGTATAGAGTAAATAAATTACTGAAAATAAACAGATCTTTATGAAACAATAGTACAATCATTTTTATTTTTTAGTAGTTGTTTAAAGTGACCTTCATGATTTTTAATACTTTTAACTAAAAGTTCGTTTAAAAACTTCGCATCAAAACTTAATTAGGTACCCATATTTTTCAGTCAGTCTGCTATTTTGAAATCTGAAGGCCAATTCTCGTAAATAATATTGTTAAAATTACATTTCAATATCATCCCGATTGCATTTCGATTGCAAATGATACCTTCAAAGTCTGTTTTTTTTTACAAAAAGCCAACTTTAAGGGTATTTTGAGCTACTTTGAGGGTGTTATTTGTGATCGAAATGCAATCGAAATGATATTGAAATGTAATTTGAACAATGTTTTTATTTTTTGTGTTTACGAGAATTGGCCTTTAGGAGTTCACCTAATTAAAAAAAAAAAGTTTCAATTGGGTTTACCATCAAAATAAATGAATAAATAAATACCATCAACAATATCACCACCTTGATTTTTAAACATTTTTGGTAACTTCTCATCAAAACTTACATAACTATATTTTTCAGTCAGTCTGCTATTTTCTATATTTAAACCAGAGGTTCAGCTACTAATTAAAAAAACTTTTAACTTTTCAAACTTTCGTCAAAAAAATTAATTTCATTGAAGTCAAGAGTCCTTAGTTTTGAAAAAAAAAATGTAATTGGGTTTTTCTTCAAGATACTATTGTTTAGAAAGGTTTGTAATAGAAGAGAAATCCAAACAAGTCTATAGGTATTCAGAGGGCTTAACCTTGTCCGTCTTGTCTTTTTCATTAAAAAAGGTTAGATTTGGGTTGGACTAAGAGCCCACGCAGACTACAAACGTTAAAGAGCCGACAGTTCACAAAGGCAATCGTAAAGGCCACTATCAGCTTTATGAAAGAAATCTATACGTAATAATATTATAAAGCTGAAGAGTTTGTTTGAACGTGCTAATTTCAGAAACTAATGGTTCGCATTGAAAAATTATTTTTGTGTTGGTTTAGTCCAAATATCGAGAAAGGCTTTAGACTTAAGGCTATTTAACATCATGCTGCGACTAATAGGAGCGAAGAATCAGTGGGAAATGTAAAAAAATCGGGGAAAATAATTCATCTTTGCAGCGAAACCGCGGGGCACAGCTGTAAGATATAAAATTACTACGATTTTTCGTATAATTGTAAGATGGAAATCAATTTTACTGAAAAAGTTAAGTTTTCGTAAGATTTATTTGTGAAATAGACAGGTATTTACGGTCCGATGCTTCAGGCTTGCTAAATAGCTGAGATCTGCTTTGAATAGCGTCTTCGTCAGATTTACAGTATAATACCTAATACCCACACAAAATTAAAGTTGCCATCTAGTAAATTATCAGCAAAATTATTCGTACCTCTGTGACACGTCGGGCGAACACCCGCCTGCGACTCATTCGATTCTTGAAAAAATACCTATTTATGTACAAGTATTGGTTTCTGGTGGATTCTGTATGTATATTAGTATAGGTATATTTACAAAACTAAAGTATATATACTTAAGGTGAAGTAGGACCTGAAAACTCCTATCCCTTTCCCACGCGCGCGCCGCGCGATGATTCTATACCTTTCCCCCGCGCACCGCGAAATGGCAGTTTTAATTGTTTTATGTAATTAAAAGACTCACATCAATTTTAGTGAAAAATCATCTGTACTACCTTAGGGATTTGATGTAAAGTTTATGCACATATATAAATTTTGCACTTGTTTTTTTCTTTACAATCGCCGTAAAATTGAAATAGCTCAAAAAAATTACGTTTTTTTAGGATTTTCACAAATTTTTTCTATCGAGACAAATCACTCTAATCGTGTTTCGAACTGTATGACAATACAAAGCATTTCTTCACCTTCACGACAGTAGGATTATCTTTCTATGGATTTTAGTGGTTGATACCCAAAAACTGTTTCTAAGACACCTCTATCGCGCTTCTGGTCATACAACTTCGGCTTAAGTATTTTATTAGTCTCCGTTGTCTGATCACCATAACACAAGCCTAATGGCTTAGCTTAGGGCTATAGCTGTGTGAAACTTTCTTCAATATTTATTCATTTTATTACGTAGATAACAATTCCACAGCGATAAGAAGGATGAGCAAATAAAAGCACGTATAAATACCTACTATAAATAAGTACAATCAACGGTCAAAAGTTTCTGCCCAACGTAACGTTTACAATCCTGTGCAGCACTATTTAAACATTAAAACAACTTAACCTGTGGATCAAACCCACGTCGCTGTCGGTTGTTGTTGCGGTTGGCGGCTTATACCTACCACTCGGCCAACTAAATACATAGCTAATAATAAATTTTGAAAATAATCACACTGAGTACTTATAATTCAAGTATTTATGTTTGTGTGTAACGTCTATTAGAAGAAGGTCGTAAGTCCAATACTGGTTGATAGTATTATTGTAGCACTAATAGTGGACTTATGACGCATACTGTACATGTTAGTAAACATAGGTATTCTTAAAGTACCTATAGGTATTCTTGAAGTACTTATAGGTATTCTTGAAGTACTTATAGGTACGGTCGGCTGCATAATTGCAGACCCACCGTAGAGCTCCAAAACGGCTGTTATAAGAATGCTTTCAACATAAGCAAGATTCTAGACACCTGCTTTAGTTAAAGTTTAAAGTCTTCTAACTCAATTTATCAAACAAAAAATATTAGAATGATAACATTGCAATAATAATAGTTTTCGAACTCTACATGGGGCTACAATTATGCAGGCGACTGTACCTAAGTACCTCTGTTAAAAATGCACGTACGGTACTGTAAAAGCCAAAGCATTGTGATTGTTATCAACAAGGAAATTCTGCATAGCGTAGTGGCCATAAACCTACTCATGTAACTTTAAGCAAGCGGTTTTATGCGACTTTACCTGCTAACACACAGTTTTTCAGGAAAAATACAGAGAATTTCCACACTTCGCGTCGCACGTCACTTCAAGAATCAAGAATATTTTTTTGTCGAAGTGATGTAATTGAGATCTTAGATGAACTTACTATGTAGCCGTAGCTTAAAGTTTGTAAATAAGATTTGTTTTTGATAAAACTCTCTATGAGAATAGAAAGTATTCTCCACCATTTTAAGCCTTTTTTTAGGTGAGGTTTAAACAAATTTTTATTTTAGATAATTTTAAATTCAATCGGTAAGAAAATATACACTTTTATTACTGTAAAATAGGCACTCTTCTCAGACTTGGCGATTGTTGTGCTCAACATACGTGTCACACATACACTAAAACTCGAAGAATACAACATACATGTCAATTTGCTTGATAAGTAAATTACACAAGAAAGGTTATTATCAAAGTGATCATGTTCATAAAGTAGGGCATGGAAAGTGCCTTACTTTATGAACACTAAATATATGACTATAACATACACTAAATCATTAACATACTGAAAATCAGCGTTGTGGTGTTTTTGGCGTCACAACATTATGCTGAGTATAATCCTTTTTTGGTTACACTATAGGTTAAGAAGTTTGTTTAATTGTTTTAGATTTAGTTTTTTGTTACCTTATTGACTTTTGTTCGTGTAGTGTAATTAGAAAATAAAATGATTTCTTTCTTTAGCTCTTTCTTTCTTTCTTTACTTCTACGGCTTAATTGTTTGTTTTTTTTTCTTTTAACTGTTTCAAATCAAAATACTTTCTTGGTCAATTATTAATAATATTATTGTATTACAAAAGTAAATAAATGTATGACCTGGATCTGTAAGGTGGAAGCCTGGAGTCCTGTAAAACAGGTTTTTTTTATAAAACTTTAGTGCAGGCTCCAGTCTCCGCAATAACTAAGTACGTACTTAACAATAATATTTCCTATATAAAAAAAACAATTGTACTTGTATTTATTATTGTAGAGAACTAAATAAAGATATTTATTATTTATTTATATTTGCTACATAGTCCAAAGAACAATCTTTGTTCTTCGAAATAAACTTGGTAGAGTACCTAAAGTTGACAGATTATAAATTTTCGACACAGTTAATCTATAAATCACAGATAATAAATTTTATGTTGTTGCCAACAGATACGGTCATCAGACACACAGATCTTTAGAAAAAAATGTTAGTGAGGACTACCTATTGAGTTCGCAAGTCTAGTAGGAAGGTAGTAAGTACACACACATGCTCACAAAAGGCTTAGGTACGCCAATTAATGTCAACGACAGATTACCGATTAGTTCTGACATTTTCGGCAGCCACTGTTTATTTGTACGTCACGAACAGATAGACTTTTCTTTAGGTGATATATTGTGAATGTCTCTGATGCCTGTCTGCAGGTTATTATTTGCATACCCACTATAATTAGTAATAATAAATTGGTCAGAAAGCTTCACTCTTCTAATATCATTAATATTAGTAATAATAAATAATAATCATTTATTTCAGGCTACAAAGGCCCATAGATAAATACCTTATAGACTAACATACATATATTATAATAATGAATGTGTTAATAGGTAACTGAGAACTATGTTAGTAGTAGTGGTAGTCTGGTGGTAGCACTTCCATTATTTTTTCTTCCTTTGGACTTAAGCGCGATCAGTAGCACTTCCATGACACTACACTTTCGTCATGACAGTGACAAAATAACAAGAAAATAAACAAATGAATTGTTAAGCCGGGGACACATTGCTGGAACGCGTCCGCGGACGCGTCCAATAGCAGCGACTTATAGGCATCTGTGTAATGTAAATGTATGTAACTGTGCACACTATCGGATGTAAGTTGCGGACGTAACCTTGGGCCGCCCTTGAGCATTCTGACGTCCGCGGACGTCCTAGCTAGATCGCTCTGGGCCGCTGGATGCCAAACGACTGTCACACAACAATGTGTCACCAGCTTTACTCAAGCTGTTGGACGCATAGGGCATGCGACCGACCAAAGTCTTTGGAGGAGGCCTATGTTTAGCAATGAATGTCCTGTGGCTGATAATATGGTGATTATAGTGAAGTAATGGAAAATAATATAAATGTCAAAAGTCGTTCAGAATATAATACAAAAAATACACAAAATAAAAATAAAATGTTTATGTCAGGTTTGACCCATATTATACTGAATTCCTATGGACATACAATTTTATATAAACACAAACAAGACTATATAGGTAGTAGGTAGGTATAATATAGGTATCTTATCCGTAATAACAATAAAAATGTTTACAAGAAATTTTACATGATGAAGTTAAGTAGGTTTAATAATGTTACCTATCATAAATCGATAGTCATCAAACAATAAATTCAACAGATAAATAGAGAACCATACCCGTTTAAAGTTTAGGTGTTTTAATGAACATTGCCATCAAATATTAATAAACTTGCAAAGGAATTCGATATGATGTTCCATACACAAGTTTCAATTAGAGTACCACAGCCTTCACTACATTACTTTAAAATAGATTTAGTTAGTAACTAATAACTGACGAATGAAAAGGATAATAAGTACAATATGGATATAGGTAATGCGAAAATGTATGTGTGTTTGTTTGTATGTTGTTTCTCCTTCACGCCAAAACTACTGGACAGATTGTGATGAAACTCAATAGGTAGATGTCTGAAAACCTCGATTAACAGATCGGTTACTTTTTATTCTAGTATTTCCACGGGATCGGGACTTACGCGGGTGAAAGTGAGGTGCAGCTAATAGAATATTAATTAAATTAAACTGTTAAACGTAAAGTTATGTGAAAAAAAATAAAAAATCTGTAAGTGTAAAAGTGCTAGAAATAGCGGTGCTATAAGCTATATGTCGGAAAGTAAGTTCGTAGCAAAGTCATTGAATGCAACCGGCCGCAGAATCTGCGCTTAAGTGTGCGGTTGTGGCGTTTATTTTAGCTTACACAGCCTACACTAAAACGTGGTTGGAAATAATGTCGGTAGATAGATGGATTATATAACGTTTAGATCAAGTAAAAGGTGGTTTGAAAATGAGGATAAAAATAAAGCCTGATAGAAGCATTCTGAAGCACCTCAAGTTTTTAAGTCGTTTTGTGCGTGGTTACATGACTTGATAGATGACAAAAATATAGCATTTACGAGGCTTTTTATGTTTAATTTCTACATTCTGAATGAGTAAAAATTTATATTTATTTGTGTCATTACTCATAGAAAAATGAAGAAGTCACTGCAATTACAGCGTTGGTTTTTTCAGTCCTACAATGTGCAAGTGTAGAATGAAAATGGGTATCTATACCTCCGTCGTCGCTCGGTGCAATGTACTCCCATTTTCTCAAAGTTGGTTAGAAACAAGGACTTTCTATATGCCTATAGAAGAAGAACGAACAATAGTAACAAACTTTTGTCCTAAAACTTGACAGTATTTCCATCGTTAGCTTAAAAAAATTACTATGTGTTTTTTCTTAAGGTCACAAAAGTAAATCATATACTTTTACACGTTATATTGCATGAAGGTAGGTCTTGATTATAAAGGCTATATAGTTACTTACGTCCCCTTACCTCTTGACTTCACTCACCTAATCTTCAACTCTTAACTCCAATGAAGTAGAAAGTTCGATACGATTCCACTGAAAAGTACAATCAAATACAAACATTTATACGAGTATAATACTTAAACAGCAATGACATTTCCCTTAACAACTGAATAAAATTGCTCATTGAACACCTACCGTGACAGGCGGCAACAGTTATTTCAGAAGTTGGATCTAAATATAGCTATTGATTTATGCGTTAGAAATTGTGATGATGACGCAAGTAATTTTAGTAATTAAGTAAAACGTTTTGTTTAACAAGCTTATTGTTCGGAGTCCGTTTAACATTAAGTAAAAGGTTATATTGGTTATATACATTTTGAGGACAAAAATGTTTGTCACTACGTAACTGTTTATGGCATATAGGCAAAGTATGATTGAATGAAGACCGGTTTTAGAAAATGGCAGAGTGCTTCCAATTGTATTAAATATTGTACAAATTGTGCTACAAAATCATAAATTATCACCATATTATTATGTTTAATTTATACATATAAAATGCTTTGTCCTGAACGACTGACTGGCTGACTGACGGGTCAACGTACAGCCTAAACCGCTGATTGTAGAGACCTGAAACTTGACGGGTGTGTTCTTTGTATGACGTAGTTATCCGATAAGAAAAGATTTTCCGAAGATGAGCAAAGTTTGTATGGGACAACGTGATTTGTTGGTCCAATCTACGTTTACGGCAACGAAGTCGCGGGCAAAAGCTAGTAGACTATTTTCCTTAAACCCGAAAGAGTGTAGGTATAGGTATACATACAATGCAAAACTTTCGATGTAATTGTAAATTATGGAGATCCTGGAATAACCTCATTCAATATACATATATTTCTGATATTTTTAGGGAAAGGAACACTCGGAGAAACCATGAGACAGAGCTAGTAAAGTTATATAACTTACTAAGGTAGAGTTAAATTCCATCTCAACCAATGGCAATAAAAGGCGTAACCGCACAAGTATTCAATAGAATCGTGATAAACCGTGATTTAAATCCGGTTTTTTTGATAAAAAAGTAACTTTTAGGCAAAAAGTGTTCGGTAAGGCACACGCGTGGGAACTCAACGCCGAAGTTAACAGACAATTGATGGAATAACGTCAATAAATAAATTGTTTAATAGGTAGGTACGGAATTGGATGGACAATTTTAAGTAAAGACTTAAGTTAGTACAAAACAAACGGTTGCACTTCAGGAGCGCCGACAGAAGTGAAAAATTATTAAAAAAAAAACTTTAAACTTAAAAACAAAAAAGCTGCGTCTCGTAATGGTGTCGCGTGTTCAGAGGTTTTATCTCATCTAAAAATATGCGTACCGCGCTAAAAGAAGTTTTTACTTCAAAAACGAAATCAACTATAAACAATACAATTCAAAGTAGGTACTGAATAACTGACTGATATTATGGACAGCTACAGGACAGCTTAAAAAAATGGCCGGGTTGAGCCAAAATGTTAGTGACGTAGGCAACCGCAAAGAAAAGATTTTGGAAAATTTTGTCCCTACACGGACTAAGTCGCAGGTAATAAAGCTAGTCAACGATAAACATGGTAGGCGGAGTGGGGGGTGTTAGGTTTTATTTTCGTTACGGAATTTCTTGATTCGGTCGCCGCGCTCAAAGCCCGCGATAAAAGCTATGCAATAGCTTAAAAATATCTAAGAAGTGAATTCCACTAGAGTAAAATCAATAAATTAATTAGTAAAATCCCCTTGTGATGAAAAGTCATCAGATTACTTGTTGTTATTCACTCCGGAATATATTTTTTCTTCATAGCTTTGTTATGTTATAAAAATTTGAAGGTTTTAATTGCATTTTCAGAATATTGTTAGTAGAATCTGAATCTTAGAACGTAATTGATAAACATTATACAGTTTTACAAAATATAAACATATCTGAAGTTCCTAAATTTCGTTAAATTTTTCTGTCTCCAATAAGTATTTATTTTACTGAAATATATAAATTGACAGATCATTTTAAGTAGATAAATACACTGAATAGAATTTTTGTAAACAATTACATATTTATTGAAAAGGCTAGACATATAGTCGCCATAAGAATCTAATACACGAATAACAATTTCATCCAATCGATGAGTCAAAATTCAATTGTTTAATAGCACCGAATCGATCATTATATTTGCGTATCGGACAAACGTAATCGTGTCTAACAACTACTAAAACATGTAAAACTCTCTAGTCGATTGTTCTCACACTACGATGCGTGAGAACGTCAAATCACAGAATTGAACAGTCTAACTGTTTAGCAATTAAATATTTAAAAATGGCAGCAAGAATTATAGCGGGACGGGAGCGCAGCGAACGCAGGTGTGTTCGAGGTTTGGGGGCGTCGAAAATCGAAGGTAATCGGACTTTGACTCGAGTTTTTCGGAAAAATCGGTATCGTTGATCGATCGATTTTCACAGCGGATAAAGCACGCACGTGTCGTGATCCGACTCGACAATCATTCGATACACTTTTGTATCTCGATTGAGACGGAACTGTGGTCTTAGTTCCTTACTTGTTCACTGAAGAATTTAAATCCGAGACATTTTTGTAAACTTATATTTTGTTTTATTTTCATTGTCATTGCATTTCAGTGCGCTGATAACAAATTTGAATGAGGTAATATTTAAGAAAATTCTAAATTCGGAAAAGTTTAATGAGTAGTAAAAGTAAAAGAGAAATAAATTCTGATCATTACTGCATGGAGGGAAATACAATCAATAATTTCTATTGTATTTTCTTTTGTAATTTATTTTTAGTACCTAATATCTCTGTGATAAAACAGAATGTTAATATAACTCACGAACTGTGAAAACATCGACACAATTCTCAAGACCCGTGTTAAAGGCGAGACGACATTTATTAATACCAGAAGACATTCCAATATCCAAAATTGCTTTCAAGAAAGCTATTTAGCGGCGTAACGAAAGCATTTGTTTAGCAAAAATTTACAATCACCCTACAATATTTGAGTACGGCACTTGACTTTATCGTTTCTATTGGAAGTTCTCACGAGAAATAAACTGACAGCATTCCGCTCAAACGTCCAAAAAGTTGTCTAACAAATGCGAAAGTCGTGCATGTCCGTTGATCAGTCGACCAAAAGAGTCAACATTGTCATCTACTTTTTATCATCGTTGTCGTGGAGCTCCTGTTGGGCTATAATGAGCAAATTTAATTGAGCACTGTAGCTAATTTGCAGTTGATTTACAATTATATTTTGGACTATTTTAGTACCAACTTTGTAGGTGTTACTGCTCTTACTGTTACTAGAGGGCTGCTAACTCATCAAAATAATGAACGTAGAGTTACTGTTAGACCGTGGTAGACCACCAATGAGATGGAAAGACGATATCAAACGACGCGCAGGTCATGATTGGATGACAATGGCTCTAGACCGTCAGGAGTGGAAGAGGATGGAGGAGGCCTACGGCCTGGATTGGACAAACAAAGGCTGAGATAGATAGATAGAGTTACTGTTAATCAAAAACTAACGCTCTCCGCCCACATGGCTGTTTTAGACGCGGGTCCACAAACAGCACAAAACAAGATCGACGACAAACAAATGTCAGTTCTGGTACGTTCTATAGATAGTAGACTGAGAGAGAGACCTTAAACGGTCGGTCGGCTGACAGCTCGTAGAAGTCGTAGACCGTCACATCTGAAAGCAAACAAAAAGCTGTTTCATATTATCAACTATTGGCAGACTTCAAGTATGTATGCAAGTACTATAATAACCTAGTCACCGTTTTTTGACATAAAAAGCACGAAACTAATCATAGTAGTTAGGGTCTATTAGAAATTCCACTTGTACCTAGGATATTAAAAATTTTGTGAAAGTGATAGGCATCAATTTAAATTGAAAAAATTAGTTATTTATTGAGATGATTGTTTCTAATCGATATAACGTCTATAATAACGGATTTCATTACAACGAGTACATTACAAAAGGACGGACGTTTGCCCATGTTTTTGTTTAACATTTAGTCAGTGTGCTAAGAATTGTCGGTATAAAAGATACGAGGGTGTCGACACGGCCTTTTTGTTTTCTAATTGACAATAGAAATACTTTCGACGCTCAGCAGTTCCTGAGACGTCAAACTGTGACCCTTTAGAGAGTAATGTTAAGTAATGTAAAATAATGTAACATGCCTTGTTTTGAACAAATTATTAGTCTGGTTTAACATAGAGGGTCGAACAAACGGTCGTGATTCCTGTTAGTGACTTTAGTTACAATGATTTATTTATAGTAGATGAGTCATAGGTAGCTATTAGTGATGGGTATTGTCTTATACGTGTTTAGCGAGCGCACAGCGCGACCTCTCACAGCTGGAAGGCTTTGCGTGTTTACAAACATTTTATAGAGGTGTTATGTTTAATGGCTTCTTTAGAAGGCAGTTAGAAGGTAGACTTTATTGTTCCGTTGACAATGATTGAGCGTAGGTGTCTATGATTGAAATAAAACAAAGAAATGGATTTTGCTGTTTAATAGGTATTTAGATTTTTAGAGTCAATTAAAAAAACATCTACCTAAATGGACCATGGCCATGGACCTTTGGAAGGCGTGGGTCCAGCTGAAACCAACACAAAGAGGCTCTTTACTGTAACAAGTTTAATAGCAAAGTATCATGTGGTCACCACACTGGCGATTATCTCTGTCTGCACTATTAAATGCAGTCAAGGACAACCTCCGGTTGGGCACATAATATCGCTCAACGGTATCAATGACTTGACTACTCCTATTCCTAGATAAAATTAATATTATATTTTATATTATAAAAATATCTTAAAAGGGTAAGAAATTTCAACAGTAACGCGATGACACCCAGTCACTAGAATTGACAACCTCATTTCCTTGAGAGCCTAGTCGAAGAAAACTGAAAAAATCAATATCTAAGCTGGATCTTCATTACCTACATTTAAAAGGTTTCATTCCAAATAAGTATAAAATTACCAAAAGCAACAGTAATCCAGATTGGGATTGACTGGTCAGAAATCGCTGTAGTTCTAATACTAAATTTAATTTTAAAGACTACCAAATATTTAAAAGCAAGAATTAAAATAAGAAGTACGTTTTCGAAAACAATAAGTATTATCGCCTAAATTCTTCGTTGTCCAACTTCATTTGTCGTCAGAAACAATAGCAGTTACGATCTGTTTCTTAGCAGTTACGACCTAAACAGTCTTACACAAAGGATCTAACAGTACACAGGGACAATTTTATTGTTTTACTGCTCGGCTCCCGAAGCCGCAGGAGGCAGCACCCTTAAATTTTCAAACTTTTAAACAAAAATACGGGCAATTAAATAGATTTACAACCATTTCACACTGTTCCTAGAATGTTGGAACTGTCATTTGTTTAGTTTCTCATGACGAATCAGTGATGATCGGACGCCGTTGTCAGAAGTAATATGAATTATTAAGAGTCTCTATATGGAGAAAAATTGAATATTTATGATGTTAGTTGCTGTTTTATTGTTCTTTATTGGGAAATATTACTTGCTCTTTAATCACTGAATGACAAAAGTTTGTTGTTCTAACCTTATGTCTGTCTGTTGTTCTTTGTAGATTATACATATATTATCGAAATTAATTAATCCTTAGTAATCCTTACACATCATAAGAATCTAAAAACAAAATGTCCAAGTTATCAAAACGACACAGGATTCTATTGAAATCGGAATGTTTAATAAATAATGATTTACTTCATTAAAATCGGTCCAGTCATTTAAAAGTAAATTTTTGTCAATGATTTGTTTTAATTTGTTTGACAAAAACTTGTTTGGTTCACACTTTTAATTACTGTGTATAGTCTAGAAGAAATTAATCGTAAACTTGAAACGAAATGTCTGTTTTTATAATCGTTTTAGAGTATTTTTATCCGTTCGTAAAGACTTGACACACTGTAGTAAATAAAATATTGGCTCTATCAATTTTGTACCAAATCAAGGTTCTAGGAAAATAAATTCATATTTATTTCTAAAACACATAAACAACTTGTGCTAGGTTAAGTACTGAATGTATTTAAGTTTCTTTTAAATGTTAAATTAATGGCAAAAAAAAACAACTAAATATTGCAAAATCTTTAAATTAGTGAGCTGTTCCTTTACATACAATTTAATACTTTTAAAAATCAATATTTTTAACCGTGCTCATTTGCGTCAGATTTGCGTAGGACCCACAACCAGTGAACGGATATAAAACATTTTAATACATAACATAAAACAACCTTAAGAAGTCAAAATATCTCAATTGGTTACGCACAAAATCCTTCGTTAATGTATGGCAAACCACACAATTAGGACCTCACGTTGTCCTAAGAACAATAGTTTAACTACTGTTCGGTAGCGAATAAGACCCCTGTGAAGCGACACCACTCAATCTGAGACCACAAACAAGTAAGTACATTATTCTAAATTCTTTTCATGAGGTTATATTGTTGTTAACCAAACTATGATGCTACCGGTGGGTGGTTTGCACTATGTGGTTCGTACCTGATGACAGATCTGTTGTTATTGATTGCTTCCTGTGGAAATATTTTGGTGAGTTGTTGGAAATGTTATGTTGGAGTTTTCCGAAGCAAGTACGCGAGGTAATAGCTATAAGTACCTAATTACTTACATTTAATTAATTATACTTACTTACGTGTGCAATTTGGGGGTCTTCATGTCGCGAGTAAATACGTATCTTCTATAGGAAGGCGTACTGCACGTAAAAAAATTATGACGCTGGTATGTCAAAAAGTTATGTTGGTCACATCATTTATAAATTTTAATAAGGAGTCAGTACGCACCTATGTCCTAAAAGGATGCTATGTTAAAAACTCGTAGCTCTTGTTATTTCAAAGATTTCGTAGATAAATAATTAATTGACGAGGGAAACTATTATACCTACTGATCAACTTTTAATTTAGAATGTCAAAAAATAAAATTAAGTTGGCACAGCCATAACTTCGGTCTGCGACCGAAGAAACAATAAAAAATTCAGTTGGTTTTAAATATCTAAATGCTTTACTTTCTATGTTCTATAATTTACTCTGTATCTGTTTTGGACCTGTAATAAAAAATTAACAGATCTCCGTGATTCTAGGTAACAAGATTTTTTTGTAAAAAAAATGCGTCCAATGAAACCATATTCTATGGAAACGAATAATTAAGTTCGGATTAATTCATACTGTATTTCATGATACGAACTAAATAAATTAGATTCGGTCGGAGTCAGAATTGCAGACTCACCGTAGAGTTCTAGAATTACTTTTATTAGAAAAGTATATATAAGTAGTATATCTAGCAACCATAACACAGGTCTAGTTACCTACTTAGCTTGGGGCTAGATGACGATGTGTGGAATATCCTGCAATATTTAATTATTTATTTTATGTTTTTATTCTGAAAACCTTTATGTTATAAATTCATGAGTTTAAACTGGTAAGAGAATATAATGTATTATAATGACTGTAGGATCTTTGTTAATAAATAAAATAAAATAATAAAGTAAGAGAGCTTAGAATCTTGCTAGAGTTGAAAACATACTAATAGCAGTTTTGGAGCTCTACGGTGGGTCTGCATTCTGACTCTGACCGTAATTTGAAACATCAAAAAGATAGAGATCTCCACAACGACAGAGCCCACCTCCAAACACCTCAATGAGGAACGCCACCCAGGCTCTACCACACAGGCGCAGGGTAAAATGGGCGTCACTACTTTGTCACATAGTGAATTCACAAACTAACATCAATAGAAATATATCGTTCAATGAAAGAACACCGGCTAATTCGTAACTCATACATCAAAAGGTACAGTATGCTACATTTTCTTAAAAGACCGACATTTATTGACATTTATGTTATATCATTGTGTGTGGCGATTGCAATGAATGATAGTGAGGTGGCTGATAATAGGTGTGAAGTGTTAGGGTATTGTGACTTTTATTCCATAGACTGGGGTAGGTAGATATGCGATTTATGCTGCAAGCTAAAAACACAGTAGCGTCAAACGATCGTAACGTTTGAAAATTTCTAAATATCATAAAAATCCAGTGAAATGCAGGTTGATATTTTTTACATACTTACTGATTTTTTTAAACTCACACGATTTGTATTCATAATAATATTTCCCCGGGTCTGCCTACTCTAGTCTCTATTCTTATAGTATTATATCTCTAGTTTAAAAAAACTCATTTACCTACTAAAGAACTACAAAATATATGTACATGCATATATGCACACTATTGCACACACTGTAGCTGCGTCTCATAACGGTGTTGCGAGTTCAGAGATTTTATGTCATCTAAAAATATGCGTACCGCCCTAAAAGTTTTCACTTCAGAATCGGTTGATAAACAAAGAAGATATGCGCGAACATCCATTACAAAAATACGTACTACCGAATTGAGAACCTTCTTCATTTTTTGAAGTGGGTTTAAAATACGCGGGAAAATAAATACTATGTAACTATCTACTAAACTCTATTAATAACAATCATTTTCTTACTTTTGCACAGAGTTATGCTTAACAATTTTTAGCTTGATCGTAACCCAGGACTTTACCTTTTTATGAAAATGGTACCTAAAAATTTTAGTCGATTAAGAAAATTATGACCTTTCAAAAGAGATTTTATTACCAAACTTGTTAAATACTGATCATCAATCAATTTATTCATTAAATATGAAAATTTATGTGACGTAAATTGACGTCAAACGAAAAGTATATTCTCTAAAAGTAAGTTTAATAATTTGAGAAATTTTAGCAAGACGCTATCCTTAACGTAAGCAAATATAGGTTTGCACTATAAGAACCAGAAACGAATAGAAAACTTACTTACTTTACTTTTCTTTTGTAAATCTACACTAATATTATAAAGAGGAAAGATTTTTTGTTTGTTTGTAACGAATAGGCTCCGAAACTATTAGACCGATTTTGATGAAACTTGGTATGAGGATACATTGATTCATTGGGAATAACATACATTTTATTCCGATATTCTTACGAGATCGGGAGTTACGCGGGTGAAACCGCGGAGCGCTGGTAATGTATAATACGTAGAGAAACAGCCGGATCTGAACAATAAAAATATTTATTCCACCCACGGCGGGAACCGAACCAGCAACTGTCTGTGTCGAGAAAGAATGCGAGAATTTATCTACCGCGCCACAGAGTTCGTCGTCAACTTCAAAATGTAGGAAGTAGGTAAGTTTGCGTTAACTTTGTAATATGGAATGTTTCCAGGTCACTTTATCGCCATGTTTCAAGATGCTAACATAACTTGCTGAATGTTGGAATTCTATCCTTTTCATTTTTATTACTAGAAATTCTTAACAAAGGTTTACAAGTTTTCAAGTCTTTAAGAACATTGAAACTGACGACCCAGTTGGCATAATGGTCACCAAGCCGGGCTGCCAAACACAGGGTTGCGGGTTCGATACCCGCCTCAGACAAGTATTTATGTTTAGATATTTATCTGTGGTCTGGTTTTTTCTATAAGTATATATTTACAAAAGAAAAGTATATAAGTGGTATATCCGTTGTCTAGCATCCATAACACAAGTCAAGTTACTTGGCTTGGGGCTAGATGGCGATGTGTGGAATGTCCTGTAATATTTATTTATTGAACTTGCTTTTTGTGGCTATTTGTGTACATAAGTTAATCTATTCTAGTATGATAAAATATTTGATTGTTTGTTTGTTTCAATTGAATAGGCTTCGAAACTACTGAACTGATTTAGATGAAATTTTGATAATATGAGGATACCTACATTGATTCATTGGGAGTGACATACACAAGGCATAGGCATATTCATAACGTTCATAAAAACATAGATAGAGTTTATTCCTTTACTTTCTCTAATAAATCTTTACTGCAACACTAATTTACTCTAAAGGTAATTTGTCATCATTCATCACATGGTATCTCTAGCCAATGAAAGCTTTTCATATTTAAGTAACGTGAGATTGCAGATTATAATGTCAACACAATTATACAGGCATATTTTTGTTCTACTATCTTTTCTAATCTAGACTCATTTTTAGGGTTCCGTAACTCAAAAGGTAAAAAAAGGAATCCTTATAAGATCACTCTCTTGTCCGTCTGTCTGTCTGTCCGTATGTCACCACCGATTTTCTCAAACGGAAAGGTCCACCACCTAGCTATTTGAAATTTATACCAGACTAGCGACCCGCTCCGGCTTCGCACGGCTATATTATGTACGTATTATACATAAAAACCTTTCTTTTGAATCACTCTGTCTATTAAAAAAAACCGCATCAAAATCCGTTTCGTAGTTTTAAAGATCTAAGCATACAAAGGGAAATAGGGACGGCGAAAAGTGACTTTATTTTATACTATGTAGTGATACTGAAATTGATAGCCCCTATTATTTTTTAATTTGCTTCCAAGTACGGACTTTTTGTTCTCTTTTCTTTTATAAAACTATTAAGGTTACATTGGTTGTTCATACCGAATTTGTCGTAAATTATTTACGACAAATACGATAATTACTCACACATATGGATGGTTATGGAGATTTGAATAAATACTTTAAAATTACGATAACTCGATTATTATGGAAACCAATCCAGTGGTTTGGACAGTATAAGAATAAATTAAAAAAGATAGGCGCGAAAATCACAACCCTTTCCTTGAAGCCGGGTAAAAAAGAAAATCTAAGGAATATATTTGTTCCGCAAAATAACATAGAACCAAAGTGGATAATGTCAAAACAAAACACGGGTAAAATGAGAGTGGTTTGAACTTGGTCTAAGTGTACTTACTCCTATAATGTCGTTCAACATAGTTCAACAAAGATTTGTTGAACACAAAGATTCGTTCATACAAAATTCAAACTTTTGAATTTGACATTTCATTAAAACTTTTAATCGTCAGTACAACTTTTCAGCAGGTACTCTGCCTTATGAAGATAATGTGTTATATTGATTTTGATCACAATAATTTTATGTCTGTGTAAATCAACTACAAAAGGGTACAGATAGATTTACAGCATTGTAAAAACTACGACCATAAAACTTACACGAACAGTAGCTACTTGTTTGTTTTCCACAAAGCTGTGACAATGTAGGTAGATAACTATCGATTTCCTGTTTCCCCCAGATTTAGTGTCAATGTCATAAGCGAAACAAAGGATTGGTGGGGCTCCGATGGTTTTTTATACACATATAAAACTACGACAATGATACTAGGTTGTTTCAACGCTGCGAATTATAAAACAAGATTTCATTTGCTTTCCCGCATGTGTTTTAAGACGTTTAGTTCTTTTACAAGCCTTTATTTCGTTTCACCTCTCCCGATGTTTGTCATCAAAACTTTTTTTACGATATTCATTAACTATCTTATTTAACGTGCGTATTTTTATAAAATATTATGTATTTTATTATTATGATCATTTAGAATATTTTATTTTCTATTTCTATTTATTTTCCTCCTTATATTCCTATCACGTTATGTACAACCCACACATCCCCTTCTTTAATTCTTGTCCATCCAAAGGTTCCCTGGATATCGCTTTTAGCGATAAGGCTGTTCTTTTTGTAGCAGGAGTTTTTGTTAGAATTAAGGTTTAAAGTGGTACAATAGAGAGTTTATCTATCTATCTTATTGTATCAAAAACAAACACAGAATAAGCAGACGTTATAAACTTATATCTTTTCCTACTTTCTACTTCCTATCCTAACTAATATTAAATTAAATAAACTACCTTCTTACATTTATTAAAAATTCAATAAATAATAATAATCATTCTAATCTTATTATGGAGTTTAAGGATGTATGCAATTTAATTTTTGGTATACATATTAGTTTTATAAGCCTCTTTTTTTTTAACTTGCGTTATCATTGGTCGAAGTTAGCAATGTTATTTTGTTTTAGACTTTCATTACTTACTAAAAATACTACCTTTAGTTAAAATAATAATTTATCGGTTTAAATTAAGTACAGACTATTCAGCTTCATAAATTGTAATTGAAAACACTTAAATTAATTAGTTTAAAAATAAATTAATTGAATCTTGCGCATCAGATCTTATCAAAATGACTGGTTTTCACTTTTCATTATAGGGATACCATCAATGCAGATAAGTATAACACATCAATAATAAATAATAAACTAAGCCGCGCCCTGCCGTTTCACCCGCGGAATTTCAGCGAAAATGTATGAATAGTACTAACACTCACAATTTTATGCATCTATAATTTGAGAAATATCAATAAAAATGATACTCAGGAATAAAGAAAACGTCGTCTAATAAAATAAAGTTAAAAACAAGAAAATAAATTCAAGTTTGTCACAATTTTTTTAGTAAGTATCAGCAAAACTTTTATGAAAATCTTTCAACGTAGGTACTTAGATTCTTTTTACTAATAATACCCAGGAATCAAGAAAATGTCGTCTAATAAAAATAAAGGTTAAAAGAAGAAAATAAATTCAAGTTTGTCACAAAAGTTTTAGTAAGTAGGTATCAGCAAACTTTTTTGAAAAATCATTTAACGAACTTAGATTTTTTTTTCAATAAAAATACCATAAATTTCGGTATAGTAGTTCACAAAATTTTAGCTGCAAGTAGCAAAAGTAGAAAACGTCGTCTAATAAAAATAAAGTTAAAAACAAGAAAATAAATTCAGGATTATAACAAAAGTTTTGCTGTAGGTAGCAAAACTTTTATGAAAAACCGTTCAACGAACTAAATTTTTTTTTTCAATAAAAATACCTAACTTTCCAATAAATAATATCGCCCTAGTTTACAAAGTTAACAGATGAACAATAGAACCCTTACAAACGAGGCATGACCGAACGACATTTACATTTACAACCCCCTATAAATTCACCCTAACTTATAATAAATCGCAAAAGTAAATAAACGGCGACCATTACTGCCCTGATTATTTCACCCCCTTAACTAACACCGCCATTTTGTTTCTTTTTTTTGACTAAGGTTTTTAGAGCAGTTTTTAGAATTATGATTTTTAGTTCGTATTATTCTAACAGCTGCGTATACCATTTCGATAAATAAGTTCGTCAATATTTTTATTCAATATCAGAGAAATATTACTTTTTGTTTAAAAATGTTCAACATTTTAAACCTTGGACTCGTATCATTATTTTTATTTTGTTGTTTTAAGTTTGAAATGTACGGATTTCGGTCTGAATAATAAACTTTTATTTATTTATTGTCCTACCTACTCTTTTAGGACAGCAAAATTGACTTTCACAACCAAAATTAAAACAGTTTAAGACCTAAAACATGACTAACCAACTGTCAAAGTGTCAAACTGATAAAAAAATATTAACTATCTATTTTAGATCACCCATTAAATTAATTTGGCGAGAATAAAGCTAAATTTATCTAACCACAATCTCATGCCAGCCCCCCTAAATCTGTTGTAACATTATTATTATTCACTAAAAAACTAATTTAAAAACCAATATATCGTGTTTGTTGACTTCAATAATAATTTGCATGCCTCCAATGATGTGCTATTACCATCAAAACGCGTCTCGGTTGCTCTCAACAACGTAGCAATTAAAATCAATGAACTTAAAATGAGTACCCGAAACGAGGAGTCGCACAAGGTAACACAATTACACACTAAAAGCACATGGGCTTATAAATTAAGTTTATAAAAAAATAGTAACACTTTTAACCTTTGCATTTGACGCGATAAAAATACTATAAGTAACTATTTTTTGTAATAAAACTTAACAGTAGTAGGTAGTTAGTATAAGTAATTTTCTTTTCTACTCTTTCTACTCTACTCGTTACGTTTTGTGGTTTCAACCGCGTAAATCTCAAATAGTCTCAAATCCGTTAAAAGTACTTACGGTAGAGTGTTTTTTTTTCAAATAATCAAAACCGTCTAGCCGTCTCGCAAAACATCGGAGCAACATTACAGTACTCTACACGCAGAGAAAAATGTTGTTAGACGTACGAGAAATCTCGTGCAAATGCAACCAGAACTTCTGTTTGGATCCGTGACAGCAGTCCCACTAATTGTCTTTACCAAATATTTTTTTATTGAGGACCAACTAGAAATTATTGTACACACTACTAGTTTACTAGTATATACGGAGAAAACGTAATTTCTATTGAAATTACGTCGATTCAAGTACGTTCAGTCGGTTTGGTTACTCGGTGAATATATTACTTGTGAATGGTTTAATTTTTATTTGTCTTCCAAACCACATAACATCATTCATTTAACTTTACTAATAAATCAAGTCGCACTATTTGTTTCCGATTCCCAAATCAACCCTAACAGATAAATGGATTTGATACGTTTCAGCGGGCATCGTTCAATGTTCATTTCTGCCATACTAGCGACCGATGCCGACGGGCTCATTCAATCAATCACTTCGTAGTTCGTTTTAAATGAACGGGACTGTCATGTGTGAACTTTTATCGGGAAAGGATTAAATCTATACGAAGTCAAAGGTTTTGGTAATAGAAAGAAATATTTTTTTATTTTCTGAACTGTACAAACACGTAAAAATAACTTAAACGAAAAATCAGAAAGAGACAAAGAGTAGTACAGCACTGGTCCTCAGTACGATGCTAGAGTAAGAAGCCCTACCGCTCGCTGGGTTTCTTTTCTTTATTTATTTCAAAATTTATCCACGTGTTTCAGCGAAGGGGTTTTAATACGAAAGGTTTTAGACGTCTAGGCGAACAAGTTTTGTTCTACGACTTTTGGAAATTCGAACTTTTTTTTCGATAATTCTGAGGGAATTTATACTTGAAAATCAGCGGTAACAAAAACGAAATATTCGAATTTCCAAAAGTCGTAGAACAAAAGTTGTTTGCCTAGACGTCAAGAACAACCCCCTTTCGTATTAAAACCCTTTCGCTGAAACACATTGTATACATGGCTTGAGAAAAGCTGCAAACTGTCTCTTTGAAATGAGATCCAAACTATGGTCATGGTAACATTTGACCACCACCGAAATCTTTTCACCGTTTATTTGTTTGTTTCCCTTACTTTAATCCTTCCTTTACTCAAAGTTTTCCTAATTTCCACCCAGAGTTTATTCAAGCTACTTATTGGGAGCTTGTTATTAGGATTTGTTCGCGTCTCGTTTGTATTAGGAAAACCCTTGTTTATCTTGATCTCGATTAGCTAGTAAATTAATATAAACGTTGTTTATTTAGGTTTTTCACAATTCGTATTTTTAGGTTTACCAAATTTTCAATAAAAATCCTTAAGAATTAATAGAAACATTATTAGAACATTAAATACTTATTTATTAATATAATAAAAAAGTTTAGTTTAATAAAATTAAACATTTTTATTAAATTAATAAATAATAACATTCATAAATAAATAATAAATCTCATAATTTACAAAAAAATAGTTAAATATAACTATTACTATATAAATATAAATTATGAATTATTAGAAAAAAGCAATAGAAGTAATTTAGGTACCTACAGATGAATTACTAGAACATGCGGGTTTTAATTAATCAACCGATTAAGATGTGTCGTTATTTATCCATACCTACCTATTTTCATTTAGGTTCACTCCCAAACCTATAGACTTATATATTGACAAATTTAAATACACCTAAAAGATTGAAAGACCTCAAAGAACTTGAGTTGATTTTAAGTCTAAGATGGCATATTAATAAAATATCTAAGTATTACAATTCATAGTTTATTCATAACATTTGGGTTACGAGTACCTGATTTATTTTGTAAAGATAGTCGCTAATTCATTCGTTGTACTTTTTTTATGAAAACAACCTGCGAGCTATATATTGGGCATCCGTAAAATCAAATATATGATGGTGAGATAAGTGTAAAATTAAGTGTTAAAATAAGTGTAGAAATGCTGATTAGATTCAGGTATTTAGTTGCTCCGGGCCGTTGATTGAGTGGTCACATTTCTACTGCTAGAGCGTATCCGATACGGCGTCATATCACAATTCTATGCTTAGTTTGTTCCATTGTGAATACTGTTGAATTCATGTCATATGCCTAATTATAACACACATAATTTGAGTGTGCACAATCGATTGGACAATCGAATTAACTCGAATCATCGTTTAGACTCTCGATTAAGATTCACTTTACATTTGACTTTATCTCTTTTTGTTAGTTATTCGTCGAAATGCGTTAGTATCTACGCTTTGTTTTCGCGGCCTCGTTCAGACAGAGATTGATCTTCGACTCTTCGAACAATTGATTCTTTGAACAGGTTCTGATGCCTTTGTTCAACTGACGACTACTAGTATTACACATGGGAATCACCAATCAAACGCTTGACGGCTACGGCTGACGGTTTCGAGGATCTCGACTGATGTGCAATCAGTCTTTGTAAGTACAGAAGTAACTCGTTATTAATCTGCGCGACTTCAATATATCGGGGCTCGTCAATCATTCTGACTCGATTTATTTTTCTTCAAAGATTTGAATATTGGATGTAATTTAAATTCCTTATGAGAAGTATTGTGTGTTTTTGTTGGCAACAGGTAGGTACAGAAGTTGTGGTCCTTTATCATGTGTTATTAATGCCATACAAATATCCATAATAAATAATAAAATATAGAAACACTTTTCAGTTTCAGTTTTTAAAGTACGTGCCTTTGTATACCTAGTCTCTTTCTTATGCAGGTGATGCATGAATGAATCGTGAGTACACTGACATTCATAAATTATTCTAAAAATTTAATTTGGCAACCAAATCGTCATGATCATCAACCATTGTGATAATAAGTACCTACAACGAAAATTGATCGTAAAAATTAATTATTCGGCATCGGCACGCTATTCTAATAATCATAAATAACAGCCTCAATCGGATCAAACGCGGTGGGTCCGCGAACAATGTGCGAAACATTAAAAATATCAACAATAGAACTTTTGACTTTCATAGTACATACTCTGAAACAACGCTTCTGTCTACACTTTACAGAAAAATGCTACTCAATATTGAACTTAAATGTAGAAGTTATAAAGCCGAAGTATTCATTTGAAAAGGGAAGCTGGTCTTGGTTTATAGTTGTCGCTCGCGACAGCTGGCGTACCGTGGAAAATCGATTTTCACGTGGGACCGACGGATGTCGCATCTGCGCGCGACTGTACTGACTGCCATGCCGCTTGTCTGCACCCAAAATACGTTACATTTGTGAGGAAAAGTCATATCAATTTGTTGTTGCATGCAATTAATTTTCGTAACGATTTTTTTCTATTTGTATTTTTATTTGAATTTAACAATTAATCATTAGATTTTTTTATTTACTACAGTCATGAACAAAAATCTAATCGGAATTTATAAGTCTACAAATTTTATTTTGGTATTTTTGAATACTAAACGAAACAAAAGTCAAGTTTCCGTGAGAATTAATGAAATTGTTCCGTTTGATTGCCCAAACGTCACATTATTGACAAGCAAACAAACAACAAAAAGTCAAGTATTTCTTTATTTCTAGGACCACACAAGTTTGAAACACAAGCGAAATTAAACGAAAGCTGTCACCGTTTCGAATCGTTTTAACGCAAACGTATAATCGGTTGTATTTGTTTTAAGTTGGCCGTAACCGGGATTTTGAATAAAAACATCAAAGAGGGGTGCGTAAGAGTGAACCCGAAGGAGTAATTATGATTTGTCTCGGTTAAGCGGAAATAGTTTGTGTCGCTATTAATCGCGATCGTATTCTGGGAACGGCTTGGTCCTGCGGCAGTAGACTCCCTGCCTAGACTTGCTGGCAACTTCGCAGGTTTAGGTAACTGCTTTTTCGTCTGACTGCTGTTTGTGGACCCACTATTATGTAAAGTCACATTATCAATTAGCTGAACCCCACGTGACCCAGAGCTTATTCGCATATCTGTAAAAAAATATAGTATCTATTAACTTATTTTGTTATTTTTTTATATTGTATTGTATATTTTTTTTAAAAACAGAATCAGGTAACTTTACTTGCAACCTTACATATTTGCTAGTGAGGTCACGTGGGGTTCAGCTAATTGGTAATGTTACTGTACCATACCTATTGTAGTACAATAAAATTAATCTACATAAATTAGCAGATATTTCTGCAGTCGGGTGTTGGTGAAATAATTGAAGTTTACAAAAAAACTGCTAAGTATGGGAATACTCTCAATATATTTTCAATTTATTAGATCAAAGTAATGCAATTTGATTAAGTAGGCACATAAAACTTCAACTTTTCTTCAGATCTATTTTAATGGTAAGTACAAATATTCTAAACTAAACATTAAAAATTAATTAATTAATAAAAAAACAAATATAAAGTCGGTTTACGGACGATAGTTTTACGTGATAACGTCTAAGAAAAATCGAGATATTTTTGTTATTCCTCTAAATAGAATACAATTATATTTATTCTTTTTTTTTCCTTTACTGATATTTTTTTTATAAGTCTTCATTCATCACTCGTCACCATAACACAAGCTCAGATGAGCGATATTATTATTAAATACACTCATGTTACCATGTTGCATGACGTCATGTTACCGGAACATGACACTTTTGTGAGAATGCAGGTGTTTCATCAATTTATTAGAAGTTATAACGATAAAAAATAATTATAATTATATTTTTATTTTAAACTAGCTGCGCCCCGCGGTTTCACCCGCGTAAGTCCGATGTTTCTCACCGTTTAAACCTTCCCTGGACTACAACAAACACAACAAAAAAAGAATTGGCCAAATCGGTCCAGCCGTTCTCGAGTTTTAGCCAGACTAACGAACAGCAATTGATTTTTATATTATAGATTAATAGTAGGTATTCACATTTTCTTTAACTTGTGTGTGCATTAAAGCGTTCTATCTATCTATCTAAAATTATTCTAAACCTGCTACCAACTAACACACCTACTATATTCCAGCCCAAAAGCAGACCGCACCGCGTCGTCGCTCAAGCGGCACCCGGTGCGTGGATCACCGTGACATATCGCGATTTTCACGCATCCATCCCCGCGCCCGAGTCGCCTTTGTCACAAAGGAAATTAACTACTTATATATAACGCGTATGTGTGTGCCTGTACCGTTCGCAGATGAAGCTAGTAAAATATTTTAAGTGGGATAAGAATGTTAGATTTTGTTTTCGGAACTTAAATTTAAAAAAATTGCAGGACATTTCTCACATCACCATTTAGCCCCAAGCTAAGTAACTAGACTTGTGTTATGCTTGCTAGACAACGGATATACTACCTATATACGTTTCTTTTGTAAATACCTATATACTTATAGAAACAACCAGACTACAGGCAAATATCTAAGAACAAACCCTTTTCTGAGGCTGGAATCCGCAACCTTGTGTTTGGCAGTCCGGCATGGTGACCATTGTGCCAACTGGGTCGTCAAATTACTTCGATAGCGATTTTTAAATTTATAGATCTTTAGCTAGTGAAGTCTTAATAATTATTAATAATTTATGTCTCCAAAATGTACATACCTATTTAGCTAAATTAAGTATACAGTTTTACAAAACTTTTACGTAAGATTAGCCAAATATAAACAAAATACTACGTATAATTGGTTAAAGCTAAAATTGTATGAAACAAGTTTAAAAAGTTTTTAGAGTTTACTTCTTGTTAGTTTTAAGTTTAAATTTGTTAAAAATATAAGTGACCTATTCATTAACTAATTCTTACAATAGTAAATCAACAAGATGACAAGGATAAAAAAAATGTGTGTGCAAACTCCGACGCACGACTGGTGTTTGCTCCGAAACTGACACGAAAAATGTTGAATGTTTTTTAAACTCTTTGTTAACGCTTAATACCAACTCAATATAACACTCGAATTTACTACCTATCAAACTTTCATACTGAAATAAATAAAATTAATTCGGTTCATTCGGATAGGTCGGATAGGTTTTTAATTGTAGTTTTTATGATTTATTTATTGTTTTTTTAAATGTATTATAATTTTCTTTTAGTTTTATTTGTTTTTTATTGAAGTATTATTATTATTTTTGGATCGTTATATTAAATTGATTTGTATTTGGTCAATGATATAATTGTAACTTAAAGAGTAGACGTCAATAATATATTTTGTCTTAATTTTGATTGTAAAGTTTTAAGTGAATTGGTGTAACCCGCGCTCAAAGTAAACCTTTTTTTACCAACGGTACATAAGCAGTAATCAACCGACAGTGTGCCAATGAAGGAAGGGCTATTGTTGTAAAGTTGAATGAAAAGTTCTATTTAAGTAGACATGGGTGTTATTTTTTGTATTTATAAAATAATTTTCAGCAGATGTTCATTTTTGATTGATCAGGTTTATAAAAAAAAGTTACTATTTTTACCGTGGCCCGTGAAATTAGTTTTCTTTCGGTCAGTGCATTTTGAACTATAGTAATTTTAATTACTTTTACGGTTATTTATTCCGTATATAAGTTATACCTGTAAAAAAATTGGTAGTCTGTAAAGTCGGTTTACGGACGATACTTTTACGTGATAACGTCATAAGAAATTGATGAATAATTTAAATTATTTTTCCTTTATATTTTTTTTCTTCTTCCATTATATAAGTCATCTATTCGTCAGTCGCCACTACTCGTCACCATAGCACAAGCCCAGATGAGCGATATTATTATTAAATAATGTAAAACATATCCTATGACGTCGTCATGATACAGGAACATGACGGTGTCTGTTACCCGGAACAGACACTTTTTTGTGAATGCAGGTATTCCATCAATTTATTAGACGTTACAAGAGACTTGTTAAGCGACATTATGCCCTCTAAAGCGATGCGAAAATATCACAGAAAACCCTAAACTAAGTCTAACTTTTTTTACTATAATTCTAAAAACAGAACGCTGTCAATGTGCTTGCATTTATAAATATAAATATATCTAAATTAAACCATAATAAACAAAAATAGAGGTACGAAAACAGAATATTTTTTACATACTTGTTTTAATTAAAAATAACTTTTATGCTGAATTAAAGCAATACCTCCAAAAATAAGAAAAATTGCAATTTAAGGTTATTTTGTAATTAGCTGAAACATTTTCAAAAGTTATCAAGGTAAAACCACAGTAATACCAACTAAGTATTTCGGAATTCATACTTTTTCTGACTGATTGATTTCAGTTTCCTTGCGATGAATATTTTTTGTTACCGTCTGTGATTCAGACAATCTAATCGTTAAATAAAATGTTCGTCGTTTTTGTTGACCGTGGGAAGGTTTCTGATCGCGAATTTGCAGGTTTTTATTAGAAAATCGACACTGTTGCGTTTTAATAGGATATAATAATATGCATGCCCGGGCAAAAAAAAAAAAAATAACCTATTATCTGTCTGTATTTTATTGTGTTCAATAAATACAGTTATTTTAATATTTCTTAAATTTTTATTTGAAACCTCATTCGGACTGATTTTAGCATCGCTAATTTTAAAACAATATTGTGTTGACTGCAAGAAAATAAATAAAGTCTGTTTCCGGACGATAATTTTACGTGATAACGTCATAAGAAAACATTGATGGTAACCATGGCAACGATAAAACGTTGCTATAGTTACCTTGTCAATAACATGAGGCGTTCCAGTAACGACGCGTGACGTCACACTTTTTTGAGATTGCAGGTGTTCACCAATTTATAAAACGTTATCACGTCAAAAATGGTTGTCTGTAAAGTCTGTTTCCGGACGATAATTTTACGTGATAACGTCATAAGAAAACATTGATGGTAACCATGGCAACGATAAAACGTTGCTATAGTTACCTTGTCAATAACATGAGGCGTTCCAGTAACGACGCGTGACGTCACACTTTTTTGAGATTGCAGGTGTTCACCAATTTATAAAACGTTATCACGTCAAAAAATACTACGTTAACCTATATTCTTTTAAATCTTAATCTATGACTTTGAAAAAAAAAATGATATTTCTTCGGGAAAGCGCGGAGCGCAGCTAGTCAATTTATAATACGTTATCACACGTCAAAAAGAAAAAGGCTGTCCGTCGCTAAGTTTTCACTCTAAAACGAAGGAACTAATTCGAAACACCAATAACTCAGCACAAATTAATGTTCATAATTTCAAAGGGTGGTCAGTGGCTTCGCAACAACTGTGAAACACATCCGACTACAAATTCAAATATTCGAGGTAACACTTCAAAGCAAAAGCAAAGTTATTTGGCGCTGTTCGAAGAAGAAATCCATACCAACAATACACCTATAAAAGTTATTGGTTGTTCTCAGAGCTGTTGTTCGATGAATGTTTGTTAATTTATGTTGAATTCTTACTCATTTGTAACATGACATGTTGGTATTTTGAACAAAAACAGATTCTGTAACGTAAACCTTTCAAAAAACCCATGCTTTCCATGGCGCTTTAGCGCTCGAATCAGGTATCATTTTGACACCTAATTCAGACACCAGCTTCCTCTACATATTATTATTACAGTGTACTTAAATTTATCAGTATGTCTATATTTAAGAGGAAAGGGTACTGGGGGCTACTGTCTCCATACAACTTATTAGAAACGTAGTCGACTGTTTTGTCCCTGGATAATGACACTAGAGTAAATATTTTTGGTGCATGAAACTTATAACTGCCATGACCATAATAAAAAAAATGGGTACATTATATACTATTAACATTTTTTTTTGGTCTCTTTCCGCCGCTTAAGGCCTACAGCGCCCACAAGGGGGCGTTATCGCCCACTTTGGGAAAGGCTGACTCTAGACCGTCGGAAGTGGAAGAGGATGGAGGAGACCTACGTCCTGGATTGGACAGGCAGAGGCTGAGATGGATGGCATAGACATTTCGGGAAGTTATTGTAGGTATTCCTTGGTTCTTATAAGAATCCTACTATCTAATAAGAAATTAACTTCTTACTTACTAAAAACATACATACAACCGAATTGAGAACATCCTCCTTTTTTTGAAGTCGGTTAAATATAGTCTAAAAACATAAACAAGGAAGTTAGCAATAACTGTCACTTTTTTTTAATTTGACGTCCTATGTATTGCGATGGGCGAACACCTGTGACGCTGAAGACTGTGGGTTCGATTTCCGCCGTCGAAGAAATATTTGTGTACAGATATTTGTTTCTGTTAAACGTATTTATCGGTGTGGGTGTTTCTGTAGGTATGTTATACAACTATTCTATCCGTTGCTTGTCTGGGCACCATAACACAAGCCTTGTAGCTTGGGCCCTAGAACACAGAGATTAATACACTCTTAAAATTTATGAAAAAAATTGACGAAAATGATTTAGCAGCACAATCTATACTATATCTATACTAATATTATAAAGCTGAACTGTTTGTTTGTTTATTTATTTGAACGCGCTAATCTCAGGAACTACTGGTTCGAATTGAAAAAATAGGCTACTTTTTATTTTGATATTCCCACGGGATCGAAACTTATGCGAGTGAAACCCCGGGGCGCAGCTAGGCTAAAGATAAATGTTCTCCGCTAATATGACCTAAAGTCACAAACACAAAGGATTTTCTCTAACTTAATCGAAAGATCGTGTCATCGTAAACCTCGTGACAAAGTTTAAGTGAATATAATAATGTAATTGGATATAATAAACTGCTATTTACCGACGCTCAGCCTTTAGTGACTACGTGATATTCAAGTCCTGAATTTACTAAAGAGTTGGCCGATATTCAATGTTCACTTGTATTTCGTCATCTTCAGACTGATCTATCGGCTGACAGGAAAGTCTGCCTGTTTTTCTCTGCACTCTTCTGCACCGATTTCTTAAGAACGGGTGGACCTAGCAAGTTGAAATTTATACAAGAGACTGAGGTCTATAATCCATAATAGGTATATAAAAATTAAGTTTCTGGAGCTCTATCCTTGAATCGCTCGTGTAACATAGCATAGTCGTATACCCCTACAAGTAGTGCTCGACTTCCAAGTCGCATGACACCAAGTTTCTGTATTTTTGAAGCATTCGTCATCGAAATTTAAAATGTTAATTTTTTATTCGTTTTGCGCAGAAAATTTAAAACCGGTATAATTACCGACGAACATCCGAAATAATCCCAAAAGATATAAATATTTTTCAAATATCGTTTCCGAATGTTTGACTATGATTGTTTGACGTTTATTATAACCATTGGCCTGTCGGCGATGAGTGGTGGAGAAATAGCGAATTTCCGATGTCGAACGAATACAAGTAGAAATCGAGCGCTCGACGCATGGCGAACGATTCAAAAATAGGGCTCCTGAATTGACTATAGAGTTGGCCGATAGCCATTATTCATTTCTTTTTCGTCATCTTCAGACTGATCCATCGGCTGACAGGAAAATCTGCCTGTTTTTCTGCATCGATTTTCTTAGCAAGTTGAAATTTATATTAGAGACTGAGGTCTACAACCCCTTATCCCATTAGTCCTACTAATATTATAAATGAGAAAGTTTGTGTGTTTGTGTGTGTGTAGGTATGTTTGTTACTCCTTCACGCAAAAACTACTGGATCGATTTTAATAAGCCTCGGATTAATAGTATATGCAGTATACTAGATAGTAGGCGCAGCTAGTATTATGTATAGAAATCGCGAAAGTTTGTAGGTAAGTATCAAAATTTGCCTTTACTTTTCATTTTTTGATACTAGTGTGGCCGAACTATCGATAGTTTTTATCTAAAAAAAAGCCTATACTATCGATTTCTATCCTATCGTTAGCTTAAAACGAGGCAATACTAACGATAGTATCGATAGTTTTTAGTTACCAGCAACAATACTATCGATATAAGCTTTTTTTTTTAGAAAAAAACTATAGATAGATTTTATCTGAAAAAAAAAGCTCGATAGTATCAATAGCTTATAACGAGGCAATACTATAGATAGTTTTTATTTACGAGCAACAATACTATCGATAGATTTTCACGACTTCTCAGATACATAATACTTTTTCTGTCTTTTGTTTGTATTTACTATTCTCTGTAACTATGTCCTATTGTTTCGTAATTGTTTCACTATTCTCTGTAACTATCTCTTATTGTATTTGATGTGAAACATCTATAGCCGCACGTAAAACCGATTTCTGGCGTGGCGACGTACGGCGCGGCGTGGCGATACCTCGCCACGCTATATGATGGTATATATACAGTCTATATGCAGTAGTGTGTACGGTGTACACCGTAATCGACTGTGCGATTCTATCACAATCTGTTCTTTTCTGCATATTACTTTTTTTTATTTGTGTGTATACTATGTCGTGTGTTGATTGAATAAACTATATTCTATTCTATTTTATCGATACTATCGATAGACTATCGATTATTCAGCGATAGTCAAATATCGATCGGCAATACTAGTCGATAACAGACATTTATTTATTTATTTATTTATTTTATTTATTTATTAATAAAACTAAATTACAGCATCTTTACAGCTAAGCCAATACGATGAAGTAACTAACAAAAATAAAAAAAACATTTATATTACATTGTTTCCAAGTACCTATAAGCCACTTCTGTGAATTTCGGCAGGCTATCATAAAAAAGCACGTCAGGGTGGTGCACCTCGCCGCGCAACACCCGCCACAGATACCTCATCATCGCCACCTCTCTTCTCACCTCAAGTCTACTATACCCGACCATACCTATTACAAATAAGCTCGGATACATGAGAGGGTAAAATGGATACACTCCGTACTGTTTTAAATATAGATACCTAGTGAACTTATTTTGTATCTTCTCGACCATATGTTTATACTTAGTTTCGTACGGACTCCATACAAAAGCGTTAGTTTCTAAGCGACTGCGTACCAATGCATTATAAAGCGTTTTTACCGTCATTAAAATCTCAAAATCCTGACACTGCCTTATAATAAACCCGAGATTACGGAATGCTTGACCACATATACCCATAATATGTATCCGAAAGTGCAAATCCGGGACCATTTCCACACCTAGATCGCGAACCTGTGTAACTCTAGGTACCACAGCCTCGTCAACCACGTATGGATGATGCCGCGAAACACACATCCGAGTGTAGCTCATTATGCAACATTTACTTATATTAAAAAACAATTTATTATCTGCACTCCACTGTACCACCCGGTTAATATCCTCTTGGAGTCTCTCTATGTCCCTAGACGTATTTATATCTAGAAATAGCTTTAAATCATCCGCAAACAAGAGACACTTGGCATGTTGGACTACATCCGGGAGGTCATTGATCATTAGTATGAACTCCAAAGGGCCGAGATTGCTTCCTTGACTTACCCCTGAATATGTGTGATAAGGCCTAGACCTGTAGCCTGCGTATTCTACGTACTGCCTGCGCTCGCCCAAATAACTTGAAAAGAACTTTAAAAGGTGAGGTGTGAAACCATTGACTGCTAGCTTAGTTAACAAAATGTCATTATCGACAGTGTCGAAGGCTTTTTGAAAATCAAAATAGGCTGTGTCGACCTGTCCTCCCGCATCTATAACTGGTGTTAGGTAGTTCAAAAATGACAACAGATTGCTACCTGTACTTCGGCCAGGACGAAAACCATGTTGTGCATCCGATAGTTGCGAGCTCACCTGATTCATAATACAATTATGTAAAATTGACTCGAATATCTTAGCGAATGCAGACAGTACCGCCACAGGTCTAAAAGCACTAACTTCCGAGTTGGAAGTACCTTTTGGTACAGGTATTACTCGCGTAATTTTCCATTCTGAAGGATAGCGACCTTCCTTCAAACACAAATTAAAAATATGTAGTAAAGGTTTACCTAATACTGCTTTACAATCTCTGAGTACATAAGGCGGTATTCCATCAGGGCCCGTGGAAGACTTAGGCTTAAGGCGCCGGAGCGCACTATGCACGTCCTTCAGGGTTAGCTGACCGACGTGCACGCGCGCCGCGCTGGCCCCGCCAGCTGACGCGGCCGAGCGCCGCGCCTTGTCGGGATCTAACAATGGTCGAACGTCACTATAAACAGAGTGAAAATAGGATGCAAAACACTCTGCTCCGTCCTCGTCCCTAATCTCCTCACCGTCCTTAGTGAGACGGGTTCGATTCCGTCTGGCCTGCTTACTTCTAACAAAATTCCAAAATGATTTGGGATCACCTGTGAAATTCACTTGTAATTTTCTTTTGTACTCATCGTAACAAGTAACTATTTTATCTTTAACTATCGAGCGGTACATCGAGAAAGCACATCCCTAAATGGCATTGATTAAGGTTGCCAACGCTGTAAATTCTAGCTAGCTTAGATGGAAATGCCAATATTTACTATGAGTGGTAATTGAAACTGCTGGTTGTAGTTTTAATTGAAAATACGTAAAGCCATGTTGTCACAACCATAAAGTTAGGTTTATGATTATATAAAATGAATTAGGTATTGCATCGTAAAATCGACACAAACTAATAGCTTAATTAAAATTCTATTGTAAACTTATTATAAGTCTTAGTAATTAATTGTGCAAGTATCCTTAAGTAATTACTCCTAATTTATCTGCTAGTAAAGTTAAAACTCAGTAAAGTAAGCCGTAATATAAAATTTTCGTGTCGCAGTGTTATTTACCAATCTCCACCTAAACCATGAAATTTTTTGACATTTTTCGTTAGGTCTGAGAATCGAACAACATCAATTTTTATGAAGTGATAACGTGTAATATATTAACACAAAAGTGTCATGTTACCGGAACATGACGGAGTATTTAATAATAACATCGCTCATCTGGGTCTTTTGTTATGGTGACTAGTGACGAATAGAAAACTTATATAGAGGAAAAAAAAGAAAAAGAGGAAAAATATAAGAAAAAAATCTCAATTTTTTTCATCGTTTTCTTATGTCGTTATGACGTAAAATTGTCGTCCGTAAACCGACTATATATAGACGGCCATTTTTTCTGTAAATGGTAAAACAACGTTTGCCTTTACAGCTAGTAATAAAAGAAATGTGAAAATAGCTCTGTCTCCCGTCTGTTACGTTTAACTAATTTTAATGTTTATATATCAAAGATTCATGGGACCTTGGAAAAGGACATGGGCAACTTTTTTATCCCTAACATACAAGGGTAAAACCTCAGAACGCAGCCAGTTGGGATATTCCTAGAGGCAGAAATAATTAATAAACAAATAACAATGTTTACTCAAAGGAAAAGTTATCTATATCTATACTATATATAATATATAATATATAATAACTAATATATAATATATATAAATAATATATAGTATATAATATATATAATAATATTATAAAGGAGTAAAGTTTGTTAAATTGTAAGGGGTAATCTCGGGATCTACTGAACCGATTTAAAAAATTCTTTCACCAATAGAAAGCCACATTATTGCTGAGTATCATAGGTTATATAAAAAACCGAAAAATAAAAAGGCTTTTACGTGGTAGTCCGTTTTGCAAAGTGAATCGGAGGAAAAAGGTTCGAATGAAAGCGTTTCTTACGAACACTGCCTTAACTATGAAAGATATATTTTTGAGTTCTATAGAAAAGATGTGGAGCTTGAAAATTCCTACAAAAAAGTCAACGACAGCATATGTCTAACTGTTATATTTAGGTTACAAAAAGTATTTTTTTTTAATATTAGTATAGATAATTTAATTTTTAATATTATTAAAATAAATGCCCAACGAAGTGGGCACGGGTCAGCTAGTCGCTTATAATTCTACACGCTTAGGTACTTTTAATAGGTGCGGTTTATGACTAAGATGGTCTTATTTCTGAGATTAAATCATAGTGTTGTCGATGACTGTGTCATATTAATCATTGCTAAGACAAATGATTTTAATTATGTCATACAGAAGTCTTGCAATAAATTTAGCCTTGTAAATATATACCTTTTTAATGATGTGTAATTGTTGGTTTGTCAGTTGGTTCATACGACGCGTAACAGTCTGAAAATATTAATAAATTAAATATATTATATTTCATTAAATAATAATATTAATAAATTAAGTAGGTAGTAAATATATGTAGATAATAAATATTCCCATAGAATAAGTTTCCAATGCAAGTGCATGAAAAGGGCCGACAGCACAAATAATAAAATGGGAAAATAATTTATTTATAATAATAAATTAAAATGATCACGTTAACATGCATAGGTATCTCTCACAAAACCTCAAACACATTGATGACAATATCGATCTCCACTCATCCGCAAACACATCACATTCAGGTTCCGAATTCAGAATAAGAATAATTTTAGCTTAATTTTTTTTTTTTTAGAGCGTAGGTTGAAAATGAAAAATTATTTTTGTGTTGGATAGTCAATTTATCGAGGAATGCTATAGGATACTTTTCATTTTGATATTTTGTTTGAACGCGCTAATCTCAGAAACTACTGCTTTGAATTGACAAAATATGTTTGTGTTGGATAGTCTATTTGTTGAAGAAGGCTATAGACTATTTTATATTTTGATATTCCGACGGAATCGGGAGTTAGGCTGGAGAAACCGCGAAGCGCTGCTAGTCATTGATATATTAAGATCTCCACATACTCCCACTTAAAAGGGGAGACTGTCAACACCATTGAATGACTTGCAATACACGAATTACGAATATTAGTGTACGTCTAGGGTTAATACACTTAATGACACCTTATTACATGTTGTTAGCCGAACGACACCTAACGAACCGTCGCCAAAACGTATCGGATATGGTGCGTTTACCCTACTCTGACGTCATTAAGTATCGAGGTAACGTGGATCAGTTACATTGTCATTAGTGTATTTTCCTATCATTGTAATCTTAGATTTGACGGCACAAATCGATTTTGAGTGTGAGGTGAATGGAATAGGATTATTATTTTTGGCTAAAATTGTCTATGAATTATTTAGTTGACTTCGTTTATTTCATTCTTATACAAATGAGCTTTCTTAATAATGTTCCTAGAGGGTTACATTGTCTATTATCCATACAACACGAAATAGCTCTTTTCTAACCTTATTATTGTCTGATTTTTTTCAGGTTTAATTAATATATGATAAACTAGACTTGGGAGAGCGGGGCAAGACGGGGTCTTGGTCTTAAAACACAAACCAATGGAGCAATCACAATTATTAGACTGCGAGGGGGTGCGACGGGGAGGAGGCCATTTGATGACACAGTGATTGTTCAGTGACGCCAAGCGTATTTGATTATTTTTTTGGAAAAAACTGTTTTTTAGTATAACCCTTGTGATATTTACCATTTAATTAGATCATGACTGTGCTGAAATCAAGAGTTTTCTGGATTAGGTAAAAAGTGAATCGTATGTGTCAATAACTCATTGACAGGTAAGTATTTGTTTATCTTTGTATTGCATGGCAGTTTTTTTTCTGTGACGTTTTTAATTTCAAATGACTGGAGAGGGCATGATGGGGTATGGGTACCCCATAATTCCCCTTCTCATTTTCTAAGGTATGAGGGTAGTCAGTTTTTTTATTATTTATGGATTAACGTGTTATTATTTTATTGTAGAATGGTGAAGAAGTATAAAGGAAGACCGATAAAGGAAGTTGGCAAGAAGAGAGCATAAAAATGTGGCTTATGCTGTAAAAGATGAAGGAATCAAAGATGATTTGAAAGAATTCATAAAGAAAAATAAACTTGCGGCAGAGAATAAGCAAAAGAAAAAAGAACTTAAGAAATTGACAAGACTAAAAAAAGCTTAAGAACAGTCACCAACAAGATAGAGAGTGTGAGATCTTCATATGTAAGGATAGCGATAATGATAACTAAAATCCTCCTTGTGTGTTCTGTACGAGTCTCTAACTGGATGTTAATGAGGTCGGGCTGCTAGTGCTGTATGGGGCCAATGGGCTCACTGCAGCTGTGGCGGTTTAAACGATGAAGACGATGAAACAACTTTTATTTGTTGTACCCCATTATACCCCTAGGCCCTAGGGGGTACCCCATCTTACCCAGAGGGTAGGGCAAGACGGGGTCTTGGGAACTTTTCTACTCTTTTCTATTAAATTACTTTACCAATGTTCCTAAAAGTACTTAATTACTAAACACTGATGATTATTAAAATAAGAAATGTTATGAAAATACAATGCTGCCGATTTTATTGAGCTTCAAACCTTAAGGACCCCATCATGCCCCCCTCTCCCCTATTTACTTCTTTTTATAAATAATATAATTTGTTTTCTAGCCATTAATTCTAGGCTTAGAATACAAACTACTAACAATTCAATGTTTGGTTATGGCTAAAAACTACTAAGGCGATTGACATCAATATAATAATTTTGGTTCACTTTAGGGCCATAAAACAGGCATGCCCCGGAACAAAACTTCCATCATTTACAAAATTTTAAGTAATTTATTTACTTACGCGTTATTTACGTATGTACTATGTAAGTAGGTACAACCACTTTGCGTTGAAACTCATTAGTAGTTTATCCCTTCATTAGCATATTCAAATCCAACTAATTAATTAACCAGGCTTCACTCAGGACGTGCCTATATTTCATACGACTGACAAATGTGTTCGCTCCATCACAACGGATAAAATATTATTAAAACAAACAAATGAACAAAAAATATTGCTTTTCGAAAGAGCCGAAATCAATGTGCGAGCTGTGGCTCATGCCAGCTCTATTACTCTTAAAACATAAAATCATAAATCAGAGACTGGTGTTGTTTAAATTATGGTTTTGTTTATTGGTAATAGAGGTGGTTTTTGTATGAAATAATATGAGATAATAGGTAGGAAAGCTCGATCAGTTTCATAGCCGTAATTTAATGTAACAGTTAATATGACAGCGGGCAAGAGCGTACCAGCGGGTTGCCCTCGGTTTATATTTTATGCACTCACACCTGGAGGTCTAAGACTATTTTATTTCGGTTGTTGTCTTGATGCTAGATATAAGATAATAGACCACAATGTTGATGACGGTGTTTATATTATGCTGAGGACGTAAAATATAAACCATTAATTTACCAATTAGGTACTTGATAGTTTTAACGATAAAATATGACATATACCTTTTGAAAAAGGTAGCTATAATTGGGTATAGAGTAGGGCACTTACTAGTTTCAGAAACAGAACATCGACAATTAGCTGCTTTTAAAACTCGAACCACACACCCTCAGTGTTTTGTTTGCGTTTGCCTGTATTTGTACCTACCATTCGTAAAAACGTTTCATTACATTGAACTGCTCGAGAAAATGCTCTAGTCTAGGTTAAAAATAACTATTAATGTTTTGCGTTAAAAGATGTGGTAAATATTTTGTTTTTGCAAAATAAATATATGTCGGCGAATAGTCAGACATCAGAAGTAAAAGCCGAGTTTGATCAAATATTATTAATAAGACAATTTTAGAATCAGAAGCCAAACCTACTAAATGAAGGAAGCGGGTAACGGGTAACAAATAACGGGTAGCCAGATAAAACGGTTCCCACATGAACCACAGACGTGGACGGTGAAGCGAACCACATTTCACCTTTTATTATTAACAAATAAATAATTTAGAAATCAATTAATAATTAATCAGAATAACACTTGAATAAAGGAAGTGACGAGAGCAGCGACAGTCAGTCACAACAGGCAACGATCCGTAAAGGTCCGTTCGCCAGGACGCAATCATGAGAAATGCGTGCCGGTCCAACGTTGCAGCTCGTTTTATAGCAATTCCGAAGTGGGGAGACTCGCCACGCCCTTGCCCCTCCTTTAGGCGTTAACGCTTGAAAAACGTACTAGTAACGCCATCTGTTGGTTGCCTGTCGTAACTGTCTACCGCAAACTCATATTGGTGCTGCCGCCGTCACGGCCATTCTGACAAGTCGCTCGTCCTCGAGCGTCTAATTTCTCTTATCTGAAATAAGCAAACACAATTGAATTACTTGATCTAGACTAGATCGTAGTTCATAAAAGCTAGATCTCTATAGCTTATGACAACACAAAATGATTATCATTATTACTGAGTTCTGGTCTCAATCACATCCTTTCTAATAGGAAGTATCCCTTCAGTTAGACTATTGATAGTCTAGCTCATTACTAAACGGTGATCCCTTCATCCTAACTACTGCTGGTCTAGATCATCGCTGAACAATGACCCCTACAGCCTAACTACTGCTGGTCTAGATCGTCTCCCACTTTAAGGGAAAGATCCCTACAGCACAACCACTGCTTCTTTTTTTTTTCATTAAATAATTTGCTGGTCCGGTAGTAAAAACCCTTCAGCTGACTACTACTTCATCCCTTCAGTCTGAACACTGGACCGGATTGTGCTAGACCGGAATGACATCCCTTTAGCTGACTGTGCTAGACCGGATTGACATCCCTTTAGCTGACTGTGCTAGACCGGATTGACATCCCTTTAGCTGACTGCTAGACCGGATTGACATCCCTTTAGCTGACTGCTAGACCGGATTGACATCCCTTTAGCTGACTAGACCGGACATTAGTCCCTGTAGCCAAACATGCTAGACCGGATAATAATCCCTTTAGCTGAGTCATTGGACCGGATTTTCCCTTCAATAACTCTCTCATTTTACTTTTTTTTTTCTCTCTTTTTTTTTTCTTTTACTCTTTTTTTATACTTTTTTTTTTTTTTTTTTACTTATTCTTTTTTCTTTACTTTTTTTTTTACTTATTCTCCTTTTTTACTCTTAATTTTTTTTTTCTTTTTTTTTTTTACACTTTTTTTTACACTTTTTTTTTTACTGTTTTTTTTTATTAATTTGGTCAGCTTGGTGTACAACAACACCGGTTACGACATTAAAGGAAAGTTCAGCTTCAGTATCACCGACCCTGTCTGCACTAACATTATTACGACCAGTATGTTACTGAGGTTTGCATCCGTCGTCACGGTCCCATCGTCCTCGTCACCTTCATCGCTACAATTTTTTTTTGGGAAATCTTAAGATAAGTCTCACCAGATACTTTTCGCAGATTTTCGTGCTCGTATTTACAGATTCCATAGCGCTACTTGTTTGTTCCATTCATACCAATAACTATCCAAAACGGTGACATTTCCAAAATGTCCTTTTATTCCAAACACCCGTAGACCCCGCAGCTCTAATTTGTAGCCATGATGAGGCACCCGTGGGCCCCACAACGACAGTCCGTAGCGGTAAACACCCGCAGCACGCGTGCACCATAGCAAAACTGAGAACATAATTGAAAAGCATTAGTAATATCACTGGCTGTTACGCATTTAGAGAACATGTAAACCGGGGAAATAGCCACCACGCGTACAGAGTACACGTGATATCCGCCGCTATACGTACTGTATACGCTAAGCGTACCCCCTCAAGGTAATGGCTAAAATACTGAAGGGCTCTGACGACAGCAAGAATCGAACCTGCTTGACAAAACTCAATTTTTCACGACTCGGCCTAACCTGATTTTCACTAGTCCCCTATTCAATCTCAGTCACTAAGAATGAACACTTTTTCAAGTTGAGTTAAGTAGTATAAGGCCCTGATACCTTCAACATTCTTATATCTGGTTTGTACGTACAGCTACAATGTGCTAAAGATAACGAGATGAGGGATATAGTTGAACCGCTATCGATCAAAGTAGTTATATCCTGAACAATGGCTACTCACTATTGGTGGAAGTTACTAAAACGTAATAAAAATTAACAGTTTTTTTTTGTTCACCGCTTCATATCTTTCCTCGGCAAAAGAAGTTTCGTCTTTATGGCCCAGCCTGTCACAGAACGAACAAGGTTCAGACCTCGTCGGCATAAAAACAAGCTTGGAAGTCGTGGCACTCCACGCATCCATGAACTACTCGATCCCTGATCGATTCAAGGTCCCTTAGTCCACGAAGTCTGCCCATGTCCCAACTTACCACACGAAAAACTCTTGACGCCACTATCACATGAAAAACACTTGACATACGAAAAACATTTGACGTCACTATCACCACGCTTTCGCGATACATCTCAAAGCACTAACCGGTTTAACATAGATCGAGATACATTTGACCAAACTGATTGGCAAAAGTCCCTACACTCTACGTAGACAAAGAAATGAACGACGCGCGCAATCTGCATACGTAGGGCATCTATCGGAATTCGCACTAATAACAACAGCGAAAACGCACACGATATCTTACTCCAGGTACGATCACTCGATACCTACTCATTAAACCACCCTTTTAGCGATCACCGATACGCGAAAAACACTCTTAATTGCTCCAACTATTGAACACCTTTGCACGATCTACCTCCGCACACCAATCGTTAATATTGTGTAGATCGGGATTGAAATTCAAAATATAAAAGTGTTGGTTCGACCTACCCGCATAATTTAATCGAACGAATATCGTCAACAATACAGTCGGTGACCGGGGAATATTCCAGAGTCGATGGGGCGTTTCCCTACGCGTTCTGAATCTCGTGGTAGACAATTTCTATCAATCTATGGTGACCGCAACTGCTGACTACAATCACAAGTCGACGACCGGTTTCACGACCGCGACGCTGTACGCTTACCGGGACACTAACCCATACGTTCGCTTCGACGGCGATTAACGATGCACGCTACGCGATTCGTTGATCGCAACGCACTGCGGCTTAGCTACGACGTTGTTCGCTGATGCTTCGATGACGACTTATTACAACTGACATCTTCCGGCAATAATACTGCACGATAACTTAAACACACTGAAACGGATGAAGCCTTAGATTCTTCCTCCAACGTCCTCTTGCGAACCATCGCTGCCTTTATCTCAAGCTTGTAATTTAATGAGTTTCGATTGTTCGCGATATCCACTGTCAGACCGGTCGCGGCTATTCACCACAACACAATTTACCAAAATCAACGTAAGTATTGCTGTACACACTCCTGAACACAAATTCACCACACCACACGGAACAATCACTAAAACTTACTGAAAACAGAATCTCTAGCCAAATTTAAGGAGTAGTAGTAGACTAGAGCTGTTGTATAAAGAACTAGCAAGTTCGCATGATCCTTTCCACTTGTTCATCAGTTCTGCCAGCACCTGCATCTATTAGGTGAAGCTGAATGCTATCTCTACTAAAATCCTCTATTTCACTTCAACACGTTTAGGTTTACGTATCTCCTGCAGACCATAAAACTACACTTCCTAATATTGAAAGAAAATCCATGGCAGATAAAATTCTCGACAATTTGTCCAAACGCTCGAGTCTCTCCTCCACGGTATCTGACTACGAAATCGAAAGCACGTCGGCTAAAAAAGGAAGTAACCGATCCTTATTGATTCCTACGAAACGTTATTTCGACCCAGTAAGACACTGTATTCAAGGCAATCATCCGGAAGGACGTAAAAAGTCATTAAAAGCGAAATCTTCTAGACCCTGGTATCACAAGTTATCTGCTCCGCGCCATTAACTGTTCCTGTCATATTCACCAGGTCAAACGATCCTTCACTACTAAACAGATTGGAAATACCTTTTCCAATTAGGCTACATTCAGAACCTGAGTCAAAAGCAAAAGAAAAGGTCCACCATCACACAGATATTGACAGCCCTGCAGCACACGTTGACCCCTCTCTTAACCAACGCTGCTGATTCATGACAACAATTCCCGCCGGGCTGGCGGAGACCACGTGACCAGACGCACTGCAGATTCAGCAGGCACCTTGAACCAGTGCCTCTCTAGTATCAACCTGGAACTGGAGAATCTGATTGAAAATGATCCTGCACCAGCATCGGTCGAGAAAACCGCGCCTTCAAAAGTTCTCCCATTTGTAGGCCATCCAAACTGCTCCGTCCTTTAAGACTGTGGGTCAAGGTCACGACCAAGTCAATTTCTTTCAGCTGCTGCCTCGCTACAACTGTTCCAGACAGGTGACACCAGCCTTCCATGGCCGAATCCGGGTTATCTGGGTCAAAAGAAACCAAGAACATGGAACTTGGCGTACCAAGTCAGGCCACCAATCTTTCGACCAATTTAGAGAACACAAACCCTTAACATTGAAATTTTAATTTACATGATCACTGCAGCTGAATCTCCAGAAGTGGGCTGATGATCAGATCCCACTTCTGATGTCGGCGAATAGTCAGACATCAGAAGTAAAAGCCGAGTTTGATCAAATATTATTAATAAGACAATTTTAGAATCAGAAGCCAAACCTACTAAATGAAGGAAGCGGGTAACGGGTAACAAATAACGGGTAGCCAGATAAAACGGTTCCCACATGAACCACAGACGTGGACGGTGAAGCGAACCACATTTCACCTTTTATTATTAACAAATAAATAATTTAGAAATCAATTAATAATTAATCAGAATAACACTTGAATAAAGGAAGTGACGAGAGCAGCGACAGTCAGTCACAACAGGCAACGATCCGTAAAGGTCCGTTCGCCAGGACGCAATCATGAGAAATGCGTGCCGGTCCAACGTTGCAGCTCGTTTTATAGCAATTCCGAAGTGGGGAGACTCGCCACGCCCTTGCCCCTCCTTTAGGCGTTAACGCTTGAAAAACGTACTAGTAACGCCATCTGTTGGTTGCCTGTCGTAACTGTCTACCGCAAACTCATATTGGTGCTGCCGCCGTCATATATGATTATTATTAATTGTCTGTTGACGAAATGCGACGGCGACGAGTATGAAGTCACCATTGCAGTACATTTTTTTTTTACCGGAAATTAGCCTTTAAATACGGCCTGTAACTTCATCGACGGATTTTTGATTTAAATGAATTAAGTAAAATTTTTTTTTTCAAAATTCAAAATTAGGTTAATAGAGGTTATTAATTGAGGTATTTTATAAACATTTTGCGACTTTTAAAATAGGTACTTACAGGAAAACTGTCAAGGAGCCAATTACCTATACGTTGTGATTCTGTTTATTTATTGTGATTAATTGTTAATTAAAGTTGAGTCAAATACTTCGATGTCGTTTCAATATTAATCCTTTGATTAGAGCAAAACTTGTCAGGTTAATTTTATAGTTTGTAATGCCAATGGTTAGTTTAATAGATAATAGACATTTGTAAAGGTCTCTATACTAATAATAATAATGGAAAGAAGAATAAAAAGTCTGTACATAGAGGTTAATTTAAAAAAAATCCAAAAACGTAACATAATATAGATTTTAGGTTCATGTCTCTCTGTCAGTCTGTCTGTCTGTTTGTCTATGTAAATTAAAACTACTAAAGTTTTTACCACTGAATAGCTCTATATTCTCGGTACAATCATCAGAACCTGAGTAATTCTAATCAACAAAAATACTACAGCCATTTGCGCCCTGTGTACCATGTTCCACCAGGCGTTCCTTAAACGAGATTTGCAGATATTCTATAGTCGACATGACACAGAGATATCGAACTAACGCGAGCGAAACCACAAGGCGCAGCTAGTTTCAATAAACTCGTAAGCTATAAAATAACAGGCTTTTATTAAATGTTAGTCAATTAAAGAAGGAATTCAGGAACACAATGACTTCATTTATAAATAAATACTTACTAGATTATATACATCTTTATCATCGTTAAATAGGTAATTTAATGTAGTAATAGGTAGGTAGACTGATTTTTATATACTTTGTACAGATTGAATCTAAAAAAAAAACAGCGCACTCCGGGAGTGCAGGCAGAAGTGAAAACAATAAACTTGTTATTTCTCATAGAATATTTCTTGAAACGATCTGCTACTGCCATCTATTAGCACTCACAAATATAGTTTATTTTTTATTCGCTAGATGGCAGTAAAATTTTAAATCAGCGCCATCTACATTCGAATAGCGGTCTTTCTAGAAACTAAGTTTCTCAATTTGTGTAATAGATGGCAGTATAAGTTAAACAAAAAGACTAACACAAATAAAATCTCATCTGTCGCATCAAAATCTGTCGCGTCAAAATCTGTCGCGAGAATGCTCACCCACAAAAGTGCCCAACGCGCCATAAGAAGTTTTCACTTCAAAAACATTAAATACCTACCTACTTACCTAGTACCTAATTACATAAATAAACTAGCTATCCCGGCAAACGTAATTGGCTAAATAAAAAAATAAAATATAGGAAAAAAAATAGATGTTGTTCTATTCTCAGACCTAACGAATATAGATACTACCTACACAATTTTTTTACAAATTGATTCAGCCGCTTATAGGTGAAGTTTGGCAAAAACACTGCGACACAAGAATTTTATATGTGTAGTTAAACACTACATTGAAAAGAAACTAAAAAAAACGAAAAGCTTAAAATTGTACAAATAGGCGACCTACTTACCTACCTACATACATTCAAACTGCTTAATGTACGTAAAAATTCATTTTAACCTTTCAAAAATATTATCGAGATCTAAATTATGAAGAAATATATTACGCAAATATACAAGAAGGTATAGATTACATAAGAAGGCATTATTTAATACCCTTAAATGGTTACATATTATACCTTACTTATAACTAAAGGGACAGGTCTATAAAACCATCATTAGACTTGAGAGACATTGCAGATAAATTGCAAGAGTGTCGCTTACGCTGGTACGGCCACGTCTTGCGAAAACCGGCTAGTTACGTGGGGAACAAAATGTCTTGCCATGGCGCCTCCGCCGGGTCGTGGCAGACTGGGTAGACCCAAGAAGTGCTGGCTTGACGTCGTAAAGGGTGATATGCGTGCAAATGGCCTTACAACCCAGGATGCCGAAGATCGTGCGAAGTGGAGGCGTAAAAGTAGGAAAGCGGACCCTGGGCTCCCGAGAGGGATGCAACTGGGAACATCGCTCGGATGACGATGGTTACATATTATACCTTAAATAAATTATACATTTTCAGAATTAATTGTCTCGTGTCTTAAAACTTAAAGGTACTTAAATACTAAGTACATAATTTATTTATGTTGTTTTATTATGTAAAAGAAATGTTTGAATACACCATTCAAATGTAATTTATTTACGTCAAAGTGAAACTCAAAACACAATTCGAGATTAAATACTTAGCGAAAGTAAAAAACGAATTAGACTGTGAACAAAGTGATCCGAATTTTAATCTTAGGACAAAATAGTCAATACGATAACATTCTATTTAATTTAAATACACAATGGCAAACAAAATTTGATTAACTTTGCCCTATTGTTCAGAATTTTTAATAGTGAGTGCTTGCAAGTGCAATTTACAAACTGACGATAAGGTATATTATTACAGGCAGGTGATAATATTACAAATATTGTTACGGCAGGCGCTTTAGTATCCAAAGTTCTCCAATATCCAATTCACTACTATCCCATGACAGTAATCCAATTCATTTTCACCTGTAGTTTAAATAGTTCTATCCAAACTGGTGGTTGTCTTTGGCTGCGTCTATAGCGCAGACAGGAATAATCTTGTTATTGTTAAGGAACTTGTTATCAAGGTCCTCTACGTGTTGACTTCAGCTCAACGCACACCTTCCTAATTTTTTAAAAGTTTGTAAGGTATATATCCCCATGATATGGGACACATTACAAATATCACCGGCTCACAGAAAGCACAACTTAAACAGCTATAAAATACTAAATTAAAGGTTTGTAGATGAGAACTAAACAAAAAACTCTTCTTCAAATTCATTTTTAATTTTCATATCTTGTCTCACAGAGTCCATCCATCATTTCTTATGTCGTTCTCTTACTCTCGATTACTCTACATTCATACTCATTACTCTTCTAGTCACTCTTCTACACACTTCTCTCTCTTTATCACATGCCCGTACCAACACAAACGGTTCCCTTCTTTTCCGTATTGGCTTTCAGGCTTCCTTTAATATACCTACTAGTTCCTTATTTTATGTATTCTCGTAACTCCACACATGCATATTCTTATCTCCGCTGCATATAACCTTCATCTTTACGGCTCAGTATTTCGATTCATACTAACGACAAATCTTATTCAAAGAACTACGCTATACAATATTTTCTATAAAATCTAAATAGCAATGATGTGTAAAGTCAGCTATTTGATATTAATTACAGATCTACTGTAGAGTTTTAAAATTGCTATTATTAAAATGTTTTCATCTCAGCAAAGCTTTAAAGTCCTGCTAAAGTGAATATTGTAATAAAAATATTTTTAAAAGTCCACAGTAGGTTGTCTGCTTGACCTAATTCAAATTCTAAATTTTAAAGGCAAAATAACACTCACAAAAATGATAACTCCAAAAGATAGAGCAAAATACTAGAAGATAATTTTCAAGCAAATTAATCACGCTACAGTTTTTGAAACGTTTGACCACAAATTGGAGGAAAACGGTAAACCACCTGTCACTTGACCCCGACGTCATGGATAATAGGTTTGTTCGGCATCCGTATTCAGGGATCAAGTGTTAATACCCGTGGATGGTCGTGACAAAAATTTGTTTTGCATGTAGCTCGTAGACCTTTCACGAAATGAAAGTTTTTGGTAGGTAATTTTTTTTGTGGTAAAACAGTGAATCATTTTTATGTTTTTATGTTTTACAAAATTAATCACGTTTTTGGTTTTATAAAAGTTTCTGGTTCTAAGAAGAATTTGCAAGGATTTTTTTAAGTTTTGCTTATGCCATAAAATAAGGTTGTTATTAGAACTTAATAAATAATCATGGAGAGATAAGTTTTCATTTATGTATTACTAGCGACCCGCTCCGGCTTCGCACGGCTATATTATGCATGTATTATACATAATTATAAACCTTCCTCTTGAATCACTTTATCTATTAAAAAAAACCGCATCAATATCCGTTGCGTAGTTTTAAAGATCTAAGCATACAAAGGGAAATAGGGACATAGGGACGGCGAAAAGTGACTTTATTTTATACTATGTAGTGATGATAGTGATGTAACTTTTTGTCTACAAAGAGACAAAATACCCCCTAAATTTAAGAAGTTAGAGCTTTTTATATAGCTTGTACCTACTGACTTGTTGTCAGTTGAAAATGATATTTGAAAATTCACAAAATAATAAACTGTAAAAGAATAGGACTCTAACGATCTATAACTTAGTTTCAAAGTGTGTTCGAAAACTCCACAATACAGACATTTCGTTGAAGTTATGAAGACATCACAAGAGAGTTGAATAACTCAATAATTTATTGAAAAATGTTTGAAATAAACATTTTTTCGCTATAGCCCAGGGTATTTTTCGGGGAATACTAAATCCGTGCACGTACTTACTTCATTTTGTGTTAAAGGTGATGTTTTACTGACCGAACATTTGAGTTTGGAAAAAACTTAAAAAGACAATAAAAATATATGTTGTAAGAAAATTGTGAAGTTATAATTAATACAAGTTGGTTTACATTTTTTTTCTAAATTTAGTAGGTAAGTAGCTACCTACTTGTTGAATTGATAAGTAGATATTTAAAATGAAAGAAACATTAACATCATTACTTTGTGCCTGAATTGGCGAAATAGCTAAATCAGTGCAGCCTCTTTTTTGCCTTAGCAAATATTAAGCTGAAATGCATAACTTAAGATTATTCTGCAGGTATAGTTTTTTAAACTACCTATCGTTTTTTTTTGTACTTGGGTTCTGTCTGTTGTTATTAAAAAAATACTAACCTAACTTAATCTTATAAGGGTTCCTTTTTTACCTTTTGAGGTACGGAACTCTTATGTTTTGTACATGTAATTTACAATGAAATTCCTTAATTAACTGAAGAAAATTTGTTCGTTGCTATTAAGCTTAACCTTAAGCTTTATTTCAAAAACTTTCGTCATGATTTTACACTGTTCAGTGTTCACGTGTATGCAAGTAATTTGAGATGAAATGTGAACCGATTTATGTCTTTGTTCATCTCTTACAGTTTATAGTATACCGAAGGCTGCTGCTGACTGAACTCGGTGAATTGTAACATTGTATCCAGATTTACCTATCAATGTTTGATCGTTTCTATGTGATCTGTGTACTATGTAATACAAGTAATACATAATACATAAGTAATACATCTAAATGTATTAAGCATCCAAATGAATAAAAAAAAAAAATACTTTGTCTTTGAAATTTAAAATTTATTTATTGTGGTGTGGATACAATGGTCACCATGCCGGACTGTTGCGGGTTCGATTCCCGCCTAAGCAAGTACTTATGCTTAGATATTTGTCTGTGGTCTAGTTGTTTCTATGTATTATAAGTATTTACAAAAGAAAAGTATGTAAGTGGTATATCCGTTGTCTAGCACCCATAACACAAGTATAGTAACTTAGCTTGGGGCTAGATGGCGATATGTGGAATGTTCTGCAATATTAAAATATTTATTTAATTATTTCAGTTTTTAAGATTATGTAATATATGAGGTAATAGACTGGCGTAGTTTGGTCACGTCATCTGGAGAAAGGATACTCGTGTCACCAGAAGAGTGCTGGACTTGGAAGTAAATGGTAGTAGAGTGGGAGGACAACCACAGAAGAGGATTTCGTTAGAGAGCATATGGGGTAAGAGGGGTAAATGGGGAATAGGTAGAGTGGAAAAGGCGACATGTTATGCCGACCTTACATAGTGGGAAACGGTATCGCAAGTGAATAAGTATCTTCTAGAAAAGCGTGCTACATCTTCACTATCAGGTGTGATAGTGGTTAAACGCTGAACTATCATAATAATTATTATGTAAAAAAAAAGGTAAGGAAGAATAAGATCTACGAGTATGTTATATTAGGTTGTTTTAAAATTTGAAAATTATTTCTAAATTCCACAAAAGTGCAATAAATACAAAAACACTTTAAATATTATCTTCCTAATATTAAAATTTAAACTGGCTGAAAAGAGTAATCCCTCAAAGAGGTACTAATCTTCAAATATTGGAATATTTTGTTACAAGCCTGGCATTGCAAAGAACGCTCTTCAAAAGATTAATATCATATTTATATGTAGGTACCTGTATTTGTTTCTTGGCACCGCTGTAGACGTACGATTTTGTATCCGATTTTCTAGTAATATTAGGGTACGCTTGCACAGTTAAAAAAACCTTTTTATTAATATTATTATTAATCAACTGTCAAAGTGTCGAACACAACCACCTGTGCTTAAATACTATTAACCTTGTGGTAATTGAAATAGAATTTAATTTTAGGTCCTACTATAATTTATTCAGTGGTCTCACTTTAATATTATAAATGTGAGTTTGTGTCAGAATGTGTGTGTGTTTGTATGTTTGTCACTCCTTCAAACAAAAACTACTGAACCAATTGCGTTGAAACTACTCCAAAAAATCCGAAAAAATACTACCAAATACTTTTTTGTTAATTATTTTCTTTCTACTGTATTTTCTGAATTGTCTGCCACTCTTTCTTATACTTTTCGGACCTTGTACCTATTCTTATAATTTCCTGTCTTTTTATCTTATTCTTTTGTTTCTTATTGTTATACATTCTATGTTTTGTTTTGTCAACAACTATCAACTGTGCTAAATATGTTTTTGTCATGTGCTTGTCCAAATAAATGTTTTTCTATTCTATTCTATTCTATTCTAAACTCGGTGTGTAGATAGCTTGAGATCAGGATTAACTCAAATGTTACTTTTTATTCAGATATTTCCACGGGATCGGGACTTACGCGGATAAAATTACGTGGCGCAGCTAGTTACCTATAAATTGTATTTAGCTATAATTCTGCTAAATAAATCTAAAGCAAGCCTCCTTATATCATTTTAAAAAGGCACAGAATAAGTTTAGTTAGTTTAGCTCTTATGTTGGTTTTGAAGAACTTATGTTTGTCTTATGTACCTACTTTACTTACTTATTTTACTTTTGTTTGTGTGCCTATTTAATTCATTTATGCCACTAGCTTATTTAACTATTTTAATTTAAGAGGAAAGGGTACCGGGGACTATTTCCATACAAACTATTACAAACGTAGTCGACTGTTTTCTCCCTGGATAATGAAACTAGAGCAAATATTTTTGGTGCATAAAACTTATAACTGCCATGACCATGCCCCTATTTTTTGTTTTTTTTTAATTTTTGAATTTTTGTAATTTTATTTTCTATGATAATTAGAAAATTAAAAAAAACAAAACATAGGGGCATAGTCATGGCAGTTATAGGTTTTATGGCACAAAAATATTTGTGCTAGTGTCATTATCCAGGGAGGAAATAGTCGACTACGTTTGTATGGAGAGCGCGCAGGTACCCTTTCACCTTAAGTAATAATTTTAATTTGATACCGAATTTATTTGTGCATATTGGCTGTTTCATAAAAATGTTTTCAGTTATTTGAAGGCAAATAGCTTTTTCCGAGTTCTTTTTCTAAGATCGGACGTCAAAAATGGGCCTAAATCCTGAATAAACAGCGAGTTGTAAACATCATTTAAATATTTTCTTCTTTGATGTAGCTGTCTATGGTACAGTTGTAGGATTTGGAGCATCGATATTATTATAATAATAAAGAGACATGGCAATTGAATATATTTTGTGTGGGTGTTTACGATGAAATTGGGTCCAAAAACGTGATCCTGATAATAGATTTATTTTTACCTAATAAGTAGGTATATTTATATAAGTGCCTACCTATTACATACGTTTTTAGAATCAAGTCTTTCACGTTTTTTGTAGATATGAAAATACCATTTAACGAAGCTTTTATCCTACTAATATTATAAATGTGAAAGTTTCCGTGTGTGTGTGTGTGTGTATGTATGTCATTGTATGTTTGTTACTCCTTCACGCAAAAACTACTGGACCGATTGCGATGAAACTCGGTATCTAGATAGCTGGATACCTGAATTAACACATAGGTTACTTTTTATCGCGATATTCCCACGGAATCGGAACTTACGCGAGTGAAACCTCGGGGCGCAGCTAGTATTATTATAAATGTGAAAGTTTGTGTGTGTATGTATGTTTGTTACTCTTTCACGCAAAAATTACTTAACCGATTGCAATGAAATTCGGTATGTAGATAGCTGGAGACCTAGATTAACATATAGGCTACTTTTTATCCCGATATTCCCACGGCAGCATCGGGACTTACGCGGGTGAAACCGCGGGGCGCAGCAATAGCAATATAAAACAGATGATAGTTAAGTAATGAAACCAGAAAAAAATACTAAAAATTACTACCTTGTTATCCTAATCCCAACTTATTAAAATAAATCTAAAAGCTTCTTTATTTATTTGTTTGATTGTTCCCTTTTCACGATCAAACAACTGGAGCCATTAGAATGAAAATCAGCTTAGGGTAGTTTAAGAGATGAAGAAGAAGATATGATACTTTTGATCCCAAAAATCCCGGGGGATCGGGCCCGCGGGGCACAGCTAGTGGCCAAATAAATGATTTGATTGACAATATAGGTAGGTATTTTTAAAGATCTTTATGAATATCTTTATCAAAAACACGTGTAGTTATAAATAAACATTTAACACCCAATACCAAGAAATCATTTCACACTTATACAACAAAAGACAACGAGGCATAAAAATGTAGGTATCAATATCAATAAAATCATCCAGGTTTTCTCACGTTCAAGAATAACAATAGATTCCCACAGGACTTAATTAGGTGCCAAAACGATGGTCGAACACGCGTGAACCATCAAATAACAGGCAATTAGACGATTAATTACGATAGATATGTTAGCGTCAATACGATCAACCAAGCAACGAAACATCGGTGGGCAATAAAGAAATCAATCAGCGGATTAGCTATTTCAAATCAATAAAAATCAGAAAAGCAATAATATTTGTCGGGTTTACCAAGGTTTAGAATTGTACTGGATGTGTCTTGTTTTTAGTATTTATCTTTTTAGGGTTCCGTAGCCAAATGGCAAAAAACGGAACCCTTCTAGATTCGTCATGTCTGTCTGTCTGCCGTATGTCACAGCCACTTTTTTCCGAAACTATAAGAACTATACTGTTGAAACTTGGTAAGTAGATGTATTCTGTGAACCGCATTAAGATTTTCACACAAAAATAGAAAGAAAAACAATAAATTTTAGGGTTCCCCATACTTAGTACTGAAACTCAAAAAAATGTTGTGTGGGATATCTATGGATAGGTCTTCAAAAATGATAATGAGGTTTTTAATAGGTATCATTTTTTTCTAAACCGAATAGTTTACGCGAGAGACACTTCCAAAGTGGTAAAAAGGGTGTCCCCCCCTCTGTAACTTCTAAAATAAGAGAATGATGAAACTAAAAAAAAATATATGATATACATTACCATGCAAACTTCCACCCAAAATTTGTTTGAACGAGATCTGGTAAGTAGTTTTTATTAATACGTCATAAACCGTAAATCGCCATTTACCCTTCATTCATGTATTTTTACCACTAGCACCATCTATTATTTTTTATTATGTGATGATAATGGTACGCAACCCTTTGTGCGCTAGTACGACTCGCACTTGACCGGTTTTTTTCATATTATCTATTATTATCTCTACCCCTCCTAGTAACTAGTGTTTTCACTTGAACTCCCTTTGCAATTTTTTGTTTTATCTTTGTTTTATCCTATTACGAGTATACTAATTAAGTACTAATATTATAAAAGTGAAAGTTTGTATGTGTATGTCTGTTTGTTACTCGTACACGTAAAAACTACTGGACCGATGAAACTCAGTGTCTATGTATGATAATGATTTCACGTCGAGGCCACTTCCAGTCAAGTAACATCCTCGTAAGTTTTTAAGTTCTCATGGAAGACGATAGTCCGTCGGCTCGTGTGATGCTGTAGTAAGGGTAGGCCCGCGGCGTGTTTGAAGCACAGGTGTGATCCATGGATCTGATTCTACTAATAAAAAAAAACTTCGAACAAAAATTACTTGTTTGCAAGGTTAAAGTTCTTGAAGTTCCTATATGTGTAATGGCGTCAGATGTCTATAGTCTATGGATGCTGAAGAAAAAACTAAAAACATGTGACTTTAAATGCTTTGCTATATCTTTTTTCCACGTCTATTTCACGAAATACTATCAATTTCATTGTTATCTAGAAAAACAGAGAATTTTATCATATTTTTTATATGCTCAAGTATTGCCATGTCAGCATTCTTTTGTAATTTATCTCCACTTCTTGACTTGCAACACTGAAAACTAATAAGTATCTATCCCTAAAAATATCTGTTGTCTGAGAAAACTTGCATAAAATCCCAAAGAATACATAGAAACTCTACATAGAAATATTTTAAAAGTTCCACCATAATATTAGATTTTTTTAAATAATCAATTTTAATATTGTCTTGTGCAATTTTAATTCTTAAATGTTGTCTTGTCTCTACTTAATACAAGGCAAAGCACTAAGATAGTAGACATTTATTAATAAGTAGAATCCGGCCCCAACTAAGATGCCCGGCTCGTTTGACCGTGCGTCTTGCAATTGATTTACCACTGATTAGGGTTACACGGTAAAGCTGGTCAAGCAGGGTGATTGGGTGAGTCATTTCAACATTTCTAGACGATAAGGTAAAAACATTGTTTTTTTAATTGTTGCATAATCACACTGTTATTTAAATAATTTTAAAAAGTGGATGGAATAATGTATTTTTTAAATTACCCTACGTTGTCCCACTTCAGGGCAAAGGTTTCCTTTATCTGTTTCCAAGCCTGGTCCTGGGCAATTTTTGGCCAGTTTTCATCGAATGCATCCAGATTTTCATTCCTTTAATCCCTTAATTCATTCCTATAAATATCTTCAAAAAACTTATTAACTTTGAAAGTAATTATAAGTCAGTAGAGTCACATTTCCCCTTATCAAATTACGAGATATTTATAAAGACAAAAGTTCAAATGACAACATTAGTTTATCAGAAAAGAAAATACACTGAAATTATAACCTTTAATTTAATCATTGTTATTCTTATAAGTTGTTGTCATAATAATTTAATAGGTGAAACATAATAAAGTATATTTTGACTAGGTATTTGATTGTTATAGAAACCTTTTGAGTGTCGTAAATTTTATTGAATCGAATACATCTTTTTTAAAGATATAATGACATTTATTAGCTTGAAGTAAGTATGGGAATGTAATATTATTACCTATCTTAAAATTGACAGTAAGTTTCACATACTTTGCAAGCATTTGGCATGCAACATTTTATCATCACTACATAGCATAAAATAAAGTCACTTTCCGCCGTCCCTATTTCCCTTTGTACGCTTAGATCTTTAAAACTACGCCACGGATTTTAATGCGGTTTTTTTAATAGATAGAGTGATTAACGAGGAAGGTTTTTAGATATAATACATGCATAATACAGCCGTGCGAAGCTGGGGTGGGTCGCTAGTATATATATAAATTAACCCCCATTATAAATGTTTATGAATAAGGCTGAGTCTTTCATATATTAGAAACATTTTAGTCTAAAAACGAAAACCCATATTTTTCCTAAAACTTACTATTATTGCAGTGTGTGGTAAGGCTCTATTTTCTATTAATAAGATTCTAAGATTTCCTGACTTAACAATAATAAAAAAATAATTTGATTTTATTGTTTAATCACAAACAAGATATAGCTCTTGTATCTTTATGGGGACTGAACACGAATCACGAAACTATAACATTCAGAAATGTTTTAAAAACATCTATTGATGAGTTCCCGTTAATCTAATGGCAGACCTTAATGTGTGGTCGACACGAATTTCTTATAAAAACTCAATAGAAAAACCTAAACTTAGGTGGAAATAAAATGGTTGAAATAGGCGAACATCCTAAAATTCTACTGATATTTCAAATTGTATCAAAACGACCTTAATTTGTTTTTTTTTTTACTATTACTACTACTTAACTACAAAGAGTAAAACCCATAGCTCTTCCTTCGAGATTATTTTGAGAGTGATGTCGAAGTAGCGGTCGGCTAATTTTTTTTTCAGTTTTCTTAAAAATATTTAGTTAGAAATCGAGATGTCACATTATTTATGTAAGTAGTTAAGTACCTAAAGTAAAATAAGGAAAAATAAAAACACAAAAAGAAACCGTGAAATCGGATAATATTTAGGGAGAAAAGAACTATTTATTTTTGTATGTAAAAGTATGCAGTATGCCCAGTGATATGTCAATTACATCTCACTGAGTATGCCGCTAATAGTATTAAATAATATTAAGTCCATGGCCTCTAAATACATGACTGATATTAAGTTGGTAAGTAAAAGAACTTACCGATGTATTTTTTGAGCCGTAAGTTTAATATAGGTCCTTATGTAATATGATATTTTAAGTAATAATTCACGAAGAAATAGAATGCAAGAAATCACGAGTGTCAATCAAGGGTAGTAAATCGAGTGAAAGCGATATTCTTGTCCCCAAACAAAGCATAAAATCCTATTGTCTATTGTGATAATAAACATGAAAAAAAAAACTGTGAAGTGTCATACTAATTTATTTACCACCCTCAAAGTCTATTGAAAAAGAAAGTGTTACAAAGTTACAATCTTGGATCATTCCCGGATAAGACCACCAATTGTGACGAAAATTGCCAAAATATTGTGTTAAGTTTGTTGACTCTAATCTTCTTATTATTGAGAGGGGTTTAAGAGGATTATGATGTATTGTGTATAATTGCAAAATTTGGCTTTTTAAGTGAGAGTAGAACTTCGTAGAAATTGATAGGGGTAAAAGTTATGTTTTCATTTTATTGGGCGGTAACATACCTATTACTAAAGAAAGAAAAGAATAATCGTTAACTTAATCTAGCCTTTTTTAACACAAGTACCTAATGTCAAAATACCTACATGCAATTTCATGACATAGATGTATATGACATGTCCATTAACAGGTTCAAAACTTTTATAAAGCATAAATTGTGCAGTAAGGCGTACTATAATTATAATACTTCGTATTACCTTAATGATAAGAACCCAGGGACGTGACTTTAGTTGCTCCTTTTCAAATAATACTTTCAAATATTTGTAATAGTGACCTTTGTGAGCGTGATCACATGAAAAAAAAAACCATTTAACCACCAAAAAAATCATTGGTGGGTGCGTTCCGAAGGCACACATCCTAACTTAGTTTTTAAGACGTTTCAATGCGATCTATGTACAAAATATACATAAGCATCAAAATGAATAATTTTTTTGAATTTGACTTTGATTAGGTATTTCGTAATAATTTTTATAGGTCACCATTCTATTAACTATATAACTAATTTAAGTTGTTCAAGTACTCTTAAGATCCAAAATGATGAATTTCTAAGATAATTGACGTTTCTGTTTTGCAATCTTCAGGCGGCAAGTTACATACAATGGTATTTGAGGCATTAACTTAATTAATTTTACTAACTCGGAAACAGTACCTAACACAAGCATTTGTGTTATTAACGAAATTGAAGTAAGGTACGGTGAAATTCGTGTTACGTAGCTCGGCGGACGTAAAAGCTAAATAGTTTTCATTTCATTACGGTATGCTGTGTTTTGGAGATTTTTCAGCTAAGAAATGTTTTCGGGATTAGCTTCAGACTTGGTTATTTTTTTGTTGTAAAGTTTGAATAAAAGAAATCTTTATAAAAATCAAAGTCATGACTAACTGATCGATAAGTCAAAGTATGGTCGAGACCCACCGTAGAGCTCCAAAACGGCTTTTATAAGAATGTTTTCAACACAAGCAAGATTCTAGACACCTGCTTTAGTTGAAGTTTAAAGTCTTTTAATTCATCAATTTATCAAACAAAAAATATTAGAATTAAATAATTCCAATAATAGTAATTTCCGAACTCTACCGGGGGCTGCTCTATGCAGCCTACATAGACAACCACTTAGAAATAATTTTGAAATATTCAACACCTAAGCGAAGTCCCGGGAGAAGCTAGTTTTAATGTAAGAAAGATAAGACTCAGTTAATGTGAATATTTTTATTGCACCTAATGAACTCAAGATTTAACAATACAGTGTTGTTGCAATAGTAGTATACAATATCTCGTCACGCTTAAAAAAAAAGTTTTTTTTTTAGACCTATTAGTACTAACCTAAAATAATAGAATCATTTGTTATTTGAAAATTGAAGTAGCAGAATCCCGCCGCGGGCATTGAATCATTTTTTTGCGCCCGCGCACCCAAATCAACCACCTTGAACAACAAATGTGTGGGCAATTCAGTAATTTATTTTTTAACCCAATATATTACTCATATGTCAAAACTTTGGACATGGCCGGTCCCTCTTTCGGCATCCCACAAGTGATGTATTGGCCCAATGAGATTTAAATTACGGTCGATTAGAGATACCACCTAAAAATGTTCATTAGCAAAACTTCACACACACAAAAGAGTATCAGTCATCAGCAATGCCACATTTGACGTACTTAAATGTGATTTCTTACATTGGTGAAAGTATACCTACACTTATTTAAAAAAAAATTGGTAGGCTATATTAGAGACGCAGTTTCTACGTCGTTATATCAAGTCGATAGACGCTAATTTATAGATAGACTAGCTGCCCTACGCGGTTTCACCCGCGTAACTCCCGATCCCGTGGGAATATCGGGATGTAAGCTATCCTATCTCTCAAGTTGGATCGAACTGCACATGGTGTGCGAATTTTATTATAATCGGTTAAGTGGTTTAGGAGTCCATTGAGGACAAACATTGTGACACGAGATTTATATATATTAAGATAAATTATTTGTGGCAAACACTAGCTCAAAATTACATCCCTATAAATATAAAATTCTCGTGTCTCGGTGTTAGTTGCCAAACTCCACCTAAACGGCAGAACCGATTTGTATGAAATTTTTTTGGGTATATATTTGTTAGGTCTGAGAGTCGAACAACATCTATTTTTTTTTTGCTTTATTTTTCCTTTATATTTTTTTTGTAAATGGCAAAACAACGTTTGCTGGAACAGCTAGTTAAGTATAAAAAACAAAGCTTTTAAGTCTAATAAAACCTTATCGCCGTCTCTTTCATGCAGACAACTTTTGGAAGGACAAGAAGTCTAATCTAACCTCTCTGTTATAAATAAGTACCTCTTTCCTATACGTTATAAATAATGACGTCATAAAAACGTATTTATGATTTAGTTTAAGCAAGTGATGTTAATGTATTTAAAGAAGTTTACGCGTCAACATTCTAATGTTCACTTTCTATCATAATATTGTAAGTTAAATGTCTTTGATTGGCCCTTGTCATAGTATTTATGCTTTTACTTAACAAAAATACGTGTCCCGATTAATAAATTGCTCATTTGTAAATAACAGTTCTACTAATGAGAGAACCTATGGGAATTTAATGATGAATATTAATAGGAATTATTTATGTGTTTATTAAATTAAATTCTATTGGTGATTTTTCATTTGTTAGTAATTTAAAGAAGTGTTTTGAAATTAATATTTTAATATCAAGTGGATAAGAAAATAATTATAATTCTTATCTACAACTTTTTCAGTGATACATAATTTTTTTGTAAAAAAATATTAATTCGTGGGTATTAGATAAGTTTAAATCGTTATAATCTTTTTGTACACTTTTGAGTAAGAAATAATAGTGATGGTTTCGCGCATGGATTGATGTTAAAGAGGCAATTTCGCTACATTATGAGAAACACCATAGATAGACTATTATTTACCAAACATCACATTTTATACGATATTATTATACCTATAATACAGTTAACCTTTCTTCCCCATCAAGTTACGATTGAGGCAGGTCGTAATAATCGTAATACATACAAAGGGTGACTTGTCCGAAACGCACTTTAGCCCAAACTAAATAGGTATATCTATATTTTACCATTCAGTATTCCCGATATTGACAAAAGAGATACGGGAGCTATCGTCGAAAGCCAATCACAATATGCCCTCATGTACTTTGTTGACTACTATTGCTCCTCAGAGTTTGACAAGTACCTATCTCGTAATGTTTTGATTCATTATCTGCTAGCAATTAAAAATTGTAGTTTGAGACGCTGCTGTTGTGAATTTGCGATAAGAGGTAATTAAAAATTATGAAAAGAAATTTGAAAGAGTTCATCGACTTCAGAATTGTGGAACTTTTTCAGAGACTATTTTACTAATTAGTAGATTCCTTTAGGTAATATCAAAGAGCGTGAGAGGTGACTTGTAAGGTCTCTCTATATCATCTTACTTTTATTTTATCAGTAAGAATAATAAAAACATTGTTCAATCTCTCACAACGAATTTATCTACTTTTCTTTATACTTCGGTATTCATTGAACTTTATTGAATAAAACCATTCTATTTGAAGGGCATAAACAATAGTAAACATTATAATTATTTTAAAAGTGATAAAACACGTCTTTTAATGAATGCTTTATCTGAATTTTTTGCATATAAATATGCATTGCAGCTGAGAGAAACGCACTGGCAAACATGGCTCGTCTTGTGCTGTTTGTCCTGGCCCTGTGCGCCAGCGGCGCATACGCAGATCCGACGCCCAACAAAGTGGAAAAACGTAAGTACTTACTAGTAATAAACAGCGCACTCCGGGAGTGCAGGCAGTAGTGAAAACTGTATATCTGTGTAAAATCTCATCTGTCGCGAGAACATACGCAAAAAGAGTTTTAGATGAAAAAAAAAAATATAGTCAGACGACTATTTGTCGTCCGACAAATAGTCGTCCGACATTTGTCGTCCAACAAATAGTCGTCCGACATTTGTCGTCCGTCAATAGTCGTCCGACAAATATTCGTCCGACATTTTTCGTCCGTCAATAGTCGTCCGTTAAAAAATACCATATGTACGTCTTAATACACTCACAGCCAAATTAAAAAACTGTATATCTGTGTAAAATCTCATCTGTCGCGGGAAAATCTGTCGTCTGTCGCGAGAACGGCTGAAAATGCTCACCCACAAAAGTGCCCAACGCGCCATAAGAAGTTTTCACTTCAAAAAATTGAAATATATTTATAAGTAGCTGCGTCCCGCGGTTTCAACCGCGTCAGTCCGAGCCCGTGGTAATCTATACTAAAATTATAAAGCTGAAGAGTTTGTTCAAATTGAAAAATGATTTTTGTGTTGGATAGCCTATCTGTCGAGGAAGGCTATTTTATATTCCGATATTCCCATGGGATCGGGAGTTACGCGGCTGAAACCGCGGGGCGCAGCTAGTATTGGAATAAAAAGCTTATGTGTTAATTCAAGTCTCCAGCTATTTACGGACCGAAAGTCATCACAATCGGTCAAGTAGTTTTTGTGTGATGGAGTAACAAACATACACACATACTAACATATTTCACATTTATAATATTAGTAGGATATACATTGAATATCCATCTTATGAAATGTAATGTTTTCAGTGGACATCAAAGTTCTGCAAGAACGCCAACAGCAGTTGTTGGAACTTTATTTCCACATCCACGAGCCGAACCATATGAAGATATGCCAAGATATTGCCAGTTCCTGGTCAATTGAAGAGAATGTCAGCTATTATACCGTATGTTAACTCTTGTATTTTAAATTTATGGGGTCAAAGTCAATGCATGCCAATTATTATTGCGGGCGGGGATCTGCAGCGGTGCCTTCTGCATCGCTGCCTGGCCTAAAGATCAGCGCTGTAGTTTGCTGCAGCGTTTAAGCTCGGTCCTTTTAGGTTAGCACATGCCTTCATCATGTCAGCCCATACACGTCCAATGCTGGACATAGGCCTCCCCCATACGACGCCACAAACAGCGGTCCTGAGCCGCCTCCATCCACCGACTACCCGCGACCGCCACAATGTCGTCGGTCCACCGGGCAGCTGGTCTCCCAACACTCCGTTTCGCGTTGCATCGTGGCCGCCACTCGAGAACCTTTACTCCCCAGCGGTTGTCAGTTCTGTGAGCTATATGACCTGCCCATTGCCACTTCAGCTTACCAATCCTGAGAGCTATGTCGGTGACTTTGGTTCTTCTACGGATTTCCGTATTTCGGATTCTATCACGTAGAGAAACTCCGAGCATAGCTCTCTCCATAGCCCGCTGAGCGACTCTGAGCTTATGAACGAGGCCTATAGTCAGCGACCACGTCTCGGATCCGTATGTCATCACTGGTAGCACATTGGTTGAAAACTTTCGTCTTGAGGCTCTGTGGTATTTGTGACGAGAAGATATTGCGAAGCTTCCCGAACGCTGCCCAACCGAGTTGGATTCGTCGGCTGACCTCTTTATCGAAGTTGGATTTACCTAGTTGGACCATTTGGCCTAGGTAGACATAGTGATCAACAACTTCGATAACATCGTCTCCAATGTGAACAGGTATGGGTACCACGTGGGCGTTCGACATGATCTTTGTCTTACCCAAGTTCATTTTAAGACCCACCTGTCCGGAGACGGTGTTGAGGTCTCTCAGCATCCTGCTGAGGTCCTCCAGCGATTCTGCCATGATGACTATATCGTCGGCAAACCGAAGATGAGTGATGTAATCGCCATTGATATTGATGCCATATCCGTCCCAGTCCAAGAGCTTAAATATATCCTCCAATGCAGAGGTGAACAGTTTCGGAGAGATAACATCTCCCTGTCTCACCCCTTTTTGCAATGGGATCGAATTTGTGCTCTGGTTCTGAAGCCGGATAGACATAGTGGCGTTGCTATACAAACACTTCAGCACTTGGATATACCGATAGTCAATTTGGCACCGCTGGAGGGACTGCAGCACTGCCCAGGTTTCGACTGAATCAAAGGCTTTCTCGTAGTCCACAAACGCAAGACATAACGGCCGATTATACTCCTCTGTCTTCTGTATAATCTGCCGGAGCGTATGAATGTGGTCTACGGTACTAAAGCCTTTTCGGAACCCGGCTTGTTCGGGAGGCTGGAAGTCGTCAAACCTTCGAGAAAGACGGTTGGTGATAACTCTCGAAAACAGCTTATAGACGTGGCTCAACAGTGAGATGGGCCTATAGTTCTTTAGAAGGGCTTTGTCACCCTTCTTATGGAACAGCACCACCACGCTCCTGTTCCACGCCTCTGGCGTTTGTCCCTCGAGGATGACGGAGTTCAACAGCCTCTGAAGGACTTTAAGTACCGGTGATCCACCTGCCTTCAGAAGTTCTGTCGTTATTCCGTCATCACCCGGTGCCTTATTGTTTCTGAGCTGTTTGAGAGCCGACCTTATCTCGTACAGGCTGACGTCCGGGATATCTTCGGTATAGTATCGGGTTAAACGGGCTCTTGCATCGCCCGCCGTGTTGTTTGCAGGGCATTGTGATGAGGTGTACAGCTGTCCATAAAACTTTTCAAGCTCTCTCAAGATCTCAGACTTAGAGGATATGATGCTGCCGCTATCGATCTTCAGCCTTGTCAACCGGTTTTGTCCCATAGACAGATCTCTCGTGAACACCTTGGAGCCCTTGTTCCGCTCTATTGCGCTCACAATACAGTTAGTACTGTAGGAGCGCAAATCGCGTCGTATGGACTTCGAGATCTGTCTGTTGAGCACACCGTACCTTGACATATCTGCCGAAGACTGCAGCCTCATTTCACTTCTCTCTGCCATTAATTGCAGAGTGTGATCCGAGAGTCTCTGTGTTTTATTTCTGCGGCGGGTCCTAAAGAACTCCGATCCGACCGCTTGGACAGTTTCCACCAGCCCATTATTCAGCTCGTCCACTGTTGCGCATTCCGCGAGGCATTCAAAGCGGTTTTGTAGCTCCAACTGAAAGATTTCGGGATTTTGTATTTGGACAGGATTTGGGCGTACCGTAGACTTTACCAGACGGGACCGTTCCAGCTTAACATTGATATTCAATGACGCTCTTACTAAGCGATGATCGCTGCCGGTTTTCACCCTGTTAATCACAGAGACGTCATTGAATATGTGCTTGTGATTCGTCATGATTAAGTCTATCTCATGCTTGTTACCGCGTGAGCTCAGCCACGTCCATTTCCTGGACGACCGCTTCTTGAAAAAAGAGTTCATCGCGAAGAGTCCCTCTTTTTCCATGAAGTCGGCCAATCGCTGGCCCCTTTGGTCTCGCTGTCCAAATCCAAACTGGCCCACTCTCAGTTCGTCACCGCTCTTCTTGCCAAGCCGCGCATTGAAGTCCCCCATCACAACCGTGTAGTGTGTTTTCGAGGCATGCATGACACGTGCAATATCGTCGTACATGACCTCCACTTCATCGTCGGGGCGTTTCGAGTGTGGCGCGTATACCTGTATGACCTTCAGCGAATACCGGTTGGTTATTCTGAGTATAAGGTATGCCACCCTGCTCGAAACGCTCTCGATCTTAACAATGTTGTTGACGAGGGACCTGTGGACGAGAAACCCGATACCATGTTGGGACAGCTGGTCGCCCTCCCGGTGGTAGAACAAGTTGCCGGAATTAAGGGTGATCGTGTCCTCTCCCTCTCTTCGGACTTCTGATAGCCCTATGATATCCCACTGCAACTTGTCCACCGCTTCTTCCAGCTCCACCGCTTCTTCCAGCTATTATGTGCCTTATAATTCTTTATTTTTCTAATTCTATCTGTTTTAATCTCATTCTTTTTTGTTTTGTAATTATGTACCTATTTTATGTTTGTTTACTCACTTTCTTGTCCGTGTGCTCTTCTAAAAAATGTCTATTCTATTCTATTATTAACCATATTTTTTGTTTTGCAGAATACTACAGCTGCCAAAACTTACGTTGGCATGCTCAAACACAAATGGTGCTTGCCACGAGCTGTTCCATTTTCAGTATACGAGCCTGCTCATTCATTTGAAGCTCTTACTCTTTTCAATGTCTTGTACTCGGCTAAAGACTACCAAACTTTCTATAAGACAGCCGTCTATTTGAGGGACATTATCAATGAGGGTCTTTTCGTATACGTCCTTAACACTGTCATCATGCATCGTCCCGACACTCAAGGAATTACCATCCCACTTATCTATGAGGTCTTTCCATCGTACTTCAACAGTGGAGAAATCATGACAACTGCCCAGAGGATCAACGTCCATGGTCGTAAATTCATTGAAAACTATCCATCCACCTACTTGTGGGACAACGATGTCGTCATCAGGTGGAACGCTACCAGCTGGCCGTACTACGATAAAAACTTCCCTGTGACCTACTTCACCCATGACTATGGACTAAACGCATACAATTATCACGTCAGCCTAGCCTACCCTTACTGGCTTGGAAGCAATGTTATTCCAGGTTTTAAGAAAGCCAGACGTGGTGAAATGTGGTGGTTCTATCACAAACAGTTGCTTGCGCGTTACTACATGGAAAGACTATCGAACGGTCTCGGTGAAATTCCCGACATTACGGATGTGGTTGACGATGGTTACAACTCTGGGCTCTTGTACCACAATGGCATACCATTCCCAGTGAGGCCTCAATATTATAATCTTGAACAACCTCATCTCTCCAAAGAAATCGAAGCTGTTACTGAATATGAACGTCGCCTTTGGGAATCTATTGACCAAGGTTATATTGTCGACGTAAGTAGTTATATAAAATTAATAAATCTGATAAAAAACCTACTAATTTTAATATTTTAAATATTTTGTATGTTTTAGAGACAAGGTGAGCGTATAAATCTTTTGACTCCTGAAGGTATCGATATCCTTGGACGTCTGGTTCAAACTAATGCCGACTCTCCCAACCCATACTACTACAAGAATTTCGTCAACTTATGGATGAAAATTCTTGGAAACACGGTTCACCATCACTACCGCTACTCTCACCAGTAAGTTGTTTCATAATAATATATCTACCAACAAAACTATTGCAGATAGATAGATAGATAGATAAATTATTTATTGTTTATTCTTTTTTTTCTTTTCCAGATTCAGTCCTTTGGTTCTGCCTTCTGTTCTGGAGCACCCACAGACCGCGCTCCGTGATCCTGCCTTCTACATGATCTGGAAGCGCGTCTTGAGGCTATTCACTCAATGGCAGAAACAGATGCCTTTGTACAAAACAGAGGAGCTTTCTCTCCCAGGCGTCCATATTGAACAGGTTGAGGTTGACAAACTGTCAACCTACTTCGAATTGGCTTACATGAACGTTACTAATCACCTTCACATGAACGACGACGAAGGTAAGTTAAAGCAACTGTTTATTTTCAAAGTTAAGCCGAAGTAGTAAGACCAGAAGCGCGATAGAGGTGTCTTAGAAACAGTTTTTGGGTATCAACCAATAAAATCCATAGAATGATATTCCTATTGTCGTAAAGGTCAAGTAATGCTTTGTATTGTCATACACTCGAAACACGATTATAGTGATTTGCCTCGATAGAAAAAAAAATCGACATTTTTTTTAACTTTTTCAATTTTACGGCTATTGTAAAGAAAAAACAAGTACATTTATATTTTCATAAACTTTACATCAAATCCCATAAGGTAGTATTGATGGTTTTTTCAATAAAATAGATGTGAGTCTATTATTTACATTAAAAAGGTAAAACGGCCATTTCGGGGCGCGCGGGGGAAAGGGATAAGGGTTTTCAGGTCCTACTTCACCTTAAATGTTATTTAAAGAGTCAGATGGTCAATTTATGGTTTGTTTCAGTGAAAAATGTGTATGATGACGTCAGCGTTCTAGTCCAGCGCCCACGCCTGAATCACAAACCTTTCAACATCAAGGTTCATGTCAAGAGCGAAGCTGCCAAATCTGTCGTCGTGAAATTCTTCTTGGGTCCCAAATATGACAGCAAGGGCTTCGAGATTCCACTTCATCTTAATACTGAGAACTTCTTCATGTTCGACCAGTTCGTTTACGATTGTGAGTTTCAAACATAAAATCACAGTTGGTTTTCTTTTTTCAAAAGTATTTTTATTTTATTTTTTATTATTTCAGTGAAATCTGGTGAAAATGTGATCACCCGCGATTCCTCAGCCAATCTCTTCTCAACCAAAGACTGGATCAGTACCTTCGATCTTTACAATAAGGTGGTTAACCAAAAATGGTCTCCAGCAGATACTACACCTCAACTCTTTCGTTACCCAGGCCGTTTGCTGCTTCCCAAAGGTATATCATTTGCAACTTCAATTAGAATGCATGGTTTTTTAAACAGAGGGTTACAAAACAATTTTTTTTTTGTAAACAGGTCGCGTTAACGGTATGCCTTTCCTGATCTTCGTGTATATAAGCGAGTACCGCGAGCCGAAGGTGCCGCTTGGAACCGGCTACGACCCTCAAACATCTTACGGCTTGGACTCAGGAGCTCGTTTCATGCTTGACGACCCTATCGGTTTCCCCATGAACCGTCCCATACACTGGTGGCAAGTGGAGAACTTGAGGAATATGTGGTTCGAAAATGTGCTCATCTATCACAAGCACACCCCCGAAATCGATGTCCCTCACACCGATTAAGATTAGATGTTACTGCCCTCGAGCACTACAGATTTGACTACGGCTGATAGTTTGCATTTTAATGAAATAGTTTACTTGCTTATCAGCCACACTATACTATCGCCCAATATAAAGTCTGTAGTGTACGTTGGCTATTACTCTACAAGTCTTAACTACAAGAATGATATAGGAGTATTACATCTGTCATAAATGTAGTTAAAGTGGGTATAAATATAACTGCCTTATAGTTAGTATTTGTATTAGTATATATGTATTGATTGTTGTAATTTATTTATTTTGAAGTTGTATTTATTAGTCAAATATATTATATTCGGAACTGTGTTCTAGTATGTATTTTTTCAAATATTTTTAATGGTTATCCACCGGTGTGGTTATTTTCTTCTTAAAAAAACTAGCTAGCTTAAAAAAAAGCTAGATAATTCTCTGTAACAAACCATATTGGCGGTTGTTTTTTGCTCTTAGTGCCATAAAGAAAAAGAAGTACCTAGTGTAGTTTCAGCTTCTTATTAAGTGAAAAGTTTTACTTTTCTCTCGCTAAATAAACACTCACATTACGCAATCAGCTAGTAGATCTCAAATACCGTTTATTCATTGTTTTTTTAATAACCATTACTCTAGTTATATTATGTTTTGTTTATTCAGTTTCCATCAATCACTGCCTCCTTTAAGTAGTAATACAGGTTGCGTCCCTTAAATTTTACCGCGTAGATTGATAGAAAATATAAGTTGCACAAATAAGTTCTTCCAGGCAACTTTTGGATGGAAAAGAACTGATTTAGTAATTTTTATAAGTACCGCGATAATATCGCGAGATAAAAAGTGTTTTATGTTTTTTCATTCAAATCGGTTGTGCCGTTTCACTGTGAAGAGTGAACCAACCAACTTTGCCTGAAAATAATTCAAATTAAAAAAAAATCTATTCAATAATATTAGGTAGGTAGATAGAATATCCTGTAATTAGTAGACAGGATTACTGGCTAAATATATTTCCTTAACATATTAGCCACCATACAATGAATAGTTAAGTCAGTGGTACGTGCCTAGGACTGTGCGATTTCTAGCCCCTTAGTGACGTATGTAATATCATAGATTAAAAAAATGGTATTGTTATGTCTATGGAAAAATAGTAGGTAAAAATTAGGGGGGTATGACTTTTCTTAACATTTGCGTCATCTTGGTACTATGTCCGGCCATATTTAATTTAGTTATTTAGCACAACATGTAGTTTTATGGTTTATAGTTTATTTATTTAACATAAAATATTTATATCGCTTATTTTTATAAGTGCCCAAAAATATAGGTTTGTCATGATACTTTCATTCGTCACATAAAAAGGTACCCGATCACTAGGTACTAGGTATTTGAGTATAAAAACTACGATCAACAAAATTATTTGAACATCTCTTCTCCTCACTCATCCTGTCGCGCTATTGCAGTGCCACTGAAATGTTTCTAGAAGCGCGGGTCAACACGTTTGTTGCTGTTGTGAGACATAGAATAGCGTCTTTTCAGGACAGAGTTGACAGGTGTAAAAACGAGATCGTGAGGGAGTTGAGCAGCAGGCCCTTGACATCAGATATGTATAAAGACTGCCTAAAAATTGTCAGCTGACATTCCAATGTACTTATAATGTACCTAAACTGTGATGTATTATTGACGAAATTGATAAATTTTCTATCTTAATTAATTTTTAATTTTTTTTAATTTTTTACATTTTGTATGTTACTATGAATACGTCTGAAAATAAAGCTATTTATTATTATTATTATTATTTATTATTATAATGTACGAGCCTATAACCCTGTTCATATACCTACATTATTGTATCTATGTGTGTATATTTATGTAATATGTTATCTTACTATTGTATGTAAAGAAAAATAAAGTTACATTTTATAATTAGGTACTTACTCAAGTTTAGTGCTTATTTATTTTTAACCCCCGTCGCAAAAGGTTCGGGGTGTTATAAGTTTGACGTGTCTACTGTCTGTCTGTGTGTGTCTGTCTGCGGCATCATAGCTCCCGAACGGATATACCGATTTTGATTTTGTTTCTTTTGTTTAAAAGATTAATCGTCGGGAGTGTTCTTAGCTATGTTTGGTCAAAATCGGTGCAGCCGTCTGGAAGTTATGGGGGACAAAAGTCGGGGGTTTTTAAATTTAATTTTAAGTTTTTTTGTTAGTGTGGTTAATTGAAATCGGTTAATTATACATAACGGTTACTTGATAGACTTTCATCTATTAACACAGTTGATGAATTTACAATTTAAATCTTCAATCTTTGACGAATTAAAGAAAGTTAGTATCTATTTCATCATCATATCAGCCATAGGACGTCCACTGCTGAACATAGGCCTCCCCCAAAGACTTCCAAAACAGACACCAGTCACATACCCTCTGCGATCAACGGCTTTCAGCGACCTTGATTAACACCAGAATGCTGAAAGGCTACTTATCTTAAGTGGCAATTAAATTGACATTTAAGTGTCATGCTTGCATAGGATAGTAGCGTCTTAAATATTTAGGGGAGCCCTAAATGTTTGAGTATTCGGGCATATATCTTCTTTGGGTTGAGCGCACACTACATGCTTGTCCTCTCGCTCACACTTACACAATTAGGTTTTGCACTTTTGTGAGGGTTGGTGTTTGTTGTTTCTGTTACGATCTGATTATTACAATTTTCTACTAATAAGTAAGAAGTACCTACTAGCTTAAAGCAAATCGAGAGTTTTCACTGTATTGTATAGCATATTGTTGTTACCTACTAGCTACCTACTTCAATTTTTTGTATTTTATATTTAAGAATGCAGTCCACCTATACTTACCCATATCAGCACGCCAGTCAAATCACTGCGATTTTCGGCATGCATTATGTTTTTTAAGTTTATTTTTGTTTATAAACAAATAAAATAAAAAAAAACTTAAGTCCGGTCAAGTGCGAGTCGGACTTGCGCCCGAAGGGTCCCGTACCATGTTGTATGAGAGCCCCACTTTTTATTCTTTCTGTTTTAAGTATTTGTTGTTATAGCGGCAACAGAAATACATAATCTGTGAAATGTTAAACTGTCTAGCTATCACAGTTCATGAGACAGACGGACAGGCAGTTGGCACAATGGTCACCATGCCGGACTGTCAAACACAGGGTCGCGGGTTCGATTCCCGCCTCAGACAAGTATTTATGCTTAGATATTTGTCTGTGGTCTGGTTGTTTCTATGTATTATAAGTATATATTTACAAAAGAAAAGTATATATACTTAAGTAGTATATCCGTTGTCTAGCACCCATAACACAAGTCTAGTTACTTAGCTTGGGGCTAGATGGCGATGTGTGGAGTGTCTTGCAATATTTATATAAACAGTGCTGTCAGAAAAATACCTACTAGCTGTAGACTAGCGTGCAAATAATTTTAATACAAACTAATTTCTTTCGGTTCATAACGTTGTATTTTCATTTTCACTAAGAGTCCACAACACTTAGTAATAGAGTTCCGATTTTACCGTTTGGGTACGGAACCCTAAAAACCAATTGATATTTTCTTTTTATTGTTAGCCTAAGTCGGTGAAAATGATAAGCTAAGAAACTTATAGCGACATCTGATGCTTCAAAGGTGAAAACATCTACAGTTAAAAGCGCCATCTACAAAAGGATATTCGGTGATGTTTTCAACCATCATTTAGTACGAACCTCGTTTGTTAGAAGTACCTGCGATTAGAAACAGATGACGCTGTACAAATATTAGCTACGACGTAGCCATTTTATTTTTACCTGACTGCAAGGAAAGGGTTTCTTTATCTTGTATGTTTAGTTTATATGTCTTTATTCCCTCATATCTTCCAAACTACTCTATTTTATTATTTTTATAATTTTTTATATTTCTTTAATTAGGGTATCGTTAGATTCGTCTCGTTATTACCAGCTTGCTACTAGAATAAGTAATGTTTTTGGGTAATGAAGATTATCTAATAATTAAACTTTTGTTTCTTAAGGTTGAATGTTTCGTATCGCTAAGCAAAGTATTCCGCTAGATGGCGCTTGTTTTCCCCGAAAGTATATTTTTATTTTATTTTGCTATGATTGACGTGGAATTAAAGTATTTGTATATATGTTGCCTGTTTTCTAGTTTGCTCTGAACATATTTCAAACATAATTTAATTTTTTGGAAGTCACATTTTAATGTATTTCCAAAGTACAATTTTTAACTCTTGTCACGATATAAATGACACGCACACATACAAAACAATAAACTGTAGCAACTATAGACTATATTTGACGTAGTCCTACAGATACCGATTGGTGTAGTCATTTAGAGCGGCGGGGTAGTGTTCTGAAGAGCCCCAGTTCAAATCTCGATACAAATAGAATTTTTTTTTGAAAATATATTTTTGAATAAATTTTCTAAAACAGGATCAATTTTATGGTAGGTACTGTTAGTAATCTTTTTTTTTAAACTAGGACGAATTCTGAACGATGCAAATTGTACTAGGTCTGAATGGAAAGAGAAAAATAAAGACAAAGTAATGTACAAAAAGGTTTATTTATTTAAAATTAGTTCTATCTTATCATCTTATATCGGGGACTGACATAGCCAGCAACACTTCGACCCCTTGGGATCGATTAACGCAGTGATCCCACTAAGAGGAAAAATCCTATGTTTCTCCGGTTTGGGATATGCATTCCCAAGGAGGCCCATGGGTCTCCTTCGCTTCGTCACTAAGACGGCGCATTCACACAGGATGTGCTCCATAGTTTCTCTGACATCACCGCAGGTTCTGCAGTCAATATTAGAAGTTATCTTCATTTTTAAAAGCATGTCATTGGTTTTGTAAAGCCATGTCAAGGCACCAATCACAGCTCGTGCTTTGCTTTTTCCGTTGTTCAATATAAATTTAGAATCCCCTCTGGGCCTGCTACCTATGAATTTCTTCGAATGTAGTAGCCCTTCACTGATTTCCCACTCTTGCGTGTGTTTCTTATCAACGTAATCCTTTACGGCCTTTGTGATTGTGCATGCTGGCAGGCCCGTACATGGTTCTGGTCCAAGCATAGCACTTGCCGATCCTGTTCTTGCAGCTCATCAGTCTTCTCATTTCCTGCTATTCCTTCATGGCCTGGGACCCAGAGTAGTCGTAGTTTGTTCCTACGGCCCAACTTGTGTGGATAGGTTACCCACCTTGAGGGGTATACTTGTGAAATAATTCAATCACTTACAAGACACTAAAATTCCCTCAAGGTTTATTTTCAGTAGGTGCTCAGATGGATGATACTTTAAACACAATAGTAGGAATATATTAAATGATTATAATATTTTATTTTTGGTTTTTCTATTTACTGACTACTTGACATCTCTGTTGACTCTCCGTTGCCTAGGTAACAAGCGCGCATCCAGTGCGAGGCAAAGTATCGACTGGGTGTATGTTGCCAGTGTGTACAACAAACAGTATCAAAAAAACAACAAGACTGCTTGGTTTGTTTCTCGCGAATTACTATACTTCATTTATATTTTATTATATTTTTATACTATTAATTAAATGCAAACAAGTACAAATGTTTATTTATTTATTATATACGTAAAGTGATAATTTGATAAGTCTATCAAAATAATGTATAATTCAAGTATCAAAAGTGACGCGACAGTGCCAAAAGTTACATAAAATCTTGCAGGTGTAGGTCTGGCAGCACTGAGTTGAATATCATGCAATTGAAAATATTTTGATTTTTTATTAGACAGATTAGACGGAGAGGCAACGTCGCCCTAATCCAGCAAACTGTATTGCGGCTCTGCTCTAGCGTAATTGCGTGTTCCTGCTTCCACACACAACGCGACAACGTCGCGTGTTTCCACACATCTATACGTCACCTCACACTATGACCATACGTCAGTATAGCCGTGCACCACCACATACGTAAAATTGGTCTCTTTTTTCACGCTGAAACAGAGTACTTCCTGGATGTTAAACAGTGATATTTTTGGTCTGCCCCTACAATAGCTTAAATTAGGCCTACTTTAAGTCATAATAAGTTAAATATCTCAGTATAAAACGTAGGAATCCCTAAAACATTTAGTAGGGAAAACGTACCACCTTAAATGAATATAAGCATCATTTTGGATCCGTGTTTTATAAATAATCTATACTTCTATACTAATATTATAAAGAAGTAAAGTTTGTGTGTTTGTATATTTGTTAAATTGTAAGGGGTAATCTCGGGATCTACTGAACCGATTTTAAAAATTCTTTCACCAATAGAAAGCCACATTATTGCTGAGTGTCATAGGTTATATAAAAACCGAAAAATAAAAAGGCTTTTACGTGGTAGTCCGTTTTGCAAAGTGAATCGGAGAAAAAACGGTCGAATGAAAGCGTTTCTTACGAACGCGGCCTTAACTATGAAAGATATATTTTTCAGTTCTAGAGAAAAGATGTGGAGCTTGAAAATGCCTACAAAAAAGTTAACGACAGCATATGTCTAACTTTTATATTTAAGTTACAAAAACTTTTTTTTTAAATATTAATATAGATAATTTAATTTATTAACATTATTATGCCCAACGAAGTGGGCACGGGTCAGCTAGTAAATAATAAATAAATATTGCAGGACATTCCACACATCACCATCCAGCCCCATACGAAGTAACTAGACTTGTGTTATGGGTGCTAGACAACATATATAATACTTAAATACTTTTATTTTGTAAATATATACTTATAATACATAGAAACAACCAGACCACAGACATATATCTAATCATAAATACTTGTCTGAGGCGGGAATCGAACCCGCAACCCTGTGTTTGGCAGTCCAGCATGGTGACCACTGTGCCAACTGGGTCGTTTTGGCTTTTAACACCACCATGTCACCACGATTTTGACCAGGGGTGGCCCATATGACTCGTCGCGTTCCACCATGTTGTCTAGGTTAGTCATGTGGTCCAGGCATATCGTTATCCTTCTCTGCTTCATCCTTAATCTTATTACCGGCATCAGGTGAGATGAGCCTGATGACAAATGCAAGCCGATTTTGCGTTAAAAAAATCTTTAGACAAGTGTAGTTCCAAGGAACATATAGCTTTTCACATACGTTTTGGTACGTTTTATAGAGTTTCGAAAAAGTTGTTAGTTTTGGGAAAAACATATTACATCAAAAAGAAAGTAAGTAAGAAGATAATTACAACATCGTCTCTCTTATGTAATTGATTAGCCAGAGACTTTTAACCCCAGTCAAGTAATAGGTCAATTTTTTTTATAGATTAACATTTAGGTATGTACCTACTCTGTCTTATTTTCTTTAATGTTTGATAATAAATAGATCCAAGGTTACAGCTTCGAATTATTTTTTAACTAGCGACCCGCTCCGGCTAAATGTATAATACATGCATAATATAGCCGTGCAAGGCTATATTATGCATGTATTATACATTTAAACCTTCCACTTGAATCACTCTATCTATTAAAAAACTGCATCAAAATCTATTGCGTAGTTTTAAAGATCTAAGCATGCATAGGGACAGACAGCGGAAAGTGACTTTGTTATCTAATAAGTAATGATGAAGCCCGGACAAGTGCGAAGGGTTCAGTACCATCACTATCACTACATAGTATAAAATAAAGTCACTTTTCGCCGTCCCTATGTCCCTATTTCCCTTTGTATGCTTAGATCTTTAAAACTACGCAACGGATTTTGATGCGGTTTTTTTAATGGATAGAGTGATTCAAGAGGAAAGTTTATATGTATAATACATGCATAATATAGCCGTGCGAAGCCGGAGCGGGTCGCTAGTATTGTATAAGAGCCCCACTTAATTTTGTTTTTGTTTTTATTACTAAGTAGGTAGAAAGGCAAATGTATATTTTATTTGTATGGGTATATTCGTCAACAGAAATACTTAAGTACATTATTTATGAAAATTTCAACTGTCTAGCTATCACGGTTCAAGACATACAGTACAGTCTGGTGACAGACAGACGGACAGTGAAGTAAGTAATAATAAAGGGTCCCGTTTTTACCCTTTGGATACGGAACGCTGAAAAAGGATAACAGTTTCACAAGCGACTGAAAGCGACAATTCATAGGCTAGCGGCTAGGAGCTTAAAAGTTGACTATAATTATCTGACTATCGGCTTTAGCGGCGCAGGCGCAGGTGGCGTGACGAGGCCGCGCCGTTCCACCGAGCCGCTAGACTGTGTATCGGCGCCGCCCACGCCGGTTCTGTTTACAAGCCCCCTTATGCCTTATCAGTTTAACCTTAAGTTTCTTAGTTCAAGTGATAACATGTAACAATAAGTCGGTACTTATAAAAATCGTTAAGCTTGTTACCTCGGTAACCGATGTCTATTTCAAATCTGAATTCTCTGATACAAAACTTAAGGGGAAAGGTACCTGCGCTCTCTCCATACAAACGTAGTCAACTGTTTCCTCTCTGGATAACTATAGCTAATATTTTTGTTGCATAAAACCTTTAACTGCCATGACTATGCCAGTATGTCTTGATTTTTTTAATTTTCTAATTATCATAGAAATTAAGATGAAAGAAATTAGACATAGGGGCATGGTCATAGCAGTTATATAAGTTTTATGCAACAAAAATATTTAGGTATACTTACGAAGTTATTGCACCAAGCGAAAAAGGTGTATTCCTTGCGTTCCGTTTCTTAATTATGAGGATGAGTTATTTGGTAATAATTAATATAAAATCGATCGACTAGTTACGGAGCCTATTTGATACACACACAAAATAAAATTCCTATTTAGTGCATATGAAATTCAAGTCTTTCCTGACTTTGTTTTTTTCTAAAGTAAATTATTACATTGCCCACTCTCATAATTATTTCCTGCTTTAGAAATACCTCATCATATCAGCCACAGGACGTCCACTGCTGCACATAGGCTTCAACCAAAAACTTCCAGGGCGATCGGTCGCAGGGTCTCTGCATCCAACGACTTCTTAAGTCGTCCGTCCATCTAGTCGGAGGCCTGCCCGTGCTGCGCCTTTCGGTATGTGGTCTCCAGTAGACTTTTCATCCCCAACGGCCATCAGTTCTACGAGCCACATGCCCCGCCCATTGCCACTTCAGCATACCAATTCTTTGGGCTATGTCGGTAACTTTAGTTCGCCTACGAATCTCCTCATTTCTGATTCGATCTCGTATATAAAACACCGAGCATAGCCCTCTAAGACCACGTATCTGAGCCAAATCGTAAAATCTTCTGAAATTTTATTTTAGAATCTACATTTAAGAAGTATTTATTGCATGCCCGAAATAGGTAAATTGTTGTTACTTAAATTTAAAACTACCTATACCATCCATCCATTTATGCAATAAACATTCTTATTCTAAACAAAAAAATTAGATAACTTCTTACTTATGTAACGAATACGTAATGAAAAGATACAGTGACATGGCAGTTATTATTCGATAAACTTACTGTTTCATGATGACTAAAGAAATTATAATCAGACTTGAAAAAATATTTTGAAACCTTATCGAAGCTCTGAAACATAACGGAACCTAATGAACTATATACCTATTTTTTTTACAAAAACCCAAAATAATTAAATATACCTATAGTTTTGTCAGTCAAAAATTATTGAGTTGGTTTTTATTTATCTACACTAATGTCATAAAGAGGTAAGATTTTTTGTTTGTAACGAATAGGCTCCAAAACTATTAGACTTATTTTCATGAAGTTTGGTGTGAGAATACACTAATTCGCTGTGTAATTTCTAAGGAACTTACGCAGGTGAAACTGCAGGGCACTCCTAGTTTATTAATATATTTTTTGATAAGTATTAATAATCAGGTGTATAAAGGTTGTTAACCTTATTCAAAACTTTTAATTGAAGTAGGTAATTAAAATGCATGATAAAAACATAATTGTAATATGTTCGATTAAATATGTACCTACAGTCACATTACCAATTAGCTGAACCCGACGTGACCCAGAGCTCATTCGCATATCGGTAAAAAATATAGTATTTACCTATTAAGTTATTTTTTTTATTTTGTATTTTGTATTGTATAGTATTATAGCGACCCGCCCCGGCTTCCCACGGCTATATTATGCATGTATTATACATATTTTATACAACTTATTCTTGAATCACTCTATCTATTAAAAAAAACCGCATCAAAATCCGTTGCGTAGTTTTAAAGATTTAAGCATACATAGGGATATAGGTACATAGGGACAGAAAAAGCGACTTTGTTTTATACTATGTAGTGATGATTGTTTAAAAAAACACAATTAGGTGAAATTACTTTACAACCTTACAGATTTGCGAGGGAGCTGTAGGTCACGTGGGGTTCAGCTAATTGGTAATTTGACTGCACATATGTATTCAACCTTTCTTGATGTTCTTCACGGTCTAGCAAAAGTGTACTTAAAACAGAATTATCGACTGTTTTAAAAAATAATGTTTGATAACAACTATGGAGTTATTTATTTACAAAGCATGCATTTAATGTAGGTTCACCAACAGTAATACGAACCAATACTAAAAATAGAAAAAACATTGATGAAATTATGTTCAAGTGTAGGTATTTACCATCAATCTATATTAATATTATTATATAGCTAAAGAGTTTGTTTGTTTGTTTGAACGCGCTAATCTCAGGAACTACTGGTTCGAATTGTAACATTATTTTTGTGTTGGATAGTCCATTTATCGAAGAAGGAGGAAGGCTACTTTTCATTTTGATATTCCCACAGAATCGGGACTTACGCGGGTGAAACCGCGGAGCGCAGCTAGAATAGGTAAAAGTACACAACTTTACTTCAATAGCCCGTCCCGGGTCCCGTTTTTATCCTATGGGTACGCAAAACCTAAGTAGACTTAAACAAGCCTAGGCTTAGGTATTTAAACTGTTATTTGACATAGAATACCTCCCTCCTCCTTCGTCGTTCCCTCAATGCTGAGGATCGTGATGACTCTGCTGGTGCAGTCGATTTACTGTCTTCCTCCAATGGACTCTGTCCGACGCACGGTGTAGAGCCGTGCTGAGCGGTATATCCAGCTGTTCGGATACTTGGTCGGTCCACCGTTTGGGGCTTCGCCCTTGGTCCAGTGGTCTTTTGCCCTCAACTTTCTCCGTCACCATTAGGCGCTCGAGATTGTCAGAGCCCCTGCGCGCAATATGGCCAAAGTATTGTAGCACACGCTGTAAGCATATGGTGGAGAGCCTCGGAGCTCGTGCTAGCTGCAGCTCCTCCAGAATACCTAAACAAATAAAAACACCTCTTAAAAATAGGTACAGCTAAGAAATCAGACAATTATAATATTCAAATAACAAAGAGGTCATAGGTAACTGATATAACATCAGCTTTGTTTTCATCTTGACGGCTTTGAAAATGTTATCACTTATCAGTGTAAAAAGTATAAATTAGGTGAAATATATTGAGGAGTTACAGTTGGTTTTCGGCTGGGGACCATGAAGACTGTCTTTTTACTAGCGGCCCTTGTGGCCCTGACTATGGGGGCCACAGTGCCTACCAAACAGCACTATGAAACAAAATCTGGTTAGTTTTTTTAAATTATTTTTTATCTTATCTTGTTTAATTTTGCATACTTTAAACGGGCTTTTTCAGAAACTTTTTTTTATCCTAACCAATTTCTTTAAAAATTTAGAACTTTTAAAAATGCATTGTAAATTTCTTAAAAGTTCTAAAGTTTTAAAGATAAATGCATTCTAAATTTGTTAAAAGTTCTAAAGTTTTAAAGATAAAGAATGCATTTTAAATTTCTTAAAAGTTCTATAGTTTTTAAAACAAATCGTTTTCAATTTGTTAGGATAAAAAAAAGTTTCTAAAAAAGCCCGTTTGTAAATTCTAAATTTCCGCATTCTAAATTTAGAAATTTATCAAAATTAAAATTGTTAGATCAATTCCGTTACTGACATATTATTTATGATTTTTTTTCATATTATTTTCTTATTTTTTTCCGATGTTACAATTTATTCACATTAAATTTTTAAAATGAAAATTGCAATCAAAATTAAATTATAATGAAATTTTCTTATTTGGTTTTGTTTTAGTGGACGGTGCTTTTGTTGAGCGACAGAAGAAGATTGTCGAACTCTTCTATAACATTTACCAAGTGGACCCTAAGGAGGATTACTATAAACTTGGATTCGAATACGACATTGAAGGCAATGCGGCACACTATACCGTAAGTTAATTTAATGCACAACTCTTAAACAAGATAAAACTGAGAAATTATAGTACGGGATCCCTTTAAGGACGACCTTAATCGAATTGTTTAATGAATAAAAAGTATTTTATACTAGTGACCCGCCCCGGCTTCGCACGGCTATATTATGCATGTATTTATATATAGGTATACTACATATAAACCTTCCTCTTGAATCACTCTATCTATTAAAAATACCGCATCAAAATCCGTTGCGTAGTTTTAAAGATCTGAGCATTCAAAGGGAAATAGGGACATAGGGACGGCGAAAAGTTACTTTATTTTATACTATGTAGTGATTAAACTAAATAAGTCAATAAATATATTGCAAATGGGTTGCCTAAAAATACCGGTACAGAATGATTATTTTTTTATTTATTTTTAGACTTTTTGCTGGTTTGGTTAATAGACAAATTCCATACCAATTAAAAACATAATTTTTATTTTCACTTAACTTTAATTCATGAACCAGACCAGTGTAAGTATAGATTTAACTGCATACCCAAAAGTTGTGACGGGGAAAATTAGTCAACCTAACGTTTACATATTCTGTTGCCTTCATACCTACTTTCGATTGATATGGAATTTGTCTCTTAAACAAACCAGTGAAAGGTTTAAAAACAAATGAAAAAAATAATTGTTAATTATTCATATTCTGGACTGAATTTTTTTGTCAACCTATTTGCAATATGTTTAGAGACATTTTAATTTGATATAATATACTTTACATTCAATAAACAGCTCGATGAAGGTCGTCCTTAACGGGATCTTAGGTAATTAGAAATAAAGACTTATTTTCTATTGTTTGTTCGTAGGATAAAAATGTCGTCGAAGAGTTCATGACCCTCTTCAGAAGCGGTTACCTTCCCAAGTACCACGAGTTCTCAATCTTCTACCAAAGGCAAAGAGATGAAGCCGTAACCCTATTCAAACTTTTCTACTTTGCTGAAGATTTTGAAACTTTCTACAAGACCGCTTCCTGGGCCAGAATACACCTTAACGAGGGACTGTTTGCCTATTCTTACTACGTTGCTGTGATGCAACGACCAGACACAAAAGAGTTCCTTCTCCCAGCTCCTTATGAAGTATACCCTGAGCTCTTCATGAACAGGGGTCTCGTTAACAAAATTTTACGTGTCAAAGAACAAGGTGGAATTCCTTTCCCTGAAGTCGCCAAGCAATTCGGATTGGTTAAAGAGAAGAACAACTACATCTTTTACTCGAACTACTCTGACGCGTTGACTTATCCTAATCAGGAAGAACGTATTTCTTACTTCACTGAAGATATTGGCTGGAACTCTTACTACTACTACTTCCACACCACTGAACCTTTCTGGTGGAGTACCGGCAGATACGGTCACCTTACGGAACGTCGTGGAGAATTATACTTCCACTTCTACCAGAACATCTTAGCTCGTTACTACATGGAGCGTCTCAGCAACGGATTGAGTGAAATTCCTTCATTCTCTTGGTATGCGCCACTTAGAGTCGGTTACTTCCCTAAGGTTGGCTCATGGTACTATCCTTTCGCACAAAGGAATAACTACTACAACCTTCACACCGATAAGAACTATGAATCTATTAGATTTTTGGACATATTTGAGAAAACTTTCTTCCAGTACTTGCAGAAGGGACACTTCAAAGCTGTAAGTATTGTTTACTCATTATTCTGTGAGATTAATCATACAATTTATATGCTTTAGACTAATTACCTTTATTTGTCTTTTAGTTCGAGCACCAATACGATTTCCACGACCCTAAGGCAATGAACTTCGTGGGCAACTACTGGCAAACAAACGCTGACTTGTATGGCGAGAACTTCACCCTCGGCTACCAGCGATCATACGAAATAACCGCTCGTCATGTCCTTAGTGGTGCACCTACACCAATAAACAAGTAAGTTATTATCCTCATATTAAAAAACACCCCGAGTCTAATTCTAATTTCTTTAATGTTACACAAAAGATAGTAGTTAAAATTATTTTGAAACAAAATATTAAAGCACAACGTTTCTAGGTACAACTTCATGCCAAGTGCCCTCGACTTCTACCAGACCTCTCTTCGTGACCCAGCCTTCTACCAGCTGTACAATAAGATCTTCGACTACATGGTTCAGTACAAGCAATACCTGAAACCCTACAACCACGAAGACCTCCACTACACCGGTGTCAAGATCCAAGACGTCAAGGTTGACAAACTCGTGACCTACTTCGATCTCTATGACTTTGATGCCATCAACATGGTTGTCTTCGGCAAAGACGAAGACAAGAGGAATTACGGCGCCGACTTCAGAGTACGTCAGCCACGTATTAACCACAAGTCCTTCACCGTCTCTATTGATGTAAAGTCTGACGTCACTGCTGACGCTATATTCAAGATTTGGATCGGTCCTAAATACGATAGCTACGGTTATCCTCTCGATATCGAGCATAACTGGATGAACTTCTTCGAACTCGACCTGTTCACTCACAAACTAAAGAAAGGCGCAAACAAGATTGAACGCAGCTCGGAGGAGTTCTTCCTCTTCAAAGAAGACTCTTTGCCCATCTCCAAGGTCTGGGAGTTGTTGGAACAAGGCAAGGTGCCGACGTATATGATTGAGAACTTCGACAGCATGCCTAGGAGACTGATGTTGCCTAAGGGTACTAAGGGTGGTTTCCCATTCCAATTCTTCGTGTTCGTTTTCCCTCAACACTCTGCTGACAAGAAGCCAGAAAGCATGGTTGAGGTATTCGAAGCTATGTTAGGTAATAAGCCGATCGGTTATCCTTTGGACCGTCCCGCTAAGGAGCAGTACTTCAAGCAACCGAATATGTTCTTCGAGGATGTTTACATCTACCATGAAGGTGAAGATCACGCATACAAATACGGTAACCCTGAATACAAATACAACAAGGAATAATGAGCTTTATGTACCTTTACGATAACGCCTAGTATATCAAATCAAACTAAATAAAGTATATACCTATTATAATATTTATGTAAATAATATGATAAAATAAAGAAATTATATTTAATTGTGTAATGTTTCCTTACCCTATAGTTAGGCGATCTGAACAACTTAATTCATAGATCATAAACTGTCCCATGTTTCTTGTTAGATCTTTAGGAATATTATTAAAATAAAAAGCATAGAAAGTTTCTGTAGACACCCCATAACAAAAATCTAGTAATTTATTAGTAATTAAAATCCAAAAACATTGAGTAGATTTTAAGAAACAATTTTCCTTCGATCGTCTACTAAACCGTTGTTTCGTAACCAGTTGTCAATGAGTAATTTTAAAGGGCTCTAACAATATCGATGAATCTAAATCACTAAAAACATTTAATTACTTATTGGTTTATAGAAAGAAAATTATATTTTTTCACTATATTTCGAGAAATTTTCGTCTGATTGGAAAATACTCTGCCCTGTCCTGTCCTTAGCCAGCTCGCCTAAACTTACTTTAAAACGCCGAATAATCGAGATTTTAAATGTAGGAACTTTAAATAGTGCATGCATGCATGCATGATGATAACTTACACAATTCTTGTATAAAAATTTATTTAGAACATTACTTTTTTATAAAGTTTATTTATATAAAGTTTATATAAAGAATGACATAAAACAATTCAAGTGTTAAAAACCATATAGTTTTATGTGTAATTTTTTAAGTCATTAGTCAATTTACGTGAGTTAAAGATTACAAAACTCAAGCGTAGGTATTTTGAATTTCGAAGTACAAGTAGGTACAATAAAAGTTAATCTATGACATGTCAATGAGTAGTTCATGTAAATATAATAAGTAGGTATTTTACATCTAGATTTAAATCGATACTTTGAAGCCTAATTTGAAGCTGAGCTGTGAAGATGTCTGAATGAAATAAAACCAACTTGCGAAAAGGATTCAGTCTTATTAGAACCAGGGTTTTTTATTGAAGTGAAAACTTCTTATGGCGCGTTGGGCACTTTTGTGGGTGAGCATTTTCAGCCGTTCTCGCGACAGATTCTCGCGACAGATGAGATTTTACACAGATATACAGTTTTTTATTTAATTTGGCTGTGAGTGTATTAAGACGTACATATGGTATTTTTTAACGGACGACTATTGACGGACGACAAATGTCGGACGACAAATGTCGGACGACTATCTGTCGGACGACTATTGACGGACGACTATTGACGGACGACAAATGTCGGACGACTATTTGTCGGACGACTATTGACGGACGACTATTGACGGACGACAAATGTCGGACGACAAATGTCGGACGACTATTTGTTGGACGACAAATGTCGGACGACTATTTGTCGGACGACAAATAGTCGTCTGACTATATTTTTTTTTTTTAAACTATAGGTGTCCCACTGGTAGGTAAGGTCCACCTTATCTCCTTCCATTTCCAAAAGCCGTTGACCAAAAGTTGTTTGTTTGGGTGCACAGAAGTAGCCTCAACGGCTTGCTAGTATAATTTCCAATAACCCTGTATAATTATACTAGTTGACTTTGATTTCAAAGGTCGAGGGTTTGAATCCTGGCAGGCCAGGCACCACCGATTTTTTCTGCTGAAAATTTTTGTGCCTTTAAAATTGCACTTTAGATGAAGGAAAACATTGTAGCTTAGGTGTCTCATGATGTATTTATGAGTTCTTTCCCTTGGACTTGCTTTACTAAGCTGAGAGGGTAATACAGGGTTATTGGAAATTAATTGACACGGCGTTAAGGGCTTCTTCTGTGCACCTTAACGATCAACTTTTGTTCTACGACTTTTGGAAATTCGAAAAAAAAAATGAAAATTTTGAGGTTATGTAAATTCGAAAATAAGCTGAATTTTTAAAACAAAGGTCATTCACACCAAGAACAGTAGATGAAACTTAAAAAATAAGTAAAATTTTAAGGTTACTGACCTCTCCGTGTAAGGAACAGCTGATTTTCAGGTAAACCTAACCTCAAAATTTTCAAAAAAATGTTCGAATTTCCAAAAGTCGTAGAACAAAAGTTGTTTGTTAAGGTGCACAGAAGAAGCCCTTAACGCCGTGTCAATTAATTTCCAATAACCCTGTATAGGTGCTGGGATGGGTAAACCTATTCCATCTAATAGGTACAGTCACATTACCAATTATTATTATCTGAACCCCACGTGCGACCTACAGCTCACTCGCACATCTGTAAGGTTGTAAAGTAATGTTACCTGATTCTGTTTTTTTAAAACAATATACTATACCTACAATAGAATATACAATTACCACTACGTAGTATAAAATAAAGTCACTTCTCGCCGTCCCTATGTCCCTATGTCCCTTTGTATGCTTAGATCTTTAAAACTACGCAACGGATTTTGATGCGGTTTTTTTAATAGATAGAATGATTCAAGAGGAAGGTTTATATGTATAATACACTAGCGACCCGCTCTGGCTTCGCACGGCTATATTATGCATTTATTATACATATTAACCTTCCTCTTGAATCACTTTATCCATTAAAAAAACGCATCAAAATCCGTTGCGAAGTTTTAAATATTTAAGCGTACAAAGGGAAATAGGGACAGAGAAAGCGACTTTATTTTATACTATGTAGTGATAGTGATGCATAATATAGCCGTGCGAAGCCGGCGCGGGTCGCTATATACAATATAAAAAAAAACCAAAATAGGTAAATTACTACCTATTGTTTTACAGATATGCTAGTGAGCTCTGGGTCACGTGGGGTTCAGCTAATTGGTAATGTGACTGTACAAACTGTACATGTCCCAGGCACTACTACCATGAAAGCATACATAACGGGATAAACCTCGGACGGGACGGGGAGACGTGAAGTTCATCGTTCATGAAGTGTTCGTAGTACGTAACGTGAATTTACTCGTGCCGGAAGGGCGCGGTAGTGACGATTTCTTGACATATCGTTTCATATCACTTCCCGTCCGGCACGATAAAAATCACGTTTTCTATGCAGCGACCTTTAATAGATGTAGCTACCATCAATGCTCGAGCGTCTAGAAAACTTAGGTAATATTACTATTAATTTTGATATCTCTCAGTCTTTTCAACCTCTACTTGTTTATTTAAGTTTTGGTGATAAGCTATTTATTATAGGTAGGTACCTACTTAATTTAAGAAAGTTTCCGAAACTGCATGTCATTCATTGCATTGATAAGTAATCTTAGGTTAGAGATATATTTAATTTAGGGTCATACATTTTTATTTTCGGACTCACCTTTTCTTAATTTTTTGATTGATGAAAAAGGTATGCGGTCATCAGTAATTTTATCAGACAACTAGCAGAGCCCCGCGGTTTCACCTGCGTAAGTCCCGATCCCGTGGGAATATAAAAAAAAAATTAGCCTATAGCCCTCCTCGATAAATGGACTATCCAACACAAAAAGAATTTTTCAATTCGAACCAGAAATTCCTGAGATTAGCGTGTTCAAACAAACAAACTCTTCAGCTTTATAATATTAGTATGCGGATGCATCCGCGTAAATCCTGATTTACGGTCTAATTGACGACCCAGTTGGCACAATGGTCACCATGCCGGACTGCCAAACACAGGGTTGCGGGTTCGATTCCCACCTCAGACAAGTATTTATACTTAGATATTTGTCTGTGGTCTGGTTGTTTCTATGTATTATAAGTATAGGTACCTATATTTACAAAAGAAAAGTATATAAGTAGTATATCCGTTGTCTAGCACCCATAACACAAGTCTAGTTACTTAGCTTGGGGCTAGATGGCGATGTGTGGAATGTCCTGCAATATTTATTTATTTATTTTTTTTTTTTTTTTTCATAACATGTAAAATTTTGATGCATTTATTAACTATACAAATTATTTATTACAAAAAACTAAAGTTTGAAAAAATACAAATAAAAACAAAAGCAAATAAAACTAAAAGAAAATCACAATCATTAAAAAAATAAATAAATAAACAAATACTTAAATCGATACAAAAAATAAATAAATAAATAAAAAAAATAAAAAAAACTACAAATAAATAACTTATATCTAATCAAATAACCCGCCCCGCGACACTCCTGGCACAAAAGATGCGAGAATACAAGCTGCATTCCCCCGCTGGATGGCAATAGCTAATCTTTGAGCCAGGAATGCCCCGGAGCGATGATCCAGCCCCCGCGCCCTAAGCCGACGCCCGATCTCCCGGATAAACCCGATGGCCTCACTACCCCACGCTGCAGACGTCTCCACAGCCACAGGGACAAACAAATACCTACTTTGGAGAGGAGCGTACTTAATGTGTTTGGACGCCGCAGCTGCCTCAGCGGCCGCAGAAGCCACCCTAGAAGTGCGAGCTAGGTGACTCGGTTTATTTTATTTTATTAATATTATTTATATGAAAGTTTGTTTATTTGTTCCTTCTTCACGGGCAAATGACTGGGCCGATTTGGATGAAAATCGGGTTCGTGGTAGTTTAGTAGAAGGAGAACGACACAGGATAATTTGATTCCGAAATTCCTGCTAGATGGGACTTACGCGGGTGAAACCGCGGGACCTAGTTAGTTAATATTATAAAATGAAAGTTTTTGTTTGTTAGGTACTACTTTGTATGAAGGAATACAAAAAACCGATTGCGATGAAAATTGGCAAGTTGGTAGCTGGAGGCCCTGAAATAACAAAAAGGTTTAATAATTCCGATTTTTCTACGGGATTGGAACTTACGCGAGTAAAACCGAGGGGCGCAGCTGGTATAGATCATTAGGGGTAGAGAATGTAACTATAATATAAAATAAATAAATAAATAAATATTTCAGGACATATTACACATCGCCATCCAGCCCCAAGCTAAGCAACTTAATGCTTGTGTTATGGGTGCCAGATAACGGATAAACTACTTATATACTTTTTTTTTTGTAAATATATACATATTATACATATAGGAAACACCCAGAACCAGAAACAAGAATTTATGGTCAGCATAAATAATTGTTCCCGGCGGGAATCGAACCCGCAACCTTCTGCGTCGCAGTCGGGTGTTCGCCCGACGCGCCACAGAGGTCGTCAATATATGTTATCAATATAACGGCCCTTCATAATTGTTTTTTTTTCCAGTTTTTCGTAATGACCAACTTATAAATCCAAAAATATCACATAAATAGATAAATAATATCGTAAAAATGACTACCTAACGTAGAAATCAAAATATACATTATTAAATAAGAATTAAATATTAAAATGTAATTTAAATATCTATTTAAAGATAAGACAAGTATTTAAGTTTAAATATTTGTCTGTGGTCTGGTTGTTTCTATGTATTATAAGTATATATTTACAAAAGAAAAGTATTTATGTATTATATCCGTTGTCTAGCACCCATAACACAAGTCTAGTTACTTAGTATGGGGCTGGATGACAATGTGTGGAATGTCCTGCAATATTTGCCCGACGACCTCTGTGGCGCGTCGGGCGAACATCCGACTGCGACGCAGAAGGTTGCGGGTTCGATTCCCGCCGGGAACAAGTATTTATGCTGACCATAAATTCTTGTTTCTGGTTCTGGGTGTTTCCTATATGTATAATATGTATATATTTACAAAAAAAAAAGTATATAAGTAGTTTATCCGTTATCTGGCACCCATAACACAAGCATTAAGTTGCTTAGCTTGGGGCTGGATGGCGATGTGTAATATGTCCTGAAATATTTATTTATTTATTTATTTATAATATTAGTAGGATAGGATAGGATTCGCGCGTCTAGACTCTAGAATCTAATTTTCCAACTACTACGTTCTTTATTACGTTTATAACTATCCCAAATACTGAAAGTTTCGTTTATGAATTAACCCCGGCAATTATTATTATTTATTTAAATTTGGAATACTTTCAAAGCTTAAAAAAGAATTTAGTAGATGGAAAATTATATTCTAGATTTACAAATAATTTTATATTTCGACTAGCTTTTGCCCGCGACTTCGTCCGCGTAGACCAAGGAATAGTGTTGTCCCATACAAACTTTGCCCCCATTTTTCATCCCCTTAGGGGAATAATTTCGGAAAATCCTTTCTTATCGGATGCCTACGTCATACAAAGAACACACCTTCAAAGTTTCAGGTCTCTACGATCAACGGTTTAGGCTGTGCGTTGATCCGTCAGTCAGTCAGGACAAAGCATTTTATATGTATAGAAGATTAATTTCGGTAATTTTGAAAGAATTTTTAAACTACTTATATTTTTCAAAGTAAACAATTTGCTCCTTTAGAATAATTGGTATTATTTCAATACTCAACTTCTACACAATAAAATACCTAATGATTTTGTGAATTTTTAGGGTTCCGTACCCAAAGGGTAAAAACGGGACCCTATTACTAAGACTTCACTGTCCGTCTGTCTGTCACCAGGCTGTATCTCATGAACCGTTATACCATGTATGTTTGTTGCCGCTATAACAACAAATACAAAAAAAAGTGGGGCTCCCATTTATCATGGTACGGAACCCTTCGTGCACGAGTCCAATAATAATTAATCAAAAATAAAACTTTAAAACACGATAAAATTAAACTAAAACCACATAAGGGGGGTCCATACGCCAACAACCTTGCTACACATCCTACTAAATAGCATTGCATTACTACTACTATTACTTTGCTACTACTAAATGCATTATTACCAACAAACGACTTTCAAATATTTAGGAGTGCCCTAAATATTTAAGACGCTTCTATCCTATTTGACTTAAATGTCAATTTAATCGCAACCTTAGATAAGTAGCTTTTCAGTTTTCGGGTGTAAGGATGACACTGCAGGGCTGGCAAACCATACAATAACAATCTACTAAGATTATGCATCAAGGACATAAAGCAATGTCTAATGTTGTGGGTGGCATATTGAACCCCGAGTGTAACGAGGGACTATCGGGTTAACTCCCGAGAGTAGCGAGGGAGCTTAAAGTTAACTCCTGAGCGAAGCGAGGGAGTTAAGTAGAGTCCTGAGTGAAGCGAGGGGTTCAAGCCGCCCAAGACGAAGACATGCTTTATCCCGAGGTGCATACTCTACTTTTCATACCGTCAGTCCCATTATTTTTTTAATTCTTGTGTTGCCCAGTTCCCTATTTGAAACAAAATCCACTTTAAAAAAAAATGGGGCAATTGCAATGAGATGGTAGCATGATGGTTAATATTTGGTAGGTATTATAGGCAAAACCTATTTGCTTAGACCTAACGTAACAATCGCTTGGGAATAAAGTCTTGCTTTAAGTTGAGGTTAATAAGGCTTTAATCCGTGAGCAAAGTGCTGCAGGTGTGAAAATACATTTAAATCCAGTTCGCTACCATCCCATCACAATAATTATAGCCAAAGTAATTTTCACCTTTTGTTTATCAACAACCAAACCAGAGTTTGTCCCTTACATTTTATAGTGCAGACAGGGATAATCGCCGGTTTGGTCTCCATTACTTTGCTATTGTAAAGGGTCTACACCGGGGTTCTTAAGCTCGGTGATATGGGACCCATAACAGACGAAAAAAAGGTATATCTATTGGTAACATAGCATAATTTAAATCAGTTTGTATGTAGGTAGTCAGACTCAGTATTCTTGTCAAAAAAAAATTCGTAAATAAACTTAAACTTAATGATTGTTAAGTCTATGAGATTCTACGAGTAAGTCGGATCAATTGTTTTAATTTGTAAGGTACATTTACCTCACTGAAATTTTTAGAAAAATATTGCATAAGAAATTTTATTTTTACTTTTTTATAGTAAACAATAAAATAACATAGTTTACTATTATAGTAAACATTAATTTATCTATATGAAAATATTTGTAATCGATATATGTAAATCACCTGTATAGTTGCACGACTCTACGCCTACATCAGGGGTTCTCAAACTTATTTTGTCTACTGCCCACTTTGAGAATAAATTATTTTTAGCACCCCCATATTTTCACCTACATAAAAACCACTATAACATAAAATTAAAATATTATTGTGAGCTATGTAAGCGGAGATTAAACATTAATTCTAAACGAGACTTTTACTATAACCCGCAAGAGTTAACCTGAGCGCAGTAAATAAATAAATATATTACAGGACATTCCACACATCGTCATCTAGCCCTAAGCTAAGTACACTTGTGTTATGGGTGCTATGGATATACGTATATTCCTACTACTTATTTACTTTTCTTTTGTAAATATATACTTATAATACATAGAAACAACCAGACCACAGATAAATATCTAAGCATAAATACTTGTCTGAGGCGGGAATCGAACCCGCAACCCTGTGTTTGGCAGTCCGGCATGGTGACCATTGTGCTATCTGGGTCGTCGTGAGTAAGTAGTACACGACGCACCCATTTTTTTGGGTTTCTTACCGCCCCCCTTTAGGCCTGCAGCGCCCACAAGGGGGCATTATCGTCCACTTTGGGAAAGGCTGGCCTACATGCTCGTAGTGACAGCAATATATTTTTGCAATAGTTTCAATCTCTGTACGTCATTGTCTACCTAATTATTTTTTGTTTTTGAGACAAAACAACAATTAAAAACCTAACAAAACATGGTTCGATAGCTTATCGTCGTATCATGGTGATAGGGCCACATTCGTGTTTTTGTTTTTTTATTTACTGACACGTACCTATATAATGAGAGGAGAGGTCAAACCGAGTAGATTAACGATAACATTGTGAAAAGAAAATATTTGTCACTAAGGTAGGTAAGTAACGATAATTTTAACGATAAAGTTTATCTCCGGTCTGGTGGTATAAATATTAGTGACAACTTGGATGATGTACAGTTGGTTAGTAGGCTGGTCACTATGAAGACTGTCGTCATTTTATTGGGCCTTGTTGCCCTGGCTCTTTGCGACGCGCACCACAAATATGAAACTACAAAGGGTAAGAATTTTTCATTAATCACTATCACTACATAGTATAAAACATTGTCGCTTTCTCTGTCCCTATATCCCTTTGTATGCTTATATCTTTAAAACTACGCAACGGATTTTGATGCTTTTTTTTTTAATAGAAAGAGTGATTCAAGAGGAAGGTTTATATGTATAATACATGCATAATATAGCCGTGCGAAGCCGGGGCGGGTCGCTAGTCTAATATATAAAATTCTCGTGTCACAATGTTAGTTACCACACTCCTCCGAAACGGCTTGACCGATTTTTATGAAATTTTATATGCATATTCAGTAGGAATCTGTTACTATTTATTTATTATTTTGTTTCATTTTTTTTTTTGTAAAAGGCAAAACAATGTTTGCCGGAACATCTAGTATTTATCTTATAAATTCATGAGTTTAAAGTAGGTTAGAATCTTGTTTGAGTTGAAAACATTCTAATATTAGTAGTTTTGGAGCTCTACGGTGGGTCCGCAATACTGACTCCGACCGTACCTGCGTGTAATAAGGGTTTTTAACAACCTTGATAATATTAGTGAAATAATACAAAAAAATAGATCAATGAATTGTTTTTCAGATAGACAATTAAGCAAATATTTATCAAATGAAATATATTATAAGTAGTTTTCCCTCTTTAAAAATATATTTTGTTTTTAATAATTAAGGTTGCAGGTGGCCCTTATTACCAGTAGATACCTAATAGATGATAATAATAATTCAATTTACATTCGTATTGGTTTAAAAACTTTTTCTACACTACACTAGTAAACTGACTCCGACCGTACCTGCGTGTAATAAGGGTTTTTAACAATCTTGATAATATTAGTGAAATAATACAAAAAAATAGATCAATTAATTGTTTTTCAGATAGACAATTATTAAGCAAATATTTATCATAATATGAAATATATTATAAGTAGTTTTCCCTCTTTAAAAATATATTTTGTTTTTAATTAAGGTTGCAGGTGGCCCTTATTACCAGTAGATACCTAATAGATGATAATAATAATTCAATTTACATTCGTATTGGTTTAAAAACTTTTTCTACACTACACTAGTAAACTGACTCCGACCGTACCTGCGTGTAATAAGGGTTTTTAACAATCTTGATAATATTAGTGAAATAATACAAAAAAATAGATCAATGAATTGTTTTTCAGATAGACAATTAAGCAAATATTTATCAAATGAAATATATTATAAGTAGTTTTCCCTCTTTAAAAATATATTTTGTTTTTAATAATTAAGGTTGCAGGTGGCCCTTATTACCAGTAGATACCTAATAGATGATAATAATAATTCAATTTACATTCGTATTGGTTTAAAAACTTTTTCTACACTACACTAGTAAACTGACTCCGACCGTACCTGCGTGTAATAAGGGTTTTTAACAATCTTGATAATATTAGTGAAATAATACAAAAAAATAGATCAATTAATTGTTTTTCAGATAGACAATTATTAAGCAAATATTTATCATAATATGAAATATATTATAAGTAGTTTTCCCTCTTTAAAAATATATTTTGTTTTTAATTAAGGTTGCAGGTGGCCCTTATTACCAGTAGATACCTAATAGATGATAATAATAATTCAATTTACATTCGTATTGGTTTAAAAACTTTTTCTACACTACACTAGTAAACTGACTCCGACCGTACCTGCGTGTAATAAGGGTTTTTAACAATCTTGATAATATTAGTGAAATAATACAAAAAAATAGATCAATGAATTGTTTTTCAGATAGACAATTAAGCAAATATTTATCAAATGAAATATATTATAAGTAGTTTTCCCTCTTTAAAAATATATTTTGTTTTTAATAATTAAGGTTGCAGGTGGCCCTTATTACCAGTAGATACCTAATAGATGATAATAATAATTCAATTTACATTCGTATTGGTTTAAAAACTTTTTCTACACTACACTAGTAAACTGACTCCGACCGTACCTGCGTGTAATAAGGGTTTTTAACAATCTTGATAATATTAGTGAAATAATACAAAAAAATAGATCAATGAATTGTTTTTCAGATAGACAATTAAGCAAATATTTATCAAATGAAATATATTATAAGTAGTTTTCCCTCTTTAAAAATATATTTTGTTTTTAATAATTAAGGTTTCAGGTGGCCCTTATTACCAGTAGATACCTAATAGATGATAATAATAATTCAATTTACATTCGTATTGGTTTAAAAACTTTTTCTACACTACACTAGTAAACTGACTCCGACCGTACCTGCGTGTAATAAGGGTTTTTAACAATCTTGATAATATTAGTGAAATAATACAAAAAAATAGATCAATGAATTGTTTTTCAGATAGACAATTAAGCAAATATTTATCAAATGAAATATATTATAAGTAGTTTTCCCTCTTTAAAAATATATTTTGTTTTTAATAATTAAGGTTGCAGGTGGCCCTTATTACCAGTAGATACCTAATTGATGATAATAATAATTCAACTTACTTTTGTATTGGTTTAAAAACTTTTTCTACACTTATTACCATAGTTAGTAGTAGTCTGTAGTCATTTTACTAGATCATGGGTTGAGCTAATATCGAAAAAAGATTACAAACCATGACAATCGCTAGTTTAATTCTTACTTCTGAAATTCAAGACCCTAAATTAAAATTATTTTTCTAAACGATTTAAAAAAGGATTCTCATTTCGACGCGTATGTTTTTAAAGTAAATGTTGTTAAATTTTAATTGTATCTAGTTCTTTAATAAAACTACTCCAAAAGCAATGTTAACTTTTACGCGATGTAGTCATATCGAGCTTTAGTCTTATAGCTATCTAGTCGTGCCTGCTATCTAGTCATATCGAGATGTAGTCATAAAGCTCCTAACCCATATTTTCTGTCTCTATGTGCTAAAGCAAATTTTTTTGTTTTATTTTTTCAGTCGATGAGACTTTCGTAGCGAAACAAAAGAAGGTATTATCACTTCTCGAACATGTATACCAGGTTTACCCTGAGGCTGACTACTACAAGGTTGGAACCGAGTACAAAATCGAAGAACATGTTGAAGATTATAAAGTGAGTACCTACCTACCTATATTTTATTTTCAAAATTACTAGTTTAACTTCGGTTAACGAAAATAAATAAATATTGTAGGACACTTAACACAGCGCTATCTAACTAGGCTTGTGTTAATTATATACTTTTTTTTAAAATATATACTTAACATACATACAGACACATCTATACCATAAATCAATCAATGAATCAATCAATCAATATTGCAGGACATTCTACACATCGCCATCTAGCCCCAAGCTAAGTAACTTGACTTGTGTTATGGGTGCTAGACAACGGATATATACTACTTATATACTTTACTTTTGTAAATATATACTTATAATACATAGAAACAACCAGACCACAGACAAATATCTAACCATAAATACTTGTCTGTGGCGGGAATCGAACCCGCAACCCTGTGTTTAGCAGTCCGGCATGGTAACCATTGTGCCAACTGGGTCGTCAAATACTTGTTTGAGGCGGGAATCGAACCCCAAAAGGCTGGCTGGTACCTCGGACATACAGCTACCACACTACCTAGGTTTTAGACTTTGAATTTTTATTAAATGTTATTAGGTAGGTTATTTCATTAATTAGGTTTTTATTATTTAATTGTTATAAAGAATATTTTATTCCTTTGTTAATATATTGTAGAAATTTTTTTTTACAATAATCTCTTTGTAATATTAAAGCTTGTATTTAAAATCGTGATCTTTATTTCAGAATCAACAAGCTGTCAAAGACTTCGTATCATTATGGAAGTCCGGTTTCCTTCCAAGAGACAAGGTGTTCTCCATTTTCTACCCCAAAATGAGACAAGAGGCCATTGCTCTCTTCCACATGTTCTTCTACGCCAAAGACTTCGATACCTTCTACAAAACAGCCGCCTTCGCTAGGGTCCACATGAACTCGGGACAATTCCTTTACTCTTTCTACATCGCCATCATCCAGAGGCCCGACACTCAGGGTATCGTCTTGCCTGCCCCTTACGAAATCTACCCTGAGTATTTCAACAACATGAACACGCTCTCAAAACTGAGATACACTAAGGAACAAGGAAGCTTGAACTTCCCCAAGGTCGCTTTGCAGTACGGCATCAAGCAGGAAGAAAACAAGTACTTCTTCTACTCGAATTATTCTAGTTCTTACGTTTTCAACAACGATGAGCAGAGGCTTGCTTATTACACGGAAGATGTTGGCTTAAATGCCTACTACTACTGGTTCCATGCTCAACTGCCTTTCTGGTGGAACGGCGACAAATGGGGACCTTTCAAGGAACGTCGCGGAGAAGTCTACTATTTCTTCTACAAACAATTGCTTAACCGTTACTACTTTGAACGTCTGACCAATGGTTTGGATGAGATTCCCGAGTTCTCTTGGTTCAGCCAGATTGAGACTGGCTACTATCCTCTGATGTACGTGCAAAATGTTCCGTTGGCGCAGCGTCCGGACTACTACAACGCTAACATCGAAGATAACTTCGAGAACATCATGTACTTGGACAGTTTCGAAAAATCATTCCTCCAGTTCCTCGAAAGCGGTCACTTTAAGGCGGTAAGTCTTTAAAAATCTTCTCACTAACAGTTGACGATTAAATTAGATTTTAAGAAAATTGATACTAACCTCATTATGTGCTTTCTTTTCAGTTCGATGAAGAAGTTGACTTCCACGACCCTAAGGCATTGAACTTCGTTGGGAACTACTGGCAATTCAATGCTGATCTCTTCCACGAGAACTTCACTCAAACTTACCAGCGCTCCTACGAGGCTACTGCTCGTCATATTCTCGATGCTGCTCCTTATCCAGTTGACAAGTAAGTTACCTACTATACCGAGTTGTCAATTTTTAGATACAGAGACTATTTTATAAAAGCTTAATTTTATCGTAGGTGCAAGAAGCTTTGCAGCTACGATAAAATTAAGTTTTGATAAAAATTTAAAATAATTTATTTTATTTATTTAAATAAAATAAAATTATATAATATCAACCTTGTGGTTAGGTACTGAAATATAATTTCAATTTAGATTTACTGCTAGCAGCTGCTCCTAAAGTGTACCATTAAAATCGTTATTAGAAATTATACAAAGCTCACATGGCAGTTTAATGAAATTATTCGTTTTTTTACAGATACAACTTCTTGCCGAGCGTTCTGGACTTCTACCAAACTTCACTTCGTGACCCAGCCTTCTACCAGCTGTACGACAGAATCGTGAAATACATCGTTCAGTTCAAGAAATACTTGACTCCATACACTCACGAACAGCTGTCGTTCAAGGGTGTCAAGATTAACGATGTCCACGTTGACAAACTGATCACCTACTTCGACCACTACGAGTACAACATCGACAATGGTGTATTCTACACCAATGAACAGCTTAAATCTTATCCCACCTCTTACTGGGTGCGCCAACCTCGTCTCAATCACAAACACTTCTCCATGTCCTTTAACGTCGAATCTGAAAAGGCAACCAAGGCTGTGTTCAGAGTGTTCTTGGGACCCAAATACGACAGCAAAGGTTTCCCCGTCCCGATTGAAGAGAACTGGACTAAGTTCCTGCTGTTGGACTATTTCCCTTACGATCTAGAAGCTGGCAAGAATGAGATTAAGCGCGGCTGCGACGACTTCTATTTCTACAGAGACGACTCCGTACCAATGCGTGAACTCTGGAAACTGCTTGATCAAGGTGTTGTGCCTAAGGATATGTCTGTCGTATATGACGCTATGCCAAAGAGGTTGATGATTCCTAAGGGTACCAAGGATGGTTATCCATTCCAGCTTTACATTTTCGCCTATCCTTATGAGGAGATTCCCAAGGAATACGAGCCTTTCAAGGAATACGCGTTCGACACCAAACCCTTCAGCTATCCATTCGACAGGCCTGTTCAATATGGTTTCTTCAACCAACCCAACATGTTCTTCAAGGATATTGCTATCTATCACGAGGGAGAAATGTATCCTTACCAGCTTAACCAACCCCAGTACTTTGAACATGAACACAATGTAGTCCCCAAATAAATAAGGAGAGAGAAAAATTGTAATACCAAAGATTATTTTGTAATGTGAATAAATAACTAAAGTATGTTGTAAAATATATATTTATATAACCTAAAACCGATAATAGTATAAGAAATAGCTTAGAAACTAATACAAGTTTTATAATCACACACAAAAATATAAGATGTCTTACAAATGAAATGTTGTCATTATTAATAACTATCCCAACATTATTATTATTTTCCCGGGTTATAACCGCGTCTCCTGGCGACCATGACTATTGTTACATGGTAGAAACGTAAAGAAAATTTTAAAAAATACGCGATTCGGACCCGGTAAAGTAATTACATTTAATACAAATCAAGTAGGTATGTATGTAGGTCTAAAAAGTTTATCCCAATAGTAATTAATACACCAGTTAAATTTTGTTTCAGGAAATACCTATTTTTAAGACTTCAGATTAGTTTTAAACCGACATTAATAAAGTCTGTTTAACATTTTTTTTTATTAGTGTAGCTCTTTCTTTGAATTTTAAATTTCTTCCTAGTTGAAAATGTTATGCACAAATATTTCACTTAGTATAAATGAGGAGAAAAGTAACCCATACCGGGAACATAAATATTCTTATGATAAATGGTTATGTTGTAAAAACGGTAATTAGTTGCATAGTCATTAAACTCCTCAGCTTGTCTATGAAAGGGAAAACCTAGAGGTTTAGTATCAAATTGTGATAAAATTTCATTGTAACGGCAAGGGACTAATGAAATTGTAGAGTTATCTACAGGCGTTATCATAATGAACAACGTGAAATTTAGACCTTCTTCGAGACCTCTAGGAATCAATAACGTATCTGGAAATTTATAAATGTTTAAATATTCTGTATTGGGTCGGTAAAATGAGCTATCCGATGATGATTGAGACGGTTTTTCCAATGTTTCAGGCGACCAATTAATAAAATTGTTGCCTTTTTGTAAAGTGTATTCAAATGTATCAAGTTCGAAGAATTTTGAATATTCTGACGAACAGTTGCCTCCGCATTCAGGCCCTAAGTATAATCTCACAACTACTTTCTTCGCGTCAGAGCTTATACTATTAACATTAAAAATTAGATTGAAAGAATTATGTTTAATTTTCTTCTGCATTACGTTTATATGTTCAGGCAGTTTAGAATTGTGATCTAACGGGTTAGTATTACGTTTTAGGGCAATGGCTTTGTCGATAGAAAATGAGTGGTACGCGAAATACGTGTAAATTTGTTTGAAGTCAGTGTCACCAATTATAATATCTTCATCTTCATATTCACTTAAGTCATAGGGCTCCATAGTTTGCAGATATTCAGAGAAGTACTTAAGCATGTATTGAAGCAGGTACCAATATATTGGATCCCGTAAAGCGGTTTCGGGGTGATGGAGTAATGAAGGTGCTGGATTATACCTGTGGTGATAGAATTTCCATTGTTATTTTACTGACATTTTCATAAAAGATCTTAATCTGTTCATCTATACTTAAATATTAATATTGAAATTAATTACCTACCATTATCATCACTACATAGTATAAAACAAAGTCGCTTTCTCTGTCCCTATGTCCCTATTCCCTATGTATGCTTTTAAATCTTTAAAACTACGCAACAGATTTTGATGCGGTTTTTTTAAATAGATAGAGTGATTCAAGAGGAAGGTTTATAATATGTACAATACATGCATAATATAGCCGTGCGAAGCCGGAGCGGGTCGCTAGTTAAGAATAATCTACTAATATTAAATACCACATTAAATCATACTTACTCGTCTTCTGGAAATCTGTTTCCACCGTATCCAAAAATGTTTCTGATAATTTTACTAGTTTTTATGTTATCCAAGTTCCCTCTTATTAATCGGGCTAAGACATCGATGTAATTGTCCTCTGTCATGTCAATCTTTGTTCCATTTTCCTGAAATCGATAAAGATAGCTCAAAAATTACACGATATTAGACAACGATGATGGGTTAATTAAGTTTTTCGTATTTACCATGAAAATTACTCCTCTCGAAATACATTCTTTTAAAGCTATATCAATTTTTTTGAGATAAGCTTGTTCGTCATCCCAATCTCTTTTTATGCACGATCTAGTCGGGAAAGGAAGTCCATTTTTATAGCTTAGAAAGGGAACATAGTCACTTTCATCTCTTCCAGTGCAAGTTCTATTTTTCAAATGTAATTTTTCTAACTCGTATCTAGCCATAAGTCGTTTGTGAGCGTAATAATAATGTTCAGCGTGTCTGGGATTAATCTGATCCAGTTCGTTATTTGACATCCAAAATGGATGAAGTAAATGAAGCCCTAAATAGTAACTGTTTAAAAACACATCTTCCTTGAAATAATTCAACTCATCTTCTATAGAGTTTTTGGGTAAATTCCAACCTGAATAATTAGCACTTATGGTAATCGAATTGACTGAACTGAGAGTTGTGTAGTAGTAGTGATAAATCCTAGAAATTTGTGGGCTCAGTTTTCCAGTCGTCAAAATATCGTCGTATACTTGTGACACTTTGGCAATCGCTTCCGAATTTACAAAATAATGTGGATTGAAAATGAAAGGTGGTAACATCAAGTCTTTAGAAAACAATTCGTTGCCATATAGTGAATCTAAGCGCAATACGTATGCGGCCATATCCTTGTTTAAATATATTTTAGCCCAACTATCTAGTGTCATATGGTCATGTTGAGAAGCTGCTTGAAGTAATCTTAATAATGCGACAGTCGCATTTCGCATTTTGTCATCATAAATATTAAACGATAAACCTTTTGCACAGACACCTTGATCCAATAAACTATTCAAAGTTGTGTAGTGCTCATTGCTCTGAAATAAATCAAAGGATATATATATTTAAATTTATTTAAATTCTTTGACACTAGCTGTTACCTGTTAAGAAATAATCAACTTACCTCATCTATGCTATGCAGTTCGGGCAAATGTAAGTGAAATGGATCACTTGGTTCAACCATTTTGTGTACTGAATATCCTGATGGTACAATATTCATTAAATTCTTCTCGCTATCTAAAATTTTAAAATAAAATAAATATGATCCATTTTGGAAACCTTTGTTCGTACTATTGTTTATCACAGGATTGTCTTTTTAAACGAATACTCGTATGTTTATCTCCCTCAACCGCGGAAATCTCCGATCATCCCTTCTAGATAATTATTATTACTTTAAGACTTTAAATATTTACATTTTTTTATTTAAATTAATCCTCATAAAATACCATAAAATCAATAAAAGATCGAAGGTTATATTACAGCTCAATTAAATTTTTGAAGACTTTATATATTAAAATATTTGTTAGTCAGCATGAAGAAGTAATTTCAAGAGGGTCATAGATCTTAACTATAGATTTAAAAAAATCGAGGTGTTGAAGAACGCAGAGAAGTCGTGAGAAATGTTTACCTTCACCATGTCTAATTATATCACCAAATTCATCAGTCGGGGCACTAAGCACTCCACCAAGGATCGCAAACCACAACAACATTTTTCCTCCTTCACTACCAACAGCATTCTAAGACTAGCTTGTATTAATAGTTAAATATCGCTTATATGGACACAGGCACGTCATATCATAACCACTCTATGTTTCTCCAGGTCCAATTGAGACCCTCGAGATGCGCTAATAGGTATAATTTTCAAAGTACAGTGACGTTCAACAGTGAGTATTATGTAATCACGTTAGGTAAAAATCGGCCTGGTGATAGCTAATTTACTTAATGTTTTTTTCCTAAAAATAATAATGTATCATCCGCAAATGATCTTTTTATAATGTAAATAGAAATTCTGGCTTGTGCAATACGAATTATTTTTGTATTTTATTATCCGCATAGTGTTATTTATTTGCAACTGTTTTGCACGTCTCCTTCTAGTCATCAGAGTCATCACTGAAATATGTTATATTCATAAATAGAGTTTCAGTCAGTAGGTAAGGGGTATTCTGTAAATCTATGTTTTCAATAGCAAAAATTTTAACAAGTTGGGAATGTGCCAACTCGCATGTTTGGTGACACCTCAGAAAGTCATTGTAAAATAAAATTTCTATCGTTTACACAATAAAACTGTTTGAAATTGAACATTTAAATAATCATACAAAATCTAACACATTATAATGTTAACATGGTTTAAAAAAAACATTGTGATATTTACATACGTAATTATCTAACAGAACATACATTAAAAAAATATATATATACGCGACGAATTGAGAACCTCCTCCTTTTTTGAAGTCGGTTAAAAATACATAATATCTTCATTTAAAGTTACTTTGTACAATAGCTAAATTTAGAATGAATATAAAATTATTGTACTTGACTGTACAGGTTCACAGGAAACAAAATGAAATTGAACAATTTTCCAATTGCTAGTCTCGGAATAAGACTAATTTTGGTCAACAACCAATTCACCACTTTCAAATGGTGTTGATATACATCTATAAAAATAAACGGAAATTTTCTTGTTAGGCTTATTTTTGTCAATGATGCTTTGTCTTTTTTTTTAAGAGGGACATTTAATTTTTATATCAACTGAGTGGGACAAAACTAATGGTAAGCAATCTATTTTATACAAAAATAAATTCATAGGTCTATTTTGACAACAAATTAGCAATCATAACTTGGATACATGCACCACTTTGTATCCATGAGAGATTATTTGCTGGTATTTTTATTGTGAATTAGCAACAGAATTAAAACAACAACATTGTAAACTATTACGTATATTTTCAGATCATACCGAATTACCAAATACGTGAGATGCGTTATAAATATTAGCATAATAATTGTTGGAACCAGTTTCGTGTAAATTATTCCGGTAATAATTCTTTGGAACTGATTCCAAGACCTTGGCCTACTTCAATAACAATACAAAACCCTATCACTATGATAGATAAGAAATTGACTTTAACAAAAGAAAAACATCAACTATGGGCATGTGCAATACGGAAACGTGTTACGGACGTCCGAATCGATGGGTTTTTAAATGAAAGTCAATCGACTCAGGCGTCTGAAAGAAATTCCATGTTGAACTTACTTTATGCTAATACCGCAGTCGGTTTTGTACTAACCTTAATTTATAATACAATTATTATAATCTAAATAATACTAGAATGTGCGTATAGTATTGTATAGTTTAGTCTCCAGTCATCATCTCCATGAATTCTGTAACAAAGAACAGTTTTATTAGGTTTCACATTATTCTCTGTTAGTAATTATTTAGATTGTGTTGTTTGATCTCTATCCAAGATAATATCACGAATGAGTAAAATAGTGTAATGAACGTTACCGAATAAATTCCGTATGTCACATAACATGCTGTGGTACATTTCGGTATTCGTATTAGTTCAATGTTTATATAAACTTGTCCGTATGTGTGTTTTTATTAGATTTATGGCTGTTTTAAATTCAAAATAATAGTTGTTTAATCATTTAGTTTTCTTTCATAGTTATTAATCTAATCTAAATTTACGATCCCGTGATGGTGTTTTTCAACGTTTTTTCTTGCGATATTACGCTCTACATGTAGGTAGATTATAATGTATTTATTTTGAATATTCAGTTATAAATTATGAGTCGTGTTTAGACAATAGCTGTTTGCCATTTTGCTAGTTAATTATAATTCATCCGATATTGCTTAGATTATCAAGCAGTACATTAGCTAGTTAGTTCGGCATATTAATCCACAGGCAAAACAGTGTTTAAATTGGGTGGTTTGTATTATCGTATCATGAATAATTGACTGCAACTTGTCAATCAACGGCTCAGTGTAATTACCATCAAAGTCGACGGTTCCGGAGCCGTCGGTGTCAATCTCAGCGATAATACCGTCGAGGTCAGCGTTGCTTAGTTTATCATCAAGGGCAGCCAGGATCTCCTTGAGTGTGGAAGTAGTGATGTAGCCGTTACCTTCACGGTCGTATAATCTGAAAAAAAAAAAAAAAGCAATAAAATCTAGAATGCATTTCCGAAAATGGTTTTCTGCGAATCTCTACAGCTTGGCGATACCACTGCGATTTGAGGTTTTAATGGTAAGTACTTTGTCCCACTAAGTAGTAAAATGAATTTTCGTTTTTAAGCTATTGCATAGCTTTTATCGCGGGCTTTGAGCGCGGCGACCGAATCAAGAAATTACGTAACGAAAATAAAACCTAACACCCCCCACTCCGCCTACCATGTAGCTCGGCCGAGCGTTCGCTTAACGTGTATGTATACGGTACGACGACTGAACGAAGCTGGCACGATGCAATAGCTTTACCGCGGCAGTCCCCGACTGCCACACATTTTTAATTTTATGTGACTCTAACTATGCCTATGTTGTACGTTTGACCATTTCTAAGCTGTGTAAATCTATGGAAATACTGATATTCCCACGAATCGGGACTTAGGCAAGTGAAATCGCGCGGCACTGTTAGTATAGTTTAAAAAGAACATATTATAACGTAGATAATATAATAAAAAAGTACTAACCTAAAAGCTTCCTTCAGTTCCTGTTGCATGGCTTCAGCATCCTCTTCTTCCAAGAAGTGAGAGGCAATATTACAAAATCCATCGAAGTTGATTTTGCCAGAATCTAAACAAAAATAAATAAAATTAGTTCAAAGAATACAAATAAAGATAATATAATTAATTGATGTTTAGTGGAGGCCTAGTGAAAGTGTATTTCTAATCAATAACTGAACTAAATTATTTTTTTAGACTTCCATATCATTAATTAAAGTTAAACTTGCAAGAGTTTACAAAACTATCATCATATTCCTACGTCAATCTTAATAAAAGATGAAGATAATAAAATCAAACAATAGAAGAATACGAAGTCCAAAGGAGCTTGTTGTGGAAGATACGGATATAGCTCATTAGAGTTTGGGCGGCGCTCGAAAATATTCCGTTATTTTTGAAAAGGTGTCGTAGCCTCGACACGTGTGAACGTATTACGATGATTGATTGCCTTCGGCTGTATAGCTGCTTACTGTTTACAGCATTGTATGCGGACTGGAGATCTATCTATCCGAATTCCGGATCTATTTTAAGATAACAAGGTTCTTATTACAGTTGGTTGAAGTTTTGCCCTACACGTTGCGTTGATTGTTTTTTTTTTGTGCACTTATAAAAAAAACAATTAATTTGCATAATAATTGGTTAAGCTTTTTCGTGATTAATTGTATCAGTGTATAATACAAACTATTAACAATTTCAATGTTTTGGATCATTTAGTTTTTAATATTAATAATTGTTTCATCGTACCTAACTTTTGAAACTTCTTTACGTATTTTCATTCAAAGAACATAAATGAAAAGAATGTTAATCTCGGCAGTGTATTTAAGATCTTAATTAATTGTACTCAAAGAAGAATTATTGACAAATAACTGATGTGTTGGCAACTTATTGTAACGCTTTGCCAATTTTAATGAATTTTTGCAGTCATAATTTGTTATGAGAGGAAGTATACCCACTAATTCACACAAATAGTACTGTAACAAATGACTGCATAATTTAGTATAATTTTTGTTATATTTAACTATTAAAGTTTTAGCTAGCTTGCGATGGCAGGTGTGAATATATGGACTTCCTACTTTCGGAAAATATTCGTTTACCACATGATAAAGAGTCATTTCGGTAAAACTAGTATATAGAGGTCTGATCCAAGCACAATGAATACGCATTGATTATGTATTGTGATCTTTCGCTAATATCTTTATAGGTATGTAAGCTTACTTACTTTCTGGGTCGTTTTCGCCGATCAAAGCCTGAAGTTCAGAGTCGTCGAACAATTGACCCATTGTGTTGAGAATGGTAGCGATCTTGAGAACTTCGATGTAGCCTGACTTGGTGGTGTCAAACATTTGGAATGCTTTACGAAGCATTGCCATTTTCTGTTCATCGTCTGGATTCTAGAAATAAAGGCTGAAGTTGTATAACAGAACTTTTTTAACCAATGATTTTTTAAGTCTAAAAGTTTATTATTGAATTTTTATTTGTAAAATATTTTGTACCTAAATCAAAACTTATCACTGATTCAGCTAAACAACTCATATTTGTAATGAAAAAAGGGCTATGTATCAAAGATTTAACGTTCCACAAAAGGAATCGATTCGCACTGAACTCCACATCGAATCACTAGCACAATAAAATCACAACACTATGTAGGTACGAGTAGATCCTCACCATGGTGTTTCTTTAGGGTTGGCAGTAGTAACCAGAACTGAATCCGAGTGCGAGTGATGTTACACTAGATTTTACATCCGTTTGGCACCCTTATTTATAGCATTCCCGACAGAATGTGGAATACAAAAATAAGTGAAAACCTGTCTGTTTCGTTCTAACACGTGGTTCGGTGACGTGGCGCACCGTCATACACAGGATACGTAAGCGCAAAGGGATTGCATGCAAATCTTGCAAACCCTAGATCTTGCATAGAAGAGACAAACAGTCACACGTATTTATAGAAATTGACATAACGAATTAATGAAGCGCCAATAACAAGAACGTTTATTTAAGAACGGAAATTGAGTTCTAACTAACATGTTGAGAAAAGTTGTCGTATGAAATTGCTACTTTTTATTGATATTTATAAAATGTTTACGAGTTACGAGTTGTTGAAAAAACTGTAATGAAATAGCTTTCTGGGAGGGCGTGGTTGTTATTTTCACAAGATTTGATATACATACCTATTAATTTTATTACAGTGTTTACAAGGAATCGTTATTCGTAACGGCAATCTTTTTACTATTTTGATTATAGATGAACCATGCCATTTTTAAGATTCTTTGATTGTCAACACGACACTATACAAAAATAAAAAGAATACAGAAACATAAAATGGCTCTAGGCAAAATCTCTACGTTAAAACACGAATGTTCAGTCTGAAAAAGGGCAGACAGAGGAATCATAAAAACGATTGTATCGTATAGTACTAGGATAGACAAACTTTGTCCTCAATTCTGTGATGTTTTCAAACACACTATGTATTATAGAATAAATTGACAAGTTATTATAATATTAGGCCTTATTATATAAACACACATAACGTGTCTTAGCTGTGGGATCGGGATCGGGATCTACTGAACCGATTTTTAAAATTCTTTCACCAATAGAAAGCCACATTATTGCTGAGTGTCATCGGTTATATAAAAAACCAAAAAATAAAAAGGCTTCTACGTGGTAGTCAGTTTTGCAAAGTGAATCGGAGAAAAAACGGTCGAATGAAAGTGTTTCTTACGAACGCTGCCTTAACTATGAAAGATATATTTTTGAGTTCTAGAGAAAAGATGTGAAGCTTGAAAATGCCTACAAAAAAGTCAACGACAGCTTATGTCTACCTTTTATATTTAAGTTACAAAAAGTATTTTTTTTTAATATTAGTACCTATAGATAATATTTTAATTTATTCCAGTTCCTTATTAAATATTCAGAACAGTTTATTTAGATCTTACAAATTAATACATCGGAATACATAGTTAAAATAAAATCAAATAGGTACAAAAAAAAACAATTATTTAAATTAAAACTTATATACCTGAAACATTTACACAAACTCTCGACAAACGTAGTCATTTAGTGACTGTGTCTTTAAATTATGTATTTTGATTAGTTTCCGTTTATATTTACATATATAAAGGCGATTGCTGAAGACATGATGAAATAGTCATACGGAATACTAGCCATGGAACGGTCATATCCTTTCTTTATCATATCCTATGTAGGTCGATCATCCTTAATTTATTTAAGACGAAAATGTACTCCTGGATTGTCAAATAATTTAAATTACTTGTATAAAACTATTGTTCTTTTTTTTTTAATAAATAAAATTCATGGTTCTTAATTAACAATCCTTTAATAAATAACACTATTTACAATAAATAAAGGATTTACATTATAAATGACGCAGTTCCCAGCAAAAGATGTTAAATCGCAAAAACAGGATGACGATGATGTCTTTAAAATATCATCACGTGAAAGATTACGTCAAATTATTCCGACTACTGTAAAAACATCATAATATTTGTAACACATAATTTTGTTGAAATCAGAATTGAACTACCAAAACTGCATTCGTTCTATTTATATATCGATGCATCTGGTCAACACCAAAAGGGAGCGTCCCCGTAATGCAGTTTACATATCGGTTGAATGCCTGTTAATAACAGGTGAAGTTGAACATAACATCGACTTAAAAGCAGAAGATGAGCTTTTAAAGTGTTTGGTTGATCAAGCGCAGGAAATCCCTTTGAAGCCGTCAATTTACAACAATCCCAATGAAAACATAACGTAACGACGTCACTTTCAGGAGTTGAGAACATTTTACTGATTTTTATTCAGTACCTACCATATTTGGAAAATTGTATTGCCAACGGCAGCTGTGTCTGCTAAAAGACAGGCAGAGTAGTTTAGCACGGTTTTATTAGAATCAATAATTATGCAGCGTTTCAGCTAATGAGTTGCTAAATTATTTTACGCCGGTAAATTATATTTTTGCAAACGTTTATTATATTTAAAAATATTATACTAAAACACTAAATATCACCAACAATATCGATGTCTAATAAATTTAAGTGTACCTACTCTTAATTTAAAATTATTGTAAAGTTTAAGAAAATTCCGTTTATAAAAACTGTTGTCTACCACTGACGCGTGAAACGAGTTATACGCAGTCGCTCTCCGATATAGACTGTCGGGTGATCGGCTATAATTTTTGTATTCTACTTTAAACGCCACAATAGAGCTGTAAATCGAATGAACGCTTTTAAATTAACTTTTTAGCGTGTAGTAATTAAGATTTAAAACACAGTTGCTACTAGCATTTGACAAAATATTGAATCAATCAATCTCTTTGAAAATACTTGCGTAGTAATTAGTAGTTCTACTAAAAATTTTCAGCATGATTAATTAATGATTAGTTTCATGTAAAATAAATTAGTTGGCAGGTATTTACAACCTATCAGAAACAACATTTTTCACTTTTAGATTCTAGTCATCAAATAGGTCATTAACTCACTAAAGCTAAAATGTTCCTCCTTTCATACTTTTATAAGTAAAAATTCAAGAATCTAAATTTCGTTCAAGGTGAATAGGTACGCCATTAAAATTACGATTCCGGAACATTAAAGAAAACACACCATCAATTTAGCGAACTGTTAAAAAGAACCCAGATTCGAACAAGCAGGTAAATTGATTACAATATAAACAGTAATAAATAAGGGATCTAATAATCTTATGATATTCACTAGTTTCAAACGCATTTCCTGGAGCTTGTTAAATTTATTAGGCGATCCGTAACCGACATATATATAATTTATAACCATCATGCATTCCATAATGAAAATAATTGGCAATCACCAGCCAACTGCAATGTTTTCATAGTTCTTGAATCATCGGTGTCAATGAGGGAGTATATCTTCATTTTGGCACAGTATTCAGTATTTAACATGTGATGCCTTGACGCCAAATGTAAACTCCTCAAAGCAGGTAGAAGATTTAATAAGCTACGCTGTATTGGTTCCAGATACGATTTGCGGAATCTCGATTATCTAGGCTTGGTGTCTGCATCCGGTCAAGGTTAAAATGTTTTACAATGTTGGTAAGATTTAATTTTGAGTATCTAGCTTATTGCTTTTTGTAGCTTTATAGCTTGGAGGAATATTTTAGTAGAACGAATTGTATGAGCAGTGTTGGTCCGGGAAAGTACCAGTCCTAATATAATTTTACTACCTTTAAACATTCGTGCAGTGTTCCCGTTTAAGCTGTGTATGGGTGCCGACAAAATTACAGACAAACTCAAGATACGGCTTGATCTATGTGCACTATTTGCCTGTTTCGTTCCTTTTTTTCTTAAGAGGAAAGGGTACCGGAGGCTTTCTCCATACAAACTATTACAAACGTAGTCGACTGTTTTCTCCCTGGATAATGACACAAGAGCAAATATTTTTGGTGCATAAAACTTATAACTGCCATGACCATGCCCCTATTTTTTTGATTTTTTAAATTTTATAATTGTTTTAATTTTAATTTCTATGATAAATAGAAAATGAAAAAAACCAAAACATAGGGGCATAGTCATGGCAGTTATAGGTTTTATGGCACAAAAATATTTGCTCTAATGTCATTATCCAGGGAGGAAACAGTCGACTACGTTTGTATGGAGAGCTCGCAGGTACCCTTTCACCTTAATGCTGTCCTACGAGTAAAACTACATTAGTCGCCTTTCAAACCACTGTAAATTTAATTAGCAATCTGTTTATTGAAAACAGATCGCCAACAGTTTTTAGATTTTGATAAACGATTCTACTGTTTATTTTCGGGTAATAAGCTTTATTTATGAATCCTGACCACATAAGAAAATTTTATGAGCAATAAAACAAAACTGTGCAATTAATGTTCGATTAGCGGCATACCTAATAGCTGTTTAAAATGTACGCTGTCTATTAATAATTTCGTATGCGATGAAAATTAAACAATTTTCTAGAGGATTGAGGTCTAAATAAAATATTATTTTTGACAAATGATCGATTAACAGGCATATTATTAATAAATGCCTACACATATACATGTGATTTCTATGGTGTTGAATAAACAAAAGACTACATTAATGATATTAAATTAAAGATTAAAAAATTTAATGCATCTGAAACGCAATACAAATCATTAATCAAAAATGATATATTCATTAGGATTCTTGTAACTACCACTACACTGGTACTATTTAAATTAATAAAGACAATAGCATAATTAGGGACAATAAGATATCTCAACAAAACCTTGTAATCAACTATAAAAATATATTCTATTTGTATTCTAGCTGTTGTATTTGTGACCGATGGTTTTTAAATTTTCCGCGATGAAAATAGGGAAAGCGTAACGTTCGTTGTTCATTGAAATTTTTGGAATGTTTCCAAAAATCATGATAAATCTTATGAAATGGTAATAATGTGGTGCATTGTGATTATTTATTGAATGAAACAATCAGAGTAATTGTATTGTCACTTTTATTTCGCATTTTGTATTTTTTTTACAATAGTTTTTCTTACGAACTAATTCTCTATCCTAAAGTTTAATTTTACTTAAAATTTAGACCAAACTTTTCTTAGTCATTTCTCAAAGTTACTCTCATCATCATCATCTAAAACGTTGCGAATATTATCATAAAAGGACTTACTATTTAATTGACTTAGTTTTAAAAGAGGTATTACTAAATATTTTTCTTTTAAATCGTTATTCATTATTTCCGGTAGTCCATCTACTTCTAAATTTTTTACATTTATAACACTATTGTCGTTATCTTCAACGTTTAAACTATTTTCATTAAGTTGATTATTTATGTCATTTTCTTTATCAAAATTCTTTTCAAACATGTTATTGTAATCGATTTCTTCAGGTAGGTCAGTGGTCGTAATACGTTTATTTTTATACAAACTTTTATAGTCAACTTTATTGTATTGAGGACGCGTCGGACTTTTCGATTTATAGTCAAAAGATGGCTTTCCATTACCATAGTTAGGATTAGCTTGATAAAGTTTAGGTCTTACTACAGGACTGATATTATGTTGTTCGTTTTCGATACGGTCATTATTACCTTTATCAACTACATTGTCCTTATTAAGCTGATTATTAGTATTGTTATAATTTACAACATTTTTCTCATACATTTTATTGTAATCTAATTCTTCAGGAGTTTCAGTGATTGTCGTATAAGTATTTTTGTTCAAACTTTTATTGTCAGGACGTTTCGATTCATTTTCAAATGACTTTTTGTTAGCATCATTTAAATCTGATTCGTATAATTTTGGCCCTATTCCGGACGAAGGGCTGTCATGTTGTTCTTCGTAAGAAAAATCTGTGTTTTGTTTATGATTGCGAGGAGCAATAAAATCGAATGGTACAAATTGAAGATTTTGGTTCTGTTCTCCGTTATAATTGTAATAATTATTCGAATTGTCATTACCGTAATTTGGTCGAGTTGATGGACTATAACTCTTGTAATCTTTTTGATCGCCTCCAGATTCACTATTCGGTTTACCACTACCAGACCCTTTGTGAGTGATGCTTATATCTCTCATCAAAACATTGGGCAGATCAAGTAACATATTGTCTTCAAAAACTAAGTCCATTGGATACAATTTTGATAGCACAGCGTTATTAAATTCCATATTTGAATTAGAATACATACCACCAACCTTGGCTTTCATATACGGCGCCACAAATACTAGCAATTGTAGCGGTAATCCTTCCGGTGTACCTTTAGGTATTATCATCCTGTCCGGGAATTTAGTCTGCCTGTCCACAGAGTTAAGGGGCAACGAATCTAAACCGAATTGTGCATCTTCTACTTTTTTAACTACCGTTCTATAAGACATGAAATCTGAAGAATATTCAATATTATCACTAGACGATCGGGTTATTACATTAGAACCTTTTTTTAGGTTGACTTCAAAATAATCTAATAAGCCAAATTGGTTCTTTTTTTGTGAAAATTCACCGGGCATGATTTTAGGTCCCACATAGATTTTGACTAAACCTTTTTGTGTTACAAGTGATGAAATATTTAATTTGATCGAAAACGGTTTGTGGTTTAATCGAGTTTGACCAATTTTGACTTGGAATGTCGTATCTCCATTTCCTATTTTCAAGGCATCAGTAATGTCGAATTGGAAATAATCGAAATTAGTCATGATTTTCTTTGCCACAATGCTGACTACTTCTACCCCCGGGAAATATAATTCATTTTTGCTATACGGAGGTAATACTTTAAGCGAATTATCTACTATGTCAACAATTTTCTTGTTCAGTTTCCAAAACAATGGATCCCTCATCGACGTCATGTAGTGCTCCAAAACAGAAGGGTTTCTGTAACAAAAATAAATAAATAAATATTTCTTTATTTAATTTTTTTCCCAATTATTAATCAATGTATCCTCATACCAAGTTTCATCAAAATCGGTTCAGTAGTTTCGGAGAAGATATTTTTTGAGCTATTGCATAGCTTTTATCGCGGGCTTTGAGCGCGGCGACCAAATCATGAAATTCGGTAACGAAAATAAAACCTAACACCCTCCCACTCCGCCTACCATGTAGCTCGGGTTTTTGTTCGTAACGAATAGGTTGTTAAGAAAACAAACAATCTTTCTTCTTTATAATATTAGCAATATTTTTATTTAGACTAGCAGCGTACCGCGGTTTCACCCGCGTAACTCCCTATCCCGTGGCAATATCGGGAAAAAAAGTTAAGTAAAGTAAAAATCTTATGTTACTCGTAATGTATGAATGTCGGTCGGCTGCATAATTGCAGACCCACCGTAGAGGTCCAAAACGGCTGGTATAAGAATGTTTTCAACACAAGCAAGATTCGAGGTACTTGTTTTAGTTTAAGTTAAAAGTCTTCTAACACATGAACTTATCAAACAAAAATATTAGAATGTAAACATGCCAATATTTGTATTTTTTTAACTCTACCGGGGACTGCAATTATGCAACCGACGTACCTATAATCATACCAAGTCATCTAAATCGGTCCAGTAGTTTCGGAGCCTATTCGTTCCAAACAAAGAAAAATCTTTTCTCTTTATAATATTTGTAGAAGTGTAGATAAAAAAAATTAAAAAAAATAAGAAACAAGGTGTAAATAAATCAATTTTCTAAATTACCCGTTGTTGCTAAAACTTTTGCCAAGTACACGTCGTGCCAAGGTATCGTAACTTTTGTCACTCGTTACTAGGATTTCCATTAAATGATTCAGTATTTGTGTTTTGTTGTATCCACTCTCCCTCTGAAAATATTTTAACTGATGAGACATAGTTATTATTATAAATGAGATAACTCTAACCAAAGACAATTAAATGTTTGATCTTACCATGTGTATTACAACTGTGGGTAGATTCTCTTCAATAGTTTTTAGCAATGATTTATCATCGATAACATCAGCATTAATGCTTGATGATCTATGAATAAATTCATTTCCATTCGAGTAAACTAACATTGGATCGTATACAAAATTTGAAAAAGTATCCCAATTTAAACCGTCTTCTTCGAGCATTCCATTCGAATATCTTTCCATGTTGTATCTTGCCATCCACTGTTTCATAAGATGATACAAATTCTCTCCGTACTGGCTATTAATATCAATGTCTCTGTTAAGCCACGGAGCTAGCTTCAACATTCTTAAAAAGTAATGAGTATTAACACCGACATCTTCACGGAAATAAGCTAGTTTTGATTCATCGTCATTATCGTAGGAGTTGGCAGTGTAATTGGCATGGAGTGTGTACGCGTTACCTTCATCACGGACACCGTCAGATGGATTTATGTCTTGACCAGCCAATAACGATGATCCTTGGATAATTATGTCTTTCCTAATGAAATAATTAGGTAGTAACTCGTAAGGTGGAGGCAGTGTTAATTTTTCAGTGTCTCTTCTATTTTCAAAAGCTAGATACAGAGCATCTACGTAGAGTCCACAATTTATGTTTTGTCGAGCCCAAGCTGCAGCTTTGATAAATGTGTCAAAGTTTTTAGCTCCGTACAAAACATCAAAGACAATTTTCAGTTCGTTTAAATGTTCGGTATTATATTCTGAAAATATTTCTCCTTTTTGTAAAAAACCTTTTCCAGTCTTTAAATTTTGAAGATTGGTCAGCACATTTGAATCCTACAATAAAAACAACATTGTAAAATAATTTCAAACTGAATAAAACATAATAAATACCTAAGTATTTAGTAAAATATCACACTTACCCAAAATTCTCCCGGAGTTTGCAGGAACTCGCTCGATAATCGAACTATCATAGCATCCGTGCTTTCTTCACAAACATTTTCAAACAATGGAAGCACAACTTTTTGTAAATGTATCCATCCCGAAGGGGCTGTAACGAACAAGAGAACCTATAATTAAAAAAATCACTGAGGCAAAAATCTCTAACTCAAAAACTACAAGAATGATTGCGATTAATCTTGGTATAAAGATTGGTGTAGACGACAAATGGAAAGGCTACTTTTATTCCAATATTCCCATGAAATTGGGATTTACACAGGAAATTGGGATTTAGCCGCGGGTGCAGCTAGTCACTACATAGAATAAAATAAAGTCACTTTTCGCCTTCCCTATGTCCCTTTGTATGCTTATATCTTAAAAACTACGCAACGGATTTTGATGCGGTTTTTTTAATAGATAGAGTGATTCAAGAGGAAGGTTTATATGTATAATACATGCATAAGATAGCCGTGCGAAGCCGGGGCGGGTCGCTAGTAGGTAGTATAAAATAAAGTCACTTTTCGCCGTCCCTATGTCCCTATGTCCCTTTGTATGCTTATATCTTTAAAACTACGCAACGGATTTTGATCCGTTTTTTTTTAAAGATAGAGTGATTAACGAGGAAGGTTTTTAGATATAATACATGCATAATACAGCCGTGCGAAGCCGGGGCGGGTCGCTAGTAAACTATATAGAGAAAATATTTTTTTGGTTTAAAGGAATATGCTCCGAAACTACTTGACCGATTTTAATTTTAACTTGGTATGGGGATACATTGTATTTTTGGGATGACTATACTACTTTTTATCTCCATACTTAAACAGAAACGGGATCGACGCGGGTGAAATCGCGGGTTTGTCTAGTTAAATATAAATATGCATTAAAATTGAATATGTTAAAGTTAAATATGTACGGTCGGCTGCATAATTGCAGACCCACCGTAGAGCTCCAAAACGGCTGTTATTAAGAATGTTTTCAACACAAGCAAGATTCTAGGCACCTGCTTTAGTTGAAGTTTAAAGTCTTCTAACTAATGAATTTATTAAACAAAAATATTATATATAGTAATTTTTGAACTCTACCGGGGGCTGCAATTATGCAGCCGACTGTACGTTTAAATTACTTACCCAAACTTGGTCGAAGTACTGGCAAATCATTAATTTTAATGACGTACCCTGAGGTACTAAACACAAATAATACCAAAACACTGAACACCTTCATCATTTCTACTAAATTGAATTATTCCAGTGCAGGGCTTTTATTTATACTAAACTGCACAAAAATAGATAAAAATTAGTTCAACGGACTAACGTAATTGTAAAAAACGGGCCAAGTGCGTGTCGGACCGAAGGGTTCCGAAGGTATATATTTACTGCCTGTTTTACTTACACAACAAACCATTCCATTTAACTAATTTTCAATGGAATATTTTTAGAATTTTGCTTTTCAATTCTCAAAGTACATTTTTTAAGTTAGTCGTCTATTAAAGCCTACTTAGTTTTCCTTTAAAGTTTGTTTTACATACTACTATATAAAAAATAACCATATAGCTGGAAGCAAACATTTGGCTGGTAGACACTAACAAAAAACACTTTACACTAACAAAAAACACTTTAGAGCTTTTAGTATTTTGGAAACAGATCTCTGATTAAAAAATGGGTTAAACGATTGACGGTTCCCCTATGCTAACACAGGGGGGCCGTTAATCGTTTATCGTCAAATAACTCTTGACAGGGGGACGGTTAGGGGGACGCGACGGTCAATCGTGAACCTAAAAGACCTATCCAACGATACCTCACACCATATGGTTCTGGTGAGAAAAATAAATAAATCCAACTTTACATGTTGGTACCCTATTAAATTATTTTTTTAGATCTTATCTTTTCATTTTGTCGACGTTATGTCAAATTACAGCATTCTAGTCCTAAAAGTCTCTTAGACGGACGGTCAGTGCGAAACTATAAGGGTTTCTTGTTAGGACTACGGAACCTTAAAAATTGATAGAGATTCGTGAATACGAATAGTTCATTGTATTATATTATGTCTGGTTACTGTAGGACGTTTTGTGTGTAAGTACTTTATGAAGTTAGGTCATGAACTCTAGGTACATAATATTAATAGCTCCTTTGTTATAATTTTTATAGAACTTATTTGTTGTTTAATACATTGATAACAGGATATTTGACTATAATCATAGGGATATAATTTATAGATATTATAGGGAGTCAGTCTGGCCATGCAGAGGGGAAATGTTGCCAGCCTTCTGAAAATATGCCTCGGGGAGACGCGCTTCGGGATGTATTTTATCTATGACTATAGCTGCGCCTCGCGATTTCACCTGCTTAATAATATTCCTAATTTTTTTTCATATGATTCCTGACCGCCATTAACAAACACAACAAAAAAAGAATTAGCGAAATCGGTCCATCCGTTCTCTCGTGATGCCGTGACCAAGGGAAATAAGGATTCATTTTTGTATAGGTATAAGATTATTCCCTATGAATCAATGTACCCTAATACCAAGTTTCATCAAAATCAGTCCGGTAGTTTCGGAGCCTATTCGTTACAAACAAACTAAAAATCTTTCCTCTTTAAAATATTAGTGTAGACTAGCTGCGTCCTGCGGTTTCACCCGCATAATAATTTTCTTAATTTTTTCTTTCATAAGAATCTTCTCCTGATAATAACAAACGCAACAATATCAGAATTAGCGTATTGGTTCAGCCGCTGACTCTTAATGCGATGACAAAGGACAATAGGGATTCATTTTCTTTACTTTAATTTATTTTATAGTTTACTAGCGACCCGCTCCAGCTTCGCACGGCTATATTATGCATGTATTATCACTACATAGTATAAAATAAATTCACTTTTCGCCGTCCTTATGTCCCTATGTTCCATATATCCCTATGTATGCTTAAATCTTTAAAACTACGCAACGGATTTTGATGCGGTTTTTTTAATAGATAGAGTGATTCAAGAGGAAGGTTTATATGTATAATACATGCATAATATAGCCGTGCGAAGCCGGGACGGGTCGCTAGTACATAATAAAATAAACCTTTCTCTTAATTAACTCTATCTATTTAAAAAAAAACCGCATCAAAATCCGTTGCGTAGTTTTAAAGATCTAAGCATACATAGGGACAGACACGGGAAGCGACTTTGTTTTATATTATGTAATGATAGTACTTACCTATGTGTTTTTTTTAATTAATATTATACAATTATTATAATTATAAATCTGAAAAAATATTATACGAAACAAATTTTATTTTCAAAATGATTGTAAAAGTAGTTGATTTCAAACGAAATTATGAATTCGGTCATTGATATCTGAGATATTATTTTAAGTACCTACAGTTAAATATACGGAGACTGTATAAAAAAAAAAAAAAAAAATATATATATATATAAAATTCACATTCTGACTGACTGATTAAAATACAACTTAAACCGCTGGATCCAGAGACATGTTTGGACGGTGTCTTCTTTGTGAAGTGTAGGTATCCTTCCTATCCTTATAAATAGATTTTCGAAATTGCATCCCTAAGAGGGTAAAATGGCGGATGAAACTGCAGACAGAAGCTAGTTTAGTTATACTGTTCTTATAAATAAATATTGCAGGACGATGCATTCAGCGCCATCTAGCCCCAGGTTAAGCAACTAGATTTGTCTTATTGTGCCCAGACAACGGATTTTTATTAGACTTTAAGAGAATCATGAGTCTTCGATACGCGGCGCGAGTAGGTTTTTTCAAAAATGTCCCGTACCTATCGTGCGATAGAGAGAGAGTTTAAGTTCGGACGTAATTGCCTACATTTTGCTTTCAAATAACGTTGCGGGCCGTAACGTTTTTACCCCTTTATCCTTCAAAAAATGAAATAAATTTGGTCTCATTTAATTTACTGTATCTTATTCTAGGTTTATACGTTTTTCTTTTTTGGTAATTCAGTTTAGTCTATTAAAAAACAATTGAAACGCTCGATGAAGTTTTTAAGTCAAAAATATAGATATTCAGATACTAATAACTTTTGATCTTTGTCTATATTTCTTTAAAATAAAAACGGTTAAACCTAGTTTTCCATTAGATCTAGAACATTTTCACAAAATTATCAAAATCGTACTTCGTTTATGGGGGGAAAACGATACCGCTTTTTGTATGGAAATTTACAGCCTCACACTGGTCTTAAAACGCAAACCCGCGGAGCGCTGCTAGTGTGTAATATAGTCGTTGCAGTCAATAATTTCTGAATTTCTGAAGTCACATGATGTTTGTATGTATGTTAATTTCAGAAATTATCTTTTATAAATGCTACACCAATCTAAATATTTTTAGTTATGCTTCCTGTTAATATTGCTTTGATATCATATTTTCGAGTCATGGAATGTTAAAAGCTTATGAACACTTTAATCTTGAAAGTCAAGGTTAATAAACATGGTCTTATCAATCTAAGAACGTCGAACTGACTACTCAACAGTTAATGTGTTAGGTAAATGTTATCGATATTATTGCTAAAGACATAACATCATGTTACTGACCTATTTATCGCTTGGGATATTACGAATTGTATTTTTATTCTGTCAATACAATATTTAGTTAATTTATTACCCTATTGTAGTAGTGTTCACAAATGAACTATGTACTTTTTAGTATGTAAATACTAGCGACCCGCTCCGGCTTCGCACAGCTATATTATGCATATAAACCTTTCTCTTGAATCACTCCATCTAATAAAAAAAAATGTTAAATCTAAAGGTACGAGTAGGTACCTTCAAATTAATGTTAATATTAAGTTAATATAAAAAAACTATGTTAATATTAAATTAACAATCACTATCACTATCACTACATAGTATAAAACAAAGTCGCTTTTTCTGTCCCTATTTCCCTTTGTATGCTAAAATCTTTAAAACTACGCAACGGATTTTGATGCGGTTTTTTTTAATAGACAGAGTGATTCAAGAGGAATGTATAATATATGCATAATATAGCCGTGCGAAGCCGGAGCGGGTCGCTAGTAATAAATATAACAGGACATTCCACACTCGCCATCTAGCCCTAAGCTAAGTAACTAGACTTGTGTTATGGGTGCTAGACAACGGATATCACTATCACTACATCGTATAAAATAAAGTCACTTTTCACCGTCCCTATGTCCCTTTATATGCTTAGATCTTTAAAACTATGCAACGGACTTTGATGCGGTTTTTTTAATAGATAGAATGATTAACGAGGAAGGTTTTTAGATAATATAATACATGCATAAAACAGGCGTGCGAAGCCGGGGCGGGTCGATAGTACTACTTATATAATTTTCTTTTGTAAATATATACTTATAATACATAGAAACAACCAGACCACAGACAAATATAAATAAAATAAATAAATAAATATTGCAGGACATTCCACACATCGCCATCTAGCCCCAAGCTAAGTAACTAGACTTGTGTTATGGTTATATCTAAGCATAAATACATGTCTGAGGCGGGAATCGAACCCGCAACCCTGTGTTTGGCAGTCCGGCATGGTGACCATTGTGCCAATTGGGTCATCAACTACGAACTACAAACTTTATCAGCCCATATTACCCCCAACCCCCCTTGACAAGTGCACAGCCATAACTTCGGTTTGCGAACGAAGAAAGAAAAAGAAAACCTCCCCTTGAGAAGTTTCAGATTCGTAGCACTTGTAGTTTCAGATATTTGTCGATGAGTCTTTTTTTCTCTTTATAGATTTTGACTAAACAGCTACACTACTGTGTATGTATGATCAAGCGATCAGATTATCAACTATTGAGCAGATGTGTTGTATGAGTCATGACAGGCCGAACTGTGCCTCACTCTTACAGCTCTTTACAGACCAAGGAATTCATACCTCTTTAGTCTATTGGCGTCGTCGGGTACGCTGACTTGAGCAGCTAATTGGTAAGGATGAAACAAAAAAATTAACAATACGTTTATTATCTAAATAATTAAATAATTTATGTATTCATAGTACAGTTATTCATTGCATACATCAAAACGTACAAAGAGTTTTATTTAGGTACATTATTGAATAGAACTTGTGTAACAAATAAACATAGGTATTAAGAATTAAATAAAAAATTATAAAATTTCTTTGTTGACAATAAAATACCTATAACATAATTCTTATTATTACAAACAAAACTAAAGCTTGTTGTAAACCTAGCATCAACATTACTTTATCAGGCTGACAGCGCATCTAATAGTTTACAATACAATTGAATATTTTACGTATCATAACAATATATAAACTTAAATAGGAGCTAAAAAAGTAGAGAAACTTAGTAAATATCATCTATTAAAGACAGAACTCAAAAGAATATGGAATACGACCACACATGTCGTACCAATAGTATTAGGTTTGACCGGAATAATTGCTAAAAGTCTCACTAGATACATAGAAAAGCTAGATTCGAAAATAGATATAACCATTTTACAGAAACAAGCCGCCATTCACACAACAATCATTATAAGTAAAGTCTTAGGAGATACCGTTTTCGTCAATAGTAATGCAAACACAGATCAAATAGAACCAAGCGACTCTCATTCAACTCCCATATTCACTCAAACACCATCAGACACACAAACTTAAACACACAATCAACACACAATCAACAATAGGCAGGAGAAGAATTAGACTACAACTTTGATAGGGGGCAATGGGCACCTTTTTTCCCGTGGGTTACGGGACGGGGTGTCCATTTACACGTCAAACTTATAACACCCCGTCGTTTTTGCGTCGGGGGTTAAAAAATAAACTTAAAAGATTATTTAAACTAGAACAAAATAATAATATTAAAAATCTGAATAAGTTTCCCTAAGTAGGTTAACTTATAAGTATATAATATATATATAAATAAATAAAATAAATAAATATTGCAGGACAATCCACACATCGCCATCTAGCCCCAAGCTAAGTAACTAGACTTGTGTTATGGGTGCTAGACAACGGATATACTACTTATATACTTTTCTTTTGTAAATAAATACTTATAATACATAGAAACAACCAGACCACATACAAATATCTAAGCATAAATACATGTCTGAGGCGGGAATCGAACCCGTGACTTGGTGTTTGGCAGTCCGGCATGGTGACCATTGTGCCAACTGGGTCGTCAAATATATTATTATCGTATTAATATCGTATTAATATATAATATATATTTGTTTTTTAATGTAAGATTTTTTATTTAAATCTTTGCTTAAGCAAGTTTTACAGAATTCATTCACATTATTATTAAAGATGTCGGCATCAGGTGGTTGACTAAGACTATATAAGCTCATTGAGAAGAATAATCGGTGAACATACATAAAAAAAATATATATTATTATATATAGGTACGCGACGAATTGAGAACCTCCTCCTTTTTTGAAGTCGGTTAAAAAGAGCTAGCATACCGCGCTGTGAGGGTTCATAAAACCAACTACGCAAAACGCATAACTCGCTTTTGCGAGTACCACTAACGCAAAATACCAACTTTGAACAAGCGCCGCGTACGTATCTTTACCAGATTATCCGGCGTAAATATAGATATAGATAATAGGGAACACTGAGTTCGACAGATGGGATTGTCGACTTTATTATGAAACAATTGGTAGTAATGTGAGTCATTTGTGAAGTGGCATTTGATGAGCAAATCTTACTTCCGCCTCAGTTCTAAAAGTATGATAGAGTAATTCTCTACCGAACTATCGATAGTTTTCATCTGAAAAAGCCTCTACTATCGAGGTTGGAGGAACCTCGATAGTAGACTTTTTCAGATGAAAACTATCGACAGTTCGGCAACACTAATGGATGGTTCATCAGTCTTGATTTGTATTGGAACGAGCATGATTAAATTTTCTCTTTGGCTGTGTTGATCTTTAGGTGTGGCGGAACCTCCATGTTTGTAATAAACCAGGGTGCATTCGACATGTCTTTTAGTATGTCGTTTTCAGTTATTAAACATATTTAAGAAAGTATTACATCAATACATAGTAAATAGGACTTACCATGTAATAAAAGAGTTTATTGATGATAACACCTATTATTGTGCTAAGTATAAGAACATCTATATGTAATTTACTAATAATAGCAATAAGAAATGTATATGTGTATATATTAAGTACTAGCTGTGAGTTGGGGTCCGTTTTGCAATAATTATTAGTTTTATTTAGCTTTAGCAACTTTGTAATTTAGTTTAATTAGCTTTAACAACTTTGTTATTTTCTTTTATTTAGCTTTAGCAACTTTGTAATTTAGTTTTATTTAGTTGCAAATAAAATCCATCCATCCATCTAATTAAGAGGAACCTCTTTCATGATTAAACAAATAGATCAATTTGGATGAAAAGCAACTAAGTGGTAGTTTAAAATATGGAGAAGGAAATAGTTATACTTTTGATCCCGAAATGCCTGCGGGATCAGGATTTACGCGGGTAAAACCGCGTAAATCCCGATTATACATTACTTTCTTAAGATTACCTGTATAAAATAAATTTTATCTAACACTAGTGACCCACCCCGGCTTCGCACGACTATACGAGTATTATGCAAGTATTATACAAAATATATAAACCTTCTTGAACCACTGTATCTATTAAAAAACCCGCATCAAAATCCGTTGCGTAGTTTTAAAGATCTTAGCAAGGGCAGACAGACAGCGGAAAACGACTCTTTTTTATACCATATAGTGATCCTATAAGGTACCACTATAACCACAGAATTCAAGCTTTCAATTCAACCGAGACAAGTTGTCTAAGCTCGACATCTAGCGGTAAAGCTGCAAACTACACTGGAAGTTTTGCCTACAGACAAGAGTTCTCTCCCCACATTTAGAACTTTACAGTTGTTGAAGATCTTTAAGTACTAGCTGCATAGATGGCGTGACTTGTAAAGAAAACTTTAATTGTCAACTCCTAACTACTGCTCATTTATTTTTTACCCGCGATGGAATGAAGAGGGTGTTTATTTGTGCATACAAATGTTCCCATTTATCTCCAAAATGTAGTCAAAATTGCAAACCCAACGCAGAATTTTAAAATTAATAGGTAGGTATTATTTGAATGTTTTTATTCTAATAATATTTATCTAATAAATTCATCAGTTGAAAGACTTTAAACTTGAACTTGAGCAAGACCTTAGAATATGGCTCGAGTTGAAAACATACAAAAAATAGCATTTTGGAGCTCTACGGTGGGTCTGCAATTTTGACTCCGACCATACCTACCTAAGAGAGATGTTTTCTATTAACACTGTATGTATAAGCCTCATTTACTATTTGTAACTAATCCTGAAACTAATATCTATATTTAGATAAAAATCAATCGCTGTTCGTTAGTCTCGCTAAAATTTGATAATGACTGAACCGATTTAGATGATTTTAGTTTTGAAATATTTGTCGTAGTCTAGGGTTAAACGGTGAGAAACATCGGACTTACGCGGCTGAAACCGCGGGGCGCAGCTAGTCTTAAATAAAAAAGAAAAACATTGAAGTATAATAAAATTCTTAATCATTTATTAGCATTGACATCAGTGTAAAACTTAACATTTAAAGATTTGTCGTCTGTTAAAGATTGGAGTTTCACAAGTCCCTGTAGGTGTGGCCCTGATCGACCTTAACGTCCATGTTCATGTGTACGTTGTTATCGTACGTCACCGTGGTATCGATGTTGAACATATTGTAGTCCTTCATTACGTAGCGGTTCCACCTGTTCTTCATGTAGCACACCTGTTCCTTGTGGAAGATGGTGACGTCAACAAACTTCATGTTGGGAGTGAAGAACCTGGTGACGTCAATGTGCCTGTCAAGAGGGAAACCAAGAGGCATCTTGTCCAAAAGAGTGGTTGATCTGAAGTCAACGACGAAATCTTTACGGTCTACGTCAAGGAGGTTCATGTCAACGTTGTCAACCAACTTCAGAGGAGTGACGATAACGTAGAACATCGTTTTGAAGCCTCCAACGCGACCTTTAGGCAATAGCAGCCTGATCGGGAAGCCGGTGTTGAAGTTTCTCAGGTCCTTCATAAACATGTCCTTGAAGTCTGTAACGGTGTCGATCTTCTTCCAGAAGTCACGGGTCCACATGCGGTCACGAACCAGGTTATGCATGTCATATGAGTTTCTGACAATTGTATTCCTTCCATTGTTAAGCTTGTAAATGAAGGAGTCAAGCTCAACGAAGTTTATACGGTTCTTGTTGATGTCGATGTATCTGCCAAGCTGGTCCTCTTTAGGTCCCAAGAAGATCCTTACAACACAGTCGACCGTTTTGTCGGAGAGAACGTCAATGGTGAACTTGAAGGGCTGGTGATTAAGACGACGCTTGCGCACCATGAAGACCATGTCGGATTTAGTCTTCTTGAATTCATCATCGGTCATGGTGAGTGCATTGGTCATGTCCATGAAGTAATCATCGAAGTAGGTTACTAGCTTGTCAACCACAATATTGTCGATTTTGACGCCCGGGAACAGAAGTTCCTCTCTAGTGTAGCTAGGAAGACGTTTCTTAAAGAGCATCACCATGTGGACGAGACGTTTCTGCAGCTGGTAGAATACGGGGTCACGAAGAGCAGTCTGGTAGGTATCCAAGACAGATGGAATGACGAAGTAGCTGAGGAACAATAATTATAGTTACTTAAAATATTATATAAAATACTAACATACGAGTACTTAATATTAATTATTATAAATTTTATCGAATAAAAACTAACTTTAGTTAACTAGCTGTCCCGGCAAACGTTGTTTTGCCATTATACAAAAAAACGGAAAAAAAAAAAATTGATGTTGTTCGATTAACAGACCTAACGAATATACACAAAAAATTTCATACAAATTGGTTCAGCCGTTTAGATGGAGGCAAGTAACACTGCGACACGAAAATTTTATATAATATAGGTAAAGAGATTTAAAATCAAAATTAGGTTTAAAAATAAGATTTTTTTTAAAGATTGTAAAAATTATTTATACTCACTTATCAGAGTGGAAAGTGTTGAGACCCAAAACCGATTTCATGATGATCAGCAAGTATCTGTAAGCATCTACGCGGTTGGTATCCAACATTGTCTTCTCGATTTTACCGTAGATCAATTTGCCAAAAGTCTCAATGTCTTCTGTTTTCGTGAGCTCAAACCTTTTGCCGTTGATCTGTAAGAGAGCAAATAAAGATTTACTTTAACCGTTAACTATCATTGTACAAGGTAATAGTTAGAATATGATTTATTATAATTACTTCTATGTATCCCTTAATGATGGCTTCTCTGATAATGTATTCATAAGTCTCAACCAGTTGCGTGATCTTGATATCCCTATCTTGTACGATCAATTGATTGTTGAACCTCATCGGTATTTGGACACCGTTGTGAAGGAGCATCCATGGCCAGTAGCCTTTCCTGATTGGTTTGTACCAGGATAACTCAACAATGTCACCGAGACCGTTAGACAGACGTTCCAGGTAGTATCTAGCTAGGATTTGCTGGTAGAAATACGTGGTCAGCTCGAATCGCCTGAACTTAAACTTCTCGAGGTTCTGGTCTTTCATCCAGAAGGGATAGTCAATGTGGAAGTAGTAGTAGTAAGTGTTGAGATCAATATCTTCAGTGAAATATCTGAGCCTGTCTTCATCGTTCAGGTAATGACGCTTGTCGTAAACGTTTTCGTCGATGATGTAGTATCCTTTGTCGGTTTTTGTGATACCGTAGAAGTCGCAGAGTTTCCTGTCCAGCAGGCCCTTCTTCATTTTGACTAAGTATGCCTTTTGGATGACATCGGCACGGACGAAATAGTAGGGGTAGATTTCGTATGGGGGAGGGAGGATGATGCCCTTGCAGTCCTCTCTGTGTCTGACTGCTACGGTGAGAGCGTACACAAACATGCCTTCGTTGCAGTGGAGACGCATCCAGAAAGCTGTCTGAAGGAAGGAAGTGAAATCTTTAGCGTAGTACAGCATGTGGAACATGCTGACAACCTCTTTCAATTGGCGGTCGACATGGAGAGTGAAGATTTCGCCACGCGGCAGCATACCGAATTTCCACATGTCAATAAACTTCCTGACTACATCAGATTTCTGAAATCAAAAAGTAAAAACAATAAATCTAAATAGGTATATATATACAAATCAATTGCTGTTCGTTTGTCTCACTAAAATTCGAGAACGGCTAGTCCGAATTAGATGATTTCGCTTTTGAAATGTTTGTCGTAGTCCAGGGAAGATTTAAACGGTGAGAAAGATCGGACTTACGCGGGTGAAACCGCGGGGCGCAGCTAGTAATAAATAAAAATAAAATAACCTAGTATATTATTTGCCTAGTAAAAGTATTCAAATAATTACCGTGTATAGATGGAAGTTGTCCTCAAACCTAAAGTTGGCGCCGATTTCTTCGATTTCCTTGTATGCGCATGGTTCTGTGATGTGGTTCAGCAGCTTCAAGATCATGATCTGCTTTTGTTTTAGATCTAAAACAAATACACATTTCATATAAGACACCTATCTGTAAAAAATCTAGACAAATAAATCTATTTTCGTAGCTGGTTTAGAAACTTCAATTACGAAGGTGGAATTCAGAAAGGAAAAATCATAATAAAAAACGAAACTAATTAAAAATTTTATAATTATAAAATTGTTCTTTTGTTTTTTATATACTTTGTAAAACAATGTAAGTTAAAACTTGTCATTTAAAAAAAATGTTGTTATAGCAGTAACAGAATTATTACATTATTTGTGAAAATTTCAACAGTCTAACTATCGCGGTTCATAAGATACAGCCTGGTAGCAGACAGACAGACCGACAGTGGAATCTTAGTAAAAGGGTCCCGTTTTTTCTTTTTGGGTACGGAACCCTAATGATAGAGTCCATAAATAAAATCAAAACGAACCTAATCTTAAAGCCACATTTGTCACATTGTTTAGCCGGATAATAAATCTATATCTAAGTACATCTTTAAATAAAAACTAAAAAAGCGTGTTAATATTATAAAGAGGGACGATTTTATTGTTTTTTTGAATGTTTGTAACGAATAGTCTACTACTGGACCGATTTCAAAAAATCTTTTATCAATAGAAAGCTACATTTTCAGGGAATAACATTATGCTAATAATACATTTACAAAAAAATTAGGAATCTGTAAAAAAATTGCTTGGTAGAAAACCCAAAATAGTTTTTAGCGTGCGCTGCGAAAACTATTAATGATAGAACAAAATAAAATAATGTACTACAGGTTTATAGGTTTTAGTAATGTCTACAAAAAAGTCCACGAGACAACGTATCCATCTGTAATAGTTAAGCTACGAAAACAGCTTTTATGTCCTAAAATTTAATTACAATGTAGGTAGGTACAAAAGTTGGTTACATTTGCTTCATAGTTTAACCAAATAAATTATTTCATAATCCGGACTATTTCTTTCTAAGTAAATCATTTTGTTTAGAACTTATCACGAGTTTACGACCGGGCGCCTTCTTTCACTTAATATTTTAAAGAGGACATTTTTATGTGTAACGAATAGGCTCTGAAAATACTGAACCGGTTTTGATGAAACTTGGTGTGAGGATACATTGATTAATTGGGAATAACATAAGCTTTTTTTTATCCCGATATTCCCATGATATCGGGAGTTACGCGGGTAAAACCGCGTAGCGCTGCTAGTTATTTATATTCTGTTCTAAAAGAGTATGCAGCGCCTTAGTGCTTAAGCCCTAAGTTACATAGCATAGATAGATATTGTATGTATCAAAATTTATAAACGGAAATAATTACAAAATAATAACTTACCAATATTGGTGAACTGATCTAAGATCATAGGATTAGCCGTGGCCATGGCGGCCAGGCCCAACACAACCAGTAAGATCGCCTTCATCGTGCAGCAAACCCAGTGAGAGTTCAACTGTGCATCTCCGAACCATGCACCGCTTTTTATATTAAACTTCACCTAGTGATAGCGAAAAACATTTTTATTTTCTTTAGAAAAGGCATCTTGGAACATTGTGGCGATTCGATAAGAATGAGTTATCAGTATATTTTTATATTATTGTTATGATTTAATGTAATTATTTGCAGTATCTGTTGCTTGGTGAAAACATGTCAAAAAGAGAGCTATCTAATAATTCCTATCCTACGTCAAAGGGTGATTCTACAAAATGAGATTCGGTTGATTCCCTTGGCACTTTTGACGTGATAACGTCTTATAAATCGATGAACACCGTATTGCACTCACAAAAAAAAATAGTATTGTTAAAATAAAAACTAGGTACCTACATAAAAATCGCACTATAAGAATCCTTTAGTACTGTTGCATTGCAAATAGCCTACAAAATTAGCTCTCTGTATTTTTCTTGTTTTATATCTTTTTAGAGTGCGATTTTTATGTAGGTACCTAGTTTTTATTTTAACAATACTATTTTTTTACGTAGTCGGGTTTTAGTTTTTTAACTTTTTTTTTATTTAAATTATTTTGGAGTTTTATCTATCAGTCTGATTTAAATAAACTATCCTTAAAGTACAAGCTTTAATTTAAGTCGCTTGAAGTTGGAGGTGAGCGACCGCGCTATTAAGCATTGCTTAACCCAGACGATCACTTTAGGTAGCTTATGTTACTTTTTGAGCTCTCAACTATCCATAGGTACTACCCATAAAAATTCATCTATCGGGTGAGTTATTTCACCTTGCAGACCCGAACCCGGAAGAAGGGAAGTCCCGATCCCGTGGGAATGTCGGAACAAAACGTAGTCTAGGTACTTATACAGGTTCTCAGTTATTTACTTACCGAGTTTTATTGTTATCCGGTCAGTAGTTTTTACATACATACATACATACAGGTCAAACACATAACCCTCCCTTTTGGCTTCGCCGTAGTCGGGTAAAAAAGTGTGACGTCACGCTCGCGTCACGTGACAAGGTGTTGCTACAGTTCAATGATTTCTTATGACGTTATCACGTAAAATTATCGTCCGTAAAGCTTTTTTTTCACATCCTATAAATATGGTTTAAACAATTACTATAATACAGTAAATATGCTCAATTTTAGTTCATATCTATTAGAACCAGTTTAAAATAAATTTTGACTCCCCTGTCATCATTCTTTGATTACCAAATTTGAATTTGCTGTATCATCGAAACGGATGGGCCAAAACTGATGCCGATTAGATTAATCTGTTTAAAATTATGTTTAGGTTAATGTTTCGTTATTATATTTATCATATTCCATTAAATAAAAAGTGCAAAGGGAATTAACCGAATCTCAATTTGTAGAATCACCCCAAACACGGGTTAAGTATCTATCAGATAACCCATAACTTAATATCAGCAGGTATTTACGAAATTAAACTTTTACCTACTATACAGGGTTATTGGTAATTATATAAGAACTAGCAGCCCGCTCCGGTTTCGCACGGCTATATTATGCATGTAACCTTCCTCTTGAATCAATCTATCTATGAAATGCGTCAAAATCCGTTGCGTAGTTTTAAAGATCTAAGCATACATAGGGAGGGACAGACAGCGGAAAGTGACTTTGTTATATACTATGTAATGAATGATGAAGCGGTTGAGAGCTATTTTTGTGCACCTTCACAAACAATTTTTGTTTTATAGCACTTTTGGAAACATTTTATTGAAAATTTCAAGGTTTATGTTTACCCGAAAATCAGCTGTTACTTACACTTAGATCATACTCACACTACATCATCATCATGTGATCAAACTTATTTTTAATAAAGTTTTATCGACTGATCTAAGTCTTTATTTGTTATAAAAAATGAGCTGAATTTAATCAGAAATAAATTCTCGAACAATTTCTAAAAGTCGTACAACAAAGTTGATTGTTGAGGTGCACAAAAGTAGTCCCCAACCGATTTCTTAAATAATTTTGTTTTATTTAATTTATCTTAAAAATATTAACATTCACACACAAACCTTTTTTTTTTTTTTTGACCCGGTGGAATTTGGTTAACATATAAAAACCGACTTTAAAAAAACCTGAAATCAAATACTAAAAAAAAACTTAAAAGTGAAAAATAATCTATTTCGGGTCACTAAGACAGCAGATAACTTAAAAATAAGTACTAACTTGGAAGTCGGACTGGGTGACACCATGTTTAATGTACTAATACCTCTCAACATTCATAATAACCCAGTCCGACTTCCAAATAAGTACTTATTTTTAAGTTATCTGCTGTCTTAGTTAACCCGAAATAGATTATTTTTCACTTTTAAGTTTTTTTTAGTTTTTGTTTTTAGGTTTTTTTGAAGTTGATTTTTTTAAATTTTAATTTATTTTTTTATTTAATCATTTTTAGTGCCGCTGTCACTGAAAATTCTACTCCATGAGGCGAAAGCGACTATTTCTTCAAATTGCTACTTGTACCTAATTGTAACCCATTGAGGAGTTTGGTGATGAGAAGGATCACCTTCTCATCACCATCTGAAACCATTCAGATGCTCCATTCCTATTAGTGTATGGGCCACTTCTATTAGTCGAAATGAAAAACTGAGCAATTTGTTGAATCTCGCTGTGCAGATTTGTTTATAATTCCGAAGATCCCTATCAGATCTTCATGGATAGGGATCTCTATCAAAATTCATTCAAACCCAGTCCGGCGACTAAATTCAACTAAATTCTTCAAATTGTAACGCGTAATCGTAATTTATTGAGGAGTTTAGTGATGAGAAGGTAGTTTCAGATGCTCTATCAATCTTTACCTATAAGTTTAAGAGTCAATTCTACTGAAGATCTTGAAAATTGAGCAATTTTCTGCACGATCGAGGTGCACCTCTGTCCATCACTCCGAAGATTCTCATCAGATCCTCACCAAATTTTTATGGGGCCACCCCTGAGGTATCACCCTTCGAACACAAAAATAATCATCTCAATCGGTTTAGTCGTCTTCGAATGATCGCGTAACATACATACAAAAAAAACATACAGACGAATTGAGAACCTCCTCCTTTTTTGAAGTCGGTTATAAACCACGGAGGTTTGACTTGATGCTAAGTAACAAAAAGTTAACGTCAGTCTATAGGTAAGTGGGTATTTAACGAGTATAACACTTTATTATATTATATATACATAATAATAATATACAAAAAGTAGGTAAATAAAAGCTTTTAAAAAATAGGAACCAGGTAGGTACATTCTTAAAAATGTAATATTTTTTTTATACAGGGTTATTGGAAATTATACTAGCAAGCCGTTGAGGGCTACTTCTGTGCACCTTAACAAACAACTTTTGTTCTACGACTTTTGGAATTTAAAACATTTTTTCGAAAATTTTGATGTTTACCTGTAAATCAGCTGTTCCTTACACGGAGAGGTCATTAACCTTAAAACTTTACTTATTTTTAAAGTCTTATCTACTGTTCTTAGTCTGAATGCCCTTATAGCTGTTTTTCGAATTTACATAACCTCAAAGTTTTCATTTTTTTTCTCGAATTTCCAAAAGTCGTAGAACAACAACAAGTTGTTTGTTAAGTTGCACAGAAGTAGCCCTCAACGGCTTGCTAGTATAATTTCCAATAACCCTGTAGATTATCTAGAATATTTACCAAATATTTACCAATTACCCTGTACTCTCTTATTGATAAACATTTGATCCGTTCAATACCTAGTTGAATTTTAATTATGTCCAATTATATAGATAGATAGATAGATAGATAGATAGATAACTTTATTTGTACAACATAGAAAGGAACAGAACACGATAAACACAAAGTAAAGTAAAAGCTAGAAAGAAAAAGTTGCACAAATGGGCGGCCTTATCGCTGAAAGCGATTTCTTCCAGGCAACCTTTGGATGGAAAAGAACTGATTTAGCTTAAATGGCAGGTTGTGAATAACTTAACTTATAATAGGTGATGATATAAAATATTTACATAATTATGGTTTTAAATATTAAATTATATATAATACATACCAAATAATTATATGCATAGATACATAGGTACAAATAAGTACATACATACATACATAAATAATACAGGAATATATACGGATATTAGACAGTACTGAGGTAGTGATCAGTTACCATAGCTTTGAAAATGGGTAGGGATTTAGCAGAACGAATAGGTTGAGGCAGAGAATTCCAGAGGATGACAGAGTGGAAAGAAAAGGATTTATTATAGAAAGAAGAGTTGAGAAGAGGAGCTTGAAGGAGAAGGGATTCTGTCGAACGGAGTTGTCGTGAATGGGCGTCACTCAGGAACTTGAAACCTATGACTGGTATATAACTTATGACTGGCAACGCCCCGCGGTTTGACCCGCGTACTGCTGAGCCAAATTAGTGTTGCCGATCGATAGTCGACTATCGCTGAATAATCGATAGTCTATCGATAGTTCATTATAAACCGATAGTATGGATAGCCTATAGATGGTATCGATAGCTCAAAACGAGGCAATACTATCGATAGTTTTGTTGCTCCTAAATAAATAAACTATCGATACTGGCAATACTATCGATACCATTCAGACGACCCAGTTGGCACAATGGTCACCATGCCGGACTGCCAAACACAGGGTTGCGGGTTTGATTCCCGCCTCAGACAAGTATTTTTGCTTAGATATTTGTCTGTGGTCTGGTTGTTTCTATTTATTATAAGTATATATTTACAAAAGAAAAGTATATAAATAGTATATCCGTTGTCTAGCACCCATAACAAAAGTCTATTACTTAGCTTGGGGCTAGATGGAGATGTGTGGAATGTCCTGCAATATATATGTATTATTTACTAGCGACCCGCCCCGGCTTCGCACGGCTATATTATGCATGTATTATACATATAAACCTTCCTCTTGATATACTCTATCTACTAGTAGTTCGCCCCGAACTGAGACCTCACGAGATTTTTTTTGAAATCGCTACTTCTCAGCGTAAAGTAGGTAGGTACTAAAATGATATAACGACGAAAGATTCAAAATACGATAGATCTATCTAATTTAAATGATAGGTGCCTTTCTTTTCAATCGCGTATTTTTTTATTTCACGTTTTTAACGGGATAATAACAACTTGAAATACAAATTGTATGAGTTTAAAAAGCTCCTATGCCTCCTTCTGGCTATATCGAGACGATTTTAACGAGTCCAAACGCGAAAGGCCTATCTTGCTTATAGACTCATCACATCTAGGAACTGTCGCATGCCGTTTCGTCGGAATTTATGCTGTCAACACAAATAACTGACGGAACGAAAATCTGTCGAAACGGAAATAGCCCACATCTTGCATAGAATACGATAGCTCTATCACCAGAAACCAAATATCAGCTGATTCTTCAGTAGATACCTAGTGTACCTAATCCTCAAGACGACTTTATGAGTTCAAATGCGATAGGCCTATCTTGTCTAGGACATAAGTTACTATAGCCTTCTTCCGGCTCCATCACCAGACCAAAGATATCAGCTTATTTTTCAGTACCTAGAGTACCTACCTAGGCGCATCTTACACGTATAGGTACACGTGTACTCACTTACTCGGATACTCTGGCACGATGGCGTCCTGTCGTAGCCACAGTAGCCAGTAAAATGTATATTTTACCGACCTAGGGTTAATAGAATAAGCCATGAATACGTAGCCGGCCATGTCACACCACTCGGCGTCACGGCGAGGTAAGGCCCTTCTCCGGTTCTGTGTTCTATCACCTAATTCCAGATATCAGATGATTCTTCAGTACCAAGAGTACCTATCTACTTTTCAAGGTGATTTAAACGAGTCCAACATGATATTAATATCTTGCTCAGAAGATAAGTTCTTAATATGGTTATTGGTTACCTTTCTCATCAGGGTTTTTATCATCAGACTAAACACTCAATTCTTTAATACCTATGTACCTCATGGCATGGTTCCTATGTACTCATCGTGATCTTAAAACGAAAAAGAAAAAAAGGAGACAGACTTCAATACAAATATATTGGAGAAGTTTGAGACTTATGTCCTGTTATAAGTAAATAAAAATAATAAAAAGCTTATTATTTAAAATCTTTCTGTCGGCTAGCACTGAAGCAAACAGAGGTCGAATTTAGGAGAAAGTAGAATATAAACTTTATAAAAACCGTTCAAGTCGTGGACACCTTAGAAAATAAAAACAAAATAAAAAAACCGGCCAAGTGCGAGTCGTACTCGCGCGCCGAAGGTTCCGTACATTAGTTTTTATACACCTTTATTTTTATACACATAATAGGGACCATAGACTTCAGTAATTTCAACTTGCTAAGTCCAACCGTTCCTGAGATAATCGGTGGTGACACACGGACAGACAGACAAGAAAGTGATATTATAAGGGTTCCTTTGTTACATTTTGAGGTACGAAACCCTAAAAAGAATTTTCCAAATCGGTTCAAGCGTTTTCGAGTAAGTAATCGGCGAAAATTATACATAAAAAAAAAACAGCGCACTCCGGGAGTGCAGGCAGAAGTGAAAACTGTATATCTGTGTAAAATCTCATATGTCGCGAGAACATACGCAAAAAGAGTTTTAGATGAAAAAAAAAAAATAGTCGGACGACAAATAGTCGTCCGACATTTGTCGTCCAACAAATAGTCGTCCGACATTTGTCGTCCGCGATCCGGACCGTTATGTACAAGTCCTGTATAAATCCAAGTTAATTTAATATCAAATTCCCATTTCATACAATTTTCAATAGTCGTCCGACAAATAGTCGTCCGACATTTGTCGTCCGACATTTAATTTTGTCGTCCGTCAATAGTCGTCCGTTAAAAAATACCATATGTACGTCTTAATACACTCACAGCCAAATTAAAAACAGTAGGCCCAGGCATACATTTTCGCCGCGCCGTAGAGAGGGGATAGCTGTCTACTCTCCATCCGTCTTACGCTTTTTCGATCAGGTCACGTGTCCTGACGCGAGTTTAAGATTTTATACCCATTACAGAAAAAGTGCTCAACGCCGCTAAAGAAGTTTTCACTTCAAAAAAAATATACGCGACGAATTGAGAACCTCCTCCTTTTTTGAAGTTTTTGAAGTGAATAATAGATAAGGTATGTTTGTAAAAATCAATTTTTAGGGTTCCGTAGCCAAATGGCAAAAAACGGAACCCTTATAGATTCGTCATATCTGTCTGTCTGCCGTATGTCACAGCTATTTTTTTATTTTGTTTTCCCCAAAATTACGTAGCCCTAGCTACCTAATTAAGAAAATCTGGGAAATTTGGTCTAGAATTCAGAAAATTTCAAAAAGGGTCCGGACATTCAGTATGGGAGCGTGGCAGTGTTATGTTTTTTGCGCTGTGATTTTAGACCCGATGGATAAATAATGCCCTTACGCTTTATAGGTTTTGTATGAGGGCATTTTTTGTTCATTTAGGTGGGTATGAGTCTCAAAGTGAACCGCACACTTTTGAAAAATCATAGGACATCATTTTTCTTTAAATATTCCATTTCCCAGACGCTTTAGTAGTTGGAGGTTGACTTAGAGGTTTTAGATGGGAACCACACTTTTGGCATAAACAAAATGTCCTTTTGTAGTTTGGCATAAACGTTTTAGCATAATAAAATAACCCTAGGCATACCGTAATTTTACACAATTATTATTGGCATAAAGTCACCGCGCACTTTTGGAAAATCATGGAACATCACGTTTCTTCAAAAACCCTGTATCCTTTAGAAGTTTGGTGTGAAGGCCTTATTTGTTTTCTTCGATGTCCTCTATCGATAGGTATAGGTCTCTAAGGGCATCGTGCACTTTTGTAAAATCATAGGACATCACGTTCCTTCAAATACCCCGTTTCCGAGACGTTTTAGATGTTTGGTGTGAAAGCATTTTTTGTTCAACGTAATGCCCGCTATCAATAGGTAAGGACGTTATTTTATGTATAAGTATCTGTTCTGTCTAATTGGCCTTTCATATTTAATCATTAATAATATTTGAAAATAAAAAACAAAATTTTATTTGCACCAAAATAGATTATTTTTGCATGATGTTGGTGTTTATAAATACTATAACCTCTTTTATTATGAATACAAAAATATGGATAGAGGGACAACGGTAGTTAATAATTCTTTTTTACTTTCATTTACAAGAAAACCAAAGATGAGATGATGAGGAAAACAAAGATGTTGAAAGTTTTGTGCGAATATGAATTGAACTTAGTTTTAGCTTATTATATTGTTGTGTATTACGTTCTATTTGAGTGAAATAAATAAATATAAATAATACTTACCTACATAAGTGCCTTTGCCAAATCAATCAAAAAATATAGCTTAAAAACAAAATATCTATTTTGTTATTATAACTTACACCGACCGTTAAATAGTATCTATGCGGGAAAATGCTAGGCATTCTATATAAACCAAAACCACATCGCGAACGAAGTCGCGGGCAACAGCTAGTATGCATATAAAACTTCATAAAAATCGGTCCAGCCGTTTCGGAGGAGTATGGTAACTAACATTGTGACACGAGAATTTTATATATTAGACTAGCGACCCGCCCCGGCTTCGCACGGCTATATTATGCATGTATTATACATATAAACCTGCCTCTTGAATCACTCTATCTATAAAAAAAACCGCATCAAAATCCGTTGCGTAGTTTTAAATATTTAAGCATACAAAGGGAAATAGGGACAGAGAAAGCGACTTTATTTTATACTATGTAGTGATTGTAGCAAACTGATAGTGGACTTATGACGCATGCTGTACATATTGTTAAACTTGATTATAAAGTTCCTATTGTTGCATAGTTTTATTGACTAGCGGAGTAATTTTATTAAAAGAGCTGTAACTAATATTTTCTGCTAGTAGATCCTAACCGACTTAAACTAAGGTTCTCATTTCGTAGCGTATACAGGGTTATTGATAAACATACTATTAGCAAGCGGTTAAGGGCCACTTCTGTACACCTACACAAGTAAATTTTGTTCTACGACTTTTGTAATTTCCAACATTTTTTTGAAAATTTTGAAGTTATGTGGCCCTCAACCGCTTGCTAATATTATGATAACCAAAAAACCTATATAGAAATATATTTTATTGTATTTATTATAGAACGCAAGATAGTCTGCAATCGAATTAAGTACAACGCAGTAGATAAACAGCGTGTTTGGATGAGGGGTTTCTATTCTAATAAGAAAGGGGGTTGCTCTTGACGTTCAGGCAAACTACCTCTTTTGAAGTACTACTCCTTCTGTATTCTAAGATACGGTCGGCTGCATAATTGCAGACCCATCGTAGAGCTCCAAAACGGGTGTTATAAGAATGTTTTCAACACAAGCAAGATTCTATGCACCTGCTTTAGTTAAAGTATATAGTCTTCTGACTCATCAATTTATCAAACAAAAATTATTAGAATGAAAACATTCCAATAATAGTAATTTTCGAACTCTACCGGTCTGCAATTATGCAGTCGACTGTACCTGTGGGTAATAAGGGCTAATAAAAGTTTTATAATGATTAATATTTGTGACAAAATAACAAAAAAATAAACATTTTTTTTTTCAGTTTGGCAATAAAACTAATATATATATTTAATGACCTACTGTTTTAAGTAGTATTCCTATTTTTACGAAATATTTAGTTTTTTATTAAGGTGACAGGTGGCCCTTATTACTTTGCACTTTACTATTTATTTATTTACTAAATTAAGGTAGTTCTTGGTTAGTAAGTTCTTAAAAAAAACACAAAAAATGTGAAACTTCTTTTATGAATTAAACAGATTATTAGCTACGAAAACAGCATTAAACAGCAACTCAGTTACCTGGGAAGTAGGTATCTATAATTACCTATTATCTTCTTAGCCTTTCTAACTCTATTGTCCTATTTCTATCTCTTTAAATAGTTATGTATCTATGTTCGAAATGATATTTGTAAGAGAAAAAAAAAAGGATTTGTAATAAAAGAATAGAAAGCAGTTTTACAAATAACATAGTATTTATTTCATAGTGATTTTAAATATATATATAATAAATGCAAAGTTCATAAGAAGTGTCTAAGAGATTAATAATTTCTAGGTTTACAGGTCTACAAAGCGATCGCGGTTGTGGTCGAAGTTGGCGTTGACATTGCGGTCAAAACTGACGTTGATGTTAGTGTCAACAAATACAGATTCATTGTCTATATTAGTCCTTTCGAAGTCGTAGTTATAATTGTAGTCTCTAAGCACGTAGCGACTCCATCTCGTCTTCATGTCGCATTGCTGCTCCTTGTGGTAGATCGTAACATCAACGAACTTCATGTTGGGAGTGAAGAACCTGGTCACATCAATGTGTCTGTCAAGAGGGAAGCCAAGAGGCATCCTGTCCAGAAGAGTGGTCGATCTGAAGTCAACAACAAAGTCTTTGCGGTCCTTGTCTAGGATATTTGGGTCTACGTTGTCAACCAACTTCAGTGGTGTTACAATGAAGTACAACATTGTCTTAAAACCTCCAACACGACCCTTAGGTAGCAATAGCCTGATCGGGAAACCAGTGTGGTAGTTTCTGAGGTCCTTGATGAGCATATCTTTGAAGTCCGTGACAGAATCAATCTTCTTCCATAGATCGGTAGTCATGATACGATCGCGGACAAGGTTGTGCATGTCGTAGGAGTTTCTTACAATGGTGTTTCTGCCATCCTTAAGCTTGTAGATGAAAGAGTCTAGCTCAACGAAGTTCTTACGGTTCTTGTTGATGTCAATGTATCTGCCAAGCTGGTCCTCTCTAGGTCCCAAGAAGATCCTGACAACACAGTCGACCGATTTGTCTGACGTAACATCAAGAGTAACTTTGAAGGGCTGGTGATTAAGGCGGCGTTTACGTGCCCAGAATTTCATGTCGGCTGTATTCTTTCTAAACTCGTCATCAGTGAGGGTGACAGCATTAGTTATATCCATGAAGTAGTCATCGAAATAAGTAATAAGCTTATCAACTACAACGTTGTCGATCTTGACACCGGTGAATAAGAGTTCCTCCCTGGTGTAGCTAGGTAGACGCCTCTTGAACAACAGAACCAAGTCCACAAGACGCTTCTGCAACTGGTAGAAGACTGGGTCACGCAGAGCAGTCTGATAGTAGTCCAGAACAGATGGAACCACGAAGTATCTAATAGAGAAAATACATACCAATGAGTGCAAATATTATTTTAACATATGTCATTCTTAAGTTACAAAAACACATGATAATATACTCGTAATTTATAGAACACTTACTTGTCAGAGTAAAGAGTGTTAAGGCCAAGAACAGACTTCATGATGACCAACAGGTAGCGGTAAGCATCGACACGCTGATTGTCCAGATTAGAATTGCTTACATCAGTCTTTGTGATTTTGCCGTAGATAAGTTTTCCGAGACGTTCGATGTCTTCAGGTTTCGTGAGTTCAAACCTCAGGCCATTAATCTAAAAAATAATATTGTTTTAGTTTCAATGCACAAAGACTTTTTTAATTTTAGTTATTGTAATTTCGACTTACTTCAATGTATCCCTTGATGATTGCCTCCCTGATGATTTGTTCGTAAGTTTCGACTAGGTTGACAACGTTAATGTCTCTGTCTTGCACGAAAGCTTCGTTGTTAAGTCTCAATGGAATCTCAACGCCGTTATGAAGACGCATCCATGGCCAGTATCCCTTCCTGATGGGTTTGTACCATGAGAGCTCAGCAATATCACCAAGGCCGTTGGAAAGACGTTCCAAGTAGTATCGTGCAAGGATTTGCTGGTAGAAGTAAGTAGTCAGTTCAAAACGTCTGTATCTATATTTGTCAAGGGTCTGATCTTTCATCCAGAATGGATAGTCGACGTGGAAATAGTAGTAGTATGTGTTGAGATCAATATCTTCAGTGAAGTATCTAAGCCTGTCTTCGTCGTTCAACCAAACGCGTTTGTCATACACATTCTCGTTAATGATGTACACTCCCTTATCAGTCTTTTTGATTCCATAGAAATCACAAAGTTTACTGTCGATAAGACCACGCTTCATCTTTACTAAGTATGCTTTTTGGATGACATCAGCGCGAACGAAGTAGTAGGGGTAGATTTCGTACGGGGGAGGAAGGATGATACCCCTGCAATCTTCCCTGTGTCTAACTGCTACGGTGAGAGCGTAAACGAACATGCCTTCGTTGCTGTAGAGACGCAGCCAGCAAGCAGTTTGGATGAAAGAGGCAAAGTCCTTGGCGTAATACAGCAGATGGAACATGCTAACGACTTCCTTCAGTTGACGGTCTACGTGCAGAGTGAAAATCTCACCACGGGGCAAAGTTCCGAACTTCACAATATTAACGTAGTTCTTAACGATATCAGTTTTCTGTAAAGATATATAAAACAAAATTAAGCCTGAAACCTTTATAGATACAATTGATTTCATTTTCAGCATAGCATTCTACTACTTACAGTGTATAGATGGATGTTGTCTTCAAGTTTGAAGTTCAGGCAAATATCCTCTATGTCCTTGTACATGTTTTGTTCCGTGACATGGTTCAGCAACTTCAGAATCATTATTTGCTTTTGCTTAAGACCTGAAATAAATTAAAAATTATAAGAAAACTAGCTGCGCCCCGCGGTGTCACCCGTATAAGTTCAGATGCCACTGCCGTGGGAATATCGGGATAAAAAGCTAGCTATCTACATAACGAGTTTTATTGTAATCGGTCCAGTACTTTTTGCGTGAAGGAGGAAAAAACATATACACAAACTTTCACATTTATACTGCCCTGCTTATTGAGAGTGCAGTAACTCGTATTTTTGGCAAAATTGAGTTATATACAGAATCGGAATCAGCAGAAAAAATCCTTCTTTGTAAACTGACTCGTGTGTCGAAATTCCATAAGAAACCTGAAATATCATTAAGTAAGAACGCAGTAACTTAACTAATTTAAAAAAAATCCCTACAATAAGAGTAGTAACTTAAGTTACTATATATTTAATTAGCTCATATAATATTATTTTTAGTCATAACTGCAGTAACTCCTACATACTGCACTTAGTATAATGTAAACAACATAATCAAAATACTTTTTCCTTAACATAAATGCAGCAACTAGTTAAGACCTATCGTTTGAGGTACCGCATGAAGGTGTGCAACGTTTATAAAGTAGTTATGACAGTGGGAGTTTCATTACTTAGTACGAATATCGCATTGAAGACGAAATATTTCAGTTCCGCCGGGTAGGATTTTTTATGATGTAGTACAAAAATGGTATGCTAATTAAGACCTTTCATCCGAAGTACCGCATAAACGTGTGCAGCGTTTTATAAAGTAGTTATGACTATTTGAGGTTCATTATTTCTTACTATGAAACTAAGTATGATTGACACCAAAATATCTCCGCTCCTCTGAGTGGGATCTTTTTGTTCTATAGAATTAAATGAAGTACTCATTACGACCTTTCAAATGAGGTACACCACACCAAAAAAAGCCAAAGCCAAAGCTTTTGACTCAGTTTCTATCCCTATTATGTTGCGAAAGCTTGAATGTATAGGTATAAGAGGTACTCAGTTGAAACTATTTATAAGTTATCTAGAAGAACGTACCCAATGCATTAGGATGCCTAGACAATATTGTCAGTGCTGATAAAAATAACACTTCGTTTGGAGTTCCCCAAGGAAGTATTTTATGACCTACCCTATAATTGATCTACTTACATAAACGACCTATGTAATCTAGTGCTAGATCATGGCACTATAATATCGTATGCTGACGACACTGCTCTTCTCTTTTCGGCTAATTCAAAAAGCGAAGTCTATCAATATGCTCAACAGGGGTTCAATGTTGTTAAAGATTGGCTTCAGCACAACTTACTAACACTTAATGCAGACAAGACAAATTATATTCAGTTTTCAATGCGCAAACTATCGTCAACGCAAAATAATCCAACATTATATGCTCATTATTTGTAGTCCTCACAGCGATAACCAATGTGCGTGTTCTGCTATCAAAATTGGTAGCAATATAGAATACCTGGGTATTATAATAGACGAAACTCTTTCGTTTAAATCTCATATTGAAGCTTCATGTAAAAGAACTCGTAAGCTAATATGTCTTTAAAAATTACGGCATATTGCAGACACAAAAGTAATCAGGCAAGTTTATTTTGCTCTATGTCAATCAATACTAACCTACTGTATTAGCTCATGGAGTGGTGCGGGCAAAACATTGCTACTAACAATTGAGAGAGCTCAGAGAGCAATTCTCAAGGTGTCTACCTTCCGTCCATTTCTTTTCCCTACTGACCTCCTGTACAAATCATGTAAAGTACTAACAGTTCGACAGTTATTTGTAGCGAGCATTGTACTAAAGCAGCATGCAGCCCTTCCCTACACCACTGATTTTGCTAATATAAGAAGGAGTGATATAGTTTGCCGTCTACAAATAAGAACTAACTTAGCTTTCACACATAAATTCAAAATGTTCCTAGGGCCGTTACTATATAATAACCTAAATGCTATAACAAATATTTTTCCACTTAACTACATAAATTGTAAAAAAGCCTTCGAGAAAGCACTTCAAAATATGTCCTATGAAGATACAGAGGAATTACTAATACTTTTGAAGTAAGTAAATAGGTGTAAGTAAAACTTGTGTTTTATTTATTATAGACATATTTGTACTTCGATTCTTACTTCTTAGATTCGATGATTAATATTATTAACTCTGTTTACCTATACATAAACATGCATTTCAATACATTCAATTTTCGTGTCTAATAATAAGTGGTCATTTTTTAGTTTGAATTAAAATATCAGCACATGTCGCCTGAAACACAGGATCACCTAGTTCAGGCACACGTGGACATAGATTTAAGAAAAAAATTGTGCCTATATATGTTTATTATTGTACTGTATTTCTGAATAAAAATTATCTTATCTTATAGTAAAAAGCAGTCGGGACGTTCTGGGTTAAGTTTTTTTCTTTTCTATTTTATACAAATTGGTTTTAAAAAAGTTTAAGTCAAATAGATATACTCAATATATTGTACCTCAAAGTAACTGAAAGACTTTTAGGACTACCTACTTACTTTTATTCGTTAGTTTTTTATTAGATATCCAATAATTCTTAGATTGATTTTACAAACATAAAGACGTGCATGCAAAGACTACAACGTAAAAATAAGTACATAAAGATTTGGTTAAATATAAAATATTTCCACAAATAATTGTTACACCGAGTTTGATAACATGTACCTTTAATTAGTAAATACTAGTAAAAAGTTCCCTTACATTTTATTTAACTTACCTTAATGCTTCTAAAAAACTAACCAAAAGTGCAGCAACTATGGTACTTGCTGCACTTATTCTTAGGATGACCATTTTACACTGATAATAATTACTAAGCATATGTAAATTTTTCGACTTTATTTTAAAGTATATTAATATATATTATTAATTTTAATGTTAACACTATCTCTACATTTTTCTCTTTCTTTTGGTGTATATCATGTTTCAATAGCATTAATATTTTAGGAGCAATATCAAAAAATATTCTAAAAAACTTTAACCGCGTTTTTCTCGAAAACATGTTTGACTGAGTTACTGCACTCTCAATAAGCAGGGCAGTATAATATTAGTAGGTATAGATAATAATTTAAAAATCATTGCAAGTTTAAGAATCTAAGCTCCTTGGAACAAATATAAGAATAAATTAAACATAATATAAATAAATAATAATATGAATAACTAGCAGCACACTGCGGCTTCACCGGCGTAAGTCCCGATCCCGTGGGAATATCGGTATAAAAAGTAAACTATGTGTTTACCCAGATCTCCAGCTATAGATACCGAGTTTCATCGCAATCTGTTCCGTAGTTATTGCGTGAAGGAGTAACAAACATACATACAACCTATTACACACACATAAACTTTCACATTCATAATATTAGTAGGAATAGGATATAGTAATGAAGATAATAAGCATTTGTAAAAGCTTAATGCTTTTACAAATGCTTATTATCAAGCAAGACAAATAAATTCGACTAGAATAAATAATATTTTGTGTTTGAATTCTAAAAAGTTACTTTATTTGTTAGAGTTAAGTTTGATGAAATATTGTATTATGCATTTGAACTGACATAGAATATTTTAACTACCCCTGAAAGTTTTAATAAAAATCAAAGAATTGTCAAGATAGTGTTTAAAAATTAAAGAAATATCGGACTTACTCATATTAGTTAGTTGATCCAAGACAGGTGAAGCCGTGGCCATGGCGGCCAGGCCCAACACAACCAGTGCGATCGCCTTCATCGTGCAGCAAACCCAGTGAGAGTTCAACTGTAAAGTTCTCTACTTACTTTCCTCTTTTATACTTAAACTTAACTAGGTGATAAAAGTTACCTGATAGTGCAGAGAAAGGGCATAATGTAACAATTCATTCTGTGATAATGTTATCGTTGTAGTCTAAATACCTACAATGTTGTAAGATTATTTATATTTTTACTTTCTTTTATCTGTTTGTTTTTTTTTCTCTCAAAACAGTGTATTTTTATTTTTTGATGAGAAAAAGCCATGACACATCGTCGTCCTCAGGGAAGTCCTAGGGGCCGTCTCTCATTAGGCAAGGGCATTTTATACAAACGGGTTTGCGGTGCGGATTTACCCGATCAGAAAGAACGCTGAGTTTTGAGTGGGTTTTGAGGTTTTGACCGATGGCTTTGAGTTTTGACCGATGGGTTTTCAGTGGGCAGCATCGGTCACCGTTGCTGAACACTCGAAACCCATCGGTCAAGCCAGTTATGTTATAGGAGCGTTTGCATATTCAAGCATAGTCCCCGTATTAATCTATCTAGTAGGCAAGTCGATGCCTACTTACGCCAAATACTCGTATAATGTACACGTTCTGCCCAATATTATGTGCTTACTATAACAAATTAATTTAATTTTGAATAAGTTTCCCTACCAAATGTATTAAGTTACTAGCTAGGCCTCGCTGTTCACCCGCGTAAGTTCCGATTTCATAAAAATATCGGGATAAAAAGTGTACGGTGGAAGTCAGAATTGCAAACGTAGAGTTCTAAAATTACTATTATTGGAATGTTTGATTCTTATTATTATAATCTAATAAATTCATGAGTTGAAATACTTTAAACTTGAGCAAGTTTTGGAGCTCTGCGGTGGGTCTGCAATTCTGACTCCGACCGTACATAATATGAGTTTCAACGCAATCGGTTCTTTAATCTTGCGTAAAAAGGAACAAATATTCAGACAAAAATCTCGATAATTTCTATAAATGTTGTTATAAAAAAAATAAAACCATGTCAACGTCGTCAAGACAAATTGGTTAAAAATGGTGGCAGATGATCCGCACGGACGTGTGTTTAGGCATTTTGATCGAGCGATGGCCGCCGCGCCGTGGAAAACCACTCGGGCGGTGGTCGCTTGGTAGATTTGTCTGCGAAAGATTTAATATTATATTAACTAGTTTTTAAATATATTTTTTTATTCTATTATTGCCTTATGTTTTCGTAAGTTTTTGTACTAACAACATATGGACTGTAATTGTCTGAAATAAATGATTTTGATTTGTTAATGTACGAAATTTCTTTATGCCATCTCTATTTATTGTAATATCAATCTCTTTGGTAAGATAGATATTAACGGTGTATCTATGCCAACTTTTATAAAATATAATTGCAAAACTTGTTTTTCTCCAGTGCAGATTCTGATAAACTATAATGAGTGCAATGCTACCTATCATTATTTATTTCGATAAGCTCTTAATTAATAATCATGCTATTCAAGTGATGCATCAATAATAATTAAAAAAAAAATAGTAGGTATGAATTGTGTTGTTAATTTGGATAATTATTGCGGAGAAAATAGCGTAAGTAAAAGTGAAAAACTATGGAAAATTAACAAATAGTTTTATGAAATTATTTACGTGTATATTTTTTTGGATACAACCGTTTACCCATTACAGGCTTACAATATTTAGAATTAAGTAACTTGAATTAGAGCTATATAGGTAATAGTTAAGTATTATATAAATATATTTACCTTTAATAAAATTATTTTAAAGAATGGAAACATTTTCTACAAACCATTGTTATTTTTTCTTGTTATTCTAGCCAAAAAGCAACGGTAACTAACTAAACTAACTACAATTTTCTGAGACAAAGGATAACTTTTGATTATTGATTAAATTATTATTCTATTAGTGAAAACTGATAGAAAGCGTTAGCGTACTCGTTTGTTTTCTTTTATATTTGTGTAACTAAGTGCTGATATAAATACGAGATAAATTATTTCAGTCCTGGGTTTGTCATTTTGTGTTTGACAATCATGTTCGAGTAATAACGTGACTTCGAGGCACGTTTTTGTTAGATTCATAGCTGAAATGAATAAAAAATTATACGTACCTACGAATTGCAGAAAACTATATAATATGTTTATTTCTAGGAAATAATCTCAATTACGCCACACTATCAATTACTTAAAATCACTATCAATTATTTAAAATTCTAGTTGTTTTTTTTTTGTGAAAAAGAATAGTTTTGATTCCTTGCCTAGGGTAGGTTAATAACTTCAAAAAATTCACATGTCTAGGGAGATAGTAGGGCTTTTATTTTACAAGATCATTTTGTATTACTTTATGTCGTGTGAATGAATATATGATTATGACTTTTCCAAATCGCACTTTCCAATCGGGCTTTTAACTCTTTTTAGCATTTTTCGCTAGATCTTATAGTTTAGGAATAATTTAATTGAATATTTTTAAGTTGATATGTAACAATGTAAACTAATGTAACTTTTGTGCTTCACTATCGCATTGGGTATTACCTGTAATGATAGTTATAAGTTGGAAATAAATAAATAAATAAAAACCTTGCTTGGAGGCCCATAATATAAAAAAAACACCTGTACTTATAAAATATCCTATCCTAATAAAATATCCTATCCTAATAAAATATCCTATCCTAATAAAATATCCTATCCTAATAAAATATCCTATCCTAATAAAAAAATCAATCGCGGAAATAACTCAACCGATTTTGATGATTTATTGTGTGTTTCAGCAAGTAGAATATCTATTATTTCTATTCTGATTCTAATCTCGTATGCATAACGAGATAATAATAAAAATCTTTTTCAAATACATAATATGAAAGGAAGAAAGAAAACAAGTTTTTATTTAAAATAAAAGAAATAAAAATACATGTGGTTACAAAAAGGCTGATTTTCAGTCGATTTCCATATGTTATTCAATTACAATTTTGAAGTTTAAGTAATTTACATAGATACAAAACAGTCGTCGACCTATCGGCTGACTGATTGGTTTCTATTTTCACCCTTATCTTCGATGGAAGATAAGGGTGAAATATGGTGAAAATACTGAATCAATACAGACACAGACGTTGGCATTTCAAATTTCCGTCATTACGGTGTTATTATGTGATTTTCTTAACCAGTGTTGCCAGATGCAGTTTTTTTTCTCGTACCAAAGTTGCTAAAATCTCGTATGTTAAGTAGGTACATTTCAGTATAAAATATCGTATATGTATAATTTTTCGAAAATTTCCTACAAAAATAATACATTACACTAAGTAAGTATATAATTATAGTACCTATGTCACGTGTTATTTTCTAATCTAATTGATTAAACTTACTAAAATAAAATTTTGTTATGATGTTATTAATATATAGTGATGTACTGTATCGATTGTTAGTAAGGACATAGCCATTCATTTTTTTGCACATGCCGCAGGCTGTCTGTCAATATATTGTAAAAATATCATATATATTTTTTTTATTCGCATCCACAGGACTGCCAAGGGTGCCTGTCCACAGGAGCCGAACGGAGAGGAGCGGAGCGGTTTCCACCAATACAATTGCAAGAAAACTCCGTACACAGAGGTTTAAAATCTCGTACATGTACAAGACTTCTCATATGTCGGGCAACCCTGTTCTCAACGGAAGGATACAGTCACCGAATGTTCGGTATTAGATTGACATTTCTAACAACGTTCTTGTATTCGTTCTTGATAGACGTAAGTAACATCGATAAAGTTTGAGAGCGAAATTGATTGACAATTGAATGTATTTTGTAAACAAATGAAATAATATTGTATTTTTAACCGACTTCGAAAAAGGAGAGGTTCTCAATCCGTCGCGGATAATATGGGTACAAGGATATTTCCAAACAACTTTTTAGGACTTTTGGAAATTCGGAAAAAATATCGTCGGTGTTAAGGTTCCATAAAAAAATCGGAAACGGAAGCTAATTTATTAAAAGATGATGTTATTTCATATTAGTCAACGTCTATTTGAACTAGTTTGATAGACAAATAATTTTGTTTAATAGTTGGATGGTCGAAATAGCAGAAGACACCCGAGATTACTCGGTAGGGTACTAATACACCTTCTTTCTTAAATCCTCCTTTCTTCCTTCTTCTTTCTTTTCTTCTTAAATTCTGTAAGTACAGTATGGGTCATAAGTAGGTAAATCATCAGTTTGCTACAATAATACTATCAACAAGTATTGGAGTAACGACCTTCTTCTAATAGACGTTACAAATAAACTTAAATACTTGGATTAAAAGTACTCAGTGTGATTATTATTTTCAACATGTTAGCTATGTCTTTAGTTGGTCGAGTGGTATAAGCCGCCACCCGCTCCACCAACCGACGTGGGTTCGATCCACAGGTTACGTTGTTATAATGTTCAAATAGTGCTGCACGGGATTGTAAACGTTACGGTGGGCAGAGACTTTTGACCGTGGATTGTACTGTGAAGTGTGAAGTCAATACTTAGGAAACCGAATGATAATTCAGGGTTTCGTTTTTTTTAAATGTCTCAGTTGATAAAAATGTTTTTCTTATAATAGATAACGGATTCAGTTAAATCAGAAAACTTCTCTAACAGATAACAATTTTATAACAAACGAAAACATCATTTTCAGAAACACGACCGTATGTTGTTGAAATGGCATTAAAATATGGAATCATAAGAACGAGTCATTTGAGGGCTTTATTACTCGTAAATGTTTTATACAAGCTAGTAAATTTCCAACAGAATTGAAATGTGATAAGAGTTTTAAAAGATAAATACCTACTACCTACATCTCACCAAGTGGTTTTTAAGTACATACCTACTTACCTAAATACTCTATGAAAACTTTCTGGTTAAACTAGATCGTCTTTTGATTTTTTCGATAGGTTTTTTTTTTTTCGATCGTCTTTTGTTTCCGTTTTAATCGCATTTTGTTTCCACTTCGATCGTGTTTTTTTCCGTTTCGATCGCCTTTTGTTAACCACTTAGTTGAGTAGTTTGACTACGAGGAAATTTATTCCTTTTGGACAAACTAGTTTGACCAGAAAGTGTGATCAGCAGGAACGCACCGAAATTTATACACCTTATGTAACTGACACTACATAGGGGAGGCCCCTATGTAGTAGAGCATATGGATATTCATATTCATTTATTTCATAAAACATGGGTACAATAGTTGTGTTGATTAAGATTAAGTAGTTACAGCCATGTTTCGTCTTATCGGCATATGAAGATGTCAAAAGAAAGAATGTAAATAAAAATTAATATGGTGTTTGGAGAGTTGGAGATGGAGAGACTTCTAATGAATTGTGTAGTACCAGAGAAGATTAAACTTTAGATGATTCGTGACGTCAACAGACTCTTACTTCCCGTAAAAACCCACTTTTTGGCACCTTTTTTAATAAATCAGCGTCAGCGTTTAGCCACTATCTCATCTGATGCTAAATGACGTTGCGGTGTAAGTCGTAGAGCGTAGGTATTAACTGTAGACCCACCGTTTTGCTCTACTGGTGGGTCCACTGATAATTTTTTTATCACCGTCACCCACTGCACTAGAGTAGGACTACAGGTTTTAACAAAACTATCCTTTTCGACTAACCGTGGTCCCAACACTGTCATGTTTGAAAAAACAAAATACTATCGAAGAAAATCAAATTATGAGATAGAAACAAATGACGCGCTTACCTAGAATAATAATTTTATTCTGGTCCGTAAAAGATGTGTCAGTAAAAATAACGTTGTTAAAACACCTAGAGACAATGTATGTCTTGAGTGGCGAAACGACAAGCATTTATAAAATGTTCAAATTGCGAAATTGTCAAAAAGGTCAGTACTAACTTAACAAAAAAAAATGATAAACCTGAAAACAAATTTCACTTATTCGTTGCAGAAAGTTAATTTCTTTGAATATTTTCATATGTATACTAATAAATATTATAAAGAGTAAAGTTTTTTGTTTGGTATTATGTTTGTAACGAATAGGCTCCGAAACTACTGGACCGATTTTGATTAAACTTGGCGTGAGGATACATTGATTTATTGGAAATAACACTTCTACTTTTTATCCCGATATTCCCACGGGATCGGGAGTTACGCGGGTGAAACCACAGAGCGCTGCTTGTTAATAAATTAAGATACGGCTACGATGGAATTAATCTAAATTGCCCCTGATAAAACAGTTTGACCCCCAATATAAAATCTCGAAACAAACAGAAATCAGGTGAGTGCATATTATCTTGTTTTCATTTGCCTCGAATTGGGAATAAAAGTGTGTTTACAAAAACATATAGATTAATTAACAACAATAAAGGTTACCTTGGTTATTACCTTAATTGTTTCTATGCTGATAATTATTACGTAAGTTAAGTCGTTATTAACATATAATAAGTACGTATTTACAAGTAATTTGTTTTTAAATTGGGTACTGAAATTTTAATGTTCTATTAATTTATAGGATATTAGCGATCCGCCCCGGCTTCGCACGGCTATATTATGCATGTATTATACATAATATAACCCTTCCTCTTGAATCACTCTATCATTAAAAAAAACCGCAACAAAATCCGTTGCGTAGTTTTAAAGATTTAAGCATACAAAGGGATATAAGGACATAGGGACAGAGAAAGCGACTTTGTTTTATACTATGTAGTGATGATTACCTATTATATTGATACCTTGGGGAAATTTAGGATAAACTGTAACGCAGACTCAGATTAGATAATCTGCAGAGCTTATTTACCTAAGGCGACCGAAGCTTTTTTAAGTTTCTACTAAGTAAAATTTTGAAATTAATTTGTTTACTCTACTCTAATATAAAATTCTCCTGTCGCGGTGTTAGTTACAATTGTTCACCTAAACGGCTGAATCGATTTGTATGAATTTTTTACGTTTGGTCTGAGAATATAAAATTTTATTTTTCCTTTTTTTATTCTCTTAATATTTTTTATTTTAAATAGCAAAACAACGTTTGCCGGGACAGCTAGTACATAGCATTAATAATATTTTTTTAAAATCAAAACTACCAAGTCTCTAAATATTGTGATATATTGCGAAAGAGGAATTCTGTACTAAGCCAATTAATAAATTTTGATTTATACCATTTGATGCATACCACCAACCTTCCCGGAAAATATAGCTACCCAATGGTAAAAACTAGATTTAAATCGGTAGTTTTTGAAATGCATATTATTATGTAACAAATAGAAAATAAATAATCATTTTTTTTTCACACAAATTAAAATTAAATAAGAGTTGTTTTCGTTTTTTTAATTAGGTATTCATTAATTTAGGACTCAGTTATTGACTGTTTAAAAATTCAAAACCTTACCTTAATTTCCTTAGATGTAGATTTTTGTAAAAGCTGGACAATAGTTCAGTTTTTGCGTCCTAAATTCATCCAAGTATACCTAATACAGTAGGTAAGGAACGTGCTTAAATCAATTCCCAAAGCACTCCTATTTGAGCTTTGAAACCAAAACGATACCTAATTCATTATTCGATGTATTTCACAAAGCTTTTACCGGTATCTATATACTTAGGTACTCTTACTTTCTATTCCAATAACAGAAACAACAAATGTAAAAATGCTTCTACGTTTGCAAATTGGAAGATTAATTACTTTTATTAGATTAATTACATTTAATCTATGTTAAATAAAACAAAAGCCAAAGTCTAATCTTTACAAATAAATACTTCCATATCTATGGTCTTTTTGACGACCCAGTTGGCACAATGGTCACCATGCCGGACTGCCAAACACAGGGTCGCGGGTTCGATTCCCGCCTCAGACATGTATTTATGCTTAGATATTTGTCTGTGGTCTGGTTGTTTCTATGTATTATTAGTATATATTTACAAAAGAAAAGTATTTATGTAGTATACCTATCCGTTGTCTAGCACCCATAACACAAGTCTAGTTACTTAGCTTGGGGCTAGATGGCGATGTGTGGATTGTCCTGCAATATTTATTTATTTATTTATTTATTTTAGGGTTCCGTACCCAAAGGGTATTTACTAAGACTTTACTGTCCGTCCGTCTGTCTGTCACCAAGTTGTATCTTATAAATCGTGATAGCTAGAGAGTTGTACTTTTCTCAGATTGTGTATTTATGTTGCCGCATTAACAAAAAAAACAACATTGTAACCATACGTGCACGAGTCCGATTCGCACTTGGCCTTTTTTTCCGACGTATTCCGGATTCATCTGTATTTCGTCCATCGCCTTTAATTCGTATGCCTTTTGTTTGCTGGTGTTAGAGTTTCCTTTGGCCATTTATGTCTAAACTAGACATTACAAAACGGTCTTCATCATCATCATATTAGTTTCAGGACTTTTATTGCTGAACAAAGACTTCTAGAGATAGGTCGCATCCAGAAGGCCCAGGTGCTTAATTTTTTTGAATATTTCGAGCTATTCCTCGATCTCTCTCTTCGACCTCGTCTCACATAAGAAGTTCAATGTATATCTCGAACGAAAAAGATGAGTATTTAGAAATCAAAGAATAATGGCAAAACTTTCAACAAACATTACTTGTTTTCAAGAAGTTTAAGTTCTTGAAGTTCCTTTATGTCTGTGTAATGGCGTCAGATGCTGATGATGAAAATGAAAAAGACGTGACTGCTTGTATGTATCTTTTTTTCACATCAAGTTCTTGAAATACTATCAATTTATTTGTAATTTAGAAAACGGAGAATTTTATCATAAAATAGGTACCTACTAGGTGTCTCGGCAAACGTTGTTTAGTAATATAAAAAAATAGATGTTGTTCAATTCTCAGACCTAACGAATATACACAAAATAACAAAAATTTTCATACAAATCAGTTCAGCCGTTTAGGTTGAGTTTGGCAACTAACACCGCGACACGAGAATTATATAATAGGGATTTTCTATTTATATGCCTTGCCATCATTCTTTGGGTTACCCCTTTTCCGAAAGGACACACGTCGTAGTAAGAAATGTAATTATTACTCAGCTCATTCATGGAGTAATTTTATGAATGTCATTATTATAACGTGTTACGTTATCTACTTCATCAAGCTACTCGTACCACTATTATGTTCCGCAATTTGAAAAGGAAACATAGAGCGACAAATTACCGGCACACTGTGTTAATTTAATGCTCCTAAGCATTCGGATTACAACGTTTTGTTCACAATCCATTGCTGTACTTGTACTATGATGGGGATAACAAATGGCAACTGAGCAAGCGTTGTGCTGGTAACACTGTGTTTAGCTTGGTAGTACGGAATTTGTGGATGGGTCAGCTCAAATTGCTGTTGCGTTAGTTCACGTTGCCAAGCGTAAATGTAGCTGCTGTGTTGTGGACTGTAAACCTTCAGATAAATTAAGTTAGGTATGTTTAGAATTTTTTTAGACATTTTTAGTTTAACAAAGTTTTCATTTTGATTACTTAGTAGGTACTAAGTCTACCTACGAAATTACCTACCAAAAATCTAATTAATAGTTTATTTTTAAAAAGTTAAAAAATATTTTCTAATTAATATTTCAAATGATAGTAGGTACTTACCTGATTTATTATTAATTTAACTTCGTACTAAATTGGACAATTCAGGCTAAAATTTTGCACACAGATAGTAAGAATGGCCATATTAATTGTGAAAAATTGTAAATAAAAAAAAATGTTAAAAAATAGAAAATAGTTTGGTTAGTATTTAAATACAAAATGCAAATGCATTTATTATTTTACTATTTAAAATAGAGATACAAAATAGTTTTTAGTAAAAGTATCTAAATACAAAACGCATAATATTTAGTTTCAAAATAAGTAGGTTTTTTCCAATAAAATCCCTTATTCCTTTTACTTCATCATCTTTATCATATCAGCTGCACAGAGCCCCCCCTAAAGACTTCCAGATCGATCGGTCGCATGCTCTCTTGATTTGGTTTTGATTCTACCTCCCACGTTTTTGGTAACAATGGTGATCAGAAGGCCAATTCTCGTAAATAACATTGTTCAAATTACATTTCAATATCATTTCGATTGCATTTCAATCACAAAATATTACCCACAAAGTAGCTAAACATATCCTCAAAGTTAGCTTTTTGTAAAAAAAAAATGACTTCAAGGGTATCTTTTGCAATCGAAATGCAATCGGAATCAGTTTTTTTTTACAAAAAGCTAACTTTAAGGGTTTTTTTAAGCTACTTTGAAGGTATTATTTGTGATCGAAATGCAATCGAAATGATATTGAAATGTAATTTGAACAACGTTAGTTACGAGAATTGGCCTTCTGATAAATAAAATACGTAAGAAATAAGAAATGGAACAAAACTATTTTGTATTTTTTACAAATACTAAAGAGTTTTAAAAAAGTATTTGAAATAAAATACTAAATACATACAAAATACTTTTCGAAAAAAGTATTTAAAATGTAAAATAAAAATAGATATAAGTATTGTGAAATATAAGTACTTCAAATAATTAACATCTCTGTGAATGACGATTTGACGATCTCTGTGGCGCGTCGGGCGAACACCCGACTGCAACGCAGAAGGTTGCGGGTTCGATTCCCGCCGGGAACAAGTATTTATGCTGACCATAAATTCTTGTTTCTGGTTCTGGGTGTTTTCTATATGTATAATATGTATATATTTACAAAAAAAAGAAGTACATAAGTAGTTTATCCGTTATCTGGCACCCATAACACAAGCATTAAGTTGCTTAGCTTGGGGCTGGATGGCGATGTGTAATATGTCCTGAAATATATTAAAAAAAAAAAAATGACGTAGGCATCCGCTAAGATTCAGAATAAAAGCTATAAAGTAGGCGTAGACACACAGTGTAACACCGATAAAACTTTTGTCTACAATCACCTTCCACGAGCTACTTAAGTAAGTACAAATATATTTCTTTTAGTACAAAAAACCTAGTTTCGACGCCCACATTCAACAGGCTCGATAAAGGAACAAGTAATTTGGTCACGACAACGCCAAATACAATTCGAGAGACATAAAACACGAGGCAATGTTGTGTGAAATTCACAGCCCGCTTTTATCGTCCATAACGATTTCTCGATAAACCGATTATACGGTTTATCCTCTTATTTTTACCTTTGAGTCTGTGTCAAAAAATTAGTAATTTAAATGTAGTATTTTTCAGATAAAAGCGGTTTTATTTGACTTATTGTCTGTTTTAGTTAATTGAGCTTTAAATAAAAAAAATATAAATATTTCACGACATTACACACATAACATACCCCAGCTAAGTAACTAGACTTGTGTTATGGGTGCTATAGACAACGAATATTACTACTTTTATACTTTTATTTTGTAAATATATACTTAAAATAGATAGAAACAACCAGACCACATACAAATATCTAAGCATAAATAATTGTCTGAGGCAGAAATCGACCGGCAACCCTGTGTTTGGCAGTCCGGCATGGTGACCATTGTGCCAACTGGGTGGGGTTAGGTATACCAGGCACTGACAATTGTTCCAGTCTCTGATTCCCGTTGGGGGATTCTTGTGAACCGATAAGTTCACCAGGATCCCTTATGGGATCTGGCTAGGGGATCCTGGTGAACTCATTCAAATCTTTTAACACAAGCAGCCTATCGTTGGCGCTGCAACAAATACGATGTACGATAATAAGTTAAAATTTGTCATCTACAGGACAGGCATAGTACGAGTATAAGGACCAAAGAAAAAGCTCTTTTTGCAAACTTTTTATAAATAAAGATTTAACTTTTTCTTTTTTTATTTCATTTTCAAGAGGTAAGATTACTTATTGTTGCTGTAACTTCGTTCTCAGAGCACTAGATGTGGCAGATGTCCGATTCATTTTGAAACGTATCATTCAAAATGCATATTTTATTTCTTTTAATCTATGCTTCTATACACTCCACAGATTGTCAATAAGTCAGACCTAGGTCACAATCAATCGATTTCTACGGAATTTAATAGGTAGGTATATCTTGAATATTTTATAACAGACGGTAGTTTACTTAATTGTGCCTAATGTATACCTATTTTTTTAATTGTAAATGTCAGACGGCAAAAATACAGTAGACATAAAATGTAGATAGTCATCAAAATTTCAAGGTTTTTTAGATTTTTTAATGATAATAAAGATTAGGGTTAGTTTTTTTCGTGTTATTTAATTTAATTTTATGTTTAGATTTAAGTAATTCGTTTTTTTTAATTATCTTTTTAAGTTTTTTTGTAAGTAGGTAAATAATTTAATTAATTGTAATTTACTGCTTAAACAAATTAAACCATTTTAGATTTTTTAGTTTATGGTAATGAAACATTTGTTCTGCTACCATCATTTTAAAATTTTTAGTTCATGTGAAGTGAATTAAATTAAATATTCTTTTTATCTATTATCTAACGCACAATGGCCCGCGAAATGAAGAAGGTTAAGTGCGGAAACCGGCCCGTAGAACTAAAAATAAATTATTATGAAAAATGCAAAGTCCTATCAGTCCGTAAAATTTTCGTCTATTAGTGCTTGCGTAAATATCATAAATTAGAGGTTCCTTCATTACGACGACTTCATCCTTCATTATAGACGTCCACAATGCTATATTCCAAGAGTAGGTAGTAAATATGCAAAAAGAAGATACAACTTTCTTGCACCTAAGATTTATAATGTTTTTGATATGAATTGTAAATTTAGATACCTTAGTAACTATCAAATCAAGTGTAAAATCAAGATGTGGCTAGATTCTTTAAGTTATGACGAGACATAATACCTATTGTATGTGGAAACTTGATGATTGATGATTTAAAGTTATGGAAGTCTCTAGCAAGTAACTCTCTTTTTTTTCTCTGTACGGTTCTTATCTTATTTTAGTTACTATTGTAACCTAAAAAAATAATAATGTATAATTACTGTAAGGAATGAACTGCCGGCTGTAACACAGCTTACGCTAAAGCAGCTGGTAGGGCTAAATTTGAAATGTAAATATTTTTTGTGTTACAATAAAGATTTTATTATTATTATTATTTTCTAATTTTTTTTTTGCGTTGGAGCCCGTGGTAACAGATTTGCAGGTTAGCTTGAAAATTCTTCCATAGACAAATGTATGAAAGAAATATCTTTTCATAACAATGGAATCGCACAGGCATAAGCCCCTATAAATCACTTTGTTTACAACAAACAAATAAATGATATTGATATACAAACAAATAGCAGCAATTAGCCTCATTTAACAGTTTTCGTCCTTCGAATTGCTAACGACAATTTATCACTGTTACCTTGAAATCGAACCAAAATTTGCTTGTAAAGAAACCGGCGATCAATCTTCATAACTGATGGTGATGAGGCATAAAAATGGGATTCAATGTTAAGAACGCAACAGCGTAGGTTTTGCTAGGGCCCTACTAAGATCTAATGGCATTAATGACTTCAATTTTATCTATATTATGTAAAAGAGAAAAATGCAAATCACGCAAAATCTGAAACTACAAGAGTCCTTTTAGTACTTTCAGAACAGTTATTTTTAATTCATCAATACATTGATTGCAATCAATGTATCAATGTTGTAACAAACTCTTTAGCAATAAATGAATTGAATTGAATTGAACTTAGGCGCGCACTAAGAAAGAATTCGAGGAAATTAGAAATCTAAAGGGATTAATTATAGTTATCGTACCAGCAATTATGTAGTCTGTGTTTGAAGGAAATTAATGATAATATCCCTTTGAAATCACTAGTATGAATATCACTCATCATCATCATCATCCGAGCGATGTTCCCGGTTGCATCCCTCTCGGGAGCCCGGGGTCCGCTTTCCTACTTTTACGCCTCCACTTCGTGGAGACATAGTATAAAACAAAGTCGCTTTCTCTGTCCCTATATCCCTATGTATGCTTAAATCTTTAAAAATACGCAACGAATTTTGATGCGTTTTTTTTAATAGATAGAGTGATTCAAGAGGAAGGTTTATATGTATAATACATGCTAAATATAGCCGTGCGAAGCCGGGGCGGGTCGCTAGTAATAAATAATACCTTTACATCCGATCCAGTTGGCACAATGGTCACCATGCCGGACTGCCAAACACAGGGTTGCGGGTTCGATACCCGCCTCAGACATGTATTTATGCTTAGATATTTGTCTGTGGTCTGGTTGTTTCTATGTAATTGTATATGTTTACTAAAGAAAAGGATATAAGTAGTATATCCGTTGTCTAGTACACATAACACAAGTCTAGTTACTTAGCTTAAGGCTAGATGGCGATGTGTGGAATGTCCTGCAATATTCATTATCATTATTATCCACTCTGGTCTAGATGGTTTACAGCGCTTGTAACTTTAATTCATTATTTTTATGACGCTGCTTGGGACATAATAATTTAAATAAATAAAAACATATATTATAGTTTCTATTATTGGACACGTACGACAATAAACCTAAAAGCACCTCTTTGCTTCCCTCTAAAGTACAGTTAAAAACAACTTTGTTTCTATTTCTTCACACATTGCTTCTGCGGTTGTCTTTATGACTTAAGTTTAGGGACTTCTGTTTACGACTGTATTCCTTGTAGGTACTTACTGTAAGTAATTACTTGAAGTGATAAGAAAAGCTTTTGAAAGATTTTACAACAGATTTTTTGAATAGAAAGTTTACCACAAAGCCTTTGGTCCTAGCAATCGCTTCGTAACGCGACAAACGTTTGAGGCGCCTTGAATTAAAAAAATGCTTTACAGGGCCATGACAGGTGGAAGAAAGTTGGGAAGGCTTTTGTCCAGCAGTGGGATATGATGGGCTAATAGGACAAGATTTGGTTCTTCCGTTTTAAAGATGCTATACACAGTCAGGCAGACATGGGAGAGTAAAAAAAGGCTTCTTTGAAGCAGGAAATAATTATCTCCTTACGCTAGAGAATAATTGGTTATAGTAAAAAATCTTATTCTTTAGTCTTATTCTTATTCTTATTCTTAAAAAATCTTAAGGAGCATTCCTAATGGAAAAGTAATATTCTTTATTTAAAAGTAATATTCTTAATTATGAGCAATATTCTTAATTTAAAAGCAATATTCTTAATTTAAAAGCAATATTCTTAATTTAAAAGCAATATTCTTAATTTAAAAGCAATATTCTTAATTTAAAAGCAATATTCTTAATTTAAAAGCAATATTCTTAATTTAAAAGCAATGTTCTTAAATTAAGAATACTAAGTAAGTATTTACTTATCATTGTCAAGAACATTTACTTAATGAAACAACAAATTATTCTCTAGCGTCTATTAGATTATTTTCACTTCAAGAAACCTTTTTTCGTGTAAGTGTCTGTTGACCTCTCCTCTCTCTATTATTCAAGGAAAAAATAATACGCAGAGATTCTACTCATAACTATGGTATTAACATTAATCTAATAATTAGATATATAGACTGCATTCCAATCTCCATTCTCCGTTTCCTACACTTTCACCTGAGTGCAGTAATTGAATTTCACAGAAATGTAACCTCTGAATTGGCCATAGAGGAGTCCTGTAACTGAATTTGTACTTAGTTGCTATCTTCTCTGCTTCTAGTAAATAGTTTTTAAACTGAGAAATATAACTAAAAAGCGTAGGTAGATGAAATAAATTGGTTTTTCTGAAATCAGTTACATGGCAGTAGGATTAAAGAGAGTATTAGATATCCAGACAAAATAAATGTGATTTGTTTGTTGTAAAGTGTAGTAAAGTATACAGGCATAATTAGACAGAAAAAAGAAAAATAAATCTAAAAAAGAAAAGTAAATAAACCAAATTTTTTTTTTTTTTTTCTATTTTTGTGTGTGGAATTGTATATTCAGATTTAAGTATTTAATTTGTTTTTTTTTTATACATACCTACTTGTTTCCTTAAAACAAAATCTAATGTAAATGTGTTGTGTGTATAAAAATGAGTAAGTAAGTAAGTCAGTTAGTTATTTTGCCTGATGAATTTTTTATAATGATTTTTCTTCAGGCAAAATAAGCTACTAAAATACATCGTGCAATTAACCACATGCATACAATAATCACTTCACTATCATCACTATCACTACATAGTCACTTCACTACATAGTATAAAATAAAGTCACTTTTCGCCGTCCCTATGTCCCTATTTCCCTTTGTATGCTTAGATCTTTAAAACTACGCAACGGATTTTGATGCAGTTTTTTAATAGATAGAGTGATTCAAGAGGAAGGTTTATATGTATAATACTTACATGCATAATACAGCCGTACGAAGCCGGAGCGGGTCACTAGTATAAAATAAAGTCACTTTTCGCCGTCCTTAAGTCCCTTTCTATGCTTAGATCTTTAAAACGACGAAACGGATTTTGATGCGGTTTTTTTAATGGGTAGAGTGACTAACGAGGAAGGTTTTTAGATATAATACATGCATAATACACCCTGCGAAGCCGGGGCCGGTCGCTAGTTTCTCATATTATTTCTTTTTATTCATCATAAAAGCGACCCAGTTAATTATCGAGTTGTTATTTATTAGCTCACAATTTTGTTACTTCCGTAATCACTTTATTCTAAAACCATGCCTATTTATTTTAGATGAAAATACACCCATTTTCATCTCATCTCAATTTATTATTCATTAAAAGCTTCCAATTTGATTTTGAAGCCATTTTCAAGGGACCTTTAGTAATTGATTTTAAGAGGGACCTATTAGGGCCAAGTATGATAAACGGACGACATAGTATGGTTAGAACTGCACGGTTACTGAAGTTCGCCACCGCGGCTGCAGCGACTTATTAAGGTGGATACTATGATTATTATTAAAAAGTCTTATGCCTGCCTTTTTGGGAGTATAAAAAACATTACCTAAAAATAGTAAACATGAAAATAACCTAAAATTCTTAAAAATGTACTCTATAAATATTTACTTTTTTCTGTTTTTAGTATTTGTTGCTATTGCGGCAACAGAAATACATAATCTGTGTAAATTTCAACTCTCTAGCTATCATGGTTCACGAGATACAGCCTGGTGACAGACAGACAGATCGGACAGCAAGTCTTAGTAATAGGGTCCCGTTTTTACCCCTTGGGTACGGAACCTTAAAAACGGGCTGTTTTCCATAACTAAATTCCTTTGGTTTCGTCCTTTTGAAGCATGAAGTAGGCTCGCCCAGCACCTATGCTACCCTCGCTCTCTTCGATTAGTGCACATTTATTTTTAAAATCTATTTTTGCACGTCCGGCCGGGATTCGAACCCACGACCATCGGAATGAACGTCAAGGTTTCCACTAAGCAGACACCACCCAGTCGATATTGGTCTTGTTGATACTAGCGACTGACGACAAGTTGATTACATCTTGCCGTTTATGATGTAGTCCGTCTGAGAGGTTGTTAATTAAAATTTTAAGCATAATATTAGCATAAGTGTAAGTTATTTTTAGATAAAATACTTTAGAAAATTATTTATGTACTTAAGTAAATATGTATATTAATTTGGGTGACTAAGATGTTACGGACAGTCTTTTTAGGGTTTCGTACGCAAAGGGTAAAAACGGGACCCCATTATTAAGACTTCACTATCTATATGTTCTTCTGTCAGGGTAAAAACGGGACCCTATTATTAAGACTTCACTATCTGTCTCTCCGTCTGTCAGCATAAAAACGGGACCCCATTATTAAGACTTCACTATCTATATGTTCTTCTGTCAGGGTAAAAACGGGACCCTATTATTAAGACATCACTATCTGTCTCTCCGTCTGTCAGGATAAAAACGGGACCCCATTATTAAGACTTCACTATCTATATGTTCTTCTGTCAGGGTAAAAACGGGACCCTATTATTAAGACTTCACTATCTGTCTCTCCGTCTGTCAGGATAAAAACGGGACCCCATTATTAAGACTTAACTATCTATATGTTCTTCTGTCAGGATAAAAACGGGACCCTATTATTAAGACTTCACTATCTATATGTTCTTCTGTCAGGGTAAAAACGGGACCCTATTATTAAGACATCACTATCTGTCTCTCCGTCTGTCAGGATAAAAACGGGACCCCATTATTAAGACTTCACTATCTATATGTTCTTCTGTCAGGGTAAAAACGGGACCCTATTATTAAGACTTCACTATCTGTGTCTCCGTCTGTCAGGATAAAAACGGGACCCCATTATTAAGACTTAACTATCTATAATGTTCTTCTGTCAGGATAAAAACGGGACCCTATTATTAAGACTTTACTATCTGTCTCTCCGTCTGTCAGGATAAAAACGGGACCCCATTATTAAGACTTCACTATCTATATGTTCTTCTGTCAGGATAAAAAGGGGACCCTATTATTAAGACTTCACTATCTATATGTTCTTCTGTCAGTGTAAAAACGGGACCCTATTATTAAGACTTCACTATCTGTCTTTCCGTCTGTCAGGATAAAAACGGGACCCCATTATTAAGACTTAACTATCTATATGTTCTTCTGTCAGGATAAAAACGGGACCCTATTATTAAGACTTCACTATCTATATGTTCTTCTGTCAGGATAAAAACGGGACCCTATTATTAAGACTCTATCTATATGTTCTTCTGTCAGGGTAAAAACGGGACCCTATTATTAAGACTTCACTATCTGTCTCTCCGTCTGTCAGGATAAAAACGGGACCCCATTATTAAGACTTCACTATCTATATGTTCTTCTGTCAGGATAAAAACGGGACCCTATTATTAAGACTTCACTATCTATATGTTCTTCTGTCAGTGTAAAAACGGGACCCTATTATTAAGACTTCACTATCTGTCTCTCCGTCTGTCAGGATAAAAACGGGACCCCATTATTAAGACTTCACTATCTATATGTTCTTCTGTAAGGATAAAAACGGAACCCCATTATTAAGACTTCACTATCTATATGTTTTTCTGTCAGGGTAAAAACGGGACCCTATTATTAAGACTTCACTATCTATATGTTCTTCTGTCAGGGTAAAAACGGGACCCTTTTATTAAGACTTCACTATCTGTCTCTCCGTCTGTCAGGATAAAAACGGGACCCTATTATTAAGACTTCACTATCTGTCTCTCCGTCTGTCAGGATAAAAACGGGACCCCATTATTAAGACTTCACTATCTATATGTTCTTCTGTCAGGATAAAAACGGGACCCTATTATTAAGACTTCACTATCTATATGTTCTTCTGTCAGTGTAAAAACGGGACCCTATTATTAAGACTTCACTATCTGTCTCTCCGTCTGTCAGGATAAAAACGGGACCCCATTATTAAGACTTCACTATCTATATGTTCTTCTGTCAGGATAAAAACGGGACCCTATTATTAAGACTTCACTATCTATATGTTCTTCTGTCAGGATAAAAACGGGACCCTATTATTAAGACTTCACTATCTATATGTTCTTCTGTCAGGGTAAAAACGGGACCCTATTATTAAGACTTCACTATCTGTCTCTCCGTCTGTCAGGATAAAAACGGGACCCCATTATTAAGACTTCACTATCTATATGTTCTTCTGTCAGGATAAAAACGGGACCCCATTATTAAGACTTCACTATCTATATTAAGACTTCACTATCTAAATGTTCTTCTGTCAGGGTAAAAACGGGACCCTATTATTAAGACTTCACTATCTATATGTTCTTCTGTCGGGGTAAAAACGGGACCCTATTATTAAGACTTCACTATCTGTCTCTGCGTCTGTCAGGATAAAAACGGGACCCCATTATTAAGACTTCACCATCTATATGTTCTTGTGTCAGGATAAAATCGGGACCTTATTATTAAGACTTCACTATCTATATGTTCTTCTGTCAGGATAAAAACGGGACCCTATTACTAAGACTTCACTATCTGTCTCTCCGTCTGTCAGGATAAAAACGGGACCCCATTATTAAGACTTCACTATCTATATGTTCTTGTGTCAGGGTAAAAACAGGACCCCATTATTAAGACTTCGCTATCTATATGTTCATCTGTCAGGATAAAAACGGGACCCTATTATTAAGACTTCACTATCTGTCTCTCCGTCTGTCAGGATAAAAACGGGACCCCATTATTAAGACTTCACTATCTATATGTTCTTCTGTCAGGATAAAAACGGGACCCCATTATTAAGACTTCACTATCTATATGTTCTTCTGTCAGGGTAAAAACGGGACCCTATTATTAAGACTTCACTATCTATATGTTCTTCTGTCAGGGTAAAAACGGGACCCTTTTATTAAGACTTCACTATCTGTCTCTCCGTCTGTCAGGATAAAAACGGGACCCTATTATTAAGACTTCACTATCTGTCTCTCCGTCTGTCAGGATAAAAACGGGACCCCATTATTAAGACTTCACTATCTATATGTTCTTCTGTCAGGATAAAAACGGGACCCTATTATTAAGACTTCACTATCTATATGTTCTTCTGTCAGTGTAAAAACGGGACCCTATTATTAAGACTTCACTATCTGTCTCTCCGTCTGTCAGGATAAAAACGGGACCCCATTATTAAGACTTCACTATCTATATGTTCTTCTGTCAGAATAAAAACGGGACCCTATTATTAAGACTTCACTATCTATATGTTCTTCTGTCAGGATAAAAACGGGACCCTATTATTAAGACTTCACTATTTATATGTTCTTCTGTCAGTGTAAAAACGGGACCCTATTATTAAGACTTCACTATCTGTCTCTCCGTCTGTCAGGATAAAAACGGGACCCCATTATTAAGACTTCACTATCTATATGTTCTTCTGTAAGGATAAAAAAGGAAAATTGGCCGCCGGGTATTATCGTGGGACGTTTTTATTCGCAAAAGAATACTAATAATAGTATTAATAACAATAGCAACACTAATAATATTCAATAAAATCATGGGTACTAGTCTCCTGAGCATCACTTCTATTAACTGTAGATCCGTACAGAGGACAGCGAAATTCATACGAGATATTTGCATGAATAACGATCTTATATTACTTCAAGAAACCTGGCTTCTACCTACCGATTTACACTTCCTTAATACAATACATGATAGCTTTAATAGTGTCGGTACGTCGGCGGTAGATATTACGCAGGGAATTCTTAAAGGCAGACCGTACGGAGGCACGGCAATATTATATAAAAATACCTTAAAATGCATAACAATTGAATGTAATATACATACCGGTACGAGCACTATATTGCTTATCAATGTATACATGCCTACTGACACTTCGGACAAAGTTAACTTCCCAGAATATTGTGAGATATTAGGTAAAATTCAATCAATTATTGAAGACAGAGACGTCGCCGACTGCCTCATAATCGGCGACTTTAACGCGGATCCGTCGAAACTTTTCGGAAAGGAATTGGCACAATTTTGTTCAGAATATAACTACAAATATGCAGATAAACTATTATTACCGAACACGTCATACACATACGTCAGCGACGCGCATCACACAACGAGCTGGCTAGATCACTGCCTGGCGACTGAGAATGCATTCCGTGCGATAAGGGAAATGACCATAGACCTAACAACGGATTGGACAGATCATAGACCGATTACGCTAAAACTAGAAATAAAAGATCTCACCACTTGTAGTAGTAACATTCCATCAGTTCGACCACCGTGGGCTTGGAAAGTAATATCGGAATCCGGTAAAAAGAAATACACGCTGTCGGTAATTCGGCAACTTAACACTCTCATGCCGAAATACGAAGAATGTAGTGATGCTGAATCGATTGACAATTTGTACAATTCACTCGTTAAAATAATGCAAAACTGTGCAACACATTGCTTTAAAAGGAATAAGCACAAACAGAAAAACACTAACGTAATTGCCGGTTGGAATGACTTTGTAGCTGATAAATATGCCGCCTCGCAGAAATCATTAGCTCTATGGCACCAAACAGGTTGCCCCACGAGCGGACCTATAGCAGAGGAACGTAAACAACAGCGCACTGCATTCAAAAAAGCATTAAATTACTGCAAGCGTAACCACGATCAAATTGTTATGGATCGTATAGCTCGAGAAATGAGCCATAAAAACTTTGCAAAATTCTGGCATAACGTTAACAAAATAATAAAGCCTTCAATGAATTATCCGTCACACATCGATGGAATCTCAAACGATAGAGAAATAGCCGATAATTTTAACCAGACGTTCCGTCAGCCGACACCCATTAGGCAACACAACATAGAGGTGGAGCTGAATCAATCTGAAAGCCACAGCGACTTAGTTATAACTTTAAAAAACATTGCCGATGTAGTAAAGCAGACTGCCGGTGGCAAATCACCTGGCATCGATGGACTATCGATAGAACATATACGTTACGGTGATATGAGTATGTACCACGCACTATCGGTTCTTTTTACGGCAATCATAAACACTGGACATCTGCCACGATCCCTCACAGATACAGTAGTTGTACCGATTTGTAAAAACCGTCGTAAGAATATATCTAGCGCCAGTAACTATCGACCTATTGCTCTCGCAAATATAATAGCCAGACTGCTGGAGAAAGTGTTACACAGATACGCCGCATCCTTCATAGAGTCCTCAAGTTATCAATACGGATTCAAAAGTGGCACTTCGACCAGTACCGCCATTTATGTGCTGAAGCAAGTCGTGGAATACTACAAGGGCAGAAGAACAGCAGTAATTGCATGTTATCTGGACCTCAGTAAAGCATTTGATCGCGTAGACCATGGCCTGCTTTGGCAAAAACTGTTGGATCGCAAAGTACCCCATCAGATAGTAACGATTTTAAAAAACTGGTATCGTCAACAAACCAACTGTGTTCGGTGGAGGAACGAGGTGTCAGCGCCCATCTACTTGGAGTGTGGCGTCAGGCAGGGCGGTAGCATGTCTCCGGCATTGTTTAACTTGTACATGGATGGGTTATCAGATAAGCTCGTACAAGCTGGTGTAGGATGTTCCATCAACGGAACCATGACTAACCATATTAGCTACGCAGATGATATGGTTCTGCTAGCTCCATCGATATCAGCTATGCGTAATCTGTTAGCCATATGTGAGGGGTATGTGGATGATCACAACATGAAATACAATGCCGAGAAATCTGTGTACATGGTATTCCAGGCTACTAACAGCTATCCGGTCCTGCCACCGCTTCAGCTAGACGGCTCAGTGCTCGAACAAGTACATCTCGTCAAATATCTCGGGCATATGATATCGGACGACCTATCCGACCACGCAGACATAGAGAGGCAGCGCCGGGCTATCGCAGTACGCAGTAACATGCTGGCCAGAAGATTCGCCCGATGCAGCGCCACTGTGAAAGCTCAGCTCTTCATTAGTTACTGTACCAGCGTGTACACTATTGAACTTTGGTCCCACTACACAAAGGCCACCATGAGAGAGATGAAGGTGCAGTACAACAACGCGTGGCGTGCTATGTTCCGCCTTCCGTGGTGCTGCAGCGCCAGCGAGATGTTCGCGGAGGGGCGCGCGCCCGCGTGGCAAGCGCTGCTGCGAAGCCGATCGGCCGCGGCGCGCACAGCCCTACATCGCTCCGACAACTCCCTGGTCGTAGCGGTACGGGGTTGGAACGAAAGCCCCCTTCATAGGATCTGGCAGTTCTATCATGCCCCCATAACCTAGGCCGGCGAAATTGTAATAGTAATTTTTATTTATTTATTTTGTTTATTTCTATATTTCTTATAATATATTGATATTTTAATTTGTAAAAATAGTTGTGTGTGTGTTTGTGGTTTAAAAATAAGTTTGTAATTTGTGTGGACATTAGTCTGGAAAATAAACTATTTCATTTCATTTTCATTTCATTTCATTTCAAAAACGGAACCCCATTATTAAGACTTCACTATCTATATGTTCTTCTGTCAGGGTAAAAACGGGACCCTATTATTAAGACTTCACTATCTATATGTTCTTCTGTCAGGGTAAAAACGGGACCCTATTATTAAGACTTCACTTTCTGTCTCTGCGTCTGTCAGGATAAAAACGGGACCCCATTATTAAGACTTCACTATCTATATGTTCTTCTGTCAGAATAAAAACGGGACCCTATTATTAAGACTTCACTATCTCTATGTTCTTCTGTCAGGATAAAAACGGGACCCTATTATTAAGACTTCACTATCTGTCTCTCCGTCTGTCAGGATAAAAACGGGACCCCATTATTAAGACTTCACTATCTATATGTTCTTCTGTCAGGGTAAAAACGGGACCCCATTATTAAGACTTCACTATCTATATGTTCTTCTGTCAGGGTTAAAACGGGACCCTATTATTAAGACTTCACTATCTGTCTCTCCGTCTGTCAGGATAAAAACGGGACCCCATTATTAAGACTTCACTATCTATATGTTCTTCTGTCAGGGTAAAAACGGGACCCCATTATTAAGACTTCACTATCTATATGTTCTTCTGTCAGGATAAAAACGGGACCCTATTATCAATACTTCACTATCTGTCTGTCCGTCTGTCAGGGTAACGGTAACGGGACCCTATTATTAAGACCAGGCTGTATCTCATGAACCGTGATAGCTAGTGAGTTGAAATTTTCACAGATTATGTATTTCTATTGCCGCTTTAACAAATAAAATACAGAAAAAAATTAAATGGGGCTCCTATACAACATGGTCCGACTCGTAATTGGCCGATTTTTTTATTTCGAGCTTAAAAATCTGCTTGGGGGCGTTAGACACAGCAATTTAACTACGTCAATGTTTTTCGTGTAAGTACCTAATTAAATAAACGAAAATAACAATATTGGGGATTAGGATTGTAAATAAGACGTTCAGAAAATTCTGTGTACTTATTTATTTTATTTCTGCTTATTTGAGTTTTTTTCGGTGTAATAATTAAATTCAAACATTTTTATCAATTTATTTGAGGTTTTTATTGAAATAAAACCAACACAAATAATGGTTTTGTTAATATAAAACATTATAATAGCTACACCCAGCGGTTTAACCTGGTTAAATACCGATCCTGAGGGAATATCGGGATAAAGTAGGGCTTCCAATATCGGTATACCGACATCCCGCTTTATTTTTCAATAACGCTCTCTGCGGGATTCACCGGATTTGCGGGATTGAAAAATGTTACGGGCCCACTTCGTGTGCTTTCGTGAGGGCTGTTTCTCGCACATTGTCCAAAATCAAACTGCTGATGTATTCAACACGGAAAAGAACATATCTACGTATGCTCCGACATTGCAAGAGGTACTAATAGAGCAGAGTTTAAACTCCGTCATAACAAGATACTAAGTAGTTTGGCTGACTTTTAACCTTTCTTATCGATAAATGTGGGATCTCGTTAAACCGGGATTCCGCACCAATAAAAATATTGATCCCGTTGATACCGAGATCCTGCAATAGCATGCGGGATTGGAAGCCCTAGGGTAAAGAGGCCGCAGAGTGTGCGGTCGTCCGAACGCGGATTATTTCTACTTGTTGAATTTATTTTAAGCAAATGTTTACCACTCTATGTGTTATATATATTATTATTGTGTATTGTTATATGTAATATTTAACACGGAATGTTTCTTAAATTTTAAAATATCGAATTATAAAATCTAGTTTTCAATCGGTGGGCGAAGAGAAGGGCACACATTCTAAAGACAAGTTTAAAAAAAAATTAAATAATAGGCACTATACTTCACTCTTTAACAAAATTAAAAAATATAAATCAATGCTCAATTAAGCACCCAAGCTACGCAATGACGCTTATGTTATGGCAACCAGACAAAGTTAGAATACTAATAAACTAAGACTTTTGTACATACTAATCTCTACCCTTATGTAAAGGAAGCAGTAAATAACACGATGATAGTTGGTTCTCAACACTGATAACTGATCTTTATTGGGGTAACTCTTGTGCTTATATACTAATGAAAATGTACAATTTATTTAATTATCTTATCTAGGTAAACGTAGTTTGTTATTGTTATGATTTGTAGAAAATACAATATTAATTTCCTTTTACATAAACATTTGTCACTGTGTGTCGTCGCCACGTTACGTGTGACCTATTTAAAATACAATATTAATTTTCTTTTTGTAAACATTCGTCATCGTATACGTTACACACTACACTTAGTTAAGAATAGAAGATTGTAGAAAGCCAAGCAATAAATCGTCTACGAACTCTATGAAATATAGGTATCATAGGTACAAACGAGTTTATCAGCGTATAGCATGGCATATTTCATAATTTAGTTCAATTTTAGTTCTAGCGGTGTTGACACTAAGTTTATTTAACCATTACCATAGTGCGGCTAAAGTTGTGACGCTACGTGATGCAAGCATATATTATTGTGATATGCATTCGATACAAAATAGCTATGCAGCCCCTGCATAGAATAGAACCCCTATTCTATGCCGGGGCTGCATAGCTATTTTGTATCCCATATTATCTTCCAGTGGGTGTCGTAGGAGGCGACTTGGCGATTTGAAGACCTTGTGTAGACTATCGCACCTTAGGTCCTCCGCGTGGTGGCGGGTAAACCATCATAGCAACAGCATTCCCAAGGAGAGTGGGTGTCAGGCAGGTGGGCGGCCCCTAAAAATATAGCCAAATCATATTGCAGTATAAATGAAGAAGACATACTGCGCCACCCCTAATAAATTTTTGAGGGTGAAGAAGATGTAGGTACATATTGAACAAGTAAAGCCAATCAGAAGGCCAATCTCATTAATAAAATTGTTGAAATTACATTGCAATACCATTCCGATTGCATTTCGATTACAAAAAATATACTAGACGTCAGGTTATGCTATTGTCGTTAACTGAAATGTCAACAATATCACATCTGCATTAAATGTTAATTTAATAGAAAAGCAATTATAACTTCATTGACAGAGAAAGAACTTTTTTGCACCTTTGCAGAGTATAGAGAATTAATCCTCAGACAACGATTGATATCCCTATAATTAGTATGCCACGTTGATTTAGAGCCGCCGTAATGTTGTAGGTGGACAAACAGATGGCAAAAAAGTTACTAAGAATATTTTTATTAAATAAATTTTAACGTGTGTATAGATTTTTTATTGAAATAAACTGGATTTGTTTATCAGTTTCGGCACTATTTTAGTGTTTATACTAAATATTCATTTTTTTCTATGGCAACCCTTTAATTAAATAACAGCATTCAAAAGAGTATAAAATTTCGCTTCTATTGACATACGACACTCAAGACAAAAAACCCAAAAACATACAATTTTTGCCCAAAAACAATATATTAGCCTTGTTCCGTAGACGTTGTTGATGTGTGTATATGTAAGAATGCAATGTCACTGAAATGTAATTGATTGGTTTGCAGAATACCCATTGACAATTAAATTACAATACCATTTCACTTCAATCAATTTAATTACATTTTGCTATAATTACGAGAATTGACCTTCTGGTCCTACTGTCTCACACCGCAATGCGTACTATATAAAGTACCTAGGTGAAATTGCGACCTCTTTACTACCTGCTTAGCTACAATGCCTCGTAGATACTAATTAAGTTAATTTCCTTTAATTTACTTAACAAATCCTGTTTTACATGAGCATCGTAAGAGAATTACTACAATAAAAAGCTTGTGTGCTCCAAAATTAATGCACTTATTTTAAGAGTATAGTTATTGGGTCTTAATCTCTTATTTTTATTTCTCTTACCTCGATGTCTCCTCACGACCATGACTATTGTAACATAGTCGAAACGTCGAGGTAAGGGAAATAAAAAAAAAATACGCGATTAAAACCCGGGAAAATAATTATACTATGAATACAAATCGTGTGAGTTTTAAAAAGTTTATGATAGTGAACTGTACACGTCAAGTACTCTGTATAAAGCCGTAAGCTATTTTCAAGTTATATTCTTGTTTTCTAAAAGAAAGAAAATAAATACATCAATTATAGTCGTATTAAGAATTTTCCCTGAGGTTTTCAAATAAATAAACGTTAACTTTTTCCAATCCACTGGACCGAATCTTTAGAGATTTTTCTTTTATCTTAAGGAAACATAATCTCTCTTTAGTATTTTTTATTTTCAGGTGCTTTTATATATATTTAATACTTACTTACTTACTGTTTATAACCACCGAAACCATTACATTCCAAATTTTATGAATTAAAACACTAACCTCGATTACTACTTTATTTTCTTCATTTTCAAATTCTTTAGATATTTCTATAAACTTTGAAATTTAAATCTACCTGTTCCTTAGATCAGACTAGAGATTTAGAGAAATTGCAAATAAGTTTCATATAGTGCGAATTCCCAAACCCCTAAACAATTACAATTTTTCGTTTTAATTTTAACTTGATATGATACTTCACTACATAGTATAAAAAAGTCGCATTTTCTGTCCCTATTTCCCTTTGACTGCTTAAATCTTTAAAACTACGCAACAGATTTTGATGGGGTTTTTTTTAATAGATAGAGTGATTCAAGAGGAAGGTTTATATTATGTATAATACATGCATAATATAGCCGTGCGAAGCCGGGGCGGGTCGCTATTAAAAATAAAAGAAAATTAAGAAATAGAGTTACCCATCCTGAGAAATACCTAGCTTATTGGTCTAGGCATAAAGTGATTAGACTTAATGCGTTTTAGGTTTTATATACAGGAAAAGTATTTTTGTAGTGCACATTTTTTTTCTGCTGAATATATGTCAGCAGTGGAGTACATTTACGCAAAAAAAAAAATAAAAAAAAAACAAAACTTAATGTGAAAAACTTCCTGCAATTTCTAAATTATTGGGTATCTCAGTATTGATACACACAGTGACACGTAGGTACCTACCTTCATTTAGAGCGCGCTATTAAACTCGCTGGCGCTAGTATTGTGTCCATGGACTTCGTCGTTTTGTTAGAAACACTTAAATGCTTATAGCTCTGAGAGTTTTTGAGTTAGCTCCAAAATAAAAAAACAGTATTTTTTATTTAAATGTGCTTAAAACATACCGAAATTTGTGCACTACAAAAATACTTTTCCTGTATACAGAGAGTAACTAAACATCTACGAACTTCAATGTAAGATAACAATTCGCTAACTTTTATTGTGTTACCTACTTCACTTGATTTAAAGCTACGAGTATAAGACGTATATTTATTACCTCATAAAGATTTATTTAACGTACGCAATGCAATACGTTTTGTATCGTAAAATCTTAAACCCTATTAATTCCTTTGAATTACAATTGGAATTTAAAGGTTAGACGTTAATTTATTGTTTATTTAGTAAGGTATAGGTATTACCTACTTATTTTTTATCAAAACAGTATGACTAGTCACACAACCCAAGCGACCCAGAAGCACCGCAATGTAAAGGTATGCTTCATACATGACGGGATAAAACCTCGGACGGGGCGGGAACGTGACGTGCATCGTTCATAAAGTGTTCATGGTCTTCAAACATACGTACTTAACGTGATTTTCGCTCCGGCTTCGCACGGCAATATTATGCATGTATTATACATATAAACCTTCCTCTTGAATCACTCTATCCATTAAAAAAACCGCATCAAAATCCGTTGCGTAGTTTTAAAGATCTAAGCATACAAAGGAAAATAGGGACATGATAGAGACGGCGAAAAGTGACTTTATTTTATACTATGTAGTGATTACGTTACGTATGCAGCGAACTTAAGTCTTATTTAAATGTACTTGTACTTGTATACACACTGTTTTCCGCGATTAGGTAGACCCTTTTTAATTGGATCCTTTTCGCGTGAAGATGGAGTAGGCTTGCCGAGCACCTACTGCCCTCTCAGTTTAGTCGACCTTGTCCAGAGGAGAGAACTTGTCAATACTTCAGGAATCAACTAAGCCGCGGGTTTCATCACGATGTTTTCCTTCACCGTAAGAGCAATGTCAATTAGCGCACATACATTTTTCTTAAGATATTAATTGGTGCACGGCAGGCCTGGATTCGAACCCACGACCTTCAGAATGAAAGTCGAGGTATTTATCACTAAGCCTATACCGCCCTTATATTATGCCTTAAATATTTAAATGTAACAAAACAACTGTTTTTTTTACTTAAGATAGGTCAGTGTTGGACCACTACGCTGACTAAAATGTAGCAAGCTTTACTAGAACATTCACTGGCGACTTGAAGACCCCTAAATTGTACTCGTCAGAAAAGACAGACGCAGGCAACTGAATATATTCCCTTCCTTGATTGACGTGATTTTAACACGCCTCTCCCACACTCCATTTTGTTTCGACAGTCCCTTGTATTTTAAAAAACTTGGCAACTCGATTTCCAGTTTACTACAGTTTTGTTAACTTGACACCACAACAAATATTACAACTTTTGTATTTACATTCTGAAATAGAATTTTCTCTTTGAAATTTGACCTTTTACGATGAACATGGTTCTGAAGTTGTAATCGATGTTTTGAACGTGGTGAATTCTTTTTGATCCATTGGGATTGTGGTGACCTTTTGTAAATATTGGATTACAGGTTCATACCTGTAACCTCAGTTTGTGGTTCTGATTCTGAACAACACTACAGGATATTTATTTAAGTACTAGCTGTCCCGGCAAACGTTGTTTTGCCATATAAAAAAATTTCTTCATTCGGTCGCCGCGCTCAAAGCCCGCGATAAAAGCTATGCAATAGCTTAAAAATGTAATAAATGAAGAACCGCCGATTTTGTGCAAACTTCACATAAACCATCTACTAAATAGTCCGAACAAAGCTTATACTTTACATCAAAATCCAATTAGTAGGTGCTGAGTAATCAACAAAAAAACTGCAGCCGCTCGAGAAAACCCCCCGGTCGAACGCCTTACATTACAACAAAGACGAACGTCACAGAATACATAATAGTGTAGCATACTTTTATCCCGTAAATTCCACGGGATCGGGACTTATGCGGGTTTGAATAAAGAATAATTCGTATATTTAATTTCATCCGCGTAAGTCCCGATCTCGTTTGAATATCGAAAAAAAAATGCCTCCATCAATTTCCAGCCAAATCGGTTTAGCCGTTCTCGAGTTATAAATGGTGTAACTAACACGACTTTCTTTTATATATAGAAAAAGATATACCTTTTCCAACTTTTGGGTTTAATTATTTTAACTGAATACTTAGGTATTTTCGAAGGTATATGATCCAGATCAAAACCAGTATTTTAATTTTATTCCAACTACTTTTTTTCTGTGTCGATGTGATACAATAAATCTCAAACGAATGGATTTTTTTGACTGATTAACTAATTTATGCAATGTCAAAAATGTCAATGTACAATAATAAAAACATAATAAAAAACCGGCCAAGTGCGAGTCGGACTCGCGCACGAAGGGTTCCGTACCACTGTATTCTGTTTTTAACCCCGACGCAAAAACAAATGCAAGAAAATAGATGGCGCTAGTGGTAAAAATACATGAATGAAGGGTAAATGGCGGTTTACGGCTTATGACGTATTAAAAAAAACTACTTACCAGATCTCGTTCAAACCAATTTTCGGTGGAAGTTTGCGTGGTAATGTATATCATATATTTTTTTTATTTTCATCATTCTCTTATTTTGATAGGGGGGACACACTTTTTACCACTTTGGAAGTGTCTTTCGCATTTAACTATTCAGTTTAGAATAAATTAAATTGGAAACCTCAATATCATTTTTGAAGACCTATCCATAGTTACCCCACACATATGGGTTTGATAAAAAAAATTTTTGAGTTTCCGTTTTAGCTTTAGAAGTGTCTCTCGCATAAACTATTCAGTTTAGAAAAAAATGATATTAGAAACCTCAATATCATTTTTGACGACCTATCCATAGCTAACCCACACGTATGGGTTTGAGAAAAAAAAATTTTGAGTATCCGTTCTAAGTATCTATAGGGAATTTATTGTTTTCTTTTTCTATTTTTGTGTGAAAATCTTAATGCGGTTCACAGAATACATCTACTTACCAAGTTTCAACAGTAGGTATAGTTCTTATAGTTTCGGAAAAAAGTGGCTGTGACATATGGCAGACAGACAGACATGACGAATCTATACGGGTTCAGTTTTTTGCCATTTGGCTACGGAACCCTAAAAATGGGTACTACTCATGTACGCGCGTGAGAAGTTCTACTTCTTGAAGTTATACGTCCGTCTGTTTGTCTGTCCATATCCGTCCGTCCGTCCGTCCGGTCGTCCATCCGTCTGATATTTATTTTGCGGGCAGCTTCAAGCTTGTTACAGTGATGCGCATCTTAAAATTTCAATTATGAAATAAATAACACATGGAATCCCTTAATGTCTTTAAGACAAACAAAACAAAACCAATTTCATAATATTGTTCCACTATGTCACCTACGACGACCACATAAAAGTTGTCTATCTGAACACAATGTCCGTTGGAACCCTCATTTCGCTTGGTCACGTAGTCACGTACACTTGGAAACGGTCACGTATGTTTTGGCAGTATCCTGTATATTGCTTTATTAATTGAAACTATTAACTGTTAACGCTCTCTGTTTCGAGTTTTGCGCTTAATTCTTCTGTCAAAAAAAACATAGTTATAAGGTGATAATATATAGATAAAAAAATGGTTGTCTGTAAAGTCGGTTTACGGACTATATTTTTACGTGATAATGTCGTAAGAAATCTTTTGTATCGTTGACATTACCATTTTGCATATATCAATACGTTGATATGGTTACCTCGTCAATAACATGACGTTGCTATGGAACGGTACTTGTCAATAACATGACGTTGCTATGGAACGGTCCTTGTCAATAACATGACGTTGCTATATGGAACGGTCCTTGTCAATAACATGACGTTGCTATGGAACGCGAGGACGTCACACTTTTTTGTGAGTGCTGCCGGTGTTCATCAATTTATAAGACGTTATCACGTCAAAAAAAAATTCGAACTCAAACACAAATCATCATCATACCAGCCACAAGACGTCCAGTGCTTGAGGCCTTAAGAATTCAAAAAACACAAACATCCGTTAACAATAAAGGCAATAGTGCACTGAAGTAACCCAAATAGGCCATAACTCAGTAATTAATTGATCAGTGACTAAGCACTAGTTTTTAGTTGCTCCAATCAGAGTCACGAATACGCCTTTGTCTCGACTAAAGATCAAATGCCTAAAACCCGACTTTGAATTATGACATTGTGTTCCAGGACAGATGATGTTCACTATAATAATAATATAGAAAAAACAGATTTCAACAAGGTCTAATGCCAATAAAATAAACCTTAAGGTTGGTCCTTGAAGTATCCTCCTTTCCAACAAAAAAAAATGGGTGCGTGTACTTATGTACGCGCGTGAGAAGTTATACTTCTTTGGCATTATTAAAAAAAAAATAAATAAATAAAAAAAAAATAAAAAAATAAAAAAAAAAACTCGTCCGACAAAAAACTCGTCCGGCAAAAAACTCGTCCGACAAAAAACTCGTCCGACAAAATACTCGTCCGACAAAAAACTCGTCCGACAAAAAACTCGTCCGACAAAAAAAACGTCCGGCAAAAAACTCGTCCGACAAAAAACTCGTCCGACAAAAAACTCGTCCGACAAAAAACTCGTCCGGCAAAAAACTCGTCCGACAAAAAACTCGTCCGACGAAAAACTCGTCCGACAAAAAACTCGTCCGACAAAATACTCGTCCGACAAAAAACTCGTCCGACGAAAAACTAGTCCGACAAAATACTCGTCCGACAAAAAACTCGTCCGACAAAAAACTCGTCCGACAAAAAACTCGTCCGACAAAAAACTCGTCCGACAAAAAACTCGTCCGGCAAAAAACTCGTCCGACAAAAAACTCGTCCGACGAAAAACTCGTCCGACAAAAAACTCGTCCGACAAAATACTCGTCCGACAAAAAACTCTGGACTGGAAAAGGATTGTCAACACAATCAATAAAGTTCAATTTAGATTTAAACAACTTCTCCCGTGAGAATTTTGTGTGACGCTTTTGTAAAATTTCACTCTCATCATTTTTTCATAACGCGCCTAAAGAAGTATAACTTCAAAAATCGGCTAATCGCATCAGTCTAAATGCCAGAACATAATAATATGTACAATGAATTGAAGGCGAAGGTTTTAAATTCATATCACATTTTTTATTTAAACTTACCAATGCAAAATAGTAGTAATAAAATAGTAGTAAATAAATAATAATTGTAGTATAAATGGCCTCAACCTGCCTGAGCGGGGCGACCTAATCAAAGAAATTTCGTAACGAAAATAAAACCTTACACCTCCCACTCCGTCTACCATGTAGCTCGGCCGTTCGCTTAACGTGTATGTATTATGGTATTTTTTTCTATTTCAATAAGTTGTAACTTTGTTATGTTTCGTACTTGTAAAAAATGGCTCAAATCAAATCAAATCAAATCAAATATCTTTATTTCTTTGGATACTTAATACTTAAAAGTATACAGGACCACATAAAAACGTCTTAAAAACTAAGTTAGGATGTGTGCCTTCGGAACGCGCCCACCAATGAGAAGAAGGCACAAGAAACTCATGGGGGTTTTTTTTTTCATGTGGTCATCGATGGGTCACGCTCACAAAGGTCAATATTACAGTATTTGAAAGTATTATTTGAAATGGAGCAACTAAAGTCATGTCCATGGGTTCTTATCATTAAGATAAGACGAAGTATCATAGTATGCCTTACTGCACAATCTATGCTTTATAAAAGTTTTGAACCTGTTAATGGACATGTCATATACATCTTTAGGTAATTTATTATAATAGAGCACACATGTACTATTAAACGACCTGTTTATTTTCCGGAGCCTGCTACCTGTAAGTTCACCCTTATTTCTTAAATTGAAATTATGAATATCGCTGTTTTTACGGAAAATATCAGGATTTTTGTGAACGTAGAGCAAGTTTTCGTAGATATATTGTGAATAGAGCGTTAATATATTTATCTCTTTAAATTTTTCTCTAAGTGATTCCCTGGGGCCCATTTTGTAGATAGCTCGGACAGCTCTCTTTTGCAATATGAAAATAGCATCAATATCTGCAGCACACCCCCACAGTAGGATGCCGTACGACATGACACTGTGGAAGTAGCCGAAATAGACTAGGCGAGCAGTCTCAATGTCCGTGTATTCGCGAATTTTCTTAACGGCGTAAGCGGCAGAACTAAGTCTATTGGACAATGCTTCCACATGCGGGCCCCACTGAAGCTTAGGATCTAAAGTTATACCTAGAAAGACAGCCTTACTGACTAATTCAACTTCCTCATCATTAATTTTTACAACAGTTTTTTACAACAGTTTTTTTTTTTTTACAACAGTTTTTTTTTTTTTTTAGTTTAATTTAGCTTTAGTTTAATATAAATAAACAAAATTAAAAATTCGTAGTATGAAGTTTGTCCGAACCAAGCATGTCGTTTTCCACACGATAAATGCTAAATTCCTCATTATTTTAAATAAAATGTTCAACGAAGTATTAGGTTGTTAAAAGTTTAAATGATCCATCGCTCGTCTCTCTGATTTGCAAAGTTATATTTTTAATGTATTTTTCATATCTTTTTTAAAACTTTACTACAATATTTATGAGCTTTTTAATATAATATTGTAAGTGAATTGAGAGCAAATAAGGTATATTTTATTTGCTCTTTGTTTCTAACTCTTTGTTCTCATGCGAGATGCATCTCTTTGTGATTATTGAGATTTTTTTTGTTTCTTCTTTTTCGTCTTCCATTCCGTAGTCTCTAACTTTAGATTACTAGATAACGCCTTGTTTTTGATCTAACCCGTAATATGGCAGGCATTTCCCAGCAGTGGGTGCTGAGCAAAGTTCTCCCCAATCTCTCTCCATCAGTCGCGGTCTTGCGCCATCTCCGGCCAGGCTGGCTTTCGTGGCCCGGAGGTCTCCAGCTTGTTGCTTTTTTAGCCTATTTATCCCCGTCCATTCTCGATATATGGCCCGCCCAATCTTATTTCAACCTCGCTGATTTAAGCCCACATCCGTTTTAAGCTCAAATAACGCATTCAATTACCTAACTATACTCGACTTATTAATACTCGACTTTTCTAAGATCCTACTACTTATATTGTCAGTACTATTTTTTCAATTTATTCATAGTCTGATCACATACCAAAAAGTTAGTCCCTAAATCAACCAGTACTAAATTATTCGTATTACTCATTATAAATTGTATTAATTTCGATCTGTGGCTAAACGAGAAAACCAATAAATAAACCTATCCACTCGAAACATTTGAAATTCCAAATCGGAAACATATTTCCGTAGACCGGGACAGCCGGATACTAACCCCTCATGCGGAAAGCCATTCCGAGGTAATCAACCGCAAAGGACCATCCTACGCGACTGACAGTGACAACAGTGAGTAGTTAAGTTACAAGCTAGGTCTGAAATGTTCGTAGGAAATGACCAACGTTTTATTGAATAAACATTTCCATCTCGCTGTATTTGCATATGTTAATTGTCGATTGAAAATTGATTTTCATGTAAAGATACGCACCTATAATAAGCTGTTAGTAAATCTGCATTTATTATAATCTAGGTACCTATGTTAGAAGGACCGTTTCATGTTCGTCCCTATAGGGGTGGAGACTTTGGGATCTTGGGGTCCCGAAGCCAGCCTTCTCGGAACGATGCTTCGGGGAGACACGCTTGAGTATGTTTTTTATTTGTAGTTTCATATGTATTTATTAAGTTGTAATTTATTTTTAATTGTTTTATTTTAATTTGTAAAATTTTTATCTTTATTGTCTTTATTTAAAAATGTATTAGTTTTAAAATTGTATGGATAATTCCTCGTAAATGTATTTCTTTTGAGATTTTTGACCAATATATATTTATAGTTAGGAGTTGTTAAAATTATTGTATTTTGCAAAATGCCAAGACGTAAAACTTTGAATGTCTTAGGATGCCTAGAAATGTAACTATACTTACTATAAACTAACTAATTATAAATATACCTTTTGATTATTGTCTGAAAAAAAAAACAGTCTTAAGTATACATTATTCTAGTTAAATAAGGTACTTTTATAGGTAGGTATTTAGATAAGAATTGAGCTATAATAAAAAAGGTTATTTAATAACGGGTAAATTATTTTATGAAAGGAAATTGGATAAACTTGAACGAGAAACTTTAACATGGCTTTTCTTTCTGTAATATTTAGATTAACATGTTATTCTTTCTTTTGAACGGGAAATTGAAAAGATTTTTGTCTGGTTTAGTGTACTAAATCAATGTTAGACTACTTCCCGCCGCCTTCGCCTTCTTAGACTACATTTTTTTATCGGATAATAGTTTGATACTGGTATGAAGCTGTTGAAAAATGGGTAGAACGATTCGTTGGTTGGCCACGTCACATTAATTCATCACGTTATGAACAACCCACTCATCTTTAGCCTTCTTTGGTTCTTGTCCATCCAAAGGTTGCCTGGGAGGTCGCCCATTATGCCATACAGTTAAGTTTATTTTACTTTATTAGATACTAGCGACCCGCCCCGGCTTCGCGCGGCTATAATTATGCATGGATTATACATATACTTCCTCTTGAATCACTCTATCTATTAAAAAAACCGCATCAAAATTCGTTGCGTAGTTTTAAAGATTTAAACATACATAGGGATATAGGGACAGAGAAAGCGACTTTCTTTTATACTATGTAGTGATGTTATGGTACAATAAAAATGTAATATCTACCTATATCTATCGATTGCCTTAGATTGCCGATTACCTGCTTTATTGGCCGATCAAAAATCTTTACAGAGCATTTGCACTTTTTTTGTAATAGTAGTTTCATTACTAAAATAAAACCGGCCAAGTGCGAGTCGGAAAAGTTCCCCGCACCATTTTATTCTGTTTTTAGTATTTTTTGTTATAACGGCGACAGAAATACATGTAAAAATGTGAAAATTGTAACTTTCTGGCTATCACGGTTCATGAGATACAGCCTGGTGACAGACAGACGGACTGTGAGTTTTAATAAGAGGGTCCTGTTTTTACCCTTTGGTTATAGAACCCTAAAAAGGGGTAAATCAGTAAAATAAAACAAATACCGATCACCAATATTTTTTTATTTCTTCATTTGCACGATATGGAAATATTACCTACAAGGTACATATTTAGTACATTATTTAAGTGTATATTGTTTTTATATAATAATAAATATATTTTATTAAAAGTATTCGTTAACCTAGTACATTATTTAAGGTCTTCGTCCACCATACCGGAGCATTACATACTAGAAACGTAACCCATGTGACTTTTTCATAAAAAAACATAATAATTCTTTTCCCTGACCTTAATCGCGTATTTTTTATTTCTCTTAACTCGACGTTTTGACTATGTAACAATAGTCAAAACGTCGAGTCAATATAGAAAAAAAAAGAGATATAAAATAGGTACACGATTAAACCCGGGAAAATAATAACTATACTATGAATACAAATCGTGTGAGTTTAAAAGTTTAAATTCATAATGTTTTTCCAGTTATACGTTTCCTTGTAGTTAAGCTTCGGTATAGTAGGCGAAGACCTTTATTTAAATATTTCGATAATAATTATAGTTATGCTTTATAGGTCCTTTATAAAAATGAGCAAATGAGCAAATAGGAAATTTGAAGTGATGGGTAGCTGAAGCTTATTTCACATAAAATATCTGATTTGGAACTTCGAGTGTACGATTTCTGTTTTCACTAGTTGCGCCTAGCTGTGTCACTTGCGTAGAAAGGAGTCTAAGGTCCATATTAATAAACCGAACTCAATATCGATTTCAATCTTGAGTTTGATCTTGAGTTGTTGCGCTGATTAATAAACCTATCTTAAGACGTGATTAAAGAGCGACGTATCACTTGAGTCATACCGTATTAATAAATCAAACTCAGCTCTCAAAATATGTCTCAAGATGTAGTTTCGTGAACTCAAGTCTGATTGCGGGTCATACAAATCTTACATTTTTTAAAATATTTTCACATTAAAAACAAGTTGACAGCAAAATATGACGACACTACCTACCATAGGGTAAGAACATATCATTTAAGGTAAGAACAAAGCGTTACTGTCATTCAAGATCAGTCTCAAATCTCAAGAGCGATATCAGCCTGGTTAAAACTTGAGTTTTATCTATTAATTAACGCCTAACTTAAGATAGTGACCACATCTCAAGACTCACTCGATTGATACGCACTCAAGATCGATATTGAGAGCGATTTATTAATACGGGCCTATGTTATACAAGTTGATTTATTTGACTTCAAATATAATAAAAAATAAATGCACAGAGTCGCAATGTGTGGCTTCGGTACACACCCTCCAATGAGAAGAAGACGCAATAAACTGATTGGGTTTTTTTTTGCTGTAGTTAATTTTAAATAGGTAAAAAAGATTTTGGAGAAAGTAAAAAGAAACAAACTTTTGTATTCAAATTATATTATATATCGATATTATAATCATTAAACTTTTTTGAATATAATATTATGAGCTGTTCGTTCTGTATAAGTGCTTTTATTGTAATATTTCAAGCTGTCATTTTGGTCGACACAGAAAGTTCAGAGTTCGATTTCACAATGGATTAAGTTAGTTAGGTATTTTATATAAGCATATTTTTCTGATAAGAGGTTATGAATGAATGACTTATAGGTAGGCATGTATTTATAAAAGAAAAGGCGGGGCATGATTAGGTATTCTAACCTTTATTATTACAAAAATAGTTTTGCCATTTGCAAAAAAAAGGAAAAAAACATGATGTAGTTGTTCGATTCTCAGACCTACCCAATTTACACAAAAAAAGGTTCGCCCGTTTAGGTGGAGATTGGTAACTAACACGTAAAATCTAAAGGGATGAGATCAGCTGCCAAGTAGGTATTTAAAAATGACATTTTTCTAACATATTTCATCAACTCTCAAAAAAGGTCAGTTTACCTCTTGGCAGCAAATAGATAAGACCATTATTTAAAAACGTTACCTACCTAATTAAGAACCATGAAGTCGATATTTAATATTTGGTTACCTACTACTTGAGTACAAAAATAACTAATGGCTATTCCAAAATCAGAGAGAATTTGTTTTATTTTAGGTATGGCTACACAAAAAAAAACTAAAATTTCTATATTACAAAAAAAATGTAAGGAGAACAATTAAATAGGGGAGTAGATCTGCTTTTCTCTTTTCATTTAAGTTTTAAAAACAATATAAAATCATAAAAAATCATTCTGATTTGACTTGCATGCGAGCAAGTACGAAGGTTCTATTAGGTTCGGATTTAGGTGGGGTAATTTAGGTTAATCACGTATGCTCTCTCTGGTTTTGAAATAGACTATATCCATTGTTAAATATTTATCTATACAAACTAATATAGTTATCCTGAAATATAGGTAGCCTGAAACTAAGTAGATTTATTGTCCATATTAAAATGTGATCCAACCGACGATTTAGTACTCGACTCGTCAAGACGATGTCTGAATGAAGTTTCTCGCTCGTTAACGTGATGTCAACACACCCTCTAATTGCTAAATAATGCGTCCGATGCGATGACATTTCTAAGAACAATTTGGTCGCATCGCATGATCGTGCGACCGCATAGAGGTATTATAAAGGGTCGAAGTTGTATTCCTACTCATGTGGTCGAAGTGCGACCATTAGGACATTCAATAGAAACCAGTGTGTTTGATCGCACAATCGTACGAACATTTTCATCGCAACGGACGCATCACAGACGGAACCCTCGGGTACGACCAAATCGATGTGCGATTACGAGCTGTGATGTGCATATGCTATGCATTTTCAGCATAACTGTACCTTTACCGTAATCTACTAAGTGACGTGCTACCACACAAAATTAGATTACAACGATGTTAGATTATGCTAAATTCCCAAAGTAACCATGTTTCAATATTATTAATGATGAATAATTAAATTAACATTCACGAATTTCAACATTTAGTGTAAATATTATGATGAAACTATTTACATTGTAAATTAAATTAATTTTGATGTTAAAGTAGATTAGAGTGATAAATTTTGGCAATTGGCACAAAGTTAAGGCCATATATTTTATTATTATTAATAAAAATAATTATTATTTGTAAAAATAAAAAAATAAATTATTATTTATTACACCTATCAGACAATATAAACTGAATGATGTCTTTAAAACTTTTCCATAACGATATTTTGTTTTTTAGCAAATAAAACGGAATTGACCTAAAAAACTACAATCGGCGAAGTCAATATTCATGTCCAGGGTCGTTTAGTGAGTCAGCGAGTGCCATTGTTTGACCTGTTCCATCGGGGATGCGAGGGCTGCGTTCCAATGCTGGAGAGCTTTCCCTCGAGCGAACATGTACGAACCAAGCATGAACTTACCGAGCAAGCGATCTGAAACAATTTATTAGAATCAATAAACCAATTATTTTCGTTCCCTTAATGACGAGGTTTGTGACTACATTAGTGTAGTTGATTAACCGTTTTCTCCGAATTAGTCTCTTTCGGTTGCCTGATATATAGCCGTGCTGAATCTGGTAGGTCTTGGTCCTTTCCCGAAAATTCCCCCGATTTTGAATTTGGGGAATTCAGTTTGGGAGATAATGGGATTACTCGCCCTTTACCCTTTAACCTTTCCTGTTACATTCTTTAAGCTAGGTTAAGCTATTAATTAATAGGTAGGTAATTAAATGGTACGACAGAGTTCGAGAGTAATATTATATTGCGCCCTGACGTAAAATAGGCTATGATTTGAAACCGTAGTAGATCCTAGGCATGCCAGATTTCTTCGGTTCTGGGCAAGTTTTATTAAACGACCAAAATTAAAAAATATCGCGTTCAAATTGAAAGGGGCAATCGCTTATACCTATATCTAGTTCAAATCATAGTTCAAATAGGTGTAGATTTTTTTCCGAATTTCAAACAACACAAACTTTAAAACAATGACATTATCTTCAGGGAAACTTGGTCAAAAACTACTTACAACTTTAATCTAATTCTACCGCTTATGAACAATTGAATTGCATGAAGTTCCTTTTCAGTGTGCTTTGAGCATTCTGTTTGATTTAGATAAGAACAGCACTTTCCGTAAAGGGCACAATTTCCAGAACTTTGTTTTATAAGTGATAGTTACTTGTACTTGTACTGGTATTTGCATACGGGCTGTTTTCCGCGATTTGACCCTTTTAATTGGGTCCTTTTTGTGTGAAGATGTGTGATAGTTAATTTAAACTTTAAAATTATAGCAGTAAAATATCAGTGCGCCAAAGGAAAAACCGAAATAACGAAATAACGCCTCAATTTTTTTAATTTTTGGTAAACCAAATGAAGTTGTAACGTTTGAACGGTGACACTATAGTCTTATGGCTCTTAGTTCTGAATCAAAAGTTGAAACCCTCGGAAACCAAAGCAGCCCCATCATCAGTAACATGGACAGCATTTGTATTATAAGCTATTTTTACCTTTGGCATAAACTATATGGGGCTGCAAAGCTTGCACAGTAACACTGATTGTGTGGAGTTCATCAGCTCTGAGTCGGAAGTGGAAACTCTCGGAAACCAAAGCAGCCTCATCATCAGTAACATTGATAGCATTTGTTCTTTAAGCAATTTTTACCTTTGGCATAAACTGAGTGGGGCTGCAAAGTTTGCACAGTAACACTGGTCGTGTGGAGTTTAACAGCTCTTAGTCGGAAGTGGAAACACTTTTAGATTAGAGCAGCACAATCACCAGTGACGTCAACAGCGTTTGTTCTTAAAGCTAATTTACCTTTGGCATAAACAGAGTGGGGCTGCAAAGCTTGCACAGTAACACTGGTCGTGTGGAGTTCATCAGCTCTGAGGCGGAAGTGGAAACACTCAGAAAGCAGAGCCGCTCCATCATCAGTGACGTCGACGGCAGCTGTTCTTCGAGCTCTAACACCTCTGCAGGCTCGTTCTTGAGTGACTCGTACTACCATCTCGCGTCTGCTTGATGATGGGTCCATCTGAGGAATATTGTGATGTTAATGAAAGCTAGGTCGTGGTAGATTGGGTAGACCCAAGAAGTGCTGGCTTGACGACGAAAGGGGTGATTTGCTTGCAAACTACCTTACCAAACAGGATGACAAAGATCTTGCGAAGTGGAGGCGTAAAAGTAGAAAAGTGGACCCTGGGCTCTCGAGAGGGATATATGCAACCGGGAATATGGCTCGGATGTTGAATGAAGATGGCTCAAAGAAATAAACATTTGTACCTACATTGCACTAAACCACTAATTATGCAAAACATTTACTGATTTTTTTAATCAGGAAATGAATCAATACATTTTATCTGTTTTTCCGAAAATCAAAGAATTTCAATGTTGATTGAACTAACTAATTCTAATATGCCTTCTATATGAATTCGTTCAATCATAGTTAAAGCTCTATTGAGTCGAAAACTAAAGCTAATTCTTAAGAAAATATTTCAAGTAAACTCAACAAGTAAATTACTACAAAAGAAATAAATATTGAATAATTTCCTCTAACTTCAGTTTTACTCAACCATGAAGCGAATAAAAGACCAAATATTGTATTTTTCTATGAAAGAAAAATAAAATATGTTTAACATTTCGCAAACAGCGTGTGGGTGTAGATACAAAATTCTAAAACAAAGAACTTTGTGTTGAAGAATTGTGTATCTAGTTTTTTTTGATATCAAAGATAGATTATGCATTTATTCGTTCCCACACATTTTTTGAAATATTTGAAGACTTAAAGGGCACAATCAATAAAGTTTATAATACGTAAGCTTTAGACAAAATTTGATCCAAGCGACGAAACGATGTCCGTTTATTAACAAATCAGCAGTGTTTTCCCAGTTTTAGCATTTTGAGCAGGGCCCTATTATACAACGATTTACAATCTCAAGTCGAAAAACATAACCCTCCGGTAAAAATATGTTCATACCTTGCTGCCTGGTAACCGCAGAAACCTTGAGAATTGGGAATTCCCTTAGAGCCCGTCCTAAAAGGAAACCTTACGCAAAATTCTATGTTTCAAGATCCTATGATTTGTGTACCTTTTTTCTCATTTTAAATCGTCGATATCCGATATTAGGGAGTTACAAGAATCTTAGTTTCAAAATACATTGAGACGAAATAGTCTCTCGTTATTTCCCTTTGTTACGAACTTGACATTCAAGTACTAATTACTGTAACGATAGAACAAAGAGTTGGATAACACAATTAGTTTAATGGTAAGGGTTTCAGCCCTTAATTTAGTTCCAGTAACCAATCAAACAACATATAAATTAAATATACGAGAGCGAAGTCTAGGGACCTCGGCGCGTGTCTTGTCGAGGTGTCTGGTGATCTGGTGGCTTTTTCGCTCAGAGGGTCAGTCTGGCCATCAAGAGGGGAAATGTTGCCAGCCTTCTGGGAACGATCCCTCGGGAAGACGCGCTTGAGGATGTTTTTTATAATAATTTTGTAATTTTATTCTTTTTTATTTTATTTTTCTTTTGTACTTATGTTTTATTTTTATTGTAGTTTGTATTTTGTTTGACCCAATAAAGAATATACAAGTAAATTTAAGAACCTACCTAATGTGCGAAATTCCAAGCTCTTAGCATCAAAGTTACATTTGGATGTCAAGTTTGTTACAAATATCGTCATTGGGATATGTATTTTAAAGCGATCTCTACTTAGAATATCATATGGAGTAAAACATTTTTGCTGAAAGGCCTAAGCTAATAAATTCCCAATTCTGTATTGATTCTTGGTTTAATAAAACCTTTTGTCGGAATTTAATAATAACGTATTTGGGATCTTTTTGTCAGCAGTCGAGTTTGAACTTTGGATGAAAAGGAGATGAATTCATAATACCTAACATTGAACAATCGCTATGTAGCGCTTGAATTGTAATTTTGCACTGAAAAGTGAAATAAACGACTGGATTTAATACAGTAGCAAAAAATACCTATTGTAAGTATTAAGCCACGTTTACATTCAGAAAGGTTGATTGAAACTTAGCAGGTTCTTTGTGTTAAAAGCCAATCACGTCATTAGGCGAGAAACTTCGTTCAGTCGTCAGTCGAACATCCTACGATTCCTACGTGACCCATTCCACAGCCACACTCAGACTTGCGAGTATTTTTGCTGCCAAGAGAGAATGGCGATCATTCCTGTATTTTGTTTTTTTTTTTGTGGTCTAGTAAGTAGGTATATTTTGAGAAAGTCTTATGTATTAAGGAAGTGATAAGTTGGAAGACAATAGATTTGTTTTACAAACCCCACACCATGCAATAGGTAAACGAGAAATATTTGTTTTTTACTTTTCGTGTAGGGGTGGTACCCAAAAATAGTTTTTTTTGCGAACCATTTTTTCGGAGCAATTAAGTCAAAGTTAAATTACTTTATCCATTTGGATGCTTATGTATATTCTGTACAAAGATCACATAGACTTAAAAACTATGTTAGGATTTGTGCCTTCGGAACGCACCCACCAATAAGAAGAAGGCACAAGAAACTCATGGAGGATTTTATATTAATGTTTTTAATATTATATGAATATAAAATATTATTAATATATTTAAACCAAATTACAGTCTTCTAGTTCTAAGGTTTCTGAACTAAAACAGACAGACGGATAGACTTATCGAAGCTATTGTTGATGACTAAGCCCTAAAAAAGAAGACAAAACACAAAATTTGATGCAGAATAATATTAATTTGAGTTTGTTATTAGTACGGGCTAAATACAAAAATTGTACGAGGCCATTCCTGAAAAAAAACTTACCTTCATTCCTCGTGCTTCAATAACAGTCACGGTGAGACGATGCAGGTTCTCATTATAGAGTAGGGACACCAAAATTTCACCCAAGTCTGACGTCGGCTCTTGACAATCCTTGAAAATAAATATTCATTAACCTTATTACAAAGGGAATCACTTCGTTCCTGAATATTTTAGAAAATGGTGGCTCGAATTTAGCTTTAAATAAGAATACAATTTTGTATTTGATCAAACAAATGTTTTTGTTTGAAGTTCATTATGTTTTGTTTAATTTTAATTAGGTTTTTCCATACTAATATTATAAAGAGTAAAGATTTTTGTTTTTATGTTTGTAACGAGGCGGGTCGCTAGTATGTAATAAAAAGGCCAATCATGCTTATGTTAAAATGTGGTCTTTATTATATTAGTGTAGATGTAACCAAAATACCTAATTATGTTTAAGTATCTTGTTAATTGGGATTAAAGGTCGCTGCATACGCAACGTGTAATTTTGCTCGTGCCGGATAAATTCGGAAGGAAGAAAACCTACTCCGGAAGGACCCGTTCCGCACGGTACGTGACGTACGATTTCTCGTTACGTGTACTTTGTTACTTTTATTTTTATACGAAACGATGTCAAGAAATCGTCACGTTCCATCCGGCACGAGAAAAAACACGTTATGTATGTTTAAGACCACGATCACGTTATGTACGATGCACGTCACTTCTCCGTCCTGTCCTATTTGTCCCAATACCCTTTAATTGGGGTGATATAGTTACTTTTTAGTGTTTCCTAAGTCCATGTAATAACTAACCTATAAGTGTTTTTTTTTTTAATTTTCTTATTGTTTGTGCCAGTGTTTAGTTTCAGTTACTAGATACTTTAACGGACTTGACTTGTTTGACATTACCTTTTTCTTTATTTTAAGAACTTTTGACATTTTATTTTATTTGTTTTTATTATTTCTAATTTATTGTAATGAAGGCTTTTGTATCTCTATGTACAATCCATGGTTAAAAGTCTTTGCCCACCGTAACGTTTACAATCCTGTATCGAACCCACGTCGGTTGGTGTAGCGAGTGACGGCTTGTACCACTCGGCCAACTAAAGACATAGCTAACATGTTAAAAAAAAAACAGCGCACTCTGGGAGTGCAGGCAGAAGTGAAAACTGTATATCTGTGTAAAATCTCATCTGTCGCGCTGTATATCTGTGTAAAATCTCATCTGTCAAATCTCATCTGTCGCGAGAACGGCTGAAAATGCTCACCCACAAAAGTGCCCAACGCGCCATAAGAAGTTTTCACTTCAAAAATAATAATAGTGTGAGTACTTTTAATTCAAGTAGGTATTTAAGTTTGTGCGTAACGTCTATTACCTAGAAGATCGTCGTAACTCCAATACTTGTTGATAGTATTATTGTAGCAAACTGATCATTTACTTATGACCCATACTGTACATAATTTGTTTATTATAATTAGAAAGTCGTCTTTACTAACCTTTTCAACATCCAGTTTGTATAGTTGAGGTTCTTCATCAGGCGCAACTCCTTCTAATTCAGTCAAAGGTAGTATGATGTGACCAATTAACTGTTTCCCTTTACCCACTCGTCCGACATCAACTACGGATAGCTTTAGTGTAATACCTTCTATTTTGCCAGGTGGAATCTGTGGATAAACGGAACAAACTGTTATAAATCCCAAGTGAATGCGATGCGTACGATAAATAAATGAGAGTGTCTATTGTCTCTAGTTCCCCAACTAGGACAAAGTCAAAAAGAGGATAATGTTTCTACTAGCTATTACCGGCTACTTGGTACGTGGTAGTTTTTAGTATATAAAACATTACTTCCACGCGTACGAGGGTCGCGGGCAACAGCTAGTAAAAACTAAAGTAAAAATAAATAGATATAATTCATAAGTTTTTTTTTCGTTATGAAATATAGCTTCTTTCTATTTTTATAATAGTAGAACTACCACTTCAAACTTATGAACGAAAGTTTTGATCAAAAAGTCTGGACAGATTAGCTTTGAAATATTTTAATACAAATTGGCTACTTATTTAAAGGCCTGAAGCTATAAACTTTATAAAGTTCTTTGAAAACGTTACGTTGACCTAAAATATGTTTACTTGACTTATACCTATATGAAATATGAATGTTTGCAACAAATCTGTAGGGTTTATTATCCTGGAGAACAGTATTGCAGGACATTTTTAACACTGCGCCATCTAGTCTCAAGCTAAGTAACATAAGCTTGTATTATGGTGACCAGATACCGAATAGAATAGGTACTTATATACTTTTCTTTGTACATATTATACATCAAAACCAAAAGACCAAAACCTCTACTAGTCCAAAACCGAGACCCAAACCTAGACCTAGTCTTAGTCTAGTCCTGGACCTAGTCCGAGACCAAAATCTATACTAGTTATTTGTTTCAGGCGGGAATCGAACCCGTAATGTTCTGTTTTGCAGGCGTGTGTTCGCCCGTCGCATTACAGAGGTCGTCAAAACATTAAATAACTTTGAAAATTCGAACATATTATAATGATAATTTTGAAGTTGTTTCAAAATCAGTAGTCAGCTGTTTCTTGAATGTCTTAACATTCATAAACCCTACAGTTTTAACTGTTAAATCTGAACTAATTAAAAAAAATAGCCCATATCTTTTTATCGTGTTGACTCAGGACCTTCATTTTTATACACCTAATAAGAACTATAGACCTCAGTATCTGGTATGAATATCAAGTTGCTCCACCCGTTCCTGAAAAAATCGGTGGTGACAGATATTTAGACAGACGGACAAGAAAGTGATCTTATAAGGGTTCCTTTTTTATACCTTTTGAGGTACGGAACCCTAAAAAACAAAATAGTTAACGTTGTTAGCATAAACGTGCCTTTGTTATTTTGTCCTTAGGTTATTTTACTTGTAACCAAGCTCTAGGTGACTTTCGTGCGCATACCTACATAGTTAGGATTCTAAAGGTACAGAATTGATTTATACACTCAAGCTACGAAGCTGTGAGAATTGCTTTACAGGAGAAAGCACTATAGTGCTTCGTAATAAAGCTCATGTTGCACGAAAATGGGTTACGTGCAAATTTAGGTTCTGACTTATCACTATCACTACATATTATAAAACAAAGTCGTTTTCTCTGTCCCTATATCCCTATGTATGCTTAAATCTTTAAAACTACGCAACGGATTTTGATGAGGTTTTTTTTAATAGATAGAGTGATTCAAGAGGAAGGTTTATATGTATAATACATGCGTAATATAGCCGTGGGTCGCTAGTGATAAATATAGAAAACAACGAAAATGTACCAGGTAAGAAGAAGCGTGTTATGCTATACTTAAAATACGTGGAGCCACAAAAGTTATGTAAAAATAGACCACTCAATTACACCACAGCCTGTTTATAATTTGATAAAATGTCAACGATCCATTTAATCATATGATGCCAATAAATCATTTTGAAAGCCTATCGGTAAAGCTCGCGGTGTGACGAGAGTAGTAAGATATTGTCTGTTCTACTCCACTTGGAGATTTCCGCTTATTCAGCGGACGTTCGTCCGCTTCATTTCGCTCAATCTCCAAGTGGAGTAGAACAGACAATATCTTTTAGGAAAAATGCATAACCCGTAGGGTTTATCATACGTACGAACAGTATCGTCTTTTTCCAAAGCATTACTCTCAAAGAAATGACATGTTCGTTAGTAAACGCTAATCATACCTACATATTATTATCTACGGTTAAGAAACTAACCCATGTTAATCTCGAGTGCGAGGTAAGTTTGTAACTCGTCGTATCACAGAAAGCTATTGTGTTCTATGATCGAACTCATATTACCTACCTAACTTAATGACGTATGACCTTATACTTTGCACTCAATTATATTTCAATGCAGGTATAAAAAAATATTGTGTGACTTTAAGCTTTTAACCACATCTTAGACATGACAATTATTTAATTAGTGAGTGTATTTTAAATAAACAATACCAAACGAATGTTCGAATTATTATTATAACAGGTGTGTAAGTAATGAAAATTTATCCAAAAACATTTTTATTAACTTTACAACAATGATCAGATTTTTAATTATTTAGTGTTTCTGTCTTACTAAAATAGAAATGAATGGTATCATTCTGCATACAGGAAATCTGAAACAAAGAACATTTATGTTATGTTTAATATGATACAGGTGTTATTAAAAAAACCTAAGCTGGAAGGTATATACCTAATTTATAAATTTGACCTTGAATGAAACTAATTCAAAAAGACATTATATAAAATATTATAATTATCAAAAACACGTCAGCCAAATTTACAAAGTTAGAGAAGTTTAGGGACTTTAAAAATTCATAACACATAAACACTAGTAAAATTAGAAAACTTCAAAGAAATCAGTATAACTCTTCCTCATATTATTATCTTAAACGTGAACTATCTTGACGACCCAGTTGACACAATGGTCACAATGCCGGACTGTCAAACATATGGTTGCAGGTTCGATTCCCGCCTCAGACAAGTATTTATGTTTAGATATTTGTCTGTGGTCTGGTTGTTTCTATGTATTATAAGTATATATTTACAAAAGAAAAGTATACAAGTAGTATATCCGTTGTCTAGCACATACAAGTCTAGTTACTTAGTTTGAGGCTAGATGGCGATGTGTGGAATGTCCTCCAATATTTATTTATTTATTATTATTTTATCTATTTTCGCAGTTAGTGATTCATTCCTTAGATCCCGAACTAGTAATAGATTAATTTCAGAATTAAATGTATTGACCGAAAAATATAATGAATTCAACTAGGATTTCTTTACCTACCTTAAACAAGAATCTAATTAAATAAGGTACTTACCGTTCGTTTTAATGTAGGTAAGTACTTAAAATGTCATCAAGTTATGAAGATACTGCTGTAGGTATTCCTATTTATTTAGGATGAATCCATTGGTACCTGTAAAAATAAAAAAGGAGATAAGTAAATGGCGTAAACATTATTATATAAATAGGTTTACTTGATTTTTATTCAATGTTATTTATTAGTGAAAATCTTTTTTTTTTTTTTAACCTCTTTTAAGTGTGAGATAAACACTTGAATAATAAAATCTATTCTACGTTGTTTTCTAATTCCTTTTGTAAAAAAAAAAAAAAAAACGATACAAAATGAAATAAAGTATCAATGTAAAAAGTATAATCAAATAAGGATACGAACATAAGTATTAATAGCTGTGAGGTACTTACTTTGTTTCCACATAATATTTTTATCACTTTTATTTACACAGGTTTATATAGTTTATAAACTTTTAGGTAGGCACAAGACTTCATATTATAATTAAAAACATAACCCTTTTCTTACAGTCGTAGTCGGGTAAAAATATGAAACACGACTCGTCATAACAAGTTGGTCCCACGATTTGTCGTTCACACCAAAAATGCTTTGTCGACAAGTAAGTTATCAGAAAGTAAACAAAACGATGAAGTACGTTGTAGTATTGCTACGTTGATTATTTTATACAATAACTAGTCATGCCTCGCGGATTCGACCACATAAATTTTAAACATAATGATCATGATGGGGATACCGGAATAAAAAGTACATTAGTAGGCTACAAGTTTGTTTGAATTTTATTAAATATATATGACGACCCAGTTGGCACAATGGTCACCATGCCGGACTGCCAAATACGGGGTTGCGGGTTCGATTCCCGCCTCAGACATGTATTTATGCTTAGATATTGTGTCTGTGGTCTGGTTGTTTCTATGTATTATAAGTATATATTTACAAAAGAAAAAATATATAAGTAGTATATCCGTTGTCTAGCACCCATAACACAAGTCTAGTTACTTAGCTTGGGGCTAGATGGCGATGTGTGGAATGTCCTACAATAATTATTTGTTGCGCTAGTTGAACCGAATCAAGAACAAACAAACAAACTACCTTACACATTAAAAAAAATAAAACATTAGACGAGATTTCTAATGTTGCAGTAATATTGTAGAAATGAAACTTTTACAATTAAGTAATTAAGGATAAAGTTAATGAATATAAAACATTGTAAGTATGTAAGTACCTAATTAAGATTTTATAACAAATATTCGTAATGAAATTATACTTAGTTTTTAATACTAGGTAGAAATCTTACTTTAATTTTACCTATGCAAACCTAAGGTATGCTCTTATTTATTTTTAACCGACTTCAAAAAAGGAGGAGGTTGTCTTTTTTTCTATGGATGTTCGCGCATATCTTCTTTGTTTATCAACCGATTTTTATATTAAGTATATTGTCGTTAGTCACAATCGCAATTCACCAAAAATATTCTTTACACTTTGACCGTAACTCGAGTGTATTTGACAAAGAGATTAAACCTAAATATTATTAGAGTGGACATTAATATTACAAACGTCATACTAGACTGGATGATTTATTTGGGTGTAATATATGGTATAATAATAAAAGTTCTAATGATCATATAAGCTAATTTCATTTAAAATATAACGATTTAATGATTATAATGAATTATTGATATAATTTCATTTGCTTCTAGTAATATATTGAAAGTCTTTGACTTTAAGCTTTAAGCTATCGTTAGTTATATTTCATAAGGAACCTAATCACACTTAACATAGGAATCAAAGTACTTATTTGATTAGCACATAATTCCTTTTGGATTGGAATTAAAATTGCTGACACATTAACCTTATTTGCTATAAAATATCGAGCAAGTGGAATATTGAGCAATACAGTCACACATTTCATCGTGGTTCTACAATTGAAGACCAATTTCTACTGCCTTGAAGACTACTTGGTGCTGCCTGTGAAGGTCATTTGGTGCTGCCTGTGAAGACTATTTGGTGCTGCCTGCGAAGGTCACTTGGTGCTGCTTGTGAAAACTGTTCATCGATTTTGTACTAAATATGTGAGTTAGTGAGTGTCATTTTTGTAGATTTAAAATCTTCGAGGTTCTTAGATTCTAATTCTGTTTTTATTTTTTTCAAGGTCGGACATCGAATATTATTCAGAGTGTGAAGAACCGACGCCAGCGCCCGCACCGCTGCCACCACAGCCGTCTGACAAGAAACCTGTCAAGACAAAAAGACCATCATCATCATCTTCATCCTTGAAGCGCAAGAGTGCACCAGTGGAGTAAGTATTGTTCTTTGTAGATTTGAAAAACTTTGATTTAATGTTCAAAAAATTATTAAACTTTTTTTTTTTTTTTTTATTCAGATCGGACACAGAATTTGCGACATCAAAGTCAAAAACAGCGCCATCGACATCGTCAAAGCGCAAGATAGCCCCAGTGAAAAACGTTGCTGCCTTGTCCAAGCGTCCGACGACGCTGCTTACACCTCCAGATTCAGAACAGCAGAATTATCCGTGGTACGTATTAATTAATGTAATAATTACTTAAATAAGTACTTTATTGGTTTTTTATTCCACAAATGGGTTCTTCTTATGTAGAATACTACTTAGCATCACGTAGATTATCAGCTTATTATCATTCAAAAATAAATATTAGGTACTATCTTTAATACAATGGTGTATTTATTGCTTGTTGTACTTACACTGTTTGTCTTTATTAGTGACATGAAGTTTCAAAGTAGACGGAAAGAAAATATTCATCTCTGTGTATTAATCACTAAGAAAAAAGTTGTTGTCATTTTAAACATATTTTTTTATTTTTTCATTTTCAGGTGCAAGCAACAAAAGGACATATTTGCCCTGATCAAGGAGGATGAAAATACAAATACAAATACAAAAAAGAACTCGAAAACGCCCGACGTAAATGTGTCTTCATTTTGTATGAGGGTTAGCGGTGGTCAGACTAGACGCACAGTAGGAATTACCGAAGGTGAGTTTTATTGTGAATTAAAATTGTACAATACAAACGACTACAAAAATACAGCGCCTGAAGTACGATATAAAAAAGCTCTGACATCTGTAAAATTAAGACTGGACGAAAATTGTCGCGAGTGGTGGGCGCTACAAGATTTTTTAACCACAACTTTTAAGTTGTTCGAAGGTTCAACCACTGTTAAATTCAACGATAAAGATTAATTGATAATATTATTAATCATTTTTATCGTTGAGATTTAACATTCAAACAACTTAAAAGTTATGGTTATAAAATCTTGTAGTTAGAGCGTATTTCAGGCGGTGAATTCTGGTAGTCGTTTGTATTGACCAACTTTAATTCAACATAAAATTTGTCTTCTGTACTAATACGGTGTGCCTAGGTAAGAGTACAAGTTTTTTTTTTTTTTTTTTTTTTTTTTATAACGTACTATTAGGTTTGCGGAAAGAAGAAAATAATTGTATAAAAAGTTCAAGCTTTGCTTTAGGGAAGTCTTTGATAGTAACGGTTGCTATTCCAACAAACTCGCACTACGTAATCAAACTGTTCTTGTGAGACTTAGACATTATTTTGTTTAATTAATTTCGTTTAGGTAATTAATTCTGTTTAATTCATTTGACTTTATAATCAAGTAGCAATTAAAGTTTGTCATTGGACTTTTATAGTAGCTAATAAGTACATTTTTTTCTTTAGGCTCTTTTTATATTGTAGCAAGTAAATTTTCGGTTTGAATATAAATTTTTTTTTTAATTTATTTTGTTTAATAAATTTTGTGTAATTAATTTGGCTTTTTAATCAAGCAACAATTAATATTTTTCATTAGCCTTTTGTAGCAGCAAATAAGTACTTTTTTTTTTTATTATTATTAAGTAATTAAAAGTTTCTTTAGGCTCATTTTATATTGTAGCAAGTAAATTTTCGGTTTGAATATTAAAAATTTTGATTACTAGAGTATTTAATAGTATTTTTATTTTATTTGAGTATAGTATTCCTAGATTTCTTGTATAGTAAAGATCTTAATTAACAAGTTTTTAGTTAGTTAGTTGTTTCGCAATGAAATACTGTACAGTTTGTAACACGTCTGTAAGTAGTAGGTGTTGGATAGGTCATGTACGAAGTAAAGTACATAAACAAAACGTTCTAAGTGAAACACAAAGCGATGGTATAGAAGTAGTAGCATCTGCATTTCAGAGTCGTATTATATCTTATCGAATAGCTGCACAAGATACAAATGAACATTCTATGGTCGTGTTTTTAGATTCTATACGAAACAAAGTAAAATTTCTTTTAGATGAATGTATAAAAAAACATATTTGTGTCAAAGTTAACTTTGAATTGTTTTCAAACTTTTTATTGTTTAAAAATAATGAACAAGCAATTAAATCTTTTAATACTAAGAATATAAATCTCTATGGAAATTATGATTTTGAAACTCTGTATTCTAATATAATCGATATAATACGAACAAAAATTGATCACTTTCAAGAACAAGATTCGGGTTGGACTTTTCTTAACTGCTTGCATATTGAAATAAATGTCAATAAATATCAACCGTTGCACGGTTCCACATACATTGAATTGCCACAATTTATCAAGAAAAGAAAAGCATGTCTAAATATTTGTAATAAAGATGAATATTGTTTTCTCTGGTGTGTACTTGCCGCCCTCTATCCAGTTAAAAGTCACCCAGAAAGAGTATCAGCATATCTTAAGTATCGAGAGACGTTAAATATTAAAAACATGACATTTCCTGTGAGTTTTAACGATATTAAAATATTTGAAGAAAATAATCCAACATTAAGTTTCATTATTTTTGGTTTTAAAAATAGATCTATTACAGGACCGTTTTATAAATCGGAAACCCATAAAAAAAATAAGAGAACAATCCACTTACTTTTGATAGAAAATAATACAAAATCACACTATTGTCTTATTAAGAATTTATCGAGGCTAGTGAGGTCTCAAATTTCAAAACATACTTCACGAATTTATTTTTGTGACACTTGTCTGGTATTTTTTAAAACGGAAAATGACGTCGAAAATCACACCTGTAACGGTGTTGTCACCGTACTACCAGAAAAAGGGTCGGTAATTAAGTTCAATAATTATGAGCGCAAACAAGATATACCTTTTGTAATTTATGCAGATTTTGAAACTATGCTACAAAATGTAAACGAATGCAAATCAAAAACTCACAGCACACACACTAGTACTACACAGAAACATGTACCAATAGCCTTCGGATATAAAATTATTTGTTCTTTTGACCAGACTTATAATAAATTTGTTATGTATCGAGGACTTGATTGTATAGATAAATTTATTTCCTCTCTCTACCAAGATGTTCGAGACATTCATGCAATTTTGACAAACAGAAATGTTTCCATGATTTTTAATGACAATGATGCAATCGATTTTAAGAATTCAGTTCGTTGTCACATCTGTCAGAATTTTATATACGGAGATAAAGTTCGAGATCACTGTCACCTTACTGGTCAGGACCGTGGGGCAGCTCATAGCATATGCAACTTGCAGTATAAAATTCCAAAATTTGTGCCATTATTTCTTCATAACTTAGCCGGATATGATGCACACCTATTTATAACCAAACTTGGTGACGCGCCTGGTTGCATAAAAATAATTCCCAAAACGAAAGAAAATTATATTTCTTTTACAAAGTTTATTCCAATTTCGAGAGACGAGTTTGTTCAGTTACGATTTGTAGATTCGTTCAAATTTTTAGGAACGAGCTTAGAAAAACTAGCCAAAACCATAAAACCCAATGAATTTAATCATTTACGCAGCTGTTTTCCACACGAGAATGAATTTGCTCTTCTAACACGCAAAGGCGTTTATCCTTACGAGTATATGAATACCTTGGAACGATACAATGAACAATCTTTACCTCCTAGAGAAATGTTTTATAGTACTTTGAACAATGAGCATATATCAAATGAAGATTACGAACATGCACAAATAATTTGGAAACAGTTTAATATTAATGATTTAGGCCAGTATACTGATTTGTATTTAAAAACTGATGTATTATTGTTGACCGACATATTCGAAAAATTTAGAAAAACTTGTAAGCACTACTACAATTTAGACCCAGCTTTTTACATAACCGCACCAAGTTTGTCTTTCGATGCTATGCTCTATAAGACAGGCATTGAGTTAGAATTAATAGACGACTTTGCAATTTTAGATATGATACAAAGTGGGATACGAGGGGGTGTGGTTATGGCCTCACACAGATATGCCAAAGCAAATAACAAATTTATTTCTAACTACAACCCTTCGATACCAGAATCGTATATAATGTACATAGATTGCAACAATCTTTACGGATACAGTATGTGTCAAACATTGCCTCTGTCAAATTTCAGATTTCTCAATCAAACTGAGCTTGATAAACTAGACGTGAATAACGTTTCTGATGATGCTGAGTTTGGCTTTATTTTAGAAGTTGATCTCATTTATCCCAAAAAATTACATCGGTTACATAATGATTTACCTTTTTGTCCTGAAAAAGATATTCCGCCGGGTGGAAAACATGAAAAGTTGATTCCGAATTTATATGATAAATTTAATTACGTTATACACTATGTACATTTAAAAACGTGTATAAAACATGGATTGATTTTAAAAAAAATACATCGCGCTATAACGTTTCATCAGAGTTCATACTTAAAGCAATACATTGATCTTAATACAAGTTTGCGACAAAAAGCAACATCCTCTTTCGAGCAAGACTTTTTCAAGTTGTTGAATAACAGTGTTTTTGGTAAAACGTTGGAAAATAATCGGAAAAAAGTCAAAGTTGAATTGGTAAATATATGGAATGATGAAGAAAATAAAACTAAAAAACGAAAAAATGCTGAAAAATTGATCGCTAGCCCAAATTTTCACAGTTGTGCAGTGTTTTCGGATAGTTTAGTTGCAATTCAATTAAAGCCTGATCGCATACTGTTGGATAAACCATTGTATATTGGATTTACAGTCCTAGAATTATCAAAATCACATATGTATGATTTTCACTATTCTATATTTAAACCTTTCTATGGAGACAAGTTGAAAATGTGTTACACTGATACAGACAGTTTTATATATCACATTCAAACCGAAAATTTGTACCAAGAATTAAAAAAATATTTTTTGAAGTATTTCGATACTAGTAATTTTTCTCAAGATAATTATCACAACTTGCCAATAATTAACAAAAAAGTACCAGGTCTTTTTAAAGATGAAATGGGTGGAAAAATTATAATGGAATTTGTAGGTTTACGTTCTAAAATATACTGTATTAAAAATACTGAAACTGAAATAAAAAAGGCTAAAGGTGTAAAATCCTGTGTAATTCGTGATCTTAATATCTTAGATTATAAAAACACGTTGTTGACAGGAGATATACTACGCAGGAAGAATGTATTGTTTAATAGCATAAAACATGAAATATTCACGCGTTCTGTTAACAAAATAGCTCTCTCTAGTAACGATGATAAACGACTTATTTCTCGTGATAAAAAATCAAGTAGAGCTTGGGGTCACATTTCCATTCTTGGTATTTAATAGCAAATGTAAAAATATTAAAATAAATGTCTATGTTAAGTGAATCTATGTTAAGTTCAACTTTAAATATTATTGTATAATTTTTAGTTAGTAGTAAGATATTGTAATTTTTAGTCATAACTTTTATACCTAAATAAAATAATTATAACACCAAATAGTCTCATTTATTTAACATTCTATACTTACTTACACTACAATCAAAATGATACCATTCAGCATAAATGCACGTGCGCATCGACCGACAGGTCTGTGCATGATTTTGCTGAATAAACGAAACCTATAACACACATTGTTAGATTATTTCATTATTCTTCACTTGTACGTTACAGAGATTACACGAGCTTTGAGCTAACATCTTATCGGTAAGTTTAAAATTTTATGCCTGATGGTTTTTATTTGTCTATTTTTGTCATAATAATTTGTATTTTGTTTTTTGGTTTCAGATAATGACGGACTTAGCATTGGTAAACGATATCGAAACACCAGATGGGCTTTTTGGACTCAACACTCAAGACTTTTTCTTTCAATGCGCGCAAAATTTTCCTGATAATGATTATGATGAAAATGTGCCACTTACTAATTTGAAGAAAACTCCAAAGCGTCCAAAACGAAAATTAAAGAAGACAAGTGAAATTAAGAATCATCGGAGCAGCATGCAACGACGATCATCGTTTGTTTTGAACCGCGAGCCTTGCAAAGGGAGACGGTTAATACAGATAAAAATAATAGACATTAGTGGTGAAAATGGTGATAAAGAAAGTGATGTAGTAGTATCAGCTCAATACATAGTGAAAGAGTTTATGGACAGTATTTTAGATCAAACTGAGAGAGTGGTTAAAAATATATCAGAACATATTGTAAGTGAATCTTAATAATTATTATTTTTAGTTAGTACCTATAAGAAATTGTAATTATTTCTTTAATAAAGAAGACCTACATATTCAAATACTTTCTTTTATTTATAACTCGATTAGATTAAATTAAAATAAAACAAAAGTTATAAGGATTATATTGGTATATAATTAAAAAAAAAAAAAAATTATTAAGCTAAACACAGAGAGAATCAAAATGTTCACTTAAGTTAAATTCATTTTTGTTATCATTATACCATTTTTTCATGCACATAACATTTTTTAAAGCACACATTTTCTTATGATGAACACAATTAAATCTTAAAATAGGAATATCGTAATTATTATACAATTTTGAAAAATTTGGACATCCTAGCTTCTCTCCTATATCTATTATTACACAATTCTCACACAAATCCTTAATCCACTTTATTTTTTCGGTTCCTTTAGTTAAAACGTTTTTCATATTCAAGTATGGTTTCACAATTGTACGCTTGAATTCACTATAGTCGATGAAACCGTCACTCCAATAAATTCCGCGATTGGTCTCTATCCATCGCACTTGTTTCTTTTCTTCTACCGATAAGTGTTTAAAATGGTATGGGGGTTTCACAAGAAACGTTTGTGTACACTCATCTTTTATAATAGCAAATTCTTTTATAATAAAATTATTGTCTGTATCCTTGAATCCTTGTAAATCTACGATTACAAATTCACTTGTGTCAGGATACATATTTTTTAAGATATTTTCTTCACTATATTACTCAACGGTCTGTACTCGATAATGGAATCGTTTAAAATGAGACAATATGCAGCCGTGTTATCAGGTATCTCTGAATCGCATTCAATTTCTACACGTACACTGACTACTGGTCCAGACTTTAGGTTGTCACATTGTCTAGAACAGTCTATCACAAACAATGGAGCCTTTTCTTTGAATTGGGATGGGCTGAGCAGAGGTTCACTTCTACGACCATAGTAAGATTGCTGGAATCTAACATATTCCTCATATAATAAAGCATACTTCTGATCGCTAAAATTAACATTTAAATTTTCATATGGAAAATAGACAGAATTAAGATACACTTTGACATCTCTCAAATTACAATGATCGAATTGTGATATATCTTTATCTGTTAAGTTCTTTCTATTTGTCTGTAAGCCTAATATTACATATCGTGGTTTTTCAATCTGTGAGGATGTTTTAATTGACCAAGTATGTTTAGTTGTTTTTGGTAATAACGGATACTCATATAAATCCCAATTCCTAAAAGCCAAATGGAGGGGGCGATCTTTTTCTAATAGCTTTAATAGATGTACTTTTTCTTTGTCAGAAACCTTGATGTGCGGCACGCGCCAAACTAATTTATTAATTATAATGTCTTCAATAGATTCACCAGGTGGGATTTTCAAACAGTTTGAATTTGTATTACTGCGTAACAATACTAGTTCATGTTTACAATTCATAATAATTTTCTTATAATCTTCAGCAAAGCCTAAAATGTTACTCAGAGGTATTGAACAAGAAAAGTTTCCCCCGCGAGTTGTCTTTGTTCCATTAATATCCCAACCCCAAGCTTTTGCCATCTTAGCCTCGTTTTCATTTAAAGACAATAAACCTTTCATTGTTGTTGTCAATCCAGCGTTTTTTATTCTAACGATTTCCACTCCATTTAGTTCATAACGAATATCTTGGAACAGAAAAAGTATTGGATTATTCGTGAATTCCATAGAAGTGACTTTTTGCTTCGTGCCATCTTCTATAATGTTTACCGTTCCTTCTATGTAGAGGGTACTCGCTGATGGTAATATGTACAAATCCTGTTGATTGATAGGTATGCGAATTTCATCATTTCTGTTGAAACTGGTAACGTAAGGCTTATATGAATGATATTCAATACCATCTATGCTATTGTCGTATGTTGGTGAACTTGTTATTTCCAAAATACTCATTTTAATAGTCCAATTAATTTCAGAAATTGTTTATTTTGTTTGGTTATTTTAATATTTTTCTTAGTTGTTCCTTTTCGGATTGTTCGATGAGTACTGATGTGTTTTAAAATAGTGTTAGTATATTTATTAAAGTCTATCATTTTTCCTGATATGCATATATAATTGAACTTCTTCACCTCTTAGATTTATCAAATTATTATTAATATCTAATAATCTGATATTTATAGAACTTACGTTATTTTGATTGATAGGAAAATAAATTATATTTTTTGGTACTTCTATTATTCGATACCCTGGTGGGACGTTTGGAGCAAATTCATAAATTATGTGACTTGATTTTCCATTAATATATGATCCGCTTATTATATCACATTCGATTCTCACCACTGTCGTTGATAAAATGTTAACTGGAAGCTGCGACTCGTGTATTATATTAGCTTTAAGAGTTTGTTTACCAAATCCAAGTAAACTTCCAAGAGAATCATTCTTTTCGAAATGTATGTCTTTAGAGCAGAAAATGAAAGTTTTCAATGTGTTGTTATTGCAAAATAAATTTATATTAGTTCCATTTTTAATGTTTGATTTTAAATATTCAAAAATATCTTGGAGTTCATAAGCACCTTCTGGTATTTCTATGACTTCATTATTACCATAATAAAATTTGTTGTTTCTATTATCGATGTTAGGGATTGAATTGAATGTTGACAAATACAGCAGAGCGCATTCGTATTCCCCATCAAATTGCAATGGTGGATAATAAGTGGAAGACAAAATTGAGGTGCTACCAGTTATTGACAATGTGAAAGACATTTTACAAATGAAGGAAATAAAAACAAGTTGATAAATATATATATATATAGTCACAATACTTTATTAAAACATTTTACTTATATTTAATTAACACATTATATTTTCCCAAAATGCATTTAAAAACTTTAAACATAAATGTCCACAATTAGATGTATCAAAATTTTGATATCTACAATAGTTATATGTAATATTATAATTTAAATACTTTAACAACTCTATTGGAGGCTTTAAATCACCAAAGCTATCAAAATATTCACAATATTTGAACAGTTTGACATAGGCTACCCAATGAGATCCTTCATTTTCTGAACTATCTAAATTAACAATCGCACACTCAATATTTTTAGGCTTTGTTGGTAGTTCATTTCTCATGAAAACACCTCTAAAGTAAGGTATGTGATCATTAGCATATTTTAATATGTCTATATTAGTAAGAGCGCGCTTGGGTAACCATTTTATTAGTTTTTTGAACTTTTTACAAAAAGCCCATTACCTGTCTTGTAAGGTTTTATATATAAGCCTTTTCCTAAAGCAATCGATTCCATCATTCTATTATGACGTTGAGCTTCTTCTAAGTTCTTTTTAGCTGATTTATGATCTTGTACAGCCTTAGTTATTCCTGCAGCACCTCCAGCTAGTGCGCCAAGAGCTGATAGTCCAGCAAATATTGGAATAAGTGGTAAAATTCCACCTGTTTTTGGTAATGGTATAACACGAGGAACGCAAACTTTCTTCTTATTTTTAACAAGTTTTTTTGCAGCTAAATAAGCTTCTTTTATTGCTGCAGCGTCACTTTTTGGTTTAGACTTTCTCAATTTCTTATGTATTTTAGAAACAATTGACTTAAATGATTTTACGCCTGCACCGTGTTTAACTTTGGTTTTCATTACTTTTTTCACAAGCCATGAAGCAAGTTTTTCACCTGTTCCAGCATCTTTAGATTTCATTCTCTGTTTTGCCATATTTATGAGTTCTAAGTCAGCTCTGTGTCGATCTTCCAAACTAATTGAATTGTTATACGCTATATCGTGTCTCATACAAGCGTTATCAAGCTCATTAACTCCTTTATCTCCTCTTAAAAGTCGTTCTTTTAATCGTGTACCAGGTCCACAATAATTATATCCAGGTAAATGCAATTCAAACGGTAAGTTATTTATAATACTATTCACAAGTCCTCCACCGCGCATAGTTAAATTATAAATGAGATAATTTCTTTTGTCATTCTCAATTTTATATTATTATTATGAGAATACAGGATCATAAAATAGCTTGTTTATCAATCCAACTATTTTCAGTTATAGGTAAACCTAACCATTTGACAAATAGTTTATTACCTTTTTTTCTTAAAACTTTTTCAATAAGGTACACATTAGAACAGTTTGTTTTCTGAAGTTCTTGTTCATAAAAACGCCCCAATATCGGTTGATGGTGTAGATCTTCTATTGAATATGTAACTGGTTTAGAAAGATGGACTTTTTTAACTAAAAACAATTCCGTAGACCAGTTGGGAGTATATCCCTTATCAAAGCTGCCTTTATATTTACTTATACGAACATGATCACCAATCTTTAGTTTACTAGTTTTCGACAGTTTATTATTAGAGTTTTGTGATTTTACTATATTTTTCATAACTTTACTTTGGTTTGACTGGTTTACATATTTTGGTTTATATTTTATTGTTCGATGTATTGTATCATTATATGTTGTTATAACACTTTTCAGTGGCTCACCAATCCATTTGTAATTACCATTAAAACTAAAAAGTTTATACAACTTATTTTTCAGTGTCTTTATTAGTCTTTCAACTATAGAAGCTTTTTTAATAGAGTATGTAGAGTAATGATTTATGTTATTCTTAGTCAAAACTTTTTTAAATTCATTGTTATAAAATTCTGTGCCCATATCAGTTTGTAAATTCTTTGGTTTTCGAAGATTTTTCACCAATAAGGTACTAAATGCATTTGATATTTCAGTTTTAGTTTTAGATTTAACAGCAATAGCCCAAGAAAACTTAGAAAAACAATCTATTACCACTAAAATATAACAATACCCATTGTTATACCTTTTTAAGCTTTGAAAATCAATGAGATCTGCTTGCCATAAGTCATCGATTCCTTTTAATACTACAGATCGTCGATTAAAATTCTTGCGAGCAGCTTTATGAATTTCATTAACAATTTGAAGTTTACTCATTTTTTATCCTTTATAAATTGATTTAACTCAGTTTTTGTACAATAATCTGCTTTAATAGTATCAAAGTGTTCTTTTACAACCGTCTTTAAAGCATTAACTATTGTATAATGAACTGCTTGCATATTATCAAAGTGTTCCTTTACAACTGTCTTTAATTCATTTACTATTGTTTCAAGCTCTTGCTTCTTTATATACATTTCATTTTGTCTATCAACATATTCTTTGTTGACGGCATCGGAATCTTTAAATGGAATTGAAACACCAGTCAATCTTGTGTTATGTAAATCAAAATCTCCGCTTTCAGTTCGCATCAATACCTTATCAAAGTTTTCTAAAACATCAGGTGAATGTCGTCGTCGTCGTTTATGAATGTGATTTCCAAACTTATCCATTATTGAGGACTGAACAGTTTAAGAGATGTAGTTGAAATGAAATATTTTCAAGAAAGGAATGCTATTTATTAAGGTATAATCCCGTTTTCTCGCAGTTCTTCTATAATAGATATGATTTCATTATCCAATCCAGTGTTACCTGCACCTTTTGAGGCAATCAAAAGCTTTAATCTTTCAATTAGTTCATTAGGATCATCCCAGTAAACGTAGTCAACATTTTTCTTCCATGTCTTCAACAGTGGTAAACCTTCACCTTGATATTCAGGTTGGCTACTGTCAGTACTAACTGAAACTTTACGGAACTTGAAGAGCGGCTTTATGACATTCAAGTACTTGCGACCCTTGTTACTTTTGATTGGTTTATTTGGATTGTAATCTCTTCGATGAGCATTTGTTTCTATTAACATTAACTTATAATGAATCAAATCTTCATCAGTTACTGCTTCTAAATTAGGAATTTTTTTAAATATTAATTCGTTTAATCCATCTGTAATTTTATACTTCTTCACACCGACTTGAATAAAACCATCAGACACGATCACACGTGAAGATCCCATCATGAGTTTACCGCGTTCATGTCTCACACCAAACGGAACATTAGCAGAACCACCTAAAGCTTCCGAAGTAGAGGACCATGAAGAAATGTCTAAACTTGCGCTTTTAAACGATTCCTCTCCTTCATCGGATTTAACTATGTCATCATCATCATCAACATCATCGTCATTATCACAATCCTGTGATTCACTAGATTCTTTTGGGTTTAATATATTAAATCCAATGTTAGATTGTCTCTTTAGAGTTTTATCACTGTCTAATGGACTTGAAGTCTCAAAGTTAATATCACTTTTTAAAGCTTTGGGAAAATTTAATGACTTTCTTTTGTCGGGAGATTCTATTAATAAAGAACTGTCAACCATTTTATTAAGGGGGTCTGTAATTGGTTTAAAAACTGATTCCAATATATTACTCTTTTCCGTTTCAATATTTCGCATCTTTCGAACCTTCTTTTTAACAGCTTCTGCAGCTTCCACAATTTGTTTTTTTAGATTTTTTTCCATTATATTAACAGACTTTGATTGAACTATTGTCAGTATCCTTGCGAAATGAAGGAGTGAGTTATATATTCAGCTATTTATAGTAGATTTCTCATTCCAATTAATTATTTATTTAGAAATACTATCGAATAAAAATCACCTAGAGAGCCACAACATGACCATAAGCATCGAAACATGCATTCAACCTTCCCTTTAAAAGCATCTGCAAATCGTTTTTTAGATTTTTTTCCCATTATATTGGACTCTATTGGTTGTAAGTATTCTCACAAAATGATAGTTTGAGTAATATTTTCAGCTATTTATATGTAAAGGATTAGAAATATACTTAGAAAATAAAAATCATTTATTCACTTATTCGTTTATTTAGAAATACAATTTAATAATTTTGTCGAATTGTTTTCTACATATTGGACATTTAACTTCAAGCGATAGAGAACACTCCGCACAAGCCACAGCATGACCACAAGGTATGAAACATGTATTTACTTCTTCTACTACACAAATTTTACAAATAATTGGTGATGACATTGAGCTGGCTTTTAAATGTAAAGATTCCGATTTAAATTCATTGCACTTTTCTTCTTTTTCATCATTATTTAATACACTTTTCACATAGTCTTCTCCTTTCATTACCAACACATACGGGCATTTGTCAAACCAACGCGCATGCTCTTCCCATGGAACATCTCTGGGACTCCAATCTTTAAGTCTTCCATCACAGTAAAAACAGATAACTCTGTCGCTCCTTCCAGTATAAAAAAATCCAGCTTCAACCATTTCTTGTGGTTTTTGATTTAAGCCTTGTGGCCAAGTAACAAAGCTCCTTAATCGTTCCTCTTTGTTGGAAAAACGGCGATACATAGGAATGTAAGACATAATTTAATGATGTAATATAAACAAAACGCTCACAGAACTTGTGTTTTGAGCCACGACTTAACAAGCAATGATTCATAATGATAGATCAACGCTCTATTTTGTCAACTAATGAAATGTAACAAACGTATCAAATTTCTTCCGATAACATCCTTTGTTCTTTTCACAGTCCTTGTTTATTACAACATAACTGTAGGGTTCTTTCCATATATGTGCACACATTTCCCTGAATTCCTGCCATGACATATCTGTATTGACGTGTTCATCATAAATGTGTCTCATGTTTATATCATCTTGCTTGAAAATAATTATTAAATTTGCATTATCTCTCACTAGCTGTTTTGGTATTTTACTATATGTTTGGTTTAAGTAAAAACAGTCTATATATTTATGTCTACCCATTGCAAAAAAGTCACGCATATGATTTTGATTCTCACACGACACATCGTCGAATATAATTACTGAGTTACATTTTGCTGCATCTGGGCTAAGAACTTCTTGTTTTTCATGAAATTTTGAGAAGGTAACACCAGGAACCATTTGCAACACCTGTTCTAAATACACGTATTTCGGTTGATAAAGAGTTTTTGAATAAACATAAACATTATGAAATTGTAAACCGTTTTCATGCAATAGTAAGCCGATAACCAAATTTGTTTTTCCACAGTTCGACGGACCACATATTATACAACGTATTGTATTTGGTAAAAGTTGTCCATGACGAGAATTACGTTTTTCAGACGCAAAATTAATATTTTGAAATTGTAATGATACCGGTTGCTTGATGAACTTCATTCTAACAATGCATTAAACGGAATGACTAAACATATGTAGTAACGATAATTAATAAACTCATGGTGGCTTTCTCGACTTATTAGCGTTTACTTACTTTCTGAACATGTCATTTCTTTGAGAGTAATGCTTTGGAAAAAAGACGATACTGTTCGTACGTATGATAAACCCTACGGGTTATGCATTTTTCCTAAAAGATATTGTCTGTTCTACTCCACTTGGAGATTGAGCGAAATGAAGCGGACGAACGTCCGCTGAATAAGCGGAAATCTCCAAGTGGAGTAGAACAGACAATATCTTACTACTGACGAGATGCGTTCTCCATTACAGTAATGGAACTTGAGCGTTGCAGCTGTAGATAATTATGAAGGGACGCTTTCATGCAGTTTATTTTTATTACTAGCGACCCGCTCCGGCTTCGCACGGCTATATTATGTATGTATTATACATATAAACCTTCCTCTTGAATCACTCTATCTATTAAAAAAAACCGCATCAAAATCCGTTGCGTAGTTTTAAAGATCTAAGCGGTCAAAGGGAAATAGGGACAGAAAAGGCGACTTTGTTTTATACTATGTAGTGATGATACAAATCGTGTGAGTTAAAAAAGTTTTTTTAACGCTTTAATTTAACTTTATATAAACGTAATGAATGATTGTTTAATAAAACCATCAAAAATATGTGTGAATGACTCGTAAGTGATGTTGTTATAGGTTTTGGTTTAGCGAAGTTTTACCCTTCTTAGCGTAATATCAGCACGTTCATTATACCCAGGAAATTACAAATTATTTATGGAACTAATTAAGTTACATGCTATTTACTTACACGCTCACATTTAACTTACCTGATATACGAAAGTCTCATCATAAAATGGGTTGCAAGTTTTCTTCTTCTGTTTAGTTTGGAGGGCTCGTCGCTCGTCTGGCATTAATTGTATCCTGCGAGAAAATTATGTTAGCCTTGGGACTCACAGAAACTACTAAATCAGCAATTTTATTTTGGGCACAAATAAAAGTGATTTTCGATAGTGTAACCTTTGCAATACAAAATCGAACGCACTGAGGTATTTTTCTGTTTTTAAAAATTACAAAATAAAATTTTTACTTTGTTTTGAGTATTTTTTAAGCTATTGCTATTGCATAGATTTTATCGCGGGCCTTGGGGGGCGAATCAAGAAATTCCGTAACGAAAAAACCTAACACCCCCGACAAATCATCATCATCATCATCAGCCGGTATCAGTCCACTGCTGGACGTAGGCCTCTCCCAAGATACGCCACTGAGCCCGACAAATGACGGACGATTATTAACGGACGACTATTGACGGACGACAAATGTCGGACGACAAATGGCGGACGACAAATGTCGGACGACAATTTTTTTTTTTATTATTTTATAAGAACATTTATTAAGACAAGAAATTATTCTCGATATAGCAATAGCTTTACCGCGGCAGTCCCCGAGTGCCACACGTTTTTTTCTTTAATACGCGTCATGAGATATTTTTCTTTTTTAACAAAATAAAGGCTTTATATTTTGTTTTGAGTCTTTTTATATTTCTTTTATCCCCGCCATTACCCAAGTTTAAACGGTTCCCTAATAGAAAAATTCAAATATCAAAAGATTTTATTCCAATTGAGGTAATAAAAATATTTTAAGCACAGTATGAAATTTCTCATTTACATTTACAATTTTCATACATTTTACACTGTTATACAATTTTCATAATAGAAGCTTAGGAAACTTGTATTTGTGGTATTGTGCGTGACTAATTTAATTACCTATACACGTGCTACAATACGTTTCTACGCATAATATTCCATTCAATGAATTACACGAAGGTGAATGTTGGTGAAAACCCTAATAAAAGTCATTTTTGAAATGAAAACTTCTTTTAGCACGTTACGCATATTTTTAGATGAGATAAAATCTCTGAACTCGCGACACCGTTACGAGACGCAGGTACAGTGTGTGCATATATGCATGTATATATATTTTGTAGTTGTTTAGTAAAAAAGTTTTTTTTTTTAGTTTTAATTTTAAAGATTTTTTATTTTTTTTATTTATAACTTTTCACTTCTGTCTGTCCCGGAGAGTTTATATTTATTTTTTTGTTTTGCATAAGTAAGTATCTTAAATTAATTTTAACAACTTTTTATGTTCTTACTTACCGTAAGAACATCACAGGATGAAACTAATTTTTATGTCAGTTTTAAAGCCTAAAATGTTGGGTTAGGAAAAAAACAAACAAGAGAAAATCATATTTTTAATTCTTGAATGATTTTTCACGTTTCAGTTAACAATTGAAATGATATGCAGGTTCAGAGTTAGTAATTTAACTAACTGTGCAACCCCCTGACATTAAACTTCGCATCGGAAACTGCATAGTACAGTATTAATCTTAGTTTCAATATTCTAGGAATGCTTCTAAGATTTATGAACTTACTCGTAACACAGTGTAATCAACACAGTGGAAGGTTGTAGTTACAAGCACAGAATGCATAACAGTATTGAGTGAGTAGGTAAATCTTATGACGTGCGATTCCCGCTACTAACCCTTTCAAATAAGAATAGCTTCGTTCCTACGATTTTGACTCCCAAAATAATAGAATCATGGCTGTACCTATTTTCTACCACATAGAACCATTATTTTTAAGGCATGTTTTAAGCTGGGAACATATTATCGGACGTGTCCGACAGCCGCGACTGATAAGTGTGCACGGTCGTTTGGCATCTAGCGGCCCAAATCGATCTAGGACGTCCGTGGATGTCCGAATGCTGAAGGGCGGCCCAAGGTTACGTCCGCGACTTCCGTCCGACATACATTTACATTATACAGATGCCTATAAGTCGCGGCTCTCGGACGCATCCGCGGACGCGTCTGAACTAAGTAATATGTCCTCGGCTTTATGAAATAAATTAACATGAAATATCACAATTTTGAACATAGCCTAAAACCTTGAACTAATGCGTAAACATGGCTTAAAAAATGATTACTTACTTGATGTATGGATCGCATGCGTTAGCTAGAGCCGGTGTGCGGGACGGGAGGTGTTTCGCCTTTATGATATGCACTTGTAGCCTTTCGGTAATCGCCTCATACTTCAGTGTGAACCATACTCGACCCTGGGGAAATTAAATAGAGAGTTAGGACGATTTGAAATAGTTGTGCCCCGCTGTTTTACACGCAATTTTTGTTTTTCTAGTCGGGAGTGAATTGAAACTAGCAAGCGTGCTATATTAAATACCGTATCTTCACATGCACATTGCACAGCGTGATAAAGGTGAGCGCACACCTACCCGCACCGCACGCGCCGCAGTCGGTCGCCGCAGCGAAGGAAATCCCCAAGGCCGATGATGATGACGTCACCAGCCGACGCTGCGCGCATACAAACGTTGACTACGGCGCGTGCGATGCGGGTAGGTGTGCGTTCACCATAAATGGTATGTTTTATAATAAACCGGCCAAGTGCGAGTAGGACTCGTGCTCCAAGGGTTCGTACCATTATAATATTCTGTTTTTAACATTCGTTGTAATAGCGGCCTGATGACAGACAGATAGATGGACAGTGGAGTATTAGTAAAAGGATCCCGTTTTTACCCTTCGGGTATGGAACCCTAAAAACTCCCGATTTTGAGGGAATATCCAGTTAAAACAGAAGGCCGAAAAAAGTTTTTTAAGCCCGGCTAAACTACACCAAATGTCTTTGATATTGCTTCGGAATTATTTGTGTAATTGAGCAACAAACACGTGCCTACAGTCAGATATACAAACTTTCGCATTTATGTATATATAGTTTAAAAATTCGACGGAATTCGTGTAGTGTTCGTAGCAATTTTCCCTATGAATGTACCTTGTGGGTGTGACAACATTAGTCAGGTTTCATTCGTAGGCGTTGATTCTACGGATGGTTTCACTTGGATTTTATAGATAGATAGATAAACACTTTATTGCACCATAAAAACAAACATGAAAAATAAATACATAAAAAAAAAAATAACACAAAATAAATTCTAACTTAAGTAATTATCTGCTGAAAGAAAATTAATATATAATAATACCTTACATTATGGCACAATGGGCGGCCTTATCGCTAAAAGTGATCTCTTCCAGACAACCTTTGGATGGACAAGAATTAAAGAAGGGGATGGGTCGGTTTTATATAGAGTTTGTTTCTACGGTTAGCCTTTAAACTAAGTTTAAAGGATTATTAGCCACAGATTGACGACCCAGTCGGCACAATGGTCACCATGCCGGACTGCCAAACACATAGTTGCGGATTCGATTCCCGCCTCAGGCAAATACTATGCTTAGATATTTGTCTGTGGTCTGGTAGTTCCTATGTGTTATAAGTATATATTTACATAAGAAAAATATATAAGTAGTACTAGCTGCGCTCCGCAGTTTCACCCGCGTAACTCCCGATCCCGTGGGAATATCGGGATGTAAGCTATCCTATCTCTCAAGTTGGATCGAACTACACATGGTGTGCGAATTTTATTATAATCGGTTAAGTGGTTTAGGAGTCCATTGAGGACAAACATTGTGACACGAGATTTATATATATTAAGATATCCGTTGTCTAGCACCCATAACACAAGACTACTTACTTAGTTTGGGGCTAGATGGCGATGTTTTTTTTTTTTTTTTTTTTTTTAATTCATTTATTTACCACAAACACTTAAAAATAATGATTACATTTATTCTGCCAAACTGCGTAGCAGTTTGTCGGCAGTAGTTCCTATTTTAGTACTTAATTGCTAGTGAGTATATTTTAAAATATTAAAAGTAGGTAGGCATCGCTCGAAGCAAGTCGATCTCGTATCACTCGGTAAGTAGGTAGGTAGGTATAGGTGCTATAATAGTGTTGAGTAAGCAGATAGCAACCACCGCCCGCCGACTAAGGGCACAATGACAAATAGTGCTTAGTAAGAGTTTTCTTTAATTGTTTTTTACGTTTTGCGCCCGAAGTCAGATCGGGAGGCAGTTGGTTTACCTCACTCGGTACACAATATCTCCTAGTACGCTTACCATAGTAATTCGACACTCGCGGTACAGTAAGTACCTTTTTCTTAGACTTACGAGTTGGGTATCCAAAAACCACTTCCCTTTTATGTTCGCTACTTTCAAATTGTTCCACTAATAAAGCTCTTTTAACTTTGAGATCAATAGGCAGAACATTGCATATCTTAAACAATTTATCATAATCACTTTTAAGTTTTAGTTTTTCGGTACGGCTGATTAAAAGTTTTAATAATTTTATTTGTTGGTTTTTAATTTTATTTAAATGTGTTTTAAAAGTAAGTCCGTAGGCACCCAACCCGTATTCTATTATCGCATCGGCCAGTGCATGATATAATACGTACATAATCTTTCTACTTACGATGCATTTTAAGCTGTATAGCTTGCCAACTATTGCTCGTAATCTATCACACACTGTCTCAATATGCAAATTCCATGTGAATGTTTTATCTATTGTTAATCCTAAGTACTTTACTGATTTTACAAATTCTAAATGTTTACAATTGCAACAGTCTTGTTGGTTTTGGTTGTGTAGACATATATACGTGTGGCCCTTTATGGTGATAGTTATGTGTTTATACCTACTGTATGGAGAGTATATTAACATACCCTTAGTCTTGTCTAAGTTTATGATAATGCCGTTATCGTGTGCCCACTTTACTACATTATTAAATTCATTTTGCATAGTTGCTTGCATGCTTTTATAGTCTTTACCAGTCAACAGTAAACAGGTATCGTCAGCGTACATATATGCTTTACACTGTTTCAATACATTAGGCATACTGTTAACGTGCATTATGTATCCTACAGGACCATACACAGAACCAGTAGGTACTCCATATTTTACATTACCTACTTCACTTTCCGTACCACAAACTTTAACTTTAAGGCATCTGCTTTGTAGATATGCTCTAAACCAGTCATTCATTGGGCCCCTAATACCACACTCATCCATAGCCTGCAACAAGCCATCATGGTCCAATGTATCGAAGGCTTTTTTGAAATCAATAAATATTGCCAATACTAATTTCTGTTCATTTAATGCGTTATTAACTTTATCTGTAAATTGAGCCAAAACTGTCGCTGTGCTTCTACCTGGTCTGAAGCCATGTTGTACATCATTCAAAATGCTGTTTTCTTCTAAAAATTTTGTAATTTGTCCTACTATAACTTTTTCCGTAATTTTATTTATCGTATTTAATATTGCTATTGGTCTGTAATTAGTGTACTCAAAATGACTGCCCTGCTTAAATATCGGTCTAATAATGGCCATCTTTAACTGATTTGGATAATAACCGCATTTAATACTCAAATTAATAAAATGAGCCAACACCGGACATATTTTTTCGTTAATTAACTTTAAGTCCCTTATTCTTATTCCATCGGACCCAGACGACTTGCTGCTAGACATCTTATTTATTATTATATTAACTTCCTTAGATGTAACATTTCTAAATCTAAAACTTAAATTGGCTTCTTGGACATATGATTCCCTTAATAAAAATTTCTCATTACATTTGTGCTTAATACTATCTATTTCATTGGTAAAAGTTTCACAAAAGGTGTCTGCTATTATCTGGCTTTGATATTTTTTTCCTAAATATCTTTTTACAATTTTATCTACATTACTCTTCTTTCTACCTATCCAGCTATTTATGTTTTCCCAAATTTTTCTTATGTCCCCCTGACAGCTATTTATTATTTCTTGCCTATGTTTATTTTTTGCCTTATAAATTTCTTTGTGTGTTTTATTTCTAAATTTAGTGTATGTCAATCTCTTATTATTATTCCCTGGATCATTTTTCCATTGCCTAAACAGCTTATCCTTTTCCCTAATCATGTTTTGTAATTTACTTGACACCCAAGACTTCACCTCTCTTTTGGATGATTTATTATATATTTCATATGTATTACTCTCATAAATTTCCTTGAAAAAACTATAAATATTACAATAAAGCTCAATAGGATCAAATATTTCTAATAATGACACCCAATTAATTTTATTTAAAGATTCTATAATACCTTTGTTATTGAGCGCATTCTTAAAACTAACTTCGTGCGGCGTGTTATCTATAACAGCTGTAAAACCCGTTAGGTAATGATCGGCCACCTTCGTAGTAACAGTGTAGGTATAAAGCTCGCTCAGCTGACTCGAGTCGATGCGACCCGAGCCCGCGCCCGCGCCCGCGCACCGTCCACTCGTCGATCTCCGGCTGTCTTCGGCGTTGCAACAGGTTCCAGCTGCACTCGTTCCATACCGCGCGAAGACGTGATCGATGCAGGTCGTCGATACCTTCCCGGCCGCCACCTCCTCCCGCGTTACATCTCGTATGCCGCATTGTAAACCCAGAGCACTCATAGTGTCCAAGTATTCAATAGAAACAGGTTCCAGATCATTCGGTAGGATATTCATATTGCAATCACCTATGAGTATTATGTTTTCCTGCTTCGGAATTTTGGTCAGAACTTGTTTAATTTCTAGTATGAATCGACGCTCGTTTGTTCGGGGTGGTTTGTATACACAAAATACATTGGTTCTAAAGTTATTCTTTACGACCTGTCCGAGTAACATTTCAAAGTGGTATGTTTTGGTTTTTAATGTACTTGGTAAGTATTCTAGTCCGCTTTTAATGTACAAAACAATACCCCCACCTTTTCTCTTAGGTCTTGTTATCGAGTAGGTATCGAAACCATCTATATCGTACAAACAGACGCTATGGTTCTTGATATTAACCTCGGTTAGGCATATAACATCGATACTAGGTAATGATTTTTTTATTATGACCATCAGTGTATTGAAATGTTTTCTCAAAGATCGCACATTCATATGTATTACGTGTAGGGCCGATGTATGACCGTCTAAGTACTGTTCCCAGTCCTGGACATTATTATATTTAGTGTAAATAATATCATTATTTTGTGTAAGAGACGCCATTTTTACTATTTAATAATAACTTAGGTAGGTACGTTAGTTAGTTGATAGTATTAAGGTAGGTATTGATCGATTTCCGCTTCAGATCTTATTTGATAGATTTTTTTGTCGTTATCATCTTTTCTCATCAAAATTTTTGCGTTTTGTACCCAAATGTATTTAAAATGATCTCTTAGCTTCGTTTTTACTGCCCAGAAAAGCTGACGCATAGGTTGCGATAGATGTTCATTTATGTAGATACGCGTGCTATCGCTATCGTTATAGATAGATTTATTTGTTATCATCGTTCTTCGCGCCTTTAGCCATTCCAGTCTCACAGCTTTCGTACGAAGCGCTACAATAATCGGAGCTGGATTCTTTTTTTCTGTGGGTACCCTCCACGCACTTTCGATCTCCTCTGTCTTCATTTTCAAATTATTTGCTATTTTTTTAACGACTTCTCTTATATTTTCACCTTCTTGTTTTTTCACATTAACTATTTCGATGTTACGTTCTAGTTCCTTTTGCTCAATATACATTATTCTTTCTTCAAGGGCCTTATTACACTTCAATAAAAATGTATTTTTGTGTAATATGTCGTTGTATCGATTTTCATCTTTTTTTCTGTGTTCTATTGTGTCTTTATTAAATCTAGATATTTCTTCGTACTGGGTACTCAGGTAATCCATTGCCTTTTCGACTTCTTCACTATTCTTTCTCACTTCTCTTACTTCCTTTTTTATTTCGGTCATACCTTTCTCCATCTTCACAAATCTAGCATCCTGCTCTTCTTTTATAGAACACAGTAAGTTGTTCATGGTCTTCATTTCTTCCCGAAAAGCCTGGATAGTATCATTCAACGTCTTAGCCGAACAACAAGGGACTTTGTCGCGACAAGTTTCCGATGAATCGCTTTCATACTCTTCTTGTTCAATCTTCTTTCTTTCACTCCGCGTATATATGAGACGCCCAGGTTTCCATTTATCGTCCGATTTCTTCGTTGGTGGTGGTGATCTCTGTACGTTCGCCATAACTACCCACGTAATTCAATCGCACTGGTTCGATACACACACGACACGACCGATCGACGCGCTAGCTAGCTAGGAACTGGAATGTTTGGATGTGTGGAATGTCCTGCAATATTTATTTATATTCGAAACAATCGGACATTAAAATACTATAAGTGTGTAGACTATTTTAAAAAAGAAAATTGTAAAGGGGTAATCTAATGTAGGCCCTTTTATCTGTCTAAACTTTCTAAATATAGGTTAATAAGTACTCAAAGGATTATCCTCTGAATACGTATAATGCCGCATAACCGTACTTTTAACATGTCCGAATCTCAATGGCCATTAAAGCTCCAAACATTCACACCCTCTCAATGAATAAAGATCCGTGATTTTACGAATTAAATTTAGGTCCTAAGGGTAACAGTCTATATAGACTTTTATGACGATAACTCGACGACCGTTCGCATTCGCAGGCAGACGTTCAAGAATAATTGTGTTTTCTTGTTAAGTTCAAATGTAGGCTGTTTTTTACCCTTAGAAAGTAAATCAAATTTATAAAATCGCGTTTCTTCATTGAAGAAGCCGATAGAGAAATCTGTAATCTGTTTAAACCCTTAGGTCGTTCTTAAGTAGGTAAGAACCTATGTCTCGTCGTTAATTTCCCTGAATATGAAGTGTTTTTATGACCGACGCACAACGTTTTGAGGACTTTTATTATATGCGTGGGTTTTGGAACTCGTTTGTGATTTTGATGAAGTCGGTTTAATCCATTGTAAGTATTGGGCGCCATTGCGGTATTTAACAAGAAAATGTGAAAATGCTTTTCATTTAAAAAGTTATTTTCTTAATTCTGTATGAGAATGCTATTCTACTATGTTTGCTGGGCTATGGCTATGGCCTTCGGAAGGCATGCGTTGAGCCGAAGCCAACACGTAAGTACTACACTATACTTTGCTATTAAATATAACAAATTTAATAGGAAAGTATAGTGTGGCTACCAAACTGGCGCATATCCCTGTCTATAATATAAAATGCAGCCAAGGGTAGTCCTTGGTTTGGATAGAACTATTATTAAACTACAGAAAGAAAACAACTAGGGCTATTGTGATGGGATGGTAGTGGACTGGATACCGCGGAACTATGATTACTATGGCACCGTCACACAAATGTCCAACAAAAAAGTAAAAATTGCAAGCAGAGACGCGCCAACTTTCAGACGGGGAAATTGACTGATTACAGCAAGGGGGCAACAGGAACTTTAACAACGATTCTAATTATTAGGTACCTATTTAAAATATTTCGCAATTACTTATATTTAAACGAATGTCGTATTTAATATTTCAAAAGTCTTAGGCAGAGCAAACAGCAATAAATTATAAAAGCTTTGTGGCAAAAATAAATTCATGGAAACCAGTCAGCGTAAAACATAAATATTCATCAGTGTTCCAATGAAACCTCTAAGGTTTCTTGCAGACCGGCGGCAAAGGACGGTTATATCAAAAACCTCAATGGGCTTGAACGGTCATTAATCGTCTCTAGAACAAATGTCGCTGATCACTTCTATAATTAATAACAAAATCGAACAGTTGCTGCTTGATATTGTAAGACTTAATTTATTTAGAATAGAATAGAATAGAATGGAATGGAATGGAATGGAATGGAATGGAATGGAATGGAATGGAATGGAATGGAATGGAATGGAATGGAATGGAATGGAATGGAATGGAATGGAATGGAATGGAATGGAATGGAATGGAATGGAATGGAATGGAATGGAATGGAATGGAATGGAATGGAATGGAATGGAATGGAATGGAATGGAATGGAATGGAATGGAATGGAATGGAATGGAATGGAATGGAATGGAATGGAATGGAATGGAATGGAATGGAATGGAATGGAATGGAATGGAATGGAATGGAATGGAATGGAATGGAATGGAATGGAATGGAATGGAATGGAATGGAATGGAATGGAATGGAATGGAATGGAATGGAATGGAATGGAATGGAATGGAATGGAATGGAATGGAATGGAATGGAATGGAATGGAATGGAATGGAATGGAATGGAATGGAATGGAATGGAATGGAATGGAATGGAATGGAATGGAATGGAATGGAATGGAATGGAATGGAATGGAATGGAAAATCATTTATTTGGACAAGCACACGACACAACATATTTAGAACAGTTGGAGAGTAGTTGACAAAACAAAACATTAGAATGTATAAAAATAAGAAACAATAAAATAAGATAAAAAGACAGGAAATTAAAAGAATACAAGGTACAAAAAGTATATAGAATGACAATTTCAGAGAATACAGCATGGAAAGCTTGCATTGCAAATAGTTTGGGCAGTATCTTTAACCATATATGTAGTTACATAGAAGTTGCAAATAAAAGGTTATGGTAATTATTTTCCAGGGTCTTAATCGCATTTTATTTAAAAAAAAAATATTTATCTTACCTTGACGTTTCGACTGTCGAAACGTCGAGGTAAGACTAATAAATATTCGCGATTAAGACCTCAGAAAATAATTACTATGAATACAAATCGTGTGAGTTTAAAAAGTTTAAAAGGTTATGGGCCGACTACAAATGCTAAATGTTAAAAATTCAGCGTTCGATCGGCAGCCGAGCGTCTGAAAGGCAATCAGCTGACATGTTTTGATGTCTGTCTATAGCTATCAGGTTTAAGGATAAAAGTTCCGTTTTAAATAAACATGGAAGTTCTTCAATTTAAAGCAAGTTTAATTGAATTGATAAACGTAAACCGGCAAATTGAAAGCTTCCAGTTTTATGAGTTACAATTAAAGTTTGATTAAGTGAAACAGAAACACCTATATAACAACGGACGTAAAATAGTTCTTGAAATCTATTTTACTGCATTTAAAGCGTATTAAAACTACTTAAAAAAAAAATTAAAAAAAAAAATTGCAGGACATTCCACACATCGCCATCTAGCCCCAAGCTAAGTAACTAGACTTGTGTTATGGGTGCTAGACAACGGATATACTACTTATATACTTTTCTTTTGTAAATATATACTTATAATACATAGAAACAACCAGACCACAGACAAATATTTAAATACATGTCTGAGGCGGGAATCGAACCCGCGACCCTGTGTTTGGCAGTCCGGCATGGTGACCATTGTGCCAACTGGGTCGTCTGGACTTATACTTGTGTACGGGCTCTTTTTCGCAACTAGTCCTTTTTAGTCGGGTCCTTAAATACCAAAATCAATTGCTTTGGTACTAAAATGAACTATACTAACTAATATTATAAAGCTGAAGAGTTTGCCTGTTTGTTTGACCACGCTAATCTCAAGAAATACAGGTTCGAATAGAAAAATTATATTTGTGTTGGATAGTCCATTTATCGGGGAAGACCAATAGGAGCGAAGAATCAGTGGGAAATGTGGAAAAAACAAGGAAAATTATTGATCTTTAAGGGCTGTTTATTTGAACGCTCTTATCTCAGGAACTACTGGTTCAAATTGAAAAAATCTTTTTGTATTATATAGTTCATTTATCAAGGAAGGCTTATAGGCTTTTTATTTTGATATTCTCACGGAATCGGGACTTATGCAGGTGAAACCGCGGGACGCAGCTGGTACGTGATAAAGATGTAGAACAGAAGAGCCGGTGCACTAGCCTCTACCAACGGATATACGTTGGTAGAGGCTAGTGCACCGGCTCTTCTGTTCCTGGTCCTGGTGGGTAAGAATAGAATTTTTTCCATCTATCTTTACTGGAAGCGATATTTGAAAATTGACTCCGCTTATCCCTACCAAGTGATTTTGTAATCGTACTTACAATTTAATCGAAAGTGAGAAATAATCCTCTCCCTTTAGACGCTAGAGAATAATTTCTTGCTTTAATAAATGTTCTTGAAAATAATAAGCAGTATTTTAAAGAAAATGCTTTTAAAGTTTAAGATTTATTACTTAAACCGACATAGCTCTCAGGATTAGTAAGTGGCAAGTGGCAATGGGCAGGTCTTAAAGCTCGCAGAACTCTGGATTCTGGCTTTATGAGGTAGTTTATGAGAAACAGCATACAAAATGTAGATTCAATTTGGTCTAAGTTCTGAGTACAATAATGACTGTAGAATTTTTGTTAATAAATGAAATAAAAATAATAAATAAATAGAACTGACAACCGCTGGGGAGTAAAGGTTCTCGATTGGCGGCCGCGATGCAACTCGAAACGGAGTGTTGGGAGACCAGCTGCTGCCCGGTGGTGGACCGACGACATTAGCGGTCGTGGGTAGTCGGTAGATGGACGCGGCTCAGGACCGCTGTTTGTGGCGTCGTTTGGGGGAGGCCTATGTCCAGCAGTGGACGTGTATGGGCTGATATGATGATTACTTAAACCAAGAAATTTTTTTCTAGGTAGATAGGAATATTTTTTAATTCAAAGAAACCTTTTTTTTATACTGCTTTTGGGACAAATTACAAACTGTGCCGTGTAGCTTCAAAACTACTTATATTGTTGATATAAATCAAACACTAACCACCACAGTCATTATCTGAACATAACTTCACAAAGTTTCTATATAGTTTCAAACTTTGCTTTGTATTAACTTTCATAAATAGTTGATTCAGGTTGGGTTTATAAACTTAGTTTCCTAACTGCTAATCATTTTAACCATAACCGGATTAAATTTAGTTATAATTTAATTTTCATTGGTTGTTAGAAGATTGTGTGTATGTTATGACAATTTTAGGTCCAGTAACCACCAATCAAAGCCGAACTGAAGTGAAGTAATTAACCAATGGGTTTTGATACTAACAATCTGTGAATAACGAATACTGCATGTTTGCAGAATAACGCCCACAACGACATTTAAAGGGGTATTACACTACACTGATTCAGGGTCCCTAACCCTTAATTAAGAGAGGTGTAATAAGAGTTAGGCAGTAAGGGTCCCCAATTAGTGCGTCAGCCCCTCTAGCATGAGCAGCACGATATAGCGATTTATCGACAAAAACTGTCAAAATATGCTATATAAAGCCGCCATGTTGATTTTTTATCGAAACAGCGAGCATGGCCCGTGTGTGTGACGTCACGTGTTACGGTATGATAAGATAGACAAAAGACCGAGCACGACAGTCTCTTATTTATTGAAAGGTCGAGCATGACCGACTAATTATCGATAAAAAACGTGAAAAGTATCGATTTTTGACATTAAGACGCGTTATTTTATCGACAACGTTTGGAGTGTGTGATAAATTTATCAAGATTATTTAGCTTAACAAATATTAACTTAAATCCATTATTAGACTAGAATGTAAGAAATATTATAATGATTTTTTTTGTAAATGTTCATAATAAATACAGAAAATGTACCTACCTACTTGTAGGTATAACTAAACTAAAAAGATTCTATTCCATTCGTTTTTTTTATATTATAATTAATTAAAGCTTCGCAGTGTGCATTATATGCAGTGTCGAGTTACTATTTTCGCACTGTCACTAAATAAATAGTAAAGTAAATAACTTACCACCTGAATTATGCAATTTAACTCGATTATCACAAAGTTTTGCTAAAATAAAAATCAGCGCGCCATGTTGCTCTCGCGTTCCAAAACGCGATTTACACGAAAACGCCAACACTCAAACACGATGATAGCACGATTTCAAAATATAAACATTGAAGAAAATCTTGTTTGATCGTTCTGTCAACAAAGATGTGTCAAATTTAGCCACAGATTGCGTTAAAAGTTGCAAAAAAAGAAGAAAATAATGAATGGTTAACGTTATTAAATTGGCAGCAATTGAAATTTATATCAAGTGGATGTGACGTATTTATCATCTCATATTGCGTGATATTATTTTAACTTATCATATCGCTCCATTGGTCATACTCGCGAAATCGATAATTATGTAGGTGTGGATATAATACGTTATCTTTTATCATATCATATCACGAACAGTCATGCTAGCTGGGCTGAGCCGCCTAACTCCCTAACCGCTTTTTTTGCTTTTTAACCGACTTCAAAAAAAGGAGGGGGTTCTCAATTCGGTTGTATGTATGTTTTTGAAGTGAAAACTTCTTATGGCGCGTTGGGCACTTTTGTGGGTGAGCATTTTCAGCCGTTCTCGCGACAGATTTTGACGCGACAGATGAGATTTTATTTGTGTTAGTCTTTTTGCTTAACTTATACTGCCATCTATTACACAAATTGAGAAACTTAGTTTCTAGAAAGACCGCTATTCGAATGTAGATGGCGCTGATTTAAATTTTTTACTGCCATCTAGCGAATAAAAAATAAACTATATTTGTTTAAGTGAGTGCTAATAGATGGCAGTAGCAGATCGTTTCAAGAAATATTCTATGAGAAATAACAAGTTTATTGTTTTCACTTCTGCCTGCACTCCCGGAGTGCGCTGTTTTTTTTTTATTGATGTTCTGTTAATACAGGTGGCATGGTGTCAAGCCGCTCCTAGATTCGCTGTCCAACTGAGTTAGGGTCCCTTTTTAGTGTAGTGTAATAATCGAGGTAAATAATAAGGTCCCTAACCACCGTAAATTCAGGGACCCTGAATCAGTGTGGTGTAATACCCCTTTTAGCCCCAAGCTAAGCCACTAAAAAATACATAGTTGATAAATACATAGTTACTTGGAACTAGATCATTATCTAGCTACCATAACACAAACCCAGTTGCTACAAAAAGTACTTATTTGCTATAAAATACTAGTTATTCTATTGTAAACAAATAAATATTGCAGGTCATTCCACACATCGTCATCCAGCCCCAAGCTATATAAGTAACTAGGCTAGACAACGGATATACTACTTCACAACATAGTACAAAACAAAGCTTTCTCTGTCCTTAAGTCCCTATATCCCTATGTATGCTTAAATCTTTAAAACTACGCAACGGATTTTGATGCGGTTTTTTAATAGATAGAGTGATTTAAGAGAAAGGTTTATATGTATAATACATGCTTTGTATAGCCGTGCGAAGCCGGGGCGGGTCGCTAGTATATACTAAATACATTCTTAATATACTAATAAAATAAAAAAATAAAATAAATAAATATTTCAGGACATATTACACATCGCCATCCAGCCCCAAGCTAAGCAACTTAATGCTTGTGTTATCGGTGCCAGATAACGGATAAACTACTTATATACTTTTTTTTTTTTTTGTAAATATATACATATTATACATATAGGAAACACCCAGAACCAGAAACAAGAATTTATGGTCAGCATAAATACTTGTTCCCGGCGGGAATCGAACCCGCAACCTTCTGCGTCGCAGTCGGGTGTTCGCCCGACGCGCCACAGAGGTCGTCAAAAACAACTAATAGACATACCCAGATCAGAAACCAGTATTACATCAAAAATATCAAAGTTTATTTATGGTGAGCATTGAAGCCGTAACCTTCTCTACTCATGTGCTTCTACATCACCCAATAAGAAGTCCATATTAAATACAGAACTGCAGCGATTTTGTTTGAGGTGGGAATTGAATTCTCATTGTTCTACGTCTCGCCTGCTATGTCAAAGTGTAGATAGCCAATAAGAAGTCCTACATTACAGAAGTATAGAGTCATCTCCCGCCTCAGACAAGTATTTATACTTAGATATTTGTCTGTGGTCTGGTTGTTTCTATGTATTATAAGTATATATTTACAAAAGAAAAATATATAAGTAGTATATCCGTTGTCTAGCACCCATAACACAAGTCTAGTTACTTAGCTTGGGGCTAGATGGCGATGTGTGGAATGTCCTGCAGTATTTATTTATTTATCTCTTCATTACACAAAAACTGAAACATATGTCCCAAATTACTTTAGTTTCTTCAAAGTTTAAATTAGACATGTTCTGAACATGCTTACTTTTGTCTTCGAGCCAAAAGCCCAAACATCTCTGTAATGAGAAATGTTAAGAGGAAAGGGTACCGGGAGCTCTTTCCATACAAACTATTACAAACGAAGTCGACTGTTTTCTCCCTGGATAATGACACTAGAGCAAATATTTTTGGTGCATAAAACTTATAACTGCCATGATTGGGACCAAGCCCCTATATTTTTTTGTCTTAATTTCTATGATAATTAGAAAATAATAATAAAAAACAAAAATAGGGGCATAATCATTGCAGTTATAGGTTTTATGGCACAAAAATATTAGAGCTAGTGTCATTATCTAGGGAGGAAACAGTCAACTACGTTTGTATGGATAGAGCGCAGGTACCCTTCACCCTAATAAAGTTTATATACCAAACTGTAGTACTTACCACATGCCCTTCAGGCCACATAAGGTCTTCATCCAAGCAGTCAGACTTGTACAGTGCGGGATCGAGTACGCCGAGGTCAGCCGTGTTTGCTGCAACAAAAATATTGTTTTAAGTGTCAGGCGTCGTAATCGTTTTCTTAAGAATTCTTTTGTTTTAAGACTAAAAAACGAAGTATAAGTCTTTACTCATGTGGTATAAGTATGTTATTTCTATGCTAGACCATCCATTTTGACTCGATAAGAACATCGTTTAGATGAAACGATTAACAATGTATCCATCATAAAAATAATATAATACTTAAATGATTGAATCAACATAGTTTATTTACAAAATAGGAAATAGGGTTATTTCGGTTTTAAGCAAAGAGGGAACTTTATAACCAGTTAAGTTTTCTAAGTAAAAGATAGCTAGATAATTAGATAACTTTATTTGTACAACACAGTAAGGAACATAGAACACGATATACACAAAGCAAAGTAATAACTAGAAAGTGTAAGTTGCACAAATGGACTTACACTTTCTAGCCTTATCGCTGAAAGTGATTTCTTCCAGGCAACCCTTGGATGAGTAAAATTGTCTTGTAAATATATTTTGTATTAAACCCATAACGATTTCAATCTAAGTAAGTTTCAATCGATTAATCTCTTTCTTAAAAAAAACTTTGATCCAAATTCGAGAGTCAGTAACGTGCTTCTAGAATTTATCAAGTTACCTTGACTAAATTGGTTTAACAGATTCAGGTCATCTTTCTCTCTATTCCACTGTACAGTTAAAATTCTTTGATAAAACCATCCAATGATCTCAGATCTTTACGTAGGTGGGTTCCCAAGAGAAAGGAGTGGATGTTTTTCCGTGTTAGACATTTCTTTATCACTGCAATTTGGTAACATTAGCCTGGCAGGTTTTGTGAAAACGGCAACGTAGGCGTAAATGAAATTTTCTTTACCATCTTTTCTTGTTTTTATTGAGAAATATGCTAAAATTTTGTGGTAAAAAAGATGTTATGAATGTTTATATTTTGATTTAGGACAAAATTATATTTTTGTTAGCAGTTATCATGTCTTTTTAGCCTAAGTTTCTGAGGAAAATTAGGCTCTTTTTTATTTCAAAACAAGTGATCTAACGGTATACGTTAGGGTGGAGCGAAAAAACTTTTTTTGAAATTCGATTTTCCTGTATTGTTAATTAATGACCCGTAGTCTTAGGAGTTTTCATGCAAACTTTCAACCTTTTAACTTAATATCTTAAGGTGGCGCACTAGACTTTAAGATTGAAACAAAGGGCATTTTTGCGTTACCAATAGAGCTAATACAAGATAATAATTACCATCTTTATTAACAATATTACTACTCAACATTACTATTAAAAGTAATAACCATATCAATACGTAATTAATCATTATAAAAATATATCATAATGCCCTAAATCCATCTTAAAACCATCTTTTTTGAAGGAAATAGTAAATTTTGGTGTTATACTGTGGTATGTCTTGCCTGGCTTTTATTTTGGTGGGAATAAAACCATACCTAGCTTCGGGTCCACAAACAGACAATGAAGCCTCTGATGCAAGCTTGACCCATCTCTGTACTGTAATACTTTCAATGTCAAGAAAATTACTTCCTAGACAAATGATTGCCATAATTTCGGTATCCCTATACTTTATTACATCGGAGGTTTTTTTAACTTCTAATTCACCTAATCTACTGCAAACATCTTAAAATAGTGTTAAAGACATGAATCGGAAAATATTTACAAGAAAATATTGACCTGATATCAAACAAAGTTGGTGCGTAAACTTTCATGGTGAAAGTAGCTAGGTTCCTTCAAGTTATCTATAAGTTCAGCTGTTCTATTAAACAAATGAAGAATCCTATTTGCGCAAGTCAATTATCAATTATAGACCACCTTTCCTAGGCTTTTGTTAGCTAAGGTTTTGAGACTGTACCAGCAGAAATAGCAGAACACTCTGAAACAGATATTTTTGATTCGTGCTCCACAAATCAGTGTTTAAATCCGGGAAAGATAGAGATCGGAGGTGCTAATGGGTTCAGATTATCTATTTTTAAGTCGAGACACTTGTCGAGCCTTTTTCTAAGCTATCATTAAAGCTATTAGGGCATGTTGTGGTACTAGTTGAGTCTAGATAATGAATGGCATGCAGATAATTGACAATTGACATTAATAAATACAAAAACCATAAAAAACGTGGCTTAAGGTGTTTTTTTCTGGTAAAAAGTGACTATATTTTGTGTCTGGTGTTTACAGCGGTACCATCGCATCCAATCACCACCAAAAAATAACAAAATTCAAAAGTCCTGTGATGAAAGTTTCACGGTAGAGTTATTGAAGAAAATTTTCTAAAGTGTAATATTTCTCAACATTGTTGTATGGAATTTTATTAGACTACAATGCACTCACGTGTTGGATAAGACATCGAAGAAAGTAAAAACCGTATTTTTATTGCAAAAAGTTTCGAAATTAGTTAAATTTGCGGATAGAATATAAAAGTAAAAAAGTAAATTTTGTATAAACTACCTTTACGGTGCGCCACTTGAAGATAAAGTCGTATACTTTTGATTTTTTTTCTGAATGAAGCTTTTTCATAGGGTCATCGATTAACAATACAGGAGATTTAAAAAAAAGAAAAAAAAATTTTTTGCCCTGTTTCGCTCCACCCTAGCTCATGTGACCCTAGTATACGTCCTGTCCTTGAGACTTTTAAATGGTTTTAATGACACAATTTTAACAACCTACCCATATCATTTAACCAACGAACTTAACTATTAATTAATATTTTAATTATTGTTTTAATTGGAAATGCCTGTGCATATAATGTCTATCGCTATAACATTCAAAGTATCATAACATTTCATCCATAAATATAAAAAGATCACTATATGAATTATTTAAAAAATATATTTACAAACGGATTTGTTAAAATTTAACTAGATCCAACCGGCTTATGTTGACAACTAAGTATGAACTGGTCTCAATTTTATTTATTTATAAAAACTACATTAAATAACTCAGGCGGGTTGACCTGAATTTACAAGTCAAAATTAAAATTAGGCTTTCAGTTTCAGTCAGAAGTTATATCTAATTGATGATGCATGTAGTAAACATGCCATTCTGTCCCAATGTAGCTTCGAATGACGTACCTATACTTAGACGTAAATTGCTAATGGAACGAGTTGCTATATCATTAGGCGAAAACGTGACGAATCAGCAGTAGGTTCACAGAAAAAAAGGTTTCATGAAGTGAGAAATAATCGTTTTCCTATAGACGCTAGAGAATATAATTTCTCCCAGTTCATTTGTGTGCTAAAAACTTTAGAATTAGTTTTTAAGACGATTCAATGTGATCCCATGTTAATGATTCTTACTAAACATTTTTTCACGTTGACTTTGCTCAACAAAATGATCATCCAATATTGGATTGAATTAGAATAAAAGATGAATGATGATCGATAAGTAAATTGATCTACCAGCTCTTGAAAAATTGAGTGATTTTCTCCCAATCAATTATTTTCACTTGGCTTTATTAATATTAATCAATCAATCGAGCTGTCGTTGAAATTTCAGATCCTAATATTTTGAGTAAACAGGTGAAAATATTACATTTCAACCGACTTTATTAAAATGAGGATACCGTGTATTTTTTGACAGAAGTAGATTTTTTTTTAATTGTCACGTTATGCGTTGTTATGAATAAGAACTACAACTGCCTGATTACAGAAGATTTGAGGAGAGGTAAAAGACGATCTTCTGCTACGTGCTTTACCAGCATTATGAAACTCATATCAGAGGAAGAATTGCCCGAACCGTCAACCCAGGACAGATTGTCCTGGCGAAACAAAATTAGGAGAGCGAGGGCTGAATTTTATAAGATAAAATTTTTGATTGAGAATTCAAAACACATTTTGCATCGCTGCTTCATAAATATAATTTTAATAATTTGTGTAAAATAAAATAAAATTTTCATGAAAAATATTCTGTTTTATAATTTCCAGTGGTAAAATGATCGCACATCCTCAGATTACACACATGAATCACTCCCAAGACGCGTCGTTAAATCTAAACGCAAAACGTATGACTTGGAAGTACAGTCATAGGCGGAAATATTAACTTTCAAATTTCGGTGAAAATATAGGTACATTTTCATAGAATACATTTTTTTTGACATTTAGGTAATAGGTAGTTTAACTAGGATGGGGTCCGACGTGTTACAATAAGAAACGTGACTTAAGTGTATGAACAATAGTAAGTATTTTTTATTTTGGAATTGACTATAGTTAGGGACCTCCCCAAATGATTTAGTGACTGGTGTTGGGCCTAAGTCTGCTAACACAATTGTGTTTCAATAGAGTGTCGATATAATCGCAATAGAAATTTAATGTCAAAAATATGACATAACTTGTCAAATTGGTATTCTCCTAATGTTTATATTCTATCATAACACCACTGACGCACCACTGACTCACTTTGATATTCTGCTCTAGAATCGTGGCGCAATGGAATCTCGATAGTTGTAAAACGGTATATCGCTTAGCAACATATACCATGTTGCTAGGCAACATTAGCGACGCATCTATTACAATTTCATTGGGACGCCACAGTGATTCTATTACGATGTTATCAAAACTTTAACAGAATACCAAATAAAGTCATAATCTCGATATAATATCAATAGAGTATCGATATAATGACAATGGTAAATCCATTAATGCACAATAGCAGAATAAGGTTTTCATAAAATATTATTTTTGGTAGTGATCCAAGTCCCCTGGTTGTAGTTTTCTTTTTATAGTCAAAGTTCGGGAGGAGGGTGTATAATAAACGTCAGTTTTGACAGGAACGAAAGACAAGACAAAACATTGACATCTAAACGACGAAGCTACGTCACCATTACGTCACTGAAATGAAATCAGAACGCCCGCCCGAGTTTTCATATAAACCTAATAAGTCAAACAAAAAACAATCTCTGTGATACATAAACCAAATAATATAATATGTCTACAACAAATCAAAAGATACTCCAAATCAGAACTGATATTAATAAGAGCATATTTTTCCAATAACACAATCAACGTCAACAATAACGCTTTTATTACCATCCAACGAACTTCATTTGAGTGCCATTCATTACGCCTACTCGACTATTGTGAGATCATTTGGATAGACTCCTGTCTGAGAGAGCGTCTTAATAATGTACGCATTGTGATTATATTATCGTAAAATAAAGAGAATAATATGGATATGTGTGTATATCCCGATTAATTAAGTCTGAAGATACATTGTCAAAATCTAACCATCAATCTGTATTACCTCAAAGTATATTTCCCATATATAATCCCTTAAGTATCTGGATATGTATCTTTGTGTGTTTCTTCCATCTCCATTATTTCGTCATACAACAAGGCAAGCTGATATGCGACCACCAATTCATGGTGGAAATCTCAGATATTCGCACTAAGCGTTTCGCTTCGTCATTCCTTATTTGTACAGCAAGGAATTGGAATCACTTGACTGCTGCGTCTGTCTTTCCTGACTTGATGAGGGTCCCCAAGTCGCGACTGAATATGTATCTTTAAGTAAAGCAAGCTACATAAGTAGGAAAGCGGACCCCGGGCTCCCGAGAGGGATGCAACCGAGAACATCGCTCGGATGATGATGATGAAGGAAAGCATTCTACATCTTAGGCCGTATCGTCGCCTACCCATCAGATGGATGTGATAGTGGTCAAACGCTGACCTATAATTCGTAAACAAATAAAAAGGCAATGTCGACGGCATTGATCCTCGTTAATATTATGCCAAGGTCTGTTTATTTATTTGTCTGTTCATTCTATATTCACGGTCAAACGGGTAGAAAGACCTTTGCGATCCGGATGTACTACGTACGTTGTCTCTGATTTCGTATGCGTATCTCGAAATACTAGGCAGATATGTAAATGAAGGGACGTTCAGAAGAAAAGTGTTTACACTTGCTCTGTAAACCTACAAACTCAGTTTGTGCTTAAATAACCTACTGTTGACCTATCTGAGTGACATCACTACAGGAACGTGATGTTTAGTGACACGGCATTTCGTAAAATCTGGTTATACGAGTTCAGCATAACTAAGTGCTATACACTGTAATGTGTATAATAATATGTCTACTCTATTCCAAAACGAGAGATAATTTTTGAATAGTTTGCTACACCAAAAATAAAATTCTTCACCCAATTAAGCTTCGCTTTCTTTGGTCACAACACACCTATCGAACATTGAACCTTTTCGTAGTTGTTGTCAATATCACGAAACAAAAAAATTACATCGTCTCGTCTTATCTTAACGATGGACATGATTTTAATTGCTTCTTTTTACAAGCTTTTATTTAACTTGCACTGTTCGTAAGTAAGTAATAAGTAAGTTGTCTGTTAAAATTGGCGAACTATTTTTTTACTTATACCTTTCAAAATAAAGAAGAAATTGCAATCCTGACCGTTGTGAAATTGATCACAGGAAAACCCCAGATTTGACAATTGTTTTTGAACGGCCTCCGAGTAGATGGAAGACGACTTAATAGAGCATGTGACCGATCGCTCTTGAAGTCTTTGGGGAAGGCCTATGTTTAGAAATAGACATTCAGTGGCTAGGATGATGATGATCAATTGTTTTAGGATAATAACAATGTGATTTTATGCAGTAAATTTATTTTGCATTTTAATGATACTCATCGGTTGATTTCTATGTAAAATACGTACCTCATATCGACAACCTAACTTCTCTCTAGTTTTGAACTAGAGAACAGTGAGTTCTTGAATAGAGGCCTTCCTGCAGGTCACGGAAGGGGTGACATTTATGTCTGACTGGGACATGTGAATAAACAGGATACGTTAGTGTAACATGTCGTGAGTTCACACGTACATTTGTGTATCTTCTTTAGAAATATATATGTTATCTAGGAGTATTTCGGAACGTTCCCGAATGTGAAGCACTAGCTGAATTCAGATGCCGTAACATTCCCTAGAGCGAGAGATTTAAATTAGGAATTCTGGGCTACTTTCAATAGCTGTTTGAGAATTTGAGATAGGTACAGTCCACGGTCAAAAGTCTCTGCCCACCGTAACGTTTACAATCCTGTGCAGCATTATTTAAACATTATAACAACGTAACCTGTGGATCGAACCCACGTCGTCGGTCGGTGTAGCGGGTGCCGGCTTATACCACTCACACAACTAAACACATAGCTAACATGTTAAAAATATTAATCACACTGAGTCCTTTTAATTCAAGTATTTAAGTTTGTGTGTAACGTCTATTATAAGAAGGTCGTAACTCCAATACTTGTTGATATCAAATCAAATCAAATATCTTTATTTCTTTGGATACTTAATACTTAAAAGTATACAGGACCACATAAAAACGTCTTAAAACTAAGTTAGGATGTGTGCCTTCGGAACGCGCCCACCAATGAGAAGAAGGCACAAGAAACTCATGGGGTTTTTTTTTTCATGTGGTCACGCTTACAAAGGTCACAAAGATAGTATTATTGTAGCAAACTGATCATTTACTTATGACCCTATACGTATTTGAAAATATAGCTTGCATCTCTCTAGTTTACTACTACTTATCTTTGCTCCCCCATTACAATACACAATGTGTTTCAGCGAAGGGGTTATAATACGAAAGGAGGTTTTTCTAGACGTCTAGGCCAACAACTTTTGTTCTACGACTTTTGGGCCAAGAATCGCTTAACTACGGCTCAACGTGAATTGTTCAGTTATTCTAAGGAAAAAACAATTGTGCAAGAATAGTGTTTAGACTTTTACGGAAAAATTATGGTTATTTTACATATATATTTTGTGTTAAGGTCCAAACAATCGTTATGTAACGCACTTACAAATGGCAAATGTTCGAGTTAATTTAAAAACAGGAAACGCTCGATGTTCTGTTACTAGTACTTAATGCTGTAATCACTAATCCATACCCACTATAAACACACGATATAAAATTTTGTAGTAGATAATTGATCAAAAGGAAACACTTGATTTAATTACTTGGGTACTAGTATTTCAACGCTGTTTTTGTGCAAAATACCGAAAGGCCTTGACATTTAGTTAGTTTTTATAGGTAGGTATTGAAATCACTCTGTCGCCTCTGTAATACAATCTTCAAAGGATTCAATCGACTGATGTATCAATTATCACAAATATTGGAATTGCCTACGTCAATGAAGTTAGAGAATCTGAAGTAGGCAAGTACTTTAGTATTGATGTAATTAAGTTTTTATGTATTGAATGTAGGAATCAATCAATTACCTGAAGTCCAATAATGTAGGTATTATTTTTACCATGATTCACTCCATTTTTAGGGTTCCGTACCTCAAAAGGTAAATAAGGATATTAAATCATTAATATTGACTATTGCCCATATAGTCTGCCGATAGGAGACACTTGGGCACTTATATACTACGACCCGCTCCGGCTTCGCACGGCTATATTATACATATAAACCTTCCTTTTGAATCACTCTACCTATCTATTAAAAAAAACCGCATCAAAATCCGTTGCGTAGTTTTAAAGATTTAAGCATACAAAGGGATATAGGGACAGAGAAAGCTACTTTATTTTATACTATGTACCCAGTGATGATGTGTTTCAGCGAAGTTTTAATACGAAAAGGGGTTGTTTTAGACGTCTAGGTGAACAACTTTTGTTCTACGACTTTTGGAAATTCGAACTTTTTTTTTTCGATAATTTTGAGGGAATCTTTACTTGAGAATTAGCTCTTTCATACAAAAACTTCGAACGAAATGTTCTAATTTCCAAAAGTTTTAGAACAAAAGTTGCACGCCTAGACGTCTAGAACAACCTCCTTTCCTTATTAAAACTCCTTCGCTTAAACACATTGTATAGGGGCCGAATCTACAACTTTTATTCCGGTGGACGAATATTAGGATACCAGTGCGTACCAACCCGTTTTATATATGTAAAACCTTTAAGATTTTTAACTTCTTTATTAAGACCAAGCTGTGTTCAGCTTAAACCAAAAGGGATTTAAAGATTTTTCAAAATGATCCCATCCTTTGGCTGCACTAATTAATGAGGGTTTGGTAGTTACTAAACCTCTAATGGACCAAATAATTACCGGTATTCAAGTGAGTTTTATGTCGCCAGCCCAAATTTTTAAAGAACATTTATTTTAAAAAATACTACAGAAAATGGCACGGAAATGCAACGGGAAGAAGGTAGGGGAGGCTTTTACCCTGCCGTGGGAAAAAATGGGCTCATACATAAAAAATTATTACAACAGAATCTAGAAAAAATAAGCTGATGTTAAAAATAATACGTATTTCCTTGAAGAAAAATGCGGAACTGCATGTCAAAAGTGAATTATTTATTAAGCTGAACTTTCCTGTGAGTTTACGTCATAATGACGTAGTACACCTACATTTTAGTAGTATTGCTATCAACTATTTCGTGCTGATAGTTAGTAGGAACTACCTACGCTGAAACCGTTCGTTCGTTCGTCCGTTCGTTAGGTGTGAAACAATTGTTAAAGGAGTTGTAACGTTTTGAAATAGTAAATGGACAAATTAATAGGCAGACTTGACAGTTAATAATATATTTGACTGGAATTATGTGACGTCATGCGTTAAGGTAATATTGTAATAATATGGTAATAATATGACCATGACGCGTCCGTTCCCGTTAGGAAACAGAGTATTTAATAATAATAACGCTCATCTGGGTTTGTGTTATGGTGACGAGTGACAAATAAAAGACTAATATACTTACTTAAATGAAAAAATCTATATATAAAAGAATAAATATTTATAAAGGAATAACACGAAATATCTCAATTTTTCATCGTTTTCTTATGAAGTTATCACGTAAAATTATCGTCCGTAAGTCTAATACCCTTTTCAATATTATTACACAGTCAAACTTCATTGATTACCTTAGAATTTTCTATTATAACATGAGTAATTTATTAAGCACTTCTATTTCCATAATTATTTTGGTGATACAAATAATTATTACGTCTATTTATCTACCTGAGCAGTGACACTAAACCCACATTCATTTAATTTAAATTAAGTAAACTAATTTAAATTTAATTGTACTAGGTAATTGTATTATTTGTAGTCTACAAACAATTCCAATTCTTACCTGACAATTTCAATGTTATTTAAAATAATCTACCTTATAATTACCTAGAGGTATTTCAAATTAGAATTTTTAGGAATTTTAATTTTAATTTAGAGAACGGAGGAGGATCGAGCGGTTAAAAGAGCGTATTTGAGACGACCTCAGGGGAGACGGCCCGTTGGAAGACGTAGATATCAATGGATTAACAAGTCTACAAACCCTTTAAGATGAAAGGGTACCGGAAAGGGGCGGGCGCTCTCTACGCTAAACGCTACTTAATACCTATTAAGTAGCCTTTCAGTATTAATAAACTCATGGGTTTTTTTTGTGATCATGCTCACAAAGGACAAGATTACTAAAATTTGAAGATAGTATTTGAAATGGAGTAATTAAAGTCACATTCATGGGGGTACGACGAAGTAATCTTATGTTCTTCTTCATCCCTCAAACTACCACTATCCCGATTTTCATCCAAATCGATTCAGTCGTTCAAACACACAAATTATCACTACATAGTCATCACTACATAGTATAAAACAAAGTCGCTTTCTCTTTCCCTATGTCCCTATGTCCCTATATCCCTTTGTATGCTTAAATCTTTAAAAGTACGCAACGGATTTTGATGCGTTTTTTTAATAGATAGAGTGATTCAAGAGGAAGGTTTATATGTATAATACATGCATAATATAGAGCCAGCAGTCGCTAGTATAAAGTCACTTTTCGCAGTCCCTATGTCCCTATGTCCCTTTGTATGCTTAGATCTTTAAAACTACGCAACGGATTTTGATACGGTTTTTTTTTTAATAGAGTGATTAACGAGGAAGGTTTTTAGATATGCTACATGCATAATACAGTCGTGCGAAGCCGGGGCGGGTCGCTAGTAAATAAATAAACAAACTGTCATATCTACAATATTAAGTTAGAACATTTAGGTTTAGAAAAGGATTAGTTAGGATAGATAAAAACTGAACTCCTAGCGATTTTTTCTAGACCTTAGACATTTAAATAGTTCAATCAATTGAAATTATTATGAACGTTCCGGTGTTGACTGGTGGGTGTAAGTGTAGTTGCGACCTTCCAACCCACGGTTCAAGGTTCATGTATTGTGTAATTAACCCACACCTGTTTCCCTTGGTTGTTTATTGTTTGAAAAACAAGTGTAGCTATATTTCATGGTGCGAACATTGTGGCCACCTCATGCAATAATGTGTTATTAGAAATTATGAGGCTGTATTGTGGGTTACTTTAAAAAAAAGTGTTTGTAAAATGTTGTATTGCGGCGAGACTCAAACTCATAACGTGTGGTTACGATAACGACTGAGCCACGCCGACCGCTTGTCCCGTTGCGAATAGCTTGCAACGCAGTAAGGTTGTGGGTTCGATGCCCAGGACCCTGTAGTCGGGTGTAATAGAATAAGGCTACGGTAGCCCCTGCCCGTCGTAAAAGACGACCAAAAGGGGATCTGGTCCGTTGGGGGCTTTGATCGTTCGAAGAAGCGGACTTGGAACTGACTGCGGTTTGGCCCCGCACCACCCTTATTGAAAACGGGTGTAATTTTTTTTTAACGGGATGAACGCGGTGCATTGAGGCTCCGAAGAGTTCGAATGAGACCCCGTGCCTCCAAGCTGCTGCACCAAGGAGGGTCACCGGAGAGTTTTTAGTCGGTTTTAAAACAAGCCCAGTTGGTTAGCATGGGTCTAGATGGCACTGTGCAAAATGTCCTAGGACATTTCCTAGGACATTTAGCACAGCGCCATCTAGACCCAGGCGTTTAAATAAATATATTTAATTTAATTTTTTAACTATATACCTATTTAGGTAAGCATCGCATGTTGCTTTTTCACTTGCCATTTATTTTTATCTGCTCAGCACCGTAACTTATTTACCTTAAGGTGAAAGGGTACCTGCGCGCTCTCCATACAAACGTAGTCGACTGTTTCCTCCCTGGATAATGACACTAGCACAAATATTTTTGTGCCAAAAAACCTATAACTGCGATGACTATGCCCCTATGTTTTGGTTTTTTTCATTTTCTAATTATCATAGATTATTAAAAAAATTATAAAATTAAAAAAATCAAAAAATAAGGGCATGGTCATGGCAATTATAAGTTTTATGCACCAAAAATATTTGCTCTAGTGTCAATAACCAGGGAGAAAACAGTCGACTACGTTTGTAATAGTTTGTATGGAAAGAGCCTCCTCCGGTACCCTTTTTAACTAGTGGACGCAAGTCAAAATAATAAATAAATAAAATAAGAACAACGATGGGGCAACGATAATAAAACATACAAACCTCTTTTTCGAAAAATAATGATGTGCCTGTACTTATATTTTTTTCTGTTCAATAAAATGGAACATTTTTTGCACTTTAATAATTAATAGTCATACCTATACCTACTTATTACTTTCTATTTCTTCAAACAGGATGTAAGTAGGATGTAAGTAAGTAGCCGAAAGACTTTCGGAAGTTAAATTACGGTCAGTTTTTACTGCCCACCTACTTTATTTTACAGCTTTGCTTTTAGCTGATCTTTTTTTCAGTATCTTATCGGGCAATGAACTTAAGTTGACTAATAAAAGAATGGGAATTTATTAATAAACTAGCAGCGCTCCGTGGTGTCACCCGCGTAACTCCCGATCCCGTAGGAATATCGGGATTAAAAGTAGCTTATATCAGATCCAAAGAATCAATATATCGTCATATCAAGTTCCATCAAAATCAATCCAGAGCATAATAATATTTGGTACAAATATAAAAGCAAACAAAAAAACGATGGTTGTCTGTAAAGTCGATTTACGGACGATAATCTTACGTGATAACGTCATAAAAAACGTTGAAAAATTCATTTTTTTTTGTTATTCCTTTATAAAAATATTTCTTTTTTTATATAAGTTTCTATTCGTCACTAGTCACCATAACACAAGCCCAGATGAGCGATATTATTATAAAATACTCTATTTCCAAACGGGAACGGACGCGTCATGTTCATGTTACCATGACGCATGACGTCACACAATATTATCGTGACTCTATTTTGTGAATGCAGGTGTTCTATCTATTTACTAGACGTTATCACGTCAAAACCAAAAAACTTTCTTTCTAATATTAGTGTAAAAGTGTAGATGACAAGAAAGTACTTCCAAATTTCAAATTGTTAGTGTTAAGCAGTTGTGAACTTTGATTGCTGTTTTGTTCCCTTTGTGTAAATACAAATGTCTTCTTTCACACGCAAAACAAAGGTCCTGAAAAACAAATGCACACTTTTTTATTGTCCCCAATATAAATTACAAACAAAACACAAGTGATTTCCTGTATAAAAACAAAATAAATCACTGTCCTCTGTAATTTGGGTTCAATTAAAAAGAAATCGTGATACGGATTCGTAAATCAAGGGGAGTAATAGGTATAAGTAAATAAAGGTTTCTCTTTCAATTAAATTCTGGGAAAACTGCAAAATTAATTATTCTGTTCACTCTACTTTGTTGTGTTGAATGTGATTGTCTTTTACCCGACTACGGCGATGCCAAAAAGGGGGGGTAATGGTTTTAGCCAGAATGTTTGTATCTTTATGTATCTTTGTTGGGATGTGAGTATGTAGGTATGTTTATCTCTTCCGAACACGGCTATGCATGGAATATTTTCTTGTTTCATACATTTCAGAGCGCAATTTTTCCGTAGTCGGGTTTTAGTATGCAAAGTATACGAGAGAAGAAAACGAGCAAAATCTTTTTCGAATAATGTTTTCTATTTTATAAGTTTTACATTTAAAACTAGCTGTTGCCCGCGATTTCGTACTCGTGGTAGTTTTGTTTTATATACTAAAACCACCATCTATCTATTTAAAAACAGACAGACAGTTAGCGGGAAGCGACTTTGTTTTATACTATGTAGATAAACATTCATTGGATAATTTGAATGTTTTTGCATCTATTTTTATAGCTTAAACTATTTCCAAAAGTCAGTTAAAATTTGTATTTTTTAAACAAGTAGGTACACCGCTTGAACCTAAACAGAGAGCCGAAAAACCTGAAAAATACTTATTAAAATTTAAATGAATTTTTCACGGCCTAACAAATAAGACTCTACCTAATCCTACAGCTAAGAAATTAATCTAAAAGAAAAATGGAAACTCTCTTAATTGATACCTTACACCAGTAAATTAGGCCCACGAAAATATTGAAGCGGTTATATATTTTCATTAAAATTTTTCTTTTTTATTTAATGTTAATTTCATCGCCTTAGACTGAAAATATAAAATTCTGGAATATTTGAAAAACTTTAAGAAGGCACTTGAAAATCTTGTCTTTGAGTGTTACAAGTAGGTACGTGCAATTTGTAGAATGTCTGGGTCGAGCTTTAATATGTGTACGAATGGACTCTAAAGTGTGGTATAATACCAATGTCAAAGAAATTAAATTACATTTTCTTTTGTATTTTTTTTCGCTTATAGGGTCATTTGATCTTTATATTTTTAAACAAAAGTATGATAAATAAAATGAGGTTATGTGATCATTGGAACATTAAAATTTGTCATTATGCCATATATTACACACCCCAGTTTGGTCATCCAGAGGGGGAATGTTGCCAGCTTCTGGGGACGATGTCTCGTGGAGATGCCCACATGGACATTTAAGTATTAGTTCAAGATTGCATGTCTGCTTGTTGTTTTGCCTCACTGCATTACAGTGTTTATTTTGAACTAGCTTTTACGCGCGACTTCGTACGCGTAGAAGTCGAAAATGGACCAAGGAATCGCGTTGTCCCAAACAAACTTTGCCCCCCTTTTTCACCCTCTTAGGGGTAGAATTTCGGAAAATCCTTTCTTATCGGATGCCTTAATCATACAAAGTACACACCCTCCAACTTTCAGGTCTCTATGATCAGCGGTTTAGGCTGTGCGTTGATCCGTCAGTCAGTCATTCAGGACAAAGCATTTTATATGTATAGATAGAAAATTGTTAAAAAACAATGATTGGCTATTTCTTTACTTTTGTCCTATGGCTTTAGTGAATTTGTATTATATTTTAGAAACTTTGTTGTTATTCAAAAACACACTGACAGGACATTAACCTTAAGTTTTCCCCTATTTGTGAGTTTTAAGTCTTCTACGCGCTAACACAAATACAAATCACCAAAACACGTCAAAGGATAATCAAGGTGCAAATTATCACTGAGTTCAGTAACCGATGAAAGGCAGAAAACCTATTACAGTCACATAATGTCCGGCAAATGGACATGTCTTATACGTCATTCGGTTAAAGGAGACCGAAATAGACCGGTTCAAATGTTGAATGAATTTCCAGAAACTTCCTAAAGGTTAAAGGAATGCGTTGCTAATGAATTGATATAACGAACGAATGTTCATACAGGAATCCATGTAATCTGATGATAACAATAAATATTGTAATAAAATCAATCACTACATAGTATAAAACAAAGTCGCTTTCTCTGTCCCTATGTCCTTATATCCCTATGTATGCTTAAATCTTTAAAACTACGCAACGGTTTTTGATGCGGTTTTTTTCAATAGATAGTGATTCAAGAGGAAGGTTTATATGTATAATGCATAATATAGCCGTGCGAAGCCGGGACGGGCGCTAGTTGATAATAAATATTGAAGAACATTCCACACATCGCCATCTAGCCCCAAACTAAGTAACTAGACATGTGTTATGGGTGCAAGACAACGGATAAACTACTTATATAATTTTCTTTTCTAAATATACACTTATAATACATAGACACAACCAGACAACAGACAAATATTTAAGCATAAATACTTGTCTGAGGCTGGAATCGAACCCGAAACCTTGTGATTGTCAGTCCGGAATGGTGACCATTTGTACAACTACCAACAATCGTCAGAAAATACATATGATACAGCATCGGTTTTGGTTTAGCTTTGGTTAGAGAAGAGTTCTTGAGATAAATACAGAGAGAAACAAGTAAAACTGCAATTTAATTTAAATTTAAATGATGCTAGAAAATCAACTACTTCTGCAACAGCGTAGTTAACTTTTATTGTCGAGGCTCAATTTAAACAGAAAAGGCAGTCTTATTATAAAATTGTTCTTTAGAAGGAAACGCAGCCAATTGTAAAGTTTTAACAAAATATCTCTAAGATATTTTGTTAAATTTTAGTTTCATTGTTCTACGAGCGTTTATTTCAATCGTAGGCCGCTACGATTTATGTGCTACGAAATCGTAGCGTAGCACCTGTAGTCTATGAACATTTGACATCTTTAGCCAAAAAGAGTTAAACCTCTCGTAAAATAAAATTTAACTATACCTACAAACATAGGAGTGAATTTATAGGGTTCTTCCCCGACCCCCCCATAGCCCATTGTCTTTCAAAAATAAACTTACATACATTAATTACACGACAATTAAAATAGGTACAAAATAATAACACCTATCTATACCCACCACAATATTTAAAATTTAAAATAATATCACCCTTCTTTTGTTTTTGAGAGTTAATATTTTACTCCATTGGCATTTGCCAAATTTTTCTTTTTCAATGGAAAGAAAGTTTAACAAAAAAAATTAGGAATTAATTCAGTTTTGAATATCAACGTCCAGGTCTTTAGAGAGTGAGTGAGAGAGCACGGTCGTAACTGTGGTATAATTGAAATAATGACTTTAAAAACAGACTTATATACTAGCTGCGCCCCGCGGTTCTGCCAATCGTGTGGAGAAATCGGCATAAACAGAGTCACGGAGCCTATTCTTGTAGCTGCACTACATAATAGTTACTAGGGGCTTTCTCTCCATACAAACGTAGTCCAATTTTTCACACAAATATTTTTGTTGCTTAGAACCTAAATCTGCCATGACTATGCCCCTATGTCTTGTTTTTTTTCATATTATAATTATTATAGGAATTAAGATTTAAAAACAAAAAAAAACAAGGGGGCATTGTCATATTGGTCATGGCAGTTATAAGTTATATGTTAAAAAAATATTTGCTATCATTGTGTTACTAGCGACCCGCCCCGGCTTCGCACGGCTATATTGGGCATGTATTATACATATACCTTCCTCTTGAATCACTATATCTATTAAAAAAAACTGTATCAAAATCCGTAGCGTAGTTTTAAAGATTTAAGCATACATAGGGATATAGGGACAGAGAAAGCGACTTTGTTTTATACTATGTAGTGAGTATTCAGGGAGGAAACAGTCGACTACGTTTGTATGGAGAGAGAGTCGGGTATCCATATCAGACTTCTAGCTGCGCCCCGTGAAATCACCAGCGTAATTGTCAAAAAAAATAATACGGAAAAAATAATTACCACAGAACAGATTTTTGTAGCTACCAACACTGAATACAAAATAGTTTCTACAAGCTACTATATAATTTTACCTCTTTAGAGGTTGAATTTAAAAAAAAACCTTTCTTGGTGCTTACCTATGTCCTAAAAGGACTCGTAGCTCTTATAGTTTCAGAGGTTTCTTAATGAGTCTTTTCTCTTTTATATATATGGATTAAAGGCCCTTCATTAAGAAGTTAAAAAGATCGATTTCAATTCATTATCCCGAGTTATCTCCAAAGTCGCGTATTGAATTCCTAATAAAACAAATTTCGCTTGAAGTTGTACATGAGGGAATAATTGTGAAGTTTGACTTTTACCCAAACAACTTTCTATTTTCTTGTTTTAATTAAGGACTTGGCTGACTAACCTCATAATAAACTCTTAGGTGTTCAAAATCTTAACTTAAAAACCAATTTTATGGTCGCTGTGGGATCTTTGGGTCTTCTTCAATTACGTCTTTATTACATTCAAGTTAAAAGAATTTGGTTTTTTTTAATTTTATATTTAAAATCGTAAACGTTTTTTGATTTATTATGTTTTATTCGATAGCTAACATATTTTACATAGGTAAATAATTATTATAATTAATCTTCTTCTTATCGTATAGTGGTGTGGCTCACCTATTGTTAGAGTTTTCAGATCGCCATAAGGCCTCTAACTTGACCTAACGACTGCTACTAGAGGTAGCAACCGGGACCAACGGCTTAACTGCCTTGCGAAGCACGGAGGGGCTCACGAAAACATATTTTTGCCACACTAATAATTGGCCACCCATCGAAGTAATGACCACGCCAGGCGTCGCTTAACCCGCACGACCGTAAACGATCAGCGAGCGTCGCTTTAGCTGTCAGCCTCCTCATTATTATTAATATTATTCTACATTGAAATATTTAATAAAGTAGCAATAATTTAAAAGGTTTCTTAGGTAAGAACTCTGCAAGCAAGACGTATGAGTTCACAAATCAGTCTGACACTTCATTGATGACCGTTAGGCATCATTATTTCACTCTTTTATATTCAACTAGCGACCCGCTCCGGCTTTGCACGGCTATATTATGCATGTATTATATATAATATATACCTTTCTCTTGAATCACTCTATCTATCAAAAAAACCGCATCAAAATCCGTTGCGTAGTTTTAAAGATCTAAGCATACAAAGGGATATAGGGACATAGGGACGGCAAAAAGTGACTTTATTTTATACTAGTGACCCGCCCCGGCTTCGCACGGCTATATTATGCATATATTATACATATAAACCTACCTCTTGAATCACTCTATCTATAAAAAAAAACCGCAACAAAATACGTTGCATAGTTTTAAAGATCTAAGCATACAAAGGGACATAACATAGGGACGGCAAAAAGTGACTTTATTTTATACTATGTAGTGATAGTGATAGTGACTAGACGTTCTTTGCGGTTTCACCCGTGTAACTCCCGATCCCGTGAGAATATCGAAAAAAAAAGTAGTCTATGACACTCCCAATGAATCAATGTATCCTAATACAAAGTTTCATCAGAATTGGTCCTTTAAATTAATTATTTATATTATTAATAATTAATAATTAATTTATATATTATTGATAATTATTTATATTTATGATTATTATAATTATTTTATTTTTTATGATTACTTCTCAAATACCTATTCACTGTATTTGGATTTTTTTTATCACTGCGTTTTCAGGGCCTACCCATTTTCTGAAAATCTTTATACACTCTGGAAATATTTTTTAAAGAAAAATGCGTCTCTAAAAATTAAAGTAGGTAATAAGTGGTAATACCCATTTTCTGAAAATCTTTATACACTCTGGAAATATTTTTTAAAGAAAAATGCGTCTCTAAAAATTAAAGTAGGTAATAAGTGTTTAAGAATTGCATTCTAACCTTAGTCAACGAATTAAGTTTCGTTAGCGACATCACTCTCTATTTTTCCCTCATATTTTATCAAGTGTTCTTATTTTATGGATGTACCTACAGTATAAAAGATAAAGGAATGAGGTTTATGACCGTTGAAAGTGGATAAAATCACGTCCGTTTGTTTGTGACAAGCTTTTATTCTGTTTTGTGACACTCCGTTATGGTCTTGTAATGTTTGTAACAGTATATTTTGCTGTTTCAGCTGAATTTTGATAGACAATTTTGTGAGAGAAGCATTTTGTAGTGCAGTAAAATATGAAATGTCGGTAGAAAAATATTGTCTATGGTTTTAGCTCCGTGTAGGTTATCGTATCGTAAACATTCTCAAAAAAAAACCTCTCTTTATTTTTCATAACAGAGCATTTTCCTCGAAAATTACCTTTTTTATTGCCATGTACGCATGTTGCTTGTTTTATTAATAAAAAAACGTTTCCCAAATAAAATACGCTGTTAGAACTTTTTTGGAGACTTATCACGTAGCGGTCTAAAAACATGTAGGTTGCAAAATACGTGTGTGTTTTATACCTAAATAATTAAAACAACATAATATGCTACTTTAAATTTTTAGTGTTTATTTTTAGCGACCTTTCAAGCTAATAACATTGCGAAGTCTTTAGGGTCCCGTTTTGACCCTTTGGGTGCGTAGGTAACCCTAAAAAGAAATTAATACACACAATTAATTCCATGTTATTCAATATCGTACACCGTCAGCTTTTCCTATAATGTGGCTAATAAAAAGTAATCTTTCTTAGTATTTTTAACATTAAATTACAGTCATACCTGTCAGTTTATTCGGTTTTGCTACATGGTATTTATTGTTTGGCTCCTATGCATTGTAATAGGTTTTTCATTACTCATACTCCGAAAGTAGGTCTGAAGATGCCTGAAGAGCGTGTAGAAAATAAAACTTCCAGCCCTAGGGCTTTTCGCTTTCACTGACAGCTGTCATGTCAAATTATGGCTTCGCACGACTTGTGCAATGTGCATATAGCCAGTATCAGTATCATTATACATTAGGAACTTCAAAACCTAACCTCCTTGCTTTAGGTAGCACCAAAGAATAACACTACATGTATAAATAACCTCTTTGGTCCCAACCTTGTAAGAGGATCAGGTAGTATGGAGTCTCTCATCCAATCTCGTTGTTAGGAAGAATTTTATGTATTATTCGTAATGAAAAGCACAGTGTTTACCTCGGGTGAAAGACTCATTAAGTCCCTCGAACTATTAGCGCCCTCGCTACGCTCGGGCGCCAAACTCCGTCTCGGGACTTGTAATGAGTGACTTTCACACCTAGGATAACAATGTACTATTAAAAGTGGTTGCTTAAAAAACTAAAAATCAAAAGATTGAGGCGACTATTAAGTATTATGCCAGTCTGCACAGTTAGTTATATATTTACTATCTCTTTAATAAAAGTTAATTATGATTGTATTTAAGTCCATTTTTTTGTATCATCATCATATCAGCCCATACACGTCCACTCCTGGACATAGGCCTCCCCCATATGACGCCACAAACAGCGGTTCTGAGCCGCCTCCATCCACCGACTACCCGTAACCGCAAATACCCGAAAAACTACCCGAAACCGCAAATTTTGTATATTTTTATGTAATTTGAATGGTTATTTGACATTAAATTTAGGTGACTTAAATATTTTAACATATTACTTACTGTACGAGTTGGACCGCAACTGCGGCGGTACCGGAGGACACAGTACGTCACTGCCGAGGCTGTTCACACTGATGACGTCACGAAGCTCGCTCAGCGAAGACGAACGAAGCGTTGGCAGCGAGAAGTTTACTTCTTTCGTCCTGTTACAATATTTTATCAGTTAGTCTTATTTATAATAGAGGGCCTAACGACTGTGTATGATGATTGAAAAAATGGGGCGTATATACCTCAGAAAATAAAAATAAAAATGGTTGTCTGTAAAGTCTGTTTCCGGACGATAATTTTACGTGATAACGTCATAAGAAAACATTGATGGTAACTATGGCAACGATAAAACGTTGCTATAGTTACCTTGTCAATCACATGAGGCGTTCCAGTAACGACGCGTAACGTCACACTTTTTTGAGATTGTAGGTGTTTACCAATTTATAAAACGTTATCACGTCAAAAATTTATGAAAGAGAAAAAGAATCATCACCAAATCTCTGAAACTACAAGAGCCACGAAAGAAGCTTCCTTATAAGACGTTGGCAGGTATTAAGATATTATTTTTGTAAAAATTCTATTCCTAAGGGGATGAAATGGGCTAACGCATGCAGGTAAAATCGCGAGGCTTTGATTATAAGTCCGTGGCCTATTTTTACCAATGTCTTATTAAAAATAAAAAAAAGGATCATTGCAAGATTATCAGCGTGACAAAAACGCTATAAATTTTGACCGTGAGGGTATTTTCGTGACTAAATAGAGTTCAAGTCGTAAGAGTTTTTTTTTTGTTTTTAGACTTTTACTCAACTATTTGGTCCTAGGTACACTATGACCATTTTGGTGGTTAAGGTCCTGCATACTTAAAAAAGTTGTTTGGCTGTGAAATGGGTGGGTGAAGATCCATTGCGCCAAACAATAGAAACTAAAAACGGCACGCCTTTACAATGCGTCCCTTGTGAGATATAATTTTTTAAACGATCGCCCACATGTTAAATAATTTCCATGTTAAATTTAATTTAATTTCCTATAGGTATTAAAACATGCGAATGATTAATATTTACAAATTACCATCATTTATTATTGGAAAACCTACGCGAATGCGAAAGCTTTATGCGTCACCATCATAACCCGTGTCAATCAGAGTGGCATGTCACCACAAATCCACAAATTATTGCGTATTTGTTTATGTAGTTAAACCACAGTGAAATGTTCATAATGCAATCAAGGGATGATTTACATTAGCGTTTTATTAGCGCACTGATTTACACATGCCCCGTCAGGGCCATGTCCACGGCCCGAACACGGCGCGGTCTAATGTAAATCTATACTTTTTATATTATAAAGCTGATGGGTTTGTTTGTTTGACTGTTCGTATGAACGCGCTAATCTCAGGAACTACTGGTTCGAATTGAAAAATTATTTTTATGTTCGATAGTCCATTTATCGAAGAAGGTTATTTGGCTATTTTTTATCCTGATTTTCCCACTGGATCGGGAATGACGCAGGGGAAACCGCGTAGCGCTGCTAGTCATCAATAAAATGTCAATTCTAAATCGCAGAAAGTATGTTACTGCAAACGTGTAAAGACGTGAAGACACTCATCCAGACTCTATTAACTTATTTATTTGGTGACTAACCTCATAATTTCGAAGTTTTACTATTTTTGGCTAAGCAAGGCTAACAGCTATTTTACAGCAAGCTATTTTATAAATTGTATAAAGTGAATTCGTATTTCGGACCCCTCACGATACAAACAAAGTCCAGTGTGAGGATCTGTAGATAAGTGGTTTTTAAATAATTATCTCAACATAGGTTTGATATTGAAATGTCTTATATCTTCTTTGGTTAATTTCTACAGTAACAAAAACATTTTCAATTCTCTTTTTTTTAATTGGAACAAGCTCTTTACCCGCATTAAGCTGACCACAGAATTTTATTCAGTTATTTACAGCATTTTCCTGCTTCGTTCCACCAAGGCATATTTATAACAATAATAATAAATTCGTTATTTCAGACGTTTTACCCAGGTGTTAGTATAAATAGAATGAGTTTAAAAAACTCTGTTAGTAAAAAGAACTTAAAATTACATATTATAGACCTGAATCTAATGCACCCATATTAAACTATCAAATTTCTCAAAAAAATCTAGTACCGTATAAACGATGACTAAAATAATGTCTACATAATATATATTATTAATGTCTACATAATAATATATTATTATGTAGACATTATTTTAGTCATCGTATTTTCTATCTTAAAACTTATCATCAATTTTTCACAAGACGTAGTTAGTGAAACAATGTAAACAGCGTAGGTAACATCATTAAACTTACAACACAATACAAACTTGACCTAGGTGCGCTTGTTGAATGTAAAACAAAAACAAGACCGTCCAAGTTTCTGCAGAAAATGAAAAGATAACACGAAGAAGATGTCGTTTTGAAATGCAAGGAGTTGGATAGGTGAAGTAACAAGCATAACAAAGGTTAGTTGGCGTGTTTTGAATAGACGAGTAGAATATGCACGCGCTCAGACGTTAGTTTGATTTTATCAATCTTCCCGCATGAAAAGTAACATAGGTACACCTACTACATACATACCTACTCTCTTTTTCTCCTGTACAGCTATTTATAGCATCTGATGGTAAGTTCTGCCTCTACTTTGCTCTATCTGACGCATCATTTGCGGATAGAAGTAATACCTACATTTACATTAACTTATAAATCTCTATGCATTTGGGCTGTCATAAAGTAACAACTCGTACGTCTGGGTTTTTGTCCCTCTCACCAAGGCTCGACTATGGCACTCATTTTGTAGGTTGAGGGATCTTGTTAAGAAATAAACACAGCACAGTTGTGTAAAAGGAATTCAAGTTCCTCATTAGTAGTTTCTGAGGTACTGTTTTAAGCTCTCTATAGGTAAAAGGGGTATAACACCACACTGATTTAGGGTCCCTGAATTTAGGGTGGTTAGGGACCTTATTATTTACCTCGATTATTACACTACACTAAAAAGGGACCCTAACTCAGTCGGACAGCGAATCTAGGAGCGGCTTGACACCATGCCACCTGTATTAACAGAACATCAATAAAAAATACATACCTACATACAACCGAATTGAGAACCTCTTCCTTTTTTTGAAGTCGGTTAAAAGGCAAAAAAAGCGGTTAGGGAGTAAGGCGGCTCTGACGCACTAATTAGGGACCCTTACTGCCTAACTCTTATTACACCTCCCTTAATTAAGGGTTAAGGACCCTGAATCAGTGTAGTGTAATACCCCTTTAAGTACATTTAAAAAGACCAAACAAAAAAGAAAAGAAAACAACTGAACATAAATTATACACCTACGAATCACAGCAATTATCGCTTGCAGCCAATCGTTATATTCTCATGCATTTTTAAATTGGCAAGCTTTGTGGCTCGCTTTTGAACCAAAGCTTCGAATATTGGCAAAGCCCTATGTTTTTATTTTTCAATACGATACGTGGAAATAAAGATAGACACTTCAAAGCTGCTACAATGTTTACAGCGAAATCACTATCACCGTCACTACATAGTATAAAATAAAGTCACTTTTCGCCGTCCCTATGTCTCTATGTCCCTTTGTATGCTTAGATCTTTAAAACTACGCAACGGATTTTGATGCGGTTTTTTTAATAGATAGAGTGATTCAAGAGGAAGTTTTATATGTGTTTATATACGTATAATACATGCATAGTATAGCCGTTCGAAGCCGGAGCGGGTCGCTAATATTATATAATCCAAACTAGCTGCGCCCCTCGGTTTCACCCGCGTAAGTCCCGATCCCATGGTAATATCAAAATAAAATGTATGAACTATCCAACACAATAAGAATTATTCAAATTGAACCAGTAATTCCTGAGATTAGCGCGTTCAAACAAACAAACTCTTCAGCTTTATAATATTAAGTATATATTACTTACTCGTAACGCAATGGTATAGTTTGAATAATTATTGAGCCTGTTTGGAATTCATACATATAGGTAGTTTCATTAATTACAAAGTATACCTATCTTAACATGAATATTTAGGTAGTTAGTTATAAATTATTAGCAAAGGGGTAATTTGTCATTGCTAACTTGTCATTAAGTAATTATTGTATGTTGAGTAACATTTCATGAGCTGTAAGCTGAAGTGTTACGTGGCATATTATAGAGCGGTTTTGGCCAAGTGGTAAATCCCTCGACTTTCATTTAGAAGGTTGTGGGTTTGAATCCCAGCCGGAGGAGCACCAATGAATTTTCCTTATGAAAAATTTATGTGGGATCATTAACATTCCTCTTATCAAGTTTTATTTAAATACTAGCGACCCACCCCGGCTTCGCACGGCTATATTATGCATGTATTATGTATAATACATGCATAATATAGCCGTGTAGTGATTCAAGAGGAAGGTTTATATGTAATAAACCTTCCTCTTGAATCACTCTTTCTATCAAAAAAAACCGCATCAAAATTTATGTGAGATCATTAACCCACTTGAGTCTAGCGTCCTCTTAAAAGAACGGCATATAAACAAAATTCTAGAGAACAATGAGGGTATTATTTTAAAATTTATTTGATGCCATCATTTAGTAAACAAAAGCGTCATTACGTGTAAAATTATTGTGAGTGCTTTACGTGTAGAACCTACGCTGCTCATAGCGTAGGTGTATTCTATGAATAAATACCAAACGAAATTTAGAACACCTATACAAACAACCAGGAATAACATAGACTAGATTTCTCTAATAATAAATACAAAAATACTTCCAGGTCAACCCAAAATTGGAATTGCAAACTTAGATGTGTTTCCTATTTCTGTCAATACGACCTAGATTCGAAATAAAAATCCGAGGAAACAGAATACTAAGCTTATATTTTTAAGCAATCAATCGAGTCGGTTTTCTTTTTCAATAAAGAGAGAGTAACTAGGTTTATACTAGAAAATGCGATTAAAAAAGTTGGATTTTTCGTGTTTCTTTATAAAATGTATTTAAGTACCTATAAGTCTTGCCATGGCGCCTCCGCCCGCGCCGGTCCGTGGCAGACTGGGTAGACCCAAGAAGTGCTAGCTTGACGTCGTAAAAGGTGATATGCGTGCATATGGCCTTACTAACTAGGATGCCGAAGATCGTGCGAAGTGGAGGCGTAAAAGTAGGAAAGCGGACCCCGGGCTCCCGAGAGGGATGCAACCGGGAACATCGCTCGGATGATGATGATGATAGTGGCTTCACCTTGAATAGTGGATAGTATTTCTGGTCAAAAACTTTCCAAAAAACAATATTTTGACTAATACATAAACAGTTTACCGGAAGACCAGCGCTGCAGCAGCATTTCCTTCCTTGCTGCAGTTTTTTGCTAAGGTGTGGCCATATTAGACAATGGCACACGGGTCCTTGGATAATTACTTACAGTGTTTTTAAATTATATGAATTCTTTTATTCTTTATTTACCGATGGGCCAAAATAACAAAAGAATGGTCCCCCATGGGGATACGACCACGCGGCAGACCAAGGCGACGATCGATAGCAGGATGATTTTGACTCCTAAACGAATAACTGTTGTGCAATAGCTCCAGATTGTGATCAATGGAAGAAAGGTAGGCCTTTGCCTTGCAGTAGGACAGTGCAAGCTATTAATAAATGTGTTTCTTATGTATCTGCTTATGTAACTTTTAACTGTTCTTTGTTTGTCATGTGCCTTAGTACTGAAGAAATATTTTATCTATCTATCTATCAGTTTTGCAGCAAACACTGAAAAACGTCAGTTTAACCTATGTAAGGAGATAGATTTGTTATCGTTTTCGACTTTAAGGTTGCTATATTAATGATTCTGATATAAAATACCGTTAGATTTTCAATATGTAAATATTCATAATAAACTAATGATACTTATATTTAATTACATTACAATAAATTATGTCACCAGTTAGTCAAATAAACCGCCCCTTATCGTTCCCGGCGCAAAGGTTCCCATAATGCTAGAATCATTGCCACGCTGATTTTAGTACTATCCAATAGAAGAAAACCCTGAAACGTACAGTATGGGTCATAAGTAAATGATCAGTTTTCTACAATAATACTATCAAAAAGTATTGGAGTGACGACCTTCATCTAATAGACGTTACACACAAACTTAAATACTTGAATTAAAAGTACTCAGTGTGATTATTATTTTCAACATGTGAGCTATGTCTTAAGGTGACCGAGTAGTATAATGGTTTATACTACTCGGCCAACTAAAGCTACACTAACCGACGTGGGTTCGAACTTACGGTTCGTTGTTATAATGTTCAAATAGTGCTGCACAGGATTGTAGACGTTACGATGGGCAGAGACTTTTGACCGTGGATTGTACACTTCTATTTCTTTAATAGAGTACTGAAATATGATGGGCCGCAAGTATCCTTAGTTTATATTATAGTATATTCCCCAAACCGGAGGAATATAGGTTTCTTCCTCTCAGTGGGATCACCGTGTTAATCGACCACTTCTTCAAAGAGTAAGAAACATTAAGGTAGGGGTAAACACAAAAGATCCCATTGGGTCGAAGTGTTGCTGGCTATTTCTCAGCCCCCAATATATAAGATAAGATCCTTAGTTATCTGAGTACCTAATATTAATTTACCAACAGAAAATTAAAAGACAACAACAATTACAGTAAACCTAAAATAAACAACAATAATCTTTCTAGCTTTACATTAATTAATTAATATTAAAATTGGTTTATACTAAACTCGGCTACTTCAAACTTAAGAGTCATTCCAAAAATTGTATTCCATAAATTGGTTTATTATCTTTTAAGGGAAACGAAGACAAATGGGTGACCTTTAGCAAGTTTGGAAAAACTTTTTCTAACTGTAAGTAAAAGGAAAAAGATGTAATATTAAGAAATTAAATCTCTTTTGTTAAATTAAGTTAAGCGAGTTTTTGTCAAGTAGATTATTTCGGTGTAACTCGTTTTGTTAATTTGTGTTTACATACTAAATATTAAAACACTAGCGACCCGCCCCGGCTTCGCACGGCTTATACATATAAACTTTCCTCTTGAATCACTCTATCTATTTATAAAACCGCATCAAAATCCGTTGCGTACTTTCAAAGATTTAAGCATACATAGGGAATAGGGACAGAGAAAGCGACTTTGTATTATACTATGTAGTGATAGTGAAGTGCAAGTCGGACTTATGTACGAAGGATTCCGTACCATAATTATTCTGTTTTTAGTATTTGTTGTTATAGCGGCATCAGAAACACATCATCTGTGAAAAATTCAACTGTCTAGTTATCACTGTTCATGACTTACAGCCTGGAGACATACAGACAGACAGATAGACAGTGATGTCTTAGTAAAAGGGTCCCGTTTTTACCCTTTGAACACGGAACCCTAAGAACTTAGATATGAATAGGTTTTGATTAAAAATAAAATAGGTATTTAAATAAAATAGGTATATAAAAATTATTTTCGTTACAGAATTTCTTGATTCGGTTGCCGCACTCGAAGCCCGCGATAAAAGCTATGCAATAGCTTAAAAAAGGTAGGTATGGTCAATCATAATGGACGTCTTTATTGATGTGAAACATCTATAGCCGCACGTAAAACCGATTTCTGGCGTGGCGACGCATGCTATATGCATCGCTATATGATGGTATATATATACAGTCTATATGCAGTAGTGTGTATTTAATTCAAATAGGCTTGTGTTATGGTGACTAGACCCAACTAGGCTTGTGTTATGGTGACTAGACGCAATTAGGCTTGTGTTATGGTGACTAGACGCAACTAGGTTTGTGTTATGGTGACTGGACACAACTAGGCTTGTGTTATGGCGACTAGACCCAACTAGGCTTGTGTTATGTTGACTAGACCCAACTAGGCTTGTGTTATGGTGACTAGACGCAACTAGGCTTGTGTTATGGTGACTAGACCCAAATAGGCTTGTGTTATGGTGACTAGACCCAACTAGGCTTGTGTTATGGTGACTAGACGCAACTAGGCTAGTGTTATGTTGACTAGACCCAACTAGGCTTGTGTTATGGTGACTAGACGCAACTAGGCTTGTGTTATGGTGACTAGACCCAACTAGGCTTGTGTTATGGTGACTAGACGCAACTAGGCTTGTGTTATTGTGTGTACGGTGTGGCGACGCGTCGCCATGCGCAATCGACTGTGCGATTCTATCACAATCTGTTCTTTTCTGCATATTACTTTTACAAAACAATGTCGATGTTTCACATCTGCCAGGCGTCCCGTGACGGCTCACATTTTTTTTTTTTGTTAATTCATTTTAACTCAAATTAACTTCAATTTCTTGTGAATCTAAGGTTTTGTAACCTCGCAAAGTTAGTTATGATTTTAGTTTTTTTGAACTTAGATAAAAACCTTTTTCTACAATACATTTTATGAAAATAAGCTATTGCATCGTGCGAGCTTTTTACAATCGTACCCTGTACATACACGCGAACGCTCGGCCGAGCTACATGGTAGGCGGAGTGAGGGGTGTTAGGTTTTATTTTCGTTACGGAATTTCTTGATTTGGTCGCCGCGCTCAAAGCCCGCGATATAAGCTATGCAATAGCTTAAAAATATAAATACTACTTACATATAACACGGTCCGGAGATATCATGCGGAGGGTAGACGAGTATTGGCGGTGATGGAGCAGGGGAGGGGCTGTTCTTGCGTCTGCGTGCTACAAACACGCCAGCCATCACGATTAGAAGGACTAACGCTGCGCTTGCGCCGCCCAACGCTACCAGTGCCGCTTCTGTAATAAAACATAATGTGAGGAGCAGAGACAATCGGTACCTGAAGGCATTGGTTGAAAAGTTTGATAGTCCCATATGCGGGCATTGGATCGAGGTCCATATTAAAAAGTAGTCATTAATTTCACGTCTGTTCTTTTACTAACATAGTTTGTAAGCTCTTTGTATACTAACACATGGACAAGAAGTCTGATAATAAAGGAATTATAATATATTATATCACTATCACTACATAGTATAAAACAAAGTCGCTTTCTCTGTCCGTATACATGTCTCTATATCCCTTTGTATGCTTAAATCTTTAAAACTACCCAACGGATTTAGATGCGGTTTTTCTTTAATAGATAGAGTGATTCAAGAGGAAGGTGTATATGTATAATACATGCATAATATTATAGCCGTGTGAAGCCGGAGCGGGTCGCTAGTTGTATTATACAATACACAGGCTTACACAGCGCCATCTAGCCCCAAGCAAGAATTCTTGTGTTATGGTATCCGTTGCGTAGTTTTAAAGATCTAAGCATACAAAGGGACATAAACCGGCGAAAAGTGACTTTATTTTATACTATGTAGTGATATTTATTTATTCGAGAAGATATTCATTCTTCATTCTCCCGGATCTTCGATGCCCGATTAATGTAGAACGTTATAGTCTAAGTACAGCTTAAAAGTTCAATAATTTGATCGCTTGTCGAATGTTAGAAGTTTGAGGGATATTGTCTAAAAAGTTGTTATGGTAAATGTAGAAAGTTTCCAAGGACGTATCATATATTATGTGTATGCACTAGCTACGTCTCACGGTTTTACCCGAATAAGCCTTGATACCATGGGAATAACAAGATACATATAAATATCCTAAGTATCTAGTCTTTCAGGGTTCCAGCAACATTCACGGCAATCAGTTGAGTAGTTTTTGCGTGAAAAAGTACCAAACTTCACACAATCGCTCACAAACTTTCAAATTTTTATATATAGGTAACATTAAACAGATTCCTATCTTCCCTAGATTTATATTTATAAGGTAGATAGGCAATCTAAAATGTAGTTATAGCATCCCTACATATTTTCGAGATTACGACACAACGTTAATGGTGTCGGAAAATATGAAACCTTGCCATCAACGTCTTTATGGGGTTCATTAAACGAGAATATTACTATCCTGGTCTGGCGGGCACAATTTAAGGTAATGTATTTTTTTAAATGTTTTAGGCACTTACCTACCTACGCGAGGTCTACAAATATGAGCGAGCTCATTATACTGACGAGTCAACACAATTCACCTTTTCATACATTTTTCTTTTTTCATTTTTTTTATTCGGGCAACTAGTTTAGACCTACATGTTACGGCTATTTATGCTGCCCAACGCAAAGCGCCAGAAATACCTATTCTTTTTCTTCTTCGTCTCGTAGAGTGGTGTGGCTCACCTATTGTTAGAGTTTTCAGATCGCCTTAAGGCCTCTAACTTGACCTAACGACTGCTACTAGAGGTAGCAACCGGGACCGACGACAATTAATTTAACGTGCCTTCCGAAGCACGGAGGGGCTCACGAAAACACATTTTTGCCACACTAATGATTGGCCACCCATCGAAGTAATGACCGCGCCAGGCGTCGCTTAACCCGCACGACCGTAAACGATCAGCGATCACGTCGCTTAGCTGTGAGTCTCCTATAAAAATTAGAAATATACCTATAAAATTGTTGATTGTAACGAATTGTCTTTTGTTTTTCTCAATAGTGGCGATGGAATTGTAGGTTCTGCCAATAGTCTTTGCCAATATTTTGGTTACAATTTTCACCAACGAAGGCGACCGGTGCCGATAGTGCAAATTAAATCAAAACGTAGGTATATCAGATAGGTAGGTAACGTAAGGTATGCTTACAACTAATTTAGACCTTTTCAGTATAGGTACTCAGTAAACCTACAGTAATCTATTCAAAATAGTAGCGAGGTGTCCAAATGGGTTCAGCTTAAAGAGGACTATGTGCATTCATGAATTTTGGCCTCTGGGGATCGTATTACACAATGCAGAGCTAACTCGATCTATTGTGGGTACAATTATGTACAAATAGGATACTGTAGGCATGAGAATCTGTAGACATGGAAATCTGTTAATACGGGAATCTGTAGTAGGTATTATATATCTGAAAAATTGGGAATCTATAGACGTGGGAACAAAGCCAATGATCGACAAATTTTGTTGGTGACTGTACCTAATCTACTGGATTAGGCATGTGACATTTACTATTAAATAGTTTTGTCTTAAGTGTGTTATTTTATCTTCATACGTACTGTTGTGTGAAGATTAAGATTATGTTTGGTTTACTGTCTCAGTTTTATTAGTCACGTGTACTACAAATTGAATTAAGCTGTTACCTAGCCTCTATACGTGTTTCATTACCTATTATTTTCTTTGTTATTTCAAGTAAGTGTTCTAGATAATGTTACATTAGTGAAGCTGACCTCTTTCACGTAGATTCTTTGCTTCATAATAATAATGAATTCCGTTGTATCCAGTCCACTACTATCACATCACAATAGGTCAATTAGTTTCTCCTGTAGTTAATCAATATTTATGGTTAGGTTATCCTTGGCTGAATTTTATAGCGCAGACAGGCATAATTGCAGGTTTGGTGTCAACATCATACTTTTCCATTACACTTGGTATTGTAAAGTGCGTCTACGTGTTTCAATTTGACTCGACGAATGCCTTTGAAAAGTTCGATGCTACATAGCCCCGTGATATGAGACACATAACAGACCAATAAGTCATGAATGAAAAAAAGTTACTAGTTACAAACGAAACTTTTAGTTGAAGAAGATATTTATGGTATCGACGCCCTTTGAATTAAGATTTATTAATTAACACTTACCTCTTAAATTTACAGCATTAGCAATCGAGAATTCAGACACTGAGTTCGCCGTAGGGTACTGCTCTACTGCTGCGTATCTGGGATTAGGTGTGCTGTCCAAATGGCCGAGGCTTTCCACGTGCCGTGACGTCACTGGATCTTCAAACTCTTGATGTTGATCATAATATTCTTCTTGTTTGTGTTGCGGTTCTGTACCACCGTACTCCGATTCGTATTCTGTTAGGAAGAAAGTTTAAACAAAATGAATACTTAGTTACTATACATTTTTTATGCAAAATAGCAAAATATTTTTTTTGCATTTCACCTGATGGGAAGTGAAGATGAGGTCTAGGATGTAGCATGCTTTTCTAGAAGGAAAACAGCATGTCTGAACAACAACTGATGGAAAGCGACGAGTTACTTGGCATCATGACTTTGTCGAGGGAGTCGTGTAGTCGTAGTAGTTTAAAGAGAAAATTATACAAAAAATATATATATTTAGGTATCAATAACTAATATCCATATTGTAAATGTGCAACATTCAATAAGTATTCTTCCTTTGAAAACCCGTAAAGTAAATATGTTTCTACTTGCATAGAATTTCAATTTGTATTCAATAGCATATGACCACTTCGTATCATATTTCATCTTTAGATGCAAATACATTGCGTCAAAATAGGATATTTCACATTTTCAATATTTCATAAAACAACAGTTTGCAATTCTCTTCAAGATTAATTTTACTCACAAGACTTCTTAGATTAGAAAGGTTAAAAAACTTGAAAATCAGATTTAGACTGTCAAAACCTTTAATAAAATTAGTTTAAAACTTTTCAAAAAGATAAGAGACAAATAAAATAAGCAAATTAAAAAAACAAAGGATATTGCCTCATTTAGTATGGACGCTGTCCCAAACAAATCGCTGCGATGTGTCATGCCTCATTTGAAAGGCCTTAATGTGTACTCCATTTTATATTATGGCAGCAAAAAAATCCCACCCAGTGGAACCGAGATATTTCGTCATCAATACAACGTCTCGTACTATGAAAGTTATAGAACTCGCATAGCCATTACTGTTTAATTAAACGTGTAACACCTTCATGTGGTACCTCAAATGAAAGACCTTAACTAGGACTACATTTTGTTCTACATTACAAAAAAATCCCATCAGAAGGAACAGATATATTTCGTCTTCAATACAACGTCTCGTACTATGAAAGTTATAGAACACGCATAGCCATTACTGTTTAATAAAATGTGTAAGTAACACCTTCATGTGGGGTAGCTCGAATGAAAGAGGTTAACTAGGAATACATTTTTGTTCTACATCACAAAAAAATCCCATCAGGAAGAACCAAGATATTTCGTCTTCAATACTACGTCTGGTAGTAAGAAAGTAATAAATCTCGCATAGCCATTACTATTTAAACATTAAACACCTTTATTAGATACCTCAAATGAAAGGTCTTAAGTAGGACTAGGTACATTTTTATTCTACATTAAAAAAAACCACCAGGTGGAACCGAGATAAATAATAGTATTTAGCTTCAAAAAGGTAATTGTTTTTTTTTTATCACTGTTGCTCATAAAGTGGATCTTATTAAACCGCTTTTAAGCTCATAATGCAACGTATTATACACGCGTGCTATATAAAAATATCCAACTAGTGCTAAAATTAATGTTATCCCGATAAGTTAAATACGTATCTTACTGCTAATTACATGTTAGGGCCCTTGCCCACGGCGACTTTTTGTCATATGCATCACTACTAACGCACGTTAGTCGCATTTGCAACGCGCTACATACGCAATGCCAACGCGCTACAGCATCGCGACTGTATCGACGCAAACGCGCGATGGTGTCGGCAAAACGTCGAATTAATCATTCTATAACAACTTCTGAATGTATGCTCATAGTTTTTTAGTATTTTAAACGTTGTTACGTAATGTCTACCAAGTAATCTCTCTTTGTTAAATGGGTGCATCCAATTTTGACGCCGCTTTCGTTGCCCACGCTTCGGCTGCTTACAAAGCAGCACCAAAGACAACGTGACTAATGTTGCCTCAACGGAGTCCATCTTGCAACTGTAGCGATCACCACAGGCATTTTTGTGCCGTTACTGAATCGCGTTTGCATCGCGACAGAAGCGCGACGGTATCGCGTTGACATCGCGACTGAATCGTGGTTATGTGGGCGAGGGCACACTGCTAGCGATCGCATCGCGACTGTATCGATGCGAACGCGCGACAGCATCGCTACTGCATCGCTACAAAAAAGTCACCGTGGCCGAGGGGCATTAAGTAGATGAAACATTCTTAATTTATCTGGGTTATACTGTTTTAATGTATAGAAAAAAGGTACCAACAAAGAGTTTTTAAGCCTTGCTGGCCTCAAAACTCTTTGTTGGTACCTTTTTACTTCTTTTTAAAAGGATGCCTCAAAGTCTGATAGCGAACGATAATTTTACGTGATAAAGTCTTTGAAAACAATTAAAAATTGAGTTTTTTTTATTTTGTTTTTTTTAGGTACATAAATATATTTTTTCCTTGCCATTATATTCTGTTTTAAGAGATTTGTTGTTGTTTGAGAGAATGGAAAAAACCCTAAAAAAATATTGTATGTCAGACGACGATGTAATAAGACCGATCTTAATGTATGGTTGCGAAGCCTGGACACTAACGCTAAAGGAGGAGAACAAACTCTTGGTAGCGGAGAGGAAGATATTGAGGAGAATTTTGGAACCAACCAAGAGAGAGGACGGCTCATGGAGAGTAAGAAAAAATGTGGAGTTGGAAGAGCTTGTGGCTGAGCCTAATATCATCGGCGAGATCAAATCGGCCCGACTTTGCTGGCTTGGCCACATCGAGAGAATGGAGGAGTATCCAGCGGTTAAAAGAGCATATCTAGGACGACCTCAGGGGAGACGGCCAGCTGGCAGACCTAGGTATCGCTGGATAGACCAACAAGTCTAACAAGACCTGCAAGCCCTTCATGCAGCCGATTGGCAACAAGTGGCGCAGAATAGGGTGCAATGGCGGCTTTTGTTGTCGGAGGCCAAGATCCACTTCGGGTCGCTGAGCCAGCGTAAGTAAGTAAGTAAGTATGTCAGACGAGGCTGTATAGGTTAAAAGTATTTTGCCTAGCCTTTCTGGAGTGTAATTAACAAAAAATAGTAAACCTAATCTAAACTTCTTAAAAACTTTTTTTTATTTTAACAAGTTTTTTTTTATTCGCAACTGTGATAAAAATGTCGTACGATACACGTGTGGATTGATCTTTGTATCTCGGCTTTTTAAACGCCCTCGCATACCGCGCTCGCGCGTGTTAAACCGCCTCTATGCAAAGATCAATTTTCCACACTTGTATCGCAATGTACTATAATAATCGACTTCCAACAATTCCATCTTGTGGAGCCTTATTGAAGTGAAAACTTCTTTAGCGGCGTTGAGCACTTTTTCTGTAATGGGTATAAAATCTTAAACTCGCGTCAGGACACGTGACCTGATCGAAAAAGCGTAAGACGGATGGAGAGTAGACAGCTATCCCCTCTCTACGGCGCGGCGAAAATGTATGCCTGGGCCTACTGTTTTTAATTTGGCTGTGAGTGTATTAAGACGTACATATGGTATTTTTTAACGGACGACTATTGACGGACGACAAATGTCGGACGACTATTGACGGACGACAAATGTCGGACGACAATTTTTGTTATCTTACTGGTCTAGTTGCGGAAAATAGCTATCTCATAATTATAACTATATTTTAAGTGTTCAAAATCCCAACAAATGGATGCCACACAGGTGCAGGTGCAGGTTGACCAGCGCTGTAACTGCGTCATGCAGTGGTAGCTAATGGTGAGGCAGATCCTGGTTAGCGGCACACGACTCCTGAGACTACCTACCTTAATAGGTTTTTGTGTTTCTGATTATTATTATTTTTTTGTTTTATGTTGTTCATTGTTTTTCTCGTTATAACGTCGTGTGCTTATATAATAAGCGTTTTCTTTTTTTTCTATTATTTCAGATTATTTAATATGAAATCGATTAGGCCAAGGCTTTATTTATAACATCGCGCGTCTTTTGCAAGAAGACGACATACTCATATGTTTTTAAATTATTTTTATCACAGTTGCTCTTATAGTAAATCTTATTAAACCGATATTAGGCTCATAATACAAGGTATTACGCACGCGTGCGTTTTACTTTAACGCATAAGTGCTGTAAAGTTATCCCGATAAGTTAAATTAGTATCTTATTGCTAAATTCATGTTATTTAGATCAGATGTAGCTAATCCTACCTCTCTGTTAGAACCTTCTACACAATTCTGGTTTATGTGGCTAATTCAACCTATCTGTTAGAATAGAACCTTTCACACCATTCTGACAGATGTAGCTAATCCAACCTGTTAGAATTATGCAGACAGTTTTAACAGAGAGGTTGGATTAGCTACATCCGTCGTCATTTGAGGTACCACATGAAGGTGTTAAACGTTTAAATAGTAATGGCTATGCGAGATTTATTACTTTCTTACTACGAGACGTAGTATTGAAGACGAAATATCTTGGTATATTTTTTTGTGATGTACAACAAAAATGTAGTCCTAGTTAAATCTTTCATTTGAGCTACCCCACTTGAAGGTGTTACTTACACATTTTATTAAACAGTAATGGCTATGCGTGTTCTATAACTTTCATAATACGAGACGTTGTATTGAAGAAGAAATATATCTGTTCCTCCTGATGAGATTTTTTTGTAATGTAGAACAAAAATGTAGTCCTAGTTAAGGCCTTTCATTTGAGCTACCACATGAAGGTGTTACACGTCTAATTAAATAGTAATGGCTATGCGAGTTCTATAACTTTCATAGTAGAAGACGTTGTATTGATGACGAAATATCTCGGTTCCACTGGGTGGGATTTTTTTGTGATGTACAACAAAAATGTAGTCCTAGTTAAGCTCTTTCATTTGAGCCACCCCACATGAAGGTGTTACTTACACATTTTATTAAACAGTAATGGCTATGCGTGTTCTATAACTTTCATAGTAGAAGACGTTGTATTGATGACGAAATATCTTGGTTCCTCCTGGTGGGATTTTTTTGTGATGTACAACAAAAATGTAGTCTTAGTTAAGCTCTTTCATTTGAGCTACCCCACATGAAGGTGTTACTTACACATTTTATTAAACAGTAATGGCTATGCGTGTTCTATAACTTTCATAATACGAGACGTTGTATTGAAGAAGAAATATATCTGTTCCTCCTGATGGGATTTTTTTGTAATGTAGACCAAAAATGTAGTCCTAGTTAAGGCCTTTCATTTGAGCTACCACATGAAGGTGTTACACGTCTAATTAAACAGTAATGGCTATGCGACTTCTATAACTTTCATAGTACGAGGCGTTGTATTGATGACGAAATATCTTGGTTCCTCCTGGTGGGATTTTTTTGTGATGTACAACAAAAATGTAGTCTTAGTTAAGCTCTTTCATTTGAGCTACCCCACATGAAGGTGTTACTTACACATTTTATTAAACAGTAATGGCTATGCGTGTTCTATAACTTTCATAATACGAGACGTTGTATTGAAGAAGAAATATATCTGTTCCTCCTGATGGGATTTTTTTGTAATGTAGACCAAAAATGTAGTCCTAGTTAAGGCCTTTCATTTGAGCTACCACATGAAGGTGTTACACGTCTAATTAAACAGTAATGGCTATGCGACTTCTATAACTTTCATAGTACGAGGCGTTGTATTGATGACGAAATATCTTGGTTCCTCCTGGTGGGATTTTTTTGTGATGTACAACAAAAATGTAGTCTTAGTTAAGCTCTTTCATTTGAGCTACCCCACATGAAGGTGTTACTTACACATTTTATTAAACAGTAATGGCTATGCGTGTTCTATAACTTTCATAATACGAGACGTTGTATTGAAGAAGAAATATATCTGTTCCTCCTGATGGGATTTTTTTGTAATGTAGACCAAAAATGTAGTCCTAGTTAAGGCCTTTCATTTGAGCTACCACATGAAGGTGTTACACGTCTAATTAAACAGTAATGGCTATGCGACTTCTATAACTTTCATAGTACGAGGCGTTGTATTGATGACGAAATATCTCGGTTCCACTGGGTGGGATTTTTTTGCTGCCATAATATAAAATTGAGTACACATTATGCCCTTTCAAATGAGGTACGACACATCGTAGCGATTTGTTTGGGACGCTAAGCGGCATTATCCTTTAAGAAGATTCTTATCGTGTTCAGCTATATTTTTGTAAATAGTCTTGTGACCAACAATTAAAATGACACATTATATAAATAATAAATAAATATTGCAGGACATTTCACACAGCGTCATATAGCCCTAAGCTAAACTAGGCTTGTGTTATGGTGGCCTGGCCAGACAACGGATAGAATAGATAATTTAGCATTTTTGTATGCAAAATTCAGCCAGGATGCTGGAAGCAAAAGGCAGCCTAACGCCCGGAGTGAAGGTGTCTCGTCAATCAGCACGTCTCTGATTAAATCAGAACGATGTACTGATTTAGACCTCAAACGAGACGCCTTAAAGGTCTCGTTTGAGGTCTAATGTAAATGGTGTGCGTACGTGCCTGATATGCGATAGAATATTTTCTGCAAAAATCGAGTACGCCAGTCACCAAAGAGCACATTATACGAGCTGCTGAACATCAAAGCTCGTCATCTTCGCTAGGTTGCCAGAAATAGTCACTGTGGCCGAAATCGGCCAGGGATCAGAATAGATAATATATACATACTTTTCTTTTGTAAATGTATACTTAATCCCATCAAAAACATAACTTGTAAAAAAAACAAGTCTCGCAACCCAGTTCTTCTACCGTAAAAAGTTGTGAGATCCATGTAATACCAAGTCGGTTAATTTATTCAGTCCCTACTAAAGGAACTTTCTGTCTCAGTTATTTCGTAACACGCTAACCTAACAACATCTTAAAGTGACCATATCAATATTTAAAATATCTTATGTTTTAAATAAATTGACTTGACAATCGCATGAAAACACAACGTATCTCGCAAGCAATACATATTATATTCAATTAGATTTTGACGTGACAACGTTTTATAAATTGGTTTGCCGGGTGACACTTCAAGAAACTGCGTTACGCTCCGCTGACGTTATGCGCTCACAATGAGAGCGAGTGAGAGGCACGCGTCCCTTCCACTCGGGCATGGTTAGCCCGCCTAAGAGCGAGAGAGACAGACATAAAAAGTGAAAGGCACGCGTCCCTTCCACTCGAGCACAGTTGTTGTCACGTAAAACTTTCGCCCGTATACCGACTTTACAGGCAACCAGTTTTTTTAGTGCGAAAAGGATGGTACGGCCGTGCCGCTTTTTTGCTCGACTTGGCGGGGGCACTGCCGTGCCCCCAGCTGTACAGTCGCCTGCATAATTGCAGCCCCCGGTAGAGTTCAAAAATTACTATTATTGGAATGTTTTCATCTCATAATTTTTGTTTTATAAATTAATAAGTTAGAAGACTTTAAACTTAACCTAAAGCAGGTGCCTTGAATCTTACTTGTGTTGAAAACATTCTTATAACAGCTGTTTTAGAGCTCTACGGTGGGTCTGCAATTATGCAGCCGACCGTACATACTCAGACCAGAAACATAAATATATACATAAATACTTGTTTGAATGGTTACAGTGCTTAACTTGAGGCTTAACGCTGTATAAAATATTAATGGTTACCTGTATTATACTGTTCCTGTTCCCTCAACACTTCAGCCGGATCAATGGGAAGTGCATACCACGGTCTCCTCGAGTAAACCTTCTTTGTATTCACCGTCCGAACGCCGACGTCAACGTTTCGATAACTCGACGGAGACAAGTTTAACATCTCTAAACATCTGTTTGTTCCTGTAACAATATATTTTTATTATTATTGTCTGTTATACGTCCTGTATTACAGGGCTATGGAGCCGGACCTTTGGAAGGCGTGCGTGTAGCTGAAGCCAACACGAGCTGCATGAAGACACGTCAAATAATTGTAAAGAAATGCGAAGTTCGGAGTGGTTCGGAGATAGCCACTCTATAAGGGCGTGTTCAGATGAACACGCCCTAACTGTTACATATCTCTGATTAATACCTACTCAAGGTCTCACTTTCAGGCCAATGTTTAATCACTAGTTAATCTTAGAGCTGTAAGATAATTACATTTTCAGAGCAGACCTGATTAAGAGATAGATAGATAAACTCTTTATTGTACCGTATTAAACCTTAATTCTTATAATTTCCTGTAAAAAAAAAATACCTAAACTAAACAATATGGTACAATGGCCAAATGGTACAAGGCCTTATCGCTAAAAGCGATCTCTTCCAGGCAACCTTGGACAAGAATTAAATATGGGTGGGTTGTACGTACATAACGTGATAGTATTGAGTAAGTATATAAATAAGAGTTTTAGGTTGAAAGAAGAAAAACATAATCCTCTCTTTTGGCTTCGCCGTAGTCGGGTAAAACTAGGTAGGTATGTGATTTTGTTTAAATAAGGAAATACACAATAAAGTTTATTTTATTTTATTTTTTATTAAACGACCTAGTTGACCCTGTTGGCATAATGGTCACCATGTCGGATGCCAAACACGGGTTTGCGGGTTCGATTCCCGCCTCAGACATGTATTTATGCTTAGATATTTGTCTGTGGTCTGATTGTTTCTATGTATTATAAGTACTTAAACTATATTTACGAAAGAAAAGTATATCTGTTGTCTAGCACCCATAATACAATTCTAGTTACTTAGCCTGGGGCTAGATGGCAAGAATGTCCTGCAATATTTATTTTTTATTTTATTTTCCTAAAGCTAAAATACCACGGAAACCACAAATACAAAGACATTATATTAGTCAAGCTAATTATATCCTTATTTTTTAGCTGCGTGTTAAAAAATATTAATACCTTTTTTAATAATTACCAATACCAATAATCAATAATTACCAAATTTAAAATTCCACAAACTTTCCTACGTCAACAGTTATAAAGAATTAAAGCTTTAGGTAACATTACACCATTCATATTCTAACTAATATAATAAATTCAAGTTTGTTTATTTATTCACTAGCGACCCGCCCCGGCTTCGCACGGCTATATTATGCATGTATTATACATATAAACCTTCCTCTTGAATCACTCTATCTATTAAAAAAACCGCATCAAAATCCGTTGCGTAAGTTTAAAGATTTAAGCATACATAGGGATATAGGGACATAGGAACAGAAAAAGCGATTTTGTTTTATACTATGTAGTGATAGTGAAGTGAAAGTGATAGTGAAGTGATAGTGATGGTCAAACGACTGAACCGATTTGGATGATAATGCAAATAGTGGTAGTTTGGGATAAAGAACGACATTCCCGCGGGATTGGGACTTACGCGGGTAAACTGTGGAGCTAGTTAGTAATAACAATACCTAGATATACAGGAAATGGGAAATACAGAAAATGGGTTGGGTAACGATATTTAACTTTTGGTTTCACAGGATATAGGTAGGTACCGTCACATTACCAATTAGCTGAACCTCACGTGACTCAGAGCTCATTAGCATATCTGTAAAACTGTATCTACCTTTTTGTTATTTTTTATATTGTATACTAGCGACCCGCCCCGGCTTCGCACGGCTATATTATGCATGTATTATACATATAAACCTTTCTCTTGAATCACTCTATCTATTAAAAAAAACCGCATCAAAATCCGTTGCGTAGTTTTAAAGATTTAAGCATACATAGGAATATAGGGACATAAAGACAGAGAAAGCGATTTTGTTTTATACTATATAGTGATAGTGAAGTGAAAGTGATAGTGATAGTGAAGTGATTGTAATATTACTTTCCTTACAGATTTGCGAGTGAGCTCTAGGTCACGTGGGGTTCAGCTAATTGGTAATGTGACTGTACATAGAGTAGATATTGGTAATCAAAAGAAAGTTTTGAAATCTTGAGATTGATTAACAGATTTTTTTAAAATATACGTCAGGTCATTAACAGTCGAGAAAACTTAAAAATAAGGATACAATTAAAGTTAATGATCCGTGTAAGTAAAATATTTTGCTAAAAAGGTTCGAATTTCCAAAAGTATTAAAACAAAATTTGATTGTTAAGGCACACAGAAGTAGCCTTCAACTGTTTTCTTATATTATGATGACCAATTACCAATAAATCAATTGAACTATTTTCAAAAATATCTTTCCAAAATGCAATAAAAACCTTTTCAGTTTCTTACTACTTTCTTGTATATTTTTCTTTTATAATAATTTTAATAAAGAAAAAATATTGGATTTATTAACTTCCATTACAAAGCTCCTTGAAAGTAACAGAAAGAAAACAATCTACAACGACCTCTTTTCAATTAATTTAAAGAGTAGGCAATGTCGAAAGGAAAAAGTCTGAATAACCTTTGATTTCAGCAAGTTTTTTGTCACGTTCAGATTTTGTAAGTTTGTTCGAGTCTCCAAAGGATATTCAAATATCTCGATAGAGACCTAAACTTATTTTACGAAAAAGGGTTCAACAACTGAATGACAATCATGAAATTCTAGTTTAGAAGTTTTTTTCTAGATTTTTCTAACTCTGCACTTAGAAAAACAATTCTAAACACAACAAAACATGCCAGATCCTTCAGTTTCGTGGTTTAAGAAATCGAGGTAAGAATGCTCCGCGGTTTTACCCGCGTAAGTCAAAATGAAAAGTAGCTTCATTGATAAGGACTATCCAACAGAAAAATATTTTTTCAATTCGAACCAGTAGTTCAAACTTAACAAACTCTTCAGCTTTATAATATTACTAGCGACCCGCCCCGGCATCGCACGGCTGTATTATGCATATATTATATCTAAAAACCTTCCTCTTTAATCACTCTATCTATGAAAAAAACCGCATCAAAATCCGTTGCGTAGTTTTAAAGATCTAAGCATACAAAGGGACATAGGGACATAGGGACGGCGAAAAGTGACTATATTTTATACTATGTAGTGATAGTGATAGTGGAGTGAAGTGATAGTGAAGTTTAGATTCACTGTAAAATACAGATTACCTACTTAAAACCTAAAAAAATGTTAGAAAGAAAATCGAACATAGAAATGTAATTGTAAGTACCTACTTTAAAGAAAAATAAGTTATAAAACGAATTGTTTATGTAAGTATTTCAAAATACTATATTACAAGTTTTAAACTACAAATGAGAATAAAATAAATAAATCTTATTCTCAGAATATCTACAATATTATTAAGAACTTTTATAACCTTCAATCTCAATTATGAACATATAAACTTTCGTCTTACCAATTCTGTGGGCGTGTAAAAGAAAATTTGGGATTCCCTCAAGACGATAAAATACAATATCATTTCTTTAGAAGTAAGTACCTGTTTGTCGATGCTACTACGTATTCAGCACGTACGTGAGATAAAACATCTACGATTAGACATCTACTTTAATATTCTATTTGGTTTCAGGCCGTTTTCAGCTGATAATTTAAAATTAATAGAAACACATCTGTTATATTTGAGAGTAAAAATAAATTGTTCCCCGACGCAACCAAATTTATAAATTTATTGATGATGGTATCAACAGCTTGAAGACTTGCCAATTGCTATATGAATGCGAAACCTGAGATGCGCTTTGAATTACTCTACGTAACCTGAACATAATAAACAAAATATCTAGAGATAATTTTAAGGTAGAAATATTTACGTTTTTCTTGCTGTATTAGGATGAAAAATGGTAGCCTTAACAATTTATACTTTGTACTACCCGAAGCTAAGAAGGTTAAAGATAAGCATCTGTTCTTTGTTCAGCACCTTATACATTTTTAACAAAGAATAAATGCAGTGTTATTTCAGTCGGTAGTTAGCTCGTGTTTTACTAAAGGTTAGGATTTAGATTCTGATAATTTATTTGTAAAAAATACACCCTGCAGGTGTATATTTGTAACTGACTTGGCCTTAAAGATGAACTTGAGATTACAGTGTCTTGGTAAAATTCTAAGGAAATTTTGAACTTTATATTTATAAGGGAAAATATTCAAATTAGGTAAGTAGATTAACATTTTACACCCGCAATTTCTTAGGTAAATAGAAGCTAATAATATTGGGTTCGGTGTTATGATTTTGATCATTAATTTAATAAATGTTTTAACAAGAGTCTTTACTGGTTATTTTATGGTGTATTTATATAAAATTTGTTTTAGAAAAAAGGATTATGAATCGGACTAGCTGCATAGGGCTGTTTTACCTGCGTTAGTTGGTTTTCGTTGAAAATTCAATTTTTACCTTCCCAAAAAATTGATCCATGCGATAGTAAAAACCAGATTTCAGGTATAAGGATTTTTTTGAAGTACGTTTACCTGTAATACTGCTTATTCCAAGGTCCCTAGATTTAGGTTATTTTTATGTTTACTATTTTTAAGGATTTTTTGGTAACATACTCCCAAAAGCGCAGGCAAAAGACTCATAACCTATACATACAGCCTCATCTGACATATAATTTTTTTTGCATTTGTTTTTGCGTCTGGGGTTAAAAACAAAATATAATGGTACGGAACCCTTCGTGCGAGCGTCCAACTCGCACTTGGTCGGTTTTTTATTATTTTGCTTCGAAGTAAAGACTTTTTATTTCTTTTTCCGTTATTATGAGTATAAATGGATATTAAGTACCTACCTAGAATCAACTAAGTATCTAGTAGAAGTTTTTCTGTCTACTTTGTAACCTAAATCTCGATTTTTATGTATGATCCTGTATATTCAGATTTTAACTAAAAAAATGGTTATCTGTAAAGTCTGTTTACGGACGATAATTTTACGTGATAACGTCATAACAAAATCAAAAATTGAGATATTTTGTTTTATATATTTTTTCCTTATTTTCTGTTTTTTTCTAGTTTTTATTTTATTTTTATTTATTTATATAAGTTCTATTTGTCACTCGTCACCATAACACAAGCCCAGATGAGAGATATTATTTTGAAATACTCTGTTTCATAAGTTACCATGACTCTGTTTCATAAGTCACACAATATTACCGTGACACTTTTTTGTGAATGCAGGTGTTCAACTAATTTATTAGACGTTATCACGTCAAAAATACTACACCGGTACGTACAGACAGACAGATAATTTAACTATTAAATACACCGAGAGAAGTGACACCAGTATCATTTCAAATACTAAGGTTAAACGTCAACATATAAGCTTCTAAGCTGTGCTGTATTAGGATCTGTGGCGAGCGGTTTAAGCCGTCAGTAGCCTGAAACTCGACGTAGGTGAAACGTTGGTATATAGAACAGCTATTTATCATTATAGTCTTTTAGATAAATAAATATTAAATAGTTTATTTCCATAAAAGAGTAGGTACTACGTTGTTAACATACATTTCTTCCTTAATGTTTAAAATTACAGTTTTATTTAAATAGTAAGTAGCAAATTTTGAATCTTAGACTGAGTTTATCTCGTATTTCAAAAGTGGGTGCTTAAACTAAGTACATTGTACTTATACTAGTATTTAATATCTGCATAAAGGATGTGAACGGGTGTAGCACTTATTAACTATGAAATATATAAAATATAATATATAAGACGTAATAATCAAAATGACTCTAAAAATAACATAATTCTTAAACTGAAATAAAAGCACAAAAAAAAGTTGAATATAAATTAATGAAGTTAGACAACCGTTTTCTAACAATTTCTCAGTTTCTTCATAGGAAAGAGATTGTTTATAGCCAATTAAATGTTTTGAACTTTACTTCGAACTTCGATAAGTAACATATTATGTATATGATGTAGGTATGTTAAATCAACCTAAGACAAGGTAGATTAGTAGTGCTTAATACATTCCGGAATGAAAGAGTATTAATTACGTAGACTTACTGTTTGTCTAAGGAGATAGAGCGATTAATCCATTAGATTAAGTAGCACTAAGTACTAAGTGAATGCTAAGTACAATCAAACAGATGAAGTAATTAATTAAACGAAGGAATACGCAGAATATGTAAGGATTAAAGATAGACAAATATAAATAGAAATATAAAAAGTAGACTAAGATTATTGACTAAGTTTTTTAAGAAATTCAAGAACAGTTACTGATGTAATAACTATTTTTTGAGCTATAAATAATGTTTTATACTATTTATTTTTTGATAACTAAAGCTTTCGTAATTAAAATAAGCTTCGTTAAGCTTTCTTTCACAACGAAGTGGGTAGGTAATACAATATTAAATTCACACAACGAAACGCTACATTTTTTGTCTTGAAAAAAGTACCTAAATATTGAAGCACTATTTCATTGCAATTGAACTTATATAATTCAATCAAAAAAAAGAATACAAAATGAAATTGCAAAATTAAATTATGCACTTGTATTTTTATTGAAAAAGTTGTGCCTTTGACATTACTACTTTGAGAAGATAAAATTTTCTTTCTCTTTTATTTTATGGGCAATTTGTTTTTTTTTAAGATTGTAGAATGATGGTTAAGAAAATAAATGCATCCCTTAAGTATCATTTTGCAAATGGTGTTTAAAATCATTTCCGCATACCCGACTGTAAAGTTTAGGAAAGTAATAAGCATATTACTCCTACATTCAAGCGTACTAACTGCTTTACTTATAATTATGTATGTAGTTATTATTATAGGCACTGTTTTATTGTATAGGTAACTAAATATATCACCAAATGGGAAGGAACTGTCATTCGACATACAGCTACGGCTAGTTCGAATGACAGGGCTATATTCAGTATTGTAAACCATTTTTCTGTTCAATAAATGATTTATTTATTTTTATTTATATAACCATTTTGTTAAGAAGCTACAGCGGCAGGGCCTATCGTTTCGCCCCCCATAAGCCTGACCCCATGGTCATATAATAATAAATAATAATAAGAGGCTCTCGCTGGATGGTTGGGTCAAGGGTCAGATCCAGAAAGCAGTCGTCCTGGATACTGCACGTATCGTAAGATGGTTTCTGTCTATGCGACCCTAACCATCGATATTTACTGTTTTATATGCAAAATTTGTAACGTTATTTTTAAGACTTGTAAAAGTATGTAACACAGTATGTAAGTGCTTAGATGGGATATTTTTACAAGTTTCTAAAATAGTCATGTATATATTGAATCAGTTTGTTTTAAAAATCTAAATTTAAGAAAACAATTAATGAGTTAGAATAATAATAAAGGACAACCTCCGGTTTGGATAAAACTATTGATAATCTACAGGAGAAAACTACTTGAGCTATTGTGATGGGATGGTAGTGGACTAGATACTGGGGAACTATGGATACAATGGCGCTTGTATACTTGTAGAATATCGCAGATCAAACGTCAAGCTCTGGAAATATAGCATATTTGTCACTGAAATCATACTCCTACTAATAATATAAATGTGAAAGTTTACGTGTGTGTGCATGTATGTTAGTTACTCTTTCACGCAAAATCTAATGGACCGATTGCGATGAAACTCGGTATTCTATCTAGATATTTTTTTATTCCGATATTCCTACGGAATCAGGACTAACGCGGGTGAAACCGCGTAACAAGGTAAAAAAATCCTTAATTAATTGTTAAGTTATAAAATATTAATTAATTAAAGGAAAGTTACTATCGATGAGGTCATTTTGGTCTAAGTTAACCTTTAAGTTAATCCTAATAGTTACGATCACTTAATCAATGGCTTAAGTTACCGATTGCCTATCTAAAGGAGGAACGTGACAGAGTTTTCAAATAATTGTTATTTACTAGAGTGACCTAGTTTTTACCGTTGTATGTATAGGGTATTCTTGGAAAACTACTAAAGTTAATAAATCTCAGACTGATTTACCCAGAACCCTTATATGAAATTATGCAGAGCAAGGGTTTGCAAGCAAAAGATTTTAGGGAATTCCTTTAATAATTTTAAATAACAAAACATGTAAGCCATGTTATAAAAACTATTCAAGTGATTGTCATTAATAACATGACATTTTGTTGCAATTTAAGGGACGAAAACAGGCACCAGAACGAAATTTCCATTCAAAATGTAATTGGTATTAGAAGCCTAGAATTCAAACTATTCGAGGGATTGTCACTCACAAATTTTCTGTTTTTCTAGGACCTTTTCTAATGAACGCCAAATTAAGTGTATACCTATCACCTTTGTTATAATATCACTAAGAAACTTATTCAAGGTGCACTAGTATGTATGTCCTATGATGATACAGAGAACTTACTTATTGTGACTATAAATGATTGTAGTAATAACTGTTTCATATTTACGCTGTTAACTTTTATACCTAGTATATAGTATTTTTGTTGTAATAACTAGATAGGTATATAGATTTATCTTTTTGTTTTTGCAAGTAGTTAATTTATTATTATAAAATATATAGGTAATTAGTTAAGTCCCTTTTTCGCCTAAAACACAGGATTTCCTAGTTTAGGCAAACGTATTATTTATCGTTTTAAAATGTGATTTAGTTGTATAAAATAATATTTTGTAAAAAAAATTATTCAATAAATTATTCTTATTCTTATTAATAACATGTCATTTTTATGCAATTTACGGGACGAAAATAGTCACGCCCCAGAACGAAACTTCCATCAAAAACGTAATTGGTATGTTAATAAACTTTTTCTTTTCAGAGAATGTTGAAGGTAAAAATAGAACCGACAATTTGTGTCAGATATTTCCCTTTACGTACTAAAAGTTAACAACTTGACCTCCAAGACCAGGAGACAGTGTGACCCAATTTTGGGCCGATAATGATTTTAAGCCAATTGGGAGTATTTGGGAGCCACAAATAGCAACACATTAAGCGTACTAACTCACCCGGAATTATTCGATTGTCAGCCCCTTGTAAGTAAATAGTAAACCTAATTTATGTTGACAGGAAGCAAGTGGTTCGTCTTTCCTGCTTATATTTTACTAGCGACCCGCCCCGGCTTCGCACGGCTATATTGACGACCCAGTTGGCACAATGGTCACCATGCCGGACTGCCAAACACAGGGTTGCGGGTTCGATTCTCGCCACAGACAAGTATTTATGCTTAGATATATTTCTGTGGTCTGGTTGTTTCTATGTATTATAAGTATATATTTACAAAAGAAAAGTATATAAGTAGTATATCCGTTGTCTAGCACCCATAACACAAGTCTAGTTACTTAGCTTGGGGCTAGATGGCGATGTGTGGAATGTCCTACAATATTTATTTATTATTATTTATTATATTATGCATGTATTATACATATAAACCTTCCTCTTGAATCACTCTATCTATTAAAAACCGCATCAAAATCCGTTGCGTAGTTTTAAAGATTTAAGCATACAAAGGGATATAGGGACAGAAAAAGCGACTTTGTTTTATACTATGTAGTGATAGTGATGAGTAAAAACGAGGAAGTTTCTAAAGTGAATATCTACTGCTAAAACTGTCCTAAGTTTATTAATTATTTATGGAATTGGTCAATCGTAGAAATACTTAGCTTATAGGGTTCCGTACCTCAAAAGGTGAAAAAGGAACCCTTATAAGATCATTTTGTTCGTCTGTCCGTGTGTCACCACTGATTTTCTCAGGACCGGGTGGACTCAGCAAGTTGATTTTTATTTTTAGAATACTAGCTTATCCCCGCGACTTCGTCCGCGTAGGGTTTGAATTTTCCAAAATCTTTTATAATTTGATACCTACGTCATAATAGCTATCTATGTACAAAATATGCGGATCCATTCATCATTGGCTTGAATTTAAAGTCAGTACTATTTAGAATTGTATAGATTTTAACCCAATCCGTTTATTAGTTTGGGCTGTGCGATGATATATCTTCTATATATATATAAAAGAAAGTCGTGTTAGTTACACTATTTATAACTCGAGAACGGCTGAACCGATTTGGCTGAAAATTGATGAAGAGGTAGCTTAGAACCAGGACAAGGACATAGGATACTTTTTTTTTTTCTTGCATTTTGAGATCGGGATTTACGCGGGTGAAATTAAATATACGTACGAAATATTCTTTTTTTTTTACGAGATCGGGACTTATGCGGGTGAAATTAACTATACGAATTATTCCATATTCAAACCCGCATAAGTCCCGATCCCGTGGGAATATCGGGATATACACTATTATGTATTCTGTGACGTTCGTCTTTGTTGTAAGGCGTTCGACCGGGGGGTTTTCTCGAGCGGCTGCAGTTTTTTTCTTTCGACTTTCCTCAGATTTCACTTTTTCGAAGTCCAACAGACCCTTTTTTTGATTTGCTGTATTATATAGAAATCAATGCCACTTTTCGTTGTAATTTTATAACTCAAGAACGGGCTCACCTATCCAAACCAAATGTTTAAGCTTTGTTCGGACTATTTAGTAGATGGTTTATGTGAAGTTTGCACAAAATCGGTCGAGCGGTTCTTCATTTATCACATTTTTTTTATATGGCAAAACAACGTTTGCCGGGACAGCTAGTCACTCATATATTATTAAAATTGTTCATTCATCTACCTACCTGTACAATAAAAACAAATAGCGCTGAAAATCGACAATAAAAAGGCTCATTTTTAACTTGACTTCAAAAAAGGAGGAGGTTCTCAGTTCAGTTGTATGTATTTTAAAAGATACCTATAGTTAGTTTTACTTTTTAAAAGCGATACGAACTCCCACGTTTCTAAAGCCTGCAGATAAAAAAATCCAACCCACTCAACACTCGCGTAAGTCCAGATTTATCGGAAATAATTAGGTCAGGAACGTTCATAAGCTCTCATTTTATATTTAACTCCATGTGGACTAGCTAAACCAAAGAAAATTAATATTATTTTGGAATAGAGAAAACATATAATTAATCGTATAATTTCATTACCAATTTGAAGGGATTAGTATCAGATGGTCGAAAACACAAGTCGTGTTATGCGTAAAGGAGACGGGGATTGTTTCTTAGGATCTTGGGCCTGAATGTAGAAAGGTGAAACTGGTGTCAATTAATGACTAATATATTACCAAATTATCCCTGAAAATTTCGCAGGATTTGGCAATCAGAAAGGAGAGCTATAAGCTCCCTATTATTTTAAGATTTTTTTGAGTTTCATTGATATCTTCTGTTTTTAATCATATTAACCTAACTGAGATGGAGCTACCTACGCCCTTCGGTATACCTGCCTATAGGTACCTAACCCACCCAACCTGTCACTGTAGGTAGGTAGGTAGTTACCCGCCTAGCGCCTGCTTACACTCCATCGTAGGCAGGCGGGTAGGTAACCTACCTACACTAACTAGGTACCTATAGGTACCTACTAGTAGTAGTACTAAGGTGTAGTTGCGTATTACAACGACTAGTTGCTATTCCACTATTCACACAGCGATACGTGATCTCGATCGATATCCAATCGTTAGGCTAGCGGTTAAATCCAAAATGACGAGTCCAGGTCTGTCGTCAAGGCAAGCATATCGGTGTCCGTTATGGTAGCTGTGGTGGGTTAGGGTTTTCAAGTTCAAAAGTTCAAGTAGAAGGTGCAGGTGGTCGATAATTAAAACGATAACAAAACTCAAAACACACACAAAGCCTGATGAGAAACAAAACAAACGAGTGAATAAAATCCAGTGTTGCCACAATGATCATTTTTATAAGGTCTAAGTTTTTATGTAAAAAATGGTAAGAATAAATAAAGTGACTATACTTGATTTATAAAATATTGTACGGTAGCGAAGTGCCCTAAGTATTTAATTACTACCTGGCATCGTTTCAACGTGAGTCGAGCCTGTGGTTGAATGCTGTCCCGTCGCCGCACATTGGGACTTTTATGGATGACGTTTCCCTATCTTTGGCTATTGGTCTGCGGCTGGGCGTTGTGACGGTGCAGCCGCATGTGTGCCATTGCGGGAGTCCGGTGGATGGGTTGGGGCACCACGGTCTCTCTTGTCGGCGGAGTGCTGGGCGCATCCCTCGCCATGCCGCTTTGAATGACGTGATCCGTCGCGCCCTTGCCTCGGCGAACATTCCGGCAGTGTTAGAGCCAAACGGTATTGTTCGCTCTGATGGCAAGAGGCCCGACGGCTTAACGCTCATTCCTTGGAGGCAGGGGATGTCGTTGGTGTGGGATGCCACCTGTGTGGACACTCTGGCGGCTTCCCATATTCCGGCAACGTCAGGTCGAGCTGGTGCGGCGGCTGCGAACGCGGAGTCCCTTAAGTCTCGCAAATATTTGGAGCTGGCGGACCGTTTCATGTTCGTCCCGATAGGGGTGGAGACTTTGTGGGATCTTGGGGTCCCGAAGCCTCTGTATTTTTTAGGGACCTCGGCGCGCGTCTTGTCGAGGTGTCTGGTGATCGGAGGGCTGGTGGCTTTTTCGCTCAAAGGGTCAGTCTGGCCATCCAGAGGGGAAATGTTGCCAGCCTTCTCGGAACGATGCCTCGGGGAGACGCGCTTGAGGATGTTTTTTATTTGTAGTTTCATATATTTTTAGAAATTGTTAAACATTATAATATTGTATCACCATATTGTACCATTACTACCTATGTAGTAGAGGTTGGGAAGGTAAAAAATATCAAATAAAACAAGTTTTTTAATAAGACACACGACGGAAGAGTCAAAAATCCCAAAAAATGTGCAAAATGAATTAAGTTGACAACATTGAGCTAGTCATCAGTGTGACAGTAACGGCTTCGAACAATTTGTGTAAGTATAATGCCAATGTTTCTGTTGGAAGTTTAGATTTTTTCATTTATTTAAGTTTCTAGATTGCGAATTAGATTGATTTTTTAAGTTTTAATATAGAAAAAAATAAGCATTTTTTGTAGCTATATCTCAACTTCTTACAATCAGGCCCACATGTCCCATTCTCCTTTGTAATCAAGTCGTGCAATTTGCAACCCGTCTATGAAGCTAGTTAACATAATGGTTTTAGGTAAAAACTATAATATTATGACATACTGGCAGACTACTTTTATTTTTTATTAATTTTATTTTATTATATTAGGAACAGTTAATACTACAAACTAGAAATAAAAATACAAGTCAGATAGCCATTAACGGGTATCTACAACTAGAACTAAATTAAAGTAAAAAGCAGTTATTATACTATATCAGAACCAGAATAAAGATCTACATATTAGGTACAGAGAATCACATGTGAATTTATGTTAAGGAGAATGTCCCTCTCTTCTTTCTATTAGTACAATATACCTTACTTAAGTTCCTTTGGACTAGAAATTCTAGTGGACTGAAACTTAGCTAATAAATTCAGATTTTAAACTCACTACGGAATATTAAACTTGGATTATATTCAAATGATAAGAGCTTTTACACGTAGGAACAGATTTTAATGCGGTAGTATTTTATTTATATTTTATTGCTACCTCGTAATTGGTATTTTATATATTGCTGAAAATCAGCGTTGCATTTATGCAACACATAGCTGAGCAGGAAGAAGCCTATTTGGCAGCGACACTGTTACTGTTTTATAATTAACTTAGCTTATAATATTTAAGTAAGTCTGTTCTTTAAGACATACTAAAAATAAGTTGTGTCTATGGTTAAGTTTTGTTGTTGACCAAATAAAGACATATCTATCTATCTATTTTCTGAGATAATAGAACCGCATATTGGCCGAGTAAATGTGTAGGTATAATTGATTTAAATAAAATAAAAATAATGAACTAATCCTTAAAGCTATCCTTTGCATACGTCACTCTCCCTTCTCATTCAAAACATGCCTACCTATTCTGCATTCCGTACAAAAACATGCATTCATCAACGATCGACTTATGTGTTTTCATTCATCGTTTATCATTCAATCACTCGTCACAAAATATTCGTTCCCCGATTATCTGCCATTCCTACATCTCCACGAGGCGAATTGAGAACTTTCTCCTTTTTCTGAAGCACTGTCGGGGAAAATTTATGCAAACTATAGAAAAATAAGTTTTTGCTTGAAAGAAAATTATTCTAATATTTACCTTTTCCTGAGACTTTTTCAAATTAGTCGTCTACATAGCCTTTGGCAACAAGAGAACGTTGACAATCTGAATAGAAATTGCATGCTATTCTTTGAACTTTAACCTCCATTTAAAATGCATTCTCAGACAGTCGGTGAGCGCATTAAATTATTATGAGCTCATTACGTTTACAATAGCATTAAATTATATAAAGAATAAAGAGAACTTTTAGTTGAGAATATCGTGATAAAAGGACGTTAGCAGTGATTTTATGGTTTGTACAAACGTGCATGATAAATCGTGCGACCTGAGACGCGCGCGTCCTATCAAAATGTGGTGGAATCTGTCACTGTGTATTTCTGGATTTTTGTAATACTCTGGTTTTTTGGGGTTTTTCTGCGTAATCTCCACGGTTGAGATACGAGACGTGTTTCTAGTGTCAAGGTTTATGCCTAATCTTTTGTATACTTTTATACAAAAGATTAGGCATAGGATCGGGAGTTACGCGGTTTCACCCGCGTAACTCCCGATCCCGTAGGAAAATCAGGATAAAAAGTAGCCTTCTTCGATAAATGGACTATCCAACACAAAAATATTTTTTCTATTCGAACCAGTAGTTCCTGAGATTATTGCGTTCAAACAAACAAACTTTTCAGCTTTATAATATAGACTATCGACCCGCCCCGGCTTCGCACGGCTGTATTATGCATGTACACCATATAAACCTTTCTCTTGAAGCACTCTTTCTATTAAAAAAAATCGCATCAAAATCCGTTGCGTAGTTTTAAAGATCTAAGCATACATAGGGATATAGGGACATTGGGACGGCGAATAGTGACTTTATTTTATACTATGTAGTGATTACAACTTCAGCCCATGGAATGAATATCTACTTATCTATCGACCGAATCACCTACTTGGCTACCCACTTAGCAAACTACTTAATTACCCTTATGATATATGAAGTACGTGCTTAACTATAAGCCCTTGGAATAGCATTGTCTGTGGAATAAGGAAACGCAAATCTAAATTACTGATCTATGCGTATGTTTCATGTTTTCTTTTCTATAAAGAAAGGAAGAGATGTTTCCACTACTTTTTCTGATTAACTACTTAAGAGTATTGTTAATGTGTTATATCCTGCAATATACAGGATGTCCGGTAATGAATGGATAAGCGGGCACCTACGGAGAGAGGACACTGTGCCGGTTCAGAAAAATGAAAGTTATGTTCCAAACATTTATTTTGTATTGAACGCTGGCAATACCACGTATTATAAGTTTTTTTTAAATTTGGCACTAGGGTGACCGTTCATTTTTTTACACCGGGAAAGATTAAAGTTCAGTTCAAAAATTCAAACATCATGAAGTTTGAGTTAGTACTTAGTTTAAAAAAAACTTTCGATGTGTCATAAAAATAATTGCTGGCATTCGATAGCACATTTATCTTGGAATACTATCCAAAAAACAGATTGGGATAATTTCTTCATTTGCAGTTTTGGCATCAAAAAACATAGAGAAAAGAGTGAAATTCATAAAAAAATTAAAATGGCGGATATTTTGAAAACTGAGAGACTTTCATAGAACATAACTTTCATTTTTCTGAACCGGAACAATGTCCTCTATCCTTAGGTGCCCGCTTATCCATTGATTACCGGACACCCTGTATAGGTATTTATTTTCTTTATGTTATTGTATTATTTTAAAGTAGATTTACAATGTGGAAACTATCACTACGGAGTGTTGGTATTAAACCCTTCAAAGAGTAAAGTATTCATCAAAGGATCAAATCTTGAATAAATAAAACAAAATAGTAAATAAGGAACGAGGAAAAGGTTTCCGGAATGTTATTGTGAAAAACGATTCCTATTTGATTTCTTTTTTTCTATCTACGCACACACGAATCAGAATATTCAGGATAAAATGTTGAATTTCACAGATTCTATTTGCTTACCCAGAAGTTCTGCTGTAAAGTAAATGTGAACTGAAATAACCGTTAAGTCTATGTTTACTTATAACCCATTGTGCCTAGACCAAACAACCCAGAGAGGCATTTTGTATAAGTAAATAATATATTGTATAACAGTTGACAGAATATAAATATTTGTTATATTCAAATATATTTCAACCAACGTAAAACGACAACCCGGCAGACCACGCCGAAGGTGGCGTGACGCTTTGGACCATGGAGGAAAAAAAAAATTCCCCGCCCAGATGGAGTAATAATCATGCCTATTTTGTATCGAAACCTATGCGGCCGCTCAGAGGGGTGGGAGGGTAGGTGGAAGCGGGAGACAGGGTTTGTCTTTTATCTCTATCACATATTTTCATATACGTTACGTTAGATAAAGATAGAGACATTCATGTTATGACATAACCAATTAAAAACAAAATATCAATAAAGTACGACATTTATTTGTCTTTATTGGCATGTAAAAAACAAGGAACTTCATGGTTGCTGAATTTGAAAATAGTGATGTGATGTGGTATGAAGCGTAACGTATATTTATCGATTATTTACTTATATTTTATTGTTCAGGGGTATTTATTTTAGTTCAAGATCAGACATCCAGGTGGTGTCTCCAATCTATCACCTATCGGAATTAAATATACTTACCTAAATTGCATGGATCATGTCAAATTTTAAGTGGAGATCATGCCTTAGCAAATGTAGCGTAGAAAGTCCTCCAAATACTTGGAGTGAAGACTTTCGCAAAGTGACTAGTAGCTGTTGGAGGTGCAGAGGGGGGTTCAGTGGCGTGCTATTGGAGAAGCCTACTTGTACTTGTATACGGGCTGTTTTCCGCAATCAGACCTTTCTAGTTAGGTCCCTTTTGCGTGAGGTTCCACTTGTCAGGGGGAGAACCAGCCCAGCTCTTCCATAAATTTTGCCACTAGATGTGGCTTCTCAAACATTTTTGGAAGGCTTTTAACGTCACCTATAGTCCTGAGTCTAATATCTGTCAATACCATGCAGTCCAGCAGCACACGCGCGGTCGTTTCCTCAGCCTCTATGCACGCTCTGCATAGTGGGCTGTCCGTTATATCCAGGTTATGGAAGTGCTTGTTGAAAGCGCTGGGACCGGTCAAGGCGATTGTAACCAAGCGCATTTGAGGGCGGTTTAAGTTTAGAAGGCGTTTCGTGAGTCTGTTGTTTATGTCGGGGAGTGCTAGTTTGGCCTGCCTACAGCTTTCCGTCGTGGTCCAGAGGTCACGGTGTCGCATTTTAGCGTGGTTGCGGATCCAGGCTTTGAGTTGGTTTGAGGGGATTGGGACGGAGGGTTGAGGCCCGTAACTGACCGCTTCCACTCCTCTTTTTGCCAGCTCGTCCGCAGCGTCGTTTCCCCTTGAGCCGCTGTGTCCCTTTACCCATTGTAAGGTCAGACTATTGTGTTCTCCTAGTCTGTTGAGTGTCTCGTAACATTCGTAAATCAGGGCTGAACTTATAGTTTTACTGTTCAGTGCATGTAGCACCGCCACGCTATCGGACAGGACAGGATTCTGATGTCATGGCCCGAGACATCGCGATCCAGCGCAGCCAAGCTTGGAAGATTGAGTTGTGAGGGCCTAGAGTTACGCTTAGATTTATGTTTAGGTCCTCCGAGAAGACCCCGGATCCAGTGGCCAGTTTTTCCGTTTTTGAGCCGTCGGTGTGTATATCCACATTTCACTGGGTTGCGGATAGTCCGTCCTTCAGTCATTTGTATGGTGTAATGTCTTTTGAATTCGTGTCTTTTGGGTATTGGAGAAGCCTATATCCAGCAATGGACGACTAAATGTCGATAGTGTTGATGATGAAATATCCTGCAGTCCACGTGAACGAAGTCGGGGGCACAGCTAGTAGAGAACTAATTATACAAATAAAAATACATCACCAATTTTAAAACAATATTTTTTATTTATATTTTAACTATTTACATTACGTTTAGAATAACTTTTGACCAGCTGTTTTTTCTCGTAAATCATCATTAATATTGACATAATATTTAGTTGAGTTCGTAATCTGAGGGAAGCACTTTTTGTTCATGAACCTGTAAGTAGGAAAATATATTATTTAGATATAGAGCTAATGCTGAAATTAATAAAACACCAATACTTCCTTCAGTATGGTCTGTCTGACTCTGAAGCACAAAGATCTTACAGTTCTTAGAATCTTTTAGAAAACTGCGATAAATAAATGAAATAAAATAATAATAAGCTGACGATTCGATTCTATATTATTTTTTATCGACTACTTCACATCACTAAAAATCAACAACAATATTTTCTACCAAAAATTTGACCACGAAAATTGTAAAAACCAAGCGGTTTATTACTTACCAGAAAAATGTGATACCAGAAAGCTTTGTACTTTTGCTTGCGGCATGGTTTCTGCATAATTTCACTGCCCATTTTGTTAATGTAATATTTTATTTGTAATATTTTATGACAGAGGTTATGTCCATGTCACACGCCATGAACGACTATTTGAAGGAAAAGTGTGAATGTGTGTGTGAGCTACAAAATTGTATCTCAGCCGGCACCCATATTATGTTTTGATTACTACTCCATCAGGGCGCGGAAAACTTTTTCTTGCTTCATGCTTTGGACAAATTTCTGGCAGATTGGCAATCCGTCGCACAAGATCGCGATCAGTGGAAGAGGAGTAGAGAGACCTTTGCCCTGCAGTGGGACACTACAGGCTCATAATAATAATATAATAAATATATTCCCTAGGAATAGTCTACTACTACATGTTTAACTGCTGGAGTGAGAGGCCGATAATCACACTGTCAACGCTCAACATACAGAGTAGTGAAACTATTCGTCCATGTTGACGACTAGTTTCACTACACCATCCTGGTGCCCAACACTTCAGGTAGGATTAATTCTCCTAGTAATCTGACGGTGTATAACAGATTACAGCTTATATACTATACAGATATCTGGATGTCACGTAAACACGTGAAATTCATAAGATACAGAGGTGGTAAAGCGACGGAAATATGTATCCATTGGTGATGGCTATATGTTTTTGCCTTTTGCCGCGGAGACCCTGGACCAGAAGCCTTAGATTTTTACAAAAATATTTCAAAATTATTGGTATTAGCTTCAGGTGACCAAAGGGGTGGCTGCTACTTTGGCCAACGGATCGGCATTGCCATCCAAAGAGGCAATGCAGCGATCCTTTTGGGCACCCTACCTAGGGCGAAATATTTATATTATTAATTTTGTTTTATTTCTTTTTCATTAATGTACCTATAGAAGGTAAATAAAGTAGATAAAGATTTTTAAAGTAGGTATAAGATACAATAAAGACATGTATTTCCGCGGTCGCGATAGAATATGACGGCATGTGCTGACACACAGGGATGTGTGTCCGCCACAATTTTTAAGGGGTTTTTCTATGTGATCTGTGGACAAATGTATTAAGCATCCAAATGAATAAAAATTTTTGACTTTGAATCAGATGACGTAGAATCACCATTATCCTGGTACAGACATCAGTCTCTCACAAAGGATTATTTCAGTTTTTCTAATTATTAAGATCCATTGTATGTAAAAAAAATTATTTCTTTTTATTGTATAATTTTATTTTTCCCCAAAACTCAGCAGAAGTAATCGCACAACCCTTTAGATAAAGCATCGTCGAACGATAACTGATTTTTGTTAGTTTAGAGCTTAATTTTCATTAAAATAACGTGCAAGGTATAATGTACGATTTATAATACAATACTTAAGGTATAAACCGTAAAATGGTACAGAGAGAGTAGGTATTCATTGCATAAAGAGTTTACTATCAATTTAATAGCATTATCTAAACAATACCGTAGCTTTTGCAATGGCCAATTTAATTACTTTCGGGACTGCAAGAAGGTCGCCTCTCATAACAGCTCTTTGTTTTATTACTGCCTTCAAAAGACTTATTTTACAAATAAAATAAAAGCTGACACAGTGTAGGCTGTTTTAACTAAGATAGGCTTTATAAATAAACGCTGTAACCAACTTTTAACGTTAAACTTTATAAAGTATCTTATTTATCTTGAAAGTTGAAGTTAGATTGGAGCATTGAAGTACTGACTGCTTCAAAGGTCTTGCCTATTTTATCATGCATTCATTCTTATTTTTGTTATTTTATTTTATGTAGATAATATTGTTTGAGTATAAGAAATAATATATAGTGTGCTTTATTGAAAATACAATAATAATAATGGGATTTACCTACATCTACTTGTACTTGTATACGGGCTGTTTTCCGCAATTAGATCCTTTTAATTGGGTCCTTTTTACGTGAGGTAGGAGTAGGCTTGACACCTACGACCCTCTTAACTTAGTCGACCATGTCCAGAGGAGAGAACTTGTCAATACTTCTGGAGCCACCTAAGCCGCGGGTTTCATCACGATGTTTTCCTTCACCGTAAGAGAAATGTCAATTATTAGAGCACATAATTTTTTCTTAAGAAAAATACATTGGTGCACGGCCGGCCTGGATTTGGACCCACGACCTTCAGAATGAAAGTCGAGGTAGGTATCTACAACTAAGCCAACACCGCTCTAATTGTGTCCTTTTTACGTAAGGATGGAGTATGCTTGCCCAGCACCTACTACCCTCTCAGCTTAGTCGACCATGTCCAGAGGAAAGAATTTGTCAATACTTGTCAATTAGTGCACATAATTTTTTTTAAGAAAAAATAATTGGTGCCGGGCCGGCAGGGATTTGAACCCACGACCTTCAGAATGAAAGTCGAGGTATCTAATCTACCACTAAGCCAACACCGCTCTTTACCTACATCTAATCTAGACGATTCATACAGTACCAGCAACTTTAAAATCCCTACTAATAAGGGCGCTGCTTTTGTACCTGAGAAATGTATTAGATGAAGTAGGCTTGCCGAAAGCCTATACCACTCTCACAGCTTAATCGACCATGTCCATATGACAGAACTCGTCAATTATTTTGAAGCTAACTGAGCCGCGGTTTTTCATCACGATGTTTTTCTTCACCGTAAAAGCTAAAACAATGATTCTTCATCATCACTACATAGTATAAAATAAAGTCACTTTTCGCCGTCCCTATGTCCCTATTTCCCTTTGTATGCTTAGATCTTTAAAACTACGCAACGGATTTTGATGCGGTTTTTTTAATAGATAGAGTGATTCAAGAGGAAGGTTTATAAATGTATACATGCATAAAGTAGCCGTGCGAAGCCGGAGCGGGTCGCTAGTATATTTGTGCAGTGCTTAAACTCAGTTTGAACATCTGGTATTATAGCATAAGAAGCATGTAATCAAATGGCTTTGCAAAATAGTGTATTCCTACACGAGATAAGTACATGTATGTGAAATTAATTCTAAAATAAACCACCAACCCGCAACCTTGTACGATGATGTTGTGAATATTAATTAGGGATCGTCTTAATCACGGTTTACTTACTTTAAGTAAATCTACGTAGAGTTTGGCAGTATTGATACCTTTGATCAAGGAAAGTACGTAAATAATGTAATTTTCCATACATTCTGTGTCCATTATTTTGGGTTTGGGGCGGTTAGTGTTTTTTTGACTTTATACTGTTTAGTAAATTGGTGGAACACCTGCATTCAAACAAACGTGTCACGATAATATTGTGTGACGTCATGCGTCATGGTAACTTAGGAAACAGAGTATTTAATAATAATATCGCTCATCTGGGCTTGTTTTATGGAGTGACGAATGACGAATAGAAGACTTATATAGGAAAAAAATTATATACTTACTTAAAGGCAAAAAAAAGAAAATATCAGTTGTTCATAGTTTTCTCAGATCAAGGATCGTTTTCTTATGACGTTATCACGTAAAATTATTGTCCGTAAGCCGAGTTCACAGACAACCATTTGTTTTTTTTATGCAATTCAATTACATTTCAATTCAATTACAATTTTTTTTATGTAAATATCCCATCTTAAATAACTTATAATAGTGAAAATAACTATGACAGTTTAAAATGATATATTTTGTGAATAATGTATTTCAGAGTGGTGTGGCCCTTGCGGTAAATCGATTTTTTATAGATTTTTGGAGTAGATTTTAATAGAGTTTGTAGATTTTATAGATAACTGTTTTATAGATCGCTGTGTGTGGCGTCGTTTGGGGGAGGCCTATGTCCAGCAGTGGACGTGTATGTGCTGATATGACGATGATGATGATGATGAAATAGACAAATGAGGATCATGAGTTTTCGATACGTGGCGCGAGTAGGTATTTTCAAAAATGACCCGTATCGTGCGATAGAGAGAGTTTAAGTTCGGACGTAATTGCCTTCATTTTGCTTTCAAATAATGTTGCGGGCGGTAGCGTTTTTACCCCCTTTATCCTTCACAAAATGAAATAAATTTGGTCTCATTTAATTCACTGCATCTTATTCTAGGTTTATACGTTTTTCTTTTTTGGTAATTCAGTTTAGTCTAGTAAAAAACAATTGAAACGGTCGATGAAGTTTTTATGTCAAAAATATAGATATTCAGATAGTAATAACTTTTATCTTAGGCAATATTTCTTTAAAATAAAAAAGGTTAAACCTAGTTTTCCATTAGATTTAGAACATTTTCAAAAATTATCAAAATCGGACTTCGTTTATGGAGGGGAAAACGTTATCGCTTTTTGTATGGAAATTTACAGCCTCACACTGGCCTTAAAAGGTTAGTGCTACGTCAAACATAGACTTTCTGATCGGGAGGGGATCAAAAAAGGGTATATTTTAAAAAGGAAATCCTCAGAAAAGTAAATGTGTCCCCATGTTTGACCCCAAAATGTTCAACATGTCTGAATTAAATTACTTTGTTGGATGCCGGGCCCAATATTCCTGACAACTGACCCAGATTGATAACACGAACGAAACTGGTTGAACAAAAAGTTTATTCCCAAAGGTAACAGAGTTGTGAATATCTAGTTTTGTTGAAAGAAAATATGTTTTGTGATATTTTTGACCTTTAAACCTTTGAAATATTGCATTGATTTATTTATTTTATTTAAACAGGGTGATTTTTTTAATCACAGAAGACTACAAAAATTAGCTATTTCTTTTGATTTGCCATAATATGTTTGGTTCCAAGAATTGATCTCTATCAGCAAGACTTTCTATTGGTATAAAAATATAGGATAATAATTTTTTTGTAAAATCAACACGTTCGATTACTGGCTAGGGTAATGATTTTTTTTTTAATGTAATGATGCCGTTTTAGTTTTTGTCAAAATTGGGCACGCAACTCCTTTGTGCATTTTTTGCTATCTCTTATAGTTTAGGATATAGCCCAAAAGACCAAAAAAAGGCAGGAAATTCACCCTGTATATTCCAATATAAATAACTTAATCTTGTACAAAATTAAAGGTGCAACAAAAGCTCTTTCGAATTTGACTATGCACCATCTAAAAGTATTATTGCCAGATCAAGGTATTAGTACTAATAAGAGACAGAACACCAACATTTTCCGAAATAATCATAGACAAACGAGCCTCTATCATGGGTCACAAATGAACATAAAAGCTTTTAAAGAAATCTTTTTTGAAAGAAGACAGCTGGCTTTGTGAAAAAATGAGCGAACATAACTTATGTTGAAAAGATGTGACATTTGTTCCCATCTGGGTTAGGCACGTGACGAATTTAATACACTTACTGAATTGAAGAACTCATAATATTTGCGTACGAAATGAAATAAAGTTAGGTATTTTTACACGAAAAGATTTCTAGCCTTTCGTAGTATCTATTTATAGTTCCACGGCATGATTTTAATACTTATTTATACATTTACTTAGACGCGACAATATTTAATCAAAAAAATCACATGTAGGCATAGACTAACAAATATCTATGCATGTAGGTACTTACGTAGTGTCATTATTTCGGGGATTTTTTTTCTTTTTCCTCTTTTAGATACCTTCTTTGTTCTATTTGCGTTTTTTTTTTCAAAGTAATTTTTTTGGGCTTTTTACATTCATACTATTTTTATTATTTTTGGGTTTTTTAAATTTTTAATATAATTTCTTCTTCTTCTACTTCTTCTTATACTACAAGAAAAGGTGCTCCGAAGTTTTCCAGAATAATAAATAAAAAACGTGTTGAAACAATATTATCCATTTACGATCAGACCAAACGCCTAAAATATTCTAGCCCAAATATTATCGTTAAATTATCGAGAGTGACCCGCTGTTTGGTTTACCCGTAAATTTATGGACAAACTCGTAAAATGGTTGACCCGTCCAGTTTTAGGTATAGGAATTTATTATTTTTATCGAAAAAATAATAACAAAAATATGTTTGATATTCTTTCTTATTTTTTAGAGTTGGATGATAGATATTGATAATCTATAAACACGTAGGTACCCAAAATGACATAAGCGCTAAAACCCGACTACGGCAAAGCCAAAAAAGAGGGTAACGTTTTTGACTTGTATAACGTCCTAAATGCGTCCTTAATGATGCCTGATCACGTGATGATGACGAGATTAACCAAACAGTGCTTAGTTTTCATATGCTGATTGGTTAATTTCTATGTGTTTACTTTATATAGACCTACTTAAGTATGTTTATCTCATGGACGTAATATATACGACCGCAGCATTTCACGGAATATTTTCTTGTAGGTAACTTACTCTTTAGAGCGCGACTTTCCGTAGTCAGATTTTAGATTTTAAACTAATTTAATGATTTTAAACAAAATTTTAGATTTTAATTTTTTTTATTTTAGGTTTCAAAAAACATTGGTTAGGTAAATGGTTAGGTTTCGTTACCTCAAGAAGTAAACTTAAAATAATTTTTGTTTTTAGCACCGACGATTGCCCCTTTGAATTAAAAATGCAGGACCGAGAATTATTTGTGTTGTTCAAATCCTAACCTTTTTAATATATTTAATAACATTTGGAATTATTGTACGTACAGATTTCCATTAAAAAGTTAATACTCTAACTATTTTGTTATGATATGCGGTACCGATTAAGGTGGATTCACAAAGCGTTTGTCCTTTGTCATTCCTTATCCGTACAGCAAGGAAATGAAATTAACTGCCTGCACCTGTCTTTCCTGACCTGTGCAAATTAGGGGTCTTCAAATCACGAGTGAACAGGTATCTTCTAGGTAAGCGTGCTAAATCTTAGATCACATCGTCACCTACTACCAGGTGGGTGTGATAGTGTCCAAAGGCTGATAAAAAAAATAAAAAATAAAAAATAAAATTAATGATGAGAATAATAACTATAGAAAACCACGTTTGTTAATTCTACAAAATTATTAGTTTGTTACCCGTTTTTTACGTAGGTCTGCACGGAACCTACAACGTGGTAGATAAATAATTGAGAGATTGTCCTACGATCGATGTAGGTATAATAATTTTTGTAAGAAATAGTCAACGTGGGTATATTTATTAAATTAATTTTACTGTCAAATATTGTTGTAAAACAAAGCCAAATCATGTTTTGTTTCATTTACCTACGTAAGTATTTTAACTTTATTATTTAGGTAAGGAACACATGCCGTCGTCGTCGGAAGTCTTTCTAAATAATAACACCAGTTAATTTAAATTTAGTACACCAAAATGACATCAATCTAAATAGGAAGTACATGCAGGAGTAACATCAATTTTCATTAAAATGCGTGACCAACAAATACCTATTCCGTAACTTGTTGCTGAAGCAACAATTTATTTGCGTAAACTTACCTTCAAAATAAAACACGGACACCTAAGTGTTGTGGACTTTCTTTAAACTTTCTAAACACATAACATGCTACTACAATGCTTACTTAAAACACTCGGTGGTTTAAAAAGACGAACTTCAATACGGATCGAATGAAACGTTTGCCGAGGGAAAATACCGCCAAACGACTGGTTGTTCCAACCACCTTTCTGATACCTAAAGCTTTATCACTGCGCATGTGTTGTTAACATATTTCAAGAAGTTTATAGAGCAGGTTAATTGGTACGGAGAATATGGTTTTAGCACAGAAAAACGAAGGCTTCGCTTGAAGTAGTTTAGTCTGGAATGGTCAAGTTGTTGTATGGTAAGGAAATATGTGGATAATTTTGTTATTTGGTTTCCGTCAGTCGATGTTATTATTCAATTAAGTTAAGTTCGTTAGATCCAGTTCGCCGTTTGCTGTTCCTGAAACTCTGAAAATGTGACTGAAACTGAAGGGTGAAAACTTAAGTAATTTTCCTTTTAGGGTCAAAGTTAAGTTGTTAAAACAGTCCTTGTTAAACTTATATCTAGCTAAACTTACCGGAGGTTTTTGTTAATTTAGTTATAGCACATAAACGGTGGGAATTTGTTAAAAGGTTTTCCAAAAAGCTTTTTTTAGATGAAATAAATTAATTAATGTATAAAATGATTGTAAAAGATTACAAATGCGTGGGTTTTACGCCAACGTAATTGTTCAGACAACAAACTGCACAAACCTAGGTATCCAGCGTAACACGTAGTTTCAGGAAAACACTAGCGACCTTTTTTTCAGAGAGGTGGATCCGAAAGGGAGAAAATGGTAGACACTTTTATGACAAAATAAAATTTTAATTCATTAAATTTTATTTTGTCGTAAAAGTTTCTACCTCTACCTCTGTACAATCAACGGTCAAAAGTTTCTGCCCACCGTAACGTTTATAATCCTGTAATTTTTAGAACTATATAGCAAGTATCTTAAATTAGGCACTAAGTATTTAGTTTTAGAACCGATTATTAGTCTAAAACCAACATGTAATGAACACTGGCCGGCCTTCTACACATATGCATGCAATAGGGCAATACCTACTACTTTTATAGTGAAAACCCTCTATAATATGTAACACATGTTTTGTGTCTACACGAAAAAGATCTAGACGTCGTCGTCGGTAGATTGATTACAAGTTTTAGTTAGGTCTGAGTCAGAATAGCAGACCCACCGTAGAGCTCCAAAACCGCAATTATTGGAATGTTTCAACTCAAGAAAGATTCTAACGTCTTGCTCGAAATTGAAGTCTCTTGTATTTATTAGAATTAAATCTTTCTAATTATAGTAATTTTAGATCTCTACGGTGGGTCTGCAATTCTGACTTCGACCGTACAACAGTTTCTCTCCGGAAGAAGTTGACTCGCTGAACGTTGGAACAACAGTATGAGTAGGCAAACGATATGACGTATGTTACCTATCTCTCTCTCCCACACATTACATTCATAATTGAGATAGTAGGCGTGGACTTTTATGGCTACATCACAATTATGAGGAAAGGGTACCGACGCGTCAGTACCCTTTTTCCTCCCTGGATAATGACACTACCTATAGCAAATATTTTTGTTGCATAAAACTTATAACTGCCATGACCATGCCCCTATGTTCTGTTTTTCATTTTTTTATTCTTATTTTCTATGATAATTAGAAAATAAAAAAACCAAGACATAGGTAGGGTAGTACTCATGGCAGTTATAAGTATTATGCAACAAAAATATTTATGCTACTTTCATTATCCAGGGAGGAAACAGTCGACTACGTTTGTAAGGAGAGAGCACACTTTCACCTTAAGGTACTCTATCAAAATATCAACCCACAATCCGTAACCTACAAACTCTTCTGCAATCAAACTAATGAAAAAATCAATGCTTCTAATCCAGCAATTCCATCAAGTTTATTCATGGAGTGGTAGAAATAACTGTTTTATAGCAATTAGACTCAATTTGCGAGAGTTCACAGACAAGAAACACTAAATGCGAATAACCAACGCTGGAGGTATACTGCGACAAGGAACCTAAAGAATTTGAGTGATGGCGTTAGTGTCCTAACCTTTTATTCACAATCTGGTTAGATTATCCAATACAACATCTGGATAAGGTGTTTATCTTATTCAATTCGACTGCTCTTCTTCTTTTTGACCTTCTCCCAATTTATTTATTTATTACCCATTTGTTTCAGTACCTTGTAGACTAATATGCCTGAAAAGAAATTTTAAATTAATTTAATTTATGTATGATAGTAATATTGGTCTGTAAGTACAAGGCTATCAGAACTCGGTAGAAGGTATCCCACAAAAAAACTATCTCATATCTAATGTGAAATCATGCTCGAGATAATTAGATATATTATTACAGTTTCTTTCATGGACATCAATTGAAGAAAGAGAGAGATAATGTAATAAGTATGATGTATACCTTCTACTAAGTTTTGATTGCCTTGTACTTTTTACAAACCAATGGCTACTTTACACAGAAGGAAAAGTGGTGTCGGTTGCATCTTAAATTTCGGTTCTAGCTTCTTGGGGAGACCCAACCAAATCCCTTAGTAGCTTCCCTAGGGAGGAGATGGCGCTAAATTACTACTACCACTCCTTAACCAATAATTTGATGAATATTAGAGTCTTACCTTTAAAAAATATATATTAGTTCCATTTTTGACCACGTTCATTGTGATCCTTGTCGTTCTGGTGGGTTGTACTTTGTTACTTAATTTAATTTAAGCGTAACGACTGTGTCGTTTGTTTTGTGAAGGTGAACAAATACAGCCAGTTTTATCTGTTTTGTAGGCACGACAATTATTCTCTGACCAACTGGATTAAACTACGCCCACATAATAATATTACAGGTACAGTTCCTGTTATGTTTTTACATTGGGAAAGACAGGGTGTTTTTGCAAAGGGAAGAATTATTATTAGCATTAAAATCGAAACAAAAAATGCATTTATACCTACTGGTTAATGCCCATGGCACATGAGTAGGAATGGTATACCTTTGTCGTCGATGACTATGATAAATTCTCTTAGCTATGACGTTCTCTATGCGTTTTAACAACAACAAAGAAAATGTTGCACGTCTTTGCATTGGAGGTTCAACCATTTGCAACACTAATAGCGCCATCTCTTGGCAACATGCAAAACCTCTTTGAAAATCTGAACCATTGAATTAAATGGAACGTTACTAGATGTCACTTATACGAAACAAAAAATGAACTTCCAGTTGAACCCTAATAAAACTGGAAAAAGAATTCAATTAACTCGATGATGATTTCACATTAGATATCTGACAGTTTTTTGTAGGATACCCTCTACTGAGTTCTGATTGCCTGGTACTTACAGACCAAATTACTATCAAACAATTTACACGGTAACGGAAAGAGAGCAACTGAAGAAAAAGAGAGATAGCGTTATAAATGTGATTTTATACCTTCTACTGACTTCTGATTGCCTAGTACTTACAGACCAAATCTATTAAACAATTTACACGATGAAGGAAAGAGAAAAATTGAAGAAAGAGAGAGACAACCTTATAAGTGAAATTTTATACCTTCTACTGACTTCTGATTGTCTAGTACTTTTTACAGACCAACGACTATTTTATAGAGCAAATGGTTGACTAAGCTGATATTATATGTACGGAGATTTTAACACTACTGGCGAGTAGTGTAGAAGGAAAAACTATTCCCTACGACACTGCCGGTATGAATGCTTATTACTTTATTTCTATGCACCAGTAGTTATTAGATAGATACAAAGCCTAATGACGATATCAGTAGTTGAAAAATTATATTCGGAAAGCGCCGATACTAAAAATATAATGATTTTCGATTACTAATAGTATAGTAATAAGAATAGTAGTCATTTTACGAAAATCGGAAAAGTAAACAGTGAACTTAGCGGGCCTTTACTTCGACTTCGCCACTTTACTTCGACTTAAGAACTAGTGGGTATGTATACTTTGCCAATGGTCTTTGTAAGCAATAAAACAACAATAAATTATTTTAGAATTAACTATTTATATATTTCAATATACTTAGTATCTCTTACGAATTAACTATTTTACCTAACGCTCCGCGCTCAATATTTGGTTTATGTCTATTTAGACGAATTAACAGTTAGTTTAATGAACAACAAAATATCTAACTACATTTTACGTGATAAGTGATTAAACTAATTGATTGGTGAAATGAAAAGACAATACTTTACATGATGTATTTCCTACTTTTATTTTTAATCTGATAGAACCTATTAAAATAGGACGTTGCACTTGTTTGGTAAAGACGTCACTGTGCCATGTAAAAAAAACTATATGGCACAGTGACGTTTTAACGGGAAAAATGCCTCGTTTTTGAACGTTAACATTAGAAACGAACCAATTTACTATGTTAAGCTTGCAAAATTTAAAAAAAAAATTCTGAGTCAGCAAAATTATGAATGATTTTACGAATTCTCAGTTATTTATCAATCACCAACCAACTTAGCACAAAAATGTAAATGAAATATTACGTGCTGTATGAACCACTAAAATCATCGTGTTATGTTACATTCATTATAAAAAAAACTATACTATTAGTGGGGAATGTTAACTTTGGTATAAAATATTAATTAACAACAAAACATTATTAAATCAAGACACTCGTAAACAACTTAAATCGAGATATAAATTAAGAAAAATACTGATTAATCAATAGTCTATATTCCAGTCATGATATATTTACAGTTGCTGGAAATGCCTAAATTAACTTAAAGAAAAAATATGATAAAAATATTTTTAAACAAAAAATCTTCTACAGGTACTTACAGCAAACACAGATGACGCGTACTTTGTCCACAACGCCAAGTAAAACTCTGAATAATTTGACGTAGGTTTACTTTGCGTTGTGACGTTCTTGGAGGAAAAAATGTACGTCATCTGCACTTGCCCTTACTGCGATTTAAACAAAATACTTAAAGAGTGTTTACATTTTTAAGTTTCTATTAATTTCAAAAATAAGAGGTGGTTTCTATTGTAATAAAATTATGAAATACTGGGGCAATGAACAATAATTATTTTCTAAAGACTCTAATGAATTACGTAAACTTACACCAAGTTTGCGTAATTTTAAGAAAATCTGCTAAAAACAAGTTGCACGTCATGATCTTGAACGTCACGTTGCCAACATAACTTTTACATAACATAAAATTATGCAATTTATGTAACAGCGAACTATTTTTTTAGATAACGCACTGCTATAAAATTCCAGACTTTGATAGAGTTTTAGGCATAAAAGTCAATCGCTATTCACCTAAATATCTCTAACATTTTAATTTTTCTATAGATTTCTATGATTTTACCAACGACAAATACATAATTTACTTACGCAATTTCTCACACATTTTCGAAAAACCTTAAACAGTTTCAAAATATCAAAATTTTTCGAAAATTACTAAGGATACAGCTTCTACAAAGAAATTAACTTCTAAAACTAATTCGTTTGCGAGTAAATAATAATTTTCACTTATAGTGGCGCCATTAACAAATAGCGGAAATTCACGATACTTATCCATACTAAGTTCTATTCAAAATGCCCTACTAAAAATACTCTAACCAGTGGCCTATTTATCAGATGAATAGATGGGATAGTGCCCCGGGACCCTCAAGCTCTGGGAGGCCAAAGACGAGCGACGATCTAAACTGCGAGCGAGCCACTGACTCTAAGACGCATCTTATACGAATATAGATGGCAAAATTCAGCTTATATATAACAATTTAGTTAGTTTAACAACATATAAAAGATCTGAGTAATATTACCTATAAATATTATATCTATTTTTTATAGAAAACCTTTCGTATCCAAGTTTCAGCTTTTCTTTATATCAGTCAAGCTTAAGAAGTTACAGTCATTCGTAGATCTATCAGGGAAATATTACATATATATATAAGTACTCGTATCTTTTACAGTAAACATATAAATATACATTTATAGGGCTTCTAGTAAACAAAATACCATAAAGGTATAAATATTGCAATCTGAATTGTTCAAAAACAAATCGATTATAATCTAAAAGACTACAAAAGAAAGTTTCTGAACAAACCAAAGATATTATTGCACATCATTACGTCTAACTATAAAGAAGTATAGCCAGAGAGCAAACCACTAAAATCATATTAATATTTGAAAAATCCCTGATCCAATAAGTCATACACTACATTTTTATATCAGATCTAATTTCAATTCAACTGTTACTTATCGACATAGAACAGCTTACTCAGTTACAGACTATGAAATTACAATAAACTATCAATGAAGGTAATGCAGAATATAAATATAATTGTAACGAATTTAGACTAGATACTGTTATAAACTAAAAGGATATAAAAGTACCTAATGTAGAATTCAAATTGAATGTAAGTGTTCAATTTAGACTGTGAGTAGGCAGTGCCTACGAACAGTATATTGAGAATGAAATTAATGAAAATTTTAAAACATAGAATAAGTAATGCAATTAGGCTGTGGAATCATGTGTGGATGGGTTAGGAATGATTGTTCCAGTGGATTGTTCTCGCAGTCTTCGTACCTCTCTAGCGGCAGCAGCTAGTTCCGCTTGTAGCGCCATCTCCCTTTCTCGCAGGCATTTAATTTCATTTTGCCAAGTCTGGAAAGTAAACAGAAACAGATTTTTAATATATTTTCGAAATGAGCAATTGAGCATCTATCACAAATAATTCGTTGTGCGTCGTTATTAGTTTCAACATTTCCCTTTGAAAATGGCGCCTTAACACAAAGAGTTAACACTTTTATATTCTTACATTATTACTAGCTGTCCCGGCAAACATTGTCTTGCCATTTACAAAAAAAAGGTTCGATTTTCAGACGTAACGAATAAACAAAAAAAAAACCATACAAAACGGTTCAGCCGTTTAGGTGGATATAGGTAACTAACGTGACACGAGAATTATATATAACTATAATTTATTTCGTAAAACTTACAATATTCTGTTTAAGCAGATCTAGTTTGTCGTTCTTGAGTCTGCAGACTTCTTGCCTAAGTTGGTCCGCATCGGTTCTAGGCGCAGCCGCTTCGCCGCGTGCGCCGGCTTCGGCTGACGACATCGATTCGAGACCTGTATCGCTGTCTACGTAAACTACACCTGAAAATATTAGGTTTTCTGTTAATTATCTTTTTAGACATGACGTAAGGACGACGACGGGCTCAAATTAGTTCTTTTTTTAATCAATATCCCAACATATTTATAAATGTAGGCACTTGTAGGGTGGATCTATTAGAAAACGCACATTATTGGAATTTATGAATTTTGCTTTAAAAATTCTTAGATACTATTAATACAGGTAAAGTTCTAGTATAATTTAATTTGTGACTTGGACTAACTACGTGATTATATTTGGTGCATGCCAGTTTAATTACAAACAGAGCCAGCACAGGCGACAAGTACGTCACTACGCCAATACTTTTACAGATTTGCATGGCATGGTGACGTCTTCAGTGAATAAAAGTGCATATCACCCTGCATAAGTTGAAACTAAAACGAAAACATTCTAATAAAATCTAATTTACCTACAAAATGTGCCAATTTAAATTATATTGAATTGAAAACAACTAAAATGTAAAACGACAAATTCAAAAACACCGCTACTGACTACAAACACCGATAGGTATTTTAATTACACAACTGACCTGCAGCATTTTTGCCACAATTCAACCATTCCTTGTCATCTAATTGAGAAAATGACGATGAATGGAAAATAGAACGACATTAGGCAGACATCGAACACACGATTTACTCAAAACACTAATATCAGAAGTGGGATCTAATAAATTAATTAAAATGGGATTCCTAATAATGTAACTTCCTAATATTATTTACTTGGATATGGATTGCAAATTGAGGATGAAGAACTGCGCAGACGAAGGACTTTTTTATCAACATTTTTTTTTATCATTTATAGAACCGAAGTTTCAGAACTGGTTCCGTACGATTTTATTTTAATTTTTTTATATTTGACATTGAACTGGATGACATTAAATACACGGGAACGTCAGCGACACATATGAGGCCGCCAGTGGTGAGTTATGGCGCGCGACCTCATTCGTGTCGTTTGCCAGTTCAGAACATATGAAGCTGGGTTGATGGTTGCCATAATAAATAATTATTTAGTCTCTCGTATGCGCAAACCCTTTCACGAAAGTTTTCAAATCTAAATTGAAGTTTAATCCACACGAACTAATAACGCAATATTTAAAAGTAAAGCTTACCAAGGGGATCCAAATCGACAGAATTCAAACTAGAATCGTCACTGTGGTCGTTCATTGGTGGACGCGGTGGCGCCGCCCGTGACGTCACGTCCGGGCTGGATTCTCCCGAACCACCGGCCGAGCGCACGGAAACAGCCGAAGCGGATGACGAAGCGATTGATGATTTCGATCGCCCGCTCTGTAATTGAACATCCTAGAATTTAAAATCATATTTGAAAATACCCGAAATAAAAAATAACTTTTGGCCATTTTGCCTAACCAAATAATTCTTTGAACTTTGGAAGATATAAAAGACGTCAATTAGCTATTTAAGTTGACATCTTTTTCCTAGGTAGGTACTGAGTATAAATTAAATATTTGTTTACTACTTACGTTCGGAGTGTGAGTTTCATTCGGTGTAAATTTATTCTTATTGAGATGATTTTTATTACTGTCTCCTGATAAATTCGTGTCCACGCTTGGTGATCTGAAAATGTAATAAAAATAAGTTTAAAGTTTAAGTATACAATATCGAAAGCCAATTCTCGTAAATTAAATTGTTAAAATTACATTTCAAATATCATTCAGATTGCATTTCTGGTTACAAAAAATACCCTCAAAGTTAGCTTTTTTCAATAACCTGACTTTGAAGGTATTTTGAGCTACTTTGAGGATATTTTTTGTAATAGAAATGCAATCGGAATGATATTAAAATGAAATTTGAACGACGTTATTTATGAGATTAATAATAATAAATATTTCAGGACACATCGCCATCTAGTCCCAAGCTAAGTCACTAGACTTGTGTTATGGGTGCTAGACAACGGATATACTACTTATATACTTTTCTTTTGTAAATATATACATATAGAATAGAAACAACCAGACCACAGACAAATATCTAAGCAATTGGCCTTCTGACATATTCAAAACAACTACGAGACGAAATCGAATCACAAAGCAATAAATTAAATGCACAGAAAATTGCACTATATCGTTTTGCAAATGTCAGTATCGTTGAAAAAAAATGCTCACCTCACTTTATAAATAAGAGCCTTCTTAACAGTATCGATAAACCTCGCCCCAGCGCCCTCTTGCTTCGGAGTCCCTTCCGGTTGCGGCGACACTGCACCAGCATCCACTCTCGCCCCCGTACCAAGAAACTCAACCGTTTTACTTTTCAAATCATCTGCTAGATTCTGCAGTAAACTAGCCCGAGTTCTCAGTTCTAATTGGGCGAATTTCTCGGCTTTGTAACAAGCGTTCTCTGCGTTTATTAACTTGGTGAGGAGGAATTCTTTGAATTCTTTCCCTTTACGGAATATGGGTGGCTGAGGGAGAGTCGGTCCGAAGAATGGTACGTCAACACGTGCTGTGACGGCCACTTTGTACCTGAGGAAGAAAATAAAAATTAAGATTGTGACACGTGGCTTGACGGAAAATAAACATATATGTTAAATCCGCCTATCCTGATATCATTTTATGACTATAGACTTTAACTAAGTGAAAGTTCTATTTTGAACTCCTTTTAGACTAATCTTTTGCTGCATAGAGTAGCACACGTAAACGTCGTAGCACTCATAAAAGTCGTAGTACATAAAGACGTCGTAGCACTCGTAGATATAAAACAGCAGAGCGCTGTAGCCACAAATAAAGCCCTGCTGAAGCAGATAAAACTGCAAAGTTTAAGACTCCTTTAGCGAGATCTCAAATGTTCAGTTTTCAACACCCAATGCGCTTCATACCACCAATACAATACGTACGTAAAATAAGAACTACATAATTACACAGTCGAGATTCGTTTGCATATAAATTACAAGAATTTCCATTCCCACTTTCCTACATTTTCTTTAGTTCTCAATGCAAATAGCGTGGTACAAACTTTATGTTAAAGGTCTTGTGAACAACGGACTTTTTGTCAACTAATAATTCGCCGATAGTTCCAAAGAACATTAACGCCACGTAGGATTTTCAACCTAGAAACTTTACAGAAAATAAAAACAAAAAAAAATGGTTGTCTGTAAAGTCGGTTTACGGACGATAATTTTACGTGATAAATTGAGATTTTTTCTTTTTTTTTTACTTTTTATATTTTTTCCTTTAGGGCTCGTTTCGTTACGATTCGTCACTCGTCACCAAAACACAAGCCCAGATGAGCGATATTATTATTAAATACTCTCATGTTACCATGACGTCATGCGTTCCGTTCCGGGAACGGGACGCGTCATGTTACCGGAACATGACACATTTGTGTGAATGCAGGTAGGTTTTCCATCAATTAATTAGACGTTATCACGTTAAAAAAAAACATGTTGGCCGATAGACAGTTTGTATTCTACGAGAGATCTCAAGCAACTCATTTGACAAGTTGTTACAAAAGTTGCTACAGTTTATAAATTGTGAATGTTACGAAGCGTTTCCTTATGGATAACGCTTGTTTGTAAGAATACAAGAGAAAAATCAAGTAGACTATTATCATCGAGCGACGCGACGCAGTTGCAGTAGAGACGTTAAAACGTCTTGTTTAAACAAAAGAATCATTTTTAACCGACTTCAATAAAAGGAGGGGGTTATCAAATAGGAAGGCATACATCCTAATATAGTTTTTAAGACGATTTAATGTAAGTTTATGTAAATGATTCCAAATGAATAAAGAATGTAATACTTATGTATTTTTTTGCCTTTATAACTGATTTTAATGTTTCTTTTTTTTAAACAATAAACTTAATATCCCAAAGACGTTGGATTAGCAACTTCCCCCCGTTTATTTGGGGGTCGCTGACCCTACTACATAGTAGGTATAAAACAAAGTCGCTTTTTCTGTCCCTATTTCCCTTTGACCGCTTAGATCTTTAAAACTACGCAACGGATTTTGATGCGGTTTTTTTTAATAGATAGAGTGATTCAAGAGGAAGGTTTATATGTATAATACATGCATAATATAGCCGTGCGAAGCCGGAACGGGTCGCTAGTTTATTATATAAAAGAAAAAAATATTAAAATCTTTACCTGGTCTCCCCGCCAACTCCTTCTAAAGGTGTGACAACAATAAAAGCGTGTAGAAAATGCGATGCAATCATGTCTGGTGTGAATGGGGTTGCTTTTTCCTGAAAATAAAAACACTAGTTTAAAAAACTTATCGATATTTTTCTTCGAGTGTAAAGCTAGTAGGTGTGTGTGTGTAAGACTCGAAGGAACAGTCCTCTACGGTGTAATATCAAGAAATTTGGATAAAACTTTATCAAAATAGGTGAGCTACCTAGCCTGAAAAAGGTTGCTTTATTTTAACGACCACTGTGGCTCAGTTGGAGAACTGTCACAGAAGGTTGTGGATTCGGTTACCGCCGTCAAACTAGTATTTGTGTACAGATATTCTTTTCATTAATTCATGAGTATTTATTTTAAAAAAAGTATAAAATATTCTCCGTTATCTGACTAAACCATAACACAAGCAACTAGGCTTGTGTTTATATTTAACTTGACGCTAGATGACGTAGAGTGCATTGTCATGTAATATTTTCATTTTATTTATTATTTCTACTGAAGATACTCTATTGTTAGTTAACGTAATAGCTTTCTAATCTAAAAATCCCTTCGATTGTTAGTGGAACCCATGAATCAGTAGAATTTTCTATAGATATAAGGAAATACCTATCACCACGTTAACATAACTTCAACAAAAATATTAAATAAAATATTCACGTAAAAATAAATTTATGTGGAAATAGAAAAACCCTAACCCTATACCTGTGACCCGTAAAGGCCAATCATCTTTATTATAGAAAAAAGTTGTAAACTTTATTGAAATATGTTGCCGTAAGGGTGGTTAGTCGTTTATTATTGACCGTCTGACCACTTTACATGTGGAAAAAATAAGTTAAATATCGACTCTTTAGGTAAAAATACCCAAGGTTATGTAAATTATTTATGTTCTCCCAAAGGAGGAATAATTTGAGTGTGTGGATGGGTTTGACCTTTGGGCTTGACAGGTAACGTCGTTAATTTTTAATGCTAAACTACGTTTGGTCTAGGTTAGTATGTACGTAATATGTTCACTCGGAATACCAATTAGCTGAACCCCAAATGACCCAAAACTCGTCTGCATTTCTGTTAAAAATAAAGTAATTTACATATTTTGTTACTTTTTTATATTGTATTGTTTAGTACCTATATTGTTTAAAAAAAACAGGATCAGGTAACATTACTTTAAAACCTTACAGATGTACGAGTGAGCTCTGGGTCATTTGGAGTTCAGCTAATTGATATTTCTACCGTACACTGATAAATTTACTGGTGGCGATATAAGGTTTTAACCGCGTTTGTGTCTCTATAAAAATAATATTGATTTCCTACAGACACAGAATACATGAAGTAACTACGATCTAAGAACTTTAACAGAGCTTTTTACCCATTTGGATGTTGAATTTCTTAAAATCCTTTTTTTATTGGTCGCTTACGTCCTAAAATAAATCTCCATGTGACGTTTCAGACTTGTATCTTGTGTTGTAGTTTCAGAGATTTTGTGATTAGTCTTTACTCTTTTTTTCAGCCGTTTAGGAGGAGTTCAGTGACATACACACGTACAGTAGAATTATATATATAAAGAAGATATGTGTTACAAAAGGTTTTGCTAACAAATTGTGGACGAAAAAAAATATTGCATGACAATTTTAAATGCCTGCCCGCCATTGTCATAGCCACAGTAGTACTTTTCATACGATAGCCATCCATAGTCAGTCATATTAAAGTCGTTGTGAATGTCCACAACTTACCTGAAAAACAATAGCGACAATATCGTTTCCAACATGTCGTTTCCTCTGCAACTGTTGCGCGTCGCCCGCCGTATGCGGCAGTAGAGGGGCCACGTGGAACATGATCTCTCTATTGTAGAACTGCTCGTAAACCGCCTCCGTGCCTGTGTGGCCATTCATTATGTCTAGACCGCCTCTGTACCCTGGAATTTGGAGTAAAAAACCTGCTATTAGAGTCTGCAAGGATCTGCATGTAATTTTAACTCTTATTTAAGAATCGGCCGGTGCAAAAGCACAAAAAGTAACAGGTAATTTAACCGTTATAAATCGGGACAAAATCTGGTTATGGTTATCATTCAAAGATTCTGGATAGTCAATAGCCTGATCTGAAAATCTTGGCTTTATACTGGCCTGACCGGAAATGTTATGTGTGTTCATAAGCGCTTTATTGTTTCTGCAGGTTTACCCAGTTAAAATGGGTTATTCCATAAATCCCTATTGAAAATGGCCATTAATGGGCATTTGTAAAATTTTCGTTTACAAATCCCCATTACTTGTTGGTGCCGACCTTAGAGGGGATTTGTGAACGAAAAATTTAAAAAAGCCCATCGGTATAATAAAATTTATAAATACTTTAAATAAATAAAAAATAAATAAATATTGCAGAACATTCCACACATCGCCATCTAGCCCCAAGCTAAGTAACTAGACTAGTATTATTGGTGTTAGACAACGGGTATACTAATTATATACATTTCTTTTGTAAATATATACTTATAATACATAGAAACAACCAGACCACAGACAAATATCCAAGCATGAATACATGTCTGAGGCGGGAATCGAACCAGCAACCCTGTGTTTGGCAGTCCGGTATGGTGACCATTGTGCCAACTGGGTCGTCATAATGAACGAAATTATACTCGTAAGTTATATGTCTATTCAATGTAATAGTCACATTCATTCAAAGTTCAGCATCGGGTTCCGTATAGGTTGACATACAGGCACATTGCCAAAGTATGCAATTTCTGGCAACTGTGATCTGCAGTGCCAGGCGGGCCTTAATTCAGGACCCATATGTGGGGTACAGCTGTTGCAAGCGGATAATAAATTTATATGTTTTGTTATGAGAGAGATAAGTGGTGTCGCTTTGTTTGGAGTTTTTTGCTCATTCCGCATAAACTAATAGAGTCGGACAAAAACGTTTATAGTGGATAGACCAATGTTAACTCTAGCGTAACTTAAATGAAAATGTTAACGAATATTTTTTGCAGTTCTTTCTAAATTAACGCAAAAAAACTTTCTTTCACAACTAAGCCTTTCGACAAAGCCTTATGACAATAGTCATATGACTTCAGCTGAAAAAATTCCACTAAAGATTTGTCTTTTTTACTGAGTTTAACTATTATAATTAAAAAATTCAAGAGTTACAAACCTTTATGATCCTTAAGTTTAATTTTCTGCCCGAGCATTTCAAGGAACTCATCAAAGACAGGCGAAGTTTCATTATTCCCGAATAATTCTTCTTCTGTTGTCTGCCCATACTTTTGATATAATACGCCGAATTTGAAGCTATTTACGAGAACATGTTCGTCATAGGCCGAGATAAGGGTCGAAGCGTTCAGGCACATGACCGCCATGAAGTTGTCTACGTGGATTTGCTCGTTTAGCATCTTTGCCATTTTCAGTGGGGATGGCATTATGCCAGATCCTGAAAAAAAAGTGATAAAAATAATTATACATACTTTTGTTTTGTAAGATTGTATCTTTTTGTTGTTTTGGCAACTTTTGGATCTGCTTTGGCAACATTTGGATCTGCTTTGGCAACAATTAGATCTGCATTGGTATCATTGGAATCTGCATAAAATGTATTCTGTGGCAGGTTTTATAAAAATTATATCTTGTTTATATAAACAACGATTGTTACGACAATGATATCATAGTTTTACGGTAGGTATGACGACAACGCGTGTTAAAAATATTGTCTAACTTTATTACGATGACTTGATGAGTCATTCATTTGTAAAGGTGTTAACTTGGAATGAAATATGAGTTGTTTAAAGATAATTTAACAAATACCTAGTACAGGTATATCTATTTTAAAATTACTAGTAGAATTGGGATTTGACGATGAGGCTTCACGCACCTAATTCCGATATTGCACTAATTACATATTTTTTGATAAAATCTCTAGATCTGTGAGAAAACTCTCTTTGATGAAGAGCCGATTGATGCCTGCTAAGCGACCTGCGTAAAGTAACACAACACCTAGTAGAAGTATAGTCGTTTGGATCACAGCCACTAGCCTTGCCGGTTTGTTTTACCAGAATTTACTTTGTAGATCATAATCATAAAAGCACTATTACATACTTGTGGTGGGTATAAGTCCATGCATGGTCTCTGTTCGAAGCCGCAATAGTATCCTAGTATGATCTTGCCCAGCCATGTGTTCGTTCTTCAACGACAATACCACTGGACCAAGACTCTCATCATAGCCAACGAGATTGATGTGCTCCTGCGAACAAAATGAAATAGCCATTAAAATAAATCCAAGAAATATTTGTGAACGCTGTCAAAGTATGGTTATTTACTTTTAAAATATATTACGTACTTTTCCTTGTTATCATCCGGGAGGGGTGTTAATAACGAATGTTAGCAAGCAAAGGAAGGTAGGTTATAAAAGTTCTGTCAGTTTGGGATTTTAATTGTTGAGGGCGTGCACTGCTACAAGAATCTTAGTCTACGTAAGAGGGCTAGTCCTCATTAATGCAATAATACAAGTCAAATCAGAAAATAATTTAATTAAAGTCTGAGTCAAACTGAAACTGAAATAGGACAACAAATTAATTCCATTTTTGGTCACATTTAATCTTAATTCCCCCTTTTCTAAGCCTTCTATTACAGCTTTCCTAGCTTCTTTCAGCTTTTCTAATACAACTGTCGATCTATATCATGGCAGTCAAACTCTTACATTAATAAAAGCATTAATTAGAGTTATTTTTAATAGTTAGAATACCCTACATATATAAACCGATAAACGGTATGGAAAAATACACTGAAACGCAGTTAAATGGGGCCGGCTGTAAACATTTACTTATTGTGAATTGATTATAAACTGGGTAACAGGAAAAGTTACTCGAATTAGCAGCAAAAACAAATATTGAAAGGCAAAACAGCGTAAAATACAAATCACTAAAGATATATTTAAATGTATTAAATAGGGATGACATCTAAACTGTTTTCCTTATACAAAACTGCCAGAAACACCTCAGTAGCTTTTACACACTTTGACATTTTAAACCCCGACGCAAAAAGAGGGGCATCGTAGATCCCGAACGGATCAATCGATTTTGATTCTTTTTGTTTGAAAGGTGAATTAATCGGGAGTGTTCTTAGCTATGTTTGATCAAAATAGGTTAAGCCGTTCAAAAGTTATATGCAATTTTTCTTATCAATCGGGTTTTTTTTAATTTGTTTGATTGGAACAAGTTGTTACTTTGCAGAAAGTGCTTGAAACTGTTTATTTGTTTTCTCTCATTCCACTGTTTTAAATCTCTTTACAAAATACCTATTAGTCGCGCCCATCGGCCATAAACTTGGAATATGATGGATACCGTATTTACGACAACCAACATCAACCAAGGTTATTTAGGGATAGTAATTGCTTAATAATGCGATTTTTATAGTGAACGGCCGGAAAATTTTGGTGGTCAATAAAACGAACGCCTTTTTGTACACGCAAACTGACTATAGTTAACTTTTTTATTAATATAGCATCGTGTTTATTTTATGATTTGGTAGGGAATCATCTAAAAAGTATTAACCAATAGGGCGAGGCAATTCGACTCCGGATTATAAAGCTAAAAAGCACATAGGCATCAAAGGCTTATTCCCAAAGCTCCATGACTTTTTCATACTTTGCTTCCTAATGGGTCCACGACATTTTAAAATAAATAATATAACCTTTCTCAACGGGTCCATGAAATTATTTGGTACAAGGCTTCGATAATATAAGATAAATTATGTCTGTCTAGACGACTGTCTTAGAAATTCTACCTAAAATAAAATAGTAAAAAGCTTCTGAAACAGTCTGATTGATAGGCAACTGATACGTTTATTTTCGCGCACCATTTCTCATTTCAAATAATCACTATCACTTCACTATCACTACATAGTATAAAACAAAGTCGCTTTTTCTGTCCCTATATCCCTTTGTATGCTTAAATCTTTAAAACTACGCAACGGATTTTGATGCGGTTTTTTTTAATAGATAGAGTGATTCAAGAGGAAGGTTTATACATGCATAACATAGCCCGGGGCGGGTCGCTAGTGAGAAATAAAGTAATAACTAGAGATTTTTCCAACAACAATAAAGTTACCTCATTGATTTTCCTAAATGTACCACGCAATTGTTTTATCTTAAGCAATCAATTGCTGAATCAGAGCGAACCTGTTTATAATGACATCATAAACCGCGGAGACGATCAAGACGATCAAGGTAAAGGTTTTGTTATTTCCAACGTCAAAGAAAGCGCTTTTTCACATGAATGAATTGAAATAATAGACGTGTTTACGATTTTCTAACTGTTTAATTTTACGCGTTCTTTTATCAAAATAAAGCGATTCTTTTAAATTTTATGAGAATCATTAAACAATGACATTTTTTAAGATGCATGTAAATTTTTATATTTTATAGGTAGGTAGGTACTCTAGGTACGTTGTATATACCTATAAAATATTCGTATTGAATCGAGATTTGGGTGAAACTGCAAATCATTAGCTGTAAGTAATAATTGTTTATGATGTTTTTGTTTTGTTTTTTACGTAGGTATACAATAGGTCAGCGGTCGACTACTTAACTATCATACCAGCTGTCCTAATGGAGATCACGAGGCGGCCTAAGAAGTACGTTTTCTTAGAAGATACCTACCTATTCACTAGCGAATTGAAAACCTGTTGTACACGTCAGGAAAAACAGATGAAATTTTATATTCGTTCTAATAATTTTGTTTCCTTAATTCATCAAAAACTATTTATGACAATAAAAGATGCGATTTCATAAACAAATCAGATTTCATATTAAATTACTGAAAAAACAATTATTTATTGCATATTGAAGACTCCACAAAGAAGCAAATTGATAGCTAAAGATGGTAATTGAAAGGCCGCTGGGTTAGAATGCCCCTTCGAGGGTTCCCGTCATTTGAGATGAAATCTTTCATTTTGATAGAATACTCTTTATCGATGCTCATTTGAGTTGCGTTTGCAAAGTAGGTCACTTGAAACGTTGAGAGGGAATGTATGAAGTGATGAGTGAAAAGGAATTATTATACTTTGTAGCGAAATGTCTTTCGATATCTTGAAAGAAAATGTTTTCTTCATTTACCGGCGGCGGCGTCCATTTGATCTCTACAAATACGGATTTTTCAATAACATTAACCCCCTTATTCCAAAATGAGGTTTAAGACTGACTGAGTGACTGTTAAATCAACGCACAGCCCAAATCAATTGACGAAACCGCCACGTAAGGATTTTGGAAAATTCAAATCCTACACAGACGACGAACGTCTTGGGCAAAAGCAAGTCATTTTTGACGTGATAACGTCTAGCTATGGTGGAACACCTGCATTCACACAAAAGTGTCATGTTCCAGTAACATGACGTCATTGTAACTTAAGAGTATTTGATAATAATATCGCTCATCTGGGCTTGTGTTATGGTGACAAGAAATAGAAGACTAAAACAAAATAAAAGAAAAAAAATAACTCAATATTTCATCGCTTTCTTATGACGTTATCACGTATTATTTTATTTTATTTTGTACTTTCAATGCAAAATCTAAACAAATATTGCCTTGAACTTTAAAAAACCAAGAAGTAATTACACAATCACAGCTTCACCTTTTAACATTCAATTAGTTATAAGATTACTCATCTTTAAAACCATAAAGACTTTAACACAACTTGATTAGGCCATAAGATAGGTATTTTTAAATAATTCTTTACAATCCTCTTCTTGTTCTATCATTAGTACATTATTAGTACCATTACCTGAGTATTTATATACAATGAGATATTTGGAACGAACTTAATCATTTAGCATTAATCATCGTAAAAGCTGTCGCTTCATAGAAACGAAAGGTCTGAATCAATTCCGCGTTATGAAAGAAGACATTTGCTTATTGCTTCCACTTTTCTTTGTCAGGCACATCCGTCATCATTTCTGATTTGAATTAATGGTTTTTTATTATCGTTTTTAAATTATTCTTGGGGACGTTCATACCGCAAGATACTAAATATTGAGAATTGAGGATGACATTGGAATATAAGTAGGTATAATATGCGACCTAAAAAGGCGTCAGCAGCTTCACGCATAGCGATGAATCTTACATTCTTTTTTGGCCTTTTTTTTCTATTTCGTGCTTAGATAGATAGTCAAACAGAATGCTTTTATTGTTTAAAAACCAGAAATAAATGTAAGTTCTAATATTTCTACTATTAGAATATTTTTATAATGATTGTTTAATAAATAAATGGGTTGAACTTTAAAATTTAACGCTTAAAGAAGTCAAGGCCTTAAAGTTGTGCTCGAGTTGAAATCATTCTAATATAGCAATTTTGGAGTTCTACGGTGGATCTGCACTTTTGTTGCCTGGTGCCTACACCAGGCAACAAAAGTGCAGATCCACCGGATAGGGAGACCTGACAGCTCCTAAGCTGTCAGGTCTCCCTAAAACCTTACTTTACTTAACGACCAGAGAAGCCGGGATAAACCTATCTAAGAAGACACAAAGAAAACGTACCCAAATTGAAACATAATGGCACAATAAACAAAACATACTGCCCGATAACCCATTGAACCATTCTTTATCCGTTACTTCCGAGGTTTAACCAAAGACAAATGACAGTTCTCAACATTCAATGGGCCGTGCCAAAGCGTATTTGCATATGTGTCAACCTTCAGTATCAGTGTAACCATCGCAGCGCATTCATCTAGCTGCCAGCTACCCCCTGCGGGTCAAAACGACCCATTTGCTTGACGTGTGAACGATGGCAATAATTTACCAACATACTCGTAGAGTTTAGACTCGATGCGCTATTTAGAATACAAGTATATGGCAGACAAAGACTACGTAATATTGTTTAAAACACAATTTTAAGCTCAAGCCTTAATCATTTAAAAATGTACGTAAATACTCGTCCTCGGTAAGGCTTAGACTGGATGCGCTATTTGGAACAAATATAAATAGCTAAAAAATTACAACGTAATGCAATATGCCCAGAACGTAAAAAAGCTCAAGCCGCAAGTTATGTACCTACGCTTGCTGAAGAACTCTTTTTGACAAATTGCAAGCGACTATGTCTAGCTGTCAAGTCAACAGCCACATCAAACACATTTTTTATCTAATTTTACTGTTTTGTGTAAGCATTTTGGTCAGGTTATGACCCACGCGGTTAGTCATAGAAAAACTCAGTTTCTCGAAGACGAATTTATATAAATGCGAAGGGCATTTTCGACAAAACTTATCAATATACTTACATCGCCTAAAAAAACGAAAAAAAAATCACAAACATAACAAACACGTAATTAATGCCAATTCACAGGTTTATTCGAGTTATTAAAATGGAATCTTTTTCCTTTGTATTTAATAAAAAAAAGTCCCGCAAAGGCTTAAAGTGGATTAGAGTGGATGGTAGGGTTGATGTTTTTGCTTCTTTTGATAAAATAAAACAGATTAGATGAAAACGGGGAAAAGCTTTACACATATTTCAAGTTAATTAAAGTTATAAAACTTTAGTAGGTTAATGCAGTCCCCACTTAAGAGGCACACAGAAACTAAGTTTTTAATTTCACAACATATGTCACTTGGGAACCGACGGGACAAAGATAATGTAGTTTCAGTAACAACGATTAGTAATACAACCTTTACCTAGTTATGTCGTGAGATAACAGATTACTAACACGACGCTAAACTAGTCGTAACATAGCGTGAGAAATGTACATTTGCATATTTCAAAATTTTAAACTTGGAAAATTGCTTATTAAAAAGTTCTATTCATAACGGAAATTGCTGAAAACTACAATGTTATTTTTGAAGTGTTTTTTGGGTTATAGTTAAAAATTTTAAACCCATACTTATAGTGGGTTCACCTCACACCGCTTTTGGTAGGTTCGAACTTCAACAAATTATTAAGAACATTTTCGATTTTTTTGTGTTAATTTTAAAAAAGCTTACAATGAAGCTTCTCGTAATTGTGACAGAAAGCTAAATCATCTTGATTAAACGTAGAGGCCAATTACACACAAAGATAAACTGTAGGCAAAGGGAATAAACTTTAATAGGTAGGTAGTAACACATAAATCTTTTTAACATTTCGTAAAAAAAAGAAAAAAATATCGTCGAAATTAGGAACGAAAATATTATGGCCATACGTGAAGCCTTAATTATTCTGTAATTTGGTAACAGGTCCCTGTTTAGATCGGTAGCAGCGATAAAGAAGCGCGCACACTAGCGAGGAGCACAAAATGCTGTAATCAAGCAATCTACATGTAACTGGGAGTCTCGCCGAGCGTGAAGTTACGCGTTGCTGAGCCCAAACGTTTTTCCCACTATCGCTTGCATTTTTTACCCTCCAACGTTAATAATTGGATAATTTCTACATATTATTTTCTTATTAGTGTTGTTTTACGTCCATTCATGGTGGACTAGGTCGTAATTTATTTGCATTTTATTTCATTCCGAAAGGCATGGAAAGTATAATCTGATAAACCTTTTTATTTATAGACATCAACTTAGGAAGTTTTTTTTGTTAAAAACAAAAGTACAGAGTTCTTTTATTTTTAATAAAAATAGATGCGAGTTTAATTCATAATTTTAAAGTGTAATAAAACAATTTAATTAAAGTTTATAAAAACTTTGGTTACGCTATTACCCATCTAATAAAGATGAGATTTTGTACATAATTTTATGTAACTATATTACTTATGCATTTCGAGCCGTCTACGACAACTAGATACAAATTTATAGGTAACGTTAGTTTGCCTGTTATTGGCTAAGTCAGCAGACGGAGTAGAGAGGCTCTGCGCCTCTTCAGCTATCAGTTTCGGTTCTCAACTTTGTTACTAATATTGTTATTGAATTGATCGGTATTTTACGCATTGCTGCAAGCAAATTTAAGCAATATGTTCGCTCGTGTGCATACTCCTTTATTACTTTTATGTAGTAATTAGATACTGTTTTGCTTTGAAGAACACATTAATAATGTTGTAGATATTTCTAGAATATAACTTCGAAATTAAAACAAGTCGTAGGTGGATCTCAAAGAGATATTTATACATAATATTTACTCAGTTTAATTTAACCTAAACACCTACGCCATGCTTAAAATAAATCAAAATGCCGAAAACACCCTATTATTACCCTTCTTTACGGTCAGACGACTTTGCTTATTTTTATTTTTTATTAGTGTAGAATCTAGCTAGGCAACATTTTTAACGAAGTGAATCTATAATTAAAGAGTTCCAAAACATTTAAGCCATTTTCCATTTTCACTCAAAGAAGAAATTTAACAAAAGCATTTTTCTAGAACAAGGTTCAAACGTAAAAAGTAGAAAAAGCACGCGTGGGTATGGGAAAGTTCACACGTGCCTTCAACTGTAGCGTAGTACGAGCTTGGTAAGGACTATGTTTAACAAGTAAGAGGAGCTATTTATGAGCTTATATTAAATTTCATCTGAAGGCCAATTCTCGTAAATTACATTGTTCAAATTACATTGCACTATCATTCCGATTGCATTTCGACTACAAAAAAATACCCTCAAAGTAGCTCAAAATACTCATAAAGTCTTGGATTAAGAACGTACAAAAAGTTGCCTAGCTAGAACATTCTACACTTTATGAAATATCTCTGTACCTACTAATAAACTTCATAAAAAGTCGTCTGACCGTATAGAAGGGTATTATTAGGGTGTTCCAGCTTTTAGTATTCTGAGGAATATTTTTTGTAATCGAAATGCATTCGGAATGATATTGCAATGTAATTTAAACAATTTTATTTACAAGAATTTGGTATTCAAGGTTAGGTATTGGTAATTACATAAGAAAGCGTTTAAGGGTATTTCTGTATATAATGACTAACCTACTTTTGTTCTACGAGTTTTAAACATTTGAACATTTTTTCGAAATTATAGGGGCTACTATAGCGGCTGAGAATCAGACAAAAAACATTTATTTGTATTCATAAATAAACATTCGGTGAACTATAGAAAAATGGATTTTTGTATGTGTACTTTTTCGCAGATTAGTCAATGGATTAGGGGGACGCCCCCTATGTAAAGTATTTTCTTTATTTGTAAAGTAAATGATGCTATAGAATCTGCTTAAAGTCAATAAATACCTAGCAAAAAGAAAACGAAAAATTGAAGGTTAAAATAAATAATAAATGGTTTGCATAAAATTAAATTTCCTATAGTTTAAAACTGTTAAACTCACTCGTGCGTTTAGTTAAATCAAGCTCTCACAGTTTAGCAAAAATGCCTGTGTAATCAACCGGAAAATTAATTACAAATGATTACAGTAATTTTCTAATTTTTTTGGGAGTTTTGTAATACACCTAGATAGATAAGTACACCTGCACCTACTATTTATTTCTGTGTGCTACCAGCGTTATTTTTCATTTTATGATATAAGTATGTTGAATGTAATAAAATAAATGAGGAATGCACAGTGCAACACCCAAGAGAAACTTGTAAGTACTGGTTTATTGGGTATTTATGTTTTATGTTTTTCCTTATTCGCATTTCAGCTGAGGTCGGTCTATTTACACGCACGGCGGCATCGCGAACTTTTCCCTATATGTGCTTAATTAATCTTTGTAATTATTTTCTAATTCTGTTTCCTTTATTTTAATTTTTTGTATGTTATTTAATTGCTAATTGCTTTTTGTCCTCTTTTAATAGGTGTTATTCTGTTCTATTTTTATTTAAATAAATAAGTAAAAAACCGTTTACGCTTTTCGCTCCGCTTATAAATGTAACAAGATCTCAATGTGGTTGCTTACTGGGTACTAACTAAGTGGTGTTGATCTTAGATATGATATACCATCACATTAGTATGTAAACACTGATGCCGTAAAGATAATTTTGAATACATAATTAGAATAATCTACTGATATATTATGATACAAACTATTTTTTTACTATTAGTGTTTAAAAGAGGCTAGATCCTACCCTATCCTATCCTGCTAATATTATTAATGTGAAAGTTTGTGTGTGACTTTATAAATTTGTTACTGCTTCACGCAAAAAACTATTGAATTGATTGCGTTGAAACTCGGTATGTAATAGTTAAAAACCTGGATATAGGTGATTTTTCATCCTCAAATTCCTACGGGACTCGGACTTACGTGGGTAAAACCGCGGAGCACAGCTAGTAGATTATAAAGTCACCTAACGTGAGAACTAAAAGTTTAAAAAATAAAAAAGGTAAGTAGGTACGTTAAATGATTTTAAAATCAACGTTATGTAGAAAGCAACAAAAGAAAAGGGACCACCGCAGTTCTAAATTAATTTTATTAGAATGTTAACAACTAAAACAGGGCTATAGAATAGAACATTTTTGAGTTAAAGGATTTTAATATTAAATAATTAATAAAAGCTAAAATATATAAGCAATTTACAAACTCTACCGTGACGCTCTAATTTTGTGGGATACCTACATATTTTGGTTAGTTCTACTTTTTTAGTGATTTTTAGATAACTAGTAGTACTCCGCGGTTTCACCCGCGTAAGTCCTAATTTCACAGAAATAGCGAAATATAAAGTAGCACATGTTAACCCTAAGGATTCAATGAAGCAAGGAACCAAGTTTCATCAAAATCGATCCAGAAGTTCCAGAGCCAATTTGTTACAAAATATATATTGGAGTAAATAAATGTTACAATAATTATGTGTTTATTTTCTTTTGCAGGTAAAAAAACAAAGTCTGTAAAGTCGGTTTACGGACGATAATTTTATGTGATAACGTCATAAGAAAACGATAAACAATTGAGTTATTTTAAATATTTTTTTCCTTTTTTTTACTTTTTATAAGTTATCTATTCGTCACTCGTCACACCATAACACAAGCCCAGATATGAGCGATATCATTATTAAATACTCTGTTTCCTAAGTTACCATGACGCGTCTGGTCATATTACCATGACGCATGACGTCACACAATATTACCGTGACAGTTTTGTGCAAATGCGCAGGTGTTCCACCTATTTACTAGACGTATAAAAATAATTGAGTACTACATTGTTCAATCAGTAATAAATAATGTATGGTGACAATATATGGACCTTCCGCAGAAGGTCAAGACATAAAAGAACAACTGCGAGAGCATAATCCACATGATGTCAAGGGAAACGTGATCAAGTGGAAGCTTCAATGTGGAATACTATTTTTATACAAGGGCTCTTGATTTATTTGCAAGTTCGTGCAAAAATATTTATTTTTTATTGTTTTTAATTTTTCTGAGACTCTCGTAACCATGACAGCTTTTATTTAACTTGCAATGTTTGTAGGTACTGTGTATGTTTGTTTAGGTCAAATCTTGCAAGATTAAATGTTATATTTTGAATTCAAATACGGGAAAGTTTGACGTGATAAAGTCTATTAAATTGATGAATACCGGCAGCACTCACAAAAAAGTGTGACGTTATCGGTCACTTTCCATAGCAACCAATGTTTTGTAAAATTATCGTCCGCATAATAATAATCTGGACTTGTGTTATGGTGACGAGTAGAAAAATAGAAAAAAAATAGAGAGATAAAAAAGAAAAAATATATTATTTAAAGGAAAAACAAGAAAACTAATTTTTTTATCGTTTCCTATGACGTTATCACGTTAAACCGACTTTACAGTCAACCAATTTTTTATGACAAAATCACGTGTCATATTTATTTACATTCTGTCGTATGGTGATTTTCATTGAAACATTTTAACCAGCAGGCATCATTACTTGACACTGAGTACATTGTACCTACTATATAAGAAATACGATATAAGAAATCGTGAAAAGTCATACAAAATCGGGTAGGCTGTAAGTAACAAGGACGCAGCTGAAAAAATAAAGTAAAACGAATAAAATTCTTAGCCAACTAAAAACAAAAAAAAAATGGCACCAGTTGGCAACATTCAGTAACGCTGTTTTTTTTACATCCGCAGATCTGCAGACAGCGCGGCGCGAATGTCAGTTACCACATCGAGCGTATCTGTAACATGCTACCTATAGTTTTATTGAGTGCTTGAATGTTTATTACTTTACGATTCTGCTAGTCTGACCGAGAAATTCGTATGACTCATTTATGAATGGCATTGTGGTTGTTAAAGCTAGAGTCGTGTGAGTTTTGGTAATTTATGAGGCGTTCCATCTTCAAAGGGTGATAAGGCTTAGGTTAACTGAAGCTGAATTCCTTACGGCCCAAAGTACAGACGGGCATGAATGACTCGAGCAACCTATATCTATCTTTCTTCTATGCGTATATATACATAACTTTTACCTGCAACTTTGTTCGCGTAGGAGTTGAATTTTTTCAAAATCTTTTCTTAATGAATGCCCACGTCATACCTAATACCAAATTTACCAAATTTTAGGCCGATGCGAGCATTGGTTTAAGCTGCGCGTTGATATAAAAACAGGAATTTATTAGAAAAAATAAGGAATTTTATAACAAATGCCAACAAAGAGAAGTTATTGTACAGTCAGAAAAGGACTGAGGGTACCATGTGCATATTTAAAAGTTTAAATTTTTTAGTAATTGTAAATTATTCTGCTTGATATCACTAAAGCTTTCGAAGTGTTAGTTATTTCACGCAGAATAGCCAAAAACTATTGAACCGTCATTAAAATAATTAGAACTTTAAAATATGCACCTGCCACCTCAATCCTTTTCTGACTGTCCTACATTAATAAAAAATTAAATTAAAAATTTAAAAAACCCCCGACACAAAATAATAAAAATAGTATGAACGTAAAAAGCCTAAAACAAGCAAAAAAAATCTATAAAAAGAAAAAGCCACAAAAAGAACAAAAAAGGTATAAACGTGAAACCCTACAAAAAGAAAAAAATAACCTCGAAATTATGATTCTACTACGTAAGTACATGTGAATTTTTTTGATTAAATATTGTCGCGTCGGGGGACCGCTCTTTTTCGAGTCAATTTAATATAATGTTAACATTTTTATTTTAGCATTTTATCACTAGTAATTCTTAATACTTTAACATTCTCGTTGAAACTTTTAATATCATTTTACTTAGGAAGGTGATTATATAGGTAAAGGGCGGTCCCCCGACGCGACAATATTTAATCAAAAAAATTCACATGTACTTACGTAGTAGAATCATAATTTCGAGGTTATTTTTTTCTTTTTGTAGGGTTTCACGTTTATACCTTTTTTGTTCTTTTTGTGGCTTTTTCTTTTTATAGATTTTTTTTGCTTGTTTTAGGCTTTTTACGTTCATACTATTTTTATTATTTTGTGTCGGGGGTTTTTTAAATTTTTAATTTAATTTTTTATTTCATCCTTTTTGTAGGGAGGGACTTTTTAATTTTTTTTATTTTATTTCTTTATTTTCTTGCGATTTATGATTCAGATAATTTGGTGTAAACAATAACTATTATTAATTTATAGTTAACTAGCGACCCGCTCCGGCTTCGCACGGCTATATTATGCATGTATTATACATATAAACCTTCCTCTTGAATCACTCTATCTATTTAAAAAAACCGCATCAAAATCCGTTGCGTAGTTTTAAAGATTAAAGCATACAAATGGATATAGGGACAGAGAAAGCGACTTTGTTTTATACTATGTAGTGAAGATTATTTTTAACCCTAAACAGTTTTTTTATTAAAGGTATTCTTTTTCAAATTTTTCCTTTAGATATTCAACTTTTACAACTACAAGTAGGTATTTCATAGCTATTAAATATTAGAACTACCTAAGTATACATAGAAGAAGACGTCTAGATCTAGGTTATCTATACATCTTCTCTAATATATATAAATTACGTGTCACGTTGTTTGTGCGCGATGGACTCCTAAACTAGGTACTTAACCGATTTTAATCAAATTTGCACACCGTGTGCAGTTTGATCTAACTTGAAAGATAGGATAGCTTACATCTTAATTTATTCCGATATTCCAACGGGATCGGGAGTTATGCGGGTGAAACCGGGGAGCACAGCTAGTAATATAATAAAAAAATTGGAAGAAAAGTAAAAAAGATCCAAACGAAGCCAAAAAACTCAAATTAACTTGATACTCGGGCATATCTACTAACATTCGGTTGTTAATCCTGAGTATTATCCCCCATAACTTTTAGACGGCTGGACCGATTTTGATCAAACATAGATATTTGTAATGTACGAGTCATGCCCTTTCATTTGATACCCCACTCGAGTATATCTACTTACATTCGGTTTTTGATCCTGACTTTTATCCCCCATAACTTTAAGACGGCTGAACCGATTTTGATCAAACATAGCTAAGAACACTCCCGACTAACTTATCTTTCAAACAAAAAAAACTAAATCAAAATCGGTTCATCCGTTTGGGAGCTACGATGCCACAGACAGACACACACACACACACACATACACACACACACACACACACACACACAGAGACACGTCAAACTTATAACACCCCGTCGTTTTTGCGTCGGGGGTTAAAAACTAAAATTTAAAATAAAAATCCCCAACTTTTATCCCCTATAGTTTTCAGACGGCTGAACCGATTTCGATTAAACATAGCTACGAACACTCCTGACTAATTCACCTTTCAAATAAAAGAAATAAAATCAAAATCGGGTCAGCCGTTCGGGAGCTATGATGCCACAGATAGACACACACGCACACGCAGACACGTCAAACTTATAACACCCCGTCGTTTTTGCGTCGGGGATTAAAAATTATCTAAGACCTACGAAAAACTTTATACAGTATTGACCTATATGTGAGTACTAATTTCCTTAGTTATGGATGGTTATATTTAAGTACCGCCGGTTTTGTCAAGACATATTAAAAGTACATTTAATTTTACACTCACGAAGTTATTCCATCGTGTTTTGACTTTTTTTTTTTGAAATTGCAACATTTCGTCATGCTTGTAGTCGTTTGGTTGTACCTTCAAAACGTGACTTTGAGCACGATGGTACGCTCTTTTGCTTGTTTTTTATTCGCGTTTCATTTTCGAAAATATTGGAGCTCGCGGTTTGATTTATTACATACAACTTTAATGTTACTATTCATAAATATTTATATACCGATGGCATTCATGCAATTTTATATCTCATATTCCCAAATGTAGTATCAAAAATAATAATATATACAAACTAGGTGTTGCCCGCGACTTTGTACGCGTGGTAGTTTTGTTTTATATACTAAAAACTTCCTCTTGAATGATTCTAGGTATTAAAAAACTGCATCAAAATCCGCGTTGTTTTAAAGATCTAAGCATACATAGGGACAGACAGCGGGAAGTGACTTTGTTTTATACTATGTAGTGATAACGTAGAAACCAAAATTACTTAGGTTGAAATACCGCTACTGTATCTAAACAATTAACTCCCTTAAGTTCGGTTCTACGAAACACACAGGTAACTTGATGCATGCACACTTACCCTGCCAAAGAAGAATCGCCTGTAGTATTTAGCAGTATCATCCGCATCGATGTTATGTCTCCTTGAGGCTTGTCGTGGTGTGCCAGGCTGGCCTCGGGTTTCCACTTCATCGGAGTCAGGAGGTGCCTCGTCTACCCCGTCGACCCAGTAACCTCCGTTTGGAGGTTGTACGATCGCTGGGGGTGTTCCTGGAGGATAAAAAAAAACATTTCAACGACTGTTATGTTATGAAAATACTTCTAAGACGATATAAATTGATATTATGCTTCACGAGGTCTCTTTGATTTTCAAATCTTTTGACGACCTCTGTGGCGCGTCGGGCGAACACCCGACTGCGACGCAGAAGGTTGCGGGTTCGATTCCCGCCGGGAACAAGTATTTATGCTGACCATAAATTCTTGTTTCTGGTTCTGGGTGTTTCCTTTATGTATAATATGTATATATTTACAAAAAAAAAAGTATATAAGTAGTTTATCCGTTATCTGGCACCCATAACACAAGCATTAAGTTGCTTAGCTTGGGGCTGGATGGCGATGTGTAATATGTCCTGAAATATTTATTTATTTATTTATTTAAATCATCATCAAATTCAGTTCATTCAAAATCACTTTGTTTGACCTTAAATCTACATACCAAAAGTAAAGATTCTGACGCTATACTAACGGATATAGCTCTTTTTCTAAACCTTTCGAAAGCTCACGAAGGCAAGTAGGTACCTACATCCTTACGACTCTACCTATCTTCCTTTAAACCTTTATCTTTTAAAGCACACCATTACATAGGTCCTTCGAGAAACTAACCGATCCTGACTTTTGGACGCGTCTATCTCAAATTCCACTTTATCATCTTTTAGCTTGACGACAAAAACATTTATGTTTATCGTAAATTTGTGTGTTTAGGAAGTCACGATGGCTTTATTACAAGGTCAGAAGTCGAATGGTCAAGCTTAGTTTGAATTTTTTGTAGTTATTATGGGCTGACAAAAAAGTTGATTTCTTTGTTTTTATAGTTGTTAAACCTACTTGTAAGATATAGATAAGTACCCACTGGCACCGCCAACACAACGATCTCGGTAATTGACTGTACTACATCAGCTTAAGACTTCTTTGAAAACGTTGGAATAGTCAACGATAAAAAGCAATAGATAAAGTAGGTACCAACAAATTATGAAAAATATAAAAAAAAATTATGTCACCTCTAAGAACACTTAAACTAATGAGACAAATCCAACGATACCTTAATTAAAGAAATCCATCGAGTAGTTTGGAAGGTATGAGGGAATAAAGAATATTACAAACATACAAAATATGCGCGAAAAACAAAACCCTTTTTAACCGACTTCAAAAAAAGGAGGAGGTTCTCAATTCTCTTGCAGTCGTGTAAAAATAGTGATATACTACTAAGATTTGTAGTAAAATATGACTCATCTATTCTATCTATACAGGGTTATTGGAAATTATACTAGCAAGCCGTTAGGGGCTACTTTTGTGCACCTTAACAAACAACTTTTGTTCTACGACTTTTGGAAATTCGAAAAAAAAATATGAAAATTTTAAGGTTATGTAAATACGAAAAACAGCTGATTTTTTAAAACAAAGGTCATCCGGACTAAGAACAGTAAATAAAACTTTAAAAATAAGTAAAATTTTAAGGTTAATGACCTCTCCGTGTAAGGAACAGCAGAGTTTCAGGTAAACCTAACCTCAAAATTTTCGAAAAAATGTTCGAATTTCCAAAAGTCGTAGAACAAAAGTTATTTGTTAAGGTGCACAGAAGTAGCCCTCAACGGCTTGGTAGTGTAATTTCCAATAACCCTGTATATTATAAATAAAAATCAATGCCACTTTTCGCTGTAATTTTATAACTCAAAAACGAGCTCACCTATCCAAAAGCTTTGTTCAGACTATTTAGTAGATGGTTTATGTGAAGTTTGCACAAAATCGGTCGAGCAGTTCTTCATTTTTTTTTATTGGCAAAACAACGTTTGCCGGGAAAGCTAGTCATCATATAAATTACCTTGTACCTTCCTACATAACAAAAAAGTCTCAGTGATAGAGTTGTCCGTTCTATTTGGAACACACCGTAATAGAGACGATATGAAAGAACGAACAATGAGGTCCACAAGCTAGAGTCTATTGAAAGCTGTGTAAAAATCTGGACAAAGGCAGTCTAGGTTGTTGGTTGTCAGCTATATTAGATAGATTTTTAGTTATTGTGCAATGTACAATCGTACGCATGTAAGCTTCAATCTGGTTTTAATATACTTTTGCATGTTTAGTTAGTGAATATAATACTTGTTAATTTTATAAGATGTACGAACGGCTTCATAATTGCAGACCCATCGTAGAGCTCCAAAGCAGCCTTTATAAGAATATTTTCAACACAAGCAAGATTCCAGGCTTTAGTTGAAGTTTAAAGTCTTTTAACTCATGACTTTATCAAACAAAAATTATTAGAATGAAAACCTTCCAATAATAGTAATTTTAGACGGTGGATATGCAATTATGCTGCCGACCGTACATACACAGAAGCAGAAACATATAATGTTAATTGTGAAAATGAAGTTATAATCACTATTTCTTAATTTCATAAACTTCACCTTAATTCTCACAATAGCATTTTAATCAATAAATAAGAAGAGCCCCCAAAGATCTGGACGAGGCATTTTCGATAAGACGAAGTAACCGCAACCAACTTAATTCAGAGAGATGTACCTTCCGTGGCAGCAACTAATTTAATTAATGTTTTAATCAACTAACTGGCTTGGGAACCAGGAATGTTTCTTTTGAATTCTTAGGTCAAAGTTGTTTTAGTACGCGAATGATCTTAGTGGCGTGAAGATTTCATAATTTAAGTCTTCACTGAAACCCTGAATATTTTTTGATAATTTTACTGCATTGATCTGGAGTTTTCTTAGACTGGCGTTACCGCACACGATATTGGTCAATGGTTGATATATTACCCTACAAAAACTTTTAAAACGAAAATAATATGTTTTTGAACTTACATAATGCAAAGTTCGTGATCATCAAAAACAAATCCGTTGATCTAATACACTTTCACACAATAGTTCCCAACATTTCTAATACTTTCACCAACAATTGACTTCTGTATACCTTTAGTTGTTAGGTACTACAAAAAGCAATTACATTCAATTTATTTCGTTGTAGATATTCACACAACATTATTCAGAGGGGCTTAATTGCTTTCTATGTTAGAACAAGCACTCGCAACACGCTATTATATGCCATTATGAACTTCTATTTCGCAGTTTAGTTTAGGTCTTTTTGTTAGGTATTCGCTGTGTGATAAATCGAGCAGTTTACCTGCAGTAATAGGTTTTCTTTGAGAAATCTACCTAATGAAATTCTTATCTCTGATTTACGCACGCACATTTAAACTTTTCACAGTGCTTAGAAATAATTATTATATGCTTTCAAAATTTAAACGAGATTAAAATATATGCGGACATTGCTAAATAAGATCAAACTGTATTTGATCATAATTATTATGCTACTAGCTGCGCCCCGCAGTTTCACCAGCGTAACTCACGATCCCGTGGGAATATCAAAATAAAAAGTAGCCTATAGCCTTCCTCGATAAATGGACTATCCAACACAAAAATATTTTTTTAATTCGAACCAGTAGTTCCTGAGATTAGCGCGTTCAAACAAACAAACTCTTCAGCTTTATAATATTGGTATAGATTACTCAAAGAATTAATTATACCAACCTAGACAAAAGGAAACACTCTGCTATAAAAGTATTGTAACATTCACTGTAAAACCAAGAGTTGAGTAACAGAAGCCTTATAGGAAAACGATTAGGAAGTAGCATTATTAACCTGTCGGTGATCAGATTACGAATAATTACAATCACGTAATTTTAATGTCATTCTATATGAAATTAATCTAGTATTAGACCGTCGATCTTAAGGATGATAATGGAGTTAAAGCGGTAATATGAGCAGAAACCCTTAGGAACCGAACCAACCATGCCATCTCGCAAATATAAATTCTGTGGTTGGCTAAGGTCTAATAATTCAACGGCAAAACAGGTCTTCTAAATAGGCTGAAACCTAAGCCTTTGAGTAGATTAATATAAGGTACCTATTTCGAACTGTCAACCCAATCTAATTGTACAAAGCTCTGTCTGAATAGACTAGTGGGATTCAATTGGGATGATAAGTGGTTAGATGATGGACACTATCAATAATTTGCTAACATATTTGAAATGTCTGTCTGTCTGTGTGTGTGTCACCGCCGATTTTCTCAGGAACGGGTGGACCTAGTTTTTCTAGTTGCGCGTTTTTTTTAATTAAGGATTGGTGAATAATTTAACGAAATAATTAATTTTAGATATTAAGAAATGTTTATTTTTCTCAAAAAAAAGCTGTGCTTTGCAATTTGACAGGTTTAAAGTTCGATCCATGGGGACTCGATAGAGGCAAACGTGTAACACCTTTTACAGTTTTTTCATTCTCATTATCAAAGCGTAAACTGCAAATAAATACAATAAAGAACGTTATATGGAAATTATTATTAGTATAAGACTAACCAGGTTTAGCAAGGGTTTCCTCCAGCAGTCGCCTGCTGGCCTGACAAGCCGCTGCCACTCGCCTCTGAGGGGCTGGACCCCCCGGAGACGGAGGTGGCCCATGAGGAGCAGGAACCCGACCTTCGGCGTAAGAGTGGCGATCAGCGACTGTCACCGCTGTACCACCCACAGACACCGACCGACGATTTTCAGTCCTTGTCACCTGCAAAGAAGATTGTTGTCAAAAAAAGAATATTTAAGCATTTAATTCAAGGGCAACACTGTCAATTTGAGAAGTTCTTTTATGGGGCTTATTATAATTCTCAAAGGTCCATGATTCTATTGTTCTTTATTTCCAAATCTATGAAAAATGTTAATATAATTTTAGAAGTTCGTACATTAACTCCCAATGGGTTATGAGATTTCACAAATGAACAGTCAGTAAAAACAATACATCCTAATATCATTATTATCATGATTCGTGATAGTTAAAAACGTTTATTGGTATTTAATTAAACGAATTGCTTAGTTGGTAACAAAGTATGTTGTATGAAAATATATAATTGGTTCTTAGTCACTTTTCAGTTTTGTATGTAGACAATGTTTATTTTCCAAAAAATAAAATAAAATACCTAATTACGTACGAGTAAATAACGTACTGATTAAATAACCAAAAATGTGATAATTAGTGCAGGAATATGAGTGTATTTCTAAACAGAATTTAGTTTAGAATTAAGAATAATCGCGAAAAAGCCTTTCGCCCAAACAATATGGACTTTATTTAAAAAGTAATCTATACATATAATAAATAAGTAATAATGTTGAAGGTGCACTTCGTACATCAAGATTCCAAACAGAAGCTTCCAGTCCAACATTAATGATAAAGTTTTCCAAGGGTTTACTCGCTGCGAACTAAGGCTTGACCTGTATTTGACGCAAACATCAATGAGTAAGTAACTTTTACTGGGTTAGAGCTTTTAGTACCTATTCAATAATCGTTGAAACAAAAGTCTACATGAATATTAAGCAAGCGATTGAGGGCCCTTCTATGTAAGTACCTAAAAAAACAACTTTTGTTCCACGGCTTTTGGAAATTCGTTTTTTTTTTGGCAATTTTGAGGTAGTGTTTACTTGAAAATCAGCTGTTCCTAACACGGAGAGGTCATTAACCTTAAGATTATAGTTATTTTTAAGTTTTATCTACTGTTCTAAGTCTGAATGATCTTTGTTTTAAAAAAATCTGCTGATGATCTAATACTCATAATCTCAAAATTAAAAAAAAAATCGAATTGTCAAAAGTCATAGAACAAAAATTGTTTGTTTAGGCACAGAAGTGGTCCTCAACCATTTGCTAATATGATTACCAATAACTCTGTATAGTTATGGAATTAAAGACAAAAGAAAATTAAAAATACAGTTACGATCTTCTAAATCATAAGTCTTACAGACACTTACATAAATCGGGTAACAAAATGACAGTCATACAAAAATATATTCAGTTATCTGGCACGGCCTATTGTGATATTACGGTATCGGATTCAAGAGATTGGCCACGGTTTTTGCGCGGAGAAGGTATTTCTACAGTAGCCATTTACAGATTAACAGTTAGGTCACAGTGGGAATGAATAAAAGTAATTGGTCATAGCATTTTATAATACCTGTGCAACAGCAAATAGTCGTACCTATTGCTATGATGACTCCGTCTCTCTTTCTCTTTATCTATTTCATACGGTATTAATCCCATCTGGAGGTGGGGTCTGCCTTCTTTTATCTCCAACTAGCGACCCGCCCCGGCTTCGCACGGCTATATTATGCATGTATAAACCTTTCTCTTGAATCACTCTATCTATTAAAAAAAACCGCATCAAAATCCGTTGCGTAGTTTTAAAGATTTAAGCATACAAAGGGATATAGGGACAGAGAAAGCGACTTTGTTTTATACTGTAGTGATTAGCTCTGTCTTACGCATCACCCAAGACACTTTGTAAATCTTAAGTATTTTTTGATTACATCTGTCCAATTTAGTTTCGGTCTTCCTCTTTCTTTTGACATTGGAATCTTTTAAAATTAATCGTTTTGTTTCCAGTATTTTCTTAGGGTCGCCTTTTCATACCTATCGCTATACCTATTAATTTTTTTTATAAAAAAATGGTTTGTTTTAGCAAAAAAATGGTTTGTTTTAGCAAAAAAGGTTTAGCAAAAAAAACTTAGATAAACTTAGATTAAGCTAGAGAATAAAGCAACAGCACAACTCGCAGTATAATGTTTGCTGTATGAGGGTTCTAAACACAATATGTTGTTGTATTATACAAATAACCAAGATTCCAGGAACTGCGTTAATTTTCAAACAATTTTAGTAATTTGGTTCTTTATTTAACCCTCAGTAGATATTTTAAATCGTACCTACACCAATAACCGTTACCAAATAAAGAGTTCAAAGGCGCGAGTAATTGACATGTTTATCAAGAAGCGTTAATTTAACTGTTTCGTGAATAGCTAGGAATAAAGTGCGGTCGTCCATACAACCAGAACAAGCAAGCGTGACGAATCGATCATTGAACTCGCACCGTGGAATATCAAGACGAACAATTTTCACTGCAACTGTACCGAATAGAAAATAATTTGCGGTGTAGGTAATAGTTCTCCCTAATCGTCGAAACTTTATCGAGTAAATCACATTCGATCCGAAGACGTTCCGTTTATAAATCGATGTTCAAATAATCGAATGCCCCATAAATTGTGGCACGGCTATAAACACCATCAGAAGTTTAAAATTGGAAGCCGACGGAAGCATTAGCGGAACCGTTGACAGCAACTCGTGAAGTAGCGTGGAAAACTCAGGCCATTTCCACTTTGATCAAATTAATCTGACGTCATAGACGCCATGTTTGTTTATGGGAAACATGTAGGAAATTCTAATGGAAAAGTAAAAAGTATGTTTAAATGAGGACGTGAAATTTCAAAAATGCAATTATAAAATAACATAAACACTGTCACTGTCTGAATTTAAAATTTGCAATTTCCCTACTTAGATTACAAACAAAATATCCCACCCATGACAGTCTCAATAGTGGTTCAAAAACCAACGGTGAACTTGATAAAAATAACCTTTCAAACATAATAAAACTTAATGACTTATTAGACGAATAGTCAACATTTTTGTTGGCAATTGAGTAAATTCAGTGGGTGAAAGTATCAAATGAAAAATAAATGACATAAATAATTCTTCCCCGCAGCTCATTAAGAAGAAAGGACAAATTTGGTAGCTTACTATTTTAGGAAACTCTTAAATTAGGGAAAGGAAGGAAAGAACGTTAGCTATTTCTGAATAATAGAGAATGATTATGAGGCCAAAGGTATAGATGATTTAAAAAAAGAACTTTGATTTCACCAAACTAATCATAAGAGTTTGGCGTTACTGGAGGAATGTTGTCCCATGCAAGAACTTATATTTTGAATGCGTTTTTATGCTGTCAAACAGTATGCTTTAATTATAATTATCTAAACGCAAAATCAAATTTGAGATAAGGGCATCTAAATTATGATTTAAAAAAGTTTGCTAGAAGAGGTGAGAAATAAAGAGAATGTTGAAAAGAATTTTTGAAGAACATTAAAGAATTTTCTTAACTAGTAACACAGTTTTCCAGTGTCGATTCTTAATTCCATTAAAAATAACTCTTATAAAACTCTCAAACGGAAAACCAGCGGGTTATATTTTTATAAATAAACTTTAGAACCGGATTCTAAATATAGTTTTCAGAGAGTTTGCTGCAGTTCTGGGCTGGGACGATGTTTAGAACTATTTTCGTGAATCAATCGGTTTTAGAATGTCAAATGGGGATAGTCCATATTTTCCTGTCTGATTTGATTTTATAACTGACATTTACCAATACATAATGCAGCTGGTGCAGTTAATTTTCAGTTTTATTTGTCACCTACTGCCATTAGATCTCAATTTTCAACTGTAAATAGGCAATAAGATGATACACTAAAATGCAAAAACAAATTAAAAAATACATCTTACTCTATTGCTTGATGATTATGAACTTTGTGTTGTTGCAATTAGAGATAATAATTAAAAGTACATTTACCCTTGTTTCAGTAGGCAATTACCGAAGAATTGTGTTCAAACGAGCCAGGTGTTAAAACATTTGGCTTTACTATAGCTCTGAGTAATGTGGCCAAATGTAAGCGATAATTTGTCTTATGTTAACCTCTTTTAGGAAAACCGCAGACGACAGACTTTTCAGATAGAGTAACGGATCGATCACTTTGAAGGCAAACGTTCTATTGTTCTTTTTTAAACATGCTTAGGAATCACTTCAGTTTAATTTAGTTTACGAGGCTGTTTCCGCACTAAGCCTTTGGGCCATTGTGCATAGGAATCACTTTATGAATAGGTCCGTTTATTACCAATAGTTTCTTTAGCAGTTTATTTGAAGAAAATACTGATATTTTTTGTATCGGTAGTTCCTTTAAAACTTTCTCAAAGGAACTAAACGACAGTTAGTTTAGTTCCTTTGAGACCGTTTTAAAACCGTTTATTCTCCGTTTGCTCTTTTTTGTATCGGTAGCTCCTTCAAAACTGCCATCGACCGATTTCTATCGGCCGATGGCAGTTTTAGATAGACTTTTGTCTATGATATATTTTCATTATTTATTTTATTATTCAGGATATTATGGTTTAAAACACATAGCTTCTTAGTCATCTGATCTTCGATCTATATTTATACACCCTTTAACTTTAGCTCAGCCTGAACCGATTATGAATAATTATTCTTTAACATACAAGTAATTCAAAATTAACGAGTTTGTTTTACAATTCCCTGACAAAGTACTTAGAGATGTAGAGTATGTTAATGGAAATCAAAATTTAGATAGAAACAAAACATTAGTGAAACAACATAGCTTAAGTATAGTTGACACAAGAATGCAAACATTGTGCCATAGTGCATTTAATATAGCAAATGCAGCTTCCATTTTAGTTATTGGGGAAGTTAAAATACCTAGCGGTGGAGCATAAAACATTTTATTTCTAGCTAGCGGACTAAAATAGAACGAGTTGACGTCATTTTATACCAAATCGGGAGCTAAAATACGTACCTACGCTCTAATAATCATAAATCCTTTCTAAAATTCGCATCGGGGCGGGATACAAACACGTGACCTCTTGTCTAGACGAGACAAATCGATCTAAGTGCTGGTAATTTTTATTAGAAATTTTGACAAAAGAAACAAGAAATGTTAACATTTTCAATATCAAAGAACAGTATCAGAAAAAAAACACTTTCTACACAACCAATTTCAAGAACCGCTGACGTCACTGCAATCTAAAAATGTACAAAATTTTCACCTAAGCTTTCTGCAGACTAGACTGTATTTATTTATCCCATCGTATTCTTAGAGAAAATACATATACTACTATATTACAGAGTTTAACAAAAGGTTCTCATGTGCATTTCATAAAAAATCCAAAGATCAAGTTTACTTTGAAAAACGTCAAATGTAGTAATAAGCATAGTAGCTTTTCAAGTAAGTACATCTTATGCCATCAGGCAGGTGTGTGATAGTGGTCAAACTCTGATCATATTTAAAAAAAAGTCGAGCCCAAAGGAGTCGGTTACATACATACAAACAAGCAAGCAAGCAAACATACAGGTGAAACTAATAAAAGCGTGTTAATAACAATTATGACACACAACTTCATTTTGTCAACTTCATTCTTTCGTCATACAACCAGGCAAATTGATATGCAGCACCGATTCATGGTGGAAATACATGTAATGTAAAAAAAATGCCACACATGACATTGGGATCAAATTTACGCAAATGAAAATGCTCTGATGGACTCTCTATCGTAGTATATATATTTTATATCTATGATCGTATTGGTACACGGCAGTCAATAGGTATTTGCACGGTGTTTGCTAGCTCGTAGTACGTTTGTCGCCCGTCATATCGACACTGGCAATGATTGGTTTGTGATAGAAAGTAAATTGCGATACCGATGGCATCAGCACAAACATTGACGGGAAAGTGCAAAGTTAGCAACATTTCTACGGTAGCATCTCGGTAATGTGATGCGAAATTTCGAAATTATCGGTAGGAGAAAATCAAAATTGATTTTCGTGAACAGCGTAGAATGTATGGTCATTCACAAATAGGTTGCCAGGTACAAAGAATTTTAGTTAAGATTTATCGATCTACTACTACAATCAATATTAATTGTTAGTCGTGGGTTCAATTCCCACCTCAAACATTTTGTACAGATATTTGTTTCTGGTCTGACTGTTTTTGTATGTATAGAATACCTACCTATATTTACAAAATAAAAAAATTATGAGTATTCTATTCTTTGTTTTGCCACCATAACACAAGCCTAGTAGCTTAGTTTGGGGCTAGATGGTGCTATGTAAAGTGTTCTGCAAAATATTTATTTAATAATTAATAATTCGTAAATCAATCAAAAACACCGCTGCCACTTTCAACCCACTTTCGATATAGCTACTGCACTTGATACAATTGACAGATAAGATATTACATCTAATAATAGTTATATAGCCCTAAAAATAGAATAATATTACGGTAAAGTACCTATTATCTCACTAATATACCTATGTATGAAACAATTTACCGTACATGCGGTCATTTCTTACCAATAACCCTTTTTAGGTCCAATCCTTAGTAAATTGGACCTCAAAAGGCCACGTTCAACGGAGAGAGAAAGACCAAGTCGTAAAAACTGCCTTAAACCTACCCGAAGAACTTTGGACGTCCTTTGGCCTTGGACGTCCCCGCCCAAGAGGGGGAGGACGGCCAAAGGCTACGTGGCAGTCCAATATTATAAAGGATCTGATAACCCTAAACTAAAAAGTAGCGACAACCCAGGACAAAGCGAACAGCAAGTGATAAGGAGACCCGACCCCAAGAAAAAAGAAAAAGGGAAGGAGGAAAAAGAAGAAAACTCACAATTAATAAATATTGCAGGACATTCCACATATCGCCATCTAGCCCCAAGCTAAGTAACGAGACTTATGCGGATGCTAGACAACGGATTACTACTAATATAATTACTTTTCTTTTTAAAATATATACTTATAATACATAGAAACAACCAGACCACAGACAAATATCTAAGCATAAATACTTGTCTGAGGCGGGAATCAAACCCGCAACCCTGTGTTTAGCAGTCCGGCATGGTGACCATTGTGCCAACTGGGTCGTCAAACAATATCAGAATGACGCTTGTATGAAACGAAAAGACCGCATCAACACACACTATAGGTAAGTAACAGTTAAATATACACCACGTGTCGCGGTTAAATACCATTATCTAACTACAAACACTAGGTAGGTAAAACGATAAGAGATAAGCCGTAAAGCGCACACTCACAATAGGTAACTGTAGAGATTAACTAAAACTCCGGCACTTTGAAACGTAATACGAATGCACTTACATAATTTACAGCACTTCAATGTACAATCAACGGTCAAAAGTCTCTGCCCACCGCACCGTAACGTTTACAATCCTGCGCAGCACTATTTGAACATTACTAGCATTTGCCCGCGACTTCGTCCGCGTAGAAGTTGAAAATGAACTATTGAATCTCGTTGTCTCATACAAACTTTGCCCCCTTTTTCAACCCCTAAGGAGTAGAATTTCGGAAAATCCTTTCTTATCGGATGCTTACATCAAACAAAGAACACACCCTTCAAGTTTTAGGTCTCTGCGATCAGCGGTTTAGGCTGTGCGATAATCCGTCAGTCAGTCAGTCAGTCGTTCAGAACAAAGCATTTTTTGTTTGAACATTATTGAACATTATAACAACGTAACCTGTGGATCGAACCCACATCTGTGTGTGTAGCTGGCGGCTAATACCACTCGGCCAACTAAAGACAATAGCTAACATGTTGAGAATAATAATCACACAGTACTTTTAATTCAAGTATATATTATGTTTGTGTGTAACGTCTATTAGGAGAAGCTTGCCTGGAAGAGATCGCTTTTAGTATCGCTAAATACTAGCTAGTAGGCCGCCCATTATGTCATATTGTAAGGTATTAATACGAATTTTCTTTTATTTTATTTTATTTTTTATTTACTTAAGTTAGAATTTATTTTGTTTTGTTTTAGTTAATCATTTGCGTTTTGTTTTTATGGTGCAATAAAGTGTTTTTCTAAAGAAGGTCGTAAGTCCAATACTTGTTAAAGAATTATTGTAGCAAACTGATAGTGACTTATGACGCATACTGTACTTCAGATCGATCAATCGTGTCTGTAAAAATTATGGACATTCGATTATGGCCAGTATTGATAATTGCAGTTATGTATTTGTTGAATATTCATTTCTACTTATTGACACGAATGGTATGAAAACTCATTGACCGAAAACAAATATCTTCAAACAGCTAATTAGACGACTATTAACCCATAGTTATTATTTTCCGGGGTCTTAATCGCGTATTTTCTCCTCGCGATCATGAATTTAAATTATTGTAACATAGTCGAAACATCGAGGTTAGAAATCACTACATAGTATAAATTAAAGTCACTTTTCGCCGTCCCTATGTCCCTTTGTATGCTTAGATCTTTAAAACTACGCAACGGATTTTGATGCGGTTTTTTAATAGATACGAATGATTAAAGAGGAAGGTTTTTAGATATACATTCATGATACAGCCGTGCGAAGCCGGGGCGGGTCGCTAGTATAAAAATATTTTTTAATTACTATGAATACAAATCGTGTGAGTTTAAAAAGTTAACTATTAACCCCTTTTCACCCGACTACGCGACGCAAAAGAGTTGTAAAGTGTTTTGACGACGAAAAGAACAAGATTTTTAGGATTCCATACCAAAAGGGAAAAATAAAAAAAATAAAATACCAAGACTCCACTGTCCGTCTGTCTGTCACCACTCACCAGGCTTTATCTCATGAACCGTGATAGTTAGACCATTTATGATTAATTTTACTCATATGGTTAGACAGTTGAAATTTTGACAGATGATGTGGTATTTCAGTTGCCGCTATATTTGCCCGACTCGCACTTGGCCGGTTTTTTAAAAAAATTTTTTTAGAAACGACATCGTTTGGGACGTAAAATCTAAATTTCATCTTTGAAATTATCTTGTAGGCATGATCACTTCCTCGTTCGATATAGCGAAGGGAGTCGACGAGTTTTCCATTGTTTGAGCCGGCATAATAATGATATTGTTGTACCATTTCGTTACAGAGATAAGGGTGTTTCACACGGCTTCAACTTTATCTGATGAAGGTATTATTTCGCTCCCACAACTAACGTGAATCCTATCCCCTTTAGGGTGAAAACGGACTAGAGACTAAGATTGGTCGATCGTTTACGCCGCTTGCATTTGAAGACAGACTTTTGCTTGTTTAATTTTAAATATGAACAGTCGACAGTAGTGTTGTCGAAATATTGATAGTTTACATAGAAAATCAGCTACCCTATCGATAGACTTATTGATGGTATCGATACTGTCGATAGTATCGATACACTATCGATAGCATAGCGCGGAATAATACCACAATACTATAATAGAATACAATACAAAAGTAACCAAACTGTGGATTGTAACAATACTATCGATATTATTGCTTGATAATTGATAACTATCAATTTTATCGATACTACCGATTGCTTGCATTTTTAAGACGTTTCACGATGATGTCATGTAAAATTATTCCAAATGATTAAAATAAATGTCGACTTTGACTTTTTTCAGTACTATCATTTCTCCCTTTAAAACAGAACAATCAATATTATCGATTATTATTATGCAATACTATCAATTCTATTATAGTTTAGTTACTTTTAATGTAAAATACTATCGATAGTATTGTATCGATAAAATTATACCGCAATTTGTTATCGATACACTATCAAAACGATTGATTTTTAATGAACTATCGATAGACTATCAATAGAGTATCGCGCAGCAACACTACTCGGCTATTAAAATGGCCGACTAAAGTATGTAGTCTGTTTCTAATTATCTGTACTAACATTTAAAATTAACTTAACATTTCTACTATTCAGAGTTCAGTTACGCGTTTTCGGTTTCCCGTTTTGCTAAGTATGTTTCCTTTGTAATAGACTCGAGTCACAAAAAACAATACAAACCCTTATCAAATAAGACATTTGACGCTCAATGGCGACCCCTTTTTATGTTATGTAGATAGGAGATGTGTTCTAGATAATTTCAAGAGGTATAATTTGTTTTCGATGTTATCGGAGACATTTTATTGGAAGCCAAATCGTTGGGGATCGATTTTATGTCACCACTAGCAGCGCTCTGCTGTTTTACCTGCTTAGCCACTGATCCCGTGGGAATGTTGGGATAAAAAGTAGCCTATATTATTCCTAATGAATCAATGTATCCTCTTACCAAGTTTCATCAAAATCGGTCCAGTCGTTTCGGAGCTTTACAAACATAAAACAAACAAAAAATATTTCTTTTTTATGATATTAATCTATTATATAAAAATAAGTCGGGTTTTCCTTCCTGACGCTATAACTCCAGAACGCACGAACAGTTTTAGATGATTTCTCTTTTGAAATGTTTGTCGTAGTCCAGGGAAGGTTAAAACGGTGAGAAAGATGAAAGATCGGACTTACGCGAGTGAAACCGCGGGGCGCAGCTAGTTAAGTAATGAAAACTATGTTACATTTTCATAATAAGGTTACATGTGGGTAATGAGGGTCTGCCACCTTAATTAAAAACTAAATATTTCGTAAAATTAGTTATCCCCTTCATACAGTAAAGAATTTTCCAAATCGGTCCAGTAGGCGTTTCCGAGTAATCGACGAACATACATAAAAAAAATACGCTACGAATTGAGAACCTCCTCCTTTTTTGAAGTCGGTTAAATAGGGAAAACTACGAGTTATGTCTCGAATCGTCGCAACTTCATTTGTTAATTTTCTTGTTATTTTGTCACTAATATCAAGGTTTTTAAAGGATTTTTAGTAGCCCTTATTACCTTAGGTATAAATAAATAAATAATAAATAAATATTGCAGGACATTCCACACATCGCCATCTAGCCCCAAGCTAAGTAACTAGAGTTGTTTTATGGGTGCTAGACAACGGATATACTATTTACACTTTTTCTTTTGTAAATACATACTTATAATACACTAGCTGCCCTACGCGGTTTCACCCGCGTAACTCCCGATCCCGTGGGAATATCGGGATAAATTAAGATGCAAGCTATCCTATCTTTCAAGTTGGATCGAACTGCACATGGTGTGCGAATTTTATTATAATCGGTTAAGTGGTTTAGGAGTCCATTGAGGACAAACATTGTGACACGAGATTTATATATATTATACTTATAATACATAGAAACAACCAGACCACAGACTAATATCCAAGCATAAATACTTGTCTGATTCGGGAATCGAACCCGCAACCCTGCGTTTGGCAGTCCGGCATGGTGACCACAATGGTCACCATGCCGGCCAACTGGTTCGTCAAATTATTACCAAAAATAATTCAAAATAAAAGCTTCTATTACCTACAGACATTCTTCGTAAACAAAATGTCTACCGGTATTTTAGAAGTAAAGCAGTGGATTTTGTTTCGGAGTGCTTTACACAAAATAGGATAATAAAGTACCGGAGATAATTCCGCAATGAGCTCCAAGAATCGAGACACAGAGGGTAAGGAGAACAAGTAGATTACAGAATTAAGTTGTATAATATTTTTTGTTCCCGTTTAAATATGAACTTTTAGTCTACATTTGACAGATTCTACTTTTTACATCATAGTCTAATTTTTTAAAATATACGAATAGAATGAACCAACATTTTGGTGGGAATAATTGTAACCATTCTTTTTTATGGAATAGAGCGTCAAAATTATTTAAATCAAACAAAACTAAATTACAAAAGTATATTTGCTATAGTTAACCCTATAATTGGCTTCAACGATACCACATTGTCTTAAATCCAGGCTAATAAGTGCTTTGCTGTTAGATTGTCCATTGTTTTCAACTCCTGACATCTAAGAGTTATGTTCTATTCTATCGAGAGGTGAATGCGAATAGAATCTTCATTAAATAAAGCATATAAATCTTTCTACGAGTATGTTTATTTCAATTTTTATTTTGTACATATTTATTAGACATTTATTAAAAAATATAATTGAAAATAATGCTCACAGCAGACATTCTATATTTAAAATTGGCTTTTTAAATTCAAATAATTTTTCGAACTGTCATGCTTGTTTTAAAATTCGAACCCAGATTTAGCAGGCCACACCACATGGCCACACCAGGTGACGTTGACAAATTAATGTTTTAAACTAGAATTGCTTTTTTTGTCTAGCAATTTTGTCTAGGCATGCAATATTTTATTGACGAACAAATTAACACTGGAGGTGACAAGTCATAGTAAAAGTTTGCACTATTTTTGCACCGAACAACAAGCAAGTAATGTGTCAAATGACAACAAGACCTCAAGAATTGCAGCAGACTTTTTTCGCTGACGTGTAGATAATTTCCAATGAAATATATATATTTTTTCTTTGAAAATTAAAGATTTGTTTAAATTAATTTACATCTAAAAGTTTAATTCTAACAATATTGTTAAATACGATTAATCTGTGTTACAAATTATTATGTGACAGTATGGATTTATTCATTCATTATTAATGTTGCAATGCACTTGAACGAGTTTGTTATTGCATTGTATTACTTCTTAAGCAAGCTGAATATCGGCCTTGATTAAACATACTGAGGTTCACTCGAAACGCGTGCACTGAATGTAAAATGAAGAAGTTAGTGTTTAAACCTACGTTTAACTAAACTTGGTTAGACAGTTAGACGCTAATGAAATGTTTAATTTATTTTCAAGTATATTACATTGTTGAACATATTATAACGTCATCATGCTCAAAACTAAACAAAGGTTATTGGGTTTTAAATTGACATGATTATTTTTATCCGACTACGGCGAAGCCAAAAGGTTGAGTTATGTTTTTCACTACTATAGTTATTATGTAACTATCATTTGGTAATGGAGGTCCATTACCAAATAATAGTTACCAGTTTATATGATACCAGTTCTATAAACTGTCTGAAACCGAATGTTTTCTGTTGTACTGAAACTGAATTTTAAATTGACATGGTTATTTTTACCCGACTACGGCGAAGCCAAAAGGGAGGGTTATGTTTTACACAACTACAGTTATTAGGTAACTATTATTTGGTAATGGATCTCCATTACCAAATAATAGTTACCAGTTTATATGATACCAGTTCTCTAAACTGTCTGAAACTGAATGTTTTCTGTCACAGAACGGGCACGGATAGGTTAGGTTAGAACTGCGACCACAATGCAGGAGACGAGCGAGCGAAGCCAGTGAGTCGCGGTAGCAGCTGGAAAGTGTCAGAACCAAATTCTACATACTTTTACTTAATATATAAAGTTTCACCTGGAAAATGTAACTTTGTACCATGCCCTTAACTTAACCTCAAAAATTTGAATGCTAATAAAACTAAAAAAAAGGTTTTGTAAGTTTAAGTACTTATTACTGCTTATGTTACAAATTAAGATGCTAAATAATAAGTCCAATGCTAAGTTGTATTTACAACGAAGATGTGTACTGGTTAAGAAGTATTTTAGATGCGTATTGATGGTCACTAACTTAGTAATTTAGAGGACGATGTAGATTTTAGGAGAAAATAATACTTTTAAAATAAGTCAGCAACCTTTATACTTACTTATCTAGCCTAAATTACGCCTGAACATTGTGAAATTAATATTATGAAATATAATTATTTACTTAACAAGACGGGTCTCGTGAATATGATGCTTATAACAGCATTGAAATATAAATCTCCCAAAAAAAAAAAAAGTATCCCGCTGTACTATGAGAACCATTACAAGACATAAATGGTTCCTTTTTTTATGGAAACAGAGTAACTTAAGCGTTCACTAAACGATCATTAGCCGAAAGTGAGTCATTAAATGCTCATCAGCGAACGAAAATCACTTGAACTTCAGAAAAACTTGACCTTAGACTTTTAGGCCAATCATAATGAGGAAGTTGACTGTTCTCTTTTTTTCAATGTTGGGTGATTAGTTTACATAAAAACACAATTTTTGGAACCCTCCATTGCAGTAACTGTACGAATACGAATGTAGTAAGAAAATGCTACTTAATTTAAAATGCGAATTCTAAATTCAAATAGACTGTTTTTTTAATCAAGCGTGGCCTGCATTGTTAGTTCCATTTTCAATTTCAAACAGTTGCTCATCGATGATCGACATCATTAGAGTCATTTGTTCCTTTATTAGGAATGCGGCGGAAGTTTCCTGATCAAACCTTTTCAATTGTTTTTTTTAATTTTAAACGTCTTTAAAATTGATCAGAAGAGTAAGGGGTCAATTGGAAAAACCAGTTAATCGAATTTAACGTCATAAATACGTCATAAAACATTTTATTTAACTCTTTTAACTAAGGTGTAGTGTAACGGCGTACCTCATAAAAATATCCCTACACACAATTTTGTTTTGAATTTAGTCTAATTTGAACTTAAAATAGTTGAATCCCAAATAACGAATCAGAAATCCCGAAATCCCGGGATTGATAATGAAGCCCAAGACTATATATATTCTCTAAGTGTAATACTTGACCGCTGAAAAACTGTTTTTCTTTCGATTCCTAATTTTACCGCGTAATTTCTTACGCACTTTCTCTTGTCACATCCTGTTCCGTTGGCGTAATATCTACCAGTTGTTACCGTTAGTCACTTTTATTGTTCACTTGTACAATTTCCATTTCACTATTTGCATTTGATCATGTTTCATTGGATTCAGATAATAAACTTGATTGGCGGTGAATTTTATGGTACCTATGTAATTTCATAGTTGAAACATTACAGATTTTCATATCTTTATGAAGAAGGCTAGGTAAGCATCGCGGTTTCCGTCCAATAAATCCCGATTCCGGGAGTAAGGGAATGTAAATAATCTATTATTGCAATTTTATTGAAGTAGAAAATACACATATAATAAATAAATAAACATTAGCATTAATAGATGTTAAAATAAATAAATTATTAAAAGAATTGAAATGACAAAAGAAAATCAAACAGATAAATACAATAAAAGAAAAAAAATCTAATCATAAAAAAATCTAATCTAATCCTATCTTTGTGATAAGTAAATCTAATCTAATGAAATGACAAAAAAAAAATTAAAAAAAAAAACAAACAGATAAATACAATAAAAGCAAAGCCACAGGAAAGCAAAATACGCAATTTGGTTTACTAAGATGACATGTTTATTTTCAGTAGTTTTGATTTTAAAAACCAAACGAAGGAAACAACTCGAAAATATTTTTTTAAATAGGTAAGTTCAGATATTTTTTTTCAAATTAGTTAATGAATGAGGTAACAAAAAACAAGCGCATTGAGAACCTTCTTTTTTGAAATCAGTTAACAAGTAGGCATTTCATAATTAACTGCCAACTCAAAATCCATTTCATAGTCTTTCACTGTAAAATTATAATTAGCCTTTATCTGAGCACTTCCGTAACTCATTACTAGGTCTAGAATTTACTCGTAAACTCGACTGCATTCAGCAAAAGCGCTGTGCATGCAGAATTAGTATTGCGGGGGATTTTTGTTGAACACAATGATGCAATCCGGGCCTCGTCGCTTTGTGAGGATTCGTATTCATCACTGTGGATTTAAATGAAGTCAGATTTGCTTATATTTCACACACCTACTGTAGGTATATTGACTTAGTTTATTTTTGACATAGATCAGAGTTGACATCTGTCAAATGTCAGTCAGATTTTTAAGTGGGGTGTCGTTTAATAGTTTAAATATATATTTCACTAGCTGCGCCCCGCGGTTTCACCCGCGTAACTTCCGATCCCGTAGGAATATCGGGATAAAAAGTAGCCTATAGCCTTCCTCGATAAATGGACTATCCAACACAAAAATAATTTTTCAATTCGAACCAGTAGTTCCTGAGATTAGCGCGTTCAAACAAACAAACAAACAAACTCTTCAGCTTTATAATATTAGTACCTATAGATAATAAAAATATGTTGTAATAATTATGTTCAATAATTCATGCCTATAATAAAACTAGCTATTGCCAACGACTTTGTAAGCGTGGTAGTTTATTTTATATACGTAAACCTTCCTCCTCTACTCCTCTTGAATCACTCTATCTATTTAAAAAAAACCGCATATAAATTCGTTGTTGCGTAGTTTCAAAGATCTAACGACCCACTTGGCATGGTCACTATGCCGGACTGCCATATAAGTGCTAATTTTGTGTCAAACCCATATTGTAGTAGGATTAATTATCAGTTGTGATGATAAAGTTTTCAGCTAGTTAATTATTTATTTACTACTGTGAATCTAAGGAAAATACTTGTTCGCATAAATATGGCCAATATAATGACGCGTTTAAATCAAAATAATATAAGGAAACAACGGGTGATACTTGATGATACCTAAAAAACTTTAATTTCAATATGTATTTACCTAAGTACATTCTAAATTGTCATTTGATTTCAGAATTCAACAGTAGGTTTAACTTTATTTCATCTACTTATGTGAGTACAATTTCAAAACAGAATGCTAAGTACATCTCAAATTGTCATTTGGTTCTTGATTCTAAGGGTAGGGTTAACTTTATTTCATCCACCTATGTTAGTACAATTTTAAAACAGAATGTTTCGTCTATAAAACCTAGAGTTTGCCATTCATAACTATTAAAATAGAGCGGTCAATTCGCAAACAATCGAGCCGAACGTATTCCAACAATCTACTGTGAATTCTCTAAATCCAATCTAACGCCATGTGGGATGCAAAAAAAAAGACAACAGTATTTGCACCTCTGTGGTTGGCGCTTGCAATGTCGATATATAACTATTTTTAACCGACTACTGTAAAGCTAAAACGAGGGTTATGTTTTAGCCGGTAAGAATTTATTTATTTATTAACTAGCTGTCCCATTGGTTCTACTCACGTAAGCATCCACTACGTGGAAAAAAATATAAATAAATAAGCCTACCATAGTCTTAGAGATCCATCTAAGTATCTCAATTTCGAATTTCACTCAATTTCATTAAAATCAGTACCTGTAATGTTTAATGTGATCAAAAATTAAGCGGAAAGCGTACTAGATATTGTTCGAAATTCAAACACAGATGAATAAGTTTTTTTTGATGTCATTACAGCTTCAAAGAGCCAAGCAGAATGTGTGTGTAAAACAACGTCTTAAGAAACATTCCCTTAAATTATAAACTACGTTAATTTAATAAACTTGTGCCTATAGAACAACAATTTAAACTTCACGCTCTTAAATTGAACGAACTACTATTTAATAATCGTACAACTTTCGTGAGAAACAGTTCTTATTCAAAGTGTGAAAATTGCTTCCATTCGCTTAATTTTTGAAGTGAAAACTTCTTATGGCGCGTTGTGCACTTTTGTGGGTGAGCATTTTCAGCCGTTCTCGCGACAGATGACAGATTTTCTCGCGACAGATGAGATTTTACACAGATATACAGTTTTTTAATTTGGCTGTGAGTGTATTAAGACGTACATATGGTATTTTTTAACGGACGACTATTGACGGACGACAAATGTCGGACGACTATTTGTTGGACGACAAATGTCGGACGACTATTTGTTGGACGACAAATGTCGGACGACAAATGTCGGACGACTATTTGTCGGACGACAAATAGTCGTCCTACCATATTTTTTTTTCATCTAAAACTCTTTTTGCGTATGTTCTCGCGACAGATGAGATTTTACACAGATATACAGTTTTCACTTCTGCCTGCACTCCCGGAGTGCGCTGTTTTTTACATACCAAATGCACGTATGCAAAAGAGTTTTCTTGGTAGGTAGGTTTTTGCTTGTTACGTAATGTTTCCGTATATTCTCTGTACAACTAGGTTTAGCCGACACTTAGGTGTAATTAGTCAAAACTAGGTATAATAACCATCACTAAATCAAGAATCAATGTTTTGATTAAGTACTTAAATAAAGGTTACGGGTGTGGATTACAGTTTTTTGGTCTGGAGAAAGCTCACAAATTTACCATTAGATTTGAAGGAAACTGAAATAACAAAAAACCAAGTAGAAAAAAACCAAGTGTCTCATTCAAACGGAATAGTCGGTATCGGAAGAATATTGAATGATTGAACGAACTTACCTCAAGTAAAGTACTATATCATACTCGTAATTGATGTCAAATATAAAAAAAAATTACCTAGGAATTTCTCAACTGTAGTGTACATTTGGCTGGGGCAAACGTGCTGTTGTATGTTAACTAAGGTCTCAGACGAAGTCAGTATTATTAACTAGCGACCCGCCCCGGCTTCGCACGGCTATTTTATGCATGTATTATACATATAAACCTTCCTCTTGAATCACTCCATCTATTAAAAAAACCGCATCAAAATCCGTTGCGTAGTGTTAAAGATTTAAGCATACAAAGGGATATAGGGACAGAGAAAGTGACTTTGTTTTATACTATGTATAGTGATAGTAAAAATCTAAAGTACAGTTTGTTTTGGTTATCATTTCGGAGAAGTTATCTATCGAAATATCGATAACATTCAAATACTGATACAGGTTCTTATTTGAACCAAGATGGGTGCATTCAACTACTTCGAAAGTTCACGAAAATATCCTCTTTATTTTCAAAGATTTAATAGCCAATATTGTCTGATAGTTCTAAAGTTTGTACAGTCGGGTCGAGATGAAAATTGTGAGGACTATAAAATAGATTTAAAGTTTCAATCGCTTGGAAATAAAATAGTCATACAAATGGCAACATCTGAAACTAAATTGGATGTCTTTTTTGCGACTGAATTTCCTTTTCCGATATTGGACGATATCTTTTAATAAAAAATGGATTATTGTTTATAGTGATTTATTTTTGTTGATTGATTATTGTTTATGGTGAATAAGCTATACCTATTACCTACTACATCAGTTACCAAGAGTTGAACTAAAATTGTTCTGGTATTTTTCTATTAAAACAATAGTTGCTTGGGAAAGACTAAAGACTTAATTTTATAAGTCACATTCTTAACGGTAGGTGGCGCTAACCCTAAGTAGGTATAAAAAAGTAGGTAACATTAATTTTGTAAATAAAATAGGGAATATTCAACACTTTCCAATATCAAAAGTGTCAAAAAAGGTTTCCAGTAGGTATACAATTCCGCAGATTTTCAGGTACCTATACAAAACCTCAAAATTTTCAAAAAAGAGTTCGAATTTTCAAAAATCGTAAACCATAAGTTTTTTCTTATTAGAAACTCTTCGTCCAAACACATTAATTTCGAAACAAAGGTCAAGATTATTATGTCTACAAAATGACATTATTATAGATAAGAAAGACAGAATGAACGATACTTTTAAATTCAACCTTTAAAACTCATCAAAAATCAAATGAAAATTCGATAAGATTTTTCCAAAAGGGGTTTGCACAAAAGTGTACCTCGTAATCTGCATTGCAATGCCCGAGGCTGGAGTATTGGGAATCGTATTGCTTGGATCTAGGTCGTGAGATAAAATGAAGTCTACTCTATAGACGGACTACAATGGATTCGATCAATCGCTCGATTCATTACAGCTGCACCACAGTAATAAAAGTTTTTTAAAAAGAAGAATATCTCCATAAAATAATTTAGCGTATTTCTAATTTAAAAACAATGTATTAAGAATACTGCTTATTACTATAAAGAACATTAAAAACAAGAAATTATTTTCTAGCGTTTATGGAGAGGATTTTTGATTATTATTATTTAAATCAACCTTTTTAGGGTTTCGTACCCAAAGGATGAAAACGGAACCATATTAATAAGACTTCACTGTCCGTCCGTCTGTCCGTCTATACGTCACATACGTTTTTTTTACAGATTATGTATCTTTCTGTGCGTTTTGATTTGATATAGCAGCACTGTTAAATTTTTCACTAGCTTTGCCCGGTATCTTCATAATTTTAGCCTGAACTCTAGCTATCTATAATATCAAATTTCATCGCGATCTGTTGAATACTATTAAAATACAAACTAACACAACTAGTCGTACGCCCTAAACGACGCGTTTCGCTTAACAAATCACTAGTTTGTTGATGTATTTAGATCACTGGCACGTACAAATACAAACTAAACGGAGTCCATCACGTATCACCATCCAAACATTTGTATAAATGCCTATACAAATGTTTGGATGGTGATACGTGATGGACTCGTATCAATTAACGTATCAATTAATAGGTGCCTACTTATACCTCTTTGAATTGTGATTAAAATGTTTTTTCACATCAAAGGACACGTGTACTAAGTACCATATAAAACAAGCCAGCAGGGTTATGGTCTTTCATATGACTGGCCCAGCATATTTATTTACTTTTTTATCTTAGGAAGACCCACAGCTTTTACTACAGCTTAGAAACACCAATATAAATTAGATGACCGATAGGAGGTATCCAGAACTAGAAATAAATTGATGTAATTAAGCAGTAGTTTAAGAATATCAAAACTAGAGTAAAAATATACATATTTAAACGCAAATGTCACCAAAGTAGTGATCAGCTGACTGCTTTTAATGATTAAAAAGTTAAATAAATATTGCAGTACATTCCACACATCGCCATCTAGCCCCAAGCTAAGTAACTAGACTCGTGTTATGGGTGCTAGCTGATAGACAACGGATATACTACTTATATACTTTTTCTTTTGTAAATATATACTTATAATACATAGAAAAAATCAGACTACAGGCAAATATTAAGCATAAATAAATAAGTATTTATGCTTAGATTCCCGCCTCAGACAAGTGTCTGAGGCGGGAATCTAACCCGCAACCCTGTGTTTGGCAGTCCGGCATGCTGACCATTGTGCCAACTAGGTCCTCGTATTATAAAATATACGAAGATCCAAAAGTCACCTACCCACCAAAGAGTAAAGAGACGGAACCACAAATCTCGTAATCCAGATGGCAATTTAGTCAGCACAAGCGTCTCATTCATTACTCATATTAAATGACTAGACTGAAAAGACTATAAAACTTCTCTGCCAAAGTCTAGGCTAACGACTTTGACTACCGTTTTCAGGTAAGCGGAAGTTATTAGGAAGGTCTTTGACCCCGCCCGCCTATACCGGCGGCGCCACCGCCGCGCGCCGCCGCCCGCCCAAACAACGCCGTGTTATAGGTTTTTAGTAATTTAATGTTTTTATTGTTTCTTTATAGCGTAATAAAAGTTTGATCACGTGAGGATAAGGTTCGAAGGTAGAGAACAGAATTTTAAATCCTTTACACATACTTTATAAGTGTCAAAAAAACCGGCGAAGTGCGAGTCGGAAACACGCACGAAGAGTATCGTTCCATGTTGTATGGAAGCCCCACTTATTTTTTTTCTGTTTTTAGCATTTGTTGTTATAGCGGCAACAGAAATGCTTACATAATCTGTGAAAATTTGAACTGTCTGGCTATCACGATTCATGAGATACATCTTACTGTCAGACAGACAGACAATGGAGTCTTAATAGGGTCCTGTTTTTAGCCTTTGGGTACGCAACCCTAATTTTCTTTGTTACGGTAGCTACTACGGGCGCACTTACCCCTGCTTCTTGTAGTACTATTTAATCAAGGCATATTAAAGCAGCGAAGTTAATTAGCCTAATTTCTCAAGTACCAACATCTCAACAGCTAACTCTAAGTTAGGAACGAAGCATAACCACTAAAATCGAGTTTCGTACCTACTCCGCACTAATTGATGACGTTATCGAGCACTAAAAGTTTCTGCAAACTTTGGCATGGAAGCTCCAATTTTAAACTAGAAATGAGCACGATAGCAACTTCTTAAACTTTTATAATAACCGCAAGAATAGCTTGAAGTATTATTTGTGGTATAACAAGTGTTTTTATTTTATCTTGCTTTTTACTCACTGAATAAATCTGCTTGCAGAAATAACTCGCAATCGATATAATTTAGGTATTTTAATATTTTCTTTTGCATGACACCACTAATGGGTAGGTATTATTTCAAACATTTAATTAATTCCACTCTATAATTATGTATTTTACATAAGCAGATAACAGAGGTGCTATGCATTATTATTAATTTGAATTCAATTTTAGGTCACATAATGTTGCTATGTTGAAGTTTACCTTCCTATTGCAAATTTTTAGTACATATCACGCGAGCATATTTCCGTATCAAATTTAATAATGTTGCTAATGAATAAAGCTATTAGACGCATCTCTCTTAGAATGGAACAAACATGTGATTTGATAATTGATATTACGTAGCTTGAGTCGCGCTGGTAGTACTGGTGTACACTGAGTTTGAAGCCTACAAAATTCTTTAGCAAATCGAGTTTTGGAACGAAAGTTCCTTATCGCGCGTTGCAAAAGGGGGCTAGACGGAAAAAATTAAGACCAAAAGTTGTAACGACACTTTTTGCATAGAAAGCAAGCCAGTTATTTTCGTTTTGTCTTTCTATTTCGCATTGAACAGTGTGGTGTCGCGATGATCATTACAAAAAAAAATTACAATTGATTTAGGTACTAATTAATCGAAAGGAACTTCGTTCCATCCGGGTGTCCCTTGACACCTCTCAAGTTTTTTTATCTTAAAATGTCAGGGTTACATAGGTCAATAGGTAAGCGGTAAGTGGTGACATTAAGAATTAGGGACCAACCATAGAGAAAGGGTGGCCTTTCTCTAAGACAGCTGTTCCACTAGCCTCGATATTTTAAACACCTAACAAAATGTCACAGGTCACTTAAACTGGGTCATTTTATACAATAGAACTAAAAGCTGGATTTACGTGATTTAGGTCGTGGTCTAATGATGTTAATCCAAGGTCTATCCTCAGCCTAAACACGGCCTATCCACAGCCTAATCACGGCCTAACAACGTATCTAGTAATGGACTATCATCGGGTATTTGTGTAATATAGAGGAAATAACTTGTTTGTGAGTTTGTTACGCACCATTTAGTTTAGTTAATGACGACTTGAAAGGATAAGCGAAGGCAGTAAGCAGCAATATTGTGTAGACTTAAGGTGACTTCGTGATTTAATGACTTATGAAAGGTTTAAGCACTGAACAGTACAATAATGTTAGTAAATATACCTTTTACATTACAGTGACAAAATAATATTGTGTAGGTAATATTTTGGCCTGTGGGTTGCCAATGAAGGCATCATTACATAGTATAAAACAAGTCACTTTCCGCTGTCTGTCCCTATGTATGCTTAGATCTTTAAAAATACGCAACGGATTTCGATGTGGTTTTTTTTTAATAGATAGAATTATTCAAGAGGAACGTTTATATATATAATTCTTGCATAATAAAGCAGTGCGAAGCCAGGGCGGGTCGCTAGTTATACCTAAATGGAAGGTTTGCCTAGAAAGCTCGCCAAGCGAGAGATGCTTCTGAAGCAGGATGCCTGAAATGCGACAGTGACTAAACAAATAGTTTTGCATAGAGTTAAGCTCTGCATTAGTCGTCGGATAACATAATAAAACACTCTATAATTTGCCAATTGACGAATGTCGTATCACTTCTGGGTCTTATTTCATTTCTATGCTCAACAGAGTATAAAATTATTGGTGTGAATGTACCACTACAGATTTCAGGTTACAAATGAAAAACGCAACTCGGTGCGGACCCTTTGAAAAGATGCCTCGTTGAAAACGTGCTAAAAAAACTATACACAGTGACAGAAAACCAGTTTTTAGAGAAGGAACGGTTTATTTTAAACCGAATGTTTTTATATTTTTGCAATTTGTAAAATAAAAAGGGTGTTTTATTTTATATTCATCGGGATTTACGTTCTTTTTAGTAATTAGAATGACTAAGTATGTCAAGTAATAGTTGGAACTGAGAATTTACATTATGATCTAGGTAAAATTAGGTTTTAAACCTTTCTTTTTTTTAACTTTCATCACCTTGTTTTTATCATTAAGGTGACTGTGATTTGATATTAAGCAACGTCAAATAACTTCTATTATGAATTGACCCGATTTATCACGCATCCTAAACTTTATCATCTGACTATATTAAACAATCTAGACTGATCTGTTTAAAATAATATATTATTAAAATAGATTCACAGTATATCTAGCCAGGTTTGGCTGCGTTTTCGAGTTTCGAACGAATGTTTGAATTTCAATGAGTTTTAGTTTTACGTAAATCCGTTTATGCGACCCGCGCTTCCCTTACCGGTATGTGATGGTCCCAAAATACCTGTAACAAAATTAAAATGCATGGTTAGAATATTCAAAAGTTATATAGAACAAAAAGAATAGGTACGAAAGGGAATAGGTAGGTAAGGTACCTCAAGTATATACAATTTTACAGTGTTTTACCATTCTAAAGACGGAGGTCTTTAAGGAGGAACAGGCACAAACTCTCTCTTCTACCTATATAGAATATATTTCTTGATTTTTAGGTTCGTACCTCAAAAGGTAGAAAAGGAACCCTTATAAGATCACTGTCTTGTCCGTCTGTCCGTGTGGCACCACCGATTTTCTAGGTAATGGGTGGACTTAGCAAGTTAATTTCAATAAATAATAGAATAGAATCCCATTTATTAGAAGAGCACACGGACAAGAACAGACGGATAATCTTAAACGATTTTGTGTTTTCTACAAAGACAAAGCTTAGTTTTCAAGAACCTCGTGACAGTGTTTGCTGTATCTGCCTTAAGGCTACTTCATCTAAAACATAAATTCTAAGAGAAATATACAAAGAAAAGTTAGGTGAGTAGATACGTAGATATTTAACATCAAACACAAGATGCCCACATATCTTCGTATTTACCTCAAATATATGCGGGAGCATAAATAAATCGACGAAATAAAGGTAAGGTAAGTAAGGTAGCTTATCGAGAGATATCGGCAACATAAAACTTGTAAAGTGCGATACGTTGAAGCTTCTGTATGAATGAACTTGTGTTTTTGTGAGGTTTTATTTTATATCTTATAACTCGTGAATGACTGGACAGATCGCGATGTTATTCGGTGAGTAGATAGCTAAGACCAAGATTGGTACTAGGCTAGTTTGTATCTTGATATTCCTACAGGATTGGGATTTATGCAGGTGAAACTGGGGGGCGTAGCTAGTTGTAAATATATATTTGAAACATGAGGTTTACGTAATATAGAATTAATTTTAAATTATGTAACCAATTATAATAGTTTGTGATAGTTGGCCCATTTTTTTTTCTTTCAAAAAACTTGTATGTAATTGGTGCAGAATAAAATAGAAAATAGTTGCGTAGCTCACGATTATTTGAACTGTTATGTACAAAGTCCAATTCTACATAGAAGCGTCCTATTTATACATAGTGAATACATGCCAAGATCTAATCCCATTTCTTAACAGTTCAAAATCGTAAAAATCATTCACAAATTCCGAAACCGTAATAAGCTAAATTCAAAGCAACAAACAATACAAATACCCGAACATAAATTTACTACACGCCAACTTTGAAAGCGGTATTAAAAAGAGAATATACTGTTATGCAAGTATTAAATGGGACAATAAATAATGGGACAGAATAGGGTGTATTTGGAACTCATTCAAACCGATAATATAGGTGAAATAGATTTTAAGTGTGTGATGGGAAAATTCGGATCTCAGGTGCGGTGCGTGTTACGGAAAGCAATTTTCGTGCTGAAATTGAATATTGTTTTATGTACATTTGCGTCATTGTATGTAAACAAAGGATACTTGTATGTATAAGGGTTTCATGAGCACTTTATAGTCCGTCTATCAGTATGTTTGCTTGGTGACAGATTGGTGTATTGATATTTGAATTGCTTCACTCTTGTTATGGATACGTTTTCAGAGAACCCCGCGGTATCAAGCATAACGTTGCTGCGAGCGAAATAATTTGTTATTTTTGGTTTTAGTGATTGAAATATTGGCTTTTAAAGCACTAAGTTACTGTGTTAACAACAATTCGAAGAAAAAGCATGCCAACAACTGGTAGTGCAACGGTGAAATTTTATTGGTTTTACTGTTTGTTTTGTGACAGATTGTCATATTTAAATTGCTTCACTCTAATTATCGATATGTTTCACGAGAACCCCGTGACATCACGCATGAGTTTCTCTGCTCTTATGGTTTATTGGTTTTATTATTTGCTTTAAAAGTACCTACTTACTGTATTGAGTTATGTGTACCAATGGACAAGACAAAGAAAAAATATGCTGGCAACTAGCGTTTATGTAAAATGTTGGTTTTGCTATCTATGAATCTCAAAAATTGCCGCAGACATTTTCTTGATCCTGTCATATTCAATACAATATTAACGTGTGTACTCAGTGTGTAGTGACATTATGTAAGAACACCCTAACCTAATAATAGATAATAGTCATGAAACTTGATTCTATTTTCTCTCCATTTCATATTAAATTTAACAGAAAGTATTTTGTGAATGAAAATGGCAAACTATACGCAAGTACAAATAATCATAATTTTTAACATCAGAGTGTTTCCGTTTCATGAGTAGAATGTACCAAAATGAAACTAGGTTATTATTATAATTTGTAGATAGACAAACAAAAGTTCCCACAAAGTATACAAATAAAACGTAAGAATTATTTATCAAACGTTACTAAACGTCGACGATAACGATATGACCTAATAGATAGTAAGCCTATGACAAACAAAACTACGTTAGTTTTATACTCGACAGGATAACCTTAAAAACCCCTCTTAATTATGTAGGATTTTGGACATCACCTTTCAGTAGCCGACTTGGCAGCAAGTGGCAAAGAATAGGGTGCAATGGCGTTTCTTATGCCAAAATTCACATCGGGTCGCTGAGCCAACGTAAGTAAGTAGGTAAGTGTGATATTATTTTGCCCTTTGGCCGCTTTAGCAAGTAACATTTAATTTTATTGTAACTGTTTGTCAAAAATATAATAATTCTGGCTAAAAATATTTTCAGGTTATTATTGCCTTATTGGCTGTATCATTAGCAATTTCAATTACTATATATTAGCATTGAAGAGCTGTGGCTTTATCACTACATAGTATTAAACAAAGTCGCTTTCTTGTTGCCTATATCCCTATGTATGCTTAAATCTTTAAAACGACGCAACGGATTTTGATGCGGTTTTTTTAAATAGATAGAGTGATTCAAGAGGAAGGTTTATATATATATAATACATGCATAATATAGCCGTGTGAAGCCGGGACGGGTCGCTAGTAGTTAATAAAATATTGTAGAAAAATTTGAGGTAAATTTGGAGTAGGTATAAATTCAATGTTATTACTCCAGCTTACAATTTTACTTCGTTCAAAAGTTTATAAACGTTACACTTTGCACAGCGCTCCACTTTGAAACGTAATAGTGACGTTCATGTGCTCGCGGTCTACAATCTAAATTAACTTTCGTTTCTCCGTAAATATTGATAGTTTCTAGTATTCCTCGTGTAATATTATTTAGTTTTGTGATAATATATCGAGTCCATTATTGTCAAATGACACTCGCTATCACCGCTGTATAGAATTTCACAGTTCGTCTGTTCGTTAGGGAGTTATGATACTACCTCCTTTGTCACGTTCTTGTCATTATTTTAACTAATGGTGTTTAGATTTATCTTTATTATATTCTTCGATGTGACGATTTTGAAACGGTATCTTAATTTATCTTTGATGATTAATTAATAGAGTAGGCGTAAGTTTACTCCTACGATACTCATAGTAATAATACTTACCAAAATTTTGTTTTGTTTTGTTTAGGGATATAGGGACAGAGAAAGCAACTTTGTTTTATACTATGTAGTGATGTTAACTTTATCTAACAAAATTTTGATGATTTAAGCATACATAGGGATGTATGCTTAAATCTTTAAAACTACGCAACGGATTTTGATGCGGTTTTTTTAATAGATAGAGTGATTTAAAAGGAAGGTTTATATGTATAATACATAGCCGTGCGAAGCCGGGACGGGTCGCTAGTATAAAATAAAAATTATACAAAAAATACTTTCATATTAAATTTACTTTAAATAATTTATTTTAAGGAGTTCTTTCTGATTTAAAACTAAAAATAATATTGGTACGTATTACGTAAGAAAAATTGAACGAAGTTATAACCAATTTAAAAAGTAAACAGAGTTAAGAGTACAAAACAAGCTTAAAAGTGTCTTAAATCTTAAAACTTAAGCAGTATTTTAAGGGATACGTAGGTCGGCGGAAAAATGAACTTATCTTTTTACATTTTCATTTCAGAAATAATTGTAAGTAACATAAAGCTTAAATTAAAAAAAAATGTAGCTTCTATTTATATAAGCTTATCGAAACTAATGGCTTTTGGGAAAATGGCTTACTAAGTTATTCGAAATCTGATTAAATAATATAATGACATTAAAAAGTGAACTACAAACACACCCTCATTTTAACGCATGATTCATACGTACTTTCAATGCTTGAACATGATAAAAGCAAGAGCTTTTGAAATCATTTGATCATTATAAGTTAGGATGCGTTATTCGTTTACACTTAATTTACTTACCGTAGCTATAAAGAAATGCGTAGGTAGGTAGGTACCTACCATACCTATTGCAATCAAGCTACGCTAAGGTAAAAACTTAAGGGCCCATAAACTTAAACGGTTTCTAGGCACACGAGAGCGTTCATTAAGGCCAAACTAAATGTGTGTTTGCAAAAACTGCCTGCAAATAATTTTTACCACTGCAATGCAAACTTTATGCGTCAGGAAAGAATATTCATTCGAAAAGTTTTCCGGTTATTTCATTTGTTTATATGCAGAGAATAAGTTCCCGGCATGCATATTGAATGCCGTGAGTTTTTGTTGCATGTAGGATTTGTGTAAGTGGTTAAGTTTGTTTGAGTTTACCAATCTTACAAAATACGCGTAGGAAAAAGATATACCTAGTTTGTACGGAGACATCATAGTCGACCAAAAAAAAAACAGCGCACTCCGGGAGTGCAGGCAGAAGTGAAAACTGTATATCTGTGTAAAATCTCATCTGTCGCGAGAACATACGCAAAAAGAGTTTTAGATGAAAAAAAAAATAGTCGTCCGACAAATAGTCGTCTGACATTTGTGTCCGACATTTGTCGTCCAACAAATAGTCGTCCGACATTTGTCGTCCGTCAATAGTCGTCCGACATTTGTCGTCCGTCAATAGTCGTCCGACAAATAGTCGTCCGACATTTGTCGTCCGTCAATAGTCGTCCGACAAATAGTCGTCCGACATTTGTCATCCGACATTTGTCGTCCGTCAATAGTCGTCCGTTAAAAAATACCATATGTACGTCTTAATACACTCACAGCCAAATTAAAAAACTGTATATCTGTGTAAAATCTCATCTGTCGCGAGAAAATCTGTCGTCTGTCGCGAGAACGGCTGAAAATGCTCACCCACAAAAGTGCCCAACGCGCCATAAGAAGTTTTCACTTCAAAAAAATTATAAAAACGACGAATAATTACGAAATTTGAGTTCAAAAAAGTATAAATTAAACTTGGCTATCAAAAAATAAATTATTAAATAAATGGACTGTGGGAGACAAGATATGAGAGTGAACGATGAGATGACGAGTAGTATAGGTAAACGAAAGAAGAAGACATAGTATACTGACCCCAAATGAATTGAGATAGGAACAGGCAAAAGAAAGATAATTCAACATTATTTAACCAAGAAAGTTAATTGGTTGGCATGTGCAGATAAATGCTGCACATGACAACCAAAATTTTAAGTAATATCTACATCGGTATTTTGGGAACAACCCGCAACGGTTAACCGTCAAAGCAAATTAATTAAGTAGATAAGGTACATACTCCATTCTAACGTTCCTGAATACACTATTTAGAATTGAACTCTATATAACTTTGATCCGGATCGAATTGAATGAATGGACGATCTGATGTAGTGTCATTCATGTTCATTCGACCGGTTTTTTGATTCACAATTAATCGTGTTCACATTTACATTTGAATTGGTGTATTATTGGTTTAAAATTTAAATGCAAGAGCATCTGTTGAAGGTTATTTTTACACCGACCAAGCATCAAGCCCCAAAGAAGCTGAGCATAAAACTAAGCACCAGCCCGAAGCTGAGCAAGTGTTTGTAATTAAAATTTAATTAAGAGAAAACTCAGAATACCTAATTTTATTATAAAATGTATTGCATCGTACTGGTATTATTTGTCTTACCCACAAATATTTAACATCTCATTTATTTCACACGCAAATTCTAGGACAACTTGTACTAGCAACATTTTGTGTAACTACACAAGAAACAAGAGCATTTTTAACTTGATATTCTCAACGATAACAGAATTCAACACTTTCAATTAACTTACGCAATGTTTTAAATTATTCAACGCATCAAACGAAAAACACTTGTTTTAGAAAAAAACAGTAATTAGTTTAATCGAATGTTTGCTTCAGTGATCTCGGATTGCGTGATGGCAATCTGTTCGTTGACCAGAGGCAGTTCGAAGACGTCTAAATGTGCAGTAAATTAACCAAGAATACAGGGTTATTGGAAATTATACTAGCAAGCCGTTGAGGGCTACTTCTGTGCACCTTAACAAACAACTTTTGTTCTACGACTTTTGGAAAACCGAACATTTTTTCAAAAATTTTGAGGTTAGGTTTACCTGAAAATCAGCTGTTCCTAAAAATTTTACTTATTTTTGAAGTGTTATCTACTGTTTTTAGTCTGGATGACCTTTGTTTTAAAAAATCAGCTTTGTGTGACTAAATATTAGTATTATTTTATGTTAAGTTACGTTTAAGAGTAATAAAATATTGCAATTATTATATTCTTTGTTCGTTGAGTGATTCGACATTCTTTGCTTACTAGTTTCACGCCAATGAACATTGTGAGCTATATCGTAAAGTTTGCTACTAAAATCCGTGAATTACGATGGAATTTCGTCAGCCATTAAATAACACAGACCAATAGAATTACAAACATGAATGGAAAGTTTTATATCTTGAAAGAAAGTGAATTTCTAGAAATAGTTGTCAAATCATCAATTTCATTAGGCATTATTTTAAGTCAATTGGTACTTGTTCCGTAAAAGGAGAAGAAACTAGACAATCGCAGACTGCATACTAGTTCTTAGGCGATACTATGCCGACAGCTCTAAAACTTCACTACATAGTATAAAACAAAGTCGCTTTCTCTGTCCCTATTTCCCTATGTATGCTTAAATCTTTAAAACTACGCAACGGATTTTGATGCAGTTTTTTTTAATAGATAGAGTGATTCAAGAGGAAGGTTTATACATGCATAATATAGCCGTGCGAAGCCGGGGCGGGTCGCTAGTGTTTGTATATTATACTAATACTAACTAAACTATCGATCGATTACAAATCCGCAATCTACGAAACTTTTACAGACAGATCAAAACGTAATAAAAAGTCGATAGTGATAGTTAATTAAGATATAAAAATATTGAAATTTTACTATTTTCTAAGAGGATTATGTGCCTTGTGATGTGACGTTATCACGTCATCGCATAATATTAGCACAGAATAATTTTATTACTAGGTCCAAGGCGATATTTTTGTCAATAAATGCTTATAAGATTTAGGTTTCCTTAGTATTTAGTTATTATATATTCAACTTACATTAACGTATAAAACATCTCGGTGATCCATTGCACTCACACGTTCGAACATTTCAACTAACAAAACACTCTGAGAATTTATCAGGAAACGCCAAAATATACGAACCGTGCGAAGCCTTAACATTATCGAGTTTACGTCATAATAAGGTGTACGCCCATAATACTGCAATTGCCTTTGTGATTAAAACGTACGAGTATAATCTGTCCAGCAGTTTCGGCTTACCGTCAAAATCAATTACCTATATTACATTACCTACATACTTACTTATTATATGCACAATGGTCCAAATGATGAGGCCTAAGTGCGGAAACAGCCCCGTAAAACTAAACTAAACTTACTTATTATTTACCTATACTCTGTTTTTTGGAATTACTTTTCTCGGTAACTATCTGTTACTGTTTCTCATTTGTTTTACTTTCTCTATATCTATCTCTTATTTGTGTGTTTAATATTTCGTGTATTTGTTTGAATAAATTCTATTCTACATTCTGTAATTTTACTTACTCCAGTTGGTTGCAAACTTCTATTTCGTCATTTTCAGATCCGTATGAAGGCTGCGGTCCAAATTGTATGAACAGCGCTTACAGTCCTAATCAGCGTGAGCATATTAAAAATGCTTACAGCTAACGCGCGCGGTTATTATGTCCATTTCGGACCGCCTAAGTGACAGAAATGATATCAGCGACTGACTGGAGCAAGTAAGATAGAAAAAAATACGCGATTAAGACCCAGGAAAATAATTACTATGAATACAAATCGTGTGAGTTTAAAAAGTTTAAGTAAGATAGGGTTATTGATTTTGACTGTTAGTGGAAGAAACCTCGGCTTTCATTCCGTAAATCAAATCTCAGTGCTTGGCGTGCACCAATAGATTTTTCTACGGGAAAAGCTACCCATGGTGAAAGAAAATTCGTCGTAAAGAAACTGACATAGGATATGTCAGTTTCTTTACGACGACTTTTCTTTAAAAGCGGGCAATGCCAAAGGATGTGTCTCTATTTCTCTAGCATGATACAGTATAATGGGCGTTTACCTTTACTGTACGCACACACCTATGTCGTAGGCACGTAATAACAGATGTTAGGTACTAGGATCAGTTGAAAACGTGTACTGAAACCGATTATTTACAAAGTAAAATTATAAGGTTACGTTCGTTCGAGCAACACGTTCGCTTGTCGACGTTGTTACATGTAGTCGATTACTTAGGAACGTGGACATGAAATAAATTGCTTAGCTTCATCTATTTACATCTACACTAATATAATAAGAAAAGGATTTTTTTTTCGTTTTTTTTGTTTGTGTCGAATAGGCTCCGAAACTACTGGACCGATTTTGATGAAACTTGGTATGAGGATACATTGATTCACTGGGAGTAACATAGGCTTTTAGACATTCCCATGCACGGGTTTGGGAGTTATTTGGGTGAAACCGCGGAGCGCTGTGTATAATATACTAGGTGTTCCTCCGGTTTCACACAATTAAAAAAAAATGAATAAGGGACGCAACCAGCAGCTTATTTCACTCTAACAAGTTATTTCTCCTAGATATAGTTGACTAAGCGGAGAGGGTGTATAGGTGTTAGGCAAGCCTACTCCATCGTCAAGCAAAAAGGACCGAATTAAACAGGCCTAGTTGCAGAAAAGAGCCCGTATCCTACAAATACAAGTTTTTTGGTACAATTACACAGAAAAAAAAAAGGTTTCTTGAAGTGAGAAATGATTATCTACCTATGTACTATAGATTTTTTGATTTAAAAGCAATATTCATAAATTAAGACTACTGCTTATTATTTTAAAGAACATTTACTAAAAACAAGATATTATTCTGTAGTATCTAGGTATAGGGAGAGTGGATTATTCCTTGCTTCAAGAAACCTTTTTTTTCTGTAAATTTTAACCCTTAATCCCCCGCGATTTTTATATGTAGGTAGATCATGATACTGTAATGTCAGCATTTGTAAATAAAATCGATTGGTACTGTGACTAAGGATCCAATAATAAATACTCTTTTACAAAGTTGGACAAAATGGGTCGTATAAGAGTTCCTTTTACGACTTTAATATTGCTTTCTCTACGCATAGGCAGTTGAGGAACATAAGCCACCTACGTAATTACTTTCAATCGCTTCTAAATACAGCGATCCGTTCAGTATTTTACTCAGATAAAACACATCCTAAAACAACTTTGTCTAGACATTTATTGAACAAAAAGGATACAGGAGCGTCAAGAAATATATTTATGGTTCAATATTTGCATACAATGCAAGACGTAAAAAAAACTTATTTACCACAGACTATAGCTATTGATAAAAATGTCTTTATCCTTGAAAGATGTAAAGGAAATTTTAAAAATATGTTTTTTTTTTAATATATAGCGCAATCCAACCTCAAGCTAAGTAACTAGGCTTGTGTTATCGAAGCCAGACAACGGATATAATACTTTGACAGACTTTGACAGTTTGGAAAAAAATGGTTGTCTGTAAAGTCGGTTTACGGACGATAATTTTACGTTATAACGCCATAAGAAAACGATGAAATAAATTAGATTTTTTTTATGATTCCTTTATTTTTTTCCCTTTTCATTTTCTTTTTTTTTCCTTTAAATGAGTCTTCTATTCGTCACTCGTCACCATAACACAAGCCCAGATGAGCGATATTATTATTAAATACTCTTGTTTTCTAACGGGAACGGACGCGTCATGTTACCGGAACATGAAGCATGACGTCATACATCGGAAACGGGACGTGACGTCACACAATATAACCATGACACATCAATTAGACGTTATCACGTCAAAAATCAGAGATGGATTTATATTCAATTGGTATCGACTATCGAGTGACAGATTCACTGGTTTCGAAATATTAAATTCAAAGACTCTTTGATTGCACATTGCATATTCTATTTGCACACAAAGTTACAGCATAGAGCCTATTATTCAGATTGCAAGACTATTACATGGTCTGCGAAAGGTTAAGATTGTCTGACCAAAGGAAAACAAAGTCTATTTCATTGTGATACGTTTCAAAACGTAGTAAAAGAAAACTTAGGTGCTTACTACTAACTATTAAATAGGCTGTGCCGTATTATCTTTTAGGGTGAATTGAAAATAACTTTTATATCTTTGTGATAAGGGTGGTAATGCATTTGATAGAGTAAAGGTTTCCGTCTGGTTAGTAAATGATTATGATACTATGAGTCAGTCGCAAACTTTATTATACCTGTTAGAGCCTCTAATAAGATGTTTGTTATTGTTATGCTATGGTTTTAGGAAAAAAAATGAGGAATTGAATCAATTGACTGGTTTTCCGTGTTTTTTTTTTTTTTCAGACAAATCTACAGAAGTAGGAAATTACTCTACATTTTAATTATTATGTCTTTACATAATTATTGAATTATATAAAAATAACTCAAACAACAATATTTTAAAACTAATATACAGAGTTATTGGTAGTCATATTCTTTTTATTAACCGACTTCAAAAAAAGGAGGAGGTTCTCAATTCGGTTGTATGTATGTTTTTGTTATTTTTTTTATTTGAGATTTGGAATTTGTTAATTTTTAGTAAATATTTTCGATAATTTATTTTTATTTTATTTTAAATGAATTGAATTAGCAAGCGGTTGAGGGCTATTTCTGTGGCACCTAAACAATCAACTTATGTTCTATGACTTTTGGAAATTCAAACATTTTTTTGAAAATTTTGAGGTAAGGTATGTAAAAAATTACCAGATTTTTTTAATACAAAGGTCATTCCTGCTTAGAACAGTAGATAAAACCTAAAAAAATAAGCATAATCTGTATAAAGGATGTATCGTTTGAAACAACATTTAAATGAGGTCCAAGTAGAATGGATCTCATCTCAAACCGCAAAGATAACGATGATTGCGTCAATATTGAGCGATGATCAACTCGATAGAGGGAAACTCTGTGACTCATTCATTGTTGACTCATTCGTAAACTTGATCTTTTGGGTGCCACCACTGAAGGGTTATGTTGAAGGGTAACCATTATCTTAGTAATGTAATATTGTGATAATGGTGGGGTAGTGTAGTTCCCAAACCGACTTTGAAGCAGTTATTTATTTAAAAACTTACCTTTTTAAGCTGATGGTGAAAGTGGGTAACTTTTTAATTCATAGCTATGACAATATTATACAAAAAATATATTTTGAAAGCAGGGAGAAAACACCAGTGTTTGTCCAACTACTCTATCCAAAAAGTTGGACACGGAACTGGTCCGCAGTTTAACTAATTTTTGAGTGGGACTACGACCGTCGCCACTAACGAGTATTTGAGTGAAAAAATCGGACAAAAATATTTAATTTATTTATATAATTTTATGTGCAATTAAATTAAATAAAACACAAAGTTTGACCAATATAATAATTATATATTTAAAATTTTACATCTTTTTACATTTTTAGGATTCTTCAACTTCTTCTTCGTCGGAACTTTCGTCTTCGCTTTGTCTATTTTTAAATACCGTGCTGGCAGACATCATTTCTATTGCCTCCTTTGAGAAAGGCTGTCTTTTTTTATTTTGCGTCTTTCTGCTGCAGCTGATAAATGGATCTGAACTTAAAAGAAGTCTGTTTATTATATCTATGTTGCAGTCTCTGCGCGAAAATTTGCGGGAAAAATGTAATCTGTATTGCCTAAAATGTTTGTTTCGGGCTTCAGCTGCCTCTTCCGATAACTGGCCAATAGGTAGGAGTGCATGAGCTATTACTTCACCTCCATGTATCAAAATTTTGTGTATGGTTGGTGACATGGGATGCCAACCATACAGATCGACATATATTTTTGCAGTTTCATTTGCGTATGCTTCAAATTTTTCTACATCAATGTTATTGCCACTTGATATTACTTCTAATATGACTTTAAACCTTTTTATTAAATCGACATTGATGCCAGTTATTCTTGAGGAGCGTTCCGGATCTGCAAAAAATCTCCTTGACGTGTTCCCATCATTAGTGTTCCCAAACCCTGCTTTGGAAACATCTACGAGTAATCCCATTTCCTCTTTAAAGGCTTTTTGTAGTTTTTCTTTAGTCTCTTTTACAATTCTTTTTTCTTCTGTAGACAGTGCTTGCCATTTTTGTAAAGGCAGTTTATAGGCTAAATGTAAAATAGATTCGAAAAATCGAATTCTTGCATGAAGAATTGATAATCCAAACTTCAACGTTTCTACTTTACTTTCTTTTTTAATTAATTTATTAAAATCCTTCGAAGTCTGTCCGCAAATGTAGCATCTCATTGTAGATGAGGTGTCTGTAGCAGCATTACATACCTTGCCATCAATCATGGTAAGTAACAGTTTATGTTTTATTTTGCTGCCATCAATTTCTGTCTCCTGAAGCTGTTCGGCTTGGTTTTCAATGTATTGTATTTCTTGTTTTGTGATATCTTTTGTTTCATTTATAAATCTTATACGTATGGGTCTGCAGAATCTGACTGAAGACGGAACCGGATTTTGCCAAATGATTTTTTTCTCCTCTTCTTCAATGATAACAGATAGTCTTAGAGGCACTAGTGAGCTTTGAAAAATATTTGCATCACTATCTCCGTGATTTTCGAATTTTTGCTTGTATTGTGTCTGCTGAGATCCGTCACATCCCCATTTCGAAATTAACACCATATTTTGTTTTTCTTCTTCAGTGCATGACGTATTGACAACCTCCGCTATATATTTGTAAAGCGCAATGCAGTGTGATTTAGTAATGCTTGAAGTTTAACTTCTGCGCTTGTCTCAGTGACATGTATTGATTCTTCCTCGGGATAACATTCAATCTTAGCCATTTGTATGACAGAATAGCATGGGTAAATAGCTTTACCAGATCTGTGGATTATTTCCCATTGTCTTCTAGTGAAATCACCTTCAACAAAGATAGCCAGTGCTTCTGCTGGCGTATATTTTTTTACAGTTGTTTGCTTCTTGGTACTAGAAATAACTTTTCTAAGTTTAGTAGCTCTGGTGGGTGAAGCCATTAATTCTTTAATTATTTTTGATGCATCTTTATTTCCTGAAGTGCCCTGACTCACGCCAGCAGCATAAGTCAACTCCTCGACAGATACTTGTTCACGCAGATCTTTTGTTTTTCTCCGTTTGCTACGGTCACACACATCTTCAAATGATTTTTTTGGACGTCCAGGTTTTGGTTAGGGCATTTCAGGCCAGTTAGGTAATTCCATCGAAGATGTAAGCCACACTTCATTACTTTTTAAAAACCGTTCTTCTTTGTATGAAGCTCCTCTCCACTTCTTTTTGAATTCACTTTTAAAGTGCTTCAAACCATTTACCATTTTATGTTTCTCATGTTCCGGACAATTTGTCAATTGGACAAGTCTATCTTCAAACAATGAAAACTTTTCTTCTATTTTGTGGCCCTTGAATTCATTCAAGATCTCCCACAATGCTCTTCTAGTAAATATCTTGATAGTTCTCGAATTATCTGTACGACAAATAAATAAATATATTAACTTAAAATAATTGTGTAATTTTTACGTACAATTTAAAAGTCATATAAAACAAAATGGCGGACGTAGGCGGATGGTTTTATTATGATTTACAATAGCCAACAAATCAATTATTATATTGTTATAAAAGTTGTAGCCCGACAAGACACGACATATACATAAAAACACGATTGTTTGAAAAAGTAAAGCAAAAAAATGTACCTAAATTGTAACTGTTTTCATATCACATAAAAATATAAATTTTATACGACAAAGTAATAATGTAATATTTTAAAATGTAGTACATACCTTCTTCTGCCATATCCAATAAAAGTTTTTTCTAAATTGAACCACACAAACACACAACTGTGAAGCGAAGTTATAGTGCGAACAAAAGTGCCGAAAACAAAGACATGCGACTCCACGAACGGCTGAGTTTCGACTGATTTGTTAAAACAGGTCTAGGGCGGGGGGATTTTTAATGGCCGCCGTCTAAAAGGTCGGTTACCTGGCTATAGGAACAATAGCTTACATGACACTTTTGACTAAGTTGCACATTTTTACTTATGTCCGATTTTATTGATCTAATAATCGTTAGCGCGTCGAATTGATAACCTCCTCCTTTTTTAAAGTCTGACTAAAAAAGATTTTTGACTCGTGATCAAACCAAAAACGACCTGACCCAAATCAAAGGACGATCACTCTTGTGTTTATAATTATGTTTTTGTTTTGTTTTATTTAAATCGTCTTTTGTTTCTGTTTCGATCCTTTTCAGGATCATTTCTTGTTCAGATTGTGTACAATTATTAAATTAAATACATGGTAGGCGGAGTGGGGGGTGTTAGATTTTATTTTCGTTGCGAAATTTCTTGATTCGGTCGCCGCGCTCAAAGCCCGCGATAAAAGCTATGAAATAGCTTAAAAAATTTTGAAATCCCGATTTTATAAAACCTGTCTAACAAAATTAATTAGTAAACGAAAATTGTTGAACAATTAATTCCAATCTAACGTTTTAATTGGTGCTGAGAGCAGTGTAATGATTCGCAGTTGAACAATCGTTCATTATTAAATAAAACCACAGTGTTATAAAATGATAGGTATTGCAGTAGATAAATTAACAAGGTTATTATTTTAAAAGCCATTGACTGGAAGGTGTTATTATAAATTACAAATCAGAGGGTAGAAAATTACTGACATGGTAGATATGAGTAGTTCATTGACACAAGACTACTTAATTATATTCAATTATGCAATTTTATTGTCTTATTCAAGATTTTAAATACATATTCGCGTCTAAAATTAACATAATAACCCATGATATAGTAAAAATTCAACGTTTCAAGCTAATGTTCACCGAACAATCTTTGGAACTGTTTTAATACAGGATTTTAAACTAACATGGTTATTTACTTACTTACTAAAAACTTAGAAATACTACGTCTTCAATATTCCGTTTTTAATAACTTTTACAGTCTTGCACTGAATTTTATTTATCTACTTAAACATATTTAAAAAAAATACTTTTTTGTACGTCAAACGAAAGGTAAACCTTTCTGTATATACAAAAAAATAAAGTTTTATGTATTCTATCCGTTATCTAATAGTCCCCATAACACAAGTCTAGTTGGTTAGCTGTGCGTTCAATCGTATGCATTTTTTGGTTTAAATTTTTTTAAATGTACATAGTTTACAGAAACATCAAGACCACAACAAAACAAAAATGACGAAATATTATGATGAAAATTTCCGAAGTAAAAATGTTTGTCTGTTTCGTTCGATAAATCACTCATTACCTTATAATACGGAACCCTAAAAAGGAAAGATAGCGACTGAAAATACATGAATTACGAAAGTAACCCCACTGCCACCATTTTCGAAACCCGCAAATTAAACAATTTAATTAGTTTTAAAACATTCGCGTACACATCACCATACTTAATAGTTGTTAACCCGTCGTAATTAATTCATTTGAAAAACGACCTTAATGTCTATTTAATAAAGAATTTATTTGATATCTACAAGGACGTATCGGTATTGAATTTGTGGCATCACTTGTGTTGGTATTGCATACGTAGAATTTAACCTCGAGGTAAGTAAACATAGACTAAAGTTAATACTGTGAATCGCTCAGGAGGCAAAAGTGCATTATCCATATCTTGGTTGTCAAATTGCTATCTGATTACTTTTTGTTTTACTTAAATTTATACGATTCGTCCTAATTCAGTCAAAAAACCGAACGAATAATATCAAATTTTGTTTATTTATTAGTAGTGAAATTGGTAAAGAGGTAATCCACGGGAGATTTTTTAACATGCGTTTAATTAGGCAATCAGAATAGTAGTGGCACGGAAAAGTAAAATTTCCCTTCACTCTACTAGTAGTGCCAAGCGATAGTGCCTAAGAAAAGAAACGTTTTTAGAGTTGATCATGCACGTTTTTAACACGCTTTTATTAGGTCGACCTGTATGTAACTAACTATGTAAAAATTGACTCAAACACGACCTAATTGAGTCAAAAATCGTAATGACTTCATACAAAACTGGTCATACACTTCTGCTTTTGTGTATACCTATCTACCTATACTTCAAACAAATACTTAACAACTATAAAAGGCGTAGCGCGCAGAGGAGCCTCTCGGTTATCAACCCCTATAAGTGAAATAAACTGACGTGTGACAAGAAGACATCCTGTTGGTGGTTAATGTATTTCTAAGGAAATAGACCTTCCTTCACTTTTCGATTTCTAACAAACATAAAACTAAATTCCGATTTCAAACTTTATTCTATTTTCAAATTCGTTTAAGATTGACAGACAATTCGATTTTAGGAGAAAAGCAAGTTAGGTACCGCATTTTGTTCTAGGTAATTTATTTCAAAAATTCTGTAGGATAAGTAGAGTCAAAATTATTGATTTATTTAGTTGTAGTCATTTGCCATTAAATCGTCTTAGAAACTTAAGATGTTGTGAGAAGAAGACACAAGAAATTCACGGACCTCTTTGTTTTTTTTTGTTATCATGCTGACAAAGGTCCAGAATATTTTTTGAAAGTTTATTTGAAATGGAGCAATGAAGTATCAAAGATGCATTCCTACAAGAATATCTTCAATAATACCTACAAGAATATCTTCAATGATACCTATTCATAGATATACCTATTCATATATTATGATTACATCACAGCATCCAGCTTACAGGCATTCAGGCTCTGTGCATCGAAGACGGTGGCGCATAGAGAAAATCGACTTTCATTTTCTCCGAGCCAGGATTTACGCCAATTCTACATTCTTTAAAAATGAAAAATAAAATGTATGTTTGAATAGGTAGGCGAAGATTCGACGATCGATGTACCTATTTAAAATTTCATGTCTCCAAATTTTTCTGCTTTACTTTTTAGAAATTTAAAGATTAGGAGTTTTACAAGTTTTACCCCTATGCCGTTTACTTGTGTAAATGATATGATTTAAATCTGTTTTCAGTCTTTCTTGTATTATCGTAATTTGTCTAACAAAAAATAACCACGTAACTATACTTAACATTGTCACAAACCTTATTTTTTTAAACTGTTATTTATACATGATCTAATAAACCGAATTTTAGCGGGAATTTTGCTCAAGCAAATCAGTGTTTGCAATCCTTTTTTCAGTCAGATTGAGAAATTTATAACTATTGTCTAATTATCCGAATTTTCGCGATATCCTTAAAATTTCCGCAAAACTTCGGTACTTACCTACATCAAATCATCCTACGACAAACATAAATAAATATTATGTATTTAATTACCTATACATTCCATTCAGCTAAAATACCCTGGCATTATCAAAACACTTCTGTCATCCCGTTGATTTATTTATAAAACTGGGAAAACCTAGGTTTAGAAATCCATGTTTAACCTAAAACCTCTATAGTCTTCCTATTAACAACAAATCTGTAGGCAATATTAAAACCACAATCTGAGGAAAATGAACAAAAAATATACAAGATACTTATTAGGGGATTTTAGTTAAAATAACTAGGTAAATAATCATACCATAATCATTTGGTAATTACCTATACCTATTTAGGTTTATGATGATCATTTGATTGAGGTTTTATTAATTTATTATTTGTTTCGTGCATGGAGCCGAAGCCAACACATAGATACTCCTAACATTAACAAGTTTATAAGCAAAGTATGATTTGGACACCAAACCGGGGATTATCCCTGTCTATAAACACTACTAAAAAATGCACTATAAAATGCAGCCATGGATAACGTCCGGGTTGGATAAAACTAATGATAAACTACAGGAAAAAACTACTGGGGCTACTTTGATGGGATGGTAATGGACTAGCTACTGAGGAAACTATGAATACTATAGCCTAAAAACGTAAAAAATATTTATTTCTATTATATTAAATACACAAAAAAAGGTTTAAAATTAGAACACATTTTAACACTCCAAACGTTAGATAGATGGCAAATGACAGCTGTTGCCACACCTGCGTGCGCGCAACTGTCGTTATAGCAACCGAATACAAAACATAGCAACATATGGCTAATGTTATCGGTTGACCAGGATATAACGATACTTAAGTGGTTAACTTTGATGTTCTAATTGAGGGGAAATTTATAGTGGTATGGTTTTAAATTTAGTAGTAAATTAAACCCTATAAAATGTCGTATCTATAGGCATAGGCAGATATAGGTAAGTGCAGTAACCATAGCTCAGTTCTGCCGTGCCTTATCTTCTTAATATATATAAATCTCGTGTCACAATGTTTGTCCTCTATGGACTCCTAAACCACTTAACCGATTATAATAAAATTCGCACACCATGTGCAGTTCGATCCAACTTGAGAGATAGGATAGCTTATATCCCGATATTCCCACGGGATCGGGAGTTACGCGGGTGAAACCGCGTAGGGCAGCTAGTACTATTATATATTCTGTGGCCGTGCTAAGGCGACCTAATCAAATATGGAGAAAGACGCGTTTAAAGTTTTCATCGAATATTTGTTTATAAATCTAAACAATAGACTTTTGCCTCAATCCTTCAAACTTTTGGGAAAAAGCAGGGAAAAGGTGTTTTTGATTTTATTTTTGTGACATGCCAGTTTTTATCAGGTACCTACTGTACAGGTTTTAAGCAACATTATCTCCTACTTTTAAAACACTTATGTAGTCAGCAGTTAAACACTTTTCTTATCGCGCATATCCTTTCGCACTTTCCAACTCGCTCAAGGTTTGCAAGACCACTTACTATAATGATGTCATTGTAACTGTTCCACTGTTGACAGAACCAATAGTCATGTAAACGTAAGGATTAGAAGCACCCTTTTGATAACAACGGGACCTTGTAATACATCAGTGTACAGTTACGAGCACTGAAAACAAGTCTCTATACTTTGTGAAGTGAGACGTATAAAAACAAAGTTAAGGTTAAAACGTCGTCGTCGCCGTTTTAATAACCGACTAAAAAATACTGCGTGACTTGTATTTATTACACTATTTGGCATAAATAAAGATTTATTATTGTTATAATTAAGTCAAAGTTGAAATTTCTTCATTCCTTTGGACTCATTTGCATGAAATTCCATTGAAACGTTTTGGCTTAATACCCTTTTGTAAAATGATACGTATAAAAACATAGTTAGGGTTAAAATGTCGTAGCAGTTTTAATAATGGACTAAAAAAATACTGCGTGAATTATAAAAAAGTCAAAGTTAAAATTTCTTAATTCATTGGGACTAATTTGCATTAAAATGGCATTTAAACGTCTTAAAAACTGAGTTAGGCAGCGTCAGATTATAGTCAGCAAATACAAAATTAATAATGCAATTGCAATTCTAAACCGCCAACTCTACACGGGTATGATCCTGGAGTATAATTCACACTTTTAGACCAATTATGCTTCTTTACTAAAAGTTTTTTATATTAATCCATGGTTTTAAAGTGTTCTGAATCCGTTGTCCACGATTGTACTTTAGTAATTTTATTTAGTAGGTACCTGTACCGTGCCGATGAACTCAACTTGGGCAATATCGATCGTATGTGAGTTTTGTGATTCGATATAGTATGAATAGTTAATTTAAATTGATAGTTTTCGAACTATTATACGGCTATTTGTCTAATTGAACTGTACACGAATGTTTGTTTTTTCGAATTGTTACGTTTGCGTGTATGAATATTTTCATATAAATTTGAAATGACGTAGCATAGAATGTTGTTCAAATGATTTTGAAAAAAAAAAATAGTTGTATGTAAAGTCGATTTGTGGACAATAATTTTACATGATTACGTCTTAAGATAACATTGATGAAAATACGTTGCTATGGTTACCTTGTCAATAACGTGACACTTTTTTGTGAGGGCAGTACGGTGTTAATTGATTTATAAGACTTTATCACGTCAAAAAAAACTTTATCGAGTACATAAATTACTTACCTTACAAAATTAAAAATTGCGATAAATATCTAATATTAATACGTAGGTAACACATTTTCATGATTAGGTATCTTTTTTTTTTGATAATATCATGCACTTTTTATTTTAATAAAAATATTTGATGTAAAAAAAACTTGTTTTTTATGCACTTAGTTAGTATGTAAGTATAAAACAGTCTTATGCCGGAGCTACTTGACACTATTTGATCACCAAACATCAGTAAACATTACTGACGCATTTTCGTGATTCGGGTGAAGTTACGAGGCAGGAATTTGCGTAACAAGTTTCAAATAAGCAAAGACTTATAAATTACTTCGTGTTTTACACACCAACATACCTATATTATTTTAAAACTTTACTAATATTGGTGTATGATCATTTTGGAAACGGATAGCGCCAGATGGCCCTGGTCATGTATTTGTAAAACATCACTTATCAATCTTCTTCTTCTTCTCGTATAGTGGTGTGGCTCACCTATTGTTAGAGTTTTCAGATCGCCTTAAGGCCTCTAACTTGACCTAACGACTACTACTAGAGGTAGCAACCGGGACCAACGGCTTAACGTGCCTTCTGAAGCACGGAGGGACTCAAGAAAACACATTTTTACCACACTTCTAACTAGCCACTCATCGAAGTAATTAAATGTTTAAGTTTGAAAAAAAATATATTTAAAGATATAAGATATTGTAAAAACCGAGTATTTAGTAGTGTGCAGAATTTCTGAGCACAAATTAGTTTAGGGTCCACCCTTAAAACCAATTTGGATCAACAAGAACTCTGGACATTGCTCGCGAAAGTAAAATATAGAGAACCAATCAAATAAAAAATAAAAACAGCTCACTCCGGGAGTGCAGGCAGAAGTGAAAACTGTATATCTGTGTAAAATCTCATCTGTCGCGAGAACATACGCAAAAAGAGTTTTAGATGAAAAAAAAAATAGTCGGACGACTATTTGTCGTCCGACATTTGTCGTCCGTCAATGGTCGTCCGACAAATAGTCGTCCGACATTTGTCGTCCGTCAATAGTCGTCCGTTAAAAAATACCATATGTACGTCTTAATACACTCACAGCCAAATTAAAAAACTGTGTAACTGTGTAAAATCTCATCTGTCGCGAGAAAATCTGTCGTCTGTCGCGAGAACGGCTGAAAATGCTCACCCACAAAAGTGCCCAACGCGCCATAAGAAGTTTTCACTTCAAAAAAAGCTTCATACAATTAAATCTACATTTGAGTTTTAATAAGTTCTGTAACAATTGGTTTTTGCCAGTGAGCCCCATATTCTACTGATTAAAATGAAAGACGTAACAAATAATATTATGACGAAGAGACAGGTGTTACGAACGTCTGCCAAGGTGAGCTATTAGTGAACCAATGTCTCTTTAAAGACTTTATTGACCGATTTATTTTAAACAATAGTTACGAATACCTACTTTCCTATCGAGATATTTAAATTGCTCGATCGAAGGTTAGAAACGCGGATGTGAAAAATTTACGAAAGAGAATCAATTAAAATTAGACTTAACTCTATTATTAAATAATCTTGAATCTAGTAAAAAAATTGGAAAACAAATAAAAGTCGACATATTTTGGCATAGCGGCTGAAACTGCGCAAAAGCTCAGACACCATGAGACTCATGCATGAATTTGAAATATTAAAAAAGCATATTATTAGAACTAATCGCAACTAACTGAAGGGTTCACTATCGTAGTATATGATACAACCAAAATCATTTTTTTCTTCTAATCAGTAACCGATAACATTGGCGCAATTTCAAGGGCGCCATTACACTTTTTACGCATCATTTCTGTCTGGTGTTAAAGAACTCTAGAAAAGCCTTGATTAAATCGCATTTTTTGGTAAAAATAATCCATTATACTACGCCAAACGCTTTTCAATTCATTATAATCATAATATTAATTAAACTTAGGTTTCGTTTTAAAATTAGGCACGTTATGCAATTGGTGTTAGGGAATCTATCTGGTAGCAGACTTAAGGTTGAGTTATAAGTGTAATTCTGTAAGCCACGAAACTAATCGATATAAAATTCTTACACGAAAAAGTTTGCTAAATTAAAAAATAACATCTTTAAAACAAATAGATACTTACTTCGTCGGATAATGGTGATCCGATCGGAGAGTCTTTTGATCCTCTCCTTTTCGCTATCCATAGACTTAAGGACCTCCTTCGATTCGGACTAAACATCTTCACTACACTCACTTCACTAATTATATCAAATTATATCACTATCCCATCACTAGATATTAAAAAAATTAAAACAGAATTTAATTATGTATATTTCCGTACAATATGTGCGCTCGTCGTGAATTGACAAGGGAAAATGGCTCGAAAAACTGTAGGTATGAAGTACCTACTGTAATACAGTACGAACGATAAGTCTACCAGGAAAATAGGTGTGTGATAACAGGAACATTTACATATGTACTGGTTCTGTTACATATCGAACTAAGGCTGTGAACAAACCGATACGATCAGTGTTGCTAATTAAGAGAGATACATGCTTCCATAAATAATTAAGTATAGTTCATTTTGCCCAAATATTTTCCGATTTCTGTGTTTCTTTTTTTATGTAATTAATTCATTTTTTATGTAATAAAATACCAGAATTGCTTTCTTCTTTTTTAAATTACTTAAAAGTTGTATGTTAATATAACTTTAAGGTGAAAGGGTACCTGCGCGCTCTCCATACAAACGTAGTCGACTGTTTCCTCCCTGGATAATGACACTAGCACAAATATTTTTGTGCCATAAAACCTATAACTGCCATGACTATGCCCCTATGTTTTGGTTTTTTTCATTTTCTAATTATCATAGAAATTAAAATTTAAAAAATTTAAAAAAACAAAAAATAGGGGCATGGTCATGGCAGTTATAAGTTTTATGCACCAAAAATATTTGCTCTAGTGTCATTATCCAGGGAGAAAACAGTCGACTACGGTTGTAATAGTTTGTATGGAGAAAGCCCCCGGTACCCTTTCCTCTTAACACTTTTTTGAATTAATTAAACATGTAAGCCTATATAAACTATTCAAGGAATTGCCATCGATAACATAACACTAACAGCGCTCCGCGGTTTCACCCGCGTAAAAATTAGCCTATAGCCTTCCTCGATAAATGGACTATCTAACACAAAAATATTTTTTCTTTTCGAACCAGTAGTTCCTGAGATTAGCGCGTTTAAACAAAAAAACTCTTCAGCTTTATAATATTAGTTTAGGTTTTGCAATTTTTCTTAATTATTTTTTTTTTAATTAGCCTGTTGTGTCCCACTGCTAGGCAAAGGCCTCCTCCATTTCCCTCCATGTGTCCCGATCTCCAGCTAATTCTGGCCACTCTGTGTCGAATGCATCCAAGTCGTCGTGCCATCGTTTTTTAGGTTTACCTCGAAGACGCTTGCTGTCTTGAGGGACCCACTGGGTGACTTTGTTTGCCCATCTTTCTGTCTGCATTCGGCACACGTGGCCAGCCCACTCCCACTTAAGTCGGGCGGTCTTCTGACCCACGTCTGCGATACCTGTTTTTTCTTAATTAATTAAGTGTTAAAAATAAAATATAATACAAAGAAGGTGCTATTTACGTGATGACATAGTTTAATGCAAACATTATATTCAATGGGTTTATTCAGATATAAATACAAAACAGGAAAAAAACATAAATCAAAGGAAATATTTACATGTCTGGGTATGTAAAGTACCTACTAAAAATCGATATCATTAATAATTTCATGAAACCAATTTATTTTATTTTTTAGTTAGGCGTTTATCGCAGACACACATGGGTTTATTAAATACCTACACACAATCTTTACATAGTATAAAACAAAGTCGCTTTTTCTGTCTGTCCCTATGTATGCTTAGATCTTTAAAACTAAGCAACGGATTTTGATGTAGTTTTTTTAATAGATAGAGTGATTCAAGAGGAAGTTTTTTATGTATAATGTACAGCCAATGCGGTTTTTTTAATAGATAAAGTGATTCAAGAGGAAGGTTTAGGTACATGCATATACCTAATATAGCCGTATACCTAATATAGCCGTGCGTCTTGGCTTCGCACGGCTATATTGTGCATGTATTGTACATATAAACCTTTCTCTTGAATCACTCTATCTATTAAAAAAACCGCATCAAAATCCGTTGCGTAGTTTTAAAGATTTAAGCATACAAAGGGATATAGGGACATAGGGACAGAGAAAGCGACTTTGTTTTATACTATTTAGTGAAGGTACATTTTATAATACATCAGATTATCCTCCTCAATGATCAACGTGTCCCATGACACGTAAGCCTCTTCCAGCTACTCTAATAATATTGTAATTTGCTGTTTGGTGACAATTTTTAACCAACTTTAAAAAAAGGATGAGGTTCTCAATTCATCGCAAATAGGTATATACGGTATAGCGACCCGCCCCGGCTTCGCACGGCTATATTATGCATGTATTATACATAAAAACCTTCCTCTTGAATCACTCTATCTATTAAAAAAACCGCATCAAAATCCGTTGCGTAGTTCTACTAAAGATTTAAACATACAAAGGGAAATAGGGACAGAGAAAGCGACTTTGTTTTATACTATGTAGTGATAGTGATACGTTAAAAATATATAAAAACATATTTTTAACCGACTTCAAAAAAAGGAGGAGGTTCTCAAGGTTACAATTTGAATGAAATAGTCGCTTTCGCCTCGCCGGACTGGGTTTGAATAAATGTTGATAGAGAACCCTATCCTAAAGATCTGATGAGGATATTTGGAGTGATGAACAGATCTGCACAGCGAGATTCAGCACAGTTGCTCAGTTTTCCATTTCCACTAGTAGAATTGTTATGTATATTCACCGATCACTCGAAGAATATTTTAGTAAAACCCTTAGACGATTTACCAAATATAATTATTTTTACGCATAGGTGTGACACAATTCTAGGTTGTTAAGGGAATTAGGTCAAATTATACATACATAGGTAGCCATAATGTAAAAGCTAAGTGAATTAATATAGGTATACTAGATAATTGAGTAGTCAGTCTCTATGGAATAGTTTCATTGCTTTGATTATCTAGTAACTATATTATGCATACATATAAACATTCCTCTTGAATCACTCTATCTATTAAAAAACCGCATCAAAATCCGTTGCGTAGTTTTAAAGATTTAAGCATACAAAGGGATATAGGGACAGAGAAAGCGACTTTGTTTTATACTATGTAGTAATATTCGTGATCACCGCGATCATTTCTTTGACATTTTGTTATCCATAAAAAAAAATCTAAGTCCTGATTGATTGACTGACACAAAGCCTAAACCACTGGTTTAGAGACATGAAATTTGGAGATTGTGTTTTTGTAAGACGTGTAGGTATCCAATAAGGAAGGGTTTTTCGAAATTCCATCTATAAGAGGGTGAAATTTAGGGCGATGCTACCGGCAGAAGCTAGTTTAATAATCCTTCTACAGTACAAAGAAAGAAATAAAAAAAAGTTAAACTAGCTCCTCTACTGCCCTAATTAGTTCCGCTTCACCACAAATACCTTTAGTGTCTAACAAAACGTATTTCCAACATAGTTCTACGTCGTAAAAAGAAACTTTCATTATCTTTTCAATCTAAACAATCCAGCCATCATTGAAAAAAATATGGCACGCTGAAATGCACTTTAGCACAATCATCTAAAGTTGAATTCGACTTGTTGAAAGCGCGTTAAGAGTGTAAACTAAAGGGTACACACGGTTTTCCACTAGTACCAACACGAAAGAAAAGTTAATGTATGGAGTCTAAATGAGGTTTGAACAAAGGGTTGGTAACGTTCGCTTTAAATATAGCTTTTAAAAACACGGGTCGCAGCAGCTTAGAGCGGTGTTGGCTTAGTGATAGAAACCTCAACTTTAATTCTGTAGGTCGTGGGTTCGAATCGCGGCCGCCCGTGCACAAATGGATTTTTCTTAAGAAAAATGTGGGCTAATTGACATTGCTCTTATGGTAAAGGAAAACATCGTGATGAAACCCGCGGTTTAGTTGGCTCCAAAAGTATTGACAAGTTCGCTCCTCTGGACATGGTCGACTAAGCCCAACACCCGCTACCCAGGTGCTGGGCAAACCTACTCTATCTCCACGCAAGAAGGACCCAATTAAAAAGGGTCTCTTTGCGGAAAACAGCCTACGGGCTTAGTATTAATTAAATAAAATGTAATTGGTATAGTATAGGTTCTATCATTTTGTTATTGGTTTTATCATAGACGAAATTATCGTATACTATCACCTTTTTTAAAGCCCTGAAGAGCACGGTTCTTAGCTTCAAAGCTTTTATTAGTACATTCGATTTTCCTAAAAAGCCGTGTTGACGATTTGAAGTAGATAGGTATCTCAATTTAGAAGGCAATCATTTATCCATGTCTGTTTTTGTTAAAGGCTGCTTAAAAAGCAATTCCTCAAGGAAATGAAGTCCGCTGTCGACTCAGTCTGAGACACGAGGGTTTCTTAAAAACATAAATAGGTATGGCGTTGTCTTTTTACCGCTTCTTATAAATATTAATGGTATGCCTTCTACACTCGAATTTAGACTTATGACGGGGTCTTAGATTTATTTCGGGTTCAGTTTTCAAGTAAACAGAGACGCCATCTATTTGCCGATTGACCTAATTTGTTGACACGGGTCAGGATGTGTTTATCTTAAGAATTTTCTAGAAAACGTGGAATTTCATACATATTGATGAGAAGGACCTAAAAGAATTGGTTTGCTATATCTTGATGTTAGATTGCAGTAGGGATTGCTAGACCAAAAGCGATAAAACTGAACGAGCACGTTTAAGCACAAATAGGAGTTTAGAAATGGAACAATATCAGAAATGAAATATTAAAGTTTGCGGTAATGTTCACCTATTTACCTATTACATTTGCCGGTACTTTCAGGGAATTTTGTAATGTAAAGATGATTTCTTATTTTAGCTAAGCCTCTGAATGAGGAATATGTAACTTTAATTTGACTAACACGAGATAATAGCAAATACTAACTTAACTATTAAAGTTTCTTTAGAAAAAAAAACTTTAAAGGTCTTCTCGCTTTATACAGTAAAATATAACATGAACATAATCGGATCAGCATTATTCGCCGCAATTTGTCGATAGTCTTTTGTTTTCGACAGGTGAAGTTTTCATACATACCAAGGTATACAGTATGCGTCATAAGTGCACTATCAGTTTGCTACAATAATACTATAAACAAATATTGGACTAACGACCTTCTTCTAATAGACGTTACACACAAACATAAATACTTGAATTAAAAGTACTCAGTGTGATTATTATTTTCAACATGTTAGCTACATAAACCGACGACGCGCGACGTGGGTTCGATCCACAGGTTACGTTGTTTTAATGTTCAAATAGTGCTGCACAAGATTGTAAACGTTACGGTGTCTGTGTACTTTTGAACGTTGATTGTACATACGTGGTGCATGCATTCTTAGGCATGTGCTGGGTCGGCGGGGCGTAGCCAATATAATATCTTATAGAACTTATGAGCTGGGTTGAGTCATTGTTTGGAATGAGACGTTACTAGGCGGAAGGCAAGACCTAATCTTACTGCTATAGTTACCGAAAGAAAATGTACTATCCTGTGTATATTAATCGTACAAACCGCTCACGTGCAACGTTCCAATATTTCAACGGGTAGGATGTAAACATTTCTAGTTATTGGACGTGGTTGAAAGCGTGCCAAGTTATCGCGTGGTCCGGGAGCTTCCTTCGGAACCGCATTAATCGAAAATTTAACGAGATCACGTGTGGAGTGCTTGTATCATTAAAAGTTGGTGATATTTTGAACATATATTTTGTTCTGGATAAACGAGAAATAAATCTTGAAATTGTAACCTTTTCAGTCAGGTTCAGAGTCAGTTGCCCCCTCCCTATAATAAATATCAGTGTTTAAATAAATAAAAATGGCTGACTTAAGGGGGCCAGTCCGTTTTAGTGCAATACCTTTCTGAGTTTGGTATGAAATTTTCCATAATTTGGTATAATAATATTTGCATGAGATCACATTGAAACGTCTGAAAAACTAAGTTAGGTTATATACCCATGAGAAGAAGGCACAATAAACTCATGAGCTGTTTTTGAGATCATGCTCATTAAGTCGAGTTAGTTACACTATTTTTAAATGAGTTCAAATTCACCATGCAGATGGCTGAAGACCTGGATATTCCTACGGGATCGGAATTTGCTCGGATGAAACCTCGGAACGCAGCTAGTATATTATTTTACTAGAATGAGTAGGCAAGTACTACACTCGCCACTTTATATAAATCCTACACTTTTAAACAGAATGAACGTACCTACTATAACACAAACCTCTTCAAAGAAAACTAGTGTAAAAATAAAAAGGGCAAACTGCATTGAAACACTTTGTTTCGAGGGTTAGAAAGTTTTCAATCGCTTCCAACCCCGTTCTAAGGCGCAAGTTTATTCTTTGAAACTTGTTTGTCTTTCGTTTTGGTTAACAAATATAAAAAGGTTTATGAACAAAGCTTTTGATAATTGTTGGAGTGGAAATAAAATCTCACGCGAGAGTAGTAGTTGGTAATAGGTGTGCTTCCAATTAGGGGTTTAACCTTCGTTAAAGATAATACTTTTCTTATGATTTAAATAAGTCTGCACAGATAGAAATTATATCTTTATTTAAAACGTAAATATATCTTGAAGCGTATTTTTTAAAGCAATTATTATATATCTTATCCAAAAATACTTTACTTGGTTCTAATTACAAATCCGCATTGTTTAAAAAAAATTAATTTCTTTTTAGGAATTTCAAAAACAATTAGTACAAAAAATACAGTTTTAAACTGAAAATGACTTTCTTTAATCTACTGCCTATAATTCTTAACATTAAAGTGAACATTCTTAACAATACGTATTTCAATCAAATAATTTTAATTTTGAACGACACATTACCGCATATTTAATTTAATAAATACCTGTCGTCTTTGATAAAGAACGTTGAGTTTCTCTGACCAAAACATTATTTTTAATTTAAAATTCTTGAGTCTTCATTCAAATTTTTTGATTCTAGAATCTAAATGCAACCTTGTCTTTTGCGTCAAGAATTGTTCATTCTTGTTCTAAAACTGATTTTGTGATTATATTTTCAATTAAATATGACCCTGAAATATATTTTGTATCAAGATTCAATGACTCTTGAATAGAAATTTAAGTTTATAAAATAAATCTTGAAATATTTCAGTGTTACCAGTATAATAGCTCCCCCTGAACCTATGGTAAATTTAATAATTAATAATATTACCGTATTAACAATTTATAAAAAATTTTTTTTCGTAATTATTAACAATTTTGACGCTAGAAACGCCGTCCAGTGTTGCTAAAGCCGCGTGACGCCCAGCCTTAACAAACTTATAAGTGACATTTGTAATAAATATGTCGCATAAACAGTTCTAAATATATTTTTGAAAATAAGAAAAGAAAAGAAAAGGACGGGTATAATCCTTTTAACACCGTTTTAGTTAGACGTATTTACCGAATAAATAAAAAATCATGCGAGGAACGCAGCCAAACGTGCGATCAGTGTACCTATTATGTCTATTCTGCCTTTTTAAGAAGATTAAACGACATTACCCTACCAAATTAAGAATACACGGGTCGCAGGTTTAGTTGCGTTCCTGGAGTATTTTTTTACAAAGTCGGTTGATATGTCAAACTAAAACAGTACTAAAATGATTGTTCCCGTCCTTTTCTTATTGAAATTGAAAAAAGAGAGGTACTAGACCAAAAAATAGTTAAGTTCATTGCATATAATATATCGAATAAGCACCAATAGTCAACTCACAATAGTTTAAAGTCGGTTTTACACTACATCGTGGACAGCACTACATCATATCTTTGATCATTTCAATTTTTATATAATGTAATATCATTGAATCATATAAATAAACTAGTACGGTGGGTGGTGCGCTCGCTGCTGAAGCTGACCGCCAAACTTTGCGTAAAATACTTTCTAAGATCTTTTGGTTGAGTGGGATTTTAATATTTTTCTTAGGGAAAAAATTATTCACAAGGCGGCAACACTGATCACCACCGCTTGATTTGTGTAATGTGTCGCACGCGATAAATGGTTTATCTATGCGCACGCGTTTTAAGGTTTTATACAAGTGGTTTTCCTATTTTCTTTAATGTTACAACGTCCTTGATCTAAGGATTATATTATTCTCATTGTGACTTGAGTGGATAAGAACTCCAATCCAATGGACAAGTGGACATTACTCGAGTCTTGGTGTGTTCCCAGAGAAGTTATTTAAAAATTTCGCGGTAAGTCCACTAAACGACATGTATATTTGCTTATTTTATCTAGATATTTGTTAAACCCAGTTAATTTTTTGTATATAAATAAGGTTGGAGAGATCTATCCAAAAAAGGTACGTTGTAGGTAGATAGTACCTACGTTGCCGGTTGGAGTGCACCCCAACCGCAGCCGTCATAATATGCATTCCCCAACTTAGATGTGACCTTCTGTAAGTGCTTACTTCTGTATGGATCCCATAGATCAAGCCAAGCCGACGCTGTCTTTTGCCATTGTTATAAGGTTCATGCTGATGCGTTAGTTTATTTCGATAAATCTGTGGCCTACGATGTAAACTAATTTGAATTTTGACAAAAGTATAATATTATCTTTGTTCTTTCAGATTAATTTGGATTTCGAAAAATTATATACACAACAGTCATTAAACTTTTACAAAAATTGGCAACGCTTTTTTGGGAAGCTGTTAAAGCTAAAGGAACCCGAAATATCAAATGAAAATGCACTACAAATATTAAATGCTGTCACAGACAATGGTAAGATAATAATATTTAAACAGTGGATGAACACCTGCTGGTATAATTTGACTTTGTTTGTGTTTTAAGACTAGCAGTTATGCTATACTTTTATATTTTTCAGACAAAAAAAATACCACTTCAAGTGACCTTGTTCGGATATTTGGCCCCACCCAAAAAAAGATTATCAAGAAAAATAAAATTTTCATCTTCGGAGGCTATTCAAGGATTAATTGTTCAAACACATGTAAGTAATACTTTTGCCAATTTAGTAAACAAAACTACTATTGTATAGATGATAATATATTCTATAAAATAGTATAAAATAGACGATCTATACAATAGTAGTGTTGTTAGACGACCTCTGTGGCGCGCGTCCGGCGAACACCTGGCGACACAGAAGGTTGCGGGTTCGATTCCCGCCGTCAACAAATGTTTGTGATGGTCTGGGTGGTTTGTCTATGTATAATATTTATTTACAAAAAAAAGGTATATAAGTATTACATCCGTTGTCGGGCTACCATAACACAAGCCTAGTAGCTTACCTTGGGGCCAGATGGCGATGTGTAAATTGTCCCGCAATATTTATTTATTTATTGTAGCTCCAAAAGCACTTGTGACACGAGCAACCAAGTTTTCTTAGCTATGTTTTAAAAAAAAACAGCCAGCTGTTCTGAAATTAGCTTTCTAGTAAAATAGTGGAAAGGATTCTGCTTCCATTGCACCTTTCCATATGTTGTTGGTTTGCAGTACATCCTGTAGAATTATCTGTTTTTTCGAAAGTTGATACAATTATTAATTTAAGTTATATTTCTTTAAAAAACAATTTCATATTTTTAGTAAGTTGTATTTTTTTGCAATTATTCATAGTTTTTTTTTTCAGGATGCAGGAGATGTTGACAATGTAATCCAGAAACAAAATCAGCTGTTTTTTTTAAATAAATGACATTACTACTTGGAAATATCAATAAAAGTTAAAAAATACGTAAAATCATAAGGTTAATGACCTCACCGTGTCAGTAACAGCTGATTTTCGAATCAACATAACCTCAAAATTTTCGATTATTTTTTTCGAATTTCCAAAAGTCGTAGAACAAAAGTAGCTGGTCTCAATGATATGAACCACCCTGCAAGACAGCGTGCGCATTTTTCAAATAACCTTGTATATAATGTTATAGATGACGTAAAGTACGAATTTCAAAGCGCAGCAAAAGCGTTTTTATGGTGTCATTTACTTTGTTAAAAGTTACTGTCAGTAAAAACTGTTTTTTTTTTTGTTTTTATAGTGTCGTTTTCTTTGTATTATTATTTAAGCAACTGTCAGTAGTGACTGATAAATTTGTTTTTATGTTGTCATTTTCATTGCTATAGTAGATAAGTAAGTACTTAACTGAAAATGTTTGTTTTCAAAATTTCATTTTCTTTGTAATGTTTATTTTTATGTCTCTTTGTTAAGTAAGTAACTAAGTAAGTCAGTAGTAACTGATAGTATTTATGGTGTAATGTTTTCGTCTTTAGGCTAAGAAAAAAATGGTGTCAAACATCTAACGTGAGCATATTTAAAATAAAGAACTAATTGAATCTACTTTTTGACTTTTTACTAAGAAATATGAAATTAACCTTTAATCATTTGTTACTTGATAAGTGAAAGATTCTGCGTTTGCTTATTTATTCTATGTACTTTTTGTAATATAATATTGTTATAGGTTCCTGTACTGTGTGAATCAAATGCTAGTTAAGAAAAGTGTTGCTATTTTCAGATAGACCAATAGTATGTTTGATATCTTTTTATTTATGGTTAAATTTCAGCAGCGTTGGTGTCATTTTCAGAAATAAATTCATGCAAATATAAATCATTTTATGAATATTTCCTAAACCACGGCAATATGAAACAATACAAAATAATGATATACCTTGTTGGTACTAAAATAATGGTTTGTTTCATTTTGACGTGGTTACGGAATATTTATGAAAGAATTTATGTTTGCTATGAATTTATTTAAGTGGCGCCACTGCTGGTGACGTTTAACCCTAAATTAAAAAAATATTTCAATCAAAGCATTGTAATTTTCAATTGAAATAACAGAATCTTTTATATCAAGTAACTATTACTCTTAATACAAAGAATTTAAAGAGCTTGGCTTAAATAATAAAAAATTCCAAAAAAGTAATATCCAAATGTTAGAATGAATTAGCCACATATTTAAGTCAAGAAATGAGATTAATGCTGTCAAGTACTGTATATTTGGTCGCAAAATCATCGAGATCTTAGAATAAACACTTAAACATTAAATCAAGAAAGATCATTTCCTAATCAAGAAATAAGAAGTTTTGTTGCAAGAATGTGACCTCTCTCTATCTAAAGTTTTTCAAGCTAAGAATGAAAATAAGTAAGATCAAGAGTCAATAAATTTTATCTTGAAAACGGTACTAATTAAATGCAAATATTATTATTTTTAAACCAAAACGGTTGCGCTCTTGGATTCAATAATTATTTTTTTAAAAAGAGAGTTAACACGCTTTTGTCTCAAATACTATATTGGTTCATTTAAACAATATACTTTGAAACATTTTATATCTTACTCCGAGTATTTTCTATTTTCCTTATATAGGAAACAGGAAATATCTTGACTCAAGTAAATTTATTTGACTGGAGAACTTTTTTCTTTCTGTGTGGTGTATAAGGTGCATGTAAACCCGGGCCGACTATACGTGAAGTTAAATATTCAACCGTTTGCTATCTTGACTGTTTGCTAATTGGACTGTTCGCGATAAGAAAATTATGTGAATTTAACCATTCGCGATATGGACCAATCGCTATTTCGATAGTTTGAGACATGAACCAATCGCTATTTTGATCGATCGCAATTTTGACGGTTTTTTCGTCATACTCAATGGTATTTATTATTATTAAGAGCCCACACACTGTCCCACTGCAGGGCAAAGGCCTCTCCACCTTCCTTCCATTGATCAAGATCTGTCATGTTTGCATACCAATAATTCCTATAGGAGTCAAAATCATCTCGCCATCGTCGCCTTGGTTTGCCGCGTAATCGTATTATCTTTATGACTTTATTTGCTTCATCACTTACACTTCATAATATTACTTAAACTTTCTACAGTAAATTACACTTTCGCTAAACCCAACACTTTATGAAAAGAGAAAAGATATAACAAAAATTGTAACGTTTATGTGGAGATCATAACCGCAATGGCGTTGTTTATATCATTTAGAGAAACGAGTGGTATTTACAGGTAATATGAAAGTCATTACAAGGACTAAGGGGACGGTTATGTCGAAGATGCATTGCACATCGACATCGCACAAGTATTTTTTTCAAGGAAAAATGCATCTAGCCGCCATACTCAATTTAAAAAAAAAACAATTGCTTTTTTAGTAAAATTGCTCAGTGGACGCTTACCCTCTGTTAAGGTAACACAATGAAATCGCACAAGTAAATACGAAGCAGTGGAACGACAGCAAGATAGGGCTCAGTGACCTTGATTAGAACCAATCAAGATAAAAACCAGAGCACAACTTCATCAATAATTTGCAGTGATGCATCTTTCATGCGCGTAATTTTCATAGATTTTACATTAAGGTGACATCGATGAGTGACGTGCTATGTGTGATGTACGATGCATCTTCGGCATCTGTACCTTACGCCGACATAACCGTTCCGCATAGAGACCGCACTTGCCCAGCTCATCAAAATGTCACAAAATGAATGACAAACGAAGATTGACAAATTGCGATGAGAAACTGAGTAATGGATACTAACGATCTCAGTAGGGAAAATAATAATAAATTTCAGGTTTAATCAGACACAATTTTTAAGGCTTAAAATCGCTAAGCTAACAAAGAAACTCAACGTGATCAAGCGCGGAGAGGAGGGCTTCATTCACAGCACAACAAAAAAATATTTACCTATCTTAATTATGATAGCGCAAAAGAAGGGTGGGATTATCAGTTTCTTATCGGTCAATGTACCAGAACTGCAGTTGAGATACGTAATAAAGGACAATGCCCTTAAAAAACAATAACAGCTAGCTATATTTAAAGTAATTTATAGAGGAAAATTGTATCTATAGATAGATAAACACTTAATTTGTTCAACACACAAACCATTGAAATATATTAAAAAGAACGGCTCATTCGCAAAATGCCCACTTTGCAAAATGTCGCCTTGTTGCAAAATGTCTCTTTCTCATAATGTCGCTTTCGCACAATGTCTCTTTCGCAAAATGTCGTTTTTTTTTACAAAAAATACATTTAACATAGTTAGAGTTAACAAAATTGTTGAATTATGCGAAAGTGACATTATGGGAAATAGACATTTTACGACTAGGCGACATTTTGCGAAGTGGGCATTTTGCGCATGAGGCAAAAGAACGAGAAAGCTTATTGAATTGTACAAACAGGCGACCTTTAAAGCGACTTCTTCCAGGCAACCTTAGGATGGAGAAGGTCTGTTTAGCTTAACTGGTCGGTCGTATGGTGTAAGAAACAGATATATTGATAAATACCTACTTAAAATAGATATTATAAATGAAATACTTAAACGTAGATATCATTACATACACATAATAATATACCTACTCATGACTTCCAATTTCCAAACAATATTTGCAATCATCAAATTTTTAAATTGCATATAACACGGGAGTAAAACAAGAAACATATTTTTATTTACCTTACCATTAATAAAACATTGCTTCTTTATGTTAAGCACAAGAGAAACATTTTCTTACTAAGGTATGGCTAAATTAAGGTAATTTATAGCTTGTTTTTTCTATGGTAAAAAATGCCATGGTAATTTAGGTTAACCGTATTATTTTAAGCATTATTTTGATGAATAGCTTCATTACAAAGTATTTATGCTTTACAAACATTTAGTGGTATTTACAGCGCCAAAATGAGGTCAAAATAAATAAATATTTTTTGAATATTGTCTTCGAACAAACGAAATAGTTTTAAACTCATTTGCAATTGTAAAAATAGCTTTGTGGCAAAGTAAATCACTGGACATTATTAACGAACGACCCTTGGTCCAAAATCACGTCATTAAAATTTACTGAGCTAGGCTTTTCGGGAGCTATCAAGCACTAACAACCGCAAACTTTTGCCTAACAACTAACGTTAGAGCAGTAAGGGGCTGAAATTGCTTGACATCTGACATAAAAGTGCTTGCATAACGACAAAATTTTGAAGATGTTCTATTTTGGAATAGAAATTAGAAATATCGATCAAATTACGGGACAATAATTAAATTAGTAAAACTTTACGCCCTTAAAAACATCTTAAAACCTTCTTTAGTTCAAATGTATTTTGACACTTTCGCTCACCTGTCATCTGTAGAAGTGCGAAAGTGACAAAAGAGATTTTAACGATTTAGGTGGAAGATGTCAGAAACGAAGAAAGTCAATTTAGATTTTAGGTCAAAATCTGAAAAGGTGTGTTTCTTATTTGTTCGGCTTCTGAGTAGGTCAGATAATTAGATTGCCAGAATCTCAGCATCCCTAATGTTGACTACACCAGATTCTTATTTGACTAGACTATATTTAGACCATAGCCTGAGTAGGACATAAATTCAGTACAGTCGAAAGGAAAACAACAACGTCAGTTTAAACGAAATCATTTTTTTTAACAAATACGACACTCTTATTTATGGACTTTTAACATCTTCTAATAATTAAATTAAATAGGGAAAAATTAAATTAATTTTTATTTTTATAAAAAATAAAGATAAATGTTACCGTTTGGCTGAAAAACGCAAGAAACCCATTTTTCAACCCTTAATAAGTTTTGTAGTACATATCGGATCAATAAGGAATTTTCACATTTTATGTATTATGGTGTTCCGGACATTCGTACAAATTTTCAGCGCAAAATTGACTGGACAATAATCTGCTTAAGACTGTTTTAAATCAAATGTTTATGAATAAGGGGTTAGTATCTAATATTCAACAAAGTTGTCGCTAATTTAAATCTTAATGACAAATGGTACTACATTTATACAAATGTACCTAATTTTTGATGTTTTAACAGTTGTTTTTCGATTTATTTTGTTTAATTGTCTAGAGAAAATCAATATCAATAAAATTGTTTACGTGAGGGAAAGATCACACTAAACTAAAGCTAGGTATATAAAAATTTCTCAATTACGAGAAATCTACACAGCGTGGTTTCGTTAAGACCAGTGTGAGGCTGTAAATTTCCATACAAAAAGCGGTAACGTTTTCCCCCCATAAACGAAGTCCGATTTTTATAATTTTTGAAAAATGTTCTAAATCTAATGGAAAACTAGGTTTAACCGTTTTTATTTTAAAGAAATATTGCCTAAGATAAAAGTTATTAGTATCTGAATATCTATATTTTTTACATAAAAACTTCATCGAGCGTTTCAATTGTTTTTTAATAGACTAAACTGAATTACCAAAAAAGAAAAACGTATAAACCTAGAATAAGATGCAGTGAATTAAATGAGACCAAATTTATTTCATTTTGTAAGGGATAGAGGGGGTAAAAACGTTACAGCCCGCAACATTATTTGAAAGAAAAATGAAGGCAATTACGTTCGAACTTAAACTCTCTCTATCGCACGATACGGGTCATTTTTGAAAATACCTACTCGCGCCGCGTATCAAAAACTCATGATTCTCTTAAGGATTGTCGCTGGTTTTCGAGAAACTACAGGAAGGTTTTACCTAAGCAAGAGCCCTATAAGCTTTATGGCTTAACTTAAGACATACCAAATTAAGCTGACGTAATCTGACCTTCACCTACCGAAGCAACATGACGGAAATAATTGCGTGAACGTGACCACATTGAGGCGAAGATACGGATTTATGATACATGTACTTCGTTTTACACCGTCGACTTGAAATTTATTATTGGACTAGCTGCGCCCAGCGGGTTCACCCGCGTTAGTCCTGATCCTGTGGGAATATCAAAATAAAAAGTAGCATATAACCTTCCTTAATAAATGGAAATATTTTTTCAATTCGAATCAGTATGTTCCTGAGATTAGCGCGTTTTACAAAAAAACTCTTGAGCTTTATTATACAAATAATGGAATTTTTCCTCTTTATAATATTAGTAAGATAAGATAGATGGAGTCAAATCAAATCTCTTTATTCATTTGGAATCATACAAATTGCATAACATCACTTTGATGCGTCTTAAAAATTAAGTTAGCGTAAATAAGTAAGCGTTAAGTAAGCGCCCACCAATGAGAAGAAGGCACAAGAAACTCATGGGGTTTTTTCTTTAGATAATCATAAGGAATAAAGACTAATTTCGGCAACGGACACTTTCGCACCCATCGTCTGTTTTGTAGATTTACGCATCTATTTTTTTGCACTGGTCAGGATAATGCGTATGTCCAACGCATTATCTGACCAGTGCCAGAAGATACGATCAGTCATAATATTATTATGAGCACATAACATTATGGCAGTGTTTTATACAAAAACATTGTTTAAAATGTATGTCAATTTTAGTTATATTCTCGCAAAATGGTAGCTTGTTATTTAAAAATAACCACTGAAATATTTGAGTTTATTCAGTAACGGTTCCGCGTTGTCGTTATCGTCATAACATTTTATGTCCATTATAAATTTGGGAATGGTGGTGTTTGGTATTTTCATAGGCCCGCAAAATGACTGCGGTCTTTGAAGACTGTTTTTTTGGACATTTCCAACAAATATTTGTTGGGAAGACCTCGCAAATCACCGACTTTCTATCGGCTGAACAATAATAAACATAAATTTACAGCTAGTTTTTTTGATCGAATTGGCTCCGAAACTATTGTACAAATTTTGATGAAATTTGTTAAGAACATTGATTACTTGACACCTTTGCTACTTTTTATCTAGATATTCCCACGGGATCAGAACTTACCCGGTTGAAACCACATGTTAAGTATGTAATACATACAATAAATAAGGTGATGGCAATTCGATTATATTACCTTGAAATATAACTATTATCGATTAAAGTCCATATAAAGTTATGGTAGGTATATATAGATATCTATTTTATTTTATTGTTACCAAGATATTATGTAGTTATGTTGTATAAACAATCATTACCTGAAACAAAACAGACAATCGATTAGTTATTTTCTTTTAAATAAAATAAATTAAGCAGTAAAGATTTAACAGTAAGCTTAAACGTATGTAATTTATTGAACCTCAATACAACCTTGTTTATTTCAACCTTAAAGATTGCTCAACTTTATTTGCAATAGCTTTGGAAAGAGAAAAAAAATTGCTTCTATCAATCGGGTATTACTTATAGTTACATTTTAATGATTTTTAATAGTTACTTAGGTAGATACATTTTAATGATTTTTTATAGTTACTTAGATAGATACATTTTAATGATTTTTAAACTAGGATTGAATTTGCAAAATAATTAGATTATATGTTGTTCCCACAAAACTACAACCTTGGAGTCTTCAAGTCTAGAGTGAATAGGTACCTTCTAGGCGAGCATGATACATCTTCGACCTCATCTTCGCGACACCATCAAGTGAGATGAGGTCAATGCAAGCCTATTTTGTTAAAAAAAAATCTAATTAGAAATATTCCAATTTAATGGATGAATAAATAGTATTATTTTTTATTATTTAGAATTTTTTTACGCGTTTCTAGCACCTTTATCGATTTGTGTTTCGTTTTTTTTGTTTTTAATAATAAGTAGTTTTTTAACCGACTCAAAAAAGGAGGTTCTGAATTCGAGTGTATACCTACCTTCCAATATTTTTTATTTAATAATTTCCAAGAATGGCATAATAAAGTTAGTACGGTAAGTACGACTTAAGCTTAAAACACAGTCCCCCTTATTCCAAAACGAGGTTTAAGGATAGTCCGAGATGTGGATTTAAACCTTAGATTTAGACACAGATTTACTCGTGAACTATAGTCTAAACACTATCCCTTTAGATTATATAGGGAACTATAGTCTAAACACAATCCCTATCAATTATTTAGGGATAGTGTTTAGACTATAGTTCACGAGTAAATCTGTGTCTAAATCTAAGGTTTAAATCCACATCTTGGACTATCCTTAAACCTCGTTTTGGAATAAGGGGGTTTATGTTAATTTCCAATAATCCTCACACACTTTAACAGCTATTATTTTCTACTGGCAATAAAAAAACTCCTCCCATCTAATTCAATAACACTAAATAATTCAAGAAATAAGTTCCTTTATTAAAAGCCACATGTGATAGTTCACAGCAAGTTCTCACACTTATATAACTTATCCATTATCTATCCCATCGTCACGTCCTACTTTCGACATAAAAATAAACATGTGTAAATGTTACCATAAACAATATAGGACAGTTTGTAAAACGTTGGTTCTACCTTCTACCATTATTTCTCACTCGAAACCTCAGAATGTTCAACTTATATCAAACTTTTATTCGTTGAGGTCTTCTTTTTCCTTTTTCTCCCTTTTTTCATAATAGAAATGTACAATATTCATAATGTCTAATTTTAGTCTTGCCCTCATTCACATTTGAAAGCCAACAAATGAAGAATCATTTAAATCAATTATCGGCATTCTGCGTTCGACCTAAAAATATTTAAAAAGTTGATATTTTATTGACTCTACTACTCCAACTACTATGCTACTGTCACTCCTACTCTCCACTTTTCACACTCTTTCTCAATTTCTTTTCACTCTTTACTTCTACTCCACTTCTTACATTATCTCTCACTCTTCACTCCTACTGTTTTGACTCTACTACTCTAGTTTCTCTAGAAAAAGAAAATAGTGAATAAATAAAAGCCAATTTTAAAGTGAAACATCTTAAAGTCTTAGCGGTTAACCAAGAGTTATATCTGCTTAATATTCTAATCCGAATTTTCTCACATAAAATGTCAGTCGTCTAAAACCAGCTAAGTAATGTTTCTAATAGTAGAGGATCCGTTGCGAAAGTGTACTCAAACAATGAGATCTCGATGCTCGAAGATGCATGACGAAAGCGGCCACATCTGTACCCATATTATGTTTTATAACAAACAGTAAACGCCTTATTGCACGAGCCGTTTACTATCGCATTAGTGGCAATTGTCAGTACGCGGAAGCTGTGATCTTGTTTGATTTATATGGCGAATAAAATTGGTGAAATGTGGGCTAGGATTTTGTTAATTTTAAATTTTACACAGTAGCGTTTCGGGAGCTATCGATATACTAACCTATCTAATTTAAGAAACAAATTCTGACAGACCATTTTTAGAGATGAATTCAGTCTTTTTTATGAAGGATGAGTTTGGACTAAACAATAAAAAATAGTTCGGAAGCTGAACAAAATTATATTACTAACCTAAAAAAAAAATGATAAGGTTTTGGTAAAAACATGAGGGAAACCTTTAATTGTTTAGCAATAGAATTAAAAGAACAATCATACACCAAACTATCTACGAAAACTTAAGATTAATAATCCAATAATACTGTTTCCAACTGACAAAACTATAGATACCTATGGTAAGCTGTTATTTATAACTTGGTTTTGCCTTAGTATTGCATTGCTACCTACCATTAGTTTGATCTAGGAAATATGTCGAATGGTTCAAAGTGTCCAAACAAAGCACCGGCCCACCGATAGTCTAAATAGCCATTAGCTAAATATCACGAAAAGGCAATTCTAAAAAAAAACACCATTAAAATACAGTCTGACATTTAAACCTACTTCGTATTTCATTTTAACCTATTGCAAGTGAATAGGAAGTAGTAGGTAAATAGGGTTTTCACACTAAGCTTTCAAGTTCCCACCAGTAAATAGGCAGATTGTAGGTTTTAATAGTACATTGTTATCCTAGGTGTGAAAGTCACTCACTACAAGTCTTGAGACGGAGTTTGGCGCCCGAGCGTAGCGAGGGCGCTAATAGTTCGAGGGACTTAATGAGTCTTTCACCCGAGGTAAACACTGTGCTTTTCATTACGAATAATACATAAAATTCTTCCTAACAACGAGAATGAATGAGAGACTTCATACTACCTGATCCTCTTACAAGGTTGGGACCAAAGAGGTTGTATACATGTAGTGTTATTCTTTGGTGTTACTTAAAGCAAGGAGGTTAGGTTATGAAGTTCCTAATGTAAAATGATACTGATACTGGCTATATACACATTGCACGAGTCGTGCGAAGCCTTAATTTGACATGACAGCTGTCAGTGAAAGCGATTTTCCCTAGGGCTGGAAATTTTATTTTCTACACGCTCTTCACGCATCTTTAGACCGACTTTCGGAGTATGAGTAATGAAAAATGGATTTATTGCAGGCACACATTACCCAATACAAAAAAAGACATATAGATACAAATAAAAACTTAGAGATAAATAAATACAAGATAAAAATTATTTAATACTTGGTTTAGTTTAGTTTTACGGGGTTGTTTCCGCACTTAGCCTCTTCAATTTGGCCATTGTGCGTTATTAAATATTAATATTAAGTCTTTCAATAGGTATTTCTATACCTAAAGCCTAAATTAATAAATAAATAAATTATTCTGATTCATCTCCAAAATTAATGTTTATTATTTTATTTGTTTCTTGTTACGAAATATTATGGTTACAGGACATAACTGTCGAAAATGTAAATGTTTAGTATGGCAACACTGATTTTTATTTGTCTATTTCGTACTAGGAATAATTATTATTGTTCTGTGATTAAGTATTTTCTTTAAAATAAGTGGTTTTCTCAATACGCGTTTCAATAAAACCAGATAATAGTAGAAGACAACATTAACAGAAATAATAAGTACGCAAATAAACAATTGGACATCGAAAAAATACAAATCAATATCGGAAAACTATCAATGAAAAAATCCCCAGAATAAATATTTTGGTAGACATAGTGGAAAAATAAACTTAAGACAGACTATAGAAAAACCAAAACCAATAAAATGGGAGATTAATCTGACTGCTTATTTAGCCTATTATTTTCTAAATATTTTGTTCGATACATATTTTCTAATACTTTATAAATATTATTGACATTCCGTCCGTTTTTTTGGCACTAATAAAAAACAGACAGACAGTGTAGTTAGAACATAAGCCAGTTTCTCGGGTCCCATATCTTTCTAATTTTATGAGAAGCTCTACTTCAATCTCTGAAAGCTAGCAAGTAGCAACCCTAACTCAAGCGCACCCCATCGCACTTTTATTAGCATTAGCTGACTAGGCGTGTTCGAAGTTCGAATACTTCAGAAAACTGGGCCTTACATACCTTCTCGCTTGCACTAGTACAGAGTAAAAAAGATAGCCAATAAGAGTCCTTGTAAACTATAGATCTTCTATCGGCCGATGGTTTCGTATAGATGAAGCGGGCGATAAATTTTATGTACGATTGCCTTAAATTGTGAGGTATAATTCGACAGAAAGTCTCAAGTCTGCAGGGGCTCAGTAGGAAATCTTTTTGATCGAACTCAGGGATGCAATTCCTTAGAGGCATGACTCATATTTGAGATTGATACGAATCGAAAGTTCGGATGAATAATAGAACAACCAACCAATTCGATAGATGAATTTTATTCGGACAATCGAATCTGAAGTAGGTAGAAAACAAGTTGGCAAAAAAGAAAAAGAAAAGTAAAAGAAAATTAGGTAAGTCTTCGGTAGTAAGTAACTTAAAAGTAACTTCGTTTATTTTAAAGAGTTTTTTTTTTTTCAATTTTAAGCAAAAGTTTCAAATCGCTTGAGTTTTGAGTACTAAAACTATAAAATTATGTGAAATTGAAAATATGTAAGAATAAAATGATTAAGAACTATTAAATAAAAGACCTAACCAATTTATATTTATTTTAATATAAGTACCTATCAAGATAACACAATAAAATGAATGATTATTTCAATATTTCATAAACTGTCAAACGTTTCATTAAAAATAAAATATAAACGCAAATATTACGTACTTTCGTAAAGTTCATTGAAAGTTCAATGTTCTGATACTTGGTAGATATACCTAGAGTTTTTGGAGGACAAGCTTTTATTATCAAAGTAGGTTTTGAGACGTCTTTGTCCTCTTATGAATGCATTCATCTTCATTTTTTACTAAATTAATTCATTACTTTGCGAATGCTACTTTGGGCTTATCAAAAGGCAATTATAAAAATAGTTAATTTAAATCCATTAAAAGTAACAACACTTGATGGCAACAAAAGAAACAGAGATAGATAGAAACATTTTATATGTACAACACACAAAAACTTAAATGAAAAGCCTAATAACTAAAACATTGTACAAAGAAGCGACCATATTAAAGCGATTTCTTTCAGGCAACCTTAGGATGGACGAGTCTGTTTAGCTAAAGACTTAATCTTAATCTTAAATCTTAAGCGAAAAAATCGTGTACTTTGATTTAATTTCTAAAATCGCTAATAATGTATGGTGCAAGATAATTGACTGATGGTGATGATAGTCTGAAGAATGCAAAGAAAATTCAAGTGATTCCCAACAAAACATAAACATCGAATGTCGATGTCGTAAAACAAAGTGCAAAAAGTAGACGCATATTTCCCACAACTATGACAAAAGCGATTTCGATCAACATAAATCAAAAGAAAAGTTATTTTAGAAAATTGAATCTCACGACTTTTTTACGGTGGCCGAGTAAAATGAAATTTCAATATTGAGATTCCAAACAGCGTAACAATGACATAAAATAACACATTAATAAAATTGTTTTGTTATGTTTCGTTTATAAAATAATAATATGGCAAAACTATAATTTTGTTATTATTTTTATATCAATTCCTTATAGCAAGAAATATTGTAGAACTGCAAAGTCGAGATTTTCATTTTTCAACCTTTATAGACAAATCTCGTAAGGAGAGCAAAAATTTCCTAAGTAATGCAAAATGCAAAGGTAAAATAACTAAACTTCAAATGACTAAAACGTAGAATTTCTTAAAAGCGGAACGACAAAGAATTGCAATGTCAAAAAGACCAGACAGAAAAAAAGGTTTCTTGAGGCAAGAAATAATCCTCTTCTTCTTTCTTGTACATAGCATCGAGAAATAACTGAATTAAACTGTTTTAAATTCATATTTATTTAATACGTACTTCATAGAATTCATATTCTTAATTATTAATTGCACAATTAGGAAGGGATCCCTAAGATACAACTCTTGGGGTATCTTGAGAACAATACCCCATATATCTTTGATCCTGAAACTAAAAAGTTTCATAATCAAAGATGTATGTACTGTATCATGTAATTATTTTTGTAAATAAACTATTTATTTAATAATAATTCCAAAGAGTTTAAACTATGTCTTCACTTCGTTGTTTATAACATCTTGTTCATTGTTCGCTAGCTCTAACAGCACCTTAACACTGACATTAACTAATTAGTTTTGCATGACTACAAGAGACGGTTTTCACTAAGAAAGCGTTTACGTACAAAGATTATTGTGAAGATAGCTTGATATATCTTTAAATATGTAAATTATGTGGGGAAAATGTTTCTGTTCTCATGTGCAGTGAACAGTGGAACACATGTTGTTAATGTCTCGGTTAAAGATATTAATATTTTATATTACAATTCAATTGTATTATTAGTTTATGTGTCCCATATCACGGGGCTATGAAGCCCCGGATCTTTGGAAAGCGTGCGAGGAACCGAAGGCCTAGAGGAGTAGAGGCCCTTTACAATAACAAGTTGTTTATCAAAGTACTAGCGATACATATAAACCTTCCTCTTGAATCACTCTATCTATTAAAAAAAACCGCATCAAAATCCGTTGCGTTGTTTTAAAGATTTAAGCATACAAAGGGATATAGGGACAGAAAAAGCGACTTTGTTTTATACTATGTAGTGATAGTGATAGTGATGATGTCGGCATGAAACCGACGATTATCCTTGTCTGCAGTATAAAATGCAGCCAAAGACAACGTCCGGTTTGGATAGAGGATAGAACTATTGATATACTACAGCTGGAGAGAACTATTTGTATTATAACAGCCTTCAATGTTTCATTGCAAGGCAAAGGCCTTTCTAGCTTTCTTCCATTGATGGCGATCTTTAGCTAGCACACCAATCATTCTTGACGACCTCTGTGACGCGTCGGGCGAACACCCGACTGCGACGCAGAAGGTTGCGGGTTCGATTCCCGCCGGGAACAAGTATTTATGCTGACCATAAATTCTTGTTTTTGGTTCTGGGTGTTTCCTATATGTATAATATGTATATATTTACAAAAAAAAAAAAAAGTACATAAGTAGTTTATCCGTTATCTGGCACCCATAACACAAGCATTAAGTTGCTTAGCTTGGGGCTGGATGGCGATGTGTAATATGTCCTGAAATATTTATTTTATTTTTTATTTATTTATTCTTATAATTTTACTCAAGTTGTTATTTAAAACAATCAAAGCTTTACTTGTAATATAAGTTTCTACGTCTAATTATGGTGTAACAAATCTATATTTTTTTCTCTTTTATATTTTAGAAGCACATAATATTGCTTCTAAAATCATAGTATGGAATCACTCTTTAATTAAAAAAAATATAGTTTTTTAGTTTATTTTGATATAAAATGTTAGAATTAATTTATACAGCTCGTCATACACTGACCTAATAAAACAACCAAACATTAAATCAAACCAGTAGCTAGCTCATACCATGTAAACTTATCAACAGCAAAGATTTGGAACGCAATGAAATGTAAAACTTAGTACGTAGGGAAAACTGTGCTAATCTTGATTGGACTATTAAATATTTCTTACGTAACTGGGTTAACAAGATCTTATGTAAAACATATAGCCTAGAATTTTTAACAACCGATTAAATATTCGCGATAAGACATTGAAAGGGACCAAGGTAACTTTAAACCAAAACACACTTAAAAAGTAAAACTCTACACATTAACACACAACATCACACTTACTTTGGTTAAACGGAGATTACAAATTCACAACATTCAAACTTTCATTTTTTAAGTATTAGACACAAATTTATTTTTTTAAGTGACATTTAGTTGACAAATTAGTCAGCCAATTAACACAACAATGAACCTAAATATTATAAGACCGTATTACTTGATTTGATGATTATTAATTGGATTTATTACACAGTTACGAGTACTGATTGGTAAATGTCTAGGTAATTTTAGACTTTGTTTAAGCACTTATCTCGTAAAGGTACCCTAGACCACTTTAGTGCAAATATCACTTTACAAAGCAAGACATCTTTAGGCAGACAAAGCAAACTTGAACTTGGCTTATGTTTCTTAACCTAACAGTGACTCTTCGTCTTGACTTGGCATTTCAGACCAAACAGTTGTGAAGTTTATATCTATATATATAAAATTCTCGTGTCACGGGGTTCGAACTTGAACTCCTCCGAAACGGCTCGACCGATTCTCATGAAATTTTGTGAGCATATTCAGTAGGTCTGAGAATCGGCCAACATCTATTTTTTTTGTTTTTTTTTTTTTGTAAATAGCAAAAAAACGTTTGCCGGGACAGCTAGTATTAATATAACTTATAACTTCATTGTTTTTGTGATACTAATCATTTAATTCACACCGATTTTAATATTTAGTAACGATTGTAGCTACTACAGTATCATCCACCAAAAACATCACTCATCATCAAACAATTGCATTTGGTTTGCCACAAGGCACTCTAATTGGGCCTGTATCTTATCTGACTGTAACAAAAGATTAAAGATATCAAATCACCCTTGAGTCTTTACAAATCATTTTCAGAAACGTTATCCGCCTATTAAATTACAAAATCCTCCTAACTTTTCCTTCAAGAATTGACCTCAAAGAAACTTAAAGGAATCAAAACTTACGAACAATAGCGGGACGTCAAAAGTTTTCTAACGCTTTCTCTTTGTGATGGTACAAAGGATCTGGAGCACAATCAGTTATATTGCTTTTAGTTTAAAGATTTTTTATGTGTTTTGAATTTGATTTTTTAAGATAATATGCCAAAATTTGGAGAATCCACATCAAAAATAACTACTCAAAATAGTAGATTAAGGTTTTCAGAATATTATAATCTATACAAATACTTAAAATTTAAAAAATCAACTGTCAAATTACAACATGAAAGTAAATTGATGTTTTGTCCTGATTCTATTAGGCCGAACATTTAGGTACCGTTTTCACTAATAAAAAAACGTGATACATTGAATCGTGAACGAGATAGACACGACTAAATATGTGCATAAATTCAGCATTGTACAACAATTCTTGCTATAGGTACATGGAACACGAAAATCGTGACGACCAATAAACGCTACTGAGTAGAACGTAATTCCGTTTACAATCTGTTGTGGTCCATTTCTCTTTATGCTGCGCCGATGAATAAATAAATAGCGGAAACGAATGTGTGAAGCATAAAATGCGGGTAAAAGCGCAACTTTTGTTCTTTCTATATAATGCATGGAATGTCTAGTTTTGATAAATTTTATTTATTTTGATACCGTGTTAAGGTGAAAGGGTACCTGCGCGCTCTCCATACAAACGTAGTCGACTGTTTCCTCCTTGGATAATGATCTAGCACAAATATTTTTGTGCCATAAAACCTATAACTGCCATGACTAAGCCCCTATGTTTTGGTTTTTTTTTATTATCATAGAAATTAAGATTAAAAAATTAAAAAATAAGTATAAAAAAAAAATAGGGGCATGATCATGGCAGTTATAAGTTTTATGCACCAAAAATATTTGCTCTAGTGTCATTATCCAGGGAGAAAACAGTCGACTACGTTTGTAATAGTTTGTATGGAAAGAGCCCTCGGTACCTTTCCTCTTAACGATAATATGCTGGGTTAAATATGCTCCACTTTAAAAATTTCAAAAGTCGTGGTGCATATTTTACCAATCGTATTATGAGTATGAAACTATCTAGTGCGGGGGCACTGGTTGGTGAGTGGTCCAATGGTTCAGTCCAAATAGTTAGACTATGGACGAATCGTAGTTAAACTATCTTTATTTATTTTTTTACTAGACTAGTCTACATAAGCCTAGTAATTAGGGTAGCAGTAATAATAAAACGAAATTCTTCCTATGAAATGATTATGATGAAACAAATCAATGGTAAACTCAATTATCAATAACTACATCATCAAGCCTCAGTCATCAATCATTCGTGTCAATGCTATCGAGCAACTGCCAGTTTTTACACCACGGTAGAAACGTTAACCTTTTTGTGTTGGATAAACTTGTGATACGCATGACCGACCCCGCACGTGAGAGAGTTATGAGACGGGAGTTTTCACAGAAAATACATTAAGAAGTTTTCTAGAAAATTCAGCAATTTTCTTTGTAAAAAATTAATTTATAAAGTTTATGACTAGAAAAAGATACCTATATTAACTACTAAAACTTAAATAACTATATACTAAAATGTACAATACGACCAAATATCTGGGCCAGAAACGCTTAGAAACACGTCAGTTAAATTGACGCAAAATTCCATTAACTATTGCCATGTTTCAATGAAAATCTGTGCCAATTGAACTGATAAAAAAAGAACTATGCTAAACTATATTTATTTTATTTTGTTTTTCCTTTGTATGTTTAATTTTAATAGTAGTTTGACTGTATCTTTTTGACCCAATAGAGATGTGAGAATAAAAACCAAATAAGCAATAGGTATGTACTTATTATTTTGATGCCAATCACCAACAGGTTAAATTAGTGACAATGCATTAAAGAAAAATGCACGATAAAAAAGACAACCTCTATTAAAACAAACCACTTTCTTAACGAAAGAGGTTATAAGTTTTTCCACGATTTCCCTAATCCTTGTTTACACAGCTCTATTTATATTTTCAATCCAGGAATTCGTCCAAAATGCCCAATAAATGCGTTATAGAGGAAACATAAACTATCAGGATGTCCCTACTATTAATAACGCCTTTGAGTTCCATAAGAACAACATTCAACAAAGAAGTGTTGAGAGAATCATTTACGCAACTTTAATAATGAGGTTATTCAAATTTATTAAATTAGAAAAATAACTTTGTTAAAATATTTATACGTCGTCGACTAACACCACTGTGATGTATGGAACTTATTATCTATACTAATCTATACTTGTATACTATTTTATATGTATAATGTTATAAAGCTGAAAAGTTTGTTTGTTTGATTCAACGCGCTAATCTCAGGAACTACTGGTTCGAATTAAAAAAAAAATCTTTTTGTGTTGGATAGTCCATTTGTCGAAGAACGCTATAGGCTATTTTATATTTCGATAGGTATTCCCATGAGATCGGGAATTACGCGGGTGAAACCGCGGAGCGCTGCTAGTATTTTTAGTAAAATGACTACCAACAAATTGTAACAGAATGACAAAGCTCTGATTGTTTCAACAACTTTGTTCCGAAAACCGATTTCTCAGAACGCAAAAATCAACGCATAGACGCAGTCAGCGACCGAGTTGACAACGACTAGGTAAAATACCACCAACTTAACTTCCCAAGTGGTTAAAATTGTAACTAAAAATTAACGAGATAATTTTTATCATTGCAAAGATGCTAGCGCCATCAGTAACTGAACAGATAACTCGGTTGGGCTGTAGAATACTTGTCAATGTGCCAAGTGTCGTACGAACTTTAAAGTTGGCAGTAAAATGCAATGTTTGGCCGTATTAACGAAATGCAGTTGTCATAATGCAGTCGCAAGTAATCTTTGAACTGGGTCGTGATATTAATATTTTAAACGCTGCTTAGCGGATTAATAGTTAAGACTTGGTTCGAATGTTCTGCCAGATAAAGTATAAAAACATTGCATTGCTAGGTGTTATTAGTAATTATTTGTGATATAAGTAAAATGACGATGTTATGCTGTCATTTCATTCACAAGTGCTCAGATAAATAATAATCTGGACAGAATTGGCATTTCACAAAGGCAAGTGACAATCGAAATAAACAAACATAAATCAATTCCTATTTACGGCAATTCAATATGAACAATAAACAATGATTAATCTGTTTTCGAATTAATTATAGCCATTACCTTTATCATTTATATTGTTCAATTCTATTTTTTCTGAATACATTACACGTATCTTGTAGTAAAATGACTAACTTCAAATATTTTTATTTTTATTTGTTGCAAAAAAGTTCTTTAAAGGTAGCCGATATCTTCATATGTGTTACAAGAATCTGATTAAGAAAAAGTAAGCCATAATGTATTTTAGTATTAATTTACTATAGCATCTATCATTTATTATTTACTAGCGACCCGCTCCGGCTTCGCACGGCTATATTATGCATGTATTATACATATAAGCCTTCCTCTTGAATCACTCTATCTATTAAAAAAAACCGCATCAAAATCCGTTGCGTAGTTTTAAAGATCTAAGCATACAAAAGGACATAGGGATATAGGGACGGAGAAAAGTGACTTTATTTTATACTATGTAGTGATATTGTTTTATTTAAATTTTTATTTCAACTTGGCTTGGCAAAATTAGCTGGATTTTATATGCCACGTCTAGACACTTATTATATTATCTAGTACAATAATTCCTTCATACTCGTAACTCTTGATATCACACATCTAAACGACGTCATCCAAAAGGATTTCCTTAAGAAAATCCCCCTTGTGCTAATACAATTTCATCTCAAATGTGTCAGACCTCGTCACAAATATGGTAATAAGACTAGGGTTGACACACGATTTGTCATAATCAGTTATGTGACAAAGAAAACACTGTTATCGCTATCATTTCCTTTATTCCAATGACAATAATTTTTATCATCTTATCTGTGCAATAATCAAGTCCACTTTCACGATTAAAACATAGATATGATAATATTAAGGGGGTCAATCGACTATAATATTAAATAATCATAACCTTGTAGTTTGTTAACCTCGACACGTTTGGAAATAACATGGTATTTAAGATTGCCTGTTCATTTCAATTAGTGTGAGTACGGGTAATAAATCAAAATGACAACCCTAATAATATCCGCTAGGAAAGTAATTGGAGTGCGAAATATCCGGGACTGCTAAGTTGTGATGCGATTTTTGCTACATCTCTTAACATAATTCATATCTAGAGCGTTTACTTTTTACAAATGTTCTGGTCATTAGGGGTACACGCAAACGTACACAAATACGTGAAGCGGCTCTTAATAGCGGTCTAAGGAGTCCTACTTATATTACCAGAAGTGCCTATAATAGTGCCAAGGTGTCCTTAACCTAATATTTTACATTTACCACATCAACCGCAAATGAGCGATATTGTTTCATTGCACGTGGATCAATAGTTACCTATACTAGTTATTGACGTTATTTGTGTAAGAAATTCTTTAAGAGTTATTTTAAAGGTACCTCTTTATGTGACCTAATAGCAGCGCTCTGTGCTTTATCTTCTTCTATATCTTCTTTACATAGTATAAAACAGAGTCGCTTTTTCTGTCTGTTCCTATGTATGCTTAGATCAACGGATTCAAGAGGAAGGTTTACATGTATAATGTACAGCCGTGCGAAGCCAGGGCGGGTCACTAGTACTTTATATAACAAATGATAATAAAGATTGTTTGGTTGATTTTGACTAATACCAAACTGCAATAACATTGTTTTTTTTAACATATTAGGTTAATATTAAGTTTTTATTAGGTATTATATTTAAAAAAACATCCTAAATAATAAACTTACTTTTTCATATTAAAATACTCTCAAATACATATTAATTTACAATGTATAATTAATACAACACGGCATGGAAAAGCATATTAATTAATATAACAAATACATTGTTATGATGTTTTTCAAGTTGCATTTAAGATAAATGGAATTATTAATTAATATGTTACCATATATTTTCCAATAATAAGTATATGAGTTGCAAATCATTATATTTAATTATGTGTTAGTATAAAATTTATCAAATTCTCCATGGCGTATCTGCCAACGGCGAAGAGCTTGGTTAGGTTTGATTTAAGGATCATAGAATCGTAGATGGCTGTCAAAACCGTGATAAGACCTGTCGTCATGTATAGATCGAAATGCTGGGCCGTGAAGAAGAAGGATGAGAGAAGATTGCATGTAGTTGAGATGGATGTGTAGAGAAACGGAGATGGATAAAATAAGGAACGAGTATTATAATAGAGGAACCCAAAAAGTGAGGGCCAGTTACTGAAATAGTAAAAGATGATGATGAGAGAGGAGATGCATGTCAGTACAAGAGTGATGAATTTGAATATAGAGGAATTGAGAGGAAGTGGACGACCTAAGAAAAGGCGGATAGGCTGCGTGAAACAATATTATACAATTTATAAATCCCTGATTGCGTTTAGAAATAGGTCCCAGAACTATGCAAAATAAATAAATATTGCAGGACATTCTATTTATTATTGATAACGATATGTTTAAAGACCTTGTTGATAAGATAATATTAAGCAACACTTCAAAACCACACTTAGCTTGCAATTTAATCTTAAGTCAACAAAATTCACATCCTGTAGACACTTGAGCACCAAAAATATATACCTACCTTTAACCAATGGCTACCTTGGCACAAAAATCACCCTTATAAAATTACCATAGTTAAATAAATAAATACATACCTAAATAAATACCTACTTACCTAAATATTATACGACACTACACACAGCGCCATCTTGCCAAAAGCTAAGCAACTTGGCTTGTGTTATGGTGGCCAGACAATGGATAGAATATTTATATACTTTTACTAGCGACCCGCTCCGGCTTCGCACGGCTATATTATGCATGTATTATACATATAAACCTTCCTCTTGAATCACTATATCTATTTAAAAAAACCGCATCAAAATCCGTTGCGTAGTTTTAAAGATCTAAGCATACAAAGGGACATAGGAATATAGGGACGGCAAAAAGTGACTTTATTTTATACTATGTAGTGATTTTGTAAATACATACCTAATGAACAAACAGAACATTCGAATATAATTATTTGTCTGAGGTGGGAATCAAATCCGTCGTCTTTCAAATGGTCGTCAAAATGTAAAAAAAGAATAAAATTAATTTCAAACTAACATTTTTACGCAAATCGCCTAATTCCATAAAAGTAACTTAAACAGGTGACAGGATCTTTATTAAAGTCGGACGGCAAATGTCCACGACCTAGACAGAATGGTTTTCTATTCATCGTCATTAATTTACATAACAACTGACTCATAGAACACGTCAGGACGAGAAACATAAAAATAACTGTTAAGAAGGAAAGTGACACAGAATGTCTCTGGTATGTAAACAAGAGAATACATACTTTTTATTAAAATCCGTGTCAATTGATATGTGCCAAAATATTTGGCCTAATATAGAATAAACAATTTGAGAGTAGGCGACCCCAATTTTAACTTCTAAACCCATACCATAAACAAGGTTAAAATTATTTTAAAATGGCTACATTAACGTGGCCTTAAAATCGTACATGGGTTTTAAAATTTCATGGATGGTATAATAACTGTTAAAATTGGTATTTAAAAAACAATAAAATATTTAATAGACAAAGCAATCATAAACAACATTGACAACACTGGTTATGCCAATAATCACATAATTGTTGATGTCGACGTTTATTACGAAATAGACAACAAACAACATTACCTAATTGGAGTCTTATTACTTCAATTAGTAAAAATACAATTGACTATGCAAAAATTTAAAAGAATGAAGGACTTTATAAATCAAATACGTTCTGCCCGCAGCTTCACTCACCATTACTTAGAGGTGGAATTGACCTCTAATTTTATATTTTCTAATAAATAGGTCAACGTTTGTTCACCTTTAAACCCGCAAAACCTCAATTTTTTATTAATATCCTAAAATCTAATTGAAATTTATGCACAGAAAACAAATGATACTATTCACGTTAGGGTCAAGAATCAGCCATGGATGCACAATTTACGCCAACACAAGAAACAAAGAATAGGTAAATTGATTTATGACTTTATCAACTAGCCTATGTAACTCGTCTAGACGAGTCATACAATATTCCTAGCATGATAGCATCATTAGTGACGCAATTTTCCAGGGCAGTTTAGTAAAAATTTGAAGATAATATGGTAATAATAAAGATTATGATAATAATAATAGCTTTAAAATACGAGGTACTGCGGCAACCGAAAGATAAGGTCAAGAGAAAGAAGACTCTCGAAGAAATGTTTTTTAAGTGACATTTTAAGTGAGAAATGCATTATTTGATTACGAATTGACTTACCTAAGGCTGGGGCTAAATAAGAATAATTACTTATTGTTATTAAACATAAAAAATATTACAAACCTAACAGATTAAAAAATGATGCTGAACTAAAAAAAATAATACATGAAACCCCAGAATTAAACCATATTCAGACATTTTAAGTTGATCAATTGTTACGAAACTAACTAGGGAGAAAGTTCTCACCTCTTTCTGTTCTGTAGGAGTGCTAGTTCTGACTCCTGTCAAGTCCTTCCACCGGAGCACCCCCATGACAGCGTGTCGCACCCACGACCCTCGTCTTCCCGTCCGTCCGTTAGAGAATTCATCCACTACACCACATAGAACAGAGTTCACCACCAGCTTCCCACTTCCATCTTTGTCGGTCTTCAGCGCCACCTCGCTGCTTATCGGTAATGACCTTCTCTCCCTCATAAAGAATTACGTTCCGAGAATCTCGTCTATTAGGTACAGCTGCCGATTCAACGCTTGCCGAAGTATCCACCGAATCTCATCATAACGCACGTACTATTAATCATCCTCAGATATCGAACTTCAAAGAGATAAATCTTCCGGTTAATCGTTTATTTTTATTAACGGGTCACCCAGCTGCGATCTTTCCCATAAAACGTTTCGAAGTTTTTCAATTACAAAAGAAAATATCTGGAGTTTTGGTATTTATTACGAGTATCAACAGTGGCAAGACTAATGGGTGAAGTTTAACTTAGTTAACTTTCACTCGTACGTCTTTGTTGCGCCTTCGATGTAGGTTAGGTTAAACTTCTTTCGTTGATTTATTTACTAAGAAGATGTCAACACAGTCGTGCACCGCTAAACTTAAGAGTTTAAACATACACTTAAATCACGACTATCAGTAACACTGCAGAAAATCCGGTCAGTCCATTATCATTAGTCAAAGCACTTCGAAAAACCCGCTCTAGTTCGAATATGAAACTGTCAAAACACGATCGAATTGTAACTATTTGAAATTCCGAGACACCAACGTCCGCGGCGGATTGTGTTCGAAAACCGAATGGAGCGGCGCGTGCCACATGCTCCACCGTCAGTTGCCGGGTAAGAAACCACTATCTCTTTCTTTCTTAAGGCGACATCACCAGGCCAAACAAGGACAAATATACATGGATGCCTTTTGCAAAGACAGGTGAATGTAACACCGCAGAACAACAAAAACTTTTCAAACGTTTCTACTGTGATTTTCTATTGTTTAAATGCGAAACTGAGATTGAAGTTTGATGATTGATCTTGACTTTAGTCAAGATCAATCATAGTTGGAAAATCTATTTGAAATGAACAATAACTTTCGAAAAGATGTTATTAATCCATCTACTTCTAGAGAAATCTTTAGTACAGAAATTAAAGCTTATCAAGAAAAAAAACTATAAGTACATACAGAAATAATAAGAAAAAGATTATAAATTTCTTATTTGCAAATTAGAAGAATAATAACATTCTAAAAACTTAACGAAATGCGACGCGACGAGACGACGAAATTGTTTTGTTTATTGTTAATGATACCAACTCATAATGGATTAAGATTGCTTAATTTGCATCAATTCCAAATTCAAATCGTTTATCAGTAAAATTAAAAACAACGAAAATACTGCCACAAAATTTAACAATACCTTTCGAGTGCGTGGGAATTTGAAAGTTGGAACATCCGGGTGTTCGAAAGTCGAATCCTTAGGGAACAAAGGCTGACAAAGGAACAGGCGCTAACGGACCTCCTTGCAGCTGCTTCAACTTGCTACAAAAACACACATGACTTTTTGCAAGCCTTCATTAGATCACATTTGGGCAGGTAAAATTGCAAAAGTAGTCTGTGAATTTAATTATCTTGCTTAAATATGTGAGCTAATCTAAGTTGGATTTCGATGAATTTCATACTTAAGTTTTTATCAAGATAACAATAAATGATTTAACATTTAGGTCAAACGACGATTATGGACTTATGTCGCACTTCTATTTGGAGCACAGACAGCTTACGGAATAGTTTTATCAAAACTTATTTAACAACTTGTTTGTACTTATAGAGATGAAAGTTTGTTTGTTTTTTTACACAATTAAATCCACGTAACACCAAATACAAATTTCATTTACAAATTGCACTTCCGTATCGCATAATTTTACTGTTTTAGTAACCACACATCGTTATTTCACATTCAAATTATCGTTTCCACCTTTTAAATTTAGAGCCTTCACAGAATACAGACACTCCATCGGTCGATTAGTAGTTTACAGCCGACAGCAAAGAAAAAAAAAATAAGTGATCGATTTCTTTTTAAATTAAACTTTCTTAGCCCTTTTTCTCCCTTTGATATGATTCGATTTCGGTCTGTGTTTGTCTAATTTGTTTATTATAAACTAGCGATGCGCAACGGCTTCGCACGGCTATATTATACATGTATAAACTATAATAAACATATAAACATTCTTCTTGAATCACTTTATCTATTAAAAAAAATCGCATCAAAATCCGTTGCGTAGTTTTAAAGATCTAAGCACACAAAGGGACATAGGGACGGCGAAAAGTGACTTTATTTTATACTATGTAGTGATTAGGCTTGTATTTCTTTATCTCCTTTATTTAAATGTTTAAAAGTTAACTTAAAATTTTAAATAAAAAAAACATGCAATTCTAGAATAAAAACTATTTAAGCGATTGGACATTAATAATTTTGTTGCAGTTTAAGGGACGAAACAGGTCAGGTATGACCCAAAACAAAGATTTCATTGAAAATATCTTTGCATTGCACAGAATCAACAGAATCGTTATTTCAAGGACTTCATCGGCAGTTTGTACGGGTTTTACATTTTACATCAGCGTGTGTTGGAGTCTCAAAATTCTTAAAGCACTTTGGCTAGGCTTAGATATTAGTGCCTACCTCGATAGGCAGGTCTACTGATATTCAAGCAAGTAGACGTGACTGATTTGACCAAGGAATCCTCGTGGGTTATAGTTTTGCATGCTCAAGATCACTTGTATTAGTGATGTACAGGTTATAATAACAAATCCTTTAATTTTATCGATAAAATTACGAGTTCTGAACTCTTTTGTTTGTAAATGTGTTTGTCAATTACACAAAAACTACTGAACGAATTGCGATGTAATTTGGTATTTAGTGTTAGACGGACGGATGTCATATAAACGTATTTAACCCTCTAAGTGTTAGTCATTATTCATCATTATATCAGCCCATACACGTCCACTGCTGGACATAGGCCTCCCCCAAACGACGCCACAACAGCGGTCCTGAACCGCCTCCATCCACTGACTACCCACGACCGCTACAATGTCGTCGGTCCACCGGGCAGCTGGTCTCCCAACACTCCCGTTTCGCGTTATTATTGGGCAGTCTTAATTGTAACAATGGTCTAGACACGAAATTTAATAATTATAATATTTAAAAGAAGATAACAGGCTGGAATAGCACCAAAATGTTGGTTCGGTGGAGAAACCAATGACACCGTTCAATCGACGCACATATCAATATATCTTATTTTTCCTGATGAATTATTACCTATTATATATTCTGTGACATTACCTCATTCGTACTAACAAAAGCGTTAAATTATATTCCAATCGATAAAACGAGTATATCGATAGGTAAATTTCCCAACACTATATAAGAGTGATTATGTAAGCAATGCATCACTTATGCCAGTGCATGTGCCTCATTTGGCGGTCGTTAGAGTGGGGAAACAGCTTTCCTGTCTGTAATGTGTGGTTATATGCCTGTACATTCGAATAAACAAACCTGTATTTATTTACCTGCATTTACTTAGGTCAGAAGATGTTCAAGATCTTCAAGTATCACTGTGACCGGTCTTTGTTCAATATACTGAAGCAATGCGAGGGCTTACTGAGCACGGAATGAATCTGTATAAAAACATCACCTGTCATCGACAAAGGCGATGGACAAAGACGTTGCAAAATGCCGGCCCGTTGCGTTGCTAGTAATTATGCTCGGCTGTAGTCATTTTCTTTTCGTATCAGAGTTACAGCCTTTAAATTCTGTCTGAGAAATATTGAGCTACTACTACAGCAGTATCATTGGCTTAATTTAAGTCGTCCAACGTGCAGGTGTTAGGGCACAGTGGACATTGGAGGAGGTGATCCATGGATTGTGTTACCACAGTCGCAGCGCTCCTTTGAAGTGAAACCCCACCTTTTTAAGAAATTCTCACGGGTTTAAAATCAGCAGATGTGCACATGGGAGATGTGCAAATAAAGCTCTTATGCTACGTGTAACCTAGCAAAAAAATATTGTAACTTAAAAACACGAAAATAATAATTCAAATAGTAACTTCAAGCTGTAAAAATAAACCCTAGCTTCAACAAATAATCTAGCACCAGAAAGTACTATTCTTTTCATAAGCAAGAAGATTGCTTCAATGCAGACTTATATCTACGAGTAGAATATTTCAGACTTTATACGTACTAAGAAATTATATCAGAAGGTTTGTATGTTTGTCATGGAGTTAGGTACAGCAGATATTATGAAGGAAAATATAGTAGTCGAAATGCTACAAAATATACCTCCAGTCACATTGGCAACCGACATTCACAACCAGTTGCTAAAGAAGAACAAAATTCTTGCTACTCAACCAGTTGCCAAAGACGATAGATTTTTCTTTCTTACCAACTTTTATCATTAAACCTTCCAGTTTCACAACCAGTTGTCAACGATGAACAAACTTTCTTGCTACTTAACCATAATTTGACAATTGCAATCTAAGTTTAGAGAAAATAAACAAAGAAGATATGCGCGAACATCCATAAATACAACCAAATTAAGAACCTCCTCCATTTTTTGAAGTCGGTTAAAAGTGGAAATATCAGGCAAAGATTGTTCGTCGAAATATCAAGTCCATAAACCCGATAAAACGGATTTAATGAAAGGTTTTATGATAAACTGCAGTTTAAAAAAATCACGGGCACAACTTCCATTAGCGATAGCGAAAGCTCTATTTATGAAGGCAGTCTAGGGTAGTTCTTAATCTAAGAAAATTATATCAACTTTTATGAAAATTGGTGCGACAACGCGGGAAACGACTAGTATTAAAGACACGTAGGGGTACGGCTTGACCGTTCATTCTACCTACATAAATAATTGTCATACACAATCTATTGTCTGCTGTCTACTCCCTCACAAAGAGTTGCTCATTTATATTTCACGACCATGTCTGGTATTCTTGTCTTCAGTGAAAGTTTGAGAAATATGGTGGGTTGGAAATAATGAGCTCTCTAGGTTTTATGTTTCTGAATGTAGATTTTTTAGAAAAATATGTTGAAACTGGAGTAGGTTTAGAGTATGGTCTCTATTTCGGGACATACTTGTAACTGGACTGGCATTTTTAGCCGTACTTACATTGTCAATCTTATTTTGTTCAACGATGTTTTGAAATATTATGTATTTACAATTGTGTTAGGCCAATGCCGAAACGGTCATAAAATGTCCACTCTTGTTGTGTCTTACGTTATTTACAAAAATACTAAGCGTGAGGTAAGTTTTTTTTAATTTAGGTAAATATTCAGAAATATCTAGGCCTGAAACAGAGGGGGGTAGGTCTATGGTATTGTTATTTCTATAGTATGTTATGTGATTTTAGTTTTACAAAAGCTATGACTTTGTGCAAGTAAATCTTCGTAGTCCGATTATGAGTGTAGTAAGAGTAGGTATTACGAACTTCTAGAAGTGTCTTTTGTTTTCATTTCGTTTGTCTTTTTTCCGTTTCGATCGCCTTTTGTTAACCACTTAGTTGAGTAGTTTGACTACGAGGAAATTTATTCCTTTTGGACAAACTAGTTTGACCAGAAAGTTTGATCAACAGGAACGTACCAGTGTGAAAGAATTACAGAAAAAAAATTGATGAGTTCCGAGAAAAATACTACATTAAAGAAATTAATTCTCCTTTTCTTTACTTACGATTACTGTCTGGCGAATTTCACATTCCATTAGAGGTACCCAGTAACTTTCTTTGTGAGTGATAAGTTTTTGCTGCAAATGAGTCATTTTACCTGTGTTTCATAAAACACTGACACTGAGATATTTTTTTGTATTGAGACCGTAGACTGAATAGCAAATTCTCACACATTTACCCAACAAGATAATCTATCTAAACATGGTGTAATAACAAGGTTTGTGCTACGAACTATTGCAACATTGAATTCACGATACCGCCATTAAGGTCCGTACTCTAATACATCTGACCCAATCCGTTGGAGGTTACTATTCTTATTAGACTTTGTATGACCATAAAGATAGTCTGGCTATAAGTAAGGTCTAAAATAATAAAATATCTAAAAACTATTTTATTATTTTACTAGCGACCCGCCCCGGCTTCGCACGGCTGTATTATGCATGAATTACATCTAAAAATTTAATCACTCTATCTATTAAAAAAACCGCATCAAAATCCGTTGCGTAGTTTTAAAGATCTAAGCATACTTAAGGACATAGGGACGGCGAAAAGTGACTTTATTTTATACTAGCGACCCGCCCCGGCTTCGCACGGCTATATTATGCATGTATTATACATATAAACCTTCCTCTTGAATCACTCTATCTATTAAAAAAACCGCATCAAAATCCGTTGCGTAGTTTTAAAGATTTAAGCGTACAAAGGGAAATAGGGACAGAGAAAGCGAGTTTTTTTTATACTATGTAGTGACTATGTAGTGGTTCCATCCGGTTCCGCGGTTCCATCCGTGTAAGTCCCTTGGAAATATCAGGATAAAAAGTAGATATTATTATGTAACTCTCAATTCTCAATGAATCAATGTATCGTGCCAAGTTTAATCGACATTGGTCAGGTAGTTTCGGAGCCTATTCGTTACAAACACTTTCAACTTTTCACTCATTCCACTTTTTCATATTGATAACATTACTTTAAAATAAAATATTTACCTAATAGGTAAATACAACAAGAACTTTGAACTCATAAGCATAATTAACTCTATCTACTTTGCTTATATTCTATTCAATAAATATATTTGTATATAAAAAACTAAAATTTGAAAAAAATACAAATAAAAACAAAAGCAAATAAAACTAAAAGAAAATCACAATCATTAAAAAAAAAAAAAAAAAAAACAAATACTTAAATCGATACAAAAAATAAAAAAATAAAATAAAAAAATAAAAATAAAAAACTTTGAACTTTTATTATAACTTTTAACTAAACAACTAAAATTATTTCAAATGAGATAGGTACTTATCAAAAAGCTCAAGCAGCCGACTTTTTAAGACTTTCGTAACGTGTCGAAAATTAGTCTAAAACTTCGTTTTTACCCGACTGCAAGGACGCCAATCTTTGTATTATTCTTTTTTCTCCATTTTTTAAATATTTTCTTACAAAATTTGTATTATTTGATAACCGACTTCAAAACAGGCAGTTTTCAATTTGTCTAAATTTTACTGGCTGCGTCTTAGCAATGCATTTTATTTATGACTTACGTCATTTCTAAAAGTAAGTATAGTATAGTATTTGTACTTATAGCCTACCTACGTAAGTACTTATGCGTCACTTCAACGAATCAAATAGGATTTATTGGCACAATTAGATTGACCCAATATTGTCTACGAGATTTCAGTCTGTTGTATTCTCTAGCTGGTCTATACTAGGGTATAAAGACATTCTGTGATTGGATTTTTTATTTCATACATTGATTCATTTAAATACCTATTTTGAGTTGCTTTTTCAAAAAGCAAAGTAAGCTACGATGCTACTAATCTAATTCACAGAAAGAGACCCCTAATATTAGATCGAAAAGTAATGAATTACGTAAGGAAAATAAAGAAAAACCTACTAACATAACATTTTAAAATTTCGGTTTGATCTCGAATTGAACTTCGATAGCGATCAATTGGGAAGTTTAAATTGTAGTCTGATGTCGCCATAACATTTTTTTATATCATTTGTCAGAAAAACTAAGCCCTTGTTAAGCGTTTAATGTGAATAATTTTAACATATTATTATGAATGACAAAAGAGGTTTTGTCATTCGTATGTTAAAATTATTCACATTTCATCGACATAAGTAACCAACATTCAAAAGTAAAATTTATAAGTCCAATTACCTTTGTTCAAAGTTAAAATCCGATTATGTAAAATGCAAATTATGTCTCTCAAACTTTTTAATAGGTAAGGCAATTGTAACCACATGGATCCCCATCTTATTCCCTTGTTCTAAATTAAATTATTAATCCTAAAATATTAAGGCGTAAAGCAACATAGTTAATAAATATTCATTATGCTAATGCAAGAAAATATTAAAACAGGGCTGTTTTTATACGAAATTAAATTGAAAATGCGGGAAATAAAGGAGTCGAAAGAAATGGATTCAATTTTAAAAATAAATCGCAATGGTTTCTCTACGATAAGTGATAAAAATCTTTGTCTAATTTTTTTATCTATCTATAGGTATGTACGATATATTATAAAGCTGAAGAGTTTGTTAGTTTGATTGTTAGTTTGTTTGAACGCGCTAATCTCAGGAACGAATGGTTCGAATTGAAAAATTCTTTTTGTGTTGGATATTCCATTTATCGAGGAAGGCTACTTTTTATTTTGGACTTACGCGGGTGAAACCGCGGAGCGCAGCTAGTATTATTATATTAGTTAGATTAGATGTACATATTTCCCTATTTCTAATATCCTAAATTAGCTATGCCTCATGACCAATTTTTCCAACAAATACATTCACGTTTTTATTTTCAACTACTACTAAGAAAATTATTAACGGAAAATGTATTAAAATGATCATAGACTACAACTAACTGCTATAACTAGCTGCGATCTGTGGTTTCACCTGTGTAAATCCCGATCTCGCGTAAATTTAAATATCAAACGTATCTTATGTCCTTCTTCATCCCCTAAACTTCGACTAAGTCAGTTTTCATCCAAATAGGTCTATTTGTTTGACCGTGAAGAGGGCACAAACAAATAATAAACATACGGATTTATCATTATAATTAGAATTTACTTTGATAATAAATACATAATTCTTAGAGCAAAGGAAATCAATCAGAGGGCCATGTGTACAACAAATCTAGGTTTCATTCCTCTAGACTTTAGACCTAAAGGCATTATGCAGGAAGGAAATAGAGGAATATAATTGCATGAAGCAATACCCGCGTATAAACTACTGCACTAATTTTTATGCGACTTTCACAGGCCACTAATTGCCACAGTAAAAATAACACAAACCAAGCAAATCACCACAAAAGAATCAAGTCATCAACTCGTCACGCCACCTCTGACCCGTTCCTTTCTTTCCGTCATGCTTGGTTCGCCACCCCTTACTGGCATCCGGTGCCTTCTTGCGATCAAGTGATACCAAAACGAACTCCGTGTGATTTGACCCTTGACGTTGACGGTTGGTGGATCTAGGTTGTTTAGATTTTGATGCGCAAGAGGTTATTTAGCAAATCATTAGTTTCTTAATCGACTACTCTTCTTTATTTAGATTTAGTTAGATTGGTAGTTGTAGTCTTTATTAACATAAAATTATAATGTTTGATAATAATATTGTTTTTGATTTCAAATTTAAAAAAATAGTCTGCAAGCTTTATTTTTAAATTATACATTTAGGTACTGACTAGAAAACTACGCTTCGCTTATTACTTACACAAAAGATGAGAAGAAATTAGAGCTACCTAAGTAAATCACTACATAGTATAAAATAAAGTCACTTTTCGCCGTCCCTATGTCCCTAATGTCCCTATTTCCCTTTGTATGCTTAGATCTTTAAAACTACGCAACGGATTTTGATGCGGTTTCTTTTAATTAACCCCCGACGCAAAAACGACGGGGTGTTATAAGTTTGACGTGTCTGTGTGTGTGTATGTGTGTGTGTGTGTGTGTATGTGTGTGTGTGTGTATGTGTGTGTGTGTGTCTGTCTGTGGCATCGTAGCTCCCGAACAGCTGAACCGATTTTGATTTTGTTTCTTTTGTTTGAAAGGTGAATTTTATTAGTCGGGAGTGTTCTTGGCTACGTTTTATCAAAATCGGTTCAGCCGTTCAAAAGTTATGGGGGATAATGGATAAAAGTCGGGGGTTTTTAAAATTCTAAATATAAGTTTTTATAGATAGAGTGATTCAAGAGGAAAGTTTATATGTATAATACATGCATAATATAGCCGTTAAAATTTATTATGAAGGTTTTGTTTAGTATTATTTCATCGGTATCCTGTAATACAAATTGCGGTCAAAGTTTTTTTTATATTCACTTTATTGTTATTTTCCTATAACATTTTCATATCGAATTTCCTCTAAGCATAAAATTATGCGATTCTAGCGCCATCATAAACTGTGGCAAAAAAGTGAACTTTTACAAGGGCGACATTACTGCCATCTATAACAATAACAGACAACTAAGTAGTGGCAAGTTTCACCCTGTTTAAATAACTACATTACCAACTGTGCGTCATAGTTTAATGTACTATTCATAGATGGCGCTGAAAACAATTATTTTCTTGCGTTACAATAATTTAATTTTTATTGTTTTGACTGCATAAAATAATGCGATTCTAGCGCTATCTTAAACTGTGGCCAAAAAGTGAACTATTACAAGGGCCACAGTACTGCCATCTATGACAATAGCAGACAACTAAGTAGTAAAAAGTTTACATCCTGTTTAAAAAACTGTATTACTAACTATGCGTCGCAGTTTGACGTACTACTCATAGATGGCGCTGAAAACAATTATTTTCTTGCATAACAAAAGGAGAATGGGCATGGCATCCCACCTATTGTATAAAGTCGAGCTATATGTCATTTGACAGGTCATGACAGTAGCTCTATTTTATTCAAAAATATTTTTATTATTTAGATTGACAAATACCGCAAAAAACATTTAAATTTGTTTAAAAGTCATTCAAATAACCAATTAGTATACCTAAACACTGACTGCTCGTTGATTGTTTCTACGTTAATTTTAGCTATCTAGTTGTAGGCTTTGAGTAAATAATTTATGCTCTTTTAAATAGCTAAGTACATACCTGAGAAAAGTATGGTGGTAAGACAGCTCTCTGGTCGTCTAGCCTAGAACACTGCACCCTCTCCAACAACTCAAACAATTCGTGCTGAGCCCGAGTGCCACCTGTAGTCGTCGAACTCCATGGCGAAGACACGTGCTGCCGCCTGTTGACAAAAAACGGAACTATATGAGTAATGTTAGCAACGTAGTTTAAAGTGCACGCTAGATGGCGTTGATTTCATTTTTTGTTTTCATCAATTCTAAGGTACCTAATCTAAATATCTAGAGCACATGAGTAAAGAAGAAAGTACCTGTAAACTATGTTGTTAGGTAGATCTTAGGTATTTTATTAGTTCTAAAAAAATCTTTTTTTTTTTTCGAAATTTTGGGTAGGTAGGATAGAAAATTTTTCTATGGATAGAAAAGGTAAAATAGCCCATAACTAGTGCATTTACCTAAGTTTCTTAGATATTCAAATAAAAAAAAATTCCTTTTAAGTTAGTAAGTAGTAGGTAGGTACGTACTACGTACCAATTAAATGAACCAATCATTGGATCAAAGTACCCATTCCATCCATTAATCTATCAACAAACAGACAGATATCAATCGACTTTTCTTTACATCAACCAATCTTCCTTTACAATAGACCTCATTAGGATAGAGGTTTCAAAGGAAAGAAAAAAGTAAGACGTAAAAGGATTTCTTTCCTTCAAGTAGATAAATAAAAAATGCCTTTCAAATGTTAATTGTTAGAAAATCTCGACAGAACTCAATTATAATTAGTTCGGGTGAGTCTGTCGAATTGTAAATTAACAAACAGACTAAGAACCTAAGTTTGGAGAGGTTTTGGCCTAGTGGTTGATACCTCGACTTTTATTCCGAAGGTCGTGGGTTCGAATAACGGCTGGCCGTGCAATGGATTTTTTTTAAGATGTTTTTTTTTTTTTATTTTTTTTTTTTTTTACATTACTCTTATGGTGAAGGAAAACATTGTGATGAAACCCGCGGCTTAATTGTCTCCAGACGTATCGACAAGTTCCCCTCTGAACACGGTCGACTAAGTTGAAAGGGTAGAATAGGTGCTGGGCGAGCCTACTCCATTCTCACGCAAAACGGAGAATGGAGAGAATGAAGAGATCTAGCTGCGGAAAAAAGCCCGTTATAAACCAAATACAAGAACCTACGTGTGAAGACAATTTTTTATAAGCTAGCTTTTGTCCGCGTAGAAGTCGACAAAAGACCAAGGAATCACGTTGTCTCATACAAACTTCGCCCCATTTCTCACCCCCTAAGGGGTAGAATTTCAGAAAATCCTTTCTTATCGGATGCCTACGTCATACAAGAACGCACCTTCCAAGTTTCAGGTCTCTACAATCAGCGGTTTAGGCTGTGTGTTCATCCGTCAGTCAGTCAAGCCAAATAGATGACAGACATACTATCGGCCGATGAAAATATTGCTTTCAAATCCTAAACAGTCCTAAACTTTTCTATAAATACTCCATCGAATCATTGATGTCTAAGATACCTTGTGGTGGGCTATAAATCAGCCACAGACTAGTCTGCAGTATGCAGAAAATTAAGAATTGGTAAAATGAAGACTTTTCTTGAAATAGAATTTGTTCCGATAATAATTTGCTATTGTAAAAAAAATAATAATTAGAAACTAATTTCTGATTTATGGTAGGTTCCCCTAGAACATTTGATTTTTGCTCCCATTTTAAAGTAGAAATATTATGAATTACATTTCATTGTGCACTACACAAAAAACGTAAACAAACAATTCTGATTTCAACAATTTAACAGCACGTGACCAAAGAGAATTGAATTAAACATTTCAATAGGTCCTAATAAACGGTGATATGAATTTATAGAACCGGTTTTTCGTTAATTTATTACTGAAATAGCCTAAACAAATGTGCACTAGTGACCCCATCTGCTGGACGAGTAGTGTCAATGGGGTTTCTAACTATACTTTAAAAGTAAACGGCATGCTAGAGCGATGACATGACATGATGGCAGAAGTCCCGGAAGGGGTTAGTTCAGTTAAATTATGTAGTAGGAAGTAACATGCCTTCTTACAGAGCTTCGCTCTTCTACCGTAAGTCCCGATGCCGTGGGAATTAAAACTTATATAGGTAGGTACTAGGTACTCCTAATGAATCAATGTCTCCCCATACTAAGTTTCATTAACATTTGTCTACTTTTAGAGTGACTTTTTTTTCCTCTTTTCAAAATCAGTTTTCGTAGTTTTTATTGCCCATGCCGTTTTAAGTGCATTTTCTGTCCATTTCAAATAATATTTTTTATTAAATAGATCGTTTCTCTGTACTAAGGTCATGATCATCGCAAACGTAAAGTATCTTATTATTAAAAAGAAAGCTTTTAGTGCGGGGAATTTCGGGGAATTTACGCTAATGTAAAAGAAATTATATTTATTTTTTTATTTCTTGTTCGTCGTCATATTCACCAACCAATACGTACTTTATTTTCAACAACCCTGTCCGTGCTACCGTGCCGTTACCGTCTAATACAAAACCAACCAGTTCAAGTCTGTGATTTATGGAGCAATTACTGACCATTCAAATACCCTTGTCCCTTTGTATGGACAGTCAGATTTCAACGGCCCCCCTTTACTAAAGCAACTCAATCAAGGACTGTTTGTTTTTCGGCTTTGCTTAATTTCATCGGAGGGTAGTCTATAATTGTAATAAGAGCAATAATTTTGATTGGCAGATGTTCCAGTATGTTATTTTTCAATTTTCTTTGTCAGTATTGTATTAGTTTCGTTTGCGATTTTTTAATTTTAAATGTTTTGATGGGTAAAGAATTTTCACAATGGTGAATTGAGTTTTGTTGATTGCATTTTAAATAATAACGGTTTAAAAGAGCCGAAATAAAAAACAGTATAGAATTTTTCTCATTATTTACCTTTTTAGTTTATTATTAATTAAGAAAATTTATAATTAATTAAGAAAATTTAGTAGTGGAATTTTACATTGATCTGCCTGATTTTTATGGGCCTGGTCCTTTTTATCAGAAACTAGCGACCCGTTCCGGCTTCGCATTATGAATGTATTATACATATAAACCTTCCTCTTGAATCACTCTATCTATTTAAAAAAACCGCATCAAAATCCGTTGCGTAGTTTTAAAGATTTAAGCATACATAGGGATATAGGGACAGAGAAAGCGACTTTGTTTTATACTATGTAGTGATGATATTGGAAGTAACGTAAATGAGAGTACTATTATGGTAAATACAAAGGGACATAGGGATATAGGGACGGCAAAAAGTGACTTTATTTTATACTATGTAGTGATTATCATATTTCGCCAAAACCAGTTCTCAGCAAAAAATCTCTACAAATTATAGAGCACTACATTTTAATGATAACATTCAATATTATAATATTATTTTAATATTTTAACAACTACTTACATGAAGGGTTTTAGCAAAACTTTTAATTCAAACATTGTTTTTCTATTATTTAACAAAAACCACAACACAATACTTATCTTGCTCGACTAGTTTTTGCCAGTGGTTTTAGCAAAAACATGGCCATTGAAAACACGTGTTTGCAATTCTTTTCAATGTAGGAAACACACTAGGGATAGATGTGTACTTTATGCAACTATTGCATAATAGTCCTGTACAAACATACTTAGGTACCTTATGCTAATTTGTGGTTATTTTTTTGCATGATGATTATATTATATTAAAACCGTGGCAAAACCATTTATATTTGTTCACCGTAAAAACTACGTAACAAATTAAACACCTAAGTACTTGTACTTGTATATGGGCTATTTTCCGCAATTAGACCCTCTATCCTACTATCCTCTCAGCTCAGTCGACCATGTCCAGATAAGGAACTTTTCAATACTTCTAGAACCAACAAAGCCGCGGGTTTCACACGATGTTGTCCTTCACCGTAAGAGCAATGTCAATTATTAGCGCACTGAATTTTTCTTAGGAAAAATTCATCGGTGCACTTCCGGCCGGAACAAAACACCTATTTCTACTTTGTATTAAACTAGCGACCCGCCCCGGCTTTGCACGGCTATATTATGCATGTATTATACATATAAACCTTCCTCTTGAATCACTCTATCTATTAAAAAAACGCATCAAAAACCGTTTCGTAGTTTTAAAGATTTAAGCATACATAGGGATATAGGGACATAGGGACAGAGAAAGCGACTTTGTTTTATACTATGTAGTGAAGTTGCAAAAATCAAGGGTAAAACTGCGTATACACTATGCGGTTCATCCGGATGCGGTCAGCCGTGCAGTTGACCGCAGGATGCGGTTGTGATTGCAGCTTACCGCAAATAAAAGCCATTTTCTCACAGATATTTTAGGTTTGGGCGAACCGGACGGCTGATCGCATTTAGCTGAACCTTTTCTCCTCTTCTCAGCTGAGTCCAGCAAATTTAAGCGCTTTAGCTGCTGTCGACACTGCTGCTTCTGCTGTGTAAAGTGTTATTTTTTAGAATAAAGTACGTCATTCGTCAGAAAATGCCAATTATCAGGTCACAAAATTATTGTCCAATCAGCGCACAGCCTTGGCACTGATTAGTGCATTTTGTGATCATCCGCACAGCCGAACCGCTCTTATAATAATATGGCTCTTGAAAAGACCGCTCGCTGTTGAGTGCCCTCTTATCTCTACGTCGAATGACATTAATTATCGACAGTCTCATTTTTATGGCCACTTGTCGATATTTTTATTACTATACTAACTAATAATAAATTATGAAGTTAGGCACTTACTACTTATATAATTCATTAATATAAGTACTTAGTGAATTTATCGTTATAAAAACAAAAACGGACTCGCGCTGTAAGGGTTTCTTATATTAGCCGAGCCTCACTCATATATTTTTAATCTGTTTTTAGTATTTTTTGTTAGCGGTAAAAGAAATACATAATCTGTGAAAATTTTAACTTTGTAGCTACCTATCACTGTTAATGAGATACAGGCAGATGACAGACAGACAGACAGACGGACAGTAAAGTCTAGTAAAGTCCCGTTTTTTACCTTTTGGGTACAGAATCCTAATTAGGTACTAAAAGAGGTCTGGACATTTAGTATGGGAGTTTGGCATAGTGGTTTTTTTGCGCGGTACATTGCGAGACCCTTACGTATCCGTATAGGGCATTACGGCGAACAAATAATGCCTTCACATCGAACCTCTAAAGCGTCTCGGAAACGGGATATACAAAGAAACGTGATTCAACAAATACCTACCCCGTTTCCGAGACGCTTTAGTTAGAGGTTCGATGTGAAGGCATTATTTGTTCGCCATGTTATCCTCTATCGATTGGCATGGGTCTCAAAATGCACGACGCATTTTTAAAAATCATAATACAACCACAAAATGTTTGGTTAAATATGCCGTTTCCGAGACGCTTTAGAGGTTCGGTGTGAAGGCATTATTTGTTCGCCGTAATACCCTCTATCGATAGGCATGGGTTTCAATGCACAGCGGCATTTTAAGTTACTATGCCAAAATTTCCAAAGGCTTTTGAAAACAGTTATTCGTATTATATTTATCAAATTTTTGCTGACTTCACAGTATCGTATTACAAAGTAGTTTATTCAAAAATCACGTTGCCTGAGATCGATTTAATTGACACGAACGCGATGTTTTATTTTATTATGGTTAAAGGACAGATGGATCGAGTGTCAAGTGCATGTGCCGAGTGATATCGATATGGATGGAAATATGATCTAACGAGATGAAGCGTTTATGGGAAGTCTGCATTTGTCTCAGAACACATTGTAGCTGTAAGCACAACATTATTATTATATATTATTACTAGCTGCGCCCCGCGGTTTCACCCGCGCAAGTCCCGATCCCGAGGGAATATTGGGATAAAAAGTAGCCTATATGTTAATACAGGTCTCTAGCTATCTACATACCGAGTTTCATCGCAATCGATGCAGTAGTTTACACACACACATAAACTTTCACATTTATAATATTAGTAGGAAGAGCCTGTAGTGTCCCATTGCAGGGCAAAGGCCTCTCTACTCTCCTTCCACTGATCGCGATCTTGTGCGAAGGATTGCCAATCTGCCAGAAATTTGTCCATATCATCTCGCCACCTTCGACGGGGTCTGCCGGATAATCTTTTACCATTGGTGGATGTCCAAAAGGTTGTTGATTTGGCCCAAAGTTCTTCCGGCATACGGCAAATAGGTACCTATGGCCGGCCACTTCAGTGTGACAGCTTTTTGGGTGACATCGACTACTTGGGTTTTGGAAAGTATAAGCACAACATAGGTGTATAAATAAGTATGAACAATGTTATTATTTATTATTATTAACACTGCTCTTATGGTGAAGGAAAACATCGTGATGAAACCCTATTTAGTTGGCACCAGACGCATTGACGCTGTGCATTGAAGAGTTATTTCCTTTGGGTAATAAGCTGAAAGGGTTTCTAGTTTCTGGGCAAGCATATTTTTCTCATTCATATCCCAAACACTACAGACATAACGGGTTGTCTTATCGTTTAAATCCAACCATAATGATGCAGTAATGAATTATTATTATCAAAAAAGGTTATTATGGCTTAGGCTTTTTTTACTTGGTTCTACTTTACAGCTTGTTAAATTGACGACCCAGTTGGCACAATGGTCACCATGCCGGACTGCCAAACACAGGGTCGCGGGTTCGATTCCCGCCTCAGACAAGTATTTATGCTTAGATATTTGTCTGTGGTCTGGTTGTTTCTATGTACTATAAGTATATATTTACAAAAGAAAAGTATATAAGTAGTATATCCGTTGTCTAGCACCAATAACACAAGTCTAGTTACTTAGCTTGGGGCTAGATGGCGATGTGTAAAAGATTATCCGGCAGACCCCGTCGAAGGTGGCGAGATGATATGGACAAATTTCTGGCAGATTGGCAATCCTTCGCACAAGATCGCGATCAGTGGAAGGAGAGTAGAGAGGCCTTTGCCCTGCAATGGGACACTACAGGCTCTTCCTACTAATATTATAAATGTGAAAGTTTATGTGTGTGTGTAAACTACTGCATCGATTGCGATGAAACTCGGTATGTAGATAGCTAGAGACCTGTATTAACATATAGGCTACTTTTTATCCCAATATTCCCTCGGGATCGGGACTTGCGCGGGTGAAACCGCGGGGCGCAGCTAGTAATAATATATAATAATAATGTTGTGCTTACAGCTACAATGTGTTCTGAGACAAATGCAGACTTCCCATAAACCAACCATAATGATGCAGTAATGAATTATTATTATCAAAAAAGGTTATTATGGCTTAGGCTTTTTTTACTTGGTTCTACTTTACAGCTTGTTAAATTGACGACCCAGTTGGCACAATGGTCACCATGCCGGACTGCCAAACACAGGGTCGCGGGTTCGATTCCCGCCTCAGACAAGTATTTATGCTTAGATATTTGTCTGTGGTCTGGTTGTTTCTATGTACTATAAGTATATATTTACAAAAGAAAAGTATATAAGTAGTATATCCGTTGTCTAGCACCAATAACACAAGTCTAGTTACTTAGCTTGGGGCTAGATGGCGATGTGTGGAGTGTCCTGCAATATTTATATTTATTTATTTAAAATATTAATCTCAGTTGGAAACAGTAAAGTCCGACAGAAATCCATTTAAATCTAATATCAAACTACATAAAGAAGCTTTAAATATGAATATAAGTTACTGGACCCAAAACTCATAAAACCACAAGTACCTACATAAATAAAAACAATAAAATAATATTAGGTTTCCCACGCCCTCACATTCTTTTAAATTTTAACCTCCTGTATCCGTTTATAACTTTATCTGAATGACTTTGACCGAACATGTTATGCATATGGCACTAAATTTCAGGAAACACATTAAAATTATTAGACATCTTTTTTTTTCATCTTTTCTTTACAATACCGTTGGATGAGGATTGCGATGGGCGTTAAAAATTGGACATATCAAAGACATACTTTCTTTAACATTAATTATTTTATTTCATTCATTTATTATTTAAGTATTTTCAATTTTATGTAGGTACCTATTTAATTTGTATGGAATTAATTCTGAAATATATTTAATTTTAATTTAATTTTTTTAAAGGGGTTGTAGCATTTTGCCGCAGTAAATGATCCGCCAATTTCATTTTTAATTGCGCGCTACCACCTCTCAAACATATTGTCCACGATCTTAAGGAACAAAATCTCGTAAACTGTCACGTATTACTGTTATTATGGTAAATAAAAAAAATAATGAAATATTTTTAAACAGGAAATAACAGGCAAACCAAAGGCAAACGAGATCTTATATAAAATTCTCGTGTGGCAGTGTTAGTTACCAAATTCCACCTAAACGGCTGAACCGATTTGTATGATTTTTTGGTCTGAGAATCGAATAGGATTTGTATCTATTTTTTAACCGACTTCAAAAAAAGAGGAGGTTCTCAATTCGGTTGTATGTATTTTTTTTTATGTATGTGCGCGCATATATTCTTTGTTTATCATTTCTTTATTTTTCGTTTTTTTTTTGTAAATGGCAAAACAACGTTTGCCGCGACTGCTAGTTTTACTATAAAGCATTTTTTAACCATAGGTTTAAAAGGTAGTGCAAAAAAAGAAAACAAAAGATTGACAGACCTTACATTTGCTTCGAAGTTATTTTACAAGTTATGTTTGTTAAGCATTATTCGTTTGTTTCTGAGAAAACTCGATAGGTAACCTTAATTTAATTGCGAACGTCGCCGTCGCGTCGCACCGTAGAAGTAATTTGCTTGTGCAAACAGTTGGTGAATTCATATTACAATGTTGTAACGTTGTTGTAGATACGCTCTAGTATAGGTATGTGGTAACTTGCTACAATCTCTAACACATCACCCTTAGTTACTGATAGGTACGGTCGGCTGCATAATTGCAGACCCACCGTAGAGCTAAAAAACGGCTGTTATAAGAATGTTATCAACACAAGCAAGATTCTAGACACCTGCTTAAGTTGAAGTTTAAAGTCTTCTAACTCATCAATTTATCAAAAACAAAAATTATTAGAATGAAAATATTGCAATAATAGCAATTTTCGAACTTTACCGGGGATGCAATTATGCCGCCCGCGCCGTTATGTACCTTTAGGAGCAGGGGCTTTATGCACAAGTAGTGCGAAGCCATTACTTGAATAAAAAACAACAAAGTTTAGCTACGCAACGCTATGCTACATCTCCCTAAGACATCATTCTATCAATTCTTACATTGGGAAGACGACGCCAAAAAAATAATTAAAGAGTTGGGCGATTAGATTAGGAGAAATAGGGTTGACTTCCGCTCCAGGTCGTTTCTGGCAGAGGTTAGCCAGCGCCATTCTTGGCAATGCTTCTAGCGTTATTGTGATCCTTAAGCAGTATTATGTGATAGCATTATGTGATAAGGGGCGGGTTATTTGACTAACTGGTGACATTATTTATTTGTATTTTTAATTGTAAATAAATATCTTAGTTCTAGTAACAAAGTTATTTTTTTAAATTTAATAACATAATAAACAGCTCAATAGTTCCGAAAAACAATAAAAAAACTGGAGCAGTTCACACGTCCTCTGCAGATGTTGAAAGCAATTATCTTGATTTATTCCATGGATAAGACCGTGTTTTTTAGTTTCACGGTCTTGGCCATTCTTATTTGACTGGTAGGTACTACGAGTGATGTTTAATGAATAACTTCCTGAGTTTTTTTATTTCATTGTTCAGCGTTAAATTTAGAAAGATTGAATTTTAGAGATGACATTAGGACATATTTTATACAAAAACTTAGTCGTTTTCTTTATTTTCTGCGCAGCGTGACACTTTTGCTCAGAACTGTGCTATTATATTATGCTGTGGCAGAACACAAACGTCAGTACATCTTCTTTACATAGTATAAAACAAAGTCGCTTTTTCAGTCTGTCCCTATATATGCTTAGATCTTTAAAACTACGCAATGGATTTTGATGCATTTTTTTAATAGATAGAGTGATTAAATAGGAAGGTCTACATGTATAATGTACAGCCGTGCAAAGCGGGGGCAGGTCGCTCGTATAATATTATATTCTGTGGTACTACTAAGTACAAAATCGCACAGTGTATACTCTTCTGATAACATACCTATAATATTGAACGTCTTTAGTTTAATATACACACACGTCAGGTTAAAGTGGTGTTTCTTATCGTCTTAGTTATACCTATCTGGTTTTAATTAGGTTTTAACATTTTTGTTTAATTGTATCTACAATATCGGGATAAAAAAGCGAATGTTACTGTCAATAAATCAATGCATCCTCATACCAAGTTTCATCAAAATCGGTTCAGTAGTTTCGCAGCCTATTCAATGCAAACAAACAAACGATCAAATATTTCCTATTTATAATATTAGTAAGACTAGCAGCGTGTCGATCAAAATCGGGCCAGTTGTTTCAGATGAGAGTCAAAACAAACACAAAAAATTAAAAATAAACTCCTCTTTTTAAATTTAGTAATGGATAATTCCTACAGATATATAAATACGCAGATAAGACACAAGTGTGACAAAGAGAGAGAGACAGAACTTGGCATTACAAAAGCCTTTTTACAAGTGTCTACCGACTTGTGAATCGGAGTGGTTTTTTACGCACATACACTAGGCTAGACAGTATAATTTTCAGACTGAAACATAAGGAGTTTCAGTGTGGAAATTATTCTGTCTAGCCCGGAAACTTTCGTACCATAAATAATATGGTTTAGACTTAAATTGATGTTGGACGGTCCGCCAAATACAATTTTTTACAAACTCTTCAGCTTTATAATATTAGTATAGATAAATCCCGATTCCCCGGGAATTTCATGATCAAAAGTAACCTTGACCATCCTATAAACTACCAATATGCCAATTTTCAACCAAATCTGTCCAGTCGTTTTGCAGTGACAAGCAAACAAATAAATTAACAAACTTTTGGATTTAATTAGTTAGGATTTCGATTTCTAAGTGCGTAATTTTTACGAATAACTATATATTTTTCCGGCCGGAAGAACTTTGGGCCAAATCAACAACTTTTTGGACACCCCCCAACGGAAAAAGATTACCGTGGCGAGACGATATCGACAAAATGACAGATTGGCAATCCGTCGCACGTTGAGATCGCGATCAGTGGAAGGGGAGTAGAGAGGGGGGGGAGTAGGGAGTAGAGCCTTTGCCCTGCAGTGGGACACTACAGGCTCTTAATAATATTATTTTTTTGAATTTGGCGGGCATCCGGTAAGAAACCTTTTAAGGTGAACTAGTGCCTTAATTAAACTGCTTAGTAAGCAACCCTAGCAATATTCAATAAGCCAAGTGCCAAGTAGTTAGAAACGGCAAGGTGACAAGTTTGCAGAGTTAGTAGGCCTAGGTGTACACGATATATCTAGAAACTTAGTGTTAACTTGATGAATAAGTAATGAATCGGGTCATAGTTTCTTAGTAGTGTTTGACTTGGTGTTAACTTGTGTTACTTGGAAATTATGTCACATATTATGATACAAATATAGATAAATAAATTCTATTCTGTAAGTACCTAGTTTAGAAGTTAGGTGGAAACAGATGAACATAAAAAATAGGAAGGTTACATAATAATATTATCTATGGCGTAACTTTTCCTTATAAAAATAAATTGGTATTTTGCTCTTAAAACCTATGACCATGACTATGCCCCTATGTTTTTTTTTTCATTTTCTAATAAAGTTATCATAGAAATTAGGATTAAAAAAATAAAAAAATAAGAAAAAACAAAAAATAGGGGCATGGTCATGGCAGTTATAAGTTTTATGCACCAAAAATATTTGCTCTAGTGTTCATTATCCAGGAAGCAAAAAGTCGACTACGTTTGTAATAGTTTGTATGGAAAGAGCCCCCGGTACCCTTTCCTCTTAATTCTCAAAATGTTCTATTCCTGTTTCGTCCTATTCCCAGAATATCCCGTTATTCACAAGGAATTTATGGTTAAAGTTTTCCGTCCCTTGGGTGCCTACTTAATATTTAATTAGCAAGTTTCCGAGTGAACATGGATGGAGTGAACATACGGTTTTCGCATCTGTTAGTAAAGTTAGCATTTCACCTTTGATCCTATGTAGATTGTAGATACAGTTAGGCGTAAGTTACTATTCTAATTTGGTTTAAAATTTAATTTATTACCATTGTTTATTACTTACTCCGCTGGCTCAGCGACCCAAAGTGGTTCTTGGCCTCCGAAACGAGAGTCTTCCATAGCTATTTGTCCTACGCTATTTCTTGCCAATATGTTTGGTCTAGGGCAAGATGACACAATGGCAGCAGCATCTTTATACCAAAGAAAAAAAAACTGAAATTGTCCAGTGAAAAAAAGTTACGCAATTTGTAAAGATAGGGCGGTATGGGTTCACTCAACAGCTTTTGCATTCCCTGGCTGGGTTAAATAAATAAAAAAATATTATCTTGACCTGATACTATACAAGATAAAGCTAGGTTAGAAAAAACAAATCTAGTTTTGTATAACATATTATAATACGTCAGTGTTTAACCACTATTACACCTGCCTGATGGCAGGTGACGACTGACGATGCGGCCTGATGTAGCACGCTTTCCTAGAAGATACCTATTGACTCGCGACATTGAAGACCCCCCAAAATTGTACACGTCAGGAAAGACAGACACAGCCAACTGAACCAGTAGGTATCCCTCATTGTACTCTTAGTTACATTACTTCCTCTATTATTAATATTATGCGTTTATTATAGTATAAACTATTACGTTTATTATGGTATAATCTAAATAACTTTTGCCCGCGACTTCGTACGCGTTGAAGTAGAAAGAACTTTAGTGCAAAATTCAAAGTAGATTCAAGAATCACGTTGTCCTATACAAACTTTGCCCCCCCTTTTTACCCCCTAAAGTCTAAAGGTTAGAATTTCGGAAAATCCTTTCTCATCAGATGCCTACGTCATACAAAGAACACGGCACGCTCCAAGTTTCATAGGTCTCTACGATCAGCGATTTAGGCTGTGCGTTGATCCGTCAGTCAGACTAAAGCATTTTATATGTATAGGAACGATTTTTGTGTTTTAGTGTTCCGATAGATACGGAACACTAAAACACAAAAAAATAATACGTTTTATACTTAGCTAAGAAGTAAAATAAAAAGTAACTATTCTAAAGTTATTACGAACTAAATAAGATTTATTCCGTTCAAGATATAAACTTAAAAGTAAATCTCTGCAAAATGCTTATCATAAATAGCTCTTAGGCCATAAAACAAGTCGTTAGTTGGTTTTAACTATCTCTGTACCTATAGAAAGATACCTAGACTGACACCAAGACCTGTGATCTGACCGCTATGAATATAAACATTTCTTATACAAAAATAGATATTCAATTTATGATTAAGGAGTGTCACAGTACAAAACTTTATGAAATAAAATTATTTCATAAAAAACATTATGACTACGTTAGATTTTATTTAAGGCGGGGTAATAAATTAGTAACGAGAGCCCTTCTTTCACCGACCTCAAAAAAAGGAGTAGGTTCTTAATTCGTCGCGTATTTTTATTATTTTTTATTGAAATTAAAATTTTAAAGCAACATTGGCACAAGGAATTTTTTTTATTTAAAATGTGTCTTCGGATCTTTGAACGGTTTTAGATTTGGTGAAAACATGATTATTACTCCATAAAATATTATTTTGAAAATTGTGTTTACTGAAACTATTTTTACGATAGGTCATCATCATCCGAGCGATGTTCCCGGTTCCATCCCTCTCGGGAGCCCGGGGTCCGCTTTCCTACTTTTACGCCTCCACTTCGCACGATCTTCGGCATCCTGGGTTGTAAGGCCATTTGCACGCATATCACCCTTTACGACGTCAAGCCAGCACTTCTTGGGTCTACCCAGTCTGCCACGAACTGGCGGAGGCGCCATGGCAAGACATTTGTTCCCCACGTAACTAGCCGGTTTTCGCAAGACATGACCGTACCCGCGTAGGCGACATTCTTGCAATTTATCTGCAATGTCTCGGACATGAATGCTGCCCCGGATGCGGGAGTTCCTGACGCGATCCTTTCGCGTCACACCACATATCCAGCGCAACATCTTCATCTCCGTGACACGCAGCTCCTGCTTATGTCGCTCAAGCACTGGCCACGCCTCACTACCATACAAAAGGACAGGTCTAATGATGGTTTTATAGACCTGTCCCTTTTGATTAACCGGCATATTTTTACGATAGGTATATCGTAAAAACTATAATAACTAGAACAATCACACACAAACACAAACAAACTAACTTTTCGTGTTAGGCTAAACGTAAGTAGGTACTATTGTCACAAATATTTTACAGAAAACCGTATCTAAATTGGTCGAGCTATTTAAAATTTGAGAACATTGTAGTGCCAAAAAAACACAATCACACCCTAAATGCATAGGTATCCCATCCGTTCCGTCGCAGTTAAAAATGAAACTACTAATCAATTTCCCTTCAATCATTAAAATATTTATACCTATAATAGAAAAACAACACCTTTAGATTCCATTCCACCGACGCGACGCGTGGTCACATTAAAAATGCAAATCATATCAAGAGAACCGTATTTAAATTCTTTGGGATATTCAAAGAGTACAATAGATTGGCCGCATAAAAACATAAATTGATATAAAATATTGAGGGTTCTAAAACACGGGTATATTTAAAACCGCTTGAAAGGTGTAATCACAGTACTCTAACACCATCTATAAACTTTAATAGCTGTAATATAATCGACAGCTGTTAGTTTAAATAGCTAAGCTTTTACTTTGGTTATACGATAGAAATTCAATTTTAAAATGAAAAATCGGCCAAGTGGTAGTCGGACTCGCGCACGAAGAGTTCCGTCCGTACTATTACGATCAATACATTGTATTGACAATGTATGACATGTCATGTCAAGCCAAAAACCCTAAAAAAAATTGTATGTCAGACGAGGCTGTATAGGTTAAAAGTCTTTTGCCTGTCCTTTTGGGAGTATAATTAACAAAAACCTATTGCAAAAAAAATTGTAAACATATAAATAACTAAAAATTCTTTAAAAAACACAACTAATTTCTGATTTTAGTATTTTATGTTACAGCGGCAACAGACACATCATCTTTGAAAATTTCAACTCTCTAGCTATCATGGTTCATGAGATACAGCCTGGTGACAGTCAGACAGACGGACGGACAGCGAAGTCTTAGTAATAGGGTCCCGTTTATACCCTTTGGGTACGGAACCCAAAAAAATAACTACCGATAAAAAAGGATGTAAGTAAATATTATGTCCGTTTTCATTTAATTATTTTACTGACCGCAAAATCAAACTTTTAATACAAAAGGCAGCTGTAAGTATTTTTTTTGTTTCAAAGAAACTATTTATGCTTTCGTTCGTCTTCTTAAAAGCAGACCCAATCTTTTATTGGTTAAAAGTCAATAGGTAGGTATATACCTACTAATAGAGTTTCTATTAAAGTTATACCTATTTAAGAAAATATAGGGCTTCTGTCGCCATCGATGGAGGCAATACCAAGGGATTTTCTATTGGATTTTAAATATTTTTTTCTTTTGTAGGTATACCTATTATTTTATTTTAAGTAGGTAGGTATAGACCAAAAGTTGTAACGACACTTTTTGCATAGAAAGCAAGCCAGTTATTTTCGTTTCGTCTTTCTATTTCGCATTGAACAGTGTGGTGTCGCGACGATTATTTACAAAAAAAAATAATATTACAAATCCTTTTTTAATTGTAATAGCAATGTTGTACTGTTCAAGAAAGTTACTACAAAATAAAGGTGAACTACATTATTTCAGAAAATATTAGTTTTCATCAGTTATCTCAACTACCTATCCATTGCAGTGGTCACGGTTTCTCAGTGACCACGGCTGTTGCAACGCGACCGAAAGTCTGGTAACAATAACCTAATTATTAGCTAAGGATTAATGTAACGCATAGCAACGTAACATGTATGATTAAATTAACATAAAATTAGTTTTAAATTAACGTTATCAGTTCAGGTTTCAGTACATAATGTATTATGAAAGCTTCAACAATCATGTAGTTACCGTAAAAATGATTATACAATTACTTGAAATAACCCTAGACCATCGACCCCAGACGGACGAATTAAGGTGAAGTAGGACTTGAAAACCCCTATCTCTTTCCCACGCGTACGCCACGCTATGACTATCCCTTTCCCCCGCACGCCGCGAAATGGCCATTACAACTGTTTTAAATAAGTAATAAGACTAACATCTTTTTTAGTGAAAAACCACCTCTACTACCTTATTATAAAGTTTATAAAAATATGAATTTTGTACTTGTTTTTTTTTACAATCGCCGTAAAATTGAAAATTTAAAAAAAATTACGATTTTTTTTACGATTTTTTTACGATTTTTTCTTTAGAGGCAAATCACTCTAATCGTGTTTCGAAGTGTATGCCAATACAAAGCATATCTTCACCTTTACGACAGTAGGAATATCATTCTATGGATTTTAGCGGTTGATACCCAAAAACTGTTTCAATGACACCTCTATCGCGCTGGTCTTACCACTTCGACTTAATTAAGGTCGCGGGAAGACGTTGGACGCAGAGAGCATGCGACTGATCGCTCTGGAAGTCTTTGAGTGAGGAAGGTTTAAGATTAAGAGGAAAGGGTACCGCGGGGGCTTTCTTCATACAAACTATTACAAACGTAGTCGACTGTTTTCTCCCTGGATAATGACATCAGAGCAAATATTTTTGTTTAATAAAACTTATAACTGCCATGACCATGCTTTTTTTTTTAAATTCTTTTATTTTTTAAATCTTAATTTCTATGATAATTAGAAAATGAAAAAAAAAACGAAACATAGGGGCATAGTCATGGCAGTTATAGGTTTTATGGCATAATTAAATGACACTAGCACAAAATATTTATGCTAGTGTCATTATTCAGGGAGGAAACAGTCGAATACGTTTGTAATAGTTTGTATGGAGAAAGCCCCCTGTACCCTTTCCTCTTAAGTTCAGCAGTGGATTTTCTATGGCTGATATAATATGATGATGAGCCCTAAAAGTTAATTTTCAAACGAATGCCCTTTCAACTTTATACCTTCCTAGTCCTTCCCTACAGTTCTCCATTTTGTCGCGCGTAAAAATGTCAGTTTGAAAATCTTTAATAGCAAATCATTAGTATTTTCAATGTTTTTTGAAGTTATACTTCTTTAGGCGCGTTATGAAAAAATTATGAGAGTGAAATTTTACAAAAGCGTCACACAAAATTCTCACGTCGGACGAGTTTTTTGTCGGACGAGTTTTTTGCCGGACGAGTTTTTTGTCGGACGAGTTTTTTGTCGGACGAGTTTTTTGTCGGACGAGTTTTTTGTCGGACGAGTTTTTTGTCGGACGAGTTTTTTGTCGGACGAGTTTTTTGTCGGACGAGTATTTTGTCGGACGAGTATTTTGTCGGACGAGTATTTTGTCGGACGAACTTTTCGTCGGACGAGTTTTTTGTCGGACGAGTTTTTTGCCGGACGAGTTTTTTGTCGGACGAGTTTTTTTTTTTTTTTTTTTTTTTTTTAATAATGCCGAAGAAGTATAACTTCTCACGCGCGTACATAAGTACACGCACCCATTTTTTTATAATGCTAACGAAACTTAATTCGAAAAAAGTTAATATGCTATTCTTAAATTCAACTATGACGGTACTTGACCAAATGGCGTAATTGGTAAGAGCACTTGAACGGTATTCAAGGGATGCGAATTCGCGTCTCTTTTCTTAAAAAAAATTGTTAGGATTTTGTTGATTTGCTTATTGTAATTAGCCTGGTTTGTATAGAGCCTAACATTTTACAAGACAAAGTAAGTTTCATGCCGTAACTAGGTCGTTATTTATGTCAAAGCTAAAGAAGGAGAGTTTTACTACTACACTACCAGAGAGCAATCTATCATGATTTCAAATATAATCTACAACTAAACTAGGGTAACCATTTCTTTAATATCTTTAGAGAATATGTAGTATAATTTAGATAATAAATAAATATTGCAGGACTTTCCACACGTCGCCATCTAACCCCAAGCTAAGTAACTAGACCTGTGTTATGGGTGCTAAACAACGGATATACTTGTATACTTTTCTTTTGTAAATATATACTGGTAATACTACCAGACCACAGACAAATATCTAAGCATAAATACTTGTCTAAGGTTGGAATCGAACCCGCAACTTTGTGTTTGGCAGTCCGGCATGGTGACCGCATTGTACCAACTGGGTTGTCCTATTTAAATATTTAATGTGATTCATTTTATATCATAGGTTAATGTGTCATTCATGGTGTAAAATGAATTTGGTCAAATAGTTAAATAAATCTAACCTACTCAAATAAAATCAACAAATTAAGTAAAAACAACCGTGTTCGTACTAAATAAGGCCACGATGAGTAAATAAATTAAGGAAAAATTGCTATAGTTATTTAGTCTTTAAATAACAAAACGAGGAAGTTCGTCATTACAACAGGATTTTCCAAGTTGTCTGTAACGAAAATGTTACTCATATAAGCACCTCTAACACAGAAAACCACTAAAATCCACTCTAATATTTACTACTTCCTTAAAATAGTAATGTTTATTAGCTTTCCTAGCCGCGGAATACGCAATTTGCCGCAAAACCTTCGCGCATATAAGAATTACTGCGGAAAACGCAAGGGATATACTACAATTGAAACATAAAACATTTACCTACCTAGTAACAGTTTTCATGTTCCCGGCAAAGACTCTGAAAAGAGGTATTAACGTAAGTGAGTCTATTTTACTAATAGATATCTGACCACCACAAAAAAGCGACCCAGGCAACATGCAAATTAACAGATCTACCAGACTAATTTTCTTTCTTTTTATATTTTTATTTTAATCGAACGAAGTTGTTCATATCATGTTTTCAACCAAAATAAACCCAAATAAGGTTTATTAAACTACAATATCCATTTATATCCAAATAAAAAATAGATTTTTTGATTAGTTAAATTTGCTTAAAACAAAGTTCGATTTTGGTAGCACAGGGCCTTAATAAAATACTAATTTTAGCAGATAGTTACATAGGTTAGAATTTATTTTATTTATTTTTTATATGTAATCATTTTGCGTTTTGTTTTTATGGTACAATAAAGTGTTTATCTATCTTTTTAAAATTAACGCAAATCGCGCCTCTTTGGATATGGTGGTTTTATAAAATAGAATTCTGAAACATTAAGATTTTATCCCATATTTTTAGTTATTCCTAGACACTGTACCGATAACGGTAGCCGCTCCGCTCTGACCGCAAAAGCAGTATTTGTCTAGCTGTATTTTCTACAATATAATAAAGAAAAATAATTTAGAACAATTTAATTAAAAACACGAATTGTGATATAAATATAATGAATTAGAAAGATTAAAATATACTTAATTTAATTAGCCACCGTCAGATTACTTAAAATGTTGTAAATGGAAAAAGCAATAGCTGTTTTACAATTAAAAACTTCCAAGTACCTACTTATCTAATTTAATATTTAAGCTTTTTGAAATACGTACATAAGTTTCTTCATGTATCTCCTTCTCGCAGTAAGCAAAGTGTAAGATTCTTTTTGCCCGCCCGTAGGCAAATATTTCATTTTCACTACTTTGGACTTCATTCGACGTTCCCCCACCATTCACTTATTCACTAATTGTCACTTTTGTTACTATTCACCGTTGTGCAACGCGTAATCAATTCTCCGCACGCCTTTCCTATAAATTAAAGAGAAAGATTCGTGATGTAATTGTATATTTACAAAGTGTTCAAGTAAACCGCTCAAGCTTTAACTGTGGAATGCAAAGCGACACAGCAAAATGAAATAAAACAAAGTACTTAACTAATTGTGAATCATGCAGTTAAAACAAACAACAAAATGAGGAAAAGCAAATCAATTAATTCAGAGTTTCAGGAATTTTATGGTTATAAGCTGTTATATAACATTTTTATTGACGTCCTGCAATAGATACGTATTTGAGTCAAACAACATTTCCTTTATCAGGAATAGGTATAAATTGTTCAAAATGATTTTTAATTCATTCCGTTCGTAACTGTTTACGAAACAACAGCTTACTATTTACGTAAAAATAATTGGTGCACATTAAAACTAAAGTATAATTAATAGAAATTTTAAATAAATAGATAGATTATCGAAACCAACGGATGGTTACGGCGTATCTCTAATAGGTACTGTAACGTTAATAATTTACAAAAACATAATAACTGAAAGAAATATCATAAAAAACTTTGAATTATAACTAGTATATTAAAAGTTAATCATAAAAAGAATGGCGTACTTCATAGTCAAAAAACACGTTAAAACGATTCTAAATTATTCTAACAAGAGAAATTTACTAAAATTATGTGAACATACGTTGATATAAAATTGTAAATTAGACCAGAAACATTCACACTTATTATATGTAAATTGAAATCATAAAATTTGAAGACTGCAATAATGATAATAAAGCTGTAACAATTGCTTTTAATAACGTCTTTATGGGACATTTGATGAGGCTATAAAATATAATTGATGTCAAATAAAGTGTGAAATTGTGGTACAGTTTTATAGAAACGTGAGAGCAAACCTAGTAACACCTTTTAATAGACGATATAAATGTTTTTTTTGCATGATTGAGGCTACCAGTTACGAATAGAGTAGGTACATTTTTGTTACTTATGATTGTGTTGGAGGAAAAATGTACTCCATACTGGTTGCAATACTGCATTTTGTGCATGGTTGGGAAATACTTGCCAGTTACGAACAGAGTACATTTTTTCCTAATGATTGTGTAGAAAGAAATATACTCCATAGGTAACTGGTTGCAAACTGCATGATCAAAAAATACTTGCCACTTACGAACATAGTACATTTTTCATAGTGATTGTGTAGAGAAAAGATGCACTCAATCGGTAACTGGTTGCAAAATTGCATTTTGTGCATTATTAAGACATGCTAGTAATGTAAAGAGTACATTTTGCTTCCTTATGATTGGCAAAACGTACTCCATAGGTTGCAAAACTGCAACTGTGCATAATCGACACATACCTACCAGTTACGTTAAGAGTTTTTTTTTTCCTACTGATTGTGAAGAAGGATAAATATACTCCGTAAGAAATAGGTTGCAAAACTACAAATAATAAAGATAATAGGATTTTGAACAATGATATTTTATTCCAAACGTCTTTGGATGATTGGTTCGAGCAACTAAATAAAATCTTTATTAATCGTAAACTATAGAAAATATGGATTAGTCCACTCATCTTAACTGTCTCGTAGCTATGGTGAAATTACACATTACAAATGCCTATTAGGCAATTCCCTTGGCATTGAAAGTTCAAATAATCCTGATATAAAACGGTATAACTCATTCGCAATCACTTCTGAATGGAGTCTAAATTATATTTTGCAACCATTGTTGTCAATATCGATTCAAGGTGTCGCAATTTACGAACTCTCAATCAAGATAGCCATTATATTATATTATGTCTATTGTAAACCGCTTTACACCTACGTAGACGTAATACATGATCGGGTAATTGAGCGGATATTGTAAGGCGATGGTTACACATTTGATTAGGACTCATGAAGATTTTGGATCCAGATGTAATTTTTAGGGTGTTAAAGTAATTTGTAATTTTTTTGTAATTTTAAGGATTTTCTCAGGAACGGGTGGACCTAGCAAGTTGAAATTCACACCAGATACTGAGCCCTATTATGTGTATAAAAAGCAGGGTCAAAAATTAAAGATAAAAGATAGGTATGGGTAAATTTACATTTTCGCGAAAACTTGTAAGTACCAAATTTTTTTTAGTACATCCTATTGAAGAGTTGAAAATGCAACAATCATTAATGATTTATATCAACGTTTAAGACAAAGAAGTCATACTGATAGACTTGGTCTCAGAAAATCGTCTATCAGTCAATGCCCGATGCCCTAATCTCATTCTTACCCCAATCTTAGACAAAACTGACGCCGGACTTATCATGTGACCCGCACTTAAGTCAGTAGCTCTATGTAGGATAGATAATCAAAATAATAAAAGTAAGGTCGAATCGATTAATAATTATTATTTTTTGAATCGATTACACGGTTACAAAAATCTGGGCCACAGTTCATAGCGCTCTTGACTTTGACAAGCAGTATTTATGTTTCGTTTAGCCTTTTCACTTTAATAGTGGTCAGACAAAAAGTAATCAAAGTTCTAGAGGTTTAATTTACACATACTTAAGCAAGCACAGACAATAATCGAAATTCCAAAAATTACTGGTTAAATTCCCGTAATTTCAATAGGAGAGATGGCAAATACTCATGTGAAATCCAACAATTTTCTGATAAATAGGTACTGTCGACCTCTTCATCTTAGGTTGCATCGTCAGCGTCACCTCAGGCAAACGCTGACCTATCATTTTGTAAAAAAATATCTTTATAAACTTGATACACCGAATTGATCGTCTTTTGTTTCCGTTTTATTTGTCTTTATTTTTTTTCGATCATCTTTTGTTACAAAAACAAAAGACGACGAGAGGGTTCAATGAGATTGAAAAAATCTAAACAGTTCAGAGCTCAACGTCTCCCCTTGGGGAGGCCGCGAGACCTTCCGATCGTATTTTGAAATAGCGCTTATCGTCTCCCCTAGTCGAGGGGGGATGAAAAGCGTGAGATAGTTTTTGACAAGGGTCTGTTGAGAGTCCCTTAGGGGAGCCGTTGTAACAGGGGTTTATACTAAAGTCTCAGCTGCATCTGTTTTCGATTAAAGCGTGGAAGCAAATGAAGTTAATTTGCTAATAACACAAATGACACACTAGTACCTAATCATTATAACAAAACCTAGTGACATATTTTAATATCATTGCCATGTTAATGCAAATGAAGTTGTCAAGTTCAGAGAACAATAGACGCGTAGGAAGTACATTTGTTATGGACGTAAATGATCATTTTGACTTGCCAACAATAGGACAACCGAACCGAACGTTTGTGTAGTGATAACCACGAGTATATTTATTGATAACTCACTGTGCCATGCGGTTTTTACTGTGGTTTTATTTAACCACGTGGGCAACAGCATCAACTCTCTTTTACACATCCTAACTTAGTTTTTAAGACGTTTCTATGTGATATTTGTACAAAATATACGCATCCAAATAAATATTTTTTTTTGACTTGACTTTTTAAAGTTTTTAGTAACGCAACTTTTCGTATTTCCCTGTTTTCTCCTCCAAAATTGATTTGATCCAATTATTTTAACACTAACATAAAAAAGTATGAATCGCTCTTCTTATCATAAAAAACTCTTAAAATTTGTCGGAATCAAGAGCTTTATATTTTTAATTAAAATAAAATCTCATCTGTCGAAATCTCATCTGTCGCGAGAACGGCTGAAAATGCTCACTCGTGTATCAGTGATGGCGCTAGCGTGCGACGCGAACTGCGTACGGCAGCTCGCTGCGAACCTGCACCATCCACCGAGAGATGTCACTGTTAACAGTGTTGTACAGAAGTGAGTATCGTAGTTCGGCCGTTTGCACAGAGATGGCGCTGTTTTCAATATTGCATAGTAGTAGAAGCACAATAACTGTTAAAATCTCATCTGTCGCGAGAACGGCTGAAAATGCTCACCCACAAAAGTGCCCAACGCGCCATAAGAAGTTTTCACTTCAAAATTTTAAATTTTCAAATGGTTACATATCGAATAATGAGGATGGATAAATCGAAGTTTTTGTGCGAAAATGTAACAAATATACACACACAAACCTTCGCATTTTTATTATTTGTGGGATAAAATGGAAACGACATGAGTTGATAATGGAACTAGGATTTGTGGAAGAACACAAGTTTTATTATTTAGGGCAATTTATCAATTATGTAACGTTAACTAAGTAATGATAATGATTAATATTGTGATGTGTTCAAATAATATACTAGCTACTTCACAAATACAGAAAGTGTTCCGAGTTTGTACAAATATTGATAATTTTACAACTAAAGTACTTTTTCTCTAACTTTCTGAGTGATATAGCGTTACAACACTTTTTTTTTAATAAGGTAAAGACATTTTTTTTAATTTGAGAAATTGGAGAATGTCACGAGTTTTATCTTTATCTTATCCTGAAAACCGCTATAGAAAACGTATTTGATGTTTAGTAATTTACCCTAATTTCCAAAGGTTTATAGATTCTTTTAAAATGTGACTACACTATTACCTACCTAACCTACTTATATCTAAGATGCTGCTGCCACAATGGTGTTGCCATAACCTTACAAAGGATTGGAATCACTTGAACATTTTTTAGTAAAAATTACTATTTTTGCAATGTTATTTGAACAATTTTTTTACCGAAAATTGGCCTTCAGGTTGTACTGTTAAATATTCTGTGCTTCAGGACTCTTTAATACATACAAAAGATTTCATAAATTAAACGGGTCAAACAACATTTTTGTGCAGGCAAAAACAAATTTTTCACTTACTGCATAAAAGTTTAACCCCTTTTTAAAAAGCAATAAGGATAATACGCTTTCAAGGATTCCGTTTTAAATTTTCGAATAGTTTCACGGATTATCACAAAAGTAATTAAAACAGTACAGTGAGGTTCTGTGCCCCATTGGAATACGTTGCATATTTCATAAGCGCATTTTGTCGAGGTGTTCGTTTTAACCGGTAAACTTTCAGCAAACACTCAATGCAAATTATGTTAAAATATCTACTAAGAGCTCAACAGGAACGTTTAAGTTTTCAATGCGAAATTCTTAAGTGCTATTTTTAACATAAAGTTTATGCTTTAGCACATAAAGTTTTCATTGTGTTAGGTCTGTACAAATCGGGAGGAAAAATCGCATGAATGCTTCTGCTGGTGTATGACCTCAGGGCAACCTCAGGGTCATACGTTGTTTTCTTTTTCATTATAAAAGATAACAAAAGTAAGAAATTTTAATTTAACTTTCCCTAAGAGTTGGTTTAACACTTTTAAAATAACATTGTTGTGATCATCGATCTAGAATACTACGTAATGGTTGTGATTACAAAAGTATCTTCATTTTTAAGTAGCAAAAAAAGGTGATTAAAAAGTTACAAATTTGTCTGGCGTCCGATTGAATTAAAGCATATCGACATCAACTTGTAATATTAATGAGGCTTTATCTTTTTGATTTTACTACAATTAATACTCAGTAAACCCAGCAAACAATCAAACATAAAACCATTGCGAACAGCTATTATATTAACATAATCTATCACCACTACCGGCTTTATATCATTTCATTCGACAACCGCATTAATATTTATTTATTACGTTTCTCTATTCGCAATTATTCAACGAATGACGCCTGAGTGCGCGTGCGCCGCCGGTTACACCCGTAATCGGTTCTATAGCTATAATTTTGTACTATTAAACGAACCCTAATGTTAATTGTTATATAAGACACCTGACTCGCTAATTTAATAGTTATAATAAATAATTTTATATTAAACACCACTTTGGTAGACAAAGTTACTGACCGAACGAACCAAGCGTTTTTGCTTCAAGTCTGGTTTAGCTTTTCTCCATCAGTATGTAAGGTACTCTTTTGAAGGTCGTATTTTACAACCGATCTGAACGAAACGTGGTTCTTTGGTGAAGATCTGATAAGGACGTCTGGAGTGATGTGCAGAATAGCTCCTTAAAATACGGTTAATTCCTCACTTTTAGAACTACCTTCTCACACAAAAATCCTTAAAGTTTATCTTCAGTTCGCAAATCTACTAGTATTCAAGATTTGTCAATGGTTACGGAAAAAATATGTACTTTCAATATTATTATTTTAGCCTAATCCTTCCCACTGCAGGGTCAAAATAATATAATGTACAAGTACTGCAGTGCAAAGGCCTCTTTTTCCACTGTTGCCCGTCTGGTGCAAGCTACTTTCAGTCCCTACAATGCGAGTCAATAACACTTTACTAAAAATATTTTAAAAATACTTAATACCAAAAAAATTAAAAACACGATAAGTAAATTAGTTTCATAACTAGTTTTCAAAATGGCTTAATTAGGTATATTAAGTCGTTCATAAGTATGCATTTTCATATCATCATAATTTCGTAGCAATCAATAAATTACATTTAGCATTCTGAAAATTTCTAGTTTATCTGTTTGAATAATGGCGATGAACAAACATATATTTGATAGCAAAAAGTAGCACTAAGTGCATCGTTATTCACTCATTCTTGTGATTTGTTGCACTAATATTTTAGATAGACAATTTTAGTGATTTGCATACTTACTCGTATACTTATACCTAACGAGTGCAAGTTTACTGGAGGTCATGAATGTTAAGTATTAATTTTTGTCCTTGAGGAATTCTAAGTTGGTCCCTAATACGTATAAAGTTTGAAGTATGTTGAAAGATAAGTGAAATAAAGTGCATTGAAATAAATAGTGGTGCCAACTGGAGTACGTACGTATACGTAAAAAAATGCTTATCCCTCCATTGTTATTGATAATAATATTGGTACATTATAAAAATATCACTACATAGTATAAAACAAAGTCGCTTTTTCTGTCCCTATTTCCCTTTCACCGCTTAGATCTTTAAAACTACGCAACGGATTTTGATGCGGTTTTTTTAATAGATAGAGTTATTCAAGAGGAAGGTTTTTAGATATAATACATGCGTAATACAGCCGTGCAAAGCCGGGGCGGGTCGCTAGTGATAGTATAAAACAAAGTCGCTTTTTCTGTCCCTATTTCCCTATGTATGCTTAAATCTTTAAAACTACGCAACGGATTTCGATGCGGTTTTTTAATAGATAGAATGATTCAAGAAAAAGGTTTATATGTATAATACATGCATAATATAGCCGTGCGAAGCCGGGGCGGGTCACTAGTAAAAATATGAAACATGCTTAATTAAACTAACTTGCGTAATTTTCTTTCTGATTCTTTATCAGGTAAAGTGAATTATTAGTTTTGCTTTGCTTGTCTATATGGTGGTAGGTTCTTTCAAAATTGAGTAGAATTAAAAAATATAAATTTCTAACAAACATTTTTAGCGGAGATGGCTGTTCATTAAATTTTTGTGTTGTGTTTAATTATTGTGTTAATAACACATTTTCCAGGCGATCGACTTTTCAAAAAAGTGCTAGGTGCTAAATGAGATATAAAAGTGCTAAACAGGCGTAATAATAAGTGCCTAATTGACGCCACTAAGTACAAGAGCCCCCAGTATAAATTACTTATATTACTTAAACAAAATATCCATATTAGAAGAAAGCGAAATTAACATATTCTCCAGTCCACTTATTGCGATGATTTGCAAGGGCACTCGTGCGTAAATGAAAAAGTTCGACCAAACTGTTTGGAGTCACTGAATCTACTGATGCTCTAAATTCGGTCATTTACCTCATTTGGCTTGTGTCCAGTTGACTAGACTACTAAACATAAGTATGTCTCGAGTAAGTAGAGATATTATGACTAGTAAAAATCCATTTCTACTATAAAATGTTATTTAATTTTATTCATTAATTAACTAGCTGTTGCCCGCGACTTCGTTCGCGTGGTGGTTTTGTTTAATACTATGCCCTACTTAAAATTTTCCGTGTCCCATTATCACGGGGCAATGGCGTCCCGAACCTTTGAAAGGCGTGCGTGAAGCCGAAGTCAACACAGAGGCCCTGGACAAAAACAAGTTTAATAGCAAAGTATGATGTGGACACCAAACCAGCGATTATCCCTGTCTGCACTACAAAATGCAGAGAAGGACAACCTCCGGTTTGGATAGAACTATATCCCTATTATTTATTATTATAATTCTATTGTCAATATTCTTGGTACTATAATTATGATGATTATGGACTAAGCCACCTCTTTGTTAGACGTAGGATTAACTACATCCGTCAATATTCCATCGACATGGCGTGAGATTACAGTTGAGATGTTTCACAAATAGAGGCGATTTGTTTTTTACTTTTTACCTTCTTACGTGATCCTTTCTCTAATTACTAAGTTTCATTATAGTTTAAAATACTTAAGTCACACTTCATACTGTTAGGTAATTCTAATCTAACTAATTTAATATGTAAATTAATTTTGTTCTTGTATGCTAATGGTACCGTAGTCACCTTTAAAGTTTCGAATTAATGAATGGATGAGAACAATAGCTTTCTACAATGAATTTACAATTTTGTTTCTGCGCATTAGTGGATTATTAAATGTACTTTTCGGACCCAAGTTGGCTACTGCAGACTAAATATGAGAAAGTGGGGTTTTGCTTTAGAGGACTCCTGGGACTGTGGGGTCCCAAAGTCCCAACACAATCGATGGATCACCTCTTCCACTGTGCCCCAAGACCTACGAGTACTTGATGAATGAAGTCAATGATGCTGCTGTATCTGTGCCGCAATATTGCTCAGATAGAACTTAAAGGTAATGATACCAAATTTCTATCTAACTCTGCATTGAATCCAACTAATTTGACTTACGTCTCAGGCAGACTGAGGTGCGACACCGATTCATGATGGACATACCAGACGTTCGCACTAAGCGTTTTGCTTTGTCATTCCTTATTCCTACTGCAACGGAGTGGAATCGGTTGCCTGCGTCTGTCTTTCCTGATGTGTACAATTTGGGGGTCTTCAAGTCGCGAGTGAATAGGTATCTTCTAGGAAAGCGTGCTACATCTTAGGTTGCATCGTCACCTACCACCAGACAGGTTTGTAAGTGGTCAAACGCAGATCTATCATATGTTAAAACTAAAAAAACGTCATCGGGACTGTTTGCAATTTCAGACTTTCTTTTTTTGGCTCCTTGCTCATTCTGCTTTTATGTCGTCCAACTGAGTTGACTCTCTGCTGACAGGGTATACTGCTTTCATGTCACCCAACTGACACTATCTTTCAGCGAAAAGGTAAATAATTTCTTAGCTGGCAGATAGATGGCGCCATTTTAAAAATGTATGAAGAAACCGCCAGGCGGTTTTCTGCCAGCATAGAGGTATGATAGTGACACAAATTTTCAAGGCATTAGAAGAACCCGATAAGAAAGAAACCCATCAACCGCTATGCACCACGTGATCTGCGCGAATACTGGCGACTACTTATTGATTTGATGGTTGACACTTAAGTTGCGTCTGTGTCGCGTCGCTGTTGCGTTTTGGTAATCTACTAACATGGTCATTCACTAATTGACGAATCTAAATACGCGATACGCCAAAAATGTTCGTCTTGGCCTTTTGCGTATTTTGGTAATTCACTATCATGGTAGTTCACGAATTGACGATTTTTTTTTATTTTTATGTATTTTATGTATGTATTTTTATGTATTATTCAGTCAATCTGGTTACATTTTTGCCATCCAAAGAGGCAATGCAGCGAGCCTTTTGGGCACCTTACCTAGGGAGACTTATTTAGATTATTAACATTGTTTTATTTCTTTCTTTTTAATTAATGTTCTATACAACTTTCACACTTGTGCAATACGAATTTAAATACGTCTGAAGTTAAATAAGAACTGGCCTTTCGCGTTTTTGGTCATATGCGACGAAACCGCTGGAAGTCACACGACCCGTTGTGTTGGTTTTTTCAGAGCATAAGGTATAAAATATGATCGTTTTTCGCCATTTTTTATGTTGAAAGCAACCTTACATATTTTGTTCTACTTTAAGTTGGTTATTATTTCTAGCCACTAGAGCCAGACCATTTCAAAATAACCGAAGGTGATCATTATAAATTGTTTGTCAAAGTTGTCAATTCTCAGTATTACTTGACTGAGTTATTGTCTCCTATGTGGGATACGCTCGATCAGATATATTGTGATAGAAAATTTGACGTCATACGTCGTCTTATTGCTATGACCATAGAGTTGAAAATACCGAGTCAAGATCAAGAGAGGGTACAAGGTAAACAGCTCCTACGCGATGCGACCATCGTAAATCTAGGTCTAGACTTATAGACCGTAAGCTCATATCTACTAGATATACGTCATATTATCATGTAGAAAATACAAATTTTAGCAAACTACAACAGCCTTGTCAAATACAATTGCCAAAACAATAATTCTTGAATAAAATAAATAAATATTGCAGGACATTCCACACATCGACACCTAGCCCCAAGGTGAGTAACAAAACTTGTGTTATGGGCGCTAGACAACGGATTTACTACTTATATACTTTCTAAATATACATAGAAACAACCAGACCTCAGACAAATATCTAAGCATAAATACTTTTCTGAGGCCGGAGTCGAACCCGCAATTCTGTGTCTGGCAGTCCGGCATGGTGACCATTGTGCCAAGTAGTGCCAACTGGCTCGTCAATTTGACTCCTTAACTCTATCTATGGCTACGCCAGAGAACGCCCGCCGCTAAAAATGCCGGGTGCGTTGGTTCATTGCTCATTGCTGCTGATGATGATATGAAGTATGTCCAATAAGTACAGGTTCACGGTCCCCGTGTACAAAGCAAGCAAAACTTGGATAGCGAAACAGTGCCAAATTCTATGTCCGTGGGTGCAACGGCCGCTTGTGAAATCAGCGTATATTGTAAGAACTTAAAGATATTTAACATTTCACTTGTGTTGTTACAGAATAGAAGTAACTACGAGGAATAATCTATATTAAACATTATAAAACTGAAGAGTTTGTTTATTGTTTGATCGCGCTAATATCTAGGAACTACTGGTTCGAATTGAAAAATTATTTTTGTGTTAGATAGTCCATTTATCGAGGAAGGCTAGAGGCTACTTTTCAGTTTAATATTCCCAGGGATCGGGACTTACGCGGGTAAAACCGCAAGGCTCAGATAGTGCATACTAAAAATTTTACGCATACTGTAGAATATGATTAAGATCGTATCAAAACATGGCTAGTACTTTGAGCCATGCTTTGATATGGCTAGTTTATTTTCACACTAGCTGCGCTTTGCGGTTTTACATGTGAAACTCCCGATCCCGTGGGTTCATTGTTCATTAATAATACATCACAGTTCATTGATTGAAAGTTTGAATTTGGCACGTCCTGCAGAATTATTAGACTTGTTTAATTACAAATTCCTTTCAAGGATTGTTAGGCGTTACGAAAGCTTTAGTAACTATTAGTTAACCTGTGGTTGAACGAACATTTCAATACAAAAAAATGTACACCCACAAAATAATTGTTTAATATTTAAATGAATCCATCATACCATTATTATGATAATGTTGTTTGATCACTTAGGAGTTACAAGTCACCTTATATGGTTAGAACTATTAGTAAGAACACCTTATTATTTGCCGAAAGATAAATGGTTCAATTATTATGTCTATCTGACTTCCTGATTGGATTACAGGTGGCCATAATAATAGTATTGAGATAAAAAATTACGTCGACTTCATCAACTATGAATTTCCACGAATGAAGGGGTGTTTTATGATTGATTCCTTTGTCTGTTTGTTCGTTTATCTTTCTGTGAGTGTGTAGGTTTCATGAGTTTTCATGAAACCTACACACTTACAGAAAGATTACCTATACATATAAAATCTTTTGTCCTGACTGACGGATCAACGCACAGCCCAAACCGCTGATCGTAGAGACCTGAAACTTGAAAGGTAGTTCTTTGAATGACGTAGGCATTACGATAAAAAATGATTTTCTGAAATTCTATACCCCCTAGGGGGTGAAAAAGGGGGGCAAGGTTTGTATGGACAACGTGATTCCTTGGTCCATTTTCGACTTCTACGCGGACGAAGTCGCGGTGAAAAGCTAGTCGTTATCTATTGACTATTTATTAAGTATTGCATAAAAATTGTTCGTTTTATTTGAATTATTTTTTTTGTTATTTTTATACGATGTGCAGGCGAGTTCTTTACTTCTTTACCTACATTTTGATATAATTTTTAAGGCAATTCTTAAATAGATTTGATTCAGTTTCTTTTGAGTCTCTGGAATTCTCTTTATAATATACATAATAATGAAACGTCGGTATGATCAACTAGAATCTTACTTACAAATTGTACAGTTTGAATTTAACAATTTTATTAGGGTTTGCTCATGCTCACGGCGTCTAACTCCGTTTTAAAACTCATGGCAATTTTAATTCCGAACAGAGCGTTTTTTTAATTTGACATGAACTGAAAGGAGTAGGAACTAAAGGGATACTTAAATAAAAATATAATTTGCGACAAAAATATTTGCCTTAAATTCTTATACAATAACAAAAAGAAATAACTTATCTAAACAAACACTATTTCAAACATAGCAGTGTTTATTTATTCAAAAACCACAACCATATTGGTTCAACATCAGATACAGAACCGAAGCATAAAAAATCCGTACAGCAAACATTTACGCAATAAATATTCGTACTAAAAATCGATGCTAGAATCGATTAGAAATATTATGACTCACATGTGTCGATTTTACGCGTAGGCTCCGATTATTACTAAAGCGGCTTAAAATCCGGAACTAATCATTCATAGTTTATGGGCACAATAATCGACCGTAAAGGAGTTTTCGCTAGGCTTTGTTAGGTTAGAAAGCAATTGTTGGGATGTGGGAGAAAACGTTTGCTCATTAGGATTAGCTGTAAACTGGAAAGCTTTTCTAAAATGGTTTAGACACAATAAAAATGTTTATTCTGAACCGTTTTCCGAAATAATCTTGTTAAGTTAAGAGGAAAGGGTACCGGGGGCTTTCTCCATACAAACTATTACAAACATAGTCGACTGTTTTCGCCCTGGATAATGACACTAAGGCAAATATTTTTGGTGCATAAAACTTATGACTGCCATGACCATGCCCCTATTTTTGGTTTTTTTTTTTAAATTTTAATTTCTATGATAATTAGAAAATGAAAAAAACCAAAACATTGGGGCATAGTCATGGCAGTTATAGGTTTTATGGCACAAAAATATTTGTGCTAGTGTCATTATCCAGGGAGAAACAGTCGACTACGTTTGTATGGAGAGCGCGCAGGTACCCTTTCACCTTAAGGCTTGTATATTCGTACTCAGCGCTATCCCTTACCCACGCGCGCCGCGCAATGGCGCTATCCCTTTTCCCCGAGCGCCGTGAAATGGCCGTTTTATAACAAAATTGGAAATTCGTGAATGAAAAACTTCAATGATTGACAAAACAGCCGGGCAGAAACTAGATTACTGTAACGACTATCTCAACAAGAAAATTTTGAGTTGCTAGTCATTATAGTTTTTACGATATATCGTAAAATAATTTTAAAAAGCCCAGTTTTAAAAAAACAAATCTTTCGAGAAAATTAATGCTATCTTGTTTTCATTCGAGTAAAAACTGCTTAAAGATCTGAAGATACATTCTAAATAAAAATTAGTGTTGTAGATGTAGCGGAAGTTACTTAATTCTTCATTGGAAAAGTGGCTTTTCAGGTAATACCGGCCCTTAAGTCATATTCAAAGCGATAAAAGTGACCACAGAACCGCAACAAATGATCCACAAAAGCTTATTGCACTATAGATTGGTGGGTCAGATTAGGTGCGATTTTGACAGATATCATGTCACTTTTGACATAATATGTGACAATGTGATGTGATGTGTGTGTTGTGTATTGTAAATGTCTAGCAAAGGATTTGTGCTATTCACCATTACCAGCCGTCTTCGAGCATTTAACCAGAATGTATAAGTAGACAGGCTAATGATGGCCGCCGGCGTAAATTGGTGAGGATGGTTTGCGCATGTACAATCGCGCACAGAATTACTACAGCTTAATCTTCATACTTTACCCTCGTTTAATATTTTGCCCAACCCAAAAAACTTTAAATTAGAAAACTCCGGAACTAAAATGACCTTGAATTTTAATGCATTAGGTTATCCAATTTTTCAATTTAGACTTAGGCAAAGTTAGGTGTGTGTGGGTTTTATGTACGCAACAGTACTTAGACGACTAAAGACGTGCGGGAGCGGGACAGATCGCGGCTAGAGACGTGTGTGCGGAACAGATAGCGATGATGTGAGCAACTGACCCTTCCTTCACTCCTGTCCCCCGCCAAACAGACCTAAAAATTGAGTTCTGCGTATACCCATTCCACTTTCCGCCGGCGGCCATCATTCGCTGGTCTACCTATATCTCTATGCCAGCCGTAGAATGCCAACTTATAAGTGTGAATAGCTCAAGAATTCTAAACTTAACCGTCAGCTATTGTATTTCAAAGTATTCGGCACGTTAGGTATTCTAGCCATATCTTTGTTGGTATCTCTTTTAGGAACAATACAGACTTCAATTGTTTTATAATATTTGAATAGGCAGAGATATTATCAACGTATTTGTGATAGCTAGAACTTGCTGATTGTTCTATTTGTTATTTTGTGGCTCGGTTTCCGAATGCCGAGTGCAAATTTTACATAAATCAAATCACTTGTGTGTGATTTTTATCTTTTTATTTCTGGTATCAAGGTGGTGGTGATTTTGGACTTAACATTTGGTATTTTTTTTACTTTTGTTATTTGAATTCCAGTTAATTTCATAAATCGGAATATTGTTGCTGAGAAATATAAAATTTATTCAGATAGTTTTTAGACAGGGGGTTCGTTGACCGTAGGGGAAACGTTAATCGTGAACTGAATGCTTGGGTTCATCTAATGCGGATTTGCGTGGATACGCAGATTGTCACTTTCGAAAAATATAATAAAATTCAAGTAATTTATTTCTCAAAAATTATTAATTTTTTTTTTTTGTAATTTTTTTTTCTTTTTTTTTTTTAAATTTTCTCTTTATTTTTTTATTCCTCATATTAACACTACAAAACTTATTGTTAATGTTAATATGAGGCAATCTAGTAATTGTTGTTTCTAACTAAAATAACCATAAGTTGAAATGAAAATATCAGCTAAAATCAGCCATTAACCGCCCACACTGGTAACAACCAAACGTTAACTTTGCATTATTTAGGTCTAATGCAGCTTATCTATGTAAACATAATTCTGTGGTGACATAGTACTCGATCAAACTTGTGTGTTGGCAGTTTTGTAGCTATTTTGAATTTGGAATATATTATTTACTAGCGACCCGCTCCGGCTTCGCATATTATGCATGTATTATACATATAAACCTTCCTCTTGAATCACTATATCTATTAAAAAAAGCCCATCAAAATCCGTTGCGTAGTTTTAAACATCTAAGCATACAAAGGGACATAGGGATATAGTGACGGCGAAAAGTGACTTTATTTTATACTATGTAGTGATTTAACCAACTTAAGGTGGTAGCAGATCGATCAGAGCCGAAAGGTACCTTATAATGATAGAGATAAGGTATACCTACACTACAATTGTATTTTCGATGACGTCATCAGAGTCGACCGCATCGCCAGAGAAATATAAAAGTACTTTATCTCTATTAATGTAAGGTACCTTTTCCCGTGGACGGCCTAAATTCGATTCGTTCGGCTCTGATCAATCTGCGACCACCATTAGAGTGCGTTTTATCAAATAGTTGCAGCCATATTATTGGCTGTTTGTCTCCTTGAATTCAAGGTAGCATATTCAAGACGAACTGGTAAGACCAGAAGCGCACAGAGGTGTCTTTGATACAGTTTTTGGGTTTCAACCGCTAAAATCCATAGAATGATATTCCTACTGTCGTAAAGGTGAAGATATGCTTTATATTGTCATACACTTCGAAACACAATTAGAGTGATTTGCCCCGATAAAAAAAATCGTAAAATCGTCATTTTTTAGAAATTTTTCAATGATGCTGAATCTAAATGAAGTAGACCGGATAACAAACTTTTGTGGCAATTTTTGGTTCACGATTGACCGTCGCCCTAACGGTCCCCTTGCGGTAAACGGTCCCCCATCCAGATTTATTTTGAGATTGACGGTCCCCTGGACTAGGGGGACCGATAAGCGTTGATTTAAAATAACTTTTCAAGGTCTCATGGTCCCCCTTCCCGCAGGGGAACCGTTAAGCGTTGAACTGTTTTAGATTTTTTCACGCTCATCCGTCTCCCTAGTCCAAGTTAAAGACGATCGAAAAGATGATCGAAATGAAAACAAAAGACGATCGAACCGGAAACAAAAGATGACCGAAAAATTGTCGTGATGCCCACTCTATGAATAGGTTCAATCTTTTCGTGGAACAACCCGCAAAATTACCTAGTGGTATTGCATAAATGGCTACATACAATATGTAAGCACCTTCTTTAGCTCGTTTACGAGATCATAATCACGCCGGCTATTGAGTTTATGGCAATTTACTTGATTTTCAGTTAATTTTGTAGCTTTTAGATGAGCGTTGCTGTAGGTAAAATTACTAAGTAGGTGAATATAAAATAAATTGTATAGACTTTGCTTTTGTACCTACCGCCTGACAGATGCTGTCACACTATATAAATGATATAAAATGTATGTAAAAGGCTCCGGACATTTAGTATGGGAGCTTGGCATAGTGCCTTTTTTTCGCGGTACATCTCGAAACCCATGCCTATCGATAGAGGGTATCACAGTGAACAAATTATGCCTTCACACCGAACCTCTAAAGCGTTACGAAAACGGGATATTTAGTTAATCGTGAAAAAGTTCTTGACCGTTTTTCGTGGGGGGATCGTTAGAGGGACAGTTAATCGTGTATTATTTACTTATATTAAAGAACACGTGGTCTACAGCAGCCATGTCAAACATACGGCCCGCGGGCCGCATGCGGCCCGCTAATCATATTGATGCGGCCCGCGGTCGGAATCTAGATCACAATTATTTTTGCGTATTTTTTAAATTTTCGTTTTTCTCGCACTTGCAGTGACCAATCTGCAAGACACTCACTTTTTCGTAGTTCGTATTTATGTGAACAAATGTTTTCTATTATGAAAATGAATAAGAACAAATATCGGTGCAGACGTGATAAAAATCTTCAATCTATTCTCAAAATAAATACCACTAATATGACAACTGATAACAATGATATTATAAAAAAAAAAACAAAAGAAGTCAAGTTTCCGGGTCCTACAGATAAATTTACTTCTCCTTTTTTATTATTTTTGCAGTATCTACAGTTAGAAAACTTAAGTGTTACCTACCTACCTATTTAAAAAGTGCCAAATAAATGTTAGAAGGTACCTACCTACCTGACCAAAAAAACTTAATAAAAAAATGTACGTGTTTTATTATTTTATGTCTGGCCCGCTAACACATCTACAATTTCCGAAATGGCCCTTTGGAAAATCGAGTTTGACACCCCTGGTCTACAGGCATCATTTTATACTTTGAAATGTGGTTTGAAGTACCTATTGATTTTAGATGTTTTTCGTACCTTAACATTCCCGTACAATGGCTTCCCGGGTCACGTGGTCAAGAGGCGTACCTCCGAGATGGATAGGATAGCATTAGTAAACACCTATGCTAAATAAGGCCTGACTTATGGAGGTGGCTAGTAAGAGGCGCAGACGTGGCGTGGTCGTAGTCGTAGAGTGACTGCATGTAGAAGCGACGCAAGCAAACAAACATAAAAAATAATTGCTAGCTTATTGTTAACTTACTTCAAGCTGTTTTTTTTTGACGTCAGAAGAGTAGGGTTTAATTTGCAAAAATCAAATCACACAATCATAAATAGGTAACTTATAACGGATGTTGCTAATCCAACCTCTTTGGGTTATTGCATTAAAATGGGAACTCTAAACAAGATGTTATCACGTCTCTACTGGATACAGCTTACCTGTTTTCTTTTTTGACTCAGTCATACCCTTTACGATTTATATGTATTCACCCGCAATTTCGACCGCGTAGAGGTTGAATTTTTCAAAACCCCTTTTTTAGCGGATTAGCGGAGCGGACTTAATTTACAAATTTTAGCTCGAAAATTTCAGATTTAGTCAGTCTTGACTTTGAATTTTTATTTATAACTAGTTAAGCCTCGCGGTTCTACCCGCGTAAGTCGCGATAAAAGTAACCTATGTGTTAATCCAGGGGCCTAAGTCTGCTAACACAATTGTATTTCAATAGTGTGTCGATATAATTGTAATAGAAATTTAATGTCAAAAATATGACATTACATGTCAAATTCGTATTCTCCTAACGTTGACTATTCTATCGAGACACCACTGACACACTACTGAGTTACTTTTGTGTTCTGCTCTACAATCGTGGCTTAATGGTATCTCGATAGTTGTCAAAACGGTATATTGCTTAGCAACATATACCATGTTGCTAGGCAACACCTGCAAGGTAAATATTACCATACCATTGAGACTCCATAGTGATTCTATTGTGATGTTATTAAATACCAAATAAAGTCACAATCTCGATATAATATCAATAGAGTCTCGATATAATGACAATGGTTGGCCAAATAGCAGAATAAGGCCCCTGGTCTCCAGCATCTACATACCGAATTTCATTGCAATCAGATAAGTAGTTTTAGCGTGAAGGAGTAACAAACATACATACACAAACACAAACTTTCACATTTATATGTGAGAGCTGTGAGAGCCGCAGGGAAGTTCGGGAGTGTGGCCAGTTCACTAATGTTATTTCCCCTACTTTAAAAATTCGAGGAAGGCTTTGAGTGCAGAAAGTGTTACTAAATAATGTAAATTAAATCGCTAAGAAGAAAACTACGAAACATAATGTTAGTTAGATAGTAGGATACGAGTACATAATAATATATTATTTATCTATGTATACTTATATCGAACTTTATTAAGTTTATAACTTAAAGTAAGAGAGAACTTTGCCCTGCAATGGGACACTATTATAAATATGTTAAAAACAAAAAACTTTATGAAATGTCACGTCGCTTGTCGCCGCCACAACCGCGCCTCTTGCCACTTTAGTGTTCATCGTCTTAGCTATAGTAATCTTCGGTTAAGCTCTAACCGGTACTTAATTTAAGACGATGAATATTGAATTTTAACATCGTAAACTATGTAGATACAAGGTAGAGAAATGCAAGGGCATAGTTGTTTATGATTGAACTAGCTGTGCCCCGCGGTTTCACCCGATCCCGTGGGAATTTCGGAATTAAAAGTATTATAAACTATGCCGAATTTCATCGAAATCGATTTAGATGTGTTACAATTCTTTGATAATGTTTTGTGTTCGTTATTGTGAGTAAGTACAAGGTTTGAATAAAAAACACGTTAAGCGAACGCTTGGCCGAGCTACATGGTAGGCGGAGTAGGGAGTGTTAGGTTTTATTTTCGTTACGGAATTTATTGATTGGGTCGCTGCGCTCAAAGCCCGCGATAAAAGCTATGCAATGCACATTAGTAGGAATTTCCTACTCATGTGGCAATAGCTTGTGGCAAAACCTCAGGCCGCAATAGGGGATAAAACCGGCCAAGTGCGAGTCGGATTCGCGCATGAAGGGTTCCGTGCCATATTGCATTTTTGACTCCAATTAAACTTTTTTTTAGTTTTATATTTCTTGTGGCAACAGAAATACATCAATCAACTGTCTAGCTAGCTATCACGATTTATGAGATACAGCCTGTTGACAGACAAACAGACAGTCTGACAGTGAAGTTAAGCACAAACGGCAAAAAGTCGTTTTTGCCGTTTGTGCTTAACTTCAACTTAGGCACATGAGTCTACGGTACCCTAAAAAGTACCTACCTAGGTAAATATTTATTTCTGTTTTATCATCATAAAGTTATTGTATTGCAGACACAGTCAATTTTATTTTATTGTTAGGAAGTTAAACGACCTTTCCATTTTGATAAGATAACATTTGACACTTACCTAATATAGGTTAAACAAGTAAAGAAATTTATACTGATAATTATTGACATGCAAATGAAGTAGGAACACAGAGTAATGATTTTATAATACTAGGTACTTACCGTAGTCGTTTTATGGGTCCCGGCCGAACTGGGACCAAGGACCAGATAGATTACGATTGTAGAAAACATAAACATACTTGGAAGTCGGACTGGGTGACACCATGTTTCCTATAATACCTCTCAACATTTAATCTAACCCAGTCCGACTTCCAAGTATGTTTATGTTATCTGCTGTTTTAGTGACCCGAAATGGATTATTTTTCACTTTTTAGTTTATTTTTCAGTCTTTTTCTAGTTTTTGTTTTCAGGTTTCTTTTTCAGGTTTTTTTTAGTTTTTGTTACCAGGATTTTTTTTCAAGTTTTTTTTAGTTCTTGTTTTCAGGTTTTTTGAAGTCGGTTTTTTAAATTTTAATTTATTTTTTTATTTAACCATTTTTAGTGCCGCTGACACTGAAAATTCTACTCCATGAGGCGAAAGCGACTATTTCTTAAAATTGCAACCTGTACCTAATCGTAACTCATTGAAGGGTTTGGTGATGAGAAGGTTCAGTTGCTCCATTCGTCGATAGGTAAATATTAGTGTATGGGCCAATTCTACTAGTGGTAATGGAAAATTGAGCAATTTGCTGAACCTCGCTGTGCAGATCTGTTCATCACTCCAAAGATCCTCATCATATCTTCATTTAGGATAGGGTTCTCTATCAACATTCATACAAGCCCAGTCCGGCGACTAAATTCGACTAAATTCTTCAAATTGTAACCTGTGATCGTAACCGATTCAAGAGTTGTCTGATGAGAAGGTGGTTTTAGATATTCCATTCATCGGTAACTATTAGTTTATGGGCCAATTCTACTGGTGGAAATCGAAAATAGAGCAATTTGCTGCACTCTCGAGGTGCAATGCTGTTCATCCCTCCGAAGACCCTCATCAGATCTTCATTGAAGATAGCGTTTTCTGTCAACATTCATACAAACCCAGTCCGGCGACTAAATTTGACTAAATTCTTCAAATTGTAACCTGTAATCGTAACCGATTGAAGAGTTTTCTGATGAGAAGGTGGTTTCAGATATTCCATTTATCGGTAACTATTAGTTTATGGCCCAATTCTACTGGTGGTAAACGAAAACTGAGCAATTTGCTGCACTCTCGAGGTGCAATTCTGTTCATCACTCCGAAGATCCTTATCAGATCTTCATTCAATTTTTATGGGACCACCTCTGAGTTATCCCCTTTCATACAAAAAAAGATTTTTCCAAATCGGTCCAGGCGTTTTCGAGTAATCGGCGAACATACATAAAAAAAAAAAAAAAAAATATATACGCGACGAATTGAGAACCTCCTCCTTTTTTTTTTGAAGTCGGTTAAAAATGGTAATCTTAGGTCCGTATTAATAAACCGAACTCAATATCGATTTCAATCTTGAGTTTGCTCTTGAGTTGTTGCGCTGATTAATAAACCTATCTTAAGACGCGATTAAAGAGCGACGTATCACTTGAGTCATACTGTATTAATAAATCAAACTCAGCTCTCAAGATATGTCTCAAGATGTAGTTTCGCGAACTCAAGTCTGATTGCGGGTCATACAAATGTTACATTTTGTAAAATATTTTCACATTAAAACAAGTTGACAGCAAAATATGACGACACTACCTACCATAGGGTAAGAATAGTAATATCATTCAAGGTAAGAACAAAGCGTTACTGTCATTCAAGGTCGCTCTCAAGATCAGTCTCAAATCTCAAGAGCGATATCAGCCTGAGTTTTATCTATTAATTAACGCCTAACTTAAGATAGTGACCACATCTCAAGACTCACTCGATTGATACGCACTCAAGATCGATATAGAGAGCGATCTATTAATACGGGCCTTAGACTGGGACCGTAACTCAGGAAAAGATTACGATTGTTGGAAAAATTGTTTGTGGTAGACTGGGACCTCTAAATTTAGGAAACAGAGTAAAATAAGGTTTCGAAATTTCTTCAAATTATCACAATGTAGAATAAAGGTAATCACACCGCACGCGCCGCAGTCGCCGCCGCAGCGAAGGAAATCCCCAAGGCCGATGCTGATGATGCGGCGGCGGCGCTGCGCGCATACAAACGGAGACTGCAGCGCGTGCGGTGCGGCTAGGTGTGCGCTCACCATAAAACGACTGACGAGAGTTGAGGTTGAGCACATTCAAAAAGGATCAATTAAAAAAACTTGAAAAAAGTCTGGCTTAATTGGGAACACTTTTTGGGAAGATGTGGTATGACCAGATAATTATTTGATTCACATTAGAACTAAATCGTATTTAAGCTTGTTGCAATTTATAACACGAACCATAATCAAAAATAATACTAGGTTACGTCAGTGTGTATTATAACTTTACAAAAAGCAATATTGGTGCATTCCCTTTCTCCCTAATTCCTTTAAATGTATTTATTTCTCGCATCATTTCATCGATTTCCAATCGATTGGAACACAAACAACTACCGTATACCGTTTAATCAACCGTAAATTAATAACAAAGCGAATTCTAAACAAACCTCAACCCGCAGTTAAATACGATTATTCGATTAGTTCAACTCGAATCGGAGTTTTTGTAACGATTATGGCCTCTACCACAACTAGGTACTATTCCTTTCAAAAACACGACAAATAAATACTTTTGAACATATGAAATAAAAACGAAATTGAGAGAAAGTGTAGAACTTATTTTATCTACGGTAAGTATTTATTTTTTGTGTTGTTTAGTTTAATTTTATGTTTAGATTTTATTAGCTTTTTAAATTATGTTTTTAATTTATTGTACACAATTTAATTCATTGTAATTTGTAATCTGATTAATGCGGTATTTAGTGACTTAAACCGTTAAATGAATTTACACCTGTCTTTATTCAAGTCAATATTACAAATTACAAGGAAATATCAAACAAAATTTAAACATTAAACACCACAGACACAAACAAATAAAAATAAAAATAATAATAGTAAAAATAAATAAATGATAACAATAATAATCCAAAACATTCAAAATTTAAATTATTAACCGTTAAATTATAAATCTAGCTTCTGAAGTTGTTAGCTACGATTTCTTTCAAAGGAACTGTGTTAGGCGATAGAGACTCTGAACTCAATCGAATCGATCATCTACCGTTAGAATTCCGTAAGCGATTCTGATATATCGATATCTAAGTTAGGTAGGTATGACAACAGATCTAATAAATAAGTTATTAGAGATTTATCTGATATTATGCCTTCGGCTTTCTATAAAGAAAGATGATAAATTACATTGATATCGATTAATTTGTTTTATCAACGTATTTAAATCGATTAATTTGTTATAATATATCGATTTATTTAATCGAGTATTGCCTCCGTTTAACTTACACTCAGGGTTACCCATCTTTAATTTAATATAAAGGTGATGATAAAGTGTTAATTGCCCCATTGTAATTATTTATTTTTGGGTAGTTTAAAAGTCAGTTAAGATGACAAAGGCACAGAATAACTACACTCCAGGTGAACAAAATGAAATGGTCCAAAATTGGTTACACACAATGATTGGGCTAGTTACCCCATGAAACAAATAAAAGGAAAAATAGTCGATTTTGCCCATGCACAAATTGCACATCAATTCATGCAAGAAAAACTGTGAACACAAAAAGTAAATTCAAACAAAACAATATAGATTTTAGATAAAATCCCGATGTGAATTTCTTGAAAGAAAAAGCATGTGTTGTTAATGGTAGATGCCCTGTTTTTATATGAATTATCAAAAAATATTTAACTGGCAAGATGCATTGGGCTCTGGTTTATAGAAAGGCTACATCCCAACTCTACCCGATCCCATCTCTACCCGATTTTAAAATACCTAACAAAAAATCCCAACTCTACCCGATTTCAGAGGTCTTTCGCGTTCATAAAGAAGTATTTCGATCGTCTTTTGATTTTTTTTTCGATAGTCTTTTGTTTCCGTTTTGATCGCCTTTTGTTAACCACTTAGTTGAGTAGTTTGACTACGAGAAAATTTATTCCTTTTGGACAAACTAGTTTGACCATAAAGTTTGATCAGCAGGAACGTACCAACGATATTAAGTTTTATAGTTTTAAGTCTCTTTTTTTTTGGTATTTTTCCGAAATCAATTTGGGGAAGCATCTGCTCTTGGTAGGCCTCAAATGACCCGAATGATTCTGCAATCGCAATGTTTTGATAAAAAATCATTAAACAACTTAAGATTTGGAATTGAGGATATATGAAGAAGTCCACGATTATAATGGAAATTTTAAGTCTTAGCCCTAAGAGTGACCGACATGGATAGATATGTCAAATATACAAAACATCAGTTACACACATTTAAGCGCAATTTGATAAAATTTAATATGCATTTTTCGTCTAAAAAGTTAGTCTATTCTTATTTATGTCTGTAATAGGTAACAATGACCGCATTCATAGAAAAATACTTATACAAAATAATAAATATTCATATATTTTCTGGACACAATGAACTTCGGCTCATAACCGCTCATAATGCGTCAAAGCACCCCAATAAAGTTCATATTTGAATCTAGTTTTGTTCGTAACAATGACCCATAAATAATTGAGCAATATTACAACTTATTTGCTCTTAAACGAGTGTTTTTGACGAGTTTTTGGCAGTTAGGGGGTCTAGTTCGAGATGACCATCTGTTCCCTAAACTGCATTTAGAAGTCCCGGTTTCATTGTGTCCTAGCAACTATTGCTAGTGTTAACTTATATATTCAACTAGCGACCCGCTCCGGCTTCGCACGGCTATATTATGCATAAACTATACATAAAAACCTTTATCTTGAATCACTCTATCTATTAAAAAAAACGCATCAAAATCCGTTGCGTAGTTTTAAAGATTTAAAAGCATACATAGGGATATAGGGACAGATATATGCCATGATTCTATGTATGTATACCTTTAACTTAAACAATAAACAATGTTTTGTATCGGGGAGAGAGAGAACGGACGGGGACTCGGCTTGATGTGCGCATGCGCATGGCGCGTAGTCGTCTAAAGAAATTATATTAATAAATGCACCTATTAGTGAAGATCTATCTAGTGTTTTACTTCTGAGCTGTGTCGTCCTTAATAGGTAGGGAAAAAAAACAAAATTATACTCAATTCGTTCTCTACATCCACAGAATACATTATTATCTAGATGATTTAATACATTCAACTTTAATTAATGCTGTACCACCCTCTCGGCTTAGTTGACCGTGTCCGTGTCCAGGGGATAGAACTCGCCAATACGTAATCAAATAAGCTGCGGGATTTATCAGGATGTTTTCCTTCTGTGAGAGCAATATTGTTCGCGCAAATATTTTGTTTGCAAGAAAAACTACTGGTGCACGGCCGGCCGAGATTCGAACCCACTACCATCAAGATGAAAGTCGAGGTGTCTGCTACTAGGTTAACACCACTCTAACCATATTAAAAATATGCTTAGTTGAAGATGAAAACACTACACCGTACATGGTCATAGCATGGTACGGTGTAGGGGCAGACTCCTTTATGGTGAGCGCACACCTAGCTGCACCGCACGCGCCGCAGTCTCCGTTTGTATGCGCGCAGTGCCGGGTCAGCATCGGCCTTGGGGATTTCCTTCGCTGCGGCGACACCCTTAATCGTCTTCGTTCATAATCAACTAGTTGCCAAATAACAAGATTGTTAACAACTTTGTTTTAAACCATTGCTTTTCAAAGTAAGCTAGAAAATAGTATAACGTGTTACGGACGTTTTGCTTTCATGACGGTATTTGATAACGATGACTTGATTTAAGGAAATTTTTGTTTCGGGACGATTTGCTCCTTGGTCTTTCTTCGATGTGGTCATTTTAGTTTAACGGACATTATGATTTGGGAGCTAAATGCTTATAAGGACGTTTTGCTCTAAACACTATCTAATCCGAATTGTACAAGACTATTTTGGTTCCAAGTATCTTCCCCATTCTTTTCACTCTCAGTGAAAATCATTCGAAGGCATTTTATTTTATCGCCTGTCTAGCGTACCTACTAGTAATGGCGGTCAGTGATTCTGCTAGACAATATCCGTTTACCATAAAAATAAATAGTTTCAGTAAATTAATGTTCTAAGTTATAAAGTGAACGTCTGACCGTAACGAGGCATAAAACACACGGTAAATAAGTACCACGGTTAGAGTATCCTAACTACTCTAGTTCAAATGACGGTAGCTTCAAGTTTAATACCTCGATGTTTTTACCTCGACGATGCATTTCATCAATAACGATTGATGAAATGCCTCGAAAGATTTGGGGGTCTTCAACTCGCGAGTGAATGGGTATCTTCTAGGAAAGCGTGCTACATCTTAGGCCGTATCGTCACCTACCATCAGGCAGGTGTGATAATGGTTAAACCTATTAATATAATAACCACGTAATAACCTTGCAGTCAGATAGAAAAGAGCAGTACCTCGAAGGATCTTTGCCTCTATGGTATACTAATCGATGGGTGGTTTGGTTACCTTAAACCCAAAGAAATATATTTCTGCTCAAAAGCTAAAAAGGCTTAGGTACGGCCAATAATATCTCAAACATCGAGCTGCAATCACAGGTGTGATGCTTGATTCAAAATGCTTGCTGTTAAGAGACAAATCGTGTTTTTACTCGTAATTATAATCTCTTGTAAGTTTTTAATCAAATTTACGTGACCCATACAGCGATACGGACGAAACCGTGGGCAGAAGGTAGTTTTGTAAATAATTAACAGCAATTTCCAAAGATACTACTGCTAATTTCAAACTATCGACAGCAATAAGATTTATCGATAAACTAACAAAGGAGACATTGACTGACAGACAGACAGCGCCAGACAGATCCCCTCTTGACAAAACAAACTCTCGTAAACTCGACCCTAGCCTATTTTGGCTTCACTAATAAATAAACTTATTGGATTGTGGGGAACTTTTTCTATAGGCAAAAAATCGACTAAGCGGGAATAGGTTTTGCATGCCAAGGGTTCTTTACAGGCAGAAAACAAACATAAATGAGATGTTTGTTTTTAAAATCTACCTTTTATTGCATCTAGGTACCTACTTTGAAACTTGTGTTAAAAAGTATTAAATTAAAAAGGATTTAGTACTTACTTACCTACTTACTTACATATTATTAATTACTATTAATTTTAGTATTTTTAATATTTTATATGAATTTAAACTTGATCCTAATAAAAATAAGGGGCTTAACAAACGTCTGGACTCGAAAAAATGATCTATGAAATGTTTTTAAGGAAAAACGCATCTTCCTAAATTTGCATCACCAGAAATGCGAGTACTGGCATTTAAAATAATAATGAGGTATAATCCAACAAAAAAAAAACAAAATCGGTTCATATTAAAAAACAAATTAGTTATGCCAAAACAGCCCTAAAAACATTAAACAACAGTCGAATTGAGAACCTCCTCCTTATTTGAAGTCGGTTCAAAACATGTTCCGTACTTTCCTCTTGAGCTAAGGAACCCTAATAAAACACGAGGATCCAATAACTAAAATGTATATTACTTTCACGTGCGCAAAATACTATTTATCGGCTCGTATTTCTAATAATAAAAGGTAGGTATTGTACAATAGTACAGAATAACCTACGATTATTGCTGTGATTGAATCCTTACACCCCTGACAGATGGTCGGACAATGCAAGCTATTGTCCGGGCCAATTTCCGATCGATCTCATCATAGTTTTGGGGGTATTTTTGCGTATTCACGCTGCGAATTATCAATATATCATCCGATAATGATGACAGTTCCGGATTTTGGATCAATAAGAGATGATTATCTATGCAAAATTAGAGCACTTAGAGGCTTCTCTTTACAAGTCTATTAATGTATGTTTTTATTATCTTTTTATTAGGTATGTTTTTTTTTTCAGAAATGGTTATCTAATTGTGATTAAACACGTCTTACTTAAGTCTCAAAGTTTCATGGTACATAATTATTAACTTATGTCCTTTTATTGAAATTGAGAAAAGTCACGTTGGTACAATCATTTTTTCTATCGATGAATCATTTTGTGAAGATGACAATTCTCATAAAAAATCGGTAAGTAGGTACTTACTTAACCATAAATATTTTTATTGTTTTTTATTTTATTTAATTACGACTGTATTTTTCTGAATGAAAATGAACAATAAAAATAGTTACACAATCGGAACAACGGGAAAAAATATTCCCACTCCTGCAGGCAAAAAATAATCAAGTTAACAGTGGCATCGCTGTCGGTCGATTTTAAGTCTCTATACTACATTCGCCCTTAGCTTGCCTGCTCATATTCATAGCCTATTGTCGTAAAAAGTCGAAAAAATGAATTTTAGTATCGAAAATAACGACATAATATCGATTTCTATTTTTACTACTTTACTTTTATACCTAGGTACTACAGGTATCAAACCGCATAAAGATCAATAACTTATGGTGCAAATAGGGACCCAACGCAAAATGCCAGTCGCCGATAATTAAATTTGCTAATTCATTATTACATGGAAAATTGTCAAGAGGTGTTGTGTGCGTGAGTTATTTTCATACATTTCGCTAAAATTGAACAAAACGAAAACTTTTTGTCGTGTCCTGCCTTTTCAAATTGATGTCAAAAACACATAATACGGCGTCTTTTTTTGACTTCACTTTCGATAATCTTAGTCAATAAATAAATAAATTATAGTTTTTAAATTATACCAAAATGTACAAAAAGTAAATAATTCGCATAAAAACTGTACATACTTGTACAACTATATTTTAACCACATTTTTTCATGCAATACTTATTAATTTTAGATAAATAAAGGCGAAAGGCATTTTACTTTTGGCTCCTATTTACACCATAACAGTCACTTTTCCAATATGATAGTAGAAAGCATAACAATCTAATAGAAGTGAAAACGGTGATGTGTGAAAAAGTAAACTACACTACATTGCGTGATATTGTTTAATAACTAGCTAAGATAAATAGATAGAACCGATAAATAATTGCAGGAAAGTAAGTTACTATCGTTTTCTGTGGTAAAATACTTGAGTATTATTATGTAAATACGCTCCCTCATAGCCACTTCGACGTTCAGCTGCGCAGGCGGCTAGGCGGCTGTTGCGGCTTGACCCAGCGCACGACTTTCGCGAAAAAAAACTAGTAAGTATATCACAAAAACTTGACGACCCAGTTGGCACAATGGTCACCATGCCGGACTGCCAAACACAGGGTTGCGGGTTCGATTCCCGCCTCAGACAAGTATTTATGCTTAGATATATTTTGTCTGTGGTCTGGTTGTTTCTATATGTAATAAGTATATATTTACAAAAGAAAAGTATATAAGTAGTATATCCGTTGTCTAGCACCCATAACACAAGTCTAGTTACTTAGCTTGGGGCTAGATGGCGATGTGTGGAATGTCCTGCAATATTTAATTTTAATTTATTTAATTAGCATTTCTCAGTAAGTTTTAAGTGGGTAAATATTAATTAACTGGCTGTGGTCTGCGCTTTTACGTACGTTAGCCTGTGTATAGATTCCCGGGATTTTCAGCTGCGGATATTAAATCGTATTGTCAATATCAGTAGTGGCGCGAGGAGCTACTTTTTGCAATAAATAATTAATTTACTGCATTTTGAGGAGTCATTCTGCTGAACAATTCAAAGACCTTTATCAGATCTTAACCAAATTTGTACCAGAATCACTACATATTATAAAACAAAGTCCTCTGTCTCGTCTGTATGTCTGTTCGCTATAAACGCAAAAACACGCACCGATTTTCTTGCTGTTTTCACCAATGGATCTATAATTAAAGTAAAAATAGCGGCATTGGATAGAGTGGTTCTCGTTTAGAATAAAGAACGCACAAACAGAAGTTATTTTAATTAATAATTATAATATTGATGATAAATTGATGAATGATGATGAGGTACAAAATAATGTTGCAGCAAAATCCTCACTTTTATCATTTTAACAAATAATCGTGTAAGTAACAGATGTTTGTGAATTCGACAATAGTCAGTATCGCGTGATGACTATACATTAGTTACCCTTATGTTAGCAGATACGGACATCATCACGTAATAATTTATTATAACACTAATAGCCAGTTAGTTCAGTAGCTGTGGGTTTTGCAGTTAAATTATATCTTTTGACATAATTTTATAATTTCACCGCAAAAAGTAAAATGAAGTTTTCAATGAATAAGTTTATTATTAGTAAATTAACTTTCACCACTCATTGTCGATTCTTTAAATATTAAAATAAAATATGGTAAGTACCTACTTAATTATTTAAGTAAATTGTGAATACAAAAGAATAACAATTTAAATAATACTAGCGACCCGCCCCGGTTTCGTACGGTTATATTATGCACGCATCTATACATATAAAATCCTTTGTCCTGACTGACTGACGGATCAACGCACAGCCTAAACCGCTGATCGTAGAGACCTGAAACTTGGAGGGTGTGTTTTTTGTATGACGTAGGCATCCGATAAGAAAGGATTTTCCGAAATTCTACTCCTAAAGGGGTGAAAAGGGGGGACAAAGTTTGTATGGGACAACGTGATTCCTTGGTCCAATCTACTTCAAATTTAGCATAAACATTCTTTAACAGAATTGATAGAACACGTGTTTCGTATTTTATTGAAATTCATCCCCTAACGGGGTTAAAAAGGGGTAGAAAGTTATTTTAGGGGTAATTTGCTTCGAGGTTGATATCAATACTCTTTGGTGCTTTTGATTAGATTGGTAAGACGTCATCTTAAGCTGACAGCAGCTGATGTTAACGTAAAACCAAAGAGGTTAAAAACTTCGAACATTGAACTAAAAAAGGCGTCTTGCCATTTAGTACTGGGAACTTGACATAGTATTTTTTGCACGATATTTTTGAGAAATATACCTAACGATAGAGGATATTACGGCAAATTAAGTATACTTTTACACCAAATCTCTATCGTCTCGGAAATGTGGTATTTGACCAAACGTGATGTCTTAAGATTTTTAAAAAGTGCGCGGTGCATTTAGAAACCCATACCTATCATTAAGAGGTTATTGCGGCGCACAAATAATGCTTTCTAACCAAACTTCTAAAACATTTTGGAGACGGGATATTCGTTAAAACATGGAACGCTTCTTTCAATATCCCGTTTCCGAGACGCTTTAAAGATTTGGTGTGAAGGCATTATTTATTTGCCTTAGTGCCCTCTATCGATAGATAGGTATGGCTCTTTAAGTGCATCACGGACTTAATAAGTTACTATACCTACTCATGTGGTTACTATATCTTTTGTGTCCAAAGGCCTTTTTCCTACTCCATGACGTTCACGGTGTTCGCGGTCTTCTAATTTCTTTATTTTCGTATTAGCTCCTCGAACTACATACAGCCAATGTCATGTATTTCTTAAGTAATAATATAATTACTTACATTTTTTTTAAAACTCTATCTTTTATTACGGTACGCCAAAATTACTCTCTGCGCAACTGCTCAGCCCTACCTAATAATAAAATTCTGAACAATTTGCCAAAAAAATATTATTTTACTAAGTAGTTCCCGCTCCGGCTTGGCACGGCTATATTATGCATGTATTATACATATAAACCTTCCTCTTGAATCACTCTATCTATTAAAAAAACCGCATCAAAATCCGTTGCGTAGTTTTAAAGATCTAAGCATACAAAGGGACATAGGGACATAGGGACGGCGAAAAGTGACTTTATTTTATACTATGTAGTGATTACCCAAATATTATTTGCATGGTGTCATCATGGCGTCTAATAATTGTAAATACTAAAACCTCTTTTGTTATGAATACTAAAATACCTAACACACCTACTACACCCACACTAACTAGGACTTTCACACCTTTTTAATTATTAAAACAGACAGACAGACAAGAAAGTGATCTTATAAGGGTTCCTTTTTTACCTTTTAAGGTACGGAACCCAAAAAAACACAAAAGATGACTATGATAGAAAAGTAATTAGTACGATATGATTAAAGATTTACTTATGTGGTTTGTGCATTATTGGTCTGTGCTAGAAAGACAGAAACAGAAGAAATAATATTGTTGGTTTAGAACTTTAAGTACGTAAACGTATAGCCCATTTTACATCACATCCAAAGACAATTGGGTGTAGGTACCTACCGGAGGTTTTCGTCTTCCAAGTTAAAATACCTACGTGTACCTACTTACTTAATTCAAAATCTATCTTCTATACAAATAAAATGCTTTGTCCTGATTGAATAAAGGATCAACGCACAGCCTAAATCGCTGATCGTAGAGACCTGAAACTTGGAGGGTGTGTTCTTTGTATGACGTAGGCATCCGATAAGAAAGGATTTTCCGAAATTCATTCCCTAACGGGGTTAAAAAGGGGTAGTCAGTTATTTTAGGGGGATTTGCTTCAACTCGAACTCTTTAGTGTATTTGATTTAAATTAGGTAAGTACATATTATTTTGACACATGTTTGAAACTCAATACAATTTTAAATCAACAAAAAAATCCTATTAGAACTATTTTCGACTCCTGCGCGGACGAAGTCGCGGGCAAAAGCTAGTTATACATATAAACCTTCCTCTTGAATCACTCTATCTATTAAAAAAACTGCATCAAAATCCGTTGCGGAGGTTTAAAGATCTGCGAGGCTGCGAGCTATGTATGCTCGCAGATCTTTTAACCTCCGCAACGGATTTTGATGCAGTTTTTTTAATAGATAGATAGAGTTGGGATATACTATGTAGTGAAGGTTTGTGTTATTAGATTGTGTTTCAATTTAACTCTCGCAAAACATTGATTTAGTCCCTATTCAGCCCTAAAATTAAATTTTTAAGGTATAGTACAGATAGCAAAAAAGATTTTAAACAAAATAAAATTATCTTGTTGTAAACAAGATCTTCCAATTCCAACAACACACCATAAGTTTTAAACAGTCAACAATTTCATTACAAGTTTAAAACAAGCAAGTAAGTGGAATTGCAAATATTGTGCAAGTACAAGGAATAATCTGACCCAGTTCTGAGCACTTCGAGTCAGTCCCATCGGTTTGTGGTTTCTGTCTTACGAGTTTCTAAGTATGTGGTAACATTGAGTAAGTAGGTAAGTTAAACTAAGTCGAAAGTGAAATTCTTAAAGCGAATATGCCTGAAAATAATTACATACTATGAATATTCATGTTCACTATAATAGACGTGAGCTCATAGCTCATTCTGAATTTACTATAAATTAAATAAATAAATAACTATTGCAGGACTTTCCACACATCGCCATCTAGCCCTAAGTTAAGTAACTGGACTTGTGTGTTATGGGTGCTAGACAACAATATACTACTTATAATATACTTTTCTTTTGTAAATATATACTTAAAATACCTACATAGAATCAACCAGACCACAGACAAATATTTAAGCTTAAATACTTGTCCCTGTGTTTGGCAGTTGACCATTGTGCGTCGTCGTCATGTAAATGCATAAATGTTGAATTGTAATCTATAAAAATAAAATTCAAACTCCTGACTGACTGATCGACGATGATAATCAACGCACAGGTCAAACCAATGATCGGATTGGGCTAAAAGACATTATAGACACTAAACGTTTGGCAACCGTTAAGAAAGTATTTTGGATAATTTAAACCCTATGCAGTGCTAAGAGAGCATATATTAAGGCCGATGGGGCGGCCCAGGTATCGCTGGAAGAACACGGCGGAGGCTGACCTGCGCGAACTTCAAGTCAACAATTGGCAAGAAATAGCGCAGGACAGGAAGCGATGGAAGACTTTCGTTTCGGAGGCCAAGATCCACTTTGGGTCACTGAGCCAGAAGAGGTAAGTAATAAAGTATGCAGACGAAGTCGCAGGCAAACGCTAGTTTCTAAATAGGCTGTTTGTGTTACTAAAATTCAATTTTTTTATTTTGAGAGATTGCAAAAGTACGCAGCGTACTAGGTATAGGTATTTATAACATTCCTAGGAGTTAGATGCAATTAAGTTGACCACCGACCGATAAATCTGTCTACATAACTCACTACACCAGCCAATTGGTACTAACTGAATACTACTCTATTAACAGAGGAATAGTGCTAAACGTAACAATTATTGTAACTTATTAACGCCCGAATACTGAACGCTACTTATCTTAAGTGGCGAACTAATTGACATTTAAGTGTCATATTTCAATAGGATAGGAGAGTCTTACATAAGGAGACTCCTAAACGTTTGAGAATTCGGGAAGAAATATTATAACCTTAATTTATTGAGAAAAGTAAGTAGGTAAGATATATTTCATGTATGTAAGCAATCGCATAATCGCTTGAGATTAAATAGGTACAAAATTGCAAATTAAGAATCAAGATTGCCTGTCTCTGGCAATTGTGCATTAAGAGTCGGTATGTAAAAGCAAACAGTAGGTCTGTAAGCAGTAACTACCGTCCCAGAAGATACAACGTAGACAAATTTAAGAAAGCGCACCGCTCACTCGAAACACATCGAGCTCCCTGTGGATTGTGGATATGCTGAATAAAACAACACTTATTATGCAAATTTGACCCAATTTCGGACAATTTTCTAATGGAAGAGTTATGCAGATCGATACAGAGAAACCAGTACAAAAACCTGTTGCGTAAAGAGTAGACGTTGTCATAATTCAAGATCATTTAAATCTTGATGATACACATTGATCGTATCAGTGAAAGTATTATAAGCCGGTACACAATAACATTCTTTGGTCATAAATTTTAATTTGCTTAAAATACTTCAACCAGCAACGATCAAAACTCTCTCTTATTAGGGACCTCAAGAAATTGAGCAATCATAAGTTCAGTAGGTTCAGTGAATGACCTAAACTAACAGGAACAGACAGATTACGTTAGACCTTATCATTTTAATGATAAAGTCGATATTATACTCGTTGATATTGAAAGGGTACTTTGTAAGGTAAATATGCCTGTGGGCGAAGATGTCCGTGATTCATTTCTTGCAGCATCTAAATAGAATATAAATGAGCGACTATAATAGGCTAATAAACTTTAATTGAACGAAAAGTTCATAACCGCACTTTAAATTGCCGTGACTAATTGTCGGTTTCTCAATTAATTTGTATTAATTTGCAATTATGATAAATCAAGGTTTTAATGATGAAAGGGGTACCTTTGTGACAGGATGGAAAACTGGAACTTCCGTGAGAATTTCTTGCGAATAATCGGTGAAAGAAGTAGACTTCCCATCCTGTCGTAAAATTGATCTCGATATTGATCGATTGGTATCGATTAATTTTAGATCGAATAGCCGGAAGGTAGCGGCTGGCCATTGAGGTTTCATTACAGAATTTTCAATAACAGTTATGAAATAATTTAAACAGAAATAATACTACCTACGATTGCTGATCTACTAATTCCAACTGACTAGTCATCAATCATCATCAACTTGTTTACAGCTTGTTGTTTTTGCTCTTTTTGTGGTGACACCAACATTCTGAGCCCTTTAGGATTCGAGTTCAAATAGTACAGTCAGAAAAGGACTGAGGGTAGCAGGTGCATATTTTAAAGTTTTAATTTTTTAAATAACGGTTCAGTAATTGTAAATTATTCTGGTTGATATCACTAAAGCTTTCGAAGTGTTAGTTATTTCACGCAGAATAACCAAAAATTATTGAACCGTCATTAAAATAATTAGAACTTTAAAATATGCACCTGCTACCCTCAGTCTTTTTCTGACTGTACCTACTTTCCGTAATTGCAAACAAGCTCATCAATAAATTTACATATTTTAGCGAATAGGCCCATTATTTTAATAAGCGGAGTAACATTAAAAATTAATGGTGCATTCAAGAAATCTCTAAGAAAAGTAAGTTACTGTGGTGTGGTTACATTTGCAGTTGTTTCGAAAATAAATACGATGTTTATGAAGACTAATATCATGTTAGTTTCGGTTAATGTTTTCTACACTGGACTGTTATTGAACATTTAAAATTATAATTACTTATACGTAAATCTCGTTTAGGTTTTAATTTAAATAATAGTATTTTTATTTGAAAACAAGATTGTAGGTTGTCTGGAAGAGATCGCTTTTAGCGGATAAGGCCGTCTATTGTGCCTTACTGTAATCTTAGTCTATATTACATTTTCTTAAATATTTTTGTTATAATTAAGTTTTTATGGTACAGTCGGCAAAGGACTGAGGGTATCAGGTGCATATCACTACATAGTATAAAACAAAGTCACTTTTTCTGTCCCTATATCCCTTTGTATGCTTAAATCTTTAAAACTACGCAACGGATTTTGATGCGGTTTTTTTAAATAGATAGAGTGATTCAAGAGGAAGGTTTATATGTATAATACATGCATAATATAGCCGTGCGAAGCCGGGGCGGATCGCTAGTTATGCATAATATGCACCTGATAAAAAGTATTTATAGTCGAGTTGAATTAGACGAGGCAACATAAAAAAGGAAGTCATGTTTGTCATTTTGCTGTGTTTAAAAGTGTTGATGTATTAAGGTTCAAGCAGGCATTAATCAATCATCAGTGTAATGTGTTTGTGTACGCTAATGGCCGGTATTCATGTCATCGGCATATCGGCATTGAACACCCGTTCGCACTTCGCATAGATGACCATTATATTGTAACAAGCACAGCTGGTCCAAACATGAAACATACATATTCAAAGATCACTCAAGTTTCCATTTCGCGCGCGTAATCGGAAACGCATCGGAACAATTGATTCTACCAATCAATTCCACACTCTAATTCTACGGCATAAGATAGTTTATCGAACAACAAACAACTGATGACTTATTCATTGTTTAATTACTCAGGGAAGTGGACTCGCGAAAGAAGGGAGGAAATACAAAAATTGGTAAACCACGCGTTAGAGTGTGACGGAAGTGTTGGGTATCAAGAAAGAATGTGATGGATGGAAATCAGGGCAGCATTGGTAGGAGTTAAGTTGAATTTTGTAATTAAAATTTGTGAATTACCGATTCGAACAATAGACAAATTATAGTTTATTTTCTAAAGACAGATTGTTTCGAAAAAAATATATAGTTGTCTGTAAAGTCCATTTTGTCAATAAAACTCTACGTTGCTATGGTTACTATTTTGAGAATGAAACTTATGTTCCGTACGGAACGTGAGCGGAACACGATGACGTCACACTTTTTTTGCGAGTGTTCATCAATTTATTAGACGTTAGCACGTCAAAAGCAGTGGGTCTGTTAAAAATATTATGTGAGTAAGTAGCTACGAGTCAAATATTAAAGGGCCTTTGGATGTAGGTAGTAATTAGCAGATAATAATGTAATGTGATGTGAAAAGCTTATATTTTATTATACATTGCCTGATGATAAGTCACGTCATTTCATATCCTAGGTAAGAAGGTTACTTGTATGTATGTATGAGCTCACTGCTACCAGTAGGTGTCAAAATTGACTTAAATAGCAATGCATTTAACTATTAAGACCTAGCTACCTACTTTAGCACAGACTACCAGTTGAACTATTTAGTAGTACTACTGATCCAGTGCGGAATAAATAACATAATAATAAGTAGTATTTTTTTTTCTTACTGTACCTACCTATCCATATCAGCACTAGCGCTGAATTTAAATTACCATAAATTAATTGTGTTTATTATGTAAGGAGTTTTATTTTAGTCACTTTTCAATAATTTACTATGACACATTCATTCACGCGAAAGAAATGTCAAAGAGGTGCGGCGTCCCATATTATCATTTTTCTGGCGATAATAATTACAAAAGTTGGTAATTAAGTATTTTGCACATATAAATATTATGTTAGGTAGGTGTGTATGTAGTTTGTTATGCACTATCAATGGGGTCATGGGTGGACGCATAAAAATCAATTTACGATCGGATGACAGTCCACCGAGCGAAATTCACCGTTCAATGCAATTGAGCCATCGGCCGATCATAAAGTCACCTAATCAGTGTTCGACCTTACAATTACCTGAAGTAACGTTAAATAAAAATAAAACGTTAATCATACAAAAACAAACCATGCAAATGCAACGAAATAAACCTATTAAAATTCACTGACCTGTTAAAAACGCCGACTATCACCATAGTAAACAATCCAGTCGAAAAAATATTCCAGACACGTGAACAAGATAAAAAAACTAATGTTTACAATGAGCACAGTACAGTCGTGTTACAAAACCAGCACATTTCCACTAAAATGCACATTTTCGACACGAATTTTGAAAATACTGTTCGAAATTTCAAACGAAACTGCACGTGATGTCACAGCGGGCGACAAGACCACACGCAATGACGTTCGGCAAGCGACTGACGCGGTGATTGGTCGAACGACCCCACTCGGCTCGCTTCGTTCGTTGTCGGATGCAAGCGATGCAGCGCGTGCGCATCCGTTTTTGTGAACTGATTCAATTCAACAACCCTTTTGAATTGAAATGACACTGCCAACGAGTAAAAAAATGATTGATAATGAAGTTCGTCTACTAACTTATCAACTTCTCTATAACACAGCCACAGCAATTTTAAGCATACATTAGTATTTATTTATTTATTTATAACGTGGTTCGTCCTGTTTTAGTACTAATATACTTTCATTTTTTGGACTTGGACCATAACGTCCATAACCTACTCTTATATAAGACAGGCAGGGCCTCCTTTAACTGACATCATACCAAACGAGCTTACCTTTGAAATTGTTTATCGAACAACCTACCCTACCTACTTCTTCAAGTTTGACTTAGTCATTGCGATTCATCTGTGATGCATCACGCGACTTCGCTGTTTTCTTGCGCATACTAATGGCGCTTATCAGCGAGTCTATACGACTCCATATTTATAAAAGGCGCAAGTCACCAAGCACCTTACACGTTGACAGATAAAGCAATTCAAGTAAAGATTGATGATAAAACACCTGTGTATTCTATACTAAATAAATATCCGAAGGTAGCGTTTTCTTTATTTGGTTTTGTTTTTTATTACCTCCAAGATGGGATAAGGATGGTTTTGAAATATTAAAGCTTAATCGAGTAGGTGTTCTTGGGCAGTAAAGGCAGAATGAAATCCCCCTAAACTTGACGTCGACAGACCCCAAATTCTTCCGATATTTCTACTGAAGAATCGATTTCCTCTTCATCGATTGAACCAGGCGATTGCAGGCTTTAGTTAGTCAGTTCACGTAATCTTATTCGTATACTACTGAATGCGCGAACCCCTTTTTCGCGTTATCAAGATCTCGCAGCTTCCTAATTTCACCATGCTCGAGGTGGAGTGTCGAGATTATCGATAATTTAGGGGTGGCAAAATGGGGTCACTGCTCTAATATCCACACCTGTAACTTTAGGGGTATGGCTTCAGTTACTGATGTTTAATATAGTTACGTACTGGTAGAGTCATTCATTTTGCATGTTTGAGTAGCTATATATATATATATATATATATATATAGCTACTCAACTATACTACGTATTATAGTTAAACTACTGTACCTATGAGTGGGTTGGGTTCATAGAAATAATGATCATACAAAAATCCTGATATTTTTCGCAAAAATAGCGATGTTCATAATTTCAAATTAAGAAATGGATGATCTGACCGTGCCTGGTAGTAGTCTCTGGAAAATAAACAGGTCGTTTAATAGCACATGTGTGTTCTGTTATAATAAGTTACCTAAAGATGTACATGACATGTCCATTAACAACTTTTTTTTTTTTATTAAGCATAAATTGTGCGGAAAGGCGTACTATGATACCTCTTCATACCTTAATGATACCTTAATAATGTGACTTTACTTGCACCATTTATTTTATCACATGAAAAAACCCCATGAGTTTCTTGTGCCTTCTTCTCATTGGTGGACGCGTTCCGAAGGCACACATCCTAACTTGGTTTTTAAGACGTTTCTATGTGATCTTTGTACAAAATGCACTTATGCATCCAATTGAATAAAAAAAAATTACTTTGATAATTCTGATGTATTTGCACAGCTTGTGCAAATGACAAATATTATAAGACAAATCTACGACTAAATTAGTACCACAGTACCAACGATAGGCATAAGTTTTGTAGGAACTATAGTAAGTATAGTATGGTAAGAACATGCCAAGCAGTAGCAGACCAAATCCAAGTCTTGACTAAATAAAATACCTAAGTTGTGTAACTTAATAACGTGTCTATTCTTAGTTCTTATAAGCTCACTCGTCCCCAAGAGTGCCCTAACCAGCAAACTCGCAGCAAGTCAAATTGACTCCGTATTCTGTATACGATGGTCTAAGGACTAATAAACGAAGAGATCGTGAACAATTCACAGCAGATTGGACGGTTTGGAGAACTGGAAATCTAGGGATTATGTTTGTTATATTATATATTATTGTTATATTTATATTAGCCATAATTTGGGGATGACTCCAGCTCCGGCTCGTTTCTAGCGCAAAGGTTAGCCATCGCCATTCAGCGTGGCAATGCTTCTAGCATTATGGGAACCTTTACGCCGGGAACGATAAGGGGCGGGTTATTTGACTAACTGGTATTCATTTATTTGTATTTATAATGTTATTATTTGGAAAACGTTAAGCGTCTAGTAATATTTCATAGAAATACTGTGTCCCAAAGGCCTTCCTAAATCCTACTCTCTTTGCACTGCTCGTAATCTTGTGCGACGAATTTTCCATCTAGGCCATCTCGCCATCTTCGACGGGGTTACAAGGTAATCGTTTTCCGTTGGTTGCAATTTCAAAGTGTGTTTGTGTCTTTTGCTGACATAGCCGGCTTAATTCCACTATAATGGCATTTGTAGTAAATACGTTCAAAAATCTCAATTGAGACGTAGTTAGATGGTGTAGGCGCTTTCGCACTTTAGGTATTTACATCTAAATACTATACTTTCGTTGAGAAAGGTCCAGAAATTCAAATGTAACGGTATACGTTAGCGGTATTCGGGCAAAAAAATCAAATATGTAAGGTAAGTACGTGCATAAAAGTATTAATGACGAAATGTTCTTACTTAAGTTACTTTGCTTGCATATTTGAAGACTTTTTCTGAGAAAAAGTCATGAGTCAGTGAACTTTGGACGTGCAAGATAAATTAAAGTTACTAATTCATTTGGCTAGGGAGTCTAGGGACCTAAGTTAAATTAATGCTTCTTTTAAGATTTTTTGCTCCATTTCATTAGCGGGTTAAGGGCGATGGCAGACTAGAAAGACCGCCGAACTTTTTCATCTATTTTCTTTTACATACAAGTTGCATACCTAACTCTCAAATTTTGTCGCGCACTTGTGTTTAAGGTCCTAAGATCTTTTGGTAATGATGGGGTACAGAAGCTTCGGACGTCTCGTCAGTCGAATGTCTTACCTCACCCCGCACTTCGCATAATTACCCAAGGAACCTACTTAGTTACCCGCTAGTCCCGCTACCACATTTGTCGTTAGTCAACAAAGTTCAAAGACCTTTAATGTATCGTAAGTAACTCAAAAGTCAATCTCAAAGGGTCACTGTTACCTATAATTAACTCAGCGTGGAACTTTGTTCAATCGTTTTTCAAACTCTTTTGGAAACCGTTTTGTATTGTGTCGTAATATATTTTTGACCTCTTACTTTTAACTAATGGTTATGGACTTATGACAGTTGAAATTACAGACCTAAAGCAGTATAAGATTTTTATTTATATTTCTTTAACATTGTCACGAAATAGGTAGATACAGCAATTTGAGGTTATTCTGAATTTTCCAGGTATAGGCATCCCCCAATATTGAACAGAGCTTCTTAAATTCTATAGAATATAGATACTATTTGTATAGGTTCCGAATTTAGGTGCCCTCGTTCTACTTAGTTAAACAACCTAGTTAGCAAACAGACAGTTCAGTTTGCAGACAATCGTTCACTTCTAAATCAACCGCTTCATTGATTAAGATATCCAAACTGCCCGAACAAACGTCCAGAGTTCCAGACCCTTAAATTCAATTTATTACATTGCTTCGGAAGGCACGTGTGAGCCGTTGCTATCTTTGGCAGTCCCAGTCGTTTGATCAAGTTAGATATTTGGAATTAGGGCGACATGAAAACTCTAACCAAACGTGATATATTCTATGACCATACGTGAAAAAGAGTACAACTCGTTCGGCATTTTTACCTGTAACAAAGAAAGAAACATTAGAAAGTGTATTAATGTAATATTAAGAAGAGAAATCATTAAATAATTGGAGCAAAACCGTATTGTAATAATTGTAGTCTCACCGTAGTGACCTGGCGTACATTAATTCATTATGAATGACGTGATGTCTGAGTGAAATTGAGGTAGGTAGGTGTTTTAACTCTATAATTTGCTATTGAAAAAAAAACGTTGTCTGTAAAGTCGGTTTACGGACGATAATTTTACGTGATAACTTCATACGAAAACGATGAAAAATTTAGATTTTTTTTTGTATTCCTTTATTTTTTTTCTTCTTTTTAGGGTTCCGTTCCTCAAAAGATAAAATAAAAAAGGAACTCTTATAAGATCACTTTCTTGTCCGTCTTTTTTTTTTCTTTATATATAATATGTATATCTTCTATTCGTCACTCGTCACCATAACACAAGCCCAGATAAGCGATATTATTATTAAATACTCTGTTTCCTAAGTTATATTACCATATTACCTTGACGCATGACGTCACACAATATTACCGTGATACTTTTTTGTGAATGCAGTTGTTCCATCAATTATACTTTACTTCTACATAATATAATAGATTTGGTTGGTGCAAGATGGCAGGTAAAAAGACACTGCTGATACAAATTAATAATAGTGTTTGAAAATTTGGAGGGAGGCTAACCCTATAATTCTAAACAGCAACACTGAATGTAGAAGATTGTCCTACTTTTTTGGCTATACTTTATTGTTGACCGGTGAAGTTTTCATACTTTGCTGGACCGAGGGCAAGACGGCAAAAAACATATTATACAGAAATACCCAGGAACAAATATGCTACCTCTAGCTTCGCAGGCGCTTGTCTACCCAACTGAACCACATAGGAGTTGCCTATGTGGTTCAGTTGGGTAGACAATTAAATATGTCCAACCAACATTGTTGACACTCTCACCTGTATTCGTTGTTCACATAATTTGCATTGTAACCTGTTCCCAATCCCTGTGTGAAAGAGGCTAATTCATTTATCTAATATCAGCCGGTTATTTTCTAATTTTTGCAACTGGATTTCTCCTCTTGATCTTCAATTGTTACAGTAACTAGTTTCAATTATTGGGGTCCATTCCACGACTTAAAAGTGTGACTTTACTCTCTGTACCTACTTTTATTGGGCACATGTGACTCATGAATGAGTCCATGACAGCCTTACCACCACCTACCAAATCTAGTTAGCGGTGTTGTACTTAAGCCTCTTTCTCCGAGTCTTGAGCCATTCTTAAGCCTCGATTTTCTATAAAAGATTTCGTTCGAAGAATGATACGTTGCTTTAGATTTTACATCACCTCGCTAGTGTATTCTAAATTTGAATGTTTGAAATAAATTAATTTCATTTTTTTAATTTTAATAATTCGGTAAGAAAATAACTAAACAACCATTCAATAACATAATACTTGCAATGAATTTGAATACCTACTTACAATACCCAGCAGTACCTGGTAGGTGCTTAAACTAGGATCTCGACTCATATGACTTTTTAGACACAAACCTGCATTTATATGACAATATCAATAGTCAACGATGAACGAAGAAGAAATAAAGTCAAATCAAGTAATGAGGCGATTTCATCCCGAAAAAAGCTCATAAAAATTTAGCTAGCTTGTGGAACAGGCCCCTCGTACGTCATTCCTATGAGAGCAGTGTCTGGTTTGACCTGATTTATATTATTTGCATCTCATTGCCATTTTCTTCAAATCAAGTTTGAATTTAATGAGCTGTGAAGTTATTTGATTTATAGAACTGACATCGTAAAGTTTGAATTGTGCTTAGAGCCGGTATTAATTTAATTGCTGTTTATCAAAGTTTCTCCTCCACGCCTTGCTGGTCGCACCTACCAGGTACTGCTGGGTATTGTAGGTAGGTATTCAAATTAATTGCAAGTATTATCTTATTGAATGGTTGTCTAGTTATTTTCTGACATAATTATTAAAATTAAAAAATTATAATTTATTTAAATAAATAAATAAATATTGCAGGACATTCCACACATCGCCATCTAGCCCCAAGCTAAGTAACTAGACTTGTGTTATGGGTGCTAGACAACGGATATACTACTTATATACTTTTCTTTTGTAAATATACTTAATATACATACAGACACCCAGACCACAGACAAATATCTAAGCATAAATACTTATCTGTAGCGGGAATCCCGCAACCCTATGTTTGGCAGTCCGACATGGTGACCATTGTGCCAACTGGGTCTGGGTGATGGGATTTATTTCAGATATTTAAATCTAGGTAAGTAAAGTTAAATATTATGTCAATTTTTCAAATTTAGAATACATTAAATAATAAATAAATAAAACTGAAACCAATGCAACAAGCTATTAAATACAATGTCAAACATACAACTATTAAATTAAAAATAAAAATAAATAAAATTATGACAACTAGCTGCGCCCCACTGTTTCATCCCGCTGGAATTTTGAGATCAAAAGAATCAAATTATGTCCTACTCCATTCTCTAAACTACCACTCTGTGCCGATTTTCAACTAAATCAGTCTAGTCTAGTCGTTTGACCATGAAGAGGGAGCAAACAAACAAATAAATAAATAATATTTTCATTACTCATACTCCGAAAGTAGGTCTAAATATGCCTGAAGAGCGTGTAGAAAATAAAACTTCCAGCCCTTCCACTTCCAGGCTTTTCGCTTTCACTGACAGCTGTCACGTCAAATTATGGCTTCGCACAACTTGTGCAATGTGCATATAGCCAGTATCAGTATCATTATACATTAGGAACTTCAAAACCTAACCTCCTTGCTTTAGGTAACACCAAAGAACACTACATGTATACAACCTCTTTGATCCCAACCTTGTAAGAGGATCAGGTAGTATGAAGTCTCTCATTCACTCTCGTTGTTAGGAAGAATTTTATGTATTATTCGTAATGAAAAGCACAGTGTTTACCTCGGGTGAAAGACTCATTAAGTCCCTCGAACTCCGTCTCGGGACTTGTAATGAGTGACTTTCACACCTAGGATAACAATGTACCTACTATTCTTGATTCGGTCGCCGCGCTCAAAAGCCCGGGATAAAAGCTATGCAATAGCTTAAAAACATAATATTCTAATTTATAATATTGGTTATAATAATGATTACAATTCTCACAATACCATCAATAGTTACCGCAACAAACTTATGCGGTGACAAATTCTAAATATCTAATATTACTGGGTTAATTATGAGTCCATGTTTCAAGGAATGGGGTTGAATTACAGGGTGGTTCATATGCCTACTAAACGTTGCTCGGACAATGGTCAACAATGGGCCCTGTTTGACCCAGTGCCACCAAGAAAATGTTCCCACAAAACTACAATAGGGCAACAAAAGGATGCTGTTATTCACACAGTTAACTCTTTATTATGGTAGACAAAACTATTATGGTGAGAATAGATGTCTTTAAATATGAAGATGTGCATTGGTTCCTATAGGGTGTTCTGAAAAAAATAAAACTAGCTTATACAATGTGTTTTAGCGAAGGGGTTTTAATACGAAAGGAGGTTGTTCTAGACGTCTAGGCGAACAACTTTTGTTCTACGACTTTTCGAAATTCGATCTTTTTGTATGAAACAGCTGATTTTCAAGTTTAAATTCCCTCAGAATTATCGAAAAATAAAGAGTTCGAATTTCTAAAAGTCGTAGAACAAAAGTTGTTCGCCTAGGCGTCTAGAACAACCCCTTTTCGTATTGAATCCCTTTTGCTGAAACACATTGAATAATTATATACATATGAAAATTTATAGGTACCTACTTAAAGTTAATTCAGATTTGGACGGAAAAGATAAAAAGCAAGGTAATAATAGTAAATTTATGGATTATTATGTGGTTTTTGGTACTAACAAATTTACTTTAAAATCTAGAGATGGCCGTATCATTTTTGATTGCGGTGAGCTATAACCCGACGCGACGGGGTTTTTTTACACCTATATGCTTTATAAATTTTAAAGTCGTCATTTATATTCATTTTTAGAGTACCTTAAAAGGTAAAAAGCAACCCTTATACGATAACTAGAAAAGTTGTCTTGATTCTGGATAGACTGATAAGCGAGAGACTTCATAAGAGTATATTTTGTCTTGAGGCACGGATCCAGTACAAATAATGAGTATCCTCTTTTAAATCCTCATTAAATCTTAAACACCATATTTTAAGATCTAGTTTACAGCAAGGTGTAGTACTCTCGTACAAGTGTATAACAATGTTTACAAAGGAACAAAGGACCAAAACAACGCCATAGAAGGCAACCCTTTTATCTCAGCCCTTGGAGGTTGGTGACCTTTCATTTCTACCCTCAGCCTCAATTCCTTGGGTTATTGCGGTATGAATATTGATATGGGAGCAATAAGAACGCTTTTTATTAGAGGAACTAGATATTTGCCTGTGGCTTTGTTCGAGCATGGGAATTTAAAAAAAATGTATATTTGTCTTTCTAATATTATGTATTTTAGTAAAGTATACTTATATTAGTCTTTTGCACCCAAAAGTATGCATCATCTTTTGATAGCTAACGTAACGTTTACAATCCTGTGTAGCACTATTTGAACATTATTACAACGTCACCTTCGCATCATAAGTACTAACTCCACCTTATCATAATCGCACAAACTATAAAGGTATATGCAGCAATCCAAACAGCAACCCGTTATGTCAACGGAATACGCGTAAATCTATTCTGGGCTAAAACTTTCTGCAATAAAACACTGAAGTAGTTTAATATTTCAATCAATAAACAGACAAAAGTTTGTTACAGTTTTATATTGGTAGGGAGGGACAAGGCAAGAAGAAAATAATAAGTAAGTCGAGCTGAGAATTTACGAAGGTATTTTACGGTCTATCTCTCAGTGCCAGTACTGCGAATGCCACTGGTTGATGTAGTCATATAGACGATCCAGGTCGTTATTCAGAATTGGATCGCGTTTACTGTTAAGCTCAGTACAAATCTACATCTGCGGCGCTACAACCCTTGTTGGTGCTTGCCCTACGTTCTGGCACTACTACTTCGATCCCTGGCGTTACTTCGTCAGTTGGTGAAGCGTCCTATGGCCAGAGGGTCATCATTATCAGCCGGTATCAGTCCACTGCTGGACGTAGGCCTCTCCCAAGATACGCCACTGAGCCCGATCTTCGGCTCTTCTTCTTTTAAAATATTATTGAAAGTTTTTCCTTTTTAAATAATATGTCCGAATTTCTTTCCAAGGTCTTTCAGAGACCTTTCAATACTAAAAATATCATCGATGGAATTTCCTGATAATTTAAAAACTCGGATTTAATATAAGTATAAGTCAAGAATCTCCGATTGGAGATCGGAATCGAGATCGGAATCGGAAACATCCGATTTTTTAATTTTGTTCCGGATTTGTGAGAATGTTTAAAACTTTTATTTCATTCGTATTTGTGAACTGATCAAACCAGATTTTTCCTTTAAATACGAGGTTTCGTCACAAGAACTGTGTAAATAAACTAAAATGTAGGTTTTTATATAGTTTTTCTTTACGCCGTAGCATATTTTGATAGGAACTAGAAAACGTACTGATAGCTCTAAGTTAATACATTCTAGTCCATTGTAGAAAACAGAAACTTCCTTTTCACAAGTCGCGTAAAAAACGTGATTTTTCACATAATACTTACACAATTTTAAACAATAACATTTAAAAAGAAGTATTAAATTACATTGACCACCGGTATTCAAAATTCAAGGGCTCATTGAGAGTTAATAGAACTCTTTTATATTGAAAGTAAGATCTACAGACAGCAGACATTCTGTTGACTGATCGTTTCGTGACACGATAGGCATGGACGAAATATTTGTCAACAGATATTTCTTTCTGTATGTACTTTTAATAAGTAGGTGTGTTTTTACCAATGAAAAGTATGAGCCGAAATTGGACAACATTTATTGTTCAATTGTTTGACAGATCTTCTGTGTGTTCAGTGTTGTAAATGTGTGCGTTATTCGTGATCTGTATCTACGAAAGGTGGGCGTTCTTTTGCAGTAGTGTGCGTTGCCACCCTCTGTCCTTTTGTGACTGTACTTGAGTATATTTTGGGTAATTATCCTATCCGTTGTCTGGTCACTATATTATAAGTCTAGTTGCTATATCTTATGGACTTTATCCATAAACTTGACGTGTTCTACTTACTAATTGTTTTAAAGTACCGTTTATACCTATTTTATTTCCTACATAATTTTGTTCATCAGAAGACTATAAGTAATACAATACTAACTATTATTACTTAATGATAACTTTGATCTTAAAAAAAAACTGTAAATTTTTTGTATAATTATTATGATTCACTATGTGAAATGTCGTGTCATATTAATTTATATTATTTGTTAAATTGTTTCGGAACTTAATACTGAACTATAGGTACTAGTCTATCTGGCGACAGAAAGTCTGCAGTTTGTGAGAGACCTCCAAACCCTTTTCTAACTTTTTTAACCCTTCTAACACCGAACACGTTTTTTTATCCGACACAATGGTTTTTTGAATCACGTATAGTACACACCTATAGTATACGGGATTTATACAGGATTAAGTACATGAATTTCTGTGTAAATAAAAAAAGGCAACGACACGTTTAATGAGATTAGACTCATTTTTATTATAATTTTTATCACGAATTCAACTAGGATTTGCTAAAAATACAAATGTTGTTATTCTTGTATAAAATTAGTGTAGACAGAGAACAGTAATTAAGGTAAAGGAATATTTAAGTAGAATATTTCCTACTTAGGCATTCTTTTGAAGATACTAAGAATAATATATGTAGGTGTTTTTAATATAAATAGGTTAATTTAGAGATGAAGGTTAAGGTGCCTTGGGGCAAACGTAATTTCGAGGCTGTTGCAACCAATGTAAATATCTCAGTTACTAAGTATAGGATTTTTAATAAAACGCCAGCTATTGATTATTAAGCATACCATATTGTTCCACGAAAATAATAGATGGTGCAATCCTATAATAACTGCATAAGATATTTACATTGGTTGCAATAGCCCCAGAGTTGCATTTGCCCTGGACACCTTAATTAAATAGGTTAATTTACTCTTGTTGCCACAAATTATAATAGAATAAAGGTTTTATTCCAAAGAATACTAAGAACCGGAATTGTACATTAATTTGTATAAAACCCAATGCTCCAGTATAGTTTGCAAAAACTATCCATTTATACATGAGACCTTTTATAAAAAAAAACTTAGGTTTGGCTAAGCTTATTACTAAAAAGAGTTTCGTCTTTAATTTATTAAAAGTGACTAGTTTGGATAAGTTTATAGCCGACAAAGATTTTTTGTCTTTAAATTATTATTTACCTTCCAAAATGTAAGAAAACATTCAACAATAGTACTCACACCAACAAATAACAATAATTATACATTCATTAATAAACAATTTCAGGTATAGGCAAAAGGGAGTTTAATTTTTGCTCCCTTTTGCGTCTTTTAAAACTTTTACACAATATTTTAAACTAGCGACCCGCCCCGGCTTCGCACGGATATCTTATGCATGTATTATACATACAAACCTTCCTCTTGAATCACTCTATCTATTAAAAAAAACCGCATCAAAATTCGTTGCGTAGTTTTAAAGATTCAAGCATACAATATAGGGACAGAGAAAGCGACTTTGTTTTATACTATGTAGTGAAGCTCTTATACTCTTTGACCCAAGTTCATTTTACAAATAAAGTTGTACAACAAACCAATACAAAAAAACATTAGATTTCCACAACAGTTCAGTATTCCATTGTCACGACCAGTTGTTGAGTTCAACAATGTTAATTTGTAATGTTATTACAAGTTTTGCATAATCGGTTCGCTCATCCGTAAGAATATTGTTAAAGAAGGACATAGGGGTGCTCAGAGGTTTAAACACAGTTTAAGGGTTTGATAAATGAGCTATGGAATTTTAAACTTTAAATTCTTAGAGATAGAGTTGGTAATGTTTTGTTTTAATGTCTGATGTATGAAGGGCTTCGGTCAATGACTCGATTGTAGTTTCGCGATTAGATTTTGAGGTGTTAATTTATTTCTAACGTTGATTTTATCGATTTTAATAGTAGATACTTAAAGTAAGTATGTATATGGGGTTAAAAGTTGTTGAAAAGTGTGAGAAAAGTTTTAGACACTTGAATTGGTGCTGGTATTTTTTGTATCGTAATATTTTAGGCACTTGGAAATCGAGACTTACCTAATAAGAATTCTTCAAAAACTGAATAAAAAAATCTCCGTAGAGTTTAGTAATACTAAACGAACGGTTAAAATATGTTTTGTCTTGAAAGAAGCGACAGGAGTCTAAAAATAATATAAAAACATTCGTGAATTAAATTTAATTTTCTACATTTCTTATATCGCTCGCTAGTTACGTATTTAACAAGCGAACATTTCCGCTAAAACAAAACCACTCATCTTGCAATAAAAATAACGTCCGGGGTGTGCGAGCTCTAGCAATAATAAAAATAGCAATAATTTTCGCGTCCATAATAAAAGTATTGTGCCCAAAATTGTGAGAGGCGACATTTTTATTGGGCGATAAAATATGGCCGAAGCACATCATATAGTTCAAGGGGCGGCCATTAAAGCTGTATAGTTTTAATTTACCTTTCTCAACAAGCCGTAAAGTTTCCTGCTAGATGACCACGACGATTTATTGCCTCGATTTTATTTACTTTGTTAAGGCTCATTAAATTTTATGATCGCGCACGTTTTTTTGCAAATATTATAATGTGTTCAAAGCAAAGACAAATTATTAACAAAAATACAAACACACTAAAAGTAATTTAGTTTGGACGTTCATATTTTACTCCAATATTAATTCTGTGTGATAATTCCATGTATCTTTTTCACGTAAAATCTACTGAACAGATTGCGATGTGTACTATAATAATAGGATAGCTTAAGTTCAGGAATAACATATTATTATAGGTAAGCCAGCTTTTTCCCAATTCCGCGAACTTACGCGGGTGAAACCAAAAGGCACAGTTAGTTTTTCTTCTAATAAAAAAGATTAAGCGGCCATTTTGTCAAGTTATATGTTTCTATAAAAATTAAAATTAAGATCATTTGTACTTAATTAAATTACGTTAACTAGGTAGACTACGTAATTTAGAAATGAAAGTGGCTAAGTAAGTTAGCCAGTCGGATTTCTTTAAATATTATTATACTTCAAAATAAATCGCTAACAGTATTCGAAACGGTGAAAGATTGCATCTTAAGTAGAATTCAAAAAAACCATCGCAGTCCTATTGAAAATTCTACAAAAGATGCATTTAATAGGCCGTTGTGTGAGTTTGATATCCGGTCATTTCTATCAAAGGACATTATAAATAGCCACCGATTTAATTTTACAAGTATTTTATTACATACTAAAGGAAACAGCTGTAATTTATAAATTACTAACTGAATTGGTTTCATAGGACAGATTTTAATTGTTAAAATTGTTCCTTCGTCCTTTTTAATATTTCAAAAGACACCCCAAAGGAACATTCAAGTTTCATAATTTACGAAAAATATTTTTAAATGAAATGACCGTTTTATTTCAAACAAATCTTTAAATAAATATTGTAAGACTTTTGCACAGCGCCATCTAGCTCCACTATAAGCAACTAGGATTGTATTATGGTGGCCAGATAACGGATGGAATACTTATATTAAGTACTTTTCTTTTGTAAATATATAAGTACACTAGTACTAGTACATTAGTACACTTAATTTACCTACATACAAGAACATCCGGACAGATGTAGACCAGAAATAAAAATATCTGTACATAATTACGTATTTGTTTGAGGTGAGAATTGAACTAAGTCGCATAGCTAGTGCTAGAGGTCTTCGACACATAGCTAGAGGTCTTCGACAATCTATAGTCTTCTCTAAGCCCCACATTATCATATGATTTCAAAATCTCAAGTACTACCTCGTTCGTACGTGAAGTCACACACTATGGGTATAGCTGAAAATCAGTGTCTTGCTTCTTTTAGCAAACCCAACACTGAGCTACTGCCCATTTGCATCACTGCGGCACACTGCTCACCACGTTTTTTGGTTTTATTATAATTTATTTTTTATCATTTATTAGTTGCTTTTTATAGAATTATAATTAGTATTAGCGATAGTGATACATGTGTATGTATGTGCCTTTTTGTGATGCAATAAATGATTTATCTATCTATCTATCTATATACCTAAACACATAATTAAATTTCATTATTATACCTCTAAACAAACAGATAGACATATTTTATGGGTAAGTACTTACGTCGTTACTGTCGACGTCAATTAACACTTCATATTCATCAATTTATCATTGAATTGATAAGATAAACTAACCATTGGTGTTGCCAGCTGGAATCGAACTTTTTTTTATACAAAATAGGTGTTATGTTACTATTTTGCTAACGAGCTATAAAAGGTAAGGTTAAAACGACTCTATTCCCAAAACTTTAAAGTCGGATATTGAATATTATCGAATTTAACCCTAAATTTCGAAGTTCAAACATACCAGTTTGCGAAGCATAGACAAACAAAAAGTTTGTTTTTCTTTTTTACTCTTCGCAAAAAAAGTCGCAAATGTAATAAAAGCCAAGGTGACAATGGTACGTAATTTGAAGTAGGCCACTCTTGTTACAAAAGAGCCCTTGTTATAGTGTTGTATGATATTTGCGCAGTTCATTTGTTCGGTGGTTTGGAAAATAGATACTTTACTTTTTTCTCTGGTTAGGAAAGTTTAGATGGAGTGGAAAAAAAGTCTAATAAATTTTCTTTAACATAAAAATGAATCGCTGAATGTGTTGCTAAGCGGAAATCTCGAGAACAGCTGAACCGATTTTGCTAATTTTTTCTTTGTTGTGCTTGTTATTGTCAGGAGAAGGTTCTTAAGAAAGAAAAAATAAGAAAATTGCGTAGATTATTACGCGGGTGAAACCGCAAGGCGCAGCTAGTAAAATATAAATTTTATAATTTGCGTGTTTGAGGCGGGAATCGAACCCGCTAACTTCGGCTCGTGTAAAATCTAACAATATTCGAACAAAGTTAATTTATTAGACGTATACTGTGCAAGTATGCACCTTTAAATAATTAATAAGACAAGTATTAGATGTTATCGAAAACTAATTGGATTTTTTCCAAACCCAATTGATTATTTCATTAAATAAACAAAGCTCAACCTATTCCGAAATTGATTGGGTTTTTTGTTTGAGACGTTCGTTTAAATGAATAATTTATAGCTAAGCTACCCTTTAACTAAATGAAGTCGGTTCACTAAATCGTGTAGCATTTTTTGCGCCGTAAATTATAGGACCTGAAGTTATTTTAATTTTTGTGGGATATTTTATGAAAGTGTTTTTTTATTGTGTTCGTTATTGTCAGGACAAGGTGTACTTACCTACCTATAAAAAAAATTAATAACTAGTTCTTAACTAGTTTTTAATAAAATAGGTCGCGTTTTGAATAAATATTTTCAAAGTTACCTCAACGTATTGAAGACACGCGTCTATTCGCAAAGAAACTTTGCATGTCTACTCGCGACCACGGCTGATCAAACTTAACCGAAACGTTTAGTTTTCGAAATAATAATCCAATACACGATTTTCATATTTACCGGATACTATAACTATTTTAAAAAGAGTACCTTTGGAGAGTACCTAAGTTAAATTAATTATGACTAGCGTTTGCCCGCGACTTCGTCCGCGTAGAATTCGAAAATGGACCAAGGAATCGAGTTGTCCCATATAAACTTTGCTCCCCCTTTTTCACTCCTTTAGGGGTGGAATTTCGGAAAATCCTTTCTTATCGGATGCCTACGTCATACAAAGAACACACCCTCCAAGTTTCATGTCTCTACGATCAGCGGTTTAGGCTGTGCGTTGATCCGTCAGTCAGTCAGGACAAAACATTTTATATGTATAGATAATACTAGCTCCGACCATCAGTTAAACCCTCGTAAGTCCCGATTCCATTGGAATTTCGGGATCCTCTAAACTACCACTGCCACTGGGCCGATTTCACTCAAATCGGTTTAGCAGTTATTTGACCGTGCAATAAATAAATAAACATTCGATTTTTTTAATATTGGTTAGGTTTAAAACACAGTCAAGGGGGAATATAATCTATAGGGATAGTGTTTAGACTATAATTCCCTATATAATCTACTAGCGACCCGCCCCGGCTTCGCACGGGTATATTATGCATGTATTATACATATAAACCTTCCTCTTGAATCATTCTATCTATTTAAAAAAACCGCATCAAAATCCGTTGCGTAATTTTAAAGATTTAAGCATACATAGGAATATAGGAACATAGGGACAGAGCTTTCTCTGTCCCTATGTTCCTATATTCCTATGTATGCTCAAATCTATATGTGTTCGACTTTGTTTTATAATGTAGTGTAGGGATAGTGTTTAGACTATAGTTCACTAGTAAATCTGTGTCTAAATCTAAGGTTTAATCCACATTTCGAACTATACTTAAACCTCGTTTTGGAATAAGGGAGAAGTTTAACTTAAAGTTGCTTGTTACAGTTCGTCGATCGTAAAAATCCAGTTACTTTTTCAAATCAAACAGTTCGGCTTCGTTTTTGTTACAGAAGTTTTAATTAAGGACAGTGAGTTACATTTTTAATTGGTGCAATAAATATTGCAGTAACGATATGACTGTGATGCTGATGACTGTTGCTTGTTTATCTTAAGTGTTTCTCATTTAGCAAAGTTTTAAGATTGGATTTTCAGTTAAAATGTGACGTTTTTAAGCAAAGGGGTGGTATACGTGGCGCCGTTGCTCCGAAACAAAGAAAACGACTCAGAAAGACTTCCTACCTATATAAATATTGCAGGACAACCCACACATCGCCATCTAGCTCCAACCTAAGCAATTAGGCTTGTGTTACGAAGCGAAAGGACGGATATAATACTTAAATACTTTTTTTTTACTTATAATACTTATAGAAACACCCAGACTAGAAACAAATATTTTACATAAATACTTGTCTAAGGTGGGAATCGAAGCAACAACCTTCTGCGTCATAGGATGGTGTTCGCCCGATGCGCCGGAAAGGCCGTCATATTATTACGTGGTGCTAGATTTTACCCAAAAGGTTAAATATTCCAAAATCCTTTCATGCCGAACTGCCAAACACAGGGTCGCGGATTCGATTTTAGCCTCAGACAAGTTTTTATGCTTAGATATTTGTCTGTGGTCTGGTTGTTTCTATTTATTATTATAAGTAAGTATATATTTACAAAAAAAAGTATATATAAGTAGTATATCCGTTGTCTAGCATCTATAACACAAGTCTAAGTACTTAGCTTAGCGATGTGTGAAATGTCCTGCAATATTTACTTCTTATTTATTTATAGCAGATTTATTGTCAGTAGACTTAAATAAATTAGTATTTCCCTACGCTACATAAATATTTTACTTAAAAAAATCTCGCTCTCACTTAAAAAAGTTCACCCAGCCGTAACAATCAAAACGTAATATTTCACAAAGTTACAAGTTGTCATAAAACACAATTAATTCGATACTTACACAAAAACCCTTAGAAAAAATGAAGAGACTTTTCCGTCGGAAATAATTAAGAAATTTCATAAAAGTCGTTAGAGCTTAGAGTTCTAGCAGACGTTAGACTTTATATCGCCTACGGGACAAGTTTGAAGACAAAAGTTCCAAAATTTATTTTAAATAAATATAAAATTATTTTTGCCTGTTTTGATTTTTTCTTGTTTTGTGCCTGTGCTGTTTAATATTTTATTTAATGTTTAAATTTTGTTTAAAGTGTGGCATTTGTTTTGTATCGTTTTTTTTTTGTATTTTTTGTTAATTTCGTGTTTTGTAATTTAAATCGACTGTATAATTTTGTAATTGAGCATTAAACGTAATAAAATTAAAACAAAGTCAAAAGTTGAATCATTGTCATTTGTTTATCGGTGGATTAATATTGTTGACAAACTGTCGGTCGACACAGAGTCTGTAGTCTGAGGATTCTAAATGGAATCAGAACAGAGTAACGAAGCGTGGTCGAAGTCATGCGGGGAACAAACGAACTCAAAATTACATTCATGACACTTTTAAACCCGAAAATTTAATTAAATACTGTTGTTTGTTTTTATAGGTTCTCTTTTGGGACTGTTTTTGACAGCGTAAAGCTAAAAACCTAACTTAAAATTCTAAATATTTGACTTTCCAGTAACACAACTTTATAAAATACTGACTCCCAAAAACCCAACTCAATGTAAGCTATCAAATGTAACTCTGTGAACTTTTTTGTTTAAACCAAAAAGAATTTTCCAAGTCGGTCCAGGCGTCTTTGAGTAATCGGGGAACATAAAAAAAAGATCCCGACGAAGTGAAAACCTCCTTGTTTTTTGAAGTCGGTTTAAAATAACCATCTATTGGTGCACTTGGATGCCTGCCCTTGGGCCAATTAATCACCCTCTGAACTAATAAAACTACAATAAAATATTGCATACTTATGTAAGTAAGTAGGTACGTAAGAATCTCTACTAATATTATAAACTCGAAAGTTTGTTTGTTTGCCGTTCACGGTCAAACGGCTCGACAGATTATCATGAAAAATTTAACATAGTGTAGAGAATGCTGAAGTATACTATTTTAAAGGTAATTTACATAACGACACGAATTCATTTTTCTCAGTAATTTCGGAGTTCTCCTGCCTATTTACTTAAACATCAATGAGAAAGTCGGTAGTACAGTGAGGAATTGCGGATCCAATTTCCGGACAAGGCAAATATTTATGCGGTTCCCAATTGTGGATTTATGCGGGATTTGATTTGATCCAAGTCGTTTCTGGTGTCCAATATTTCTTTAGCTAATCTTGAATTATATTGTTTTGGAAATCACATAGAACCCACAGCTTGCTACCTACGTAAAAAGTTAGAGTATACAAGTACAAAATATAGGTAATACATAGGTCTCCAAACTAATATTTTTTAAAAGTGCAAACGTAGGTACCTCAACATCAATAAGTTGATTTTCTTCATAATATGTCTATTACGTATATGCCACAAGTTTATTTATAAAAAATTAAGAAAATTTAGCTTTGGCTATGGTATCTAGAACTTTTTTAAATGTAAACTGGAATTGTTATATAAATAAATAAATAAAAAATTGTAACGTCTATATTAAAAAATATAACACTAAGTATATTTTTATATTTTATTAAGACTACCTATACCTATATTTTTATAAAGACTTTCAGAAATCTATACATATAAAATCCTTAGTCCTGAATGACAGACTGACGAATCAACGCACAGCCTAAACCGCTGATAGTAGAGACATGTCATTGTGTTCTTTGTATGACGTAGGCATCCGATAAGAAAGGATTAAAAAAACAACTACTAGGCGGACGAAGGTAAAAGCTAGTTGAAAATAAAAATTGAGAACGATACATAAAGATAATCTAGGCCTCTATAATATCTAATGACGTTCGTAACTGTATCAACATTAACCGCTATTATATTAATTAATTAAACAATAAACACTTTGTAACATAATAATATTGAAATCTACAATTAAATTCCCTGAAAGCCTAACAGAAATTAATGCACACGCTCGAAATTAAACTCTCCAAGAATAGACTTTAACCCTTTTGAACGTCAAAGTCAAGGTAATGAGGGCGCCGCCCGCCCTTATAGTTCAGGGCAGCTTCTTGTTTGCTAAGTTATGATTAAGATTCATGAGTCAGAGGTATCATAGGGGTAAAAAGGTTTTAAGAGTACATAATATCTACTAGACTGGAACAAATAAGAGTCCAGAGAGTGGAGTCGAGAGTGAATAGGTATCTTCTAGGAAAACGTGCTACATCTTAGGCCGCATTGTCACCTACCATCAGGCAGATGAAATAGTGGTCAAACGCTGACCTATCATAAAAAATGTAAACAGAATTCCCAAAAGCACTAGTTTCCGAAAACCCTTCGCATTATTCCCTCTTTCCAAATTTCCTCAATTCTCAATACTCTCTTTACATATTTTTTGATTCTGTAAACTGGAAAAAACACTTCAAATATCGAACACTTAAAACGATGAATCATCAGTTGATGTGTACAAAAACTCTATCAATGGTAACAGCTATTCCATGAAAACACCCAATTTGTTTTCACAGGTTTTCACAAACGATAGGTCGTTCAATTACTATCGCGACGGCACTAGACCGCAGCGTTTTTTTTGCCACTATTTTCATATCGCATCTGTTATTTTTGTTGCACGTTCGTTCTATTGTTGACAGTCGAAAACTGTAATAATTATCAAACGGCGTTAAAAATTTTACTTCGAATCCGAATCCTCAAGGTTTCTATTCATCAAATGGTACAATTTGTTAATAATTAAAAAAAGAACTCTTTTGTTAAAATCAGGACAATAGAACTGCATTTTTTTAATTTTCGAATTCAAGTATCCAACTTAGTTCCTATACAGTACGACAAAATTAATTAGTTCCATCAATCACTAACGTCAGTCCGTACACCGGCCCACTGGTTTTAAAAAGACCAACTATGACAAAAAAAATGTAACGTGATTCGACCATTGTGTTTGAATTTGGAACCCTTTTTTGAATTTAGAAGTTTAGTTTTGTGGAGCTTGGGCGGAGATCTATGGGGACAATATTTTGAATATCTCCGGTGTGAAGATTAATAGGGAAGTTTGTGTTTGGATTCCGAGCGTTCGGGTCGTTGATTTCATTTCTTCTATTTTGCATTCCATGTAAAGAATGATTGAAGGGATCAAATGAAATGTCATGTCAAAGGCGGGTTTATTAATATAGCTTATTTTCGTGTGAGGTTTCGAATTAGCAAAAGTCGTAGGTTGAACATGAGTTATTGGCCCGTTAAGACATGGAGTTAAGAGACTTTCATTGAACTGAGTGTATATTTAATAACCCCGGAATATACAAAAAAACCCGCTTTAATCTAAAAGTTAAATAAACAGAAAAAAATATCGATTACCTTCGACAAATTGCTTTCAAAAACGTCTCTTCATACTTATTTCGAAATAAATTTCAATATTGTACACGACCCCTCATTTTCACTATTCCATTGAATCTGACATACAGACACATTCATCATCGATTCTGATAATTTACATATATATAAAAAAAGGTCCGCGTATGACAGCAATCTATCATACAGTGACAATGGGCACGCGCCCTTTTCGTACCTTCTAGTCTTTTTAATAAAATAACGAAATATTTCGTTGGATTAAATTAGATTAGGGGAGTTATTGGGTAATAATGAATTTCGAGTGCATTTAATTATGTTAGTTGTAGTGATTTTAACTAAAGGTTGAGTGCCTATTTGCGTTTAATTATTGTAGTTAATGAAAAATAAGTAAGTTAACTAAGAAATTAAAAAAGAAAAAGTGTTTTCTTATGTTTACTTATTTTAGAACTAGCGACCCGCTCCGGCTTCGCACGGCTATATTATACATATAAACCTTCCTCTTGAATCACTATATCTATTAAAAAAACCGCATCAAAATCCGTTGCGTAGTTTTAAAGATTTAAGCATACAAAGGGATATAGGGACAGAGAAAGCGACTTTGTTTTATACTATGTAGTAGTGATACCACAAACATTGTATGTATATGCACTAGCATCTACCTTAGGATATGGTAAGTACATAATATATAAATGACCGATTTCTAAAGCTAAAGCGTCGGATCTTTTTTGGGATTTGGATCCGTTCTTTATCAAACTTAATTTGTTGTAGATTTTTGTATTATATTCATTAACTGTGCAAACATTTATAAACATCAAGTAAGTTAAAAATTGAGGAGCCCATATCAAAAGTCAAAATTCTATATTTATTTGGAATCATACAATTGCATATGGGTTCACTTTAAATAGTCTTAATAACTAAGTTAGGCTATGTTCCTTCGGAACGCGCCCACCAATGAGAAGAAGGCACAAGAAATTCATGGGGAACTCTAAAAAAATATTCATGCATATTTTTCCCATAAATCGAACCATTTTATGGTTTGTTTTCCATAAATAGTAATTGAATAATTTATGTTATTTTAGTTAGTTCATAAATTTTGCACTATTTTCATCATATTGTTAATATTTTAACCGTAAAAACATAAACACCGGTAGGCTCGGCAACTTTCATTGTTGGTGCGCATTGAATATGTATTTCGTCAACAATGATGCGTACGCGCATATTTTTGTATGATAATTTTATTTAAAAAAACTCATTTGCATTATGACATTTGTTGGTGTCAATGTGACGTGTGTGACAGACATGTCGATGTTGAAAATATTGTTGTTTTCAAACAGTAAAATATAAAACAACAAAATGCTTTTGTGTAATACAAAAAGGGTTTTCTTTAACTGGACTGATTGACTGACCCCTTCTATAGCATATAATATGAGGTGCAAAAAATGTCTAATAAATAGCTAAGGTATTTGATTTTTTGAGTTTTTCTATTCTATTTTACAAAGATGTCAATTTGGTCACTTTTTCTGACGATCGATTATATATTTATTTATTTATTAGGTACACCAACAGTAACATACACTACAATAAAGAAAAACATTACTGAAATAATATTCAAGTGTGTTTACCAATCATAGGTATACAACTTTGCCTTAACAGTTTCTAGTTTCTGGTTAAAATAACAAATTCTAAAGGCTTAACTTAGGGACTAGATTAAATTAAATTAAACTAAGTTGAAGACTAGGACTAACCAAAGCTTTTCAGTATTTCTGTAACCAGCCATTGAGTCATTGAAGATGTCAATGTCGGAATTTCTAGAGTTAATCTCGTTATATTTTGAGCAAACCCTTGTGATAGAATGATGACGCCCATATAGTCCAGCCTATTGAACTATGTATTATATTGTAATCAACATTTTTTTAATAAATTCATCAGGAAATTGCTATGAATTTTTTTTTCATATTTATTGCTTCTGGGCAGGTGCAGTGTGAACTGCAACCACAATGCAACGCCACAATGTCAAATGCAAAAATAAGAACAAAAACTAATTGTTATTGTGTTACATTAGAAATAATTGTTTCAAACAATATACCACCCCTTAAATGAGATCTTGACTTTTGTTTAGATTGTGAGAATAAAAAACCCAAAATTAACATGAACATTAAATTAATACACAAATTGTTTTGTGGTGTATAAACTTATTGTTATTTATTTCACACGCTCGCGTTTGAACTGTTGAAATTATAATTACAAAGATTTAATTGTATTGTTTTTGATAATCTTTATAACTGTTCCTACTGTATTTGTTATACCTACCTAATTAAATTTTATATTTGGATCGACCTTTTACATAAAGTAAGCAAACAATATAATGATTAATAATAGATTTTACTTCAATCATGAATATTTATTGAGAAATTGTGTACATAAGATGACATATTATAGTAGGTAGGTAAGAATAGGTATCAACAGTTTGTTCATTCCAGACACACAATAATGAGTTACTTATGTATATAAATTAAGTAATTTATACTAAACTAGCGACCCACCCCGGCTTCACACGACTATTTTATGCATGTAATTAACATAGAAACCCTCCTCTTGAAACATTATATTATCCATTAAGAAAAACCGCATCAAAATCCGTTGCGTATAGTTTTAAAGAGTTAAGCATACATAGGGACAGACAGCGGAAGGTGACTTTGTTTTATACTATGTAAAGATACAAAACAATATATTTAGCTGCCATATCAAGCTCATGGATCTTCATCTAGCATCGAGCATCTAGTAGAATCACTTCACTACATCATACAACCGAATTGAGAACCTCCTCCTTTTTTTTAAGTCGGTTAAAAATAAAGTCACTTTTCGCCGTCCCTATATCCCTTTGTATGCTTAGATCTTTAAAACTACGCAACGGATTTGATGCGGTTTTTTTTAATAGATAGAGTGATTCAAGAGGAAGGTTTATATGTATAATACATGCATAATATAGCCGTGTGAAGCCGGAGCGGGTCGCTAGTATGTAATAAAACTAATGAATTGACTAAAGAACAAGGGCGAATGATTGTCTCAAAAGTTTTGGCGTCTTAAAATTTGAGTACAACCATGGTGTTTAATTAATTATATAATGTTTTTTGGCGCTAATTATTTATTCTATATAACCACCGTTTATAAAATCATATTGATTAGTATAAACACGATTACTTGGTACTTCCGTTCTACTCAATTTGCATTTCGGTAATACCAGTACTAGAGCATTACTTCTATTTTAGAAGTTATAAATATTAAATGACACATTTTTTTCTCTATGGATATGTATTTATATTTTTAATTATTGTGCATTATGTAGGTACTTATAATAACTAATTATAATGAATCAAAGATAATGAACATACAAAATAAACAACAAAATAATGAACTAAGATATTTTAGCAGTAGAAAATAAATTGAAATTATGGCAACACTAAACTCAAGTGACGGACGAATGACATGCGACTCCGGCGCCGCGCCGCCGAGCGTGTTGTTTGCTGAGGTTGTTTGTGTTTCATTGCGATTTTGTTTTTTTATTATCTTTTTAACGGCGGTTCCTATGGAGAATTTTGGTTGTTATATGTATTCTAGGACTTGTGTAGATTGTTTTAGTATTTTTTTTACATCAAGACGCCAAAGTTTTATATAAAAGAAAACCATGTATGGAAAACTGCCCATGTTCTTTATCGCGAGACTTAACTTCACACTCAGCTTTAAAAATACATACAATTGGTGGACAAAAACCGCAGATATATTTCAATAGGTTTTGTAGACCATAAATCTATTGATAGTTGGATAGTATTCCAACACTGCAAATATTTTTGCTCTGTCACGGACTTGCCTCTTTGTGGTACCAAAATCCCAACCGGTACGTGCTTTTGCAATTCTAATCGAGCTTTGTTGATTTTGCGGTTCAAAAGTTTTGTTATCGCCTAACCTACAGGAGAAAATTTATAGAAACCTTTTCTGCTATACATGTTTATTTTTCTGTTTCTAAAATTAACTATTTTAATAAACAATGTTGGTATAATTTTTTAAATATTATGATGACTTCGTAAAAGAATGGCTGAATAAAGGGGGTAGTCCGTTTTATCGTATTTATCTGGTACCTATATACTTAACTAAAAAAAAAAAAATGATTCTGAAATGATGTTTCTTCCCGAGGGACAGTTTTAGAGTCGACAAATGGAAATTAACGCTAAATTCTATAGGATTAATTTCCTAAAATTTTACCGCTCAACTTTTTCATACTAAAAACTGTAAATCAGTCAAACGCTTCAAACGCGATAAACCGTGGATAAAGAATTAAATGTACCGTGAAAATTCAACATAATCGTAAATAAAAGAGAGGACTGTACCAACAATAGTACACTTCTGTTCAACAATAACTTGACGTTTTTCAAACCCTTTACGCTCTGTATTTAATGTCATAAATTTTGACTTTAAATCAGAGCGGAAGCGGAAGTTTTATGAAATTATTGCATTTGTTAAATTTACTTTAACATTCTTATATCTGCCTCTTTGACATTACTTTGTAGTCGGTAATTAGAGAAGTATGATTTTTGGAAAGTCGGAATTGGGAAGTTAGTATTGAATTTTACTAATTTCGGAAAGTCAATAATTTGATTTATGGTAACGCTCGTTCTTTAAACTTGATCAAGCAAAACAGACCTTAAGGGGACCGTCATTATAAGTCTAACTTAATTCGACAATTAAATTAATAATCATGGACCTTTACAAATTACAGCCATAACTTACACTGTATTATTTGAAACAACATAGCCTGGCACGCGTCACACACACTAAGCACGGACAATCGTACATCCGACACGCGTTCCTTATTAAATTATAAAGAAAATAAACCGGTAGACAACTTACTTACACAGATACAAAAAGTTCTAAGCGCTTTTAAATCTAATAGATATACGACCTTTCGCTTTTCGCCGATGTGTCTCATACAGGATGAGGTACATTAATTTTAAAAAGTCGTAACTGCTTTTGAAGTATGGAGATACGACGTTTTGATTCTGAATTGATGGAAACATTGCAGTATAAAAAGTTATAAGCGACATTGGATGTGTATTGACTTATAACGTTTTGGTGTTAAATTATTTTTTGAACAGGGGAAGATACCGGAACCAAGCCACGTGGATAACCAGGTGGGTGTGATTTTTTTTGAGTTGTAAATAGGAAATTACTTTTACCAGTTGTGGCGATAGAGTTTTTTCAAATTACTTATCTTTATTGGCTTAATGCGTTGACAATGAAGGAAGTGTTTAATTTCTCGGATAAGGGTTTTGAGTTATTTAATGATTTATGATCTTTTTTTATCTAATTGATTTTAACTTTAGTTTTATCAAAAAAGACCCAATATGTTATTTTTTAATGTAGAAACTTGCAGATTGGAGTTTTTCAGCTTATTGGACTTTCCTATTTTAAGAGAGAGAAATGGGGGCTGAAATATACCTAAGATACTTAATTTTCCCACAGTGTTTTATTTACGCTGATAAAACCGTGACCGAGGCACATCTATATTATTAACCAAAAAAATAAAGGTAACCATAACAACAGATGTTTACAAGTAAATTAACTCGTAAGACAATTTTCTTAAACGTAAATGAGGCATAAAGGTTTAATGTTTTCGCTCAATAAAATCGAAGTTAACGATCCGTATGTTCTATATCTAGCAAGAAAGGTAATAAAAAAATAATGGAACTTTTAAGTATGAAATATTAGTCTAAGAAAAAAACCGAACCTACTAATTCTGTGGCCATTTAACGTAAATATATAAAAAACTTAAGACCTATATTTTTGACAGTAATTTTCATCGTAAGATAATATAATAATAATAAGTAAGTAGGTACTTCAAAAATCTGACTGGAAGCCATTGAATAAATCGTGGCCTATACTCATAATTATTTGACGATAAATGTCAGGTTCTTAATTAAGCCACATGAGCTTAAGCCGCCGCTACTTCGAATTTGCGAAGCTTACTAGATTTTTGTTGACCAATCAACGCAGAAAGCTTTAAGAACGATTAAATGCGTCCTTCAGTGCTTGGAGTTGGGCGGTTCTACTTGCGGATGATTTTTTGGCTAAACCAAAGTAACATAATTATTTTGCCAAGGAACTTAAACTTTAAAACAATTTCATTAAAAACAAACAAACATACAAAGATAGACGGGCAAAACATATCGCTTTCCTTGTAGTTGGGTAGAAAATGATTACTATTCTTAATATATATAAATCTCGTGTCACAATGTTTGTCCTCAATGGACTCCTAAACCACTTAACCGATTATAATAAAATTCGCACACCATGTGCACTTCGATCCAACTTGAGAGATAGGATAGCTTACATCCCGATATTCCCACGGGATCGGGAGTTACGCGGGTGAAACCGCGGAGGGCAGCTAGTTTATAATATGTCTTTAAGTAGGCAAATGATATTGATGACACAGTTACCTAATTGTTTCTATTTTCTAATTGCCTTCCCAAGGGTTGCCTGGCCTAGATTCAGGGTAAGTGAATTACGTGGTAGTCCATAGACAATAGTGAAGGGTGCTTGCATACACGAAAATCTTACAATAAGTAGGTAAATAATGACCAAGTATAGAAGCTTTTCTTTTTCGGACTGGGTTAGTGAGTATTTGTTAGTAAACCTATTCATAGTTTTTTTTAGAACCAATGTTGCATGAAATAAGTAATTGGTAAGTATTTATACTTTAATTAAATATAATATTAATAATTAATTAATTAGTATGTTATTATAATTATTTGTAATTTACTTAGATTTTTTAATTTCCAGGGCAAAGGTACTATATAATATTATAGTTGAAGAGTTTGTTTGAATAAATAATAAATGAAACAATAAATGCAGGACATTCCACACATCGCCATTTAACCCCAAGCTAAGTAACTAGACTTGTCTTATGGGTCAACGGAAATACTACTTAATTATATACTTTTCTTTTGTAAATAATACATAGAAACAACTAGACCACAGACAAATATAAATAAATAAATATAAATAAATATTTCAGGACATATTACACATCGCCATCCAGCCCCAAGCTAAGCAACTTAATGCTTGTGTTATGGGTGCCAGATAACGGATAAACTACTTATATACTTTTTTTTTTTTTTGTAAATATATACATATACATATTATACATATAGGAAACACCCAGAACCAGAAACAAGAATTTATGGTCAACATAAATACTTGTTCCCGGCGGGAATCGAACCCGCAACCTTCTGCGTCGCAGTCGGGTGTTCGCCCGACGCGCCACAGAGGTCGTCACATCTAAGCATAAATACTTGTCTGAGGCGGAAATCGAAACCGCAACCCTGTGTTTGGCAGTCCAGCAGGCATGGTAACCATTGTGCCAACTGGGTCGTCGTCAATGCGCTAATCTCAGGAAATACTGGTTCGATTTGAAAAATTATTTTTGTGTTGGATAGTTTATTTATCGAGGAAGGCTATTGACTAGTTTTTATCCCGATGTTCCCACGGGATCGGGAGTGACGCGGGTGAAACCGCGGAGCGCTGCTAGTATTAAATAAATATTATTAAAAATAAAACAACCATTTTTTTAAATTTTATCCTAAATCTCAAAATGTTTTTGCCCATCCAAGCGCCCAAAGAATGCCGACCGGCCCGTTGGCCACTGGGATCGCATTTGCTTGCCAGTCATGCTTCGTGCACAGTGGATCTAATAATGTCTATTTGGTTGTCTATTGACCATCTGAGATTGGTGAAAAAATATGCAAATGAGGGCCACTAAAAGGTCTTTTAAAAACCTTGATATTAGTGACAAAATAATAAGAAAATAACCAAATTAATGAACTTGATTTTCAGATTGACAATAAAGCTAATAAATCAAATGACCTGTTTTTAAGTATAATGTTCCTTATTTTTACGAAATATTTAGTTTTAAATTAAGGTGGTAAGTTGCCCTTATTACCCGGAGGTACCATATAATACCTAGCGCCATCTATTGGGCGACTTCTAAAACCTGATTTCAAAATAAAATAATAAGTTATTGTTCAAAGTATCAAAATATACGTAACGTGTTGATTTGAGATCCGCCTCCGTTTTTTCGTTGGTGAAAAAGATGGTAATTTTTACCTGGAATTTTGGGATTACAATTTTATTAATAAAATATTTATTCTGAAACAAAAAAAAACTATACAAACTAGAACTATTTTACATTACTATTCATTACAAAAAACAAATATTTCTTTATTACAGCTCCATCTAACGGCAACAAACTGAACTTCTACCAACCTAGCATAAACTAGCGACATCTAGCAGTGATAATTAGAACTACGTAGAAAACATTCTATAATCAATATTATCGTTTTTTATTTATGATTTAAATATCGTGTCATTGGACAGATGTCGCTGTAGCCGATTTATTAAACCTTAAAGATTCTGTTGGAATTTTCAAAATCACGTGTTTTATTTTTAACCGACTTCAAAAATAGATGATGTTCTCAATTTTTATCGCATTTTTTTAATGGATGTTTACCGATTACCCAAAGACGGCTCAACCGATTGAGATGATTCTTTTTTGTTGAAAAGGGGATACCTAATCTGTAAATTTTTCCTATTAACTAGTCCCCTTTGATAATAAACAATTTTTATGTTTAGTAAACATTCAATTTACCGTAAAAAATGATAGATAGGTACGTAATATTATCTCCCTCAAGATATAGGTCAATATCAAAACTTCATCATAATGGGACCAAAATGATCGGAACCCTATACTCTAAAAACAACTTTTGAACAGTGCCTCTTGATATTCTGGTCGGCTTCGAGATATTTCAATGGATAAAGTGTAGGTAACGAGGCGTTGTCTTTGACAGGCAATGGCTTTACCTTTGTAACAGGTGGTGAAAGAAATTATGTGGAAAAGCGGGTGCAAACATAGGTATAATTTGTAGGTAGGAACCGTTAGTTACCGGGATGATATCTTGATAATAGAACTCAAAGCTGTCCCTGAAATTATTAGACAATTTTTAACTGCGATGAATATTTGCATAAAGTTTACCTATGATTTTAAATAAATGTCTTTTGTTTTATGAAAAGCGGTACCGGTGTTGAAATGTTACTAAAAGTGTGTATAATGCACCTTGGTGAATTAGCTAAGGTGAATTAAGTTTACGACGCGACGTCACAATTACTGGCGTATGAAAAAATAAGTAGGTACTTACTTAATCATTAGGTACTTACTTTCAAACGCTTTTATGTATATTTTTTAGTTTATGTGGGACTGGCGAGTCGTATTGCTAAATCTTAGACCCTATCGTCACTTACTGTCGTGTGAGATAGTGGTCAAACGATGACATTATAACGACCTCTGACGACCTCTGTGGCGCGTCGGGCGAACACCCGACTGCGACGCAGAAGGTTGCGGGTTCGATTCCCGCCGGGAACAAGTATTTATGCTGACCATAAATTCTTGTTTCTGGTTCTGGGTGTTTCTTAAATGAATAATATGTATATATTTACAAAAAAAAAAGTATATAAGTAGTTTATCCGTTATCTGGCACCCATAACACAAGCATTAAGTTGCTTAGCTTGGGGCTGGATGGCGATGTGTAATATGTCCTGAAATATTTATATTTATTTATTTATTTATTATAATAAAATCATTTTTTCTTCAATTGGACAAGGGCCTCTAACTAGTGGTCGTGGTCCAACTATTTTCACCCGACTGCGCGACGCAAAAGAGTGGTAATGTGTTTATATAAGTATTATGTTTGTTTGTTTTTTTTTTGTGGCACTCAAGAGCCCAAACGCGTGGGCTGATTTTGATAATTTAGTTCTTTTTTTATATCCCAGCGCCAAAGTCCCGTGGTCTACTTAACTCTAGTAGTTGGACGGAGTAGATGGACCACCACACCGCACTCGTAAAAATTAAGAAAAAGTATTCAATAAGAAGGCCATGGGTTCAAATCTGATCAGTGCATCCACTTATTTTTGTTTTTGGAAACATTTGTGTTTTATTACTTACTAAAGGATTTTTTATTTTTATTTTTTATTTATTTATTTCATCTTCCATCCCATTAAGTAAGTACCTACCTACTTACATACAAAATGACCCTTAATAAACTTTTTAAACTTACACAATTTTTTTTGTATTTATAGTAATTATTTTCCCGGGTCTTAATCGCGTATATATTCATTTTTATATATTATTTATATATTATTATATATATTTCATTTTATATTCCATTTTTATTTCTCTTACCTCGACGTTTCGACTATGTTACAATAGTCATGGTCGCGAGGAGACACGACGAGGTAAGAGAAATAAAAATATGCGATTAAAACCCGGAAAAATAATTACTATAAAATGACCCTTCTAGGAAACAAATTAAAAATATATTAACTACTTTAATCAACACAGCGATGATGATTGAAAGTTAAAAGATAACGAGTTTTCACAAACATTTATGAATGGGAACATTTTAACAATGAAAGCACATATCGAACGTAGAACTATAACAATTATTATTCTAATCATTATTCTAAACTTCATAAGATTGACTTTAGAATGAAACAAATCCATAGTAAGAGTATTCTTGGAAGTCATGATTTTTCTTCACAATGCAACTTATATATTACTAGCGACCCGCTCCGGCTTCGCACGACTATATTATGCACGTATTATACATATAAACCTTCCTCTTGAATCACTCTATCTATTAAAAACCGCATCAAAATCCGTTGCGTAGTTTTCAAGATCTAAGCATACAAAGGGAAATAGGGACGGCGAAAAGTGACTTTATTTTATACTATGTAGTGATAGTGATAGTGAAGATAGATTTCTAAGTAACTAAAAGTATAGAAAGGTTTCGCGTAGACAGATGCGTAGCGCCACGGCTGATTTTACAGTTTAGTTGGTTCCTTCAACAGCTAATTGATCACTTCTAGCATAATATTTCATGGATAGTTGATTTGTGAACGGAATATGTGAACTGCACCGTTTGTTGTGTAAGTGTACTGCAAGTTACAGTATTGCAGAGATGGATTAAGGTAAGGATTGAACGGGGCGGCTTATTCCTCCTGTTCTACCACTCAGCTGGCAGAAAAACCGTCCGGCGGGCGGCGCGGCGGTTTCTTCATACATTTTTAATATGGCGCCATCTATTTTCCAGTTGTTGAAATTATAGGTACCCCTAATGACATATGCCCACTGGTACATGGTACTTTGATTTTTTCCCAAATATTACTAACGGATGTAATATGCTGTAGTCTTTTATGAAAAACTATAATGGTTTATTTTATTCAATTGTATTCCAAACATTTCCCTATAAGTAGGTATACCTATTTAAATATTTGCACATCAGCTGCTTGCGAACTTAATACACTTTTTTAATTTTAATATTTTTAATCAAATTCAACAAAAGAGGAGGTGATCAAGTCGTCGCTTATTTTTTATTTATTGAATGTAAGTATTCCAGTAAATAACTAAAATTTTTTTTCTTATCTTTGTGAATTTTAATGCGAAAACCTGTTTTCCGTTTGTTCCCTATTCACAGTCAAATGGCTCAACCAATTTGGATGAATATTTGCATAAATGATTGGAATTTTCATTCCGTACCTATTACGTTTAACATTTAGTGCCTAAGTTATAATTTTAGAAGGCAAAATACGAATGTTAATTAGAGGGACACTAAAAAACATTGATATGCGGCGTAGTAAAACGAGTGTTTACAATCATAAACATTTACGCCCTATAATTACGACCTGAGTCTGGCCCATGATTATAATAATGATACACTGATATAATTAGATGATTGGCATCATATCCATGAGCTCTTTATTGTCCGAATGACTCAATTTGTAACATTACATAAGACTGCGAATTGGTAAGTAGGTAGGTATTTATTATTATATACCTACATAGCTGTAGCTATCCCGGTACTTATAGCTGTCACAGCAAACGAATACAAAAAAATAGATTTGTTGTTTTGCCATATACAAAAAAAAAGACCTAACAAATATACACAAAAAATATACATTTCGGTTCAGCCGTTTAGGTGGAGTTTGGTAACTAACACCGCGACACGGGAATTTTTTATTTTGTTTTGTAAAACATTGTTTTGCCATTTACAAAAAAAAGGGGAATAAATGATGTTGTTCGATTCTCAGACCTAACGAATATACCCAAAAAAAAATGGTTGTCTGTAAAGTCTGTTTCCGGACGATAATTTTACGTGATAACGTCATATTAAGAAAACATTGATGGTAACCAGGCAACGATAAAACGTTGCTATAGTTACCTTGTCAATAACATGAGGCGTTCCAGTAACGACGCGTGACGTCACACTTTTTTGAGATTGCAGGTGTTCACCAATTTATAAAACGTTATCACGTCAAAAAATTTACGAATCAGTTCAGCCGTTTAGGTGGAGGTACAAATATTTCTTCTAAGGCGAGAATCACACTTGCAACCTTCTGCGTCAAAGGCGCGTGATTGTCTACAGGCAACGCACGACAGAGATCAATAAATCATCAAAGAAAAGACATCAACGCGTTCTGCTTAATTAATTTTTTTTGGAAATCTCACCTGCTGTGTATTATCCATGGACGTAATATATTATTATTATCAAGCATGGACAAAAATATTATGCGCTTATCATTTATCCTACTACCCTATTTTCATACTATGATATTGGAGGAGCGGTGATGGCCTACTGGTAGATACTTCGGCTTTCATTCTGAAGGTCATGCGTTCGGATCCTAGCCGGCCAATGGATTTTTGTAACGAAAAATGTATGTTTGCTAATTGACATTGTTACGGCGAAGGAGAACATCGTGATGAAACCCGCTGCGACGCTAAACACTCGCTGGCGACGCAAAAGGTTGCAGTTTCGATTCCCGCCTCAAACATGTATATTTGCTATAGATTTTTTTTCTGGCCTCGGTGTATAAATTTAATAAGTATACCTACTTACAAAAAAATATATATTTTCATTTAATTTATATTATATTTCCAAAAAAAATAGATAATGTATTCTATCCGTTATCGAGCACCTATAACACAAGCCTATTTTTATTAACCCGTTCCGGCATCGCACGGCTATATTATGCATGTACTATACATAATTATAAACCTTCCTCTTAAATCTATCTATTAAAAAAAACCGCATCAAATTCCGTTGCGTAGTTTTAAAGATCTATAAGCAGGGACAGACGCGAAAAGTGACTATGTTTTATACCATGTAAAATTACTGTCTTTATAACTCATTTGCCACTAGCGATCACCCTCACATTATTTTAAATTTGACCTGGATCGCGCAAACGATATTTTTCCATCAATTAGCATACATAACACAACATTTTGTTAAGATATCGGTGTCCGTGTATACACAGTAAGCTAGTAAGGGGTATCTGGTTATACAAAATACCCCGGTACACGTTTAATTTTAAAGTAGAGAAACATTACTTGTGTATAATAACAAGTAACAGATATATCTATTAAAATTAAATTGGTACACCATTTGCTAAGCGAATTGTCCAAATATTTCTGTGTAGGTGTTGTATAAACATCTTTAATCGGACTACCCTACTGGAGTATACAAATTGACACTGTTTTTTATGACTTTGTTGGTATAATATATATTTTGCGTCATGGTTACGGGAACATGACATGTTATTGACAAGGTAACCTTAGCAACGTATTGCTACCATCAATGTTTTTTTAAGACGTTAAAAATAATAAAGGAAAAAAATATACTTAAAGCAAAAAAAGAAAAAAAAAGGTATAAAGGAGAAAAAAACTAAAAAATTCATACAAATCGGTTCAGCCCTTTGGGTGGAGTTTAGCTAATAACACCGTTGCTATAGTTACTATCAATGTTTTGTCATGACGTTATCACGTAAAATTATCGTCCGTAAACCGACTTTACAGACTACTATTTTTTTTAAATAATAAATAGGTCAGCGTTTGACCACTATCTCACACTATGGAAAGTGATGATGCGGTCTAAGATGTATCACGCTTTCCTAGAAGATACAGTCGTGACTCAAATACTCCCAAATAAACGGAGGTCTTTGAGGGATGCGAGTTATATTAGATTAATTGTAAGGCCTCTCCATCCACTTCCACCTATCACAGTCTTGTGCTGTAAACAACTACTTGTATGATGAAGTCTAACTCATTTGCCACTAGGGAAACTATGGAGCACATCCTGTGTGAATGCGACGTTTTAGCAGCGAAGCGGGAATGCTTATCCCAAACCGGAGTACAGGTTTCTTCCTCATAATGGGATCACCGCGTTAATCGACCACTTCTTCAAAGATTAAAAAAACATTAAGGTAGCGATAAATACTAAAGATCCCAATGGGTCGAAGTGTTGCTGGCTATGTCAGCACCCGATATAAGATAAGATGATGAAGTCCAACGCATCCCTCAATAATCTTTTAGGTCTACTTCGGGGCTGACTGTCGTTTTTCCACCAAGAATTGGCACTGAGCGTATTTATTTGTATTTCTTTTTAGTTTAATGCAACTACTTTGTTTAGGAGTTTAGGTACTTTGCTAAGCTAATCGTGACAATTCTAACTTTTAACTGGAATAACGTAAACAAAGGCTTTGCACATTTGAACCACAAACCACTATGCCTTCGTGATGTTCTGCCACAAAGCAAACGAACCACAAAATCCGAGCTGACGGACGCAGATTTGCTATCCTAGGTTTTGTGAATTAATGAAACGTAACACTTTAGTACTAGAAGTGCTTCTAGTTTGTAAATAGTAGTAGCATTGTAAATACTAATTCAATAAACAAATTGAACTCTGTTTAAAGGACCAAATAAAAAGGTTTTTTATTAGACCTAGTCGTGACAAAATGTAACGCGTTACAAAAACGAAAAAAAAAGAAAATAAATTATTAGTTTAAAAAAACTAAAAAAAACACGCTTTAAAAAATCCAACTAAAAAATAGAAAATATAATTTAATAAATTTGGATTAAGAATATTATCAATAGTAAGGGTGTTACATTGTGATGCTACACCTTTATTATTTTTCTTTTGCAATCACAATGTAACACGCTTATTATTTACAATATTCTTCATCCAAATTAAATTTTATTTTCTATTTTTTAGTTGGATTTTTTATTAAAGCGTGTTTTTTTTAGTTTATTTAAACTATTAATTCATTTTATACTTTTTGGTCTTTGATAACGAAGTATGTTAGATCAGACCCTGGTTACCATTGAAAGACAAACTACTCGTCAAGACGATTCTAACGAGCCCAAACTCGATGGGGTTGTGTCGTTTCATTGCGAAGTTCCTATGACCACCTTGCAGTTCCATCAGTATATTTTTATATATATATTTAAAAGTTAACATTGGAATTTGCGATATTCTACGTATTAACGATATTCTATAATTTAGCTGCATTTATTTCTCAGAAGTAAAAAAGAAAAGCGTATTTTCCAGAAATGATTCAGGTATATACTAAGTAGATTGATTAAAATCTATACTATAATATTATAAAGTTTGTTTGTTTGAACGCGCTAATCTCAGGAACTACTGGTTAAAATTGAAAAAAATATTTTTGTGTTGGATAGTCAATTTATTTTGATATTCCCACGGGATCGGGACTTATGCGGGTCCCGATCCCGCGGGGTGCAGCTGTAAATCGTTAAAAAAATTGATTTTCTTACATCCCATTTTAATATCTCGAGAATGTTTTTACATGAAAAGTCGCCACGTATTGGTCTTGTCGCCGCTAGTGGCGTCAACCCATAGCACATTTTTCATTTTGTTTTTACGATCACTCGTTTTGCTCCCGCTGAGAACCCTGGGGTAAATTGAGAGTGCTACCATTGTTTTTATTATAAAATCTTCTATTATAGTTAAGTATGATAAAATAGTAATATGAATTTTATAAGTTGTTTTGTTTTATTGCAAATTTTGTTGAGTAAATTTTGAATTTGCTCATGTTATTAGTGATACAGGTTAGAGGAACAGTTAAATTTGTTATAGATGAAAAATTACTTGCTTTTTTTTACTTGCTAATTACGCCTTTTCGGCTTAGGAGGAGTAGGTATTAAAAAACTTATTTTAATATACATAGGACATACATTTTCGTTCCAATTTTAACTCTCTATTATTTTGATTATTTGGTAAGTAAGTGCGCACTTATTAATTAATTTTGATTGTAATTTATTTAAGACAGAACCCATGTTCTGATTTAAATAAAAATCTACTTTTTACCCCACGAAAACGGAAATTACGCGTGTGAAATGGGATTGTTGCTAGTTTTAAATAATTTTAGTCTCTGATAATGTCAAATATTACTACTCATAACGTCTCTCGCATCAGATTAGGTAATATTTGTTCGGCAACGACGGGAATCGAACCGTAAACCTACTTCGTAGATGGGTGTTATTAAAGAATATAAATTACTTTGCTCTCAATTGCTCAAATAAGCAGGTTCCTTTATAATAAACTGGTTGATCATCCAGTTATAACTGGAAACTGCCCTATTTTTCCATTTCGACTTAATACCTACAAATAACATATTCTTCAATTCCGTCTAGATATCGATTCATGGTACAACGGACCGTCGTCAGTCGTCCCGGCGCCAGCATAATTTAACAAATAACTTTTTATTAGGACATCACGTTGTTTGTCCTATCCGGGGCATTGAGTTCGAAAACAATGCCACGTTAACGAATGTCCCTGAATGTCACAGGTTTTGAATATGCAAGCAATTTTATATTGTACCAAAGGGAGTTATTTGTTTATTTTATTTACACTTAACGGTGGCCATTTTTTTGTTTTATTCATCTCACAGAGACAAATACCAAATATTTTATGAATATGGATGGACAAAGTTATTAAAAACGATAATGTGTTTTTGTTTATAATCCTATATGTATGAACATTTTCAGACGACGCCATCTAGCCTTAAACTTGTAAAGCTTTCAATACCAAAACAAATCTATGAAACAAAAATTTGAAAGTCAATTAACAAAACAATAAATAAAAAACGTGTGGCACTCGGGGACTGCCGCGGTAAAGCTACGAGTATTGCATCGTGCGATCTTCGTACAGTCGTACCATATACGCGAACGCTCGGCCGAGCTACATGGTAGACGGAGTGGGGGGTGTTAGGTTTTATTTTCGTTACGGAATTTCGGTGGCCGCGCTCAAAGCCCGCGATAAAAGCTATGCAATAGCTTAATAAAATAAATATAAAGATAGTATTGAAGTATAGATGAGATATTGACTATGTTTTTTGTTTGATTTTGTGGTGAATAATCCGTTTTAAATGACTTTAATAGTAAAAATAACCAATTTCCAAACCAATCTATATTTATGTAGGTACGTAGATAGACAAATCAAATGAAAAACGTAAGTACACAATTCTTTTTGTTAAAAGCGTAGGCACATTCAACCTTGAAATCTCAGATCAAATAGGTATGGATCATAATATACATACTTATCTGTGATTGAAACCAACGCATTAGGTAAAATGTCAAAGGGTAAAACAAACAAACTGAATAAACGGATATTATGGATTAAAACAAAATCATTTAACATCGTTTTTTAGTTACTTGCCTATAATTATTTGGCAACAAATTGGCGCACGGTTTTATTTAATCCTGTCATTTTAAGGGTTCCGTACCCAAAGGGAAAAACAGAACCCTATTTCTAAGACTCCGCTGTCTGTCACTATCAGGCTGTATCTCATGAACCGTGATAGTTAGTTTTAATTTATTGTTGTGCATACAAATTACCTTCGATGAATTACAGCTTTTGTATGAGTAAGCGTTAAGAAAATTTTGGCTTCCTTCACGACACCGAGGCAGTTTCTCGGTGTGCTCATCGAGGGAATTTTCGTAACGTTCTTTGCACTATGTCACACAAAGATCGGCTGGTGTTTATGACTTGGTGCGTAGGTACTCGAATATTACAATAAAATTCACCCCTGGAATGAGACCAAATGAGACCAAATTTATTTCATTTTGTGAAGGATAAAGGTTGTGAAAACGTTACGGCCCGCAACATTATTTGAAAGCAAAATGAAGGCAATTACGTCCGAACTTAAACTTTCTCTATCGCACGAATGCGAATGCTTCCGGTTTGCTACCGCTTTCAGTGGTGCAGAAAGTCATTTCCCGTAAAAAAAATGTTCAAAAAATAAAATAAAAATACAATCAGAATGATATTACAATGTAATTAGAAAATTGCTATTTACGAGAATTGGCCTTCTGACCGCGGGAAAAAAATTGCGTCTTCTTCCAACCAACGTTCGTTAGTTCTTCACTTACCCATTCTGCTGCTGTTCCTGGTTCTCATCAGCATCATTGCTGACGATTGAGTCCAACATCTGAATCTTCAACATTGTTGATCACATCACATTCAACTCACATCACTATAACACTGTCACTGTCACTAATATCTTAAGCACTGACGTCACTTATATCTTAAGCACTGACGTCACTAATATCTTAAGCACTGATGTCACTCTTGTTGACCTGAAACAAATATTCGAGATTACTATCAAAGCTAAGACGTTCCATACAGGGTTATTTGTAATCTATACATATAAAAATGCTTTGCACTGTCTGACGGATCAACGCACAGCATCGTTGATCGTAGAAACCTGAAACTTGAAGCGTGTGTTCTTCGTATGACGTAGGCATGCGATAAGAAAGAATTTGAAAAATTCAACCCCTTAGGGTGCGAAAAATGGGGGCAAAGTTTGTATCGGACAACGTGATTCCTTGGTCCATTTTCGACTTTCGACGCGGACAAAAGCTAGTCATACTTTAAGAACACTTTTGAGGGCTATTTCTGTTCAGATTTTTTGAGATTATTAATTCGAAAATTAATAACGCTTGCTTAGTCGACCGTGTCCAGATGAAACAACTTGTCAATCAAAGTCTGGAACCAATTAAGTCCCGGGTTTCAACAAGATGTTATTTGAGCAATGTAAATTGGCGAACAAAAAAAAAACAGCGCACTCCGGGAGTGCAGGCAGAAGTGAAAACTGTATATCTGTGTAAAATCTCATCTGTCGCGAGAACATACGCAAAAAGAGTTTTAGATGAAAAAAAAAAATAGTCGGACGACTATTTGTCGTCCGACAAATAGTCGTCCGACATTTGTCGTCCAACAAATAGTCGTCCGTCAATAGTCGTCCGACATTTGTCGTCCGTCAATAGTCGTCCGTTAAAAAATACCATAATATGTACGTCTTAGTACACTCACAGCCAAATTAAAAAACTGTATATCTGTGTAAAATCTCATCTGTCGCGAGAAAATCTGTCGTCTGTCGCGAGAACGGCTGAAAATGCTCACCCACAAAAGTGCCCAACGCGCCATAAGAAGTTTTCACTTCAAAAATTGTAAGAAACATTCATGGTGTATGCTGGCCGGCATTCAACCCCTACCTTTGGAATAAAAGTCAAGGTATCTCCCATTAGGCCAACACTGCTATAGAAAGCCTATTACGTAAGTAAGACCCGAAAAATGTCACAAAAACAAACCAAATGTGTTTCTCATTAACTTCCCGTACAATCACAATAGTACCAAACAAACTTTAATACGTAAAGTACAAATAAATTGCCGACAATGTTTGGCTCAGGTGCTCGCTTTAATAAGACTTGAATAATACAAGAACACTCAACCAAAAGTACCTACACAGATAAGACTTGCCATTTTACTTATACAGTTCCGAGAAATTAATTTAGATCTGTCACTAATCTATATTATATAAAAATCAATGACACTTTTCGTTTTAATTTTATAACTCAAGAACGGGCTCACCTATCCAAACTAAATATTTAAGCTTTGTTCGGATTATTTATTAGTTGGTTTATGTGAAGTTTGCACAAAATCAGTCCAGCGGTTCTTCATTTATCACATTTTTGCTCCTGCAAAACAACGTTTGCCGGGACAGATAGTAAGTATCCTAATAAAATAAACTGTTGGCTTATTTTTGTGTATTATTCTACTAATAGTTGCGTTTGTACCTAAAATTATACGTTTCGTGAACCAAATATTTCCTTTAGTAGGATTTCCTTAGGACCTAAGGATGAATTTAAGAAATGAAGCCATCAAGAATATCTATGTCAGATTTTTTTTACTTTTGGTTGGATAGATTTGGGATGTCGAATACATTTTTAGATTATCATTTGCACGATTCAGATGTAAAGTTATTAGTAAATTAAACGTTAAAAAATCTATAGTAATCACAAACTCACAAATAAATACAATAATTAAATTTGAATGACTATTTAAAAAAAAACAACACTTGAAGGATATTATTCTTTAGTTCAGAAAGATAAACGCTTGAATACATCTTGCTTTACTGATTAATTAGGCTATATTTTTGCACAACAATCCGAAACATAGATTTCCGTCAATTCAAAATTATAAATAGAGAGTTTCTATGAGTGTATGTTTTTTTACTCAGCCATACACAAAAACTGGTAATCTGATCTCGATTTTTGGTATGAAGATAGCTGAAGACGTCTGGAAGATACTGATTGCTTTTATTCTTATAGTGCAACGGGAACGAATCAGATTAGCTGATTATTCTTGAAGACACCGGTTACTCCGTATAGTGCAAGGATTGCATAAATCCTGTTAAGATATACCCATAACAGAAATGTCGAAAATATTAAAGAATCGGACAGGGTAAATATTTTCAAAGAAACTTTTTCAAATTAACTTATTACTAGATCTGCTCATCTGTTAACACGCCATAGATGAATACTTAACTATCTACTTAAATGTTTTAGTCTTATTTTAAGTGACTATTATGTCCCATAAGAATAAATGTTTTTGAACCAAAAAGCTTTTAAGCTTCCGTTAATAAAAAAAAACATTTCTTATCCGACATGAATTATTTGCTCTTGACTATATAATATATTCGTGAGATAATGTTTACACGGTAATGGCTGCTAAGAATTAAGCTATGATTATTATTGTTCCATTTGTAAGAAGGGTGGAGGAAGATACCAAGAAACACCTGAGGTGACGCGTTTAAAATTTTGGATTTAAGGTTTTTGCTTACTATACTACTAATCACTACATAGTCACTAGGTACATAGTATAAAATAAAGTCACTTTTCGCCGTCCCTATGTCCCTATTTCCCTTTGTATGCTTATATCTTTAAAACTACGCAACGGATTTTGATGCGGTTTTTTTAATAGATTGAGTGATTCAAGAGGAAGGTTTATATGTATAATACATGCATAATATAGCCGTGCGAAGCCGGAGCGGGTCGCTAGTGAAAATATAAACAAAATAGCAGCGCTTCCCGGTTTCACCCGTATGACTACCGATCCCGTGGGAATATCGTGATGAAAGCCTATAACAATCCCAATGTATCCTCATACCAAGTTTCGTCAAGATCGGTTCAATAGTTTCGGAGCCTTATTCAATGAAACAATCAAATCAAACAAACAATTAAACGAACAAACAACAGCAAACAATAAAATCTTTCCTCTTTATAATCCTACTATCCTACTAATACATATTAAAAATGTGAAAGTTCTTAGTGTAAAAACTACTGGACCGATTGCGATAAAACTCGGTACGTAGATAGCTAAAGCAGCTTGCATGGAGATTGGCTAAATTCTAGCTAAATGCATTTAATGGGTAATCTAAAATTACATTCTATTTCAATAATCACAAGGTTCAAATTATTTAATCAGTTTGACACAGTAAACGCTTTTTTTTAGTTGTGCAAGTCAACTTAGATCTCGAATTCGTTGAAGTTTAGATTACCTACTATACTAACTTATTCGTACCTACTTAAGTTACCTATGACTTTGATGTAGGACTTCTTTTTTAAATAGAAAAATAAAAAAATCGATCAATTCTATTATTTTATTCAACAAATTAATTCTGCTCCAATAAAGTTTGTTAATAATAACTTTGAAAGCATCGAGCTACGGCGCTACGAGCAGAATTTTTAAAAATTCCTTTAACGATTGTAAGTATTTAATAATTTCTCGAAGAAATAGTTTCAAAACGTTAATCGGTTTTATAAGATTAATTTTTATTTAATAAAGAGGGAAAAATTGTTTCTTTTACAAGACGTAAGCAAAAATATTTTGATGTTTTGTGGATCGAACCACCGTCATTCGGAGCAGCTGTGTCATCTGTTCGAACATATTCTATTGTATCTAATATAGTCCCTCTACATGATGGGCAATCACGCTGGCCCACTAGTATGGGCCAGCTGTCCGCCAGCTGAGACCACTACGCCCTCTACATAAGGGCGTAGTGGTGTCAGATGGCTTATGGTTTGTCGGTGGCGACTGGATGACCACGGTGTCGGTTTTTCGGTCGCACATCTAAGGAAGTGGGCAACGATGGCTAAACGTGGCTATCGAATAGTTGCGTTTCAACCATCGCCATCTCGCTGGTCCAATGCTGGGCCATCATGTAGAGGGGCCATAATATCTCTATTTGTTTGTCCCAACTACCTGCGACGCCTCTCCAAATATATCATAGAAAGTTTTTTTTATTCAGAAACTGCATCGCACAAACGATATTTTTTCGAATTTTGTGCTAGTATAGGGATATTTCGTGTTGCTAAGCGACGGAGGTCCGTTTCTACGCGGGAAGTGCAACCTCGGCAGGGTGCACCTTATTCGGTTTGGACGTGAAGTACTCTTGGTATGGAGCGTAACATCGTTGGCATTGCGCTGGGATGTGGAAAGTGAAGTGCTTGGCACTCAACCCCACCGACGTAGAAGTTTTGACTTCCTTTTAAAAGTAATTTAATAATTATTTATTTTAATTACTACGGCGGATCGCTAGTTTAATAAATAATTAAACTAGCGTATAGTAGTACTATACGCTAGTTTAATTATTTATTAAACTAGCGATCCGCCCCGGCTTCAAACGGGTGCAATGCCGATACTAAATATACCACAGAATGTCTATTACACATAAATAAAGAAACATACTATCATACAATTTCGAATATACCTATATTTTTTAATTTATCGCCGTGCGGTTCCCTTTTTTTCTTTTTAACCGACTTCAAAAAAGGAGGAGGTTCTCAATTCGTCTGTATGTTGTTGTTTTTTTTTTTTTTTTTTTTGTGTGTATGTTACGCGATCATTCGAAGACGGCTCAACCGATTGAGATGATTCTTTTTGTGTTCGAAAAGTGATACCTCAGGGGTGGTCCCTTAAAAATTTGGTGAGGATCTGAGTAGAATCTTCGGAGTGATGAACAGAATTGCACCTCGAGAGTGCAGCAAATTGCTCAGTTTTCGATTTCCACCAGTAGATTTGGCCCATAAACTAATAGTTACCGATAAATGGAATATCTGAAACCACCTTCTCATCAGAAAACTCTTCAATCAGTTACGATTACAGGTTACAATTTGAAGATTTTAGTCGAATTTAGTCGCCGGACTGGGTTTGAATGAATGTTGATAGAGAACCCTATCTTAAATGAAGTTCTGATGAACATCTTCGAAGTGATGAACAGAAGTGCACCTCGAGAGTGCAGCAAATTGCTCATTTTTCGACTTCCATCAGTAGAATTGGCCCATAAACGAATAGTTACCGATAAATGGAATATCTGAAACCACCTTCTCATCAGAAAACTCTTCAATTGGTTACGATTACAGGTTATAATTTGAAGAATTTAGTCGAATTTAGTCGCGGGACTGGGTTTGAATTAATGTTGATAGAGAACCCTATCTTAAATGAAGTTCTGATGAGGATCTTCGAAGTGATGAACAGAATTGCACCTCGAGAGTGCAGCAAATTGCTCATTTTTCGATTTCCATCAGTAGAATTGGCCCATAAACTAATAGTTACCGATAAATGGAATATCTGAAACCACCTTCTCATCAGAAAACTCCTTAATCAGTTACGATTACAGGTTACAATTTGAATAAAATATTCGCTTTTGCCTCGCCGGACTGGGTTTAAATGAATTTTGATAGAAAACCCTATCCTAAATGAAGATCTGATGAGGATCTTCGGAGTGATGAACAGATCTGCACAGCGAGATTCAACAAAATGCTCAGTTTTCCATTTCCACTAATAGAAGTGGCCCATACACAAATAGGTTCCGATGAATGGGGCATCTGAAAACACCTTCTTATCACCAAACTCTTCAATGGGTTACGATTAGGTACAGGTTGCAATTTGAAGAAACAGTCGCTTTCGCCTCATGGAGTAGAATTTTCAGTGACAGTGGCACTAAAAATGGTTAAATAAAAAATAAATTAAAATTAAAAAAACCGACTTCAAAAAAACCTGAAAAGAAAAACTAACAAAACCTGAAAAAAAAACCAAAAAGTGAAAAATAATCCATTTCGGGTCACTAAGACAGCAGATAACTTAAACATAAGTACTTACTTGGAAGTCGGACTGGGTGACACCATGTTTTCTTTATACCTCTCAACATTCAATCTAACCCAGTCAGACTTCCAAGTAAGTACTTATGTTTAAGTTATCTGCTGTCTTAGTGACCCGAAATGGATTATTTTTCACTTTTTGGTTTTTTTTTCAGGTTTTGTTAGTTTTTCTTTTCAGGTTTTTTTGAAGTCGGTTTTTTTAATTTTTTTTTTTTTTTTTTTCTAGTAAGGTTTAGCCAGCGTTTGCAATGTAAGCGCGAAAAAATGTGTTTATTTACGACATCACATTAGGAACCTATAAAATTATCAGTGTTCCTCTACTATATTATGCATGTTTTATATCTATTAACCTTCCTCTTAAATCACTCTATCTTTAAAAAAAACGCATCATTATCCGTTGCGTAGTTTTAAATGATATGTAGTGATAATTACATATTTTAAACAATATTTTGTTACAAAAATATGAACGGACAGAATTAGGAATAAATCACTACATAGTATAAAACAAAGTCGCTTTTTCTGTCCCTATTTCCCTTTGACTGCTTAAATCTTTAAAACTACGCAACGGATTTTGATGGGGTTTTTTTAATAGATAGAGTGATTCAAGAGGAAGGTTTATATGTATAATACATGCATAATATAGCCGTGCGAAGCCGGGGCGGGTCGCTAGTATTTTATAAAAGATAACTACAGTTTGCTTTCAAAAACAAAAGGGATGTCAAACTCGTTCTTCATCGGTGGTTGAGAGAACAGTAAACTGAACTCCGAACAAGAGTGTGCAGAAGATGATTCCGCGCTAAACCTCTCCTGCATGCACTCTTTTACACGTGCCAAGCACTCACTAGTCATACAAATTTTGGAACAAACAGCACTTGTCTTGTCGAATTGCTCGGGTACTTTTTATAACTTACTACACATTTTAGTCTCACTTTCGCATTGGAAATGCGATTTCCCGCGGAGAACTAGTACACCCCAGCACTCGTTAGAAATATGTTGTATACTTGATATTGTGGAAAAAAATATTGCTTGCGAGATTCAGGTTTGTTGACATGTAGATATAGAAGTACGTATGTATAGATGTATAGAGATACAATGTCAAATACATCTTCTATTAATACTTTAGACAAACTAATTCATCTAAATTTGTAAATATAAAAAAAATACAATTATATCCCCTTATGTATCCCGTCAATTGTAATCCTCATTTATTTATAAGTAAATATAATATCGCGATAGAAAAAAGACGCACTTACAAGTAGTCATTTTTTAATTTTAATTTGAAGGTAGGCGCTCATATAATTTTAAAGTGACATCGACTTTAATACATTTGTCAGACATTGTGAGAGTGTCAAAACATTACTTTTATAGCAAACCTTGAATTGTTAAATTGTGTTTATTAATAATGTTTATTAAATCTGATTAATAAGGTAACAAGCATTAAAAACCGTAAGTAAACAGCACGTATTTATTTTTTCTTTAGAAACTAATATTAATTCCCAATTAAAGTGGTACCGTTATTTTCTAGAAATAGTTTACTGGTTTGAGTTAGATTTTAACATAGTTCATATTGTGCCTTTTATGATTAAATTTTTTATTTAATTTTAATGATTTATTTGACTATAATGTAAATTGACATGCCTATCTATAATGCTATGTAATGTTATGAAAGATGTATTATTTTATACCTAATTGTTTAATATCTAATCGAATTGTTTAGTAATGGGTATTAATAAGTGTTTTATTTAATTTAACGTAAATAATATGTACCTAATTGATTTGACGAACTTCATTTGATACGAATTGATACCTAACTAAGAATATTTAAACAGATTATTATGTATCGATAACATAATTCAATTTAAGCTTGTCACCTAACCTTAAACTTTAGCTTGTAATTTAACCTTGTAACCACATTAAACATTTAGTTTAGGATAAAAACAAATATTATTTATAACAAGAGGGATTTGGCTATAGGAAAGTTATAATGTACAAAAAGTGTTAGCCGTAATAGATAAAGTTCATTGTTTTATCCATACTTTAGGTTGGTAACTAAAAGTAGGTCACATTTCTAATTTCAGAACTTTTCTTTACGAAGTGTTGAAACACCTAAGGTATACCTACGTAAATAAAAAATGAGAAATAAACATCACCGTTTAATGGCACAATGATAACAGTCACAACACTGAGGACTTATAAAACTGACTGTAAAATGAAGACGAAACCGTGCAAAAGTGACGTCAAAAATTCTTCGGCGCTATTTTGGAAGTTTCCTGTGTACGCACTTTGTGCCAAATACTCAGGAAACCATCTAAAGAGGTAGTTACACTGGGATCGGACCATAACTTAGTCATTAAGAACACGAGTTATCATACTTGTCTGTTCTTAATAAGGGAATTAGACTAGCTCCCTTCGGCTAGCTTAACGCGAAGAAACGGACGTCATAATTGAAATAGAAACGTTCGTATTTGAGTTAAATTTTGAAAAAATCTCGTTTGCGCGATGCAGGGACTTTCTACCTGATGTATTGTCTAGTTTGGAGGATAATAGAAGTGCAGGGATCGCTATTGTTGTTGCATTTGTTGGTAAGTACACAAAAACACACTTTTTTTCTATGATATCGTATCTTTACACTGTTAAAGGTGGGCTCGAGCATGGGTACGTGGTTCGAACCTTGGAAAGCGATATTCTTTTTGTATATTTTCATAAAATTTGTGAGAATGATAAAGTAATCATCAAGCAGTCTGCGCACCGAGGCCCTCACCTAGAGAAGAGAGCTATAAAGTACCTTCTCTCAGCTTAGCAAATTAATATAAACCAAGTTTCTTACCTATAGCCTACTTATACAGAATCAACTTGGACTTGGTTCACAAACGTACATAATATTGAAGAAAGCATTACCTTCATAAATGTTACCTTGTTCCATTTCAGCTAGGTACGGAAACTTAATTAAACGCAAGTATACAAAAAATAAGAAAATTAGACAACAATCATCTACGTTTACTGTCATGAAATCACTACATAGTATAAAACAAAGTCGCTTTCTCTGTCCCTATTTCTCTATGTATGCTTAAATCTTTAAAACTACGCAATGGAGTTTGATGCGGTTTTTTTTAATAGATAGATTGATTCAAGAGGAAGGTTTGTATGTATAGTACATGCATAATATAGCCGTGCGAAGCCGGGGCGGGTCGCTAGTACGTTATAAATACTCATGTAAAGGATAAAAATCATATAAAGGAGTGTCTTCCTTTATATGATTTTTATCCTTTACTGAAAAACTGCAACTCCTTTCAGCAAAAGCGTGACGTCATAGATTCTTCGGCGTTGGTGGGGAGGTTTTGAGCACGCACTTGGTGCCAAATAGGTAAGGTACTCATTGACCATCGATAGGGGTAGTTTAACTGGAAAAAACTGAACACTTCTACATGGGGATTAGGGAATTTTAAAGACCAGCTCCCTAGGGCTAGCTTCACGCGAAGAAACGGACGCCCCAACAGACCCGATATTTATTCGTATACAACTTAAATTTGGAAAAAATTTCGTTTGCGCGATGCAGAAATTACTACCTGATCTATTGTCCGTTTTCGTAAATAAATAGAAGGACAGGGATGGCTATTGTTGTGGCCTTATCGGTCAGTACACAAAACCATTATTTTACCTTATTTCGGTTCGTAACATCGTTTGAAAAGGGAAGCATGCTGGTTCGAGCCTCGGTGACAGTAATTCTTTTTGTAACTTTTATAAAATTTTAATATTTAGTTCGAAATTAAAGATGGCGCTACTATTACTAAACAAAAGAGTACTAAGTGTGACAGGCCGTTTGTTTTGACTTAGTATGTGCTATCGTAACTCCGAAACTTGAATGTAGTTTCATTTGAGTTCATGTTTTATAAAAAATTGTTTAGTTCTACCGTTTTAATATAACGAGCATTTTTCAATGCTAATTGGATTTTCCTTGATTTATATTATACTAGCGACCCGCCCCTCGCACGGCTATATTATGCATATATTATACATATAAACCTTCCTCTTGAATCACTCTATCTATTAAAAAAAGCTCATCAAAATCCGTTGCGTAGTTTTAAAGATTTAAGCAAACAAAGGGAAATAGGGACAGAAAAAGCGACTTTGTTTTATACTATGTAGTGATATAACAAATATTTATAACGTCAAGTACCTATTTTACAAAAAAAAGTCTTTGTTTAAAAGTCTTATTTTTTAGGGACATTTTAAATTAAGTAGTTAATATTATATATCTTCAATCGTAATAACAAACTTTACTATAGGTATATTAGCAAGAAACGACTATGTTGTCGTTTTTGGGGGGTTTAGGTTTGCTCTCTAGAATTTAGCCCTTGATGTCCTAGACGTAACCCAAAGGAGCAGACAACCAAGCAGTGGTAGGTCTTGCCCGGAGGCTTCTAACACTACCCTCTGGACGAACTAATGGTGTTAAGTCATTCGTTGCGTTCCATAATGTTGTCAAGGCATGCTGTTCTTTTTCTAGGCGATCATGCTCCATTCCCGACCACATCGTCGCTGCCCATCACGTGAGATGAGGTCTAATGCAAGCCGTGTAAAAAAAAAGGTATTTCTTTATTTTACAGATATTAATTAAAACATAAAATCAGCTGTTATTATACTCGTGATGATTGGACATACATAGAACCATGTAATAAGGAAGAAACACCAAACACTAGTCGATAAATGAACCAGGAGACGGGTTAGTAATTAGAATTAGTAATCAAATAATAGGTTAGTAATTAGTATTATGATATGATTATGTGATACTTAATTGCTGCTTTGACGACCTCTGTGGCGCGTCGGGCGAACACCCGACTGCGACGCAGAAGGTTGCGGGTTCGATTCCCGCCGGGAACAAGTATTTATGCTGACCATAAATTCTTGTTTCTGGTTCTGGGTGTTTCCTATATGTATAATATGTATATATTTACAAAAAAAAAAAAAAAGTATATAAGTAGTTTATCCGTTAACTGGCACCCATAACACAAGCATTAAGTTGCTTAGCTTGGGGCTGGATGGCGATGTGTAATATGTCCTGAAATATTTATTTATTTATTAATTGGCATAATTTGATATTGTAATAGTCTCAGTATAATCTGATTACAACACGAAATTATCATACAGATGAGACGATTATATTGTGTAATTTAAATCAGCGGCGAGCTTTTATTTTTATTTCGCAATCGAATGACCTGCAATCTCACAAACATGGCTATAATAAGTCGGAATAGTACATTGCGATACAAGTGTGGAAAGTTGATCATTCCATAGAGGCGGTTTATGACGCGCGAGCGGAACGCGAGCGTGGCAAAAGCCGAGATGGAATGATCAATTCACACGTGTATCGTACGACGTTTTTTATCACAGTTGCGAATAAAAAAAAAGACTTGTTAAAATTTTAATAATAAAAAGTTTTAAAGAATTTTAGGTTATGTTTACTATTTTTTGTTAATTACACTCCCGAAAGGCTAGGCAAAAGACTTTTAACCTATACAGCGTCTGACATACAATATTTTTTTAGGGTTTTTTTCATTTGTTTTTGCGTCGGCGGTTAAAAACAGAATATATTAGTTCCGGGTTTCATTAAAAACAGAATATATAAAAAAAATATATTTATGTACTTAGAGAAAAAACAAAATAAAAACAAAACTCAATTTTTAATTATTTTCAAAGACGTCATTACGTAATATTATCGTTCGCAGACTTTAGAGACAACCTTTTGAAAAGAAGAAAAAAGGTACCAACAAAGAGTTTTAAGCCAGCAAGGCTTAAAAACTCTTTGGATGGTACCTTTTTCTATACATCAAAACAGTATAACCCAGATAAAGGAGATCATTCATGTTTCTAACAAAAAATACCCACAAAAAAAAAATGCCGGCCAGTAATAAAAATTATTTGTATCTTGTAGAGAATAACATTTTAAACAATGTTTACTAAGGCAACAAAGAGCTACGATCAAAAATCGTTGAGTTATTTTACATTGAAAACCCAAAAAATGCATTTTATAGGGATCCGTTTGACCACTTTTAAGATCCCACTATAACTTCTGAAAGGGTTATTGGATATACCTATGTATATAAATATAATAAAAACAGACAAAACTTATCCATTTACTACTTATTTGAATATTTTTTCTGTAGTAATATCTTAGAAGTGGTCAAACGGATCTCTACAAAATGCATTTTTTTGGGTTTTCAATGTAAAATAACTCAACGATGGTTCATCGTAGCTCTTTGTTGCCTTATTAAACATTATTTAAAATGTTATTCTCTACAAGATAGAAACATTTTTTTTTGTGGCCGGCACGTTAATTTTTGAGTACGATTTGAACGATGTCCTTAAGAATGTTTCATCTACTATATGCACATCTATATGTCATTAGCAGTAAGATACGTATTTGACATATCGGGATGACGTATTATTTTCCAACACTAGTTGGATTTTTTTTTATCGCACGCGTGTATCACGTTGCATTATGAGCCTAAAAGCGGTTTAATAAGATCCACTTTATGAGCAACTGTGATAAAAAGTATGTTTTATTGAGCATCATTAGAATTTTAGACTAAGGATTAGTAATTTCAAGCTCTATAATAGACCCTTTATCTTAATCCATTAAAGAGTATTGTGTTAAAAGGTGCTAGTAAAAATTTAAAAGTAAACAGTATAATAGACACTTGAGGATAATTTCTGATCACTCTAAAGATCTTTATCAAATTCATCAGGTATCAATCAGAAGCTACCTTTAAAACCTCTAGAACTTAGTTTTATTTGTAGTCAGTTAAAAGTACCTATTTGACCTAAGACCCAGTTTCAATTAATCTAACCGTAGTAAGTGAATCGTTCACGGTCGACCGAAGTTGTTGATTAAAAAATGAAAACACGATGCATCGATGTGAGTCCAAACGGAACAGCTAGGCTTCATATCACAAGGCTACTTCGTAGATAAATTACAGACGTACGCGAGCAGGTACTTATTTAAAGTAGTTGGTTATTGTATTGTAAGTCATTCAGTTACTAGGATATGTATTCAAAGCAGCACTAGTCGTGCGCCTCAGAGACGCGAGATTGCGTCAACTGACAAATTATGCACTACAATTTTCGCATACCTACTCCCTTTTGTGACTGTCATTGCACATTTTTATGTTCAATTTTTCATGGAAGTTTGTACAGAACTTAAGATTTTAGCTGATATACATTTACCGTGTTTATCTTTAAAGCAAAGTATGTTTACTTGTCTGTGACTTCCGACTTCATCTCGAAGTTCGGTAAAGCTAGTTAAAAGCATTTGCTCTAGTGAATCCATTATAGGACAATGGAATTCTCCCGAACTACCGTTTTTGGAGTGGAATAATTATTATGAACATAGTGGCTGTTTTGCTTTGGCTTTTGCCCTTTAAAAACAAAGTTACAGTCCAACTCCCAAGTTGTCTTCTTAATCGATTATCTTAATTCAAAAATATGGCAAGAAGCCAGACGCTTAAGTTGGTCTTGTTTTTCAGACAGTTTTAGATGAAAAGTTACATTAGTTATATGAGTTATAGGTAGGTATCTCACCACATACCTACCTCTCCCCACTACAGTCATATTTTTCAATCTTCGGAACCTAAATTATGATTTAGTTCTGTCTCTAATAACATACTTTCATCGGATGACATTACAAATATCACAACACAATTTCTAATATCAATTTCTAAAAGTCGTCATAAACCACGTTTTATAGTCCATTATCATTTTATTGTCTCAGTATATTAATAACTTTTCAGACAATTTTAATTCATTTGTTTGAGCTGTAAATTTTTATTTCATTTCAGCTTTCAAGATTGAAAAACTGAGGCATTAACCACTATAAGACGCAATTATGTATGGTGCCTCGTTCCATCCAAGAATGCCTGAAAACTACGCAACGGATGTTGATGCGGTTTTTAATAGATAGAGTGATTCAAGAGAAAGGTTTATAATTATGTATAATACATGAAAATTACAGCCGTGTGAATTCGGGGTCGCTAGAATGCTGATTATAAACCCCTTTGACAGTAGAAAAATGCAGTAACTGGTAACTTTTTAAGGGAAGTTTCATACGTACTTCTGGCATGCTTGAGGCCTTATTGCGTGTTGTTACCCGACTGCAAAGAAATGATGACGTTTTTTCGGGTCTATCTTGTTTGTTTGTAATATTCTTTGTTTAAATTAAGTATTTTCATATTATGACTCCTGGCAATCATGTTCGTGCCTGTTGCCATTTTATACATTTAGTCCCTATAATAAACAATTCGTGGAAAAAACTTTTATTATTGCATTATATTTTATATCGTCTTAGCGTTACTCTTTTGAATATTTTATGAAGAATTTTATCGCTAACTTGTTTATAACTTTTTCTCATCTCCGATTTATACTTTTTTGAGATAAAAGTTGGCAACAACTGTATTTATTTAGAGTCCTACGAGATTTATCATAATTCATATGTATGAGATTTGTGTGTGAGATTTGTGTGCGTACCTTGGAAAATTCGTTGGATAATCCGCAAAAGGTAAATATATACTTTACCTTTGACCTATTCTGTAAATATGCATTAGTTTAAGCGGGATTTTTTCACTAACGATGATACTTTGATCAAGTGTCAGGATTGAACAACAAGAATCAAGATTGCGACACTGATCCATGAAAATTTTTGACCATTTTTCTAGATATATTTTGAGCAAAAGTGAGTTCAATTAAACTTGTTGAAAACTATCATCAAGTTACCATGCTGTTTACGTTTTTTTTACACAAAATATGCGTGCATTTGACATCATTTCACCTGATGGCAAGCGACGATGAGGTCGAGGATGTACAATCAACGGTCAAAAGTCTCTGCCCACCGTAACGTTTACAATCCTGTGCACTGTGCAGCACCATTTGAACATTATAACAATGTAACCTGTGGATCGAACCCATGCCTATGTAAAATAATAATCACACTGAGTACTTTTAATTCAAGTATTTATGTTTGTGTGTAACGTCTATAGAAGAAGGTCGTTAGTTCAGGTATTATTGTAGCAAACTGATAGTGGACTTATGACGCATACTGTACCATCCTCGCCTATAAGAAGAACGGCATACCTGGACAACATAATGGAACGCAACGAGTCACTTGGAACCATCACGTTGTCCAGAGGGTACTGTTAGAAGCCGCCGGCAAGGCCTACCACCGCTTGATTGTCTATTATATTATATACCGTTGACACAAGTATTCAAACCATGGATTTCGAGATGATTTTTTACCGTAGTGATTGCCAAGATGTTCTGTAGAAGCAGCAAGATTACGAAGGTTTGGGAGCATTATCAAGTTAAACAGTAAGTCACAAACAAATTAATCAAATCTCCAAAAGGAAAATAAAGTAAACAAACTCGTGTTTAACAACGTGATCGAAAATGGGTCAAAATTAGATTAGGAAACTTGACCCTCAAATACGACGGGGAAGTTTCTCTTAATTTACCTAGTTCTTAATAAGATTTACTTAGGGTCCCTGTACTTACTTACTCTAAATTAAATTTAGGGTATTTACTCGTACTTATACTTACTACTAAATTAATTTCTGTTATATATGTGGAACTAGAGGTACAATCAAAGTTCAAAAGTCACTGTAAAGTTTACAATCCTGGTGCAGCACTATTTGAAAATTATAACAACGTAACCTGTGGATCGATTCCATGTCGGTTGGTGTAGCGGGTGGCGGCTTATACCACTCGGCCAACTAAACTAACATGTTGAAAATAGTAATCACATTGAGTACTTTTAATTCAAGTATTAATGTTTGTGTGTAACGTCTATTAGAAGAAGGTCGTAAGTCCAATACTTGTTTATAGTATTATTGTAGCAAACTGGCAGTGGATATATGTTGCATACTGTACACACTGCTGTGTCTGTAGACAGATCCGACGTATTCTGAAGGTAGTTGAATTCTAAGGTACCGACTTTTTTGTTTTTGCTCGTGTTTGAAACTTCACTACATAGTATAAAATAAAGTCGCTTTCTCTGTCCCTATTTCCCTTTGTATGCTTATTATGTAATAAAATAAAAACTTTATAAAAATAACGGACCAATTTTAATAATGTGCCTGATGGAAGTAATCCACTCAGAAATTATCTCCTAAGAGATTTTGCGGAAAATATTTAGAAATCTCATTATCGAAATGCAACACGTGTAGCCATGAAATTACGAAACGAGATTTTACTATAAAGTTTGACTTCTTTAGACTATAGATTTTTCTGTCTGCCGATAGGAAGTCAACACAATGAAGGCAATTTTGAGGAAAGATCACAGCTGGCGTCCGCAGGTGTAACCACGTTTCCCTTGGGCGGTGCTAAAAGAGCTAATTATTTACAGACATAAATTATAATTAACGTAATACTTGACAAAGGTAGGTAATAAAAAAATCCTTACTAATTCCCCTGGAGCATAGGGGATCCGCAAGGCGCTCGAATCTAATTTTAAATTAATGGCCGTCGTCTCCCCCAGTCCAGGGGACCCCGGGTGAAAAAAGTTATAGACGGCGTAAACCATATTATAAATCCGAATAAGAAACACATTTGTCACTTATTCTTATTCTTTTCGTATAGTGGTGTAACGTGGTTCACCTATAAAGTTTTTCTATTCACCTGTGGTAAGAGTTTTCAGGTCGAAGGTCGATAGAAAGTCTGTAGTACCTTTATGGATTAAGGCATAGGTACAGTATGCGTCATAAGTCCACTATCAGTTTGCTACAATAATACTATAAACAAGTATTGGACTAACGACCTTCTTCTAATAAACGTGATTATATTTTCAACATGTTAGCTATGTTTTAGTTGGCCGAGTGGTAAATGCCGTCACCCGCTACACCAACCGACGTGGGTTCGTTCCACAGGTTACGTTGTAATAATGTTCAAATAGTGCTGCACAGTGCACAGGATTGTAAACGTTACGGTGGGCAGAGACTTTTGACCATTGATTGTACCTTCGTAGACCTATCTGGTCTAGAAAAGTATCTGGATTTTGTGGTGAATTATCGGCATACTTACCAAGAAATTTCACTACTAGTATATTCTCGTCTACGAGAGTCCTAAAGGTTGGTATGTTTCCAATACGCTTCCCAAGAGAGCAATGGAGTGGTTCGATTCTAAGACAAGCCATTAATTCTCATTACCCACCTTATTTCACTTAGATAAGGTTTAATTTACTTTGTATTTATCTGGTATTAAAGGAGTACCTTCGTGACAGGAGGATGTTGATAGTTTATGGTCAAACATAAAAATAGATGTTTATGCCACCATTGTTTGTTTTACTGGTCTTACATTAAAACAATGTGAAGTTTTTGTTGGAAAATGTTAGAAGCACCTATTTAAATTGTATTTTCTTGTAATCAAATCTTGTAGGAAGGTTGATGAATTTTTGACATTCAAACAAATACTATTTCAATATCTTGCGGACAAGGCTTTTTATACAATTGAGGAGTTTTTTGACATCAACAAAAATGAATTGACATCATACTAAACAATACACGATCACTGACATTATTTTAGCTTATACACTTTCTATACCTACAATGACATAATTATTTATATGCATGATCTAATTTAATCAACTACTATTCCATAATTCATAAACTTAATATTAAGATTTTGTACGCCAAATGGCAGATCACAGAGCACAATAATATTTGTATTCGTATCTTCTAAATTTACCTGTGAATCACAAATAAATGATTTTGATTTGATTTGATTTGATTTGATCAATCTTCTTCTCTTAATATATATAAATCTCGTGTCACAATGTTTGTCCTCAATGGACTCCTAAACCACTTAACCGATTATAATAAAATTCGCACACCATGTGCAGTTCGATCCAACTTGAGAGATAGGATAGCTTACATCCCGATATTCCCACGGGATCGGGAGTTACGCGGGTGAAACCGCGGAGGGCAGCTAGTTTTATTATAGATTCTAGTATGGGATAGTTATTACTTAGAGCGGTGTTGGCTTAGTGGGAGTTACCTCGACGTTCATTTCGAGGGTTATGCGTTCGGATCCCAGCCGGCCGTGCACCAGATTTCCCCTACGAATTTATTATTAGACATTGCTCTTACGGTGAAGTAAAACATCGTGATGAAACCCGCGGCTTAGTTGGCTCCAGATGTATTGACAAGTTTTTTCCTCTAAACAATTGACATGGTCGACTATGCTGAGGGGTGGTTTAGGTGCTGACAAGCCTACTTCATCCTCAATTAAAGAGGTCTGTGAGTTTTGGCGGGAACGAGCCAACAACATGTCGTGCTGCAGTTTTATTTACACGAAACTTAGTTGTAAACCGAGTTAAATTGTATAATTCTGGTGGAAAGTTATCTAATTTAGTTCTGTGAAAGTGCACAAGTGTAGTGAAAGTAAAAATCAGTGTCAAACATGGACTTTTCTCGTTGCCTCCAAAATCTCCTACAAGGTTATAGTAAAGTAGCCACCGCTTTACTATGACCCCTGACTTGACAAACTGTGACTTGACGACTTGACCATCTTGAAACACTTTGAGCCCGATTTCTGTAAATCGGGCCATAACTTGATGCAAAATATTACTTGATACTGGCTATATGCACAAACCGTGCGAAGCCATAACTGAAGAAAAAATAAAAAAGAGGTCTGTTGCGGGAAATACCCCATTTACAAATAAAAGTAGGTAGTTATTACTCACAGATAATTTAATTAAGTTAAAACGGTGTTATCTACTTACTAACCATTTATTTATGTTAAAAAAAACGCGACGAATTGAGAACCTCTTAATTGTTTAAGTCGATTAATAATTATTTATATGATATTGTAAATGGTTCAAGGAATCTACTTTTTGAATAAATTATTTGCTCTGTTCTTTAGCTTTTCATTTATCTATTTAGTTTCTTGGCTGTTTGTTTCTATCTTTTCCTCTGATCCTATTAAAAAATTCAAGTTAGAATCAGAGCTGAGTCGGAAAATTTACACCCAAAGAAGAAAATCGTACATTTTCAACGTAAAAACAAAATAATAAATTCATGTACTGATTCAATTAGGAATCATAAATAAGGACTTGTTTTATTATAGGATGTCCCAATCAACGTGGTTTTATTATTCAATTGAAATCAAGGTAAAGGTCACATATTTAATTTGATTTATTGATGATTTCATGGTCTTTTCATAATTTATTTGATAGCTACCTGTTTTAGCCGTAATTCCCTTAGTATTTTACTCATTTAAAAAGGTTTTCGCGACTGGAACTTATAATGAAATTTATTTTTAGGGTTATGTACCCAAAGGGTGAAAACGGGACCCAATTGCTAGTCTAGTCTGTCTGTCTGTCTGTGTGTCTGTCTGTGTCTCATGAACCATGATAGCTAGAGAGTTAAAATTTTCACAGAAGATACATTTCTGTTGCCGCTCAACAAATATGTAAGTACTAAAAACAGAAAAAAAAATGACGATGATTTTAGGAATTTTAGCTTATTTTTCATGGTTACCTACTATTTTTTTAGACAATATTTTTTTGTTAATTATACTACCAAAAGGGCAGGTACAAGACTTTTAACCTATACAGCCTCGTCTGGCATAATAATATAGTGTTTTAAGGGTTTTGCTCAATATTGTATCGATCGTTAGTACGGAACCCTTCGTGCGCGAGTCCGACTCACACTTGCCCGGTTTTCTTTGTCCATCCCTTTTCTCTTAATATCAGGACACTCTGTCCTGGCTTGTCTGCTCTAGCAATTGGGCTTTCTTAAGGTTACATCCTCTTATTCTATGTTTCTCAGGTAGGTTCATGGCGAAACTTCACTATCTAACAAAGTCGCATTATCTGTCCCTATGTCCCTATATCCCTTTGTATGCTTAAATCTTTAAAACTACGCAACGGATATTGATGCGGTTTTTTTAATAGATGGAGTGATTCAAGAGGAAGGTTTATATGACAATGTATAATACATGCATAATATAGCCGTGCGAAGCCGGAGCGGGTCGCTAGTATAATATAAAATACTTCATAATAATTAACTTGACAAATAAATGCGGGTAAAACCGCTGGGCGCAGCTAGTCTACTATAAACCCATGACTGCAAAATATTCTAGATATTAAGTAGGTACAGTATACGTCATAAGTGCACTATCATTTTGCTACAATAATACTATAAACAAGTATTGGACTTACGACCTTCTTCTAATAGACGTAACACACAAAAATAAATATGTACCTACTTGAATTAGAAGTACTCGGTGTGATTATTATTATTTTCGACATGCTGCCTAAGTCTTTAGTTGTGTGAGTGGTATAAGCCGCCACCCGCTACACCAACCGACAACGTGGGTTCGATCCACAGGTTACGTTATTATAATGTTCAAATAGTGCTGTATGGTATAAGTTGCAAACCGCTACACCAACCGACGTGGGTTCGATCCACAGGCTACGTTGTTATCCCTTCGGCCGCATACGAAACTGGAGGCTCGTTAAAATGTTAAAATAGTGCGCACAGGATTGTAAACGTTACGGTGGCGGAGACTTTTGATCGTTGATTGTACCTATAGATTATCAGATAAACAATGTTAAAATATTACCTTGTTATTGTACTGTAAACTTGATATTATCCAGAGCACTTCTTATTTTATTACCAGGAACGTAATTTTACAAATAAATATTTATTAGCTGTCCTAGTTTTCTAGTATCTGATCTAGAAAGACAACACCGAAACCATTATTACCAAGAAGTGAATAATGGAAATGAATTTTCAGTACCTTATTTATTTTAGACTAGCGACCCGCTCCGGCTTCGCACGGCTATATTATGCATGTATTATACATACAAACCATTCTCTTGAATCACTCTATCTATTAAAAAAAACCGCATCAAAATCCATTGCGTAGTTTTAAAGATCTAAGCATACAAAGGGACATAGGGACGGCGAAAAGTGACTTTATTTTGTTTGATAAATTGACGAGTTAGAAAACTTTAAACTTAAACTAACGCAGGTGCTTAGAATCTTGCTTGTGTTGAAAACATTCTTATACAACCGTTTTAGAGCTCTACGGTGGGTCTGCAATTTTGCAGCCGACCGTACATACAAGTACAACAAAATATTATGTTTGACCCAAGAGACAAAAATCTTGGCGTTTGTGTTTTGTGCCGAGGTGTAATGCTGTGCCGTGTGTGTGTGTGTGTGTGCTGGGCCTACGGCCAGCAGTGGACTGACTGATGTAATGCTGCGCAGAAACTAAAAATAGCAAGACATTTATTTCTAAGTTCAATCTTTGTAGATAAGTTAACTCTACCGATCCTCATACAAAGTTTCAATCATTGCTATTTTTTTTTTATTTTTTGCATGAAGGATTACTTAGATTTTTTATCATTTTTATTTATGTAAATAAATATTAAAAAATAGGTGTTTGTAAAGTCGGTTTACGGACGATAATTTTACGTGATAACGTCATCTCTACATTACCATTTTGCAACTCTTTTGTATCGTTGACATTACGATCTATTCCTTTCTAATACCAAAAAGTGAAAACTGGTTGCCTGTAAAGTCGGTATACGGGCGAAAGTTTTACGTGACAACAACTGTGCTCGAGTGGAAGGGACGCGTGTCTTTCACTTTTTATGTCTGTCTCTCTCGCTCTTAGGCGGGCTAACCATGCCCGAGTGGAAGGGACGCGTGCCTCTCACTCGCTCTCATTGTGAGCGCATAACGTCAGCGGAGCGTAACCCAGTTTCTTGAAGTGTCACCCGGCAAACCAATTTATAAAACGTTGTCACGTCAAAAGTAATACCAACGGTGACATTACCATTTTGCATACTCGTTAAATACGTTGTTATGGTTACTTGTTAACAACGCATGACGTAACACTTTTTTGTGAAGTGCACTCGCAAAATAAGACGTTATCACGTCAAATCATTCGGTACCATAAATCTATACTTCACTATCACTACATACATAGTATAAAACAAAGTCGGTTTCTCGTCCCTATGTCCCTATATCCCTTTGTATGCTTAAATCTTTAAAACTACGCAACGGATTTTGATGCGGTTTTTTTTTAATATATAGTGTGGTGTTTAATTAATTAATTACAGATATTTTATTAAGGAACACAAGACGCGGTTGTGGTGGTGACGTGACCGGGGAGGAAGACAGGGAGAGGTATTTGACATTGACAGTCTACTAATTAGACTATCTACGATGCGTTCAGGATAATATCTCACATATAGAGTGATTAACGAGGACGGTTTTTAGGGTTACATATCCATAATAACTAAGTTCATTATAACTATGTTCGAAATAACTACGGTCGATTCACATAAGTTCATAATACCTAACGGTCGATTCGGCTACACATTATAAAAACTAAGTTCAATATAACTATGTTCGAAATAACTACGGTCAATTCACATATGTTCATAATACCTAACGGTCGATTCAAGTACTGTTTAATATACCTAAGTTTGATTCAACTAAAATTAATTGAGCATAATACAGCCGTGCGAAGCCGGGGCGGGTCGCTAGTATATTATGAAGCTAAAGAGTTGGTTCGTTTGTTTGTTTGAACACGCTAATCTCAAGAACTACTGGTTCGTATAGAAAAATGATTGTTGTGTTGGATAGTCCATTTATCGAGGAAGGCTATAGGCTACTTTTTATCCCGATATTCCCACGGGATCGGGAGTAACGCGGGTGAAACCGCGGAGCGCTGCTAGTGACTAATATTTGTTTGGTGTGCGAGTAAGTAAAGTACTGAGGCTCAGTGACTACATGGAAAATTCTAAACAATAAAAATAAATACTCATGCCACAAAGGATCTTACGACAATAATTCATAATTTAAATATCACTTGCACTTTTACAACATAGCGACGTCATATAAATAATTAGTATTCGTTGTCAATACAATAAACAATAACAACAATGGACTGAGAAACTCGATCCCTAATATTATAGCGGCCGCCATTGTCCCGGTGTATCATTATTCTATGCGCATACGCAGCCTTAAATATTTCGATAGAAAGTCTTTGGGGATTTGTTATTCTGTCCGCGCTGGGGATAGTGACATTGAACAAATTTGTTTTAGTGTCAATAGTTTCCTTTTATAGCGTTGTGTGCGTAATTATTATACGTTTGCATGTGAGAGGTTCTTTATTCAATGTGCTGCAACTTTTTATTTCACTATGTTTACAGAAAAATCAGGTATTTATGGAAGTAAAGATTGTTTCTTAAAAAAATATTGTTTAAAATAGCTTTTTAGTTATTTCAATCATACCCCGACTATATTATAATTGACATATTATTATAAGTTAAAATTCTTGACCTCAAGCTTGATGGCAAAAGTTGAACTTGAAAACCATTGCTTTGCTTTGACGACCCAGTTGGCACAATGGGCACCGTGTCAAACACTGGGTTGCGGGTTCGATTTCCGCCTCAGACAAGTATTTATGCTTAGATATTTGTCTATGGTCTGGTTGTTTCTATGTATTATAAGTATATATTTACAAATAAAAGTATGTAAAATAATCCGTTGTCTAGCACCCATAACACAAGGGGCTAGATGGCGATGAGTGGAATGACCTGCAATATTTCTTTATTTATTTAGGCATTGAGATAAATTACGTAATATTCTAAATCAATGTATTTAGGCACACTATTGATCGTATGTTGTCGATGGCAGTGGCCGGTGATGACGTTTCCATTTGGTTTTCACATAGAAATCGCATGTAAACTTTAATTCTTTGGTTTTTCATACAAATTCATGTGCCTAACGCCTGTCCGATTACGCTCTTAACATGTTCTGGTTTAATACCTCTGTAACCCAACATCCTAGCATTGTTCTATAGAAAAAATGCGAAACAATTTTAACGAAGTTACGCAACAAAATAACAGTAACATTAACGTTTCGTTAAATGTCTGTTGTATTTTTACACTATTGTCGGTTTGTAACATTGTTCTCACGTTCCAGTCTCCGAGTTAGGGCTTAATCGAAGTGAGATATGAGTCTGGTTTTACTAGTATATGATTTCCGCCACAACACAACATATAGGCAGTGAACGAATTAGTTGATATGAACTGAGGTGGACCACAGGAAAGAAATTGCCCATGGTCCATCCAGGTGCCTAAGCCGAGGAGGTGGTTCACGGTTTCGGTCCAATTTGAGAACATATACATGTGTAACTACCGCTAGGACATTATCTCTATATAACATAATATAGCTAAACAGCGACCCGCCCCGGCTTCGCAGGGCTATATTATGCATGTATTATACATATAAACCTTCCTCTTGAATCACTCTATCTATTAAAAAAAAACGCATACAAAGGGATATAGGGACATAGGGACAGAGGAAGCGACTTTGTTTTATACTATGTAGTGATAAGTATTTTTGCAAGAAAATATAGGAATATTTTAATTTAAAGTTCAGGAACATTACATTTATTTATTGAAATTTAAGAAACTTAAGGTGTGGCAACATTATTTTTGGCAGCGGCCTCTTAAGTAAAAGGTGGTGTTGTCATATTTTTTAATTCCCCAAACTCTGGGTTAAAATGAGGATAATTTTCCCAAAAGATTTTCATTATTTTTCAAGTTCCATGTATCTTTCTTTTACATACACAGTATATTACAGTTTATTCTAAACAATCTTCTTCCCACAAACATAACATCAATGGGAAATTATTATGATGTGCTCAATGATGTAGGAAAAACGTAATCGTCTTGTAACATCTATAAACTAGAAGTTTTTGCAGACACTTACTGACTTATTGTTTCGAATGATCATGAACTTAAGAATAAAGCTATGTATATACGTAGACGATTAAGCCATCATAGCGTTACAACGACTATTAAATTAAGTCTAGGTTATTTTCCGTTGAATATATGTAAAGTCAAGAAGAAACATCTAAAAACTCAAGCAATAAAACTCTATTTATTTTTACTTACAAAAAACAAGAAAATTAAAAGAAAGAAACTATTAACAAAAAAAAACAATTATTATCAAAAACAGTCCATACTTGGTTAATTATGCGTTTATTGGCCGTAGCAAGATCGCGTAGTTCTATCAATCGAACCACGGGCAAATCAAACTATAATGTATCTTGGGATAAATACCCTTACAACCCAAATTCACATCTTTCTAAATACAAAAGATCCTTTTTCAAAATAACACCAAATTTCTAAAAATATTGAACACGATTGATTATAAATTATATATCAACAAGCAACGTCACAAACATAATTGTTCTAAAATAACTTTGCACGTTATCGAAACACGTTTGTCCGAAAATACATTTGACCGAACAAAAGAAGCTTGTAAAATGGATACGTCACGGGCAGGCTACGATGCAATCAGGTAAATAGGTTGCACAACAATTTGACGTAGGTGAGCTGAAAGTGTTTCACATACCTACGCGTTCATATTGTTTAATAAATCGACAATAATTATGATATTTTAACCCAACGAAAGTGATAGATAACTTTATTTGTACGATAAGGGTCATAAGTAAATGATCAGTTTGCTACAAAAATACTATCAACAAGTATTGGAGTTACGACCTTCTCATAGTAAACGATACACATAAACTTAAATACTTGAATTAAAAGTACTCAGTGTGATTATTATTTTCAACATGTTAGCTATGTGTTTAGTTGTGTGAGTGGTATAAGCCGCATAACGTGGGTTCGATACACAGGTTACGTTGTTATAATGTTCAAATAGTGCTGCATAGGATTGTAAACGTTACGGTGGGCAGAGACTTTTGACCGTGGATTGTACAACATAGAAAGAAACAGAACACGATATACACAAATTAAATAGCTAGAAAGTATAAGTTGCACAAATGGGCGGCCTTATCGCTGAAAGCGATTTCTTTCAGGTAACCTTTGGATGGAAAAGAACAAATTCAGCTTTCATGGTTAGGTTTTGAATAACTTAAGGTGATGATATAAAATATTTATGCATATAATTTTGGTTATTAAATTATGTAATACATACCAAATAATTGATTTTTTTGTTAGCGACCAATGGCTGACCAATGGATTTTTCTTAAGACAAATTTATGTGCGCTAATTGACCTTGCTCTTACGGTGAAGGAAGACATCACGATGAAACCAGCGGCTTAGTTGACTCCAGAAGTATTGACAAGTTCTCTCCTCTGGACATGGTCGACTAAGCTGAGAGGGTGGTTGGTACTTGGCATGCCTTCTCCATCCTCACGCAAAAGGGACCCAATTAAAAAGGGTTTAATTGCGGAAAACAGCCTGTATACAAGTACAAGTAGGTATTATGTGATGTCATGTTACTGCATTAACTCTACACAAATCAAAAGATTAATTACCTACACAAGAATTTAAAAGCATGTTGAAAGCAATCCACTCGTAAAAATAATGAACGAGTTTGTTGTTCTAGTCCAAGAAGCAAAACGATTCACCAATGAACATTAAACATTTAATTAATCGTCGTGATATGTGAGTTACTATAAACCACAGATAAAATACGACCTCTTTCCGCTTCCTTTCAATTCTCTAACCACTTCTAGTAATTGTAGAAAAATAAACTAACAAGATTTTACAAGCGGTACTAATTTAAAAGTATTTACTTTATTTTATTTACTTACTAGCGACCTATAATACATGCATAATATAGCCATGCGAAGCCGGGGCTCGCATGGCTATATTATGCATGTATTATACTTAAAAACCTTCCTCTTGAATCAATCTATCTATTTAAACAAACCGCATACAAAATCCGTTGCGTAGTTTTAAAGATTTCAGCATACATAGGGATATAGGGACAGAGAAAGCGACTTTGTTTTATACTATGTAGTTGTATGTATTTACTTTATTTTATTTACTTACTAGCGACCCGCCCCGGCTTCGCACGGCTATATTATGCATGTATTATACTTAAAAACCTTCCTCTTGAATCAATCTATCTTTTAAAAAAACCGCATACAGATTCCTTTACTTTACGTAGTTTTATTAAAGATTTAAGCATACATGGGGATATAGGGACAGAGAAAGCGACTTTGTTTTATACTATGTAGTGATTTACTTTATTTATTTACATTTACAGTTTTCTGTACAGACTTTTTCACATTTATATGTTTATTAATGATTTGTTAGTTTTTCTCCGCGTCTTCTTTTAACGCTCTTATAAATAAAAATACATTAATCATTCTGGACTGAATTTTTTAAGACAAACCTTTTGCAATATATTTATTGACCTACCTATTTAATTTGATATAAATACTTTTCATCCATTAAACAGCTCGATAAAGGTCGTCCTAAAATCTTAGGTTATTAGGATTTTATTTTAGAAAAACTATTTCTTAGTTGATACCGCTGCATAAAAACATACTCTTAATTTTAAGTCTGTATCAGTGGTTTAGGTTGTGTATCTATAAATCAGTCAGTCAGTCTTTGTATCACTACATAGTATAAAACAAAGTCGCTTTCTCTGTCCCTATATCCCTATGTATGTTTAAATCTTTACAACTACGCAACGGATTTTGATGCGGTTTTTTTATTAGATAGAGTGATGCAAGAGGAAGGTTTATATGTATAATATCACTACATAGTATAAAACAAAGTCGCTTTCTCTGTCCCTATATCCCTATGTATGTTTAAATCTTTACAACTACGCAACGGATTTTGATGCGGTTTTTTATTAGATAGAGTGATTCAAGAGGAAGGTTTATATGTATAATATCACTACATAGTATAAAACAAAGTCGCTTTCTCTGTCCCTATATCCCTATGTATGTTTAAATCTTTACAACTACGCAACGGATTTTGATGCGGTTTTTTTTTATAAGATAGAGTGATTCAAGAGAAAGGTTTATATGTATAATATCACTACATAGTATAAAACAAAGTCGCTTTCTCTGTCCCTATATCCCTATGTATGTTTAAATCTTTACAACTATGCAACTGATTTTGATGCGGTTTTTTTTATTAGATAGAGTGATTCAAGAGGAAGATTTATATGTATAATACACGCATAATATAGCCGTGCGAAGCCGGGGCGGGTCGCTAGTTTTATATTCTTAATATATATAAATCTCGTGTCACAATGTTTGTCCTCAATGGACTCCTAAACCACTTAACCGATTATAATAAAATTCGCACACCATGTGCAGTTCGATCCAACTTGAGAGATAGGATAGCTTACATCCCGATATTCCCACGGGATCGGGAGTTACGCGGGTGAAACCGCGTAGGGCAGCTAGTATAGATTAAAAATAAGCTGCATTGAACACAATAAGTAGCCAATAGGACCTTCTACACTATGGATTTAACTCTGTACAAAATCCCTATCTCTACTAATATTATAAATGCGAAAGTAACTCGGTATGTCTATTACGTTTTCACGTCTAAGCCAATTTTGATAATATTTTAGTCTAGAGCTGGATGGGACCTTGGAAAAGGACATAGACTATTTTTTGACGTGACAACGTTTTATAAATTGGTTTGCCGGGTGACACTTCAAGAAACTGCGTTACGCTCCGCTGACGTTATGCGCTCACAATGAGAGCGAGTGAGAGGCACGCGGGCATGGTTAGCCCGCCTAAGAGCGAGAGAGACAGACATAAAAAGTGAAAGGCACGCGTCCCTTCCACTCGAGCACAGTTGTTGTCACGTAAAACTTTCGCCCGTATACCGACTTTACAGGCAACCAGTTTTTTTTTTTTATCCTGGTTTAGTTTCATATAACAGTCAAGATAACAGACATTCTAAGGTTGTTCTCAGGAAAATAAAGTATGTAAGAAAAGCCAGCCAATGTAATGACTCTTAGGTATTTCTAGGTATCTCTAGATATTACCCAAACAATTTAGAGTTAGATAATTGGAATGGAGTAAAAAAACTAACTATAATTTACCAATATTTTGGAGATTTTTTTAAATGTGACCACACCATTATTTATCTATGGGCCAGTGGTGTTGCCACATCTTAAAAGTTCCTTGATTTTTTTTGTAAATTATGGTAATTTACTCGAACATTAAATTAAAATGTTTCATTTATTTTCAGGTAAAAGTACATTTTTATATATTATAGCGGCGCCCCGCGGTTTCACCCGCGTAACTCCCGATCCCGTGGGAATATCAGGATAAATTAAGATGTAAGCTATCCTATCTTTCAAGTTGGATCAAACTGCACACGGTGTGCAAATTTTATTAAAATCGGTTGAGTAGTTTAGGAGTCCATCGCGCACAAACAACGTGACACGGAATTTATATACAGGGTGAATTTTTTATGTTGGCCTTCAGGGCTATTACCTAAATTTAGAGATAGCTGCGCCCCGCAGTTTCACCCGGGTAAGTCCCAATCCCGTGGGAATATCAAAATAAAAAGTAACCTGTAGCCTTCCCCGATAAATAGTCTATCCAACACAAAAATATTTTTTCAATTCGAAGCAGTAGTTCCTGAGATTAGCGCATTCAAACAAACAAACAAACTATTCAGCTTTATAATATTAGTATAGATTTGTAATATTATGTATCCGACGTATACCTACGATGACGAATGTTTATAATAATAAAATTAATATTGTATTTTAAATAGGTCAATACGCAACATGTTGATTATATTTAAACACAAACCAAAACAATAACAAACAATGATTACCTAGAAAAGATAATGAAATAAATTGTATATTTTCCTAACTATAAAAGCATATGATTTTCCCCATTAAATATATTATTATAGTTGAGAACCAACAATCATCGTTTTATTTACTACATACAATACAGAACTCTACTTGAGAAAAATACATTGGTTTTTTACCGTGTATAACGTTTCAGTTCAAATAAAACCATAGAATTCTACATAAAACATAACGTGTAAATAAATCTGAACCCCATATTGAAATGAATGATTCGTTAGTCGAATATTGCCCTACTTTTGTTGGATTCGGCTACGGGATGTGAATACTTACAGCTCCGACCTTTTTCGAATGCAAAATAATATAAAATGATGAACCCTTTTGTAGTACCTACATATCGCACCTCCGCTCAAATAGTGTCATAACTCAAAAAAAAAAACAATAACAATAAAATGAATAATATTGAAAACAGTAAATAATATTTCTTAACTTAATCGTTTTTCTTAACAATATAGTGTCACAATTAAAAAATCATATTTTTTTTATATTTTCAGGAAACCTAATACGACATTTTATAACCTTAAAAAAGCTTAATGGTTTTTTAAGCTTTACAAAATGGTGTACCATTTAAAACCTACCGAAAATTTTAAATCGCCAATTCTATAAGTTTTCAAATTAAAACTAGAAAACCGAAAAAAAATTACGACTATTACTTTAGACACCTTTTTCTCGACATTTTCATTTTTTTACTTATGACACTATTTGAGCGAAGGTGCGATATATGTCCATAACATTTTATTGACAAAAAATATGCAAATATAAATTGATTGTTTCGAGATTGAGGGTTGTAGAATGTTACATTATAAATGTAAGACATTCTACACAGCGTTATTTTGGTCTAAGCTTAGCAATCAGGCTTGTGTTATGGTAGCCAGACTATGGATACGAGTAAGAATTAAGTATAGCAGCTAAATCAGCTATTTTCCAACCAAAGGTTATCTTTTTTGTATGAATTAGCTAAAATATGACGACGTTTATTATAAACTAGCTGCGCCCCGCGTTTTCGTAAGTCCCGATCCCGTGGGAATATCAAAATAAAAAGTAAAAAACTCCTCGATAAATGGACTATCCAACACAATAAATAATTTTTAAATTCGAACCAGTAGTTCCTGAGATTAGCGCGTTCAAACAAACAAACAAACTCTTCAGCTTTGTAATATTAGTATTTGATGTAATATAGGTATTCAGCTAAATTAGTTCTTTTCCATCAAAAGGTTATGTATGAATTAGCTAAAATATAACGACGATTATTATAGATTTCAATTTTTTTGAAACCAGCGTGGATTATACTTAAAAACTACGGAATGGATTTGCCTCTGCTACCCGTGCGAAACCGGGGCGGGTCGCCACTTCATTACCATTTAAAAAGTCAGAAATGTTCATTCGTACTGCTACATAACTATGAATTTGTGCATGTTGGCAAAATATATTCATAATGCAATAGACCTAATTTATTTATCATGCAGCCCGCATTCACTGGTAATCTCTTTCATGTGCAGCGTACTTTAAACATATTCAATGCCTGAAATAGAGGCTTTCAAAAGACTTTTTGTAAACTGTTATCTATCTTTTTTACGTTTTTACGTTTCTATTGAAATTTTGCCTTTAATTTTATAAAGTAGCGAATACTTACAGGCTTTTGGGAAATAACGAAAGGGGTGGAGGATAGTCCGATTGATAGAACCACTGCCAATATCACTATCATCACTGCATAGTATAAAATAAAGTCACTTTTCGCCGTCCCTATGTCCCTTTGTATACTTAGATCTTTAAAACTACGCAACGGATTTTGATGCGGTTTTTTTATTAGATAGAGTGATTAAAGAGGATTGTTTTTAGATATAATACATGCATAATACAGCCGTGCGAAGCCGGGACGGGTCGCTAGTAATTAAATATTATTATAACGATGGTTCGATTATTAGAACTGCGGACAGTTTGATTTGCCCGTGGTAAAACTGATGATAAAACTCCGGCGATCGGACCACGACCAATAAATGGGTTAAACATCAAGTCAGTAGGTGCGAAACTTTATTCAACCTTCTGTTGGACGTCACACATAATAATCACCCAAAAAACTAAATTGGGCAAAGACTTGACCACTGTTTACTGTTGTATGATAATTAGGAAACGTAACATTTTCCTTCGTACTTTGTAGATTGAAAAAATCGTGTGGCAGTTCGATTCCTAGTATGATAGTATGTCGATGAAAGAAGTCAATCGACTGACGTCTGAATGTGCTACTACCATAGTCTACACTAACTTCTGCACACGGTTTCGTTTAGGGGTGGAACTTCAAAAAAGCCTTCAATTTTTTCCGGAGCTATCTTCAATATCATGTTTTTTAGGACAAGTGTGTTAAGCTGTGCATTAACATATATCAGCCAATGTCTCGATTCACTGAGGTTTAAGTCGTCGGCCGTGTGTGATTAGGACGCAATAGCCCATACAAATATTGGAGTTATCGCGCCTTAATCGAGGCGCATGTATCGACCAGGGGGAAGTAGTTGTATGTGCAAACAGTTCCTATTTCCTCCTGAATTACGGTGAAGAGAGGGACACCGAGGAGTATAAGTGGGTAAACCTCTGGCCCCCCACCATCTCAGGAAAGCAGGGAGCCCCTTATGCCCCTTAAAGCCCTATGCAGCGTCCCACCGCTCTCCCCGGAGGTGCATAAGGCGCATTTCTCATCGATAAAAAAAGGCGCATGTATCGAGACTCTGGACTTATAATTTTCTATTTATAGATAGACAACATAGTTACCGTAAATAACTACAATTTGAAAAATTCTTACGACGACAATGAATGAGGAAAGTAAAAGGAATGTAATAGTAGTCTACAGTGACTTATTAAAAATAATTAAAGGAAATGTTTCCGAACACGCATGTTTGCGATCACAATCAGCAATCACACAAACATCGGAAATGGTGTCAACAAAACACAAAGAAAGTTGCTCTAATAAATCATTGGAGGTAGCACTTGACTGAGTAGTCTCCTAGACTAATAGGGTTATGCCGAGGAGGTCTAACTGGGGCAGTATTCCATATGATTATTTGATGACGTCGAGCGTAGAATAAGACATCAGCAATCGCGTTTATTTAAGAAAATATGAAAGAAAACGCTACAATATAAATATTTGAAGATACAATAGCCAATGATGGACTATGTTTGTCGATAATTTGTATTATTTTTTTAATAATATTCAAATTCAAATTCATTTATTCGCATGAAGTATAGGTATAAAACAGTTGGTTAAGTACAAGGTGGTGCCTTACTTCGTCGAATCCTTCGACGTACGAACATTTAAATACATTTATTAAATATACACAGTCAGTTATTACATTAAATTGAGGATTAAATATGTCATAAAGTTTGTTATAAAATAGATTATGTCAAATTCATCATACAATAAATTAAATGTCAGAATAAATTGATAAATAAAATTTAATAAAATGATCAAAACCGCATTAAAATATTAACAATCTGGCAATAGTTCTTTAATTTCATAAAAACATTTTTCGACCAACCATTCTTTTAACTTTTTAAGAAATTGTATGTACGGGAGTTCTTTAATGTTCTCCGGTATCATATTGTAAATAGAACTACACATAGCAAAACAATTATTATGTATATCCATTTCCATTTTACTATATTATAATCTATACTAATATTATAAAGCTGAAGAGTTTGTTTGTTTGTTTGTTTGTTTGTTTGAACGCGCTAATCTCAGGAATACTGGTTCGAATTGAAAAATTATTTTTGTGTTGGATAGTCCATTTATCGAGGAAGGTTATAGGATCCGGAGTTACGCGGGTAAAACCGCGGAGCGCAGCTAGTATCTTATATTAGTGAATTGTGATCAACGCTGACTAAAAAAATAGGTATACAGGGTTATTGGAAATTATACTAGCCGTTGAGGGCTACTTCTGTACACCTAAACAAACAACTTTTGTTCTACGACTTTTGGAAATTCGAACATTATTTCGAAAATTTTGAGGTTAGGTTAGGTTAGGTTTAGCAATGTCATTCTATGGGCCTAGGAACAAGCCTCCTCAGGACTTTCACATCGTCGTTGAGGGGACTCGTATTGCTGTTGGGGCCACACTGAAGTACCTCGGGCTTGTCCTGGACAGCAGGTGGAACTTCAATGCCCACTTTGCCCACCTTGTGCCGAAACTCATGAAGACGGCAGGCGCTCTATCACGCCTGCTGCCTAACATAGGCGGCCCTAGCGTCTCCTGCAGACACCTATATCTAGGAGTCATACGCTCCATGGCGTTATATGGCGCACCGGTGTGGGCCCCGGCTCTATCGAATGGCAACATTGTCCATAGTAATTATTTTCCCGGGTCTTAATCGCGTATTTTTTGTTTTTTATTTCTCTTACCTCGACGTTTCGACTATGTTACAATAGTCATGGTCGCGAGGAGACTGGAGCAGCGGCGAGCGTTGTCCTCTCATGTTGATAGTTGAGGGTAGTAACCGAGGGTAGGTCGAGTACCGACACTCGATTTTATAAACAGTTTTGTCAACAGTCATAAGGGCCGCGGCACACTACACTCACTATATCCGAAGATATATCCGGAGATATCTCGCGACACTTGCACATTTTTATCACTGGATTCCACGTAGATGAGAGCTTGTATCCACTTTCCCGGTTGAAATTGACATGTTTCTTAATTTCAACCGCTTCACGTACAATTCTAGGGTAGTAATGTCGTTCATTGGAAAGGACACGCGGTGCATGCAACTCAATCCAGTGGTTTGGTCCTGATAACAATAAATGCTCGGCAATCGCTGACTTCTCCACCTGGCGATTCTTGACCGCGGCGATGTGTTCCTTCACCCGTTCAGCGATCGTTCGCTTCGTTTGCCCGATGTACGAACTACCACAGCTGCAGTCAACTTTATAGACGCCTGGTGTCTGGTAAGGAATGATGTCCTTCGGTGATCCCACCTGCTGTGACATCTTTGACATAGGGGCGTACACGGTATTTATCGAAAATGATTTCAAAATTGAACCAATTTTATCCGTTACCCCCCTGATATACGGTAAAAATGCCGGTTGCCTTGGGACGTCTGGACGTTTCTCCCTACTCCTTCGGAAAGAGCGTGACCTCCTAGCTCTGTATCCATTTCTCCTGAGCACCCCCTGCACGTGGGTCAGTTCTTCGTCTAAAAACTCCGGATCACACAACGCGTGAGCCCTGTTAATTAGAGAAGTCTCCACAGAAAGAAGGTGGCGCGGATGATGGTGCGAAGAAGCGTTGAGGTACTTGTCAGTGTGCGTTGGTTTCCTATATACAGTGTGCTTCAGGGATCCATCTACTTGTGCCATGACCTTGACATCCAAAAAGGGCAATGCTCTGTCTTTCTCTAACTCATAGGTGAACTTGAGATTAGGATGTATAGAATTGAGGTGTAACAGAAGCCGCTCAATTACCGATCCACCACCTTTCATGATACAGAACACATCATCCACATACCGCTTCCATACACGCACTGCATGTGACTGGTAGTCAATAAGTGTCTCGACGTGCTCCATCCAAATATTAGCCATAGCCGGTGCTACGGGGCTACCCATCGCGACACCATCAATCTGGAGGTAGTATTCCCCGTCATAGAGAAGATAACTACCCTCCAAGACTCCAAGGCAACATTGTCGTTCTGAACAATCTGAACAAGGGCATACCGCACGGTGTCCAGAGAGGCGGCCTGCGTCCTGGCGGGAAGTCTCCCCTGGGACCTTGAGGCGAAATCCCTCGCGTCACTGTATCGGTGGCGTGAGGAAGCACGAAGCCGAGGCGACCGACCGGCGCTCAGGGAGGTGGAGGGGCGTCGCGAGGAGCTTCGCCAGGTTGCAGTGGCGAATTGGCGAGCGCGCCTGGAATATCCTAATTTCGGACGCCAAACTATCGTGGCTATCCTGCCGGTCTTCGACGTATGGCTCCAGCGAAGTCACGGAGCTCTCTCCTTTCGGTTGACGCAGGTGCTTTCCGAACACGGCTGTTTTGGGAAGTATCTGTGTCGGATTGGGAGAGAGCCTTCCGAAAGGTGTCACCACTGCACCACCAGCTGTGACACAGCCCTGCACACGATGGCGGAATGTCCGGCTTGGGAGGAGCCGCGACATGCACTGACGCAGGCGATCGGACTGGATTTGTCGCTGTCAGCAGTGGTGCGAGCCATTGTTGACAGCGAGGAGTCGTGGCAAGCGTTTCGCACTTTTTGCGAGACAGTAATGTCGAATAAAGAGGCCGCGGAGAGGGAGCGTGAACTGCTCTCCGTAGAACCGACGCGCGCAAGGCGTAATAGGAGGCGAGTGGTCCGCAGTGACCACCTGCCACCCTAACCCTAAACTGGCCTGTGGAGGCGGACTCGGGGGGGTTCGTCTCTAGATTATAGGCCCGAGAAGGCGGCGGCGTGTCCTACGCTGCCTCTCTCGAGAGAGAGTTTTTCCCGTGATACGGGTTTTTAAGGGATGGGGTCTGAAGAGACCAGCCGCCGCCGTGGGGCAGCAGATGAAATGTGTAAGCGCTCCTGCGTCCCCGGCACTCACGGCGGAAAGAGGACACCGAGGGGTTTTAGTGGGTAAACCTCTGGCTGCCCACCACCACAGGCCAGAGGGAGCCCCACACATCCCTGCCGACATCCCTGCCGGAAGCGGCAGGACGGTGCACAAGGCTGCATTTCCCCTCGTTAAAAAAAAAAAAAAGGTTACACGGATAGGTCAGTAACCTTAAAATTTTACTTAATTTTTAAGTTTTATCTACTGTTCTTGGTCTGAATGACCTTAGTTTTAAAAAATCAGCTGGTTTTCAAATTTACATAACCTCAAAATTTTCATTTTTTTTTCGAATTTCCAAAAGTCGTAGAACAAAAGTTGTTTGTTTAGGTGCACAGATGTAGCCCTTGCTAGTATAATTTCCAATAACCCTGTTATAAAACAGGAAAAGTCTTGTTAAGAATTCTCCGAAACTAAAAAAGCCATGAGGCTGAAACTTCTCATGGGGGTTCTTTTTTTACGAAAGGATTTTTGGAAGTTCTACCTCTAATAAGGTATAAGGGCTGTTACAGTTTGTAGTTCGTAGTATTATGAATTCAACGTTTGTAGGAAATCATTGACGTAGGGAATACCAAATCACAATATTTAAGGCTAATAGTAGGGTCTATAACTCTTTTTCTGAATCGCACTTAGTTATAAAGAAAAACTACAAACAATCTACAACAACGGAAATGTAAAATTATAGAAACAGTTATTCATTACAGCTTCAAAGATACGGAGTGTTGCACGCAATTTAATTGGACAATTTGAGTCGTAGCGGCAAAATGTTGAGGTGTCCAAATTATTATAAAAATATCTTTTTAAAAAGATTTTTTTAAAGTTAAAGTTTGCAGCCAGTCTTTATAGGCCAAAGGTGGGCTCTAGGTTACAGATATTAACTGTATGCTCTAAAGAACAATGTGCTTATGTAGGCAAGTGCAAAAACGGACTCTAACTACGGACTCAAAACAAACTCATTTTGACAGACCGCCACAAATTTTTATCGAGAAAAGGATAACATAAATAGCAAAAATTTTATTCAGTACAAAATCGAATCTTGAAACTTTCCTTACTTTATAAAGTTTCGAAACTGTGATCAAAGACTAAACGTATTATCTAAACTATCACCGAAAGTACCCAAAATATCTGCAAAAAATATTTCACAAACAAATTAGGTAGGTATGGGTAAAGTCTATTTCAAAATTAGAGATGAAGTAACATTCTCGGAAAATTAAAGTACCGTTGGCATTATAGCATTAAAGTTTTTAGCAGTAGAACGTAGTAGCTGAAAACAACAAAATTTTAAAAGACAAAACAACTTTTTCATACATATTAAAAGTACTTATTAAAATGTAAATAAATATATCAAGCAAGAGACGCTAGAGCAATTCCCTAGTGATGTTTTCTCTTCATAATGTTGTTATAGCTTTAATAGATCTATATGTACCGCAATCTCAAGTCAAGATGTTAAGCTACTAGCACAAGCAAGTCGTCTCGAGAGCTTTTAATGTCGAGTGGGAACATCTTGACAATTGTCGGCCAATTCAGTAAGGCCTAACTTTAACTCGTGATGTTGTTGTCGGGCCAATTTAATATCAGCTAAGTTTTGACTTGACGTTGAGTTTGGCTGGTGTTTTGAAGACGAATCTAATTTTGAAAGGTAGGTACTTGGGATAATGTGACTTTGTAGTTTAGGCTGTTATTTTGAGTTAGACTTTAGTTCCGAATGACGGTCATGATCAAGCTGTCGTCCTTCATGTGGTACCTATGTTTGTCAAACAAATGAGTCAAGTAATCGACCTTATTAAGGCTCCTCGTGTTTCGAGCGAGATTCATACCAGATTTAGATTTGAAGTTTAAGTACCTGAAAAAGAGAAAAAGCTTAGATTAGATGTCATATAAAAGTTTTAGATTATCAGAAAAACAATACGTAAATTGGGCACTGTAATAAAACAAAGTTACTTATTGGCATTAAATATTTGTTACAAAAGATTTTTCTACAGAAAATAAGTTATCAATAGACAATAGTGTGTTAAAAAAAGGAACCCATCGATATCTCAATCGGAGAACGTTTAATATAACAAATACCATTCGGATTCCTCCACGCGACCTTTGATTTTTGCCTAACACACTGAAAATGGGGGCGTAAGAGAAAATAAATCTTATTTCCTTGTGAATAAATGACAGTTTTGCTTTGATGGATTTTTTCAGTCTCGTTACCTAGATTGCACGTTTCGATTTGGGAATTTTTTGGGTTTCTAGGTATTGCGGATATAGAATTCAAAGGCTCGGGTCAAATCGGGCTTCTTCTGAGAATCTATATGATTTGATTTGCCTATACCACATCTATACTGTAGGTAAAATTCCAACCCGGAATTTCTCACACTTAGATAGTTTTATTGCAGAATTATTGACGTTTATTTGCGGCAGGGTTGCTGTGACTGTGGAGTGACTGAACTGTAAAGGATCAGCAAAAAGGACCCCAGCAATTACAGCGCTGTAAATGGGATTCAGTAAGACACACGCTGTTACGCCACGCCAGCCATATCCCTAGACAAGCCCTTGAGGGGAATCCACAGGGGAAGCAGATATAGCAACGTACTACGTACGTACGTAATAGCTAAAGCACAGACGATAAGTCTCTCCTGGAGTGAGATCAAGAATACTGCCTTCAACAGAGCAAACAGGGAACTTAGGATCTAAAAGTAGAGTAATACGTTTATTGTTAAACTGTGTACATGAGCAGATGATAATGCTTAAAATTGTTACAGCAGTAGAAGAAGAGAGCTACGAAGCAGATGCGGTAAATTGCTTGAACAAATAGGCTTTATCTAGTAATTTTCCTTTATCCGCCAGGTCCCTTTTCAAATAGTCGCGTTTCCACCAGTATCAACTTAATTAAAATTACTCTAATCTAATCTAATAAACCTAAACTATTCAATCATCATCAATCTCTCAAACACAATACCCATCACGTCATTAAGTCGGCAAATGTAAGCAAGCAAATGCCGTTGATCGAAACGGGATTACACAAAGCCCTCGAGAGCCCGATCTTAAAGTGTAGAGGAATTTGATTTGCTAGGGAATATATAGATAACTTTATTTGTACAACACAGTAAGGAACATAGAACACGATATACACAAAGCAAAGTAATAGCTAGAAAGTACAAGTTGCACAAATGTTTATTGCGGGAAGCGATTTCTTTCAGGCAAGTTTTGGATGGAAAAGAACTGATTTAGCTTTTATAGGTACTCTACCTAGTTGATATGGATTTTATGTCAATGGGAATAGATTCCATATTATTATGATATACTAGCTGCGCCCCGCGGTTTCACCCGGGTAAGTCCCGATCCCGTCGGAATATCAAAATAAAAAGTAGCCTATAGTTTTCTTCAAAGTCAAATTTCTTTATTCCTTTCGATGCTTATGTATATATACATGATCACTTGGAATCGTCTTAAAAAACGATAAATGGACTATCCAACACAAAAATAAATTTTCAATTCGAACCAGTAGTTCCCGAGATTAGCGCAACGCAATCAAACAAACAAACTCTTCAGCTTTATAATATTAGTACTTACACATAGTTTAAGATTAACCGTTTCAACCTCTTAGCAGTATACTAGGAATATAACTGAACCGCCACTTTTTGTCGTACCTTGCGATCTTCTTTTTGTCGTTGGGAACTAACGTGTTCATACAAATTCATGTACTGTCCGATTGCGCACCGTTTCTAGTAGGGAAGTTGTGTTTCTAGGATACACCGGTATTAGTGGGGGCATTGATTTAATATCAAGTTGCGATCTAAACTTTTACCGTCAGACTTGAGTTCGAGAATTTGACGTGTTTTGTTGTTCAATTCAAGTATGGTCTGGGCATGATTGTTAAGCTCGGATTTTACATTGTCTCTTTAGGTCAAACTCTTTTTATAGAGTAAAATATGTATACCTATGTTTTTGAACAGAGCATAAACCTACATATTTATCTATACAAATATTATAAAGCTGAAGAGTTTGTTTGTTTGAACGCGCTAATCTCAGGAACTACTGGTTCAAATTGAAAAAATATTTTTGTGTTGGATATAGTCCATTTATTGAGGAAGGCTACTTTTCATTTTGATATTCCCACGGGATCGGGTGTTACGCGGGTAAATCGGCGGAGCACTGCTAGTCTTTGATATTAATATCTCAATTTCGCTAAAAAAAATAAAATGAAAAAGTAGAATCGGTTTCGATATTAGTTTCGCCTAGGACCAAAGGTCGCTGAAGTTACTAAATTCCCCCAAATATCACTTTAAAAAGCTATTTATTTTATACAGATAAATTACTTAGGTATTTAAGTAGGTAGTACCTCCCTAAATAACGAATGAAGAAGTAAAGTAACACAAAAAATGTCCTAAACTTTTTCATCTCAGTAAAAATAAGCAATTCCCGTTTCTGTACAAAATACGACGAAGTAAATAATTTATTTAAAAGTCCTTTAGCTGAAGTGAAATACGAAAATGTTAGAATTCTTTGAGGTTTTCGGATTTGAAAGATTGATTTGGACAATTTATCCACATGATGAATAAGCGGTATCTTTTGCGGTAAATTGTAAATTTGACTAAAATCACAATGCTTCAATCTGGGATTTATAACTCATCATAAACTTGTGATTTCAACATTTTTGTGATAAACTTGTGAGACGACCCAGTTGGTACAATGGTCACCATGCCGGACCGCCAAACACAAGGTTCCGGGTTTGATTCCCGCCTCAGACAAGTATTTATGCTTAGATATTTGTCTGTGGTCTGGTTGTTTCTATGTATTATAAGTATACAATGTGTTTTAGCGAAGGGGTATTAATACGAAAGGGGGTTGTTCTAGACGTCTAGGCTAACAACTTTTGTTCTACGACTTTTGGAAATTCGAAAATTTCGTTCGTAGTTTTTGTATGAAACAGCTGATTTTCAAGTAAAAATTCCCTCAGAATTATCGAAAAAAAAAGTTCGAATTTTCAAAAGTCGTAGAACAAAAGTTGTTCGTCTAGACGCCTAGAACAACCCCTTTTCGAATTAATACCCCTTCGCTGAAACACATTGTATATGTATTTACAATAGAAAAGTATATAAGTAGTATATCCGTTGTCTAGCACCCATAGCCCAAGTCTGGTTACTTAGCTTGGGGCTAGATGGCGATGTGTGGAATGTCCAGCAATATTTTATTTTATTTATTTATTTATTTAACATATTAGAACTTGATTTGTTAAGTATTTTCTGAGGAGGCTCACAGCTAAGCGACGCTCGCTGATCGTTTATGGTCGTGCGGGATAAGCGACGCCTGGCACGGTCATCACTTCGATGGGTGGCCAATTAGTAGTGTAGCAAAAATGTGTTTTCGTGAGCCCCTGCGTGCTTCGGAAGGCACGTTAAGCCGTTGGTCCCAGTTGCTACCTCTAATAGCAGTCGTTAGGTTAAGTTAGAGGCCATAAGGCGATCTGAAAACTCTAACAATAGGTGAGCCACACCACTATACAAGAAGAAGAAGACGTATTTTCTTTTAATATTATACTGCATCAGTGCTGACTGCTGTGTCATCGTAAAGTGGTTTTACAGCGGCTGTATAATCCATAAAGTAGGCAATATGGCGTACAAAGCGGCTATTCAGCTACTATCTGGTCATTTATAGCAAGAGATGAAACAAGGCCTGGTAGTGTTGTGTATATATTTTTGTCGATATTTCTATTCAAAGATTTAAACTGTGGAATTATTAGCGTTTTTTTTTATCTGTGCTATATTTTAGGGTCTTTCATCTCGGTTCGATAACGTTCCTAGATAGGTGTAATGGCGTAAATCTTAAGCAATCTTGAACATCTAAGCATGTTTTTATCTAAAAACTTTTTGGCTGAATGAGTCCGTAGATAATGTTCTAGGTAGTAACATTGACATTATCGGCTCTATGAAGTCATAATAAAAAGGTTTCTTAAACTTTCATAACAAAAATAAACTAAATTGTTTTAAAAATTCCTATAGAATAAATACTCTATCTCCCACACACTATGGATATTTGTTGTCCGAATTAAAAATCTTTCGTTTACTTTCATTTCGACCCGAAACTGCGTTTTATCGATAGAGCATTGAAGTTTGTACTTGTACTTATACGGACTGTTTTCCGCAATTAAACCTCTTTTTTTAATTGGGTCCTTTTTGCGTGAGGATGGAGTAGGCTTGCCCTCTCAGATTAGTCGACCATGTCCAGAGGAGAGAACTCTGAAGCCAACTAAGCCGCGGGTTGCATCACGCACGATGTTTTCCTTCACCGTAAGAGCAATGTCAATTAGCGCACATAATTTTTTCTTTAAGAAAAAACACATTGGTGCACGTCCGGCCGGGATTCGAACCCATGGGTTTCAGGATGAAAGTCGAGGTATCTACCTCTAAGCCAACACAGCTCTTTGCGTTTAAGGTGAAGTAGGACTTAAACCCCTATCCCTTTTCTACGCGCGCGCCGCGCGATGACTCTATTCCTTTCCCCCGCGCGCCACGAAATGACCGTTTTAACTGTTTTATGTAATTCACATCTATTTTAGTGAAAAACCATCTGTATTACCTTATGGGATTTAATGTAAAGTTTATGAAAATATAAATTTTGTAATTGTTTTTTCTTTACAATCGTCGTAAAATTGAAAAAGCTCAAAAAATAACGATTTTTTAGGATCGAGGCAAATCACTCTAATCGTATTTCGAAGTGTATGACAATACAAAGCATTTTTTCACCTTTACGACAGTAGGAATATCATTCTATGGATTTTAGTAGTTGATACCCAAAAACTGTTTCTAAGACACCTCTATCGCGCTTCTGGTCTTACCACTTCGGCTTAAGACCAGTGTGAGGCTGTAAATTTCCATACAAAAAGTGGTAACGTAACCCCATAAACGAAGTCCGATTTTGATACTTTTTGAAAATGTTCTAGATCTAATGGAAAACTAGGTTTACCCGTTTTTATTTTAAAGAAATATTGCATAAGATAGAAGTTATTAGCATCTAAATATCTATATTTCTGAATTAAAAACGTCATCGTGCGTTTCAATTGTTTTTAATAGACTAAACTGAATTACTAAAAAAGAAAAACGTATAAACCTAGAATAAGATGCAGTGAATTAAATGAGACCAAATTTATTTCATTTTGTGAAGGGTAAAGGGGGTAAAAACGTTACGGCCCGCAACAATATTTGAAAGTAAAATGGAGGCCATTACGTCCAAACTTAAACTCTCTCTATCGCACGATACGGGTCATTTTTGAAAATACCTACTCGCGCCGTATATCGAAAACTCACAATTCTCTTAAGTTTTATCGATATAATTGTCACGTGATCACGTCACCTTATTACCCGACGCCGCAGTGTCGAAAGGGTGCAGTACTTCAGCTGCACGATGCGACATCTGACTTAAGAGGGGTCAACGTCCTTTCAGAAACTGAAAGTGTGCGTAAACTTTGTTACTTCAATTATCTTAGTCTTTCATTAATTTAAATTATACTTAGACTAGCGACCTGCCCCGGCTTCGTACTGGTGCAATGCTGATACTAAAATAATATACTACAAAATGTCTATAAATAAAATGTTCACAGCTTTTTTTTCATAAGATAATACAAACATAATTCTTTAGAAAGAGCAACTTCGACAAATATATTATAGATTAGGGACCCGCCCGGCTTCCCACGGCTATATTATGCATGTATTAAACATCCTCCTCTTAAATCACTCTATCTATTAAAAAAACCGCATCAAAATCCGTTGCGTAGTTTTAAAGATTTAAGCATACAAAGGGATATAGGGACATAGGGACAGAGAAAGCGACTTTGTTTTATACTATGTAGTGATAGTGATAGTGAAGTGATAGTGATAGTGATGATATGAAAAACACTCAACGCTATACGTCCCTGCATTTGAAATCTGTAATATCTTCGAAAATTTTCGTTAATATTTGAGGATCTGTGTATGAAAGTCAACGTCAAAACTCTTTATTCATTTGGACTTACTTAATATGAAATTACATAGAAACATCTCAAAAACTAAGCTTGGATGTGTGCCTTCGGAACACACCCACCAGTGAACAGAAGGTACAAGAAACTAATGGTGTTTTTGTGATAATGCTGACGAAGGTCAAGATTACAAATATTTTTGAAGGTATAATTTGAAATGGAGCAAATAAAGTCATGTCCATGGAGGTACGACGAAGTATCATAGTACGCCTTACCGCATAATTTATACTTACAATTTTTTTTTGTAAATAATTGGAACCTGTATCCTCATGGTCATACTGATGTGACCACAGGGAAACACCGTAGTTTACCACATAAATAAATAAACTGTTTACCACAAAACCGAATCGTTTTCACTACTTTTTACGCGAAAAAAAGGCGTTTGATTGTAATTTTATACGTAGAAAGCAATACGCTTAAGGAATGAAGGGAGAATCAAATTCGCAGGTAAGGTTCTATTTGCATAATGTTATACTTAGAAATGTAGTGTTTTCGGAGCACGAATAGAATTCTAAACGAACGTCAAATTCTATGCTAGTAACAGAACATCGAGCATTAAGCTTGAGTTCGCTGTTTTTAAATTCACTCGAACCGGGTTCCACACTTGGAACATTTGCCTTGCATTTGCCTGTATTGTACCATTCGTAAGAACGTTACATTACATTGAAATGCTCTAGGAAATGCTCTAGTCTATACTCACCTCAGAAAAACAGTTGAACTTAAACTAGTACTAAAAAGCCAGCCAATTACAACGGACTCGCGCATGAAGGTATTCTGCATATATTCTGTTTTTAGTATTTGTTGTAGCGGCCATAGAAATACATCATCCTAAAAAGAAAATTAACTACATGGTAGGCGGAGTGGGGGGTGTTAGATTTTATTTTCGTTACGGAATTTCTTGATTCGGTCGCCGCGCTTTAAGCCCGTGATAAAAGCTATGCAATAGCTTTAAACAGTTGAAATTTTAAAAATGTCATATTAAATTCAGCATACCTACGTGTTTAAGTTACGTAAACGGATATTTCCATGAAAATAATGAAAGAATTACAAATTGGATAGGTGTAGGTAGACAGAATTTACTGAAACTGCGTATGAAGGTAACCGTTCTCTTTGATTTCCCAAGAGACCCAATTGTACATTCGGATGGAATTCGATGAGACGAACTTTTATGTTTTAATATGAATCGCGGAAACGTAGTTACAGTCATGCGTCATAAGTCCACTACTATCAAGAAGTATTGGACTTACGACCTTCTTATAATAGACGTTACACACAAACATAAATACTTGAATTAAAAGTACTCAGTGTGATTATTATTTTTAACATGTTAGCTATGTATGTAGATGGCCGACTGGTATAAGCCACCACCCGATACACCAACCGACGTGGTATCAATTAACGATTAATTATTATAATGTTCAAATAATGCTGCACAGGATTGTAAACGTTACAGTGGCGGTCACTTTTGAACGTTGATTGTACCTAGTATGTAACTTTGAAATTCTAGGGACCAATATTCCATAATCTTAGAGATTCCTATTGGATTTTTTTTTTACTGTATATTCAAATTAGAAGATTCAGTAATCGTATCCTAAATAAATAAACTGGCTAAGTTCGAGTCGGACTCGCGCACGAAGGGTTCCGTACTATTATATTCTGTTTTTAACCCCCCGACGCAAAAACGAAATGCAAAAAAGTCTTTTGCCTGTTCTTTATGTTAATATATAACAGAAAAAATATTGTCTAAAAATAGTAAACATTACCTAAAATTCTTAAAAACTTACTCAAAAAATATTTACTTTTTTCCGTTTTTAGTATATTTTGTTGGTAGAGCGGTAACAGAAATACATCATCTGCGAAAATTTCAACTCTCTAGCTATCATAGTTCATGAGATACAGCCTGGTGACAGACAGACGGACGGACAGACAGAAAAAAGTGGTGTTATAAGTTTTTAAAACTAGAATCTGAATCCGCGGTGTTTTCAAATTGACATTCTACAAATTCCATAGATAAATCGAATAGGTATATGGGTCACCAGACAAATATGTAGTGTGCGAGGGAAAGAAGAATCTAGTATGGCTTGACTGAATACAGTCTTCAAAGAACTTTGCTTAAAGTCTTGAACCCCTATTAGCGTCGGAGACTAAAGTTTAGGTTTTAATTTTAAACTATGCGGGTATAACATAATGATTCTCAGAAACTTTGCTTTATGTTAGACCACAAATTATAAAATAGTACTAGTAGTTGAACTTATTTTGTGTATAAAACCTTATTTTATTTTTAATTGAAGTTATAATTGTGTGAAGCTTCGAGTCACTGACACCGCTAAGCCCATAAAACAAGCACTTTTACAGATGACAAAAACGCATGGCTTATTGAATGTTTGAAGCGGGATGCCTCCAATTAACTTATTGAAATCATCCAAGAATAGCTTAATTTAAAAAAATAAATATTACATATATTCCGTACACAAGAAACAAATAAAAAAAAGTTTCAGCGGTAAGTTTAAATAAATAAATAAATATATTGCAGGACATTCTACACATCGCCATCAAGCCCCAAGCTAAGTAACTAGACTTGTGTTATGGGTGCTAGACAACGGATATACTTTTCTTTTGTAAATATATACTTAAAATACATAGAACCAAACCCCAGCCAAATATCTAGTAGAAGTAGTAGATAGTTTAGGTTTAAAGTTAACTGCTTCCAAATTAGTTTATTAATTTAGCTAAAAACAAAATAACGTCGAACTTATGACACCCTTGGCGTCAAGAAGGGTCAAAAACATGTGTATAAAGACGAAAACACAAACACTATAAAAAGGTCGCCGCCCTCTAATTGACCTACACGAAACGTTATATTCCTTTGAATCCCGAGAGGAAAATATCCTCCCCTTATTTAAAGTCACCGCGTGTTTAATTAAATATCTGCATTAAACCAGCATTCCTACTTTGAGTTGGTGAGCAACGTCCTTATCAACTAATAATTATTTTATCTGTACGGTAATAACCCCTTCTGCCGCTTCAACAGCTTTCATAATAGGTAGTATGATTAGGATTAGGTACCTATTTATACCTGTTGGTAATTACCTATTGGTAATTATATTAGATAGCTGTTGAAGCGGTATATGATTAGGATTACCTATTGGTAATCTTATAAGAAAACGGTTGAACCGGCTACTTCTGTGCACAATTAACTATTGATCTGCGACTTTTGAAAATACGAACTTTTTTTTTAAATTCGACGTTGTGGTCTCTGGTTTTTTTAATAATATAATTTAAGTGCTGTTGATTCTATGTTCATCAATAAAAAAAATATTAAAAATGAACGGCCATAACTGACAGATTTATATCAGTTGATCAAAATCTTAAAATAGTATAAGGTCTCGGTTTAAGTAACAACTGATTTTAAGATAAACACAACACAAAATTTTCAAAAAAAAAATCAATTTCTAAAAGTCATAGAATAAAAGTTGCACAAAAGTAGCCCTTAACCACTACATACTTACATTATGAAAAGTGAAAGTGAAAATGTCGGGTTAGAAACTTTATGACTACATCTCAATACGACTAAATAGTAGATAGTAGCTATAAGAATAGTGTCTGACTTTGAATGGACTACCTATCGCCACCGATCTAAAAATCTTCAGTCTGTTACCCTTAGATATTAATTAATTCGGAGCATTCGTTCAACGTACTACTAAATTGACCTACATCAGAACAGTTCTACTTTTATCTTCCTACGATGGAATTAATCTTTTGCGAAGGGCGTGTTCACATCACGTCAATAGACGAGAGACTATACGTTAGTGCGTCATACGTCCTTCCATGGCACACTATTGACGGAGGCTTTTCGTTATAAGCTATCTTTAAAGGGGGTCCATACGCCAACGACTTTGGTACACAGCCTACTAAATACTCGTAGTTACTACTTTTTTACGAATGTGTTTTGTTTTTCTTAAAAGAGCTGAGATGGAATTGTAGGTGAGATTTTTACCGACATTTTGGTGTGATTTTGAGCCAAACATTGCCTATAGTTTTGAAGCTATCCTAAAATTAAGAATTAAAACTAGTCTAGCTTTGAAAAAACAAAGAATTTTTGCCTCGAAATTACCCCAAAATATCGGTAAAAGTTTCACCTACAATTCCATCTCAGCACTTTTGAGAAAAACAAAACACATTCGTTACAACCAATAATTATTAGTTGTAAGCGACGGGTATTTCTGGCGTGTTGCGTTTGGCACCATAAGCGCCTTAAGGATTTCCGCCAGTACTCGTACTACGTTTCGCCACCGACCAATGAGCTTTTAATAACTGGAGGCGCCTAATTCTACCATAATCTTTCGCGATCAATTCGCCATTTTATTGGAAAAAGTTTTCGTTGCCAATGGCTGTCAAACATTAATAATATAGGAGCAAGACATGCGCAATACCACGCAATACTATCAAAACCTCCATTTTGTAGGACAAAGTTTTGAAAAGTTTTTTTTTCTGTACTAAGTATATTATGTATTCTTTTCTCTCATTATTTTTAGGGTTCCGTGACATTGCTCTTACGGTGAAGGAAAACATCGTGATGAAACCCGCGGCTTAGTTGGCTCCAGAAGTATTGACAAGTTCTCTCCTCTGGAATGGTCGACTAAGCTGAGAGGGTAGTAGGTGCTGGGCAAGCCTACTCCATCTTCACGCAAAAAGGACCCAATTAAAAAGGGTCTAATCGCGGAAAACAGCCCGTATACAAATACAATACAATAATAGGGTTCCGTATTTCAAAAAGTAAAAAATAACCCTTATTAGATTAGTTTCTATTCCGTCTATCTGTTTGTCTACATAACAAAAAAAAGAAAAAAAAAAGAAAAAAAAACGAAAAAAAAAAACGGAAAACATCGAAAGAAAAAATCGAGATATAAGAAAAAATATCGGTGGTGACACATGGTTATGTATGTGTATATCTATTTTATGTTATGTTTTAAAACAAAAATTTGTATATTAACTTCACCTGATAATTAAAAAAAGGCCTACAATAAAATATGGCTCATATAGTAGGTACTTAGGTATGCGTAAATGGAGGTCAAGTTACGCCCGTATACCTAGTGACCGCAGACCTTTACATGTCACTACGTAGGACATAAAATGTTGGTCTTACATCTGAAGAGTAAATTACTAAACCGATTATCATAAGGATTGCTTTTCAAAAGTTAATTCACTCATCACGTCGTCTTCGGTTAGTTCTACAAAATCGAAAACATCAATCAGAAACAACAAAGAGTGTTTCAGTCGCTCTGAATTGAGTAAAAAACAACTTTCCTAAGTTTTTAATATTCATTAAGCTCGGAGAATGCTCAAGTTTCAAAAAGTTAAAATTTGTTTTCAATTACTATGAATATTTTATAGATACCTACCCTTATCAGGATCCGATAGGTAGCGAGTTAACATTTTCATGGCAAGGTATTCTTACTCGTATTTTAACATGAATTTTCTATAAACTTGTCTATACTTCTATACTAATATTATAAAGAAGTAAAGTTTGTGTGTTTGTATATTTGTTAAATTGTAAGGGGTAATCTCGGGATCTACTGAACCGATTTTAAAAATTCTTTCACCAATATAAAACCACATTATTGCTGAGTGTCATAGGTTATATAAAAAACCGAAAAATAAAAAGGCTTTTACGTGGTAGTTTGTTTTGCAAAGTAAATCGGAGAAAAAACGGTCGAATGAAAGCGTTTCTTACGAACGCTGCCTTAACTATGAAAGATATATTTTTGAGTTCTACAGAGATGTGGAGCTTGAAAATGCCTACAAAAAAGTCAACGACAGCATAAGTCTAACTTTTAAATTTAAGTTACAAAAAGTATTTTTTTTAAATATTAGTATAAATAATTTAATTTATTAACATTATGCCCAACGAAGTGGGCACAGCTAGTTTCTTATAAGAAGGTAACGCCAACAAGATTGGTAATTTTTGGCTTCATTGATTTGGATTCTAAACAGAAATATAAACAGCTCCAGCTTCAAGCATTAAACTTGACTATGAGAGAGATAATTCTAATTTCTACAATTGTTGTTGAAATGATAACTAACCAATATTATCTTAGTTAAGATTAGTTTCTATAAAGATATCATTATCATTATTACATAGTATAAAACAAAGTCACTTTCCGCTGTTTGTCCCTATGTATTCTTGTATCTTTAAAACTACGCAACGGATTTTGATACGGTTTTTTTAAATAGATAGAGTGACTCAAGCAAGAGAAAGGTTAATATGTATAAAAAAACATGCATAATATAGCCGGGACTAGTCGCTAATTTAAGATAAAGAATTATGAACAAAATTCTTATCGTAAACTATAGGAAAAAATTAATTATAATCATTCGTTGGTTATATTTTTGTCATTATCATGATAATAAAAAATATCCAAACAAGGTAAGTACCGGAAAAAACAACATTTCTAACTAGAATCTCATATATTTATCTTGACACACTAACCTCGAACTTTCTGACTGCCCTTTTCGTATCAGATTCAAAACAAATTCATAGTAAGTAGCAACGATTTGTATCGCTAAAATTGATTGCTCCGCCTTTTACGGCGAGAGATAGACCCACTAAAAACTTTTTTGGCGAGCCTACAAATGGGCGATAAGCTATTTATTTTGTGCTTGTTTTTGTAATCAACAACGTAGTTTAACCTTAGAAAATTATACAGCCACGAATATGAGGTGAAATTTACAAGGTGGTTTTAATTTTAACTTAAATTACTCTACGCTGAGGTTTCTACCCATCAAAGCAAACAACTTTTAGACTTTTTTTTTCAAAATTCGGAGAGTTTTAGAGAATCTGCTTTTGTCCCTTTAATAATTAAGTGGTTGTAGTTAATAAAATATCTCCTATCATTTTTTCCTCAGAGGGATCAAGCTTTTAAATTATTCTACAACCCTTTCAACACTGGCCAAGGGCTTGAAAAAAGAAACTGCCAAAATTCGGAGTAAGACAAAAGGGTTGATTTTAATGAAATTCGAACTGAAACATTACAAGTATGAAAATGACTAATTAAATTTTAGGTTAATTTGTAAATTAATATTAATATGGTTTCGTAATTAATTTATTGTTGCTTGCTTCGAATTTATCCGGTTTTGGTAATAATCTTATTTGGATAAATTATTGGAAAAGGTTTTACTCTAGTATTTTTATTACTTATCTACTGAAAACGCTTATGTAATTTCGAGGAAAGTAAAAAAAAATGAAAAAATCCCGTTTATAATAACTTTAGTAATTCTACCTAAAACTAGGGAAGTTACTTAAAACATCCAATAACAGCGGCAACCACAACCCCATTTTGTAAAAAAGGCTTTTCTGACCAATACTAAGGGCCAATACTGTCGCGAATTGCGAATACACGTAGAATGAAATGTCGATAAAGAATTAGAATTTGAAGAAATGGAACGTATTTTTTAGGCATAGAGAAGGAAAATAGGTTTTGTCGGGGGCGCGAGTGAGTAGGAAAAAAGATGGCGGTAGAGGTGATGTGAGAAGGAAAGTTATGGTGTAAGAGAAAAACGAGTTTTAGGGAAAAGAAGCAGATAAACTCTTCTGTAAGAAGTACAAGTGAAATGTAAAGTAATGTGGTAAGAAAGAGACCAATCCGATGATAATAAAGCTAGGGGGTAAGTGCTCTGTTCTATATCTATCTAGGTAGGTGTCAAAATGTAACCTCAAATGAGAAGAATGGGAAGAACTTGGTGGAAGCGGTTAATGGCATGGGGAGGCGAAGAGTGGCCATTTCCGGGCTTTAGGCCCAATATCCTAAAATATTGAAAGATCATCAGATTGGTGTAAAAACTTAGTGATAAGATATGGTTTCTATGCAATGTTTCTATATCTCAAAGAAACTTACTGACGGGGAAGGAATTATTTCCGTTTCCCTATCAATTAAGAACTTAGATAACTCAGGCAAAGTGAATGTACTCGCAGGACTTTGCGACAAATACAACGCAAACTACGGCCTTCAACATGTGCTTCAACTCGATAGTTATTAGATAGTATAGAAATAATATAAATGAAATTTTGTATTTAGATTTGTAGAACTACGAAGAATAGAAATATAATTTTCAAGACTTGCCTTTCAATTTGCCAAATCAATGAGAGTCATTTACTCCTTTTTATTACAAGCTTTTATTTAACTTGCACTGTTCGTATGTAAGTAAGTAAGTTGTCCGTCAAAATTTGCAAATTAAATTTGACCCACTTCCCGGTTACCGATTGAGCTGAAATTTTGCGTACATGTGTAAATCGCGTAACAATGCAATATTATGATAACATGGTGCTGATCTGATGATGGAGCTGGAAGGTGGCCATAGGAACTGTGCAATGAAACGACGCAACCCCACCGAGTTTGGGCTCGTTAGAATCGTCTTGACGAGTAGTTTGTCTTTCAATGGTAACCAGGGTCTGATGATGGAACTGGAAGGTGGTCATTGGAACTCTATAATGAAACGATGCAACCCCATCGAGTTTGGGCTCGTTAGAATCGTCTTGACGAGTAGTTTGTCTTTCAATGGTAACCAGGGTCTGATGATGGAACTGGAAGGTGGTCATAGAAACTCTATAATGAAACGATGCAACCCCATCGAGTTTGGGCTCGTTAGAATCGTCTTGACGAGTAGTTTGTCTTTCAATGGTAACCAGGGTCTGATGATGGAACTGGAAGGTGGTCATTGGAACTTCGCAATGAAACGACACAACCTCATCGAGTTTGAGCTCGTTTGAATCGTCTAGAAGACTTAGTAGAGTGCGCTCATTAAACGGTCTTATGATCAATTTAAGACCAAAAATCATAAAATAAAAATAAATGAAAACCGAATTTTAAAAACAAGCTTTTATTAGAATAAAAACCTAACCCAAAAATTATATTTAAATAAAAATTCAACATGATAAAAAGACAAAATAACGAAAACTAAAAAGAAAAAAAAGTTTAGTGACAATTTTCATACACAGGATATAACGTTGAACGTTTATATCCCTTCACCCACATTCTCTATATCTACATCAACCTGAAAAATGTATGTTGGACGAGTTTCCCAATATAAATAAAATTTTATAATAGGTAGATTCTAGGGACGTTTATAAATAAATTTACTTAGATATTTTTCAAATGTAATCTACGAGTATGATATACATTATAAAAGCTTGAGGCACTGATTTTAAATGTGAGTGTAAAACGGATAGCGTACATCAGTGCCTCAAGCTTTTAAAATTTAAAATTTTGTTAAAGTCAAAATCCTTTTGTCATAGAATTTTCCAACCCTTGACCAGAGTCAATGTTTGACTGAGATTATATCGCCAGTTTTTTTTAAAGAAAACAGGAAATCTTATTTTTATTTGCTTTTTCATTTACTTCTAATTCAATTGACGACCCAGTTGGCACAATGGTCGCAATGCCGGACTGCCAAACACAGGGTTACAGGTTCGATTCCCGCCTCAGACAAGTATTTATGCTTAGTTATTTGTCTGTGGTCTGGTTGTTTATATGTATTATAAGTTTATATTTACAAAAAGAAAAGTATATATCCGGAGTAGTATTATCCGTTGTTAGCACCTATGTGGAATGTCCTGCAATGTTTATTTATTATTATTTATTAATTAACAAGGTGGAACTTTGGGCCAAATCAACAACTTTTTGGACACCCACCAACGGTAAAAGATTACCCGGCAGACCCCGTCGAAGGTGGCGAGACGATATCGACAAATTTATGACAAATTGGCAATCCGTCGCACAAGATCGCGATCAGTGGAGGGGGAGTAGAGAGGCTTTTGCCCTGCAGTCGGACACTACAGGCTCTTAATAATTAATAATAATAAGGTGGAACATTTAATATGTTTAAAGTATGTAGTCTGCCTTAATAGTAAATTTTCCACCCTGTGGAACACGCTGTTACGTACACTGAGTGAAATTCTTCCGGAAGTCGGATGTGGACCCAAATGGAAACCTTGACCTGTTTTGGATGGTATTATAAATTCCTATGGGAATACTCGTGAGTAAAAACCACAGCGATGAAAGTTTCATATTGTTAGGTATAATAAGAGAACTTAGATACTTTCTTGTGTTGACGAACATAATACAACAAAATTGAAAGTTCCAAGCAAAACTTTTTTTCTCGCCTTTCTTATTAAAAAGATGATATATTTTTAAGCAAAAAGTAGATAATACTACTTATAATAAGCAAAAAAAACAACAAAAGAAATATTCGCAGATTGAAAAATATTTTTTCTCGCCTCCCGCCCCAAAATAATGATATATTTTTAGGCATAGAAATACTTTAATTATTGTTTTAGGCAAAATATTTTATCATAATGAATATATTAGGTAGGTACTACAATAAGGTATAAATTACAAATCATTACGCCTTTAAAATAATACTAAGAACTGTTTACATTTTCTACAGAATTGATAAAGAATTTTTAAATTAAAAATAATCACCAATTATTTATTTATGTAAAAGGTTATTTGTAACAATTCGACTTAAAAGCTTACATCAAAGGATAGCAAAAGCTTTCTATAGGATACTTCTAAATATATCGTAATAATGAAAAGCTCTTTGAAAGATATTATACAATTATTGCAACAATATCGTATATCGCTTATTTATAGGCTAACCTTAGTATACACGACGGTGTATGGGGTTGGTATTATCAAAGATTCACAAACTATTTTCAAAAACTATTTATTTAAGTAACTTAAACGCACTATTAAACTTTGTGGACTGTAATGTTCGCACTTGATCGATTCTCATATATATAAGACTGGACAGACAATACATAAGACTGGCAACGAAGGCTCGACGTCCCGCTTTTATATTATTTTAAAAGTTCTCTACAAGTTTCTAGAAAATCCGCGAAAATACTTAACAAAATTCTATAGATAATAAATGTTCTGGATGTCGAACTTTCGTTGCCGTCAAAGTCAGTGTTGCCATCTGGTAGAGAATAGAGACAACTACGCAATTATCGATGGCTAATCTGTCAGTGTCACTGTCTATTGTCAGTTTTCTGTCAAACACTATATTTCTTTTTATTTATGGCGCGAATTTTAAATTCATAACTTTTCTGTCCTGCACACTTAGTACAGCTTACTTGAAAAAAACTGACGTCAATTAAACAATGTGTTTCAGCGAAAGGGTGAATTTCCAAAAGTCGTAGAACAAAAGTTGTTCGCCTAGACGTCTAGATCAACCCCCTTTTGTATTAGAACCCCTTCGTTGAAACACATTGTATAATAAGTTTAACTGTGACATAGAATTCTGGATAGTCACATTCACAGTCTTTTGTTTGGTTTCCGTTAGATCATCATTTTATAAATAAATAAATAAATAAATATTTCAGGACATATTACACATCGCCATCCAGCCCCAAGCTAAGCAACTTAATGCTTGTGTTATGGGTGCCAGATAACGGATAAACTACTTATATACTTTTTTTTTTTTGTAAATATATACATATTATACATATAGGACACCCAGAACCAGAAACAAGAATTTATGGTCAGCATAAATACTTGTTCCCGGCGGGAATCGAACCCGCAACCTTCTGCGTCGCAGTCGGGTGTTCGCCCGACGCGCCACAGAGGTCGTCCATTTTGATCATCTTTTGTTTCTAAATCAAAGTTGGTGTTATTCGTAGTTGGTATTTTTTGAGTTAGGCATTTTGCGTAAAGGTGGTGTTTTGCGTAAGTGGTTGGTTTTATGCGTCGAAAGGTATTTGAAACCTACAATACTACGAGAGATCAGCTTTACAAATAAAATATTTTAACTTTTAGTTTAGGCCAAGTTAAAAAAAAATGCGGTTTAAGATTTTAATACCTTAAACATGATTAACAAACTGTCAGAAATGTTTAAATATTATCAACCTTTATTGAAATAGAATTTGATTTTAGATTATTTGCTAGACACAGTACAACAAAATTGAATGCAAGACACTTTTTCAATCATTTTAAAATAAAAATAAAATATAAAACAAATTGCAACTGCGATGGCAAAGTCGATTATAGACGACGACAGTGCTTATTTAGTGCAACTATATTACTGTGCCGATTGGAGGCTATTCCACTTAGCACTGAATATATTGATCCTCGGTGCTAGAAAATTGTCATAATTCTTACGTCTAACTAATCCAGTGGCAAAAACTGTCACTGATGTGGTTGAAAAAAAAAATGGTTGTCTGTAAAGTCGGTTTACGGACGATAATTATACGTGATAACGTCATAAGAAAACGATGAAAAATTGGGTTTTTTTTTAGTTATTCCTGTTCATGGTCATGTTACCATGACGCATGACGTCACACAATGGGAACGGGACTCATGACGTCACACAATATTACCATGACACTTTTTTGTGAATGCAGGTATTCCATCAATTTGTTAGATATTATCACGTCAAAAATAACATGATCAACTATTAAAAATTACAGACATACTTTTTTACTTTCCTGTACAATTCTTAAAATAAAATAAATAATATCAACACAGACAAAAATAAGTAAATGGCTTAAATACTTACTTATTATTGTTTAGGCGAATAGTCAAATACGGTTTATGGTACTAAGTTATATATATTTAAGTTTTACATTGCGTATTAGCTAAATGTATAAGTTACAAGATGGTTGAATAAAAGGGAGAATGAATGTAATCTATGACGTCACATACGACATAGATAAATAAATAAATATTGCAGGACATTCCACACATCGCCATCTATCCCCAAGCTAAGTAACTAGACTTGTGTTATGGGTGCTAGACAACGGATATACTACTTAAATACTTTTCTTTTGTAAATATATACTTAATATACATACAGACACCCAGACCACAGACAAATATCTAAGCATAAATACTTGTCTGTGGCGGGAATCGAACCCGCAACCCTATGTTTGGCAGTCCGGCATGGTGACCATTGTGCCAACTGGGTCGTCATAGATAAGCACGTATGAACGAATGAGAAACGTATCGGAACTAACAATAAATTATCATTTTTAAAAATGTATACGGATTCATATTGCGTGTACCTAATTGTGTTAGTTAGATAATTAAGTAGGTAAGTAACTTATTTTTGTGGGTAAGTATTACATATTTCGTTCATAATCTATTCATAACATTATTTTTCGTGGTTTGATGTAACTTTGGTATGAAGTAATTAGAACCAAAACAAGTATTTAATTGAAGCATGAAAAAAATTTCGTATCGTTGATAACTTATTATCTGCATCATGTTGTCATCAGTTGTTTGCCTGTTTAGGCCCTGAGGTAGAATATTTAGAGATAAAAATATTCCTTTAAGGGGGGTCCATACGCCAACGACCTTGGTACACAGTCTTATAAATAGTTACTACCGGCACCGGTAAAAATTCCTTATTATTTTCAACCTATCCTAAAATTAAGAAATAAATCTAGTCTAGCTTTGAAATGACAAGGAATTTTCGTCTCAAATTACCCCAAAATATCGGTAAATATTTCACCTACAATTCCATCTCAGCACTTTTGAGAAAAACAGTACACATTCGTTGCAATCAACAATGTTAGTTGTAAGCGACGGGTTTTTCTGGCGCGTTGTGTTTGGCAACATAAATAGCCTTAAGTTTTCGAATACTAAAATGTAATAAATGTAAATTTACCTAGGTCTTTTACCTACTTAATTTAATCAAAATCCATTATTTTCAGGTTTGTGAGAAATTATTTTGGAGCAGATAGGAACAACCCTTTTCTATTCGCGAACAAAGGGGGCTGAGATAAGGCTGAACTTAGCGTGATGTAATAACACGGGGTAATCTATATTGAATTGACGATAGAACCAACTCTACTCTTCAAACTGTGTCGACTATATTGTAGTTTCGCATGTCGCGATTTAGATTTAGAATTCTTTCGAAGGTGCAATAATTTTATCCGACCATGGGGGTGTAAGGTTTTGACATCATAAGTTTGTTTATTCAAAACGTAACTCGATAACCACTGAACAGATTTTGCTATATTGCATTAGATATTAGTACAGATAACAAAGTGTTGACAGTAAGGCAATCATCATCATATCAGCCATAAGACGTCCACTGCTGAACAAAAACTTACAGAGCGATCGGTTGATAAACAAATAAATATTAAAGGACATTAAACACATCGCCATCTAGCCCCAAGCTAAGTAACTAGACTTGCTAGCTATTACTTTACTTTGTGTATATCGTGTTCTGTTTCTTCCTGTGTTGTACAAATAAAGTTATCTATCTATCCATCTCGAGGTATGGGTGCTAGACAACGGATATACTACTTATATACTTTTCTTTTCTAAATATATACTTATAATACATAGAAACAACCAGACCACAGTCAAATATCTAAGCATAAATACTTGTCTGAGGCGGGAATCGAACCAGCTACCCTGTGTTTGGCAGTCCGGCATAGTGACCATTGTGCCAATTGGGTCGACAAGTGGCAACCAAACAATTTAACAATTGTCTTCATATTATGTGAACTGCCGGGAAAATATCAACGGTCTTCGAGACCTTACAATTTATTCTTTTCAGACTTTGCTTTTATTCAGATTTTCAGTGAAAAGACACAATGGTGTCGTTATTTTCAATAGCCAATATTATTTACTTCCTTTCGCAACGGATACTCGTATTTTTTTTTTCCGAAATTGTATACAGTAGGTTTCTACTCTTAGCAATTGAGTTAATATTTCAAAAATCTAGATTTTAGCTCTATTCATTCCGATATGTCATTCGAATTTTATTTTTCCTTCGTTTTACAGAATAGTATGACATCTGTTTTCTATGTAAGGTAATTGCGGGCGATAAGGGCTTCTTCTTCTCGTATAGTGGTGTGGCTCACCTATTGTTAGAGTTTTCAGATCGCCTTAAGGCCTCTAACTTGACCTAACGACTGCTATTATAGCAGTCGTTAGGTCAAGTTAGAGGCCTTAAGGCGATCTGAAAACCAACTTGGTCCCGGTTGCTACCTCTATAATAGAGGTAGCAACCGGGACCAACGGCTTAACGTGCCTTCCGAAGCACGGAGGGGCTCACGAAAACACTTTATTGCCACACTACTAATTGGCCACCCATCGAAGTAGTGACCGCGCCAGGCGTCGCTTAACGCGATAAGGGCTACCTACCACCAATATAAAACCCAAATATTTCATAAAAATAGGGAAAACTGTTTAAAAAAAGGTCATTAGATAAATATTTGAGTTGTTATTGTCAATCTGAAAAACCATTTTTTTGATTATTTTCTTGTTATTTTGCCACTTATACCAAATAAGGTTTTTAAAATACATTTTAGTGGCTCTTATTACACGCAGCTACCTTATCAGTTTAATACCTGTTTGTGTCATTTTCTTTTGGTATTTAATTTCCTTTCTTCAATGCCTTTATTATTTTTGTTAGCCTATATTGTTCCACTGCTGGACAAAAGGAGGCCTAACATATATCCAAGCAGTTCGGTTCTGGACTAAATTTGGACAGCCTGTGTCAAATGTATCGAGATCGTCACATCGACGTCCGTATTCTGGCACCACTTGCCACCCAATGCATAACGACCTTATAGCCTATCCGTTGAAATTACTTTGGATGCCTTTAAACCACGACGCAAGAAGGGGTTACAATTAAATTACATTTTAAATTATGTAACAAATCAACACAGGTAGCTCTTAGGTTTCTAAGGTAGAGTAGCGTGATGGAGGGTTACGTAAGACGCATAACTCACCTCGCACCTGTTCACAGCCTTCGCATATGACGTCAAAGGCTCCCTCTTTGGCCTCGGCAATGGATACACAAAGACGTAATACAGCTTATCCCGTTTTTTGACGTGATAAAGTCTAGTAAACTGATGGAACACCTGCATTAATAAAAAGTGTCATAGTAATATTGTGTGACGTCATTGCCACGTTATGGTGACGTCATGTCAACAATAATGGCAGCAGCATAACATAACATAGACGTAATAATAATGCATCTGGACTTGTGTTATGGTGACGAGTGACGAATAGAAGACTTATTAGGTATAAAGGAAAAAATATATATAAAGGAAAAAAATATACTTATTACAAAAAGAAGAAAAAAAAACAATTTTTCATCATTTTCTTATGACGTTATCACGTAAAATTATTGTTAACCGACTTCACAGAAAAACATTTTTTTTAACCTAACGAATACCCCGGAAACGGTGTTGGCCCAAGCGGTATATTCCAAAGGTCGTGGGTTTGAATCTCAGCCGACTGGACCATCCTCAAGCAAAAACGACCCAACTCCAGATCCAAGTCACAGAGAACAGCCCTTATATAGTACATGTATTTACAAGTAGTTGGTACCCTTATATTTATTGCTTCCACAGTATCCAATATAGGTATAAATAATGACCATTACTACTGGAAAAGTCAAAAAGAACCGTTCGTTCCGCATTCTTGAATACATGAATAGTAATGAAAGTGAGTTTATCAATTACCAAGATTGCACTATCCAGTGCTAACGATGTGATTAGTTTTATAACTCTGTGTTTATTGTGTTTAATTTATGGTTTTGTTAGCTGTTGATTATAACGTTGGTTTGGCGCTTTTTTGACGTGATAACGTTTTATAAATTGGTGAACACCTGCAATCTCAAAAAAGTGTGACGTCACGCGTCGTTACTGGAACGCCTCATGTTATTGACAAGGTAACTATAGCAACGTTTTATCGTTGCCATGGTTACCATCAATGTTTTCTTATGACGTTGTCACGTAAAATTATCGTCCGTAAACCATTAGGTGTATTAATAAGTCCATGCCGTAAACCAACTTTACAGACAACCATTTTTTTTGACTTAATAACGTCTAATATGAACGCACCTGCATTCACAAAAAAGTGTCATGTTCCGGTACCATGACGGCGTCACGCGTCTCGCGTTTGTTTAATAATAATATCGCTCATCTGGGCTTGTGTTATGGTGACGAGACGAATAGTAAACTTGTATAAAGGAAAAAAGAATATACTTATATGAAAAAAATATATAAGTAAAAGAAAAAAAAAAAAAAACACAATTTTTTATCGTTTTCTTAGGACGTTATCACGTTAAATTATCGTTTGTAAACCGACTTTACAGACAAACATTTTTTGTTTTCGGAGTAAATTATAGAGGTAGCGCGTGAGTATATAACTTATAGGTTCCTTGGGTCCATAGAATTTCACGTTCGTACCTCTTGGGTGATAGCAAAGTACGATGTGGTATAATTATGAAGCAAGATTTGAGCGACGACGTCTGAAAGAAGTTTTGAATACCTATCAGTAGTGATGAGTGAAATCTCTTAGAAGGTCGTCAACATGTACAGTTGGTACCTCCAGGATACATCTAGCGGCTTTGAAATACCTTTGCTAGGATACTTTTTTCTTAGAACTTTTTACAACAATTTCTTGTTCGAATGTAAATCAAATTCTAAAAAAAAACCAGTGGTATAACAATGGTATGCTTTTTTCATACGATTAAAATAATCGAGAAAGCCGTGTCATACATAACCGCAGTAGAGTTTTTCGCGGCTTCACCCGCGTAGTTCCCGATCCCGTAGGAATATCGGGACAAAAAGCTCATGTTACTGTCATTGAATCAATCTACCCTCTCATACTAAGTTTCACCGACATCGGTCTAATATTTTCAGAGCCTATTCAAATCTTTCTTGGAAGCTTTCAAATATGAATAATTTTCCCCGTGTTTGCAACATTTTTCAATGATGCTCCTATTGGTCGCAGCGTGATGTTAAATAGTTTAGTCTATTTAACATCACGCTGCGACCAAGGCCTTCCTCGATAAATGGACTATTCAACACAAGAATTTTTCAATTCGAACCTGTAGTTCCTTGAGATTAGCGCGTTCAAACAAACAAACAAACACACTCTTCAGATTATAGAGATATTATCAATAACGCGAGTTAGGCAAAGTGCGTTTTAAGTATACAGAGACGAAATAATCCAATTGTTGTTAAGTTAAAGTAAAGTTAATCATTTTTATTGCAGTTTACAGTAAACGTTCTAACCTGATACAGTGGATAATAAATCCAGTGATTTCACTACATTTTCTAGATGCTTAGCTGATGATGTGCAATGAAATAATTAAACTGAAGGCCGCCGCCGCAGAGATTACGCATGCTTTGAACAATTAAAACAAATATGTTTTTAAATTTAAATTTAGCATTAAGCTAGATTATATTAAATATGAATTTGACGACCTCTGTGGCGCGTCGGGCGAACACCCGACTGCGACGCAGAAGGTTGCGGGTTCGATTCCCGCCGGGAACAAGTATTTATGCTGACCATAAATTCTTGTTTCTGGTTCTGGGTGTTTCCTATATGTATAATATGTATATATTTACAAAAAAAAAGTATATAAGTAGTTTATCCGTTATCTGGCACCCATAACACAAGCATTAAATTGCTTAGCTTGGGGCTGGATGGCGATGTGTAATATGTCCTGAAATATTTATTTATTTAATTAGGTAAGAAAACAGTGTGTGAGTCTTTACTAAAAAATATTAATTTAATATTATTAATTTTACCCTTCGGCATTACCACCTAAATAGGCAAAGCAGCCAGCCTTTTGGGTGCCCTACTAAGGGAAACTTATTTGGATTTTTATTAATTATTGTTCTTTATATTATTATTTATGTTGGGAGGTATATCTATTTAAACTATGTGATAATAAATGAATGAGAGAATAAATTAGGTGATTATTATTTACCTACCTCTTGTATGTTATTTATTTATTTATTAGGTAAGTACACCAATACTAAAAATAAAGATATACTTACTGAAAGTATATTCAAGTGTGTTTACCAATAATAGGTATACACAACTTTGCCTTAACAGTTTCTATTAGATTTAGGGTTCCAGTTTCTGGTTAAAATAAACTTAAAAACGTTACGTTAAGTTAAAACTTCTTTAAAAAGCTTTAAGCTTATTTTTTGACAACAAATATACAATTTGTAATAATAATTCTAATTATTTTTACGACAAAAAATGAAAATGTATTATAATAGCTACTACCTACCTACCTACCTACCTGCAGTCTATTTTAATAATATTTTTACACGAAAATAAATATGATTGAAGATACCGACACAGCCATGACGAATTTGTTGTATACACATTGTCTTAAGCAATCCGATGATGTAACTCGGATTTGTGACGCCAACACGCGTAGGCGACAGAAAATAGGAACCAAAATGTTGTTTATTTCAACCAAATTTTTCTCTATAGAACTGACTTCTGCAGACCACATACTTATAATTGCTCGGCAGTCCGCCGATAGGCGGCCACATTTGAAGGTAATCGGTTACTTTTTAAGAAAGCGGTGGATATGCATCGCTGCATGCACTGTATCAGAGCAATGTCAATTAACGCACATCATTTCTTCGTAAGAAAAATCCACAACCTACCGGGACTCGAACTCACGGCCTTTTTTAATGAAAGTCTATATTCTCACGGGATCGGGACTTACGCGGGTGAAACAACATCGGGTATATACAACCGTTTGCTTTGTACCATTTTACTTTTATTTGACAACCTCTGTAAACGCCGACCTGCGACACATAAAGTTACGGGTTCGATTCCCGCTGTCGAATAAGGATTTGTACTCATATTTGTTGTGGTCTGGGTGTTTATTTAGGTACACATCTCTATATATATTAAATTCTCGTGTCACGGGGTTCGAACTTGAACTCATCCGAAACGGCTCGACCGATTCTCATGAAATTTTGTGAGCATATTCAGTAAGTCTGAGAATCGGCCAACATCTATTTTTTTTTGTTTTTTTTTTTGTAAATAGCAAAACAACGTTTGCCGGGACAGCTAGTAATCTATACTAATATATTAAAGAGGAAAGATTTTTGTTTGTAACGAATAGGCTCAGAAAGTACTGGACCGGTTTTGATGAAATTTGGTATGAGGATACATTGATTCATTGGGAGTAACATAGGCTACTGTTTATAATATATATGTATTTAGAAAGAAAAGTACGGAAGGTTACAAGAATTTTATGCGTTGTCTATTCACCATAGTTGCTTAGTTTGGGGCTAAATAGCGCTGTGTGCAAACTATAAAATATAGCTTAACCAAAAGTCTGTGTCTGTTGAGACTATTTTGACACAATAATCCTCTCACTGAAATATTTGGTTAGGAAAAAAAAGAGAACAATGTACAGCCGTAAATAGTCTAAATGTGCTAGTAGAGTACAGAGCGTGACGGACTATGCGATGTAAGTGAAGATTTATGAAGGAATATTATGTAAGAAGATAGTGAGAGCAAAAGTAAATCAAGACTATATTGTCATAAGAAAGTTTTGTTTTCGTGAGCCACTCAGGCCTGGTGGACTATGATCGAATTTGACAATTTTTGAGTATTTGAATATTTTGTACCGTTATTATGAGGAAAGGGTATAACTGACGCTCTCTCCATACAAACGTAGTCGATTGTTTCCTCCCTGGATATTAGTGGATATTGATGGTAGAGCAAATATTTTTGTTGCATAAAACTTGTAACTGCCATGACCATGACTCTATGTTTTATTTTTTTAGTTTTTAAAATCTTAATTTCTATGATAATTAGAAAATGAAAAAAAAAAACGAATGAAAATCACGAGAAATATCACGCTTAAAATTGTGAATTCGAAAATTTAAAGTGCGCTCCTGTAAAGTAGCTATTTTGTAGATCCGATTTTGTTCTACGACGGTGTCGATAGGTTTTAAGCAACAAAAATATTTGCTCTAGTGTCATTATCCAGGGAGGAAACAGTCGACTACGTTTGTATGGAGAGAGCGCCGGTACTCTTTCCTCTTAAAGTCCTTTTTTAAGTCATGCGTATAGGCATCTTCTAGGAAAGCTCTCCTAGGTATTATACCTATATAAAGTTTAGTACGAAATACTATCATTACGGTCCGATTACGACCCTTATAACATAACTAGCTGCGCCCCGCGGTTTCACCCGCGTAAGTCCCGATCCCGTGAGAATATCAAAATGAAAATTAGCCTCACAAACACAACACAAAAATATTTTTTCAATTCGAACCAGTCGTTTCTGAGATTAGCGCGTTCAAACAAACAAACACATTCTACAGCTTTAGATATTAGTGTAGATAGTCAGCGTAGACCCTCTAAACAGCAAACTTGCTGTAAAACTTGCTTTTATCACTCATAAATCAACATTCTTATTTGAAATATCGAATGGAATGCTCAGACTTGATACTTAAATCGACTCAAGAGTTTATGACAACGTGAAACTATAAAATGCATTCTAACAAGAAATTATCTCACTGTGTGTGTTTACACGTATACACACTGAAGTATAAATAAAATAGTTTTATTTCCAAAGTAAAAGTTTTATCGCAGAGCAACACTATCAATCTAATGTCTAGGTCTATAAGATGATCTAGCTCAGTGTATCCAACGCTACAGTTTTAACTGTAGATCTACAGTTTTTTAGAAATTATCTCAGTTTTTAGTCTATGCCTCGAAATATACAGTTTTTTTGCATATGATGCTAGCGCCATCTATTTGTTATGGATGGACCTTTTTAAGCTGATTTATATAAGCTTCCTCAAAAATAGCTGGTCACATTTCCTGAAGTGTTGCAACTAGCTTTTAAATATTACTAATTTTATTTGACATAATGTATCTCCATAAGACTTTAGATATCTAATTTGATTAAAACTTTGATAATCACATGATTTTTTTTGTTGTTAATTCCCTCTCTAAAATATATTCTATTTATTATCATCATTAAATAAATAAAAAAGGAAGCTGTAGATTTACGGTTTTTTAATTTGATATTTACAGTTTTCTACAGTTTTTTTCTGGTATATCTACAGTTTAGCTCTATGCTGAGGTTGGCAACACTGATCTAGCTAGATGCACTCAGAACGGATATGGTCGTTGAGAACTGCAATTCCTCTCTCTGAGTCAATGGAGAGCTATGTGTCTCTAATAATCATTACTTTTATAGGGTTATCCCTTGTAAGTGCGTCAGGATAGCAGATTTGATGACGATCAAAGAATTGAAGTTCATCAAGGATTTTGGACTTCCCCGCATTACGAAAGTTAGAAATCTCAAATAAACATTAATGCTGATATGTGTTTTAGCCCTCCAGAAATATAGTTTAAATTTCGCTGAATTTGAATCTTTTAGCCCATCTATAGCTGTCGGATGCATCCCTACCGCGGACTTTTGGTTCTGGTTGAGGACTCTGACACACAGATTCTGACACTGATTCTCTGATTTACACACGTAGGCCTATATCCTGCCCATTGTGCGACCATGGGCTTATAATTATTAATGTTTTATGATCAGATATCCCAACAGATTGTCTAATAGGCATGATTGGGTGAAAAACGGATATGATAATCGAGGCAGACCCCGAAAATGCTGACGCGACGTTCTGGATGCTAAACCTAGCCTACGACTACACGAACATGGAGACTAACAAAAAAAAAGGCAAAATATAAAAGCATGGTAGCAACCCTATTCATTTGGACGCTTGACAGCCGTTTCGTTTGCAAGCTGCAATTTCAGTCAGCAAACATATGTTATTTGTTAATGCATGCATTTGCTACCTACTCGTGGCTGTGCTGTGTATTTTAATACATGGAAATTATTAATTGGGTCACAATATGCAATGAAAATTTAGCTGTAAGGAACAAATTATTACTTTAGTAGGACCCAATAGATCTTAGATGTGGAACTTCGTCATTTGCCATCAATTTGTCAACTACTTCGTCACACATCCGGCTTGCAGCTCTCCGTAATTATCCTAGGTTTTAGTGAAGCCTTTATTGTAATAAACAGATGGAACTTGCAATAATAACACTTGTCGGTAATTATCATCTAATTATATGAAATACTGAGAAATAAGTAAAAAAAAAGACTGCAAACAATGCACTTATTAACATGAAATCTTTCAATTACCTACCACGTCATTTCTTTGAGCGCTGAAAGCCTTAGAAAAACATGTTTCTGTAATGAACTTTGATGAAATTTTCAATTTACTTATATAATTTTCCATTTCACTTAGGCACTAGGCAGCGTAATAGAAAATTATTCAATTATTCTGAGATTGATAAATATTTACCTAGAGTTTCTAATAAACCTAAATAGAGTTAAGACCATACCTAAACAATACCATAAAATAATTCTTAAAAAATCAACTATTGCATAATATAAAAGTCAAGACACTCCAAAATTATAAACGAAATATAAAAGAAAAGTAAAGTGAAACGGATAAAAATATTTACTTAGCTAAAGATCTTAAAAAGTATCGTACAAGATTCAATATTATTTTCCTACAAAAAAATGGTTCTGTGTAAAGTCGGTTTACGGATGATAATTTTACGTGATAACCTCTTAAGAAACCGATCGTTTTTATTTTCATTTATATTTATTTTCCTTTATATAAGTATTTTATTTGTCACTAGTCACACTATAACACAAACCCAGATGAGCGATATTATATTATATTTAATACTCTGTTTCCTAAGTTACCATGACGCGTCTGGTCATATTACCATGACGCATGACGTCACACAATATTACCGTGACACTTTTTTGTGAATGTAGGTGTTCCATCAATTTACTAGACATTATCACGTCAAAAAGCCTCATTCACACGAAAACTACGGAAGCTCTAAAACCCGTACAACGTCTATTATTCTCTTAAACACGTTCATATTAGAGCAGCAATTTTTACCCTAATCAAGTCCTTAAAATTTGTTATAGATAAAACACGCTTCGCCAATTCAGAAGCCCTAAATTGTGTAAGTGCCCTTAAGGATTCGATGTGATGGCAGATTAGGTACTTCGCCCATGAAATGAGGTTAGGTTAGTACGTACTACTTAGGTTCAGGGAAGGTAAATTGGTTTGTCATTCCGAACAGGCTGATGTAAGATATTGTTAAGGTCAGGGGTCGATAAAATTGTACAATGACACCTACAATCAGTATTATTGTTTTTTAGATAGGTCGTAAGTGTGCAGGGTTGCCGTGATATTTGAATTAAAGACCAAAAGTCCGCCCACAGTCATAAGTGACAATCTCAGCGTCACACTTGTATCAAAACTTGATCGTGACCGGAGTGCTTAGAACAGATTAAGTTATTTCATAGGTTAGCAATTTGCATACTGAAACTGTTTCGTGAACCTTCCTTAACCTTAATCAAAGGATTACTGTGGATTTATGCGACCACAACGAGTTCCTAAGCCGGACTACGATCTCACTTTGAAACACTGTTTCCCGATTAAAGATTAGGTAGGTAGGTACGGTACCTACTCAGAGAATCAGTGGTAATCTACAAGATGATTAAAAAATAAATGTTTTATTTCCCAGAACAAGAGACTATGGCTAATTACGGCAATGAGCAAAAAAATTAAAAAATAAAACAAGTTTTAAATCGTAAATTGGAAATTGAATAACGCGCAGCCGCCGGCCGAGCCGAGAATACTTCACAACTTCAGGGAAAAGGTTCCGTCCAGTCACCTTAGCCCATTAAACACTCAGCAAGAAGGATGACAGAACCTTTATCCTTTTTTTGAGTCTTTAAGAAGTTTATATAGAGCCTCATTATAGAAAAGTCCAAAAGTCAAGAGATATCTCTCCTGCAAGTCGCGTGATTGACGACTCAACTAGTGTCTATTGACAAGAACTACTATATTACACGCTGTCAACTGCATTTCTGCATATAAAGTTCAATAAAAATAAAACTGAAACAAATTGAATTTATTAAAGCTACCAACATTGATTTTTTCCGAGAAACATCGCGCCGTCGAGCGCCTAGCAAATCTAATTGAGTAGGCCACAGGCTCATGAAATTTAAATGAGCTCTCCTAGAGGCCAACCGTCACAGCATACTGTTTTATATGCAATTCTATCAGTATATTCATTGTTTTTTTTGTTGCGATGTCAATTTTTACAGACTTTTAAAAAACATAACGTGTTTTTAGCTACGTAAAAACGCCTCCCGATCAAAAAGTCTAAGTAGCAAAACGTCAAACATAGCGAAAAGTCTAGTGAGCAATCTGCCTAGTTAGCTAATCGGCCATGTAGCAAAACGTCTAACTATCAAGAGATCTATATATCAAAACGTCTATTTAGGAAATCGTCAGTTTTTTATCATGTACACTTATGAACATAATTAAGTAGTAAAAGTCGTATAAAAACAATTTTTTTTATACGACTTTTCCGAAAAGTTCAAACTACCATCAAGCCAACCGCTTATTCCACGGATGTTCTTACAAGTAAAATTCCTACTGCGTCAATTGGATTCCAATAATATTAAACATTCAAATTCTCCAATCCCATTAAGTTGAAGAATCAAATTAAATTAATTCGGATCAAATTATATCGCTTTTGACCCGTTTCGTACCCTTGTCCTTTAATTCCGGTTGACACAATCGCTACATCAATTACGTTATCATTTCATTTCACAATGGGCAGTCTTGTGCTTATTTTGAACAAACTCAGTGTGATTTTATTGAATATAAAGAAATAAATAAAAATAAAAATAAATCGACCTAAAAAAAACCAAATTTAAAAAAAAACCTGAAAACAAAAGCTAATAATCCATTTCGGGTCACTAAGACAGCAGATTACTTAAACCTACTTGGAAGTCGGACCTTTCGAACACAAAAAGAATCATCTCAATCGGTTGAGCCGTCTTCGAATGGTCGCGTAACATACATACAAAAAAAACATACAGACGAATTAAGTACCTCCTCCATTTTTTTAAAGTCGGTTAAAAATAATTTTTTCCGCGATTTCACCTGCATAGGGTTTAAAATTCTTTCATAACGGATGCCTAAGTTAAAACTGCTATTTGTATACCAAAGAATAATGACAAAACTTCGAACAAAAATTACTTGTTTTCAAGGAGGTTAAGTTCTTGAAGTTCCTATAATTCGTAAAATGCTGGTGAAGAAAATGAAAAACACGTGACTTTAAATGGTTATATCTTTTTTCCACATCAAGTTTACGAATAACTATCAATCATAATTTTTCTATTTGTATACAGGATTATTGGTACTTAATTAAGCAAGCCGTTGAGGGCTACTTCTGTGCACCTTAACAAACAACTTTTGTTCTACGACTTTTGGAAATTCAACATAAGCAAAATTTAAAGGTTACTGACCTCTCCGTATAAGGATCAGCTGATTTTCAAGTAAACCTAACCTCAAAAATTTCAAAAAAATTTCGAATTTCCATAAGTCGTAGAACAAAAGTTGTTGGTTTAGGTGCACAGAAGTAGCCCTCAACGGCTTGCTAGTATAATTACCAATAATTCTGTATATACTAAAGTATTGCTTTGCCTTATTTTATCCAGATCCGTCTATTGATTTGAGCAGTAAGTTGATATACCAGTAAGTCAGGGTTTTGAATGTTATATAAATGGATTAAATCCCGCGACAACTCGGGCTGGTTTGAATGGAGATTAATAAAATAATGGCTTACTTATCTTATGCACATCTTAAGAACAATAGTAAGTATTTAAAAATCATTCAATCGTCGACATTTGTAATTAAAAAATCGAATATCATAATTGTTTGAAAATAATTGTTACTGTTGAATGGCGTTGTGTGTCAGGCCGGACTGCCAAACACAGGGTGCAGGTTCGATTCCCGCCTCAGACAAGTATTTTTGCTTAGATATTTGTCTGTAGTCTGGTTGTTTCTATGTATTATAAGTATATATTTACAAAAAAGAGAAGTATATAAGTAGTATATACATTGTCTAGCACCCATAACACAAGTGTAGTTTCTTAGCCGGGAACAAGTATTTATGCTGACCATAAATTCTTGTTTCTGGTTCTGGGTGTTTCCTATATGTATAATATGTATATATTTACAAAAAAAAAAGTATATAAGTAGTTTATCCGTTATCTGGCACCCATAACACAAGCATTAAGTTGCTTAGCTTGGGGCTGGATGGCGATGTGTAATATGTCCTGAAATATTTATTATTTATTATTAGCTTGGGGCTAGATAGCGATGTGTGGAATGTCCTGTAGTATTTATAATTACTACTAGCTATCTGCATACCGTGTTTTATTGCAATCGATTCAGTAGTTTTTGCGTGAAGGAGTAACAAACATACACACACATACTGACACAGAAAAACATAATATTAGTAGGACTATTTAACTTGACATAAAACTTAAGTTGGCGCGTAATTGAATAAACTTATCAATTCTTGTGAATGTATTGGTCACATCGGGCCCTAAACTGTCAATCACAAAATGTATCTGGTATTTGTCCACTTTAATTTTCACTATAGCGCTATGACAAGTTAATAGAAGCAGATGTGAGAGAAAATAAGGTCGTTTGTACAGAAATGTAGGTCTCTTGTGTCAAAAAGGATCTTTGTTTTGTAATTAATGATCAAAGAGAACTGGTACTACATGTAAAACCTAATAAGATTGTTGTGTTTAATACCATTGAATAAAATGATACTTTCACGGCATTTTTCATTAGATAATTTACTAGCAGCGCCCCGCGGGTTTACGCGCATAACTCCCTATCCCGTGGGAATAAAGGGACAAAAAGTGGGCTATGTTACTCCCAATGAATCAATGTATTCTCTTACCAAGTTCTAACAAAATCGGTACAGTAGTTTCGGAGTTTTTTCGTTATAAACAAAAAAATCTTTCCGTTTAAAAGCTTTTATTTTTATAATATTACTATCCGCGGTTTCACCTGCGTAACTCCCGATCCTGTGGGAATATCGGGATAAAAATTTACCCATGTTACTCCCAATGAATCAATATATTCTCATACCAGGTTTTATCAAAATCGGTCTTACAATCTTTCCTCTTCATCACTTCACTACATAGTATAAAATAAAGTCACTTTTCGCCGTCCCTATGTCCCTATTTCCCTTTGTATGCTTAGATCTTTAAAACTACGCAACGGATTTTGATGCGGTTTTTTATAATAGATAGAGTGATTAACGAGGAAGATTTTTAGATAATAAAACATCCATAATACAGCCGTGCGAAGCTGGGGCGGGTTGCTAGTTATAATATTCATTTTCATATATTTATTCATAATTTACATTATACGTCTTTATGTTATATTTTACATTTTGTATGTAATATTCATAAATAAAACTTAAATTAAATAGCAATAAAAAGAGAAATACACCATGTCAGAATGTCGTGAAATAGAATGTCAAGTTAGGTACTTACTAGGTAAAACAATTTATAATTTAACTAGCTGTCCCGGCAAACGTTGTTTTGCCATTTAAAAAAAAAACTAAAGGAAACAAAATAAAAAATAGATGTTGGCCGGTTCTCAGACCTACTGAATATGCTCACAAAATTTCATGAGAATCGGTCGAGCCGTTTCGGAGGAGTTCAACTTCGACACGGGGTTCGAAGTTGAACTCCTCCGAAACGGCTCGAGAATTTTATATATATAGGGATAGTTAAAAATTCGTCAATGCTGTAGAAGCACCGCTCAATAAGCCACTGTTTGAGTTTAGTTTTAAAAAGTCGAAGATTACCGGCACTAGTGACATCGTCAGGTAGCCTATTGTAGACATGTGGACTCATGGGGTGAATAGAACGCGACGCCTTCACCAACCGGTTGGAGAGACCGAGCAACCTGTTACCATGACGAAGTGGGTATCTCGCGAAATCCAATCTCTTTGAGAATTCATGTAGGCGTTCACGTGCATACAATGCAATATGAAGGATTAACAAGCAAGGTAGTGTCAAGATCCCTAACTTGATGAAATAATCCTTGGCGCATTCGTCAGGCTGTATACGCGCGATAGCTCTCACAGCACGACGTTGCATGCGGAAGACGCGCACCCAATCGGCTGCACGACCCCAGAACTCCAGGCCGTACTGTAGGAGAGACTGGACTGTTGCAAAGTAGCACGTACGGACCGTGTTTCTAGGGAGCGTCACGGCGAGGCGGTTCAATGCAAAGCAGGCCCTCGCCAACCTTGCACACAGCTGTTCGATATGGGACTCCCAACACAAGGTTTGGTCTAATCGAAAACCGAGGAATGAAGCCGCCTCCACCTGATTCACCCGGACCCCATCCACGTCCACTATTAAGTCGCGACGTCTATGTCCTGAGAGGACAAAGCGAAGAAAATGGGTCTTAGACAAGTTTAATTTAAGACCATTTAATTTAAACCAATCGTGTAGTTTGCCCGCGACCTCTGTCAAGCGACTTTCTAGGTGTGGATCATTATCCGCTGTGACAACGGCAGCCACATCATCCGCATACATAAACAGCTCAGCATTTTCTATGTACTTCAGTAGGTCGTTCAGAAGTAATGAAAAGAGGAGATTTGATAAGGCTGATCCCTGAGGAACTCCTATACTCGTATCGAGACCCTTTGATTGTATGTGGCCACTGTCTCCCGTCACATACTGAGTTCTGTCCCTCATGAAACTTAGCAACAGATTGTGAGCTTTTGAGTCGATACCATACCATTGCAGCTTTCGAGATAATACTTTGTGATCTGCCACGTCAAATGCTTTCGAAAGGTCACAACAGAGGACCGCGACCTCTCGCCTGGCCTCACGTGCTGACAATATTTGATGTAATACCTGCCGCGCCAGTAGGGTGGTGGAGTGGCCAGCGCGAAAAGCGTATTGACGATCCGATATAATGTTCGCCTCTTTAAAAACTTATTAAGGCGAGCTGTTAGACTGTTTTCCATTATTTTTGCTACAGCAGGTATAATAGAAATCGGTCTGTAGTTACCAGACTCACATTTCTCACCCTTACCCTTATATAAAGGACAGACCTTTACCTCCTTCAGACAACGGGGATTTAATAAATATAATTGTAGATTTAGCAAGTGTGGCTTTTATAAACACCTGTACTTAAAATTTAGTAAGGCAAAATTTATATATTCTACGTACCTACGTATCTAATAAAGTATTTACGTACCACGTAACTATGTGACCTACTTAGATCCTTACCACGAGAGTATTTTAAGTAAAAAATCCATAGAAATGCAAATTATATTTGCCTTTACATATGCAAATTACGTTTAAAACCCAGGGGTTTTAAGTTTGCATTGGGAATCAGTCAAGTTTTTTCTTGGCAAACAAAATTAGGTCCAACAAGATTCTATATTTTTTTGAAGGTTTATCTAACTTTTTATACCTTTAGCTCACACCGTCTTCTTATGTTAGTACCTTCCTTACAATCAGTGTCGTCGTATTGTTAACAAATTTCTTTTGATGTCAAACTCACGCCTTCATTAAATGACCTTTATCCAATATTAGAAAATTTGTTTTGTCCGGGAATACTGCAATAACGAGATTTCTTTTCAGGGTTCCGTACTCAAAGGGTAAAAACGGGACCCTTTTACTTAAACTCCACTGTCCGTCTGTCCGTCTGTCCGTCTGTCCGTCTGTCCGTCTGTCCGTCTGTCCGTCTGTCCGTCTGTCCGTCTGTCCGTCTGTCCGTCTGTCCGTCTGTCCGTCTGTCCGTCTGTCCGTCCGTCACCAGGGTGTTTCCTAATGAACCGTAATAGCTAGACAGTTGAAATGTTAACAGATAATGTATTTCTGTTGCCGCTATAACAAAAAATACTAAAAACAGAAGTAGACACAGCGAGACCGATTAGCACTTGGCCGGTTTATTAAGTACATCTTTTGGGCTATATTTCATGCTTCGTACAACTTTTGCCCCGAGATCAGCATAAAATGGTAAAAATAAGCTATCCGAGGGAGTTTGACCTGTTTACTCAAGTACTTTGATATAGGCTAACCTACTTAACAATATAATAAGTTTTTACTTAAACAAACAGTACAATAATAATGTTTACATGCCTATCCGCATTTTCACTAGCAACCACGTACCCTTGAACTTTAGTCTGGTCCTAAACAAATCCAGTCAAAATCCTGATCATATATCTTGAAATACAAGTGCGGTTCTGTTTACTTTATCTCACAGTGTAATGGATCCTTAAAGGGCGTAGGTGTATCACTTGTTGCTACGCTTTTGTTTTCTGACCATCCCTGATCGATATTTTTAGGGACCCTTTTCGCACCTGGCTGATTTTTTGATCGGCCAACAGAGGTCATAATTCAGTCTTAAGACCACAGCTTAAGACCTTGATCATGACTTTGTCTTTCCATGTAAGATTCTTTTTTAAAACCTGTCCAAACAGACTTAATAAACGTAGGTATATAACGCAATCGACATTTCGATTTTAATATTATTTTGATAAATAAACGATGCGATGTATCAAATCGATTTCAATGTAACACATCTATCAATTGGTTTTAAATGATTCTATCATGTTCACGGACATTTTATTTAATTCAAGATACCAACTGCAGACTAATACAGGCCTACCACAACATTAATTAATAGTATAACAGATAGAATGAACAGATGCGATGATCTCATTGTTTTGTTAAATAGAATTCTGATAGCATAGTAGTACAGCCAGTGTTGCCAACCCTACGTCTTTTTACGTAGATCTACGTAACACAAGTGAAACAAAGTTCTCATTCCATAGAGCTGTGACTGTGTTAAACGAAACGTCTCGTCTCACTGAAAAGAAAAAATTAACCTAAAAAAATTAAATTCGACGGAGTTACTGTTGGTTTTTTCTTTTGAAATCTATTAAATTTCGATTTAATTGAACACAACTGATGAAATAAACATAAGAAAGGACTAGGTACGGTCCGCGCGCGGGTTGAATGCAGAGTTAGAACACTCAATTTACTCCTCTTCATTTCACTCAGAAAAAAGTACGTAGATCTACGAACTTTTCTGGGGTTTACGCATTTTTCTAAATCCGAGTTGGCAACACCGAGTACAGTACACAATGTACCATCTAAGGTAGGTATTCTTTTATGCAAATTAAAGATTCCAAATACGAAATATCTATTTGGAATCGGGACAGGTTGATTTAGTCACTATCTATTTTGGCTGTTTATTGATTTAATATTGGTCTAGTGACTCAAATTTTGCGGACAGTTTATTTTTAAACAACTTTCCATAAAAGGATTATAATGTCACTCTCCTTACAAGTCTGTTCATAACACCGTTAAGTTTTATAAGAATGACATCGTTTATAAAATGTAAAAGTACAACAAAGTTATATTTCATACTTTGACTTTATTGTTTAAACTGTCCAATAGGAATAAACTTTTTAAACTCGAACAATATCCACGCTCGCTACCGCTTCAGTCTCCTCGCGATGACCATTGCAATATAGTCGAAACATCGAAATAAGATAAATAAAAATAAAACTTAAATTCAAACCCGGGACCAAGGCATATTGATGAGTTTTTTCCTCTGAATAAGAATGAGTAGGAATGAAGCGCTCACGCAAAAATGCTGACCTTTCTCTAGTTGAAAAAAATACAAGCAGGAACAATATATAATTTATTTGTATAATTTTTACTATTTTGTAAAATTGTAAACGTTTATTAAATAGGATTCATCCAACTTTTTTACAGGTCCAGATGAAAATCTTTTTTTACTTATTTCCAAAAGTTTGAACTTTGAAAAGCCGTAAAACGAATTTCATTATTCTAGACAAGAAGAATGCCCCTTAAACGATGAATAGATTGCTTCTTGTATATTTCACTCACTACAATACTGATATTTGTGTACAAAATATAGTAAGACACGTTTCTTTCACCAAAATTCTTTTATGAATCATACACCTCCAAAGTTCGATAGCTCCAACAACAAAAAAATGTTAGACAGTCAAGAAAATATTGGTAAATATCTACTTTTTTCCGGTAAGATAAACTTCTAAGGAAAAATATCAGAAGCGCTAAACTTATTACAGTTTTCGGGTCGACGCATAAATATGAACAACCCTATACAATTTTATTTCTGGGGTAAATAGCATTGTGACTGTTTGGGATACTTGGAAAGATACAGTATGAAGAAAAATATAGTCTACGTATTGACATTAAAGGTATATGCCGACGTAACTGCTTCTTCTACGTGTCAACGGCGTCAATATATTTTAGCCATAGTACCTTCGGTTCCCTTGGCTATGCGTTTGTTTTTTGCAGCATAGGTTCTCTTGTTACTCAAGTGTTCTTCATGTATAGGTTTTTGTGGCTCTATGCGTTCGCGATGCACTAATGGAGGCTCATAGGGTTGACTGTGAATACGGGTGTTAGCCACGGCAACCGCAATATCTGCTGCTCTCTTAAGATCGTCTGCAGAGCAGCTAACAGGGCATAGAGAGCAGGCCGTCAGGGTCGCCATCGTTTGGGCGGCCCTACCACAGTCATATAATGCTATAACCTGTAGCACATCCTGCAGTACTTACAGTTTGTATGAAAATGTCACAGAACCAATTAATAAAGAAGGTTGACAGAGTAAGAAAAGAATAAATACTGGTTCGGATATGAAATGATACTACTGTGTCGTAGATTTTTGAAATAATCTAGGTTTAAAAGAAAATAACTTAGAAATAATAAAATACCTCATAAATCAGTAATTTCTATAACTTACCTATTTAATAAATAGGTTTAGGTCTAGTAAATGGATATCCAGAGATGAAATGTCACCAGCCTTTAGTTGATGATGCCGCGTAGAGAGACGCTCTAGCAGACAGACTTAATTTATCACTCCATAGTATAAAACAAAGTCGCTTTTTCTGTCCCTATTTCCCTTTGTATGCTTAGATCTTTAAAACTACGCAACGGATTTTGATGCGGTTTTTTTAATAGATAGAGTGATTCAAGAGGAAGGTTTATCTGTATAATACATGCATAATATAGCCGTGCGAAGCCGGAGCGGGTCGCTAGTAAGTTATATGGGACATCTATAGTAAAATTAATGAAATTGCTATTTTTTTCACCACGGAAACGTCGAATCTCCTGAACCCTAAATATTGAACGAACCCTCGTTATCGAGGGATTGTTAAACGAATACCTAAAATAAGTTGAGAACCGTACAATATTAAAAAACTCACTTTACGGAACTAAAGCATTGAGCACACTGAGGAGAGTTCCGGGGGCTGGAATTTTTGTAATGTTAGAGTTTTAATGCACCACGTCACACAGAAACCGGCTGGGTGCATAAAATATATGTGACGCTTTAATGTTCTCAGCACTTTGAGGTTAATCAGGATTTTAAAGTAACCGCTACAAGAGTGTTTAATGTTTATTATTATGAAAATAACTTCATTCCGCTTGCGCTTTCAGTCATTATTTCATTAACCTTCGAAGTTATACGCTACCACTACATTCCCTCCCTTACACTCAGATTTTCACCTAAATGACCGTATCAGCACCGGCCCTCATCAGCTCAGCTCATGTATTATGAAAGCAATACCTGTCAACCACGAATTACAACACAAAAAGAGTTTTAGATGAAAAAAAAAAAATAGTCGGACGACAAATAGTCGTCCGACATTTGTCGTCCAACAAATAGTCGTCCGACATTTGTCGTCCAACAAATTGTCGTCCGACATTTGTCGTCCGTCAATAGTCGTCCGACAAATAGTCGTCCGACATTTGTCGTCCGTCAATAGTCGTCCGACAAATAGTCGTCCGACATTTGTCGTCCGTCAATAGTCGTCCGTTAAAAAATACCATATTATGTACGTCTTAATACACTCACAGCCAAATTAAAAACAGTAGGCCCAGGCATACATTTTCGCCGCGCCGTAGAGAGGGGATAGCTGTCTAATCTCCATCCGTCTTACGCTTTTTCGATCAGGTCACGTGTCCTGACGCGAGTTTAAGATTTTATACCCATTACAGAAAAAGTTTTCACTTCAAAAATACTGATCCGGTTACGGTAACGTTACTCCGGTATTTTACCAGAGATTGTACCCACTTCAATGGTCTTTTCCCGGTTTTCCATTTATTATTTATTCACAATTAACTTTACAAGAAAGAATTTATTCTTAACAAGACAAAAAAAAAACAGCTTTCTGTCAAAATGTCTGTAATTTTGTTGCAGATTTACAAAGATTTTGTAGATCAAGGAAACCGGGTCTTTTTATACGAAGCCTAAATAAAAATAAACAGGGTTTTAATTTAAGTAGGTTTTGAATTCCCTATAGTTTGTATACCTTCAGTAATTTCCTTCGTAAAATGTCATGTTCCTACGCATTATAGTAATTGTAAAGTGCACTATTCGTAACGCGATGTGACCGAGTGCACACGGTTACATGGCACACAGACATGGCCTAGCGAGCGGAAATTAACGAATGAGTTCGCAACGGAAGTCTGGAATACGACTCTAATTAGTGTTGCTTATATCTGTTACTGAATATAGCATGTAACCATAGATATCCAATATTCGGTTTTAGATCGATAAAAGAAATACCATAGTTATAGGAACATATATCTATTTTTGACGTGATAACGTCTAATAAATTGACGAAACACCTGCATTCACACAAAAGTGTCCCGGTAATATAGTGTGACGTCATGCGTCATGGTAATATGACCAGACGCGTCATGGTTACTTAGGAAAAGAGTATTTAATAATAATATCGCTCATCTGGGCTTGTGTTATGGTGTGACGAGTGACGAATAGAAGACTTATACAAAGGAAAAAAAGAAACAAAAATTAAAAAAGAAAAAAAAGGAATAACAAAAAAAACTCAACTGTCTTCTTATGACGTTATCACGTAAAATTATCGTCTATAAACCGACTTTACAGACAACCATTTTTTTTGGTTAGCGATTTACCACTATCACAATTATTACCTTATGGTAGGTCACAATGCGGCCTAAGATGTAGCATGCTTTCCTAGAAGATACTTATTCGCGATTATCTTCGATTCGTCGCTTATTCGCGAATTGACGACCCCCCAAATTGTACTGTACACGTCAGGAAAGACAGACGCAGGCAAATGATTCCACTTTCTTAGTACGAATAAGTAATGGCGAAGCAAAACGCTTGTGCGGACGTCTGGTATTTCCACCATGAATTGATGCCGGATATCGGTCTGCCTGGTCGTATGACGAAAGAATGGAGATTGTAAAATTAGGTCGTGGAGTTCTGTTTCTCTCCGAAATGTATCCGATAAAAGACCGACAAGCTCGCCGCCACTCGTTTGTATGACAGATTTATGTTACATCTTATTTATCTTGACTTATCCTTGTATTAGAAGTACTTGTGCAGAAAAACAGTTACTTATTGATGTTCTTGCGAGGGATGAAGTCTCTCGATTATTCATAAATCGATAAAAACGTCAACAGATAAACAGTATTGCATAATCAGCGTTGAATTTATTTATCTTATCATTCGATTGGATTGGATTATTGAAACCCTATAAAAATGCGATAAGTAGGTAGGTACTAGGTACTTGGTTCTTTCTATTTGTTTTTTCTTTCTTTTGCTAACGTGGTTTGATGTTTTTATTTCTGCCTCTACAAAATTTTCTTCTTTTTAACAAATTATTGCCTTTTTTTCTTACAAACTATAGTTATGGCCAAGACCCGCGTATCACGAAGCCGTTAACATTACTTAACAACTTTACAGATTTGCGAGTGAGCTCTAGGTCACGTGGGGTTCAACTAATTGGTATTGTGACTGTACATACCTAGTTTACGTGTAATGTTTTATTTTTACCCAGACATAATTATTTAATAAGAAGAATCAATGAAGCTGAAACAATGAACATTTTCTCACGGTCTTTGAAAACAAACCTTTAATTCTGTTATGAAAACCATTAACATGCAAAGTTAACATTTAATTATGACGTAATTTTATCCTTTAATGATTTAATTTTAATACGGCCCGTCGCTTATTAAGGTGAAAGGGTACCTGCGCGCTCTCCATACAAACGTAATCGACTGTTTCCTCCCTGGATAATGACACTAGCCCAAATATTTTTGTGCTATTAAACCTATAACTGCCATGACTATGCCCCTATGTTTTGGTTTTTTTCATTTTCTAATTATCATAGAAATAAAAATAAAAAAAAATAAAAATAAAAAAAAACAAAAAATAGGGGCATGGTCATGGTAGTTATAAGTTTTATGCACCAAAAATATTTGCTCTAGTATCATTATCCAGGGAGAAAACAGTCGACTACGTTTGTAATAGTTTGTATGGAGAAAGCCCGCGGTACCCTTTCCTCTTAAGTAACTTACATAAGTAAATAATAAATAATTGCAGGACAATGTACACAGCGCCATCTAGCTTCAAAAAAAGCAACTAGGCATATGTTAATGTATGTGTGTTAGCTAGACAACGATAATAATATATTGGTACAATCATTCAACAAAAGTGTAAGCCCACCGTAGACTTCAAAAACTGCAATTATAACTATGTAAGGTCCTGCTTAAGTTAAGGTATACTTAAATAAAGTCCTTATGAAAAAAATTAATTAATAGTAATTTTAGAACTCTATGGTGGGTCTGCAATTATGCCCCCAACTGTACTTTTCTTTTCGTAAACACATAGTACTAATAATTGTACATGCAGAAACATTAGAAAGAAATAGGTACAATCAACGGTCAAAAGTAAATGATTATGATTAAAAAAAGTCTTTGCCCAACGTAACGTTTACAATTCTGTGCAGCACTATTTGAACATTATAACAACGTAACCTGTGGATGAAACCCACGTCGTCGGTTGGTATAGCGCTCAAACAACTAAAGACATAATAGCTAACATGTTGAAAATAATAATCACACTGAGCACTTTTGATTCAGGAATTTACCTATCTATGTGATGTCTGTTTGTGTTAGAAGAAGGTCGTATTACTGTAGCAAACTGCTAGTATACTTATGATGCATACTGTACATACTCTATTGTAATTAGTGAATATGTCGTTAGATTTTAGTAAAAAATTTACTTATATCCACAAAAATAAATAAGAGCTTAAATCTGTTTATGCAAGTAGGATTTTTTACTAAAAGCCCTGCGTTACTCTACTAATGTTGATAATACTGTACTATATAACTCTTTTAATTCCAATTACAGCAAACCCAGACCATCTCAGACTACTTCAGACTCAGATTTTGCTGTGTCAGAGGTGTCTGCCGACAGTTCGCCGACCGTTTGAAGGTTAAAAAAATATTATGTGAACAATAGTTTAGCTGTTTCATACTAAGGGTGGCTAGCGGTATTGTGCTGAAACATTTTAATAAATAATGTTTACTGGTCTGTAATTCAACTTTATATCAATAAACTAATTAGGGCAAAATCGAGCTCAAAAGAGTCGGTTACTTACATACAAACAAGCAAGTGAACATACAGGTGAAACTTATAAAAGCCTGTTAAAAAAATGGTTGTCTGTAAAGTCGGTTTTCGGACGATAATTTTACGTGATAACGTCATAAGAAAACGATAAAATATTCCTTTTTTTGTTTTTTTCTTTATATTTTATTTTTCTTCCTTTTTTCCTTTATATTAGTCTTCTATTCGTCACTCGTCACCATAACACAAGCCCAAATGAGCGATATTATTATAAAATAATATAAAACAAACACGAGACGCGTTACGTTACCGGAACATGACGGCGTCATGGCCATTTTGTTACCATGACGCATGACGTCACACTGTTGTGAATGCAGGTGTTCATCAATTTAATAGGCGTTATCACGTCAATATGGTAAAGTAAGTACCTACCTACAACATAGACCTACGAGTATATTATTTTGTCACAGGTTATTTCTGTTTGGCATTTTGACAGTTCGTTAGTCATGTTTTTAAGGCATATCGACGGGGCGGCGCAGTAAAACCACCTATAGATACAGTTGAGTGTTTAAAAACACTGTAATTTTTAAGTAAAAGCCTACCTACCTACCTAGGTATACCCTCGAGCTTACTTAAAAACTGAAAAGTTTTTTTTTGTTTCAACCAGGGTTTGGGGAATTTCCAAAATGTGACAACACTAATATTTCTGGGCCCGCTCCAAATAAAGGTTTTGCCACGTATTTCCTAAAAAAATATATGAAAATTAGGGTATTTTTCCCAAATTTAAAATAAAAATAAAAAATCATGCTCTCTTTAATATTCTTGTAGAAATGTCTTGTCCAACAAGAACCTACGAGGGATCATAGAGTTTTTGTAACATACTGTCCACCTAGTCCGAATCTCTGCGATATCGCCAACTGTCATAGCAGCCACTTATTCGACTTACTCCCATCGGCCCCGCTATGATTCCCAGTTGTTCCCACCTAGCAACATACCGTTAGGTAGGACTGGGACAACATTTGAAAATAATTCCCAGTTGTTACTAGTAACATACCACAGGATGTTTTTTCTGCGCCGGTACGTCATCGCCGCTTTGCATGCTTTCTATATGTATGCGGCCTAATTTAGATACCAGGGTAGGTACCCACCTTAATACTTATAGCCTAATATCCGTAGTTTCATCAATCTTAATCAAGCAGTGTTTTGTCTAGCACAAAGGTTTTTGTTTGCTTACCTGTGGAACGGAATAGGTATTTGCTGTATACGCATTTACTATGTAAGTGCTTAGATATTTGTTACTGAGAGAATTTAAAGGGTTAAGGTTAGGTCAGGGTGAATTTTTACATGGGCCTTCAGGGATATATCCTAAGCTATAAGAGATAGCGAAAATGCTGAAAGGACTGCAACAACCTGAAAGGGTTGTGGGCTGAAGGCATTTTTCGCTGTCTCTTAATGTTTTTCCTGATTTCGACAAAAACTGAAACTGCATCACTATTTGAGATTTTTGAAAAAGATTTCCTTTTCCTATTTAAACAACAACAAAAGGTTTCCTTTACCCTATCCAGAAATCGAACTTGTTGAATTTGCAAAAAAATAATCTTATATTTTTATATTTATCGATAGTGTTGCTGATAAAAATCAATTCTTGGAAACAAAAAAATCGAACTTGTTGAATTTGCAAAAAAAAGAATCTTATATTTTTATATTTATCGATAGTGTTGCTGATAAAGATTAAGTTTTGAGTGTTTTGTATTTTTCTTGTTTGTGCCTAAAGTGTGACATTTGTATGTTTTTTTTATTGTATTTTTGTTAATTTCGTGTTTTGTAATTAGATATTATATCCTTGTAATTAGTAATTTTGACATTTAATTACAAGCTTTTATTTAACTTCCACTGTTCGTATGTAAGTAAGTAAGTAAGTTGTCTTTCAAAATTTGTTTTGTAAGGTAATAGCTCTAAATGAAAATTGATATGAAAATAGGTTGAATCCTTAGCATAGGTCTGTGATTTCTACGGGTTCTGAACATACGTAAGTAAAACCGAGAGTGTATGTAGCTTCTATTACCTCCGACGAATGTATGTATCTACAGGTCAAATCGATATCTAACCCATTTTCATTTTGATCTCGATTAAAAATGCACGAAGTCTTGCAGTCAAATGAATGCAACTGGCAACTAAGAATTCCAGATTCCTACAAGTAGGTATAAGGTCGTTGCATACATAACGGGATAAAACCTCGGACGGGACGGGAACGTGACGTGCATCATTATCACTACATAGTCTTCTATAATATAAAAATGAATCGCAAAATGTGTTGGTAAGCGCATAACTCTACAACGTCTGGACCAATTTGGCCAATTCTTTTTTTAAATGTTCGTTGAAGTTCAAAGATGGTTTTTACGGCGAGAAAAATTCGAATAATTGCCGGAAAAACCCTAAAAACAGCCATTTTCTTTTCCCATACAAACGTTTTCTAACTAAAACGAGCTTTATTGCTATTGTATAAAGTTCATATTGAATTACAAGCAGTCACTGTTTAAACAATGTATAAAAATCAATGCCACTTTTCGTTGTAATTTTATAACTCAAGAACAGGCTCACCTATCCAAACCAAATGTTTAAGCTTTGTTCGGACTATTTAGTAGATGGTTTATGTGAAGTTTGCACAAAATCGGTCGAGCGGTTCTTCATTTAACACATTTTTTTAATATGGCAAAACAACGTTTGCCGGGACAGCTAGTCTTCTTTATATATAAAAATGAATCGCAAAATGTGTTGGTAAGCGCATAACTCAACAACGCCTGGACCAATTTGGCCAATTCTTTTTTTGTTGTGTTTGTTATTGTCAGGAGAATGTTCTTATGAAAGAAAAAATTAAGGAAATTTCGTAGAAAATTATTACGCGGGTGAAACCGCGGGGCTCAGCTAGTCTTCTTATATATAAAAATGAATCGCAAAATGTGTTGGTAAGCGCATAACTCAACAACGCCTGGACCAATTTGGCCAATTATTTTTTTTAAATGTTCGTTGAAGTTCAAAGATGGTTTTTACGGCGAGAAAAATTCGAATAATTGCCGGAAAAACCCTAAAAACAGCCATTTTCTTTTTCCCATACAAACGTTTTCTAACTAAAACGAGCTTTATTGCTATTGTATAAAGTTCATATTGAATTACAAGCAGTCACTGTTGTTTAAACAATGTATAAAAATCAATGCCACTTTTCGTTGTAATTTTATAACTCAAGAACGGGCTCACCTATCCAAACCAAATGTTTAAGCTTTGTTCGGACTATTTAGTAGATGGTTTATGTGAAGTTTGCACAAAATCGGTCGAGCGGTTCTTCATTTAACACATTTTTTTAATATGGCAAAACAACGTTTGCCGGGACAGCTAGTCTTCTTTATATATAAAAATGAATCGCAAAATGTGTTGGTAAGCGCATAACTCAACAACGCCTGGACCAATTTGGCCAATTCTTTTTTTGTTGTGTTTGTTATTGTCAGGAGAATGTTCTTATGAAAGAAAAATTAAGGAAATTTCGTAGAAAATTATTACGCGGGTGAAACCGCGGGGCTCAGCTAGTCTTATATATAAAAATGAATCGCAAAATGTGTTGGTAAGCGCATAACTCAACAACGCCTGGACCAATTTGGCCAATTCTTTTTTTAGAATATTCCATAAGGTACGAGGATGGTTCTTACGGAGAGAAAAATTGAAAAAATTGCCTAAAAATGTCTAAAAACAACACTTTTCTATACTCCATACCATACAAACGATTCGTAATAATACAAGTCAATAAGAACTTTAATACCATAACATAAAGTTCAAGTTTTAATGGAGAGTTTCCGGGAAGGCAAAACAATTGAGTGACGTATAAATATTGATGTCAATCGTGTCGCGGTGTTAGTTGCCAAACTACACCTAAACGGCTGAACCGATTTGTATGATTTTTAACCCCCGACTTATTTACTCATGTGCCCCGACGCAAAAACGACGGGGTGTTATAAGTTTGACGTGTCTGTGTGTGTGTGTGTGTGTCTGTCTGTGGCATCGTAGCTCCCGAACGGCTGAACCGATTTTGATTTAGTTTTTTTTATATGGCAAAACAACGTTTGCCGGGACAGCTAGTCTTCTTATATATAAAAATGAATCGCAAAATGTGTTGGTAAGCGCATAACTCAACAACGCCTGGACCAATTTGGCCAATTCTTTTTTTGTTGTGTTTGTTATTGACAGGAGAAGGTTCTTATGAAAGAAAATATTAAGAAAATTGCGTAGAAAATTATTACGCGGGTGAAACCGCGGGGCGCAGCTAGTATAAAATAAAGTCACTTTTCGCCGTCCCTATGTCCCTTTGTAAGCTTAGATCTTTAAAACTACGCAACGGATTTTGATGCGGTTTTTTTAATAGATAGAGTGATTAACGAGGAAGGTTTTTAGATATAATACATGCATAATACAGCCGTGCGAAGCTGGGGCGGGTTGCTAGTATAAAATAAAGTCACTTTTCGCCGTCTCTATGTCCCTATGTATGCTTAGATCTTTAAAACTACGCAACGGATTTTGATGCGGTTTTTTTAATAGATAGAGTGATTAAAGAGAAAGGTTTTTAGATATAAAACATGCATAATACAGCCGTGCGAAGCCGGGGCAGTCATAAAGTGTTCGTGGTTTTTAAACATACGTAACGTGATTTTTCTCGTGCCGGAGAAAAATCACGTTACGTGAAGATTTCTTGACATCGTTTAAATCCCGCGTTTAACACCCGCGTAAATCCCGTACCCGTGGGAATACAAAACGCCTATGTGCTAATCCAGGTCTCTAGCTATCTAGATACCGAGTTTCATCTCAATCGGTCCAGTAGTTTTTGCGTGAAGGAGTAACACACACACAAATTTTCACATTTATGATGTTAGTAGGATAGGATATTAGGATCACGTCCTGTCCGGCACGAGAAAAATTACGTTACATATGCAGCAACTTATACATAGCATATGATATGCGAAAACTCATCGGTTAAAAGTAAAAGTAAATTACACAATTAGGAATGTTCCAACGAAACACCTCGAATTGTTTTCGATCTAATTAATCTGCCAAAAACTTAACTACGTAATTATTCTTCAAGCAAACCACTAGGAAACGAACACCGGTGAAACTGTAATTGCCGTCAAAAACACAACATTTTCGTGCAAAAATTTAAACGTTAATTATTATTTATGTTACCTACCTGAAAATTTGCAGTCAAACAGCGAACAGTGCCATACAAATCCAATAACAAACACTATTTAAATTCAATTCACTTCACAATAATTCATAATACAGATTCAGTATAATAGAATGTTGATTTTGTTTACGTATATACTGTGACGAGTAATATACGGAGCGAGGGACAAAACGCGCTCTCCCGCCGCGGTTTGGAACAACACTGGGCTGCCGGTAAGGCCACAGATAACACAACAGTCACTACGCTGGAAAACAGCGATGAAAATCGTGTGGAAAATGGACAATAATTTTGTGACAGTATGACGGCAACGATACTACAGTTTTTGCGGACGATATGAATTCTATGGGATACTGTTCCATGAATAATAAAATCTTTATTCTGATTTGTAGTTCTTTAACTCATTTTTGATGTGATAACGTCTAATAAATTGACGAATACCTACATTCACAAAAAAAGTGTCACGTTCCGTGTGACGTCATGATCGCATCCCGTTCCCGTTGTATAAGTATTATTTAAACATTATATTTATATCATCTACAGATGAGTGTTGTCTGATTCATTTGGTATCTTTAAAATATGTGAAACTTTGACGGATAAACCGTAAAATGAACCGGAACTCAGCTATACTTTGCTAACATCTTGATACTTACACGTAAATGCGTTCTAGTAATATAATATTGTATGTGGTTTTTAAAGATTGTTTCTAAGGTTGAAAGGCTCTCTACTTTAAAAAAATATTGTAAACTAGGAGCGCACCGCGGTTTCACCCGCGTAACTCCCGATCCCGTGGGAATATCTGGATAAAAAGTAACCTATGTTACTCCCAATGAATCAATGTATCCTTACATCAAGTTTCTTCAAAATCGGTCCAGTAGTTCCGGAGCCCATTTGTTACAAACAAAAAACTTTGTTCTGTATTATATTCGTGTACTAGCCACCCGCCCCGGCTTCGCACGGCTATATTATGCATGTATTATACATATAAACTTTCTCTTGAATCACTCTATCTATTAAAAAAACCGCATCAGAATCCGTTGCGTAGTTTTAAAGATTTAAGCATACATAGGGATATAGGGACAGAGAAAGCGACTTTGTTTTATACTATGTAGTGATTATAACAAAAATTTTTATTACGTTTTTCCTATTTCATTTTACGGAGACCGAAATGTAAACGTTTAGGTAGTCCTACTTTATCTAATGATAAATTCATGAATGCTTTATTGAAATGGAAATTACGGTTGTCCGATGTAAATACATATGTCTCGCGTTGTTTTTGTAAGGTCTCTGTTTTATTTGAATTTGTCTTGTTTTACCTCTAATATCTCAACTACAAATCTACTTTATCTAGCTAAAATGGCTTTGTTCCCACATCTATAGATTCCCAATTCTACCGATTTCCAATTCTACAGATTCCCATATTAATAGATTCCCATGACTACAGATTCTCATGTCTACAGTATTCTATGTGTATAGATACCTATTTGTACAGATTTCCATATCTACATATTCTCATTTCTTCAGATTCCTATGTCCACATACTTCCAATGTTACATGCCCATGTTTAAAGATGTCTACTGACAATGAAAATATATCTACAGATCTTTCAGTCTTAAAATACACTAAAACACAGATACATGCTAGTTTTTTAGTGCAAATTTTTGTGATAGAGTGAAGGGTAAAATCTATAAAACCGTGATAAGACCTGTCGTCATGTATGGATCGGAATGCTGGGCCATGAATAAGAATAAGAGAAGATTGCATGCAGCAGAGATGAGGATGTTGAGATGGATGTGTGGAGTAACTAGGATGGATAAAATAAGAAATGAGTATATTAGAGGAAACCTGAAAGTAGCACCGGTTACTGAAAAAGTAAAAGGGAACCGTTTGAGTTGGTATGGACATGTGATGAGAAGAGAAGAGATGCATGTGACTAGAAGAGTGATGAGTATGAATGTAGAGGGAGAGGACGACCAAAGAAAAGATGGATGGACTGCGTGATACAAGACATGAGAGAGATGAATGTGAACGATGAAATGACGACTAATAGGAGTAAATGGAAGAAGAAAACATACTGCGCCGACCCCAAATAAATTGGGATAAGGTCAGGAAGATGATGATGACGTGGTAGGGTAGTTTACAATGAAAGAGTGATAAAAACACGGTAAATAAATAACTTCAGTTTGCTTTAAGTTGCGCAATGCGTATACCTTTCAAATTTGTAGGTATACGCAGTCTGTAAACTGTAAAAAAAATATTATAAGTAGTAATATTAGAGGAAAGATTTGATTGTTTGTTTGTTTGAATTGAATAGGCTCCGAAACTACTGTACAGTTGGCTGCATAATTGCAGCCCCCGGTAGAGTTCAAAAATTACTATTATTGGCATGTTTTCATTCTAATATCATGAGTTAGAAGACTTTAAACTTCAACTAAAGCAGGTGCATATAATCTTGCTTGTGTTGAAAACATTCTTATAACAGCCGTTTTGGAGCTCTAGGTCTGCAATTATGCAGCTGACCGTACCTACGGATTTTGATGAAACTTGGTAAGAAGATACATTAAATGAATCAATTAATCCTCATACCAGTGACATACCATACTTTTTATTCCGATATTTCCAAGGGATCGGGAGTTACGGGAGTGAAACCGCGAGGTGATTGCTGGTAAATAATAAAAATAAACAGTAGTTCTGCGAACAGTAGGCTTCGCGGCCACAAACTTTGAGAATTTTGTGTAAAAAAGGGGTCCTAAGTGCTCAATTAATCCTTATACCTAGTTATTTTTGGGCCTATTTTAGAGGATACAATTTAAAAGAGCAATTCACTTCATTTTGAGAGTCTACTCATTACTTCAAAAATCCTCATCACATCTTTATATTTTTTTAATGAGATCAATAAACTTACAAACAAACATAGAAAGCAAATTTTGCCAGACTTGAAACACTCGCTTGGTCAATAATCCCCTGACATAAGCATTTTTCGTTTTAGACGTCGCGTCGCGTTCATAATTAGTGAAGTTAGTGTTCATAATTAGTAGCGGGTTATTTTACGATAGACGAAAGTATCCATCATGTACTTGGGCAATCATGCGTTTCCGTAAAAAATATTATGTAAATAACTTATGTAAACACGAAAATCAAACATCACATTACGTGGCTATCATGAAATATCCTGAATCAAATCATTAAATTTCAATACCGTACCGTCTGTTTCCTACGCAAATAGCATGCTATGATCGCATGATGGAACTGAAACTTACCAATTTACTTATTTTATCCAATCGGAAAAATGGGTGCTCGTAGAAACATAAGTGGTAGACCTATGTATCGCGGTCGGCAAATAGCTAATACCTACGACGCAGAAATCTGCGATTTCGATTTCCGCTTTTAAAGAATTACCTATATTTGTACAGATATGATTTGTTATGGTCTGGTTGTTTCTATAGGTATGTATAATAAGTCTGTAGGTGTTAACAAAAGGTGGTCTGGTCACCATAACACAAGCCTATAGTTACTTAGCTTGGAGACAAAGTCCTTTTTATAAAATAGTAAATCTTTCAAAAGACACAATGCTATGTAAATTACTTTTGAATAAATTTCTAACACTTTATTTACTTGTTTTATCTGAGTTCATCCTAAAAGTTCTTAATTCTTAATGGTATAGAATTTGTCATGTTCTGCGACGAGACGCCTCCGACGCGGGCTGCGAGCATATTGAATGTATGAATATTATAGGCGTGGCAGCGAAAAGGAATAGAATTTCAATTAAACGTATTTCAAATGTGGACTTATTTTCAACGTTCGTAAGTTTTTTTGCAGCAATTGAAATGATTTATGTTTTATCTTTAGGATGAATAGGTTTTCTTAAAATGCTCTCATTCATTTGAATTCGAGTAGCTATTATGATTTGTGTATGACAGAAAAGCAATGCTCTCTTATAATTTACATCCTTCATCTAGTCTTCTCTTCATATAGGAAAATAGGGAATATCAAAGCTTTGATAAAAAAAAAATATTGCAGGACATTCCACACATCGCCATATAGCCCCAAGCTAAGTAACTAGACTTGTGTTTTAGGTGCTAGACAACGGATATACTACTTAAATACAAATATATAATACTTATAATACATAGAAACAACCAATATCTAAGCATAAATACTTGTCTGAGGCGGGAATCGAACCCGCAACCAACCGAACCTGCCGTGTTTGGCAGTCCGGCATGGTGACCATCGTGCCAACTGGGTCATCAAGTGTATTTTGGTGTTCGAACTTTCGAACCATACATAAAAATAGCTCTATACAAGTACCCATTCAATCGGCACGTTTGCAATTGAAATGTGTTTTTCCGAGAAGCCTCGTGTCACGTTCGGGGCCGGTGGTCAAGTTCTGAAGCCTTATTTGACCCCCTTTGGGAATGAATTTTGTATCAGTTTAAAAACTTGTTCGTAATTGAGAATTTTTCCTTTGACTGAGTTTTTTATTGTTGTTATTTGTATGGGCAAAGTATACGAATACGGTTTCTGTTTTTCATCGACTTTGGGGAAAAATTAAAAAGTTGACAATGTAAAGTTAAAGTTAAAACACAAAAAGTTTTTCAAAACAAGAAGTAAGTTATCAATAAGGCGCAATTATAAAAAAATTGAGTTTTTCCAAGGTTTTACGTATTCAGCATGAACCCTTCAAAGTACGCAGCTGAACAATAAACACGGGAACTCATAAAGACAAAAACAAATTAACATACAGTGGCAACCCTACCAAGGCTGGTATTCTTTTAGACATTTCACTCTGTTTTTCACAATTTCCAAAGTAGTAAAACAAAGTGGTAAGTTTACGGCAACGTGAACGTAGGACGACGAAAAAAGAAAAAAAATGTATCCTATCTGTTGTCTGGTTACCATAACACAAGCCTGCTGCTTGTAAAAACACAAGCCTGCTGCTGCTTGTCAAGCCCTAAGTTAAGTAACATGCAAGTTGCTTAACTTAGGGCTAGATGGCGTGTGTTTGTCCTACAATATACATAATATTTATTTAGATGTTTAAAATTAATGTAACTTCAACTATAATAGCAACTTTTGACGACCCACAATTATAGTCACCATTCCGGACTGCCAAACACAGGGTTCCGGGTTAGATTCCCGCCACAGACATGTATGTATGCTTAGATATTTGTCTGTGGTCTGGTTGTTGCTATGTATTTTAAGTATATATTTACATAAGTCAGCACCTATAACACAAGTCTAGTTACTTAGCTTGGGGCTAGATGGCGGTGTGTGGAATGTCCTGTAATATTTATTTTATTTTGGTATTAGGACATTTTGGTACCAGAAATTTGTATATTTTAACACTGAAACTTTGAAACCTATTGACATCTTTACTTTGAACATTACGAAATTAGACCGGGTTCATTTCGTAACCGTTTCTAAAGATAATGAATGAGATCCCCATGTAAGGTTCATGTAGGAAACTCGGAACACAGTTTATATTATTAATAATTAATTATTACTTCTGGGCCTTTGTGAAATGTAAATAATGTGTCGCCCTGCCTCGGTAGAAGGAAGGTAGAAAAATACCTTTGTAAGGAAGGTTGGTGACATAAAATATATAGATATATGTAGTAGTCGGAGATCCCTTTAAGGACGACCTTCATCGATCTATTTAATGGATGAAAAGTATTTTGTATATAAAATGAAATACTTAGGTCAATAAATATATTGCAAACGGGTTGCCCAAAAAATTTCAGTCCAGAATATGATTAACTAGCGACCCGCCCCGGCTTCGCACGGCTATATTATGCATGTACTATACATATAAACCTTCCTCTTGAATCACTCTATCTATTAAAAAAACCCCATCAAAATCCGTTGCGTAGTTTTAAAGATTTAAGCAGTCAAAGGGAAATAGGGACAGAAAAAGCGACTTTGTTTTATACTATGTAGTGATAGTGATAGTGATTACCAATTTAATTATTTGTTTTGTTTTTTAACCCTTTTACTGGCTTGTTAAGGAGACAAATCAATACCAATAGAAAGTATTAAGCCTTTAGAATATGCAAACGTTAGGTTGCCTATTTTTTCCGGTCACAACTCGTGGGTAGGCAGGTAAATCGATACTAGACATTTGCACTGGTCTGGTTAATGAATTAAAGTTAATTAAAAATAAAGATTATGTATTTCATTGGTACGGAATTTGTCTATTGATCAAACCAGTGAAAAGTCTAAACACAAAAAAAAACATTAATCATTCTGGACTGAATTTTTTTAGGCAACCCATTTGCAATATATTTATTGGCCTATTTTATTTGATATAAAATACTTTTCGTCCATTAAACAGACCGATGAAGGTTGTCATTTAAGGGATCTCCGACTAATACACGTAGGCTCTACGTACTTGTGTTAGGTAGACACGGACGACGCACTGTGAATCTCTAATTTAATGGAATTTGGGTTTATTTTTAATTATATTCCTGCTTGAAAGCGGTAATGACTTGACAGAGGTACCAACATTAATATTTAAGGGTTTAAATACGTCTGTATATTTCTATACTAAATTGTAAAGAGATTAAGTTTGAATGTTACCTTATAAGATATAGTAAGTAGCTTCGAAACTGCTGGACCGATTTTGATCTTAATTCTTTTTGACCTAATAACGTCTATAAAATTAAAGAACATCGGCAGATTCGGCAGCCCTCACAAAAATGTGTGACGTCATGCGACGTGCCTCGTGTTTCTTTTATTTTATTCAATAATAATATCGCTCATCTGGGCTTGTATTATGGTGACGAGTGACGATTAGAAGACTTATAAAAAAAAGAAAAAAAATAGAAAGAAAAAAAAAGGAAAAAATATATTACATAAAGAAAAATAAAAAAATGACAATTTTTCATCGTTTCCTTATGACGTTATCAACCTTTTTTTTTTAATATATAATGCAGGACAACGCCATCTGCTCTCAATCTAAGCAACTAGGTACGCCTGTGTTATGGTGACCAGATAATAAGTAGTAGGTACTATTCGTAAATACATACAAAGAGAAACGCAAAAAATACCTATTTGTTTACAGAAAGTAATATCTATACCTACACAAAAACTTGTATAAGGTGGGAATCGAACACGCAACTTTTTGCGTCGTAGGCTGGTCTTCATCTTCATAGCAATAGGTACATAGCTACATAATCTAATATTTTTAACTACCTACTAAAAACATTTTATCGAAGATAGGTAGATAAACTAATTCATTATATTAATTTTCTTTTTAATTTTTAAATTACATAAAAAATAAAACTTAAGTGTAAGTGTTACAAACGGCGGCCTTATCGCTTAAAGCGATCTCTTCCAGGCAACCTACGAACAGACAAATAAACTGAAAAATTTCCCCTTTGCAGTTGGATAAAGTTCAAAACTTTCCCTAAGTTTATTTAATAAATCACTGTAGTTTTTCTCGAATAAACGTTTTGCCTCGTAGAACATTGAAACGATCAATTTATTCAAGAACTTAACTTGCAAATATTAAAACTCCATTACAAAACAGTTTCAAGTTTCAGCGAAAACACAAACAGTTGGTCTATTGAATTAAACTTTCAGACTTGTCATGAAAATGGGTCAACGATCAATTTCCGCGATCGCTCTATACCGACGCGAAGTCGGTGGGAAAATGTAAAATTGTTAGGGAAAATTATTATGGTAGGTATGGTAAATAATTATATAATTATTATAAAATTATATAATAATATAAATAATTTATAATAATATAAATCCGTCCTGTATCACGGGGTTATGGAGCCCCGGACCTTTGGAAGGCGTGCGTGGAGCCGAAGCCAACACGTAGAGGCCCTTTACAATAACAAGTATAATAGCAAACAATGGGGTGGATTCTAAGCCGGCGATTATCCCTGTCTACACTATAAAGTGCAACCAAGGACAACCTCCGGTTTGGATAAAAATTGATAATCTACAGGACAAAACTACTTGAGCTATTGTGATGGGATGGTAGTGGACTAGATAAAAATCGGGTAGAGATGGGATCGGGTAGAGTCGGAATGTAGCCCTTCTTTTATTATTATAATAAAGATGTTTTTTTTTTGGTTTATATATAACGAATAGGCTCCAAAACTTCTGGACTGATTTTGATTAAACTTGGTATGAGGATACATTGATTAATTAGAAGTAACATAAGCTACTTTTTATCCCTTTATTCCCATGGGATCGAGAGTTACGAGTTTAAGAAGTTTACTTTTAAGTTTATCTGCAATTTTATTCGCGTTGGGACCAAAATCACAGATGTTGGCGTGATAATTATGGGCTAGTGTAGTAGTCCCTAGCAGCGTTTCCCCCTTGTGGGGAAGAATGGTTTTTTTCCACTTATCTCTACTGGGAGAGATACTTGGAAATTGACTTCCGGTTATCCCTACCAAGTGGTTTTTGTTGACAAGTACAATTCAGTTTACAAGTAGTTTGGAATAAAAGCGACCTTCTGATAATCCAGGGGGTAGAATAAAAAATACTTAAACATTCTCGTGCCAAATTGTTTTTTATTGCTTAGTTAGCCCCTGAAAGTTATTTTGATAATTTCCCTTGGGCTGTTTTGGATCTCTACCTGGCGTTTTATAAAATTAAAGATTTACTAAATTTCCTTTATTTATACCTATCTAGCACCCTTCAGTTTCACCCGATCCCGTGGGTAAACCGGGATAAAGAATAGCTTATTTTACTCCCCACGTTTCCTTAGAACAAGTTTCATCAAAATCTGACTAGTAGTGTTAGAGCCTTTTCATTACAAACAAAAATAATTTAAAATACATAATTATCCGAATTTTGATAAAACTTTTGTATGAGGATACATTGATTCATTGAGAGTGACATAAGTTTTTTTGGTATCCCGAAAATCCCACGGTATTCCTAGGGTTGCGGGTTCAATTCCCGCCTTAGTCATGTATTTATGCTTAGATATGTGTCTGTGGTCTGGTTGTTTCTTTGTATTATAAGTATATATTTACAAAATAAAAGTATAATATATGTATAAGTAAGTAGTATATCCGTTGTCTAGCACCCATAACACAAGTCAATTTACTTAGCTTGGGACTAGTTGGCGATGTGTGGAATGTCCTGCAATATTTATTTATTTTATTTTAAACTAGCGACCCGCCCCGGCTTCGCACGGCTATATTATGCATGTGTTATACATATAAACCTTCCTCTTGAATCACTCTATCTATTAAAAAAAACCGCTTCAAAATCCGTTGCGTAGTTTTAAAGATTTAAGCGACTTTGTTTTATACAATGTAGTAATGATAAATCAGCAGTTACGCGGGATAAATTACTCATTAGATGTATACATTTCTTCTTCAAAACCTCAATTTAAGATTTTCATTAATAATTGATAGATCTGAAAAGTAAAGCTTTTCACTTTTAAACAAAGGACCTAGTAGCAGCGATAACAATAAAGTCAATGATTGAAAGACAAACTGAACCATTTCCAGAAACCGAAGAATTTACTTAAATAAAACTGAATAATTTGTGATTGAGTGGGGATTTCGTTTGTTTAAATTTGTAATGATTTGTGGAAACCGACTTACTTATTAAGGGAAGCTTTTAAGAAGCTTTTAAGAAATCAGATTCGCGCTATCTTAAAATGTATAGGCAAAACAACGTTTGCTATTTACAATAAAAAATAGATGTTGTTCGATTCTCAGACCTAACGAATATACACAAAAAATTTCATACAAAACGGTTCAGCCATTTAGATGGATATTGGTAACTAACACCGCGAGAATTTTATGTATACCCTCTATACATATACATAGATATTATATACAGAGAGAGAGAGAGAGAGATTTAATAATAATATCTCGCATCTGGGCTCATGTTATGGTGATGAGTGACTAATAGAAGGCTTAAGCTAAGGATACACGACGGCACTTGACACAAGACACTTGATGTATACATCGAGTGTCTACGTGTGTCCACCGCCGCGACATCAAAAATTGCTACAGTGTGGACGCTATCGACACTAGTGTCGACATTTGTGTCGAGTGTCAGTGTCGTCGTGTATCCTTAGCATTAGATAAAGGAAAAAATATATAATTACTTTATGGAAAAAAAACATGGGAAAAAAAAGGAAAAACTAAAAAACGATGATCTTATGATCATGTAAAATTATCGTCCGTAAACAGACTTTACAGACAACCATTTTTTTTTATAAAATAATCAATTAATATGATCATTGTTGGCAACCGTGTGTTGAGGAAGCGAGACCTTTTCGCGCGATGATCACTCCATTCCCGTACTAAATGGGATAATTCTGTTCCGCTGGGGTCTGGGGTCCGACCCCACGTATTGGCAGCTCAATAAAATTTATTAACTTTATAGAAAACTAAATATTTATGACTTTGGGGCCATGTGGATTAGTCACGTTGGGTGATAAAGAAAAATTATAGTATATTAGTTGGAATTTAACGATGAATTGCTTTTTATGAGTGATTTTAATCTTAAAATATTTTCTTATAAGCCGTAAATTAGATTTTCATTACCGACCTTATTTAATACAAACAGCGTCCCATGACTTTACACGTAATTCCCGAAAAAGTAGCCTATGTGTTATTGCAGTACCTACTGCTAAAGTTCATTGAAATTGAAGTTCACTGCCAAGTACATTGAAATTGGTTGAGGATTTCTTTCGTAAAAAGTTGACAAACTAACAGAAACTGTCGTATTTATAATATTAGATATCTAATATAGATCCATAAAAAGTCAGTGAAACCACAAGAAAATTCTAAGCAACCCAAATAGATAATATACAGAATTGTGCGGTTTGTAATTTCCCTTTTCAATGATGGCTATAAACGTTCTTGGTTTAGCTTCAAGTTTATTCGATTATTATGAGTTTTCTATTTCTAATGCATAAACCGCTGCAGACAAAATATGAGCCAGTAGGTTTTCACTTCGAAGAGCGCTGTGACTGTGGAGCCTCTACACAATCGATGGATCACCTCCTCCAATGTGCACTGTGCCATAACACTTGCACTTTGGACGACTTAAATGAGGCCAATAATGCTGCTGTAGCTCTGGTGCCCTATTGAACAGACATAATTTAATGGCTAAAAAGAAGAATCTTGATCTTTCATTTTGCAAAGCAAAGCGAAGTTCATGCATCCACCTTTCTCGTACGCACTGCTAAGAAATGGAACTCTCTACCCGCGTCGCTGTTCACACAAAACTACAACCTTCGAGTCTTCAAGTCTTGAGTGAATAGGTACCTTCTAGGCGAGCATGTTACATCTTCGACCTCATCTTCGCGACACCATCAGGTGAGATATGAGATGAGGTCAAATGCAAGCATATTTTGTTAAAATAAGATGTATATAAAACAAATGTTCCTTTTGGTTTTCATCATACAAATAAAAGTCCTTAGAATAAATCTTTACAAAAATTCAAACCGCTTGTATTTTAATATGCGTATTTATTTTATTCGCCAACTTCAAGTCAGGGAACGATAGAAGTTTACGAGGCCAAGATTGAAGATTGCGTTGCTGAACCAGCGGAGTAAGTAGTATTTATTAAACTTCTCTTGACAATAAATGGTAAAAAAACTAAAACCCGACTACGTAAAAAAAATGTAGTTAAAACAACAAACTAGGTACCTACATAAAATCGCACTCTAAAAAGTATGAAACAAGAAAAATACAGATCGGATGCCACCTTGCAATGCAACAGTACTAAGGGATTCTTATAGGGCAAGGTGGCATCCGACGACGCGACGGCTATCCACTGAACGACACGAGACACGACACTTTGAGATTGCCTACAGAATTAGCTCTCTGTATTTTTCTTGTTTCATACTTTTTAGAGTGCTAATTGAGCCCTTTCATTTGATACCCCACACGATACATTTTAATTATTTTTATTTTTTAACTCATGACTCTATGTCCTCTAGAGGGCGCCACGTTCAATTTATTGTGACGTTATATAGCCTATAACCAGCGGACCATTGAGACGCTTCTAACGATACCTCATTTGTTGAATTATAGTAAGAAGTTTTGAAGTTAGGTGGGAACAGATGAACATACATACATACAGGTCAAATACATAACCCCTTTTGGCTTCGCCGTAGTCGGGTAAATAGAGGTCAACTAAAAAACAGCAATAACATTGAGTATATTTCCAGGACATCCGACAGAAACTGTGCTAGTAACTTCAGTGCAGTCGGCATGGAACGGAGGATGGGAAGGACAACTCCGATAGCGGCCACCGGAATTCCGGATCGGGATCCATTGTTGTATGGTCTATGTTAGAAGATTTAACACCTTGACAAATACATTGTTAGATAATTAAATTATTAAACGAACTTACCTTAAGTAAAGTTCCATCGTAAACTTCCCTCCAAATTCTTGATTTTTCGTAATAGGTATCACTAACACTAACATCACTAGATTTTCATTTAGGCATAACTATATCAGTATTTTAAATAATATACGAGAAAGTGCGAAAGAATCGTGTACACAGATCGCGCAATAAAACGTGAATGAAGATGGCAGCTAGTGTTGCCAGGCAAGATAAACAAAGTATTCAATGTCAAATTATAAACTACCCTTCAATTTCTTTTAATTTTTTCAATTTTATATCACTTAAAAATTACCTAAAAGTTTTATTAAGTTTTTATACTTTTTTTTAATAATTATCTATGTTAGCCTAAAATAGCAACTACCATTATGTTGCAATTTAAGCTTCGAGAATTTTGGAGTAAAAACAGGCATGCTTTGAAACGAAAATTCCTTCAAAAATGTCATTGCTCTAAAAAGCTTATAACTTATGGCTATGAGAGGTAGTGCATAATAGTTTAAAATGAGGTAGGTAAGTTGCGGAAAACTATTACAAATTCTGTGTTAGTTTGAATTAAGCTTGTTAAATAGATTGCATGACCTAGTATCACATTTCAATTTTAAGGGAAGGGAAGGATAAACAGGGTTACAGTTTCTTAAAGGTAAGTAAGCAATCTTCACGGCTAAAAGTTTAGCTAAGTACATAATTGAAAACATGCGAAGCCTCGGCCACCATTTTCCCGGTGGAAGGCTTTGGCCGATGTTTGGCTGCCGTCTTCATTCTTCAAGTCACAAACAAGTAGGGAATCGTGCTACATCTTAGACCGAATCGTCGCCAAACGAAATAGTGGTCAAACGCTAACTAGTCTATTATTATTAAAAAAACATATTTAATATAATTCAATAAAATATATTTTTCTTTTTTAAATTAATTCTAAAGATTACAAAAATAACTGTTCTTAGTTCGTAAGTAATTAAAATGAATAATATGTATGTTGTTTATTCATACATTTTCTACATTCATACAATACATATCCCAATCTACACTTTTTACATGCGATATTTAAATGAATCAAAAATATAATTTTTAATAATGATTATTTACATTTAATGACATGGTGTGGATTTAATGGAAGACTTAGAATTGACTGACTAAAATAATGATTGGTATGAAATAATATTTTTTTTATTTTTAAAGGTTTTTAATTTAAACCATATTGCAAGAGGATGACAATGAATTTCCAAGATAAAAAGGTTATAAAATGAGATGTGGTAACAAAAATTGTATTTACAAAATATTAAGATCTACTGCCTTACATTATTTAGAGGGTATTGGACATTTTCAGGGGTAAGGAATAAAATAGAATTTAGACATAACATGACATGGCTGGACAATATTGGACATTCTTTATTTAAAAAAATACGAGACAATTTCCTTATTCAATATTTTAAAAATCCATTTAATCCAATCTTGCACATTAAAATGAGTTTAATTAAAATGAACTGCACAAAAATTATATTGCAATATATATTTGATTGCATTTCGTCAAAAAACACACCTACTGCATTTGCACATAAAATTGCAATTATTTGAAAAATATTGATGAGTTTTATTGTTAAATAAAATTATGAAAAAAAAAAATGAATAACATTGCACAAATTAACAAAAATTCATTAAAACTATCTGAGACGATTATAATTTACTTAATTACATTTATCTAAAACTATAATTTAGTTTTTTTTTTTCAGTTATAAGCGTCATTCACACTACTCTGCCGGCGTTAGTGTAGGTATTACAAAAAGCTACCTAGATCGCTAAATTGTTTCGAATCTAAGGCCGTTTGCATAGTTAGCCTACCTAGATTATGCAGACAGATAAATGTAAAAGGCACTTTTACTAATCTGCGAAATTCAGTTGACGCACAACTGGCAAGATTTACAACTAAAATATAATGGCATTTTATATTTTTATATTTCCACAAACAATTCTGTGTCGTTATTAAAGTAACTATGTGCGGTTCTTTACAGATGTTTTGTAAAATGTCAATTTTTTGAAAGCACCAAATATGACTTATAAAAGCCTTTTCTGCTACGCGGCCTTTTTTATAGCAATGACCCTGTTGACCGTGCTTTATCTTGCTTTTGTGAATGACAAAATAACATGTAAAGGTTGAAATAACATGTTTATTTTTGACTTTAAATCGGGATACTTACCACACAGAGCACCACAAATTAAAAACAAAGCTTATGGTTAATATCCCGTTTTAATTATTGACCCTTTTGAAGTAAACTGAAGTAAACGTTAGTTTTATAAGCAAGACAAAGCAATGATTTATCAAGCATCACTTATGAGAGTGGTCGTTGATGGTTAACTGACAGTTTCCTCATTCATTTTAAGATATAAACGAGATAGAAATTAATTTACAACTACTAGAAGCCTATTTACAGTTTTATCATTAACTAAATAAAAATCAAGCAAGGGTCTTGCAACTTTTAAACGATGTTTAGTAGGGAATTTTGATCAGGCACTGCTTATACTAAGCGTGCTAAGTGGGTGAAATATCTACTAGACCAGCCTAAAGCCTATTGTCATTTTCGTCTAATAAGGACTTTTTAGGCTCTTGCTAAATATGGTTTAAAAGTACGCCAACCAAGTTAGCTGTGCAGACGAATCTTTGTAGAATTATTAACAATGCCTTATAATATGTTAATGCATCATCAATGGAACAACTAACTTAGTCAATAAGTTAAAGGCCCTTAGTTTTCAAGACTCTGCTCATTAAACAAGCAATCACTTCTTCGCTTCGTTGACGTGACTGACAGAGTATAGCTGTCTCTTTTCCTCTTACAGAACTTCGTATCATTTGTCTTTTGTTCAGAATGTGGCGTCCCACCCTGAAAGGTCATCCGGTGGTGGTTCGTCCGCGTCTGCAGGATACTGATCAAAGTTATGAGTATCGACTGGAGATTTCACGGTAGGCGTGATAGGTGGTTCCAAGGAACGTGTCGCTAGACCCTCCCAGTTAAAGCCGTCGAACCATCTGGAAAAATATTAAAGTTAAATTATTGCATCCCGATAAATGATGGATTTGCATTTGTTTTCAGGTTTACAGATTGCCTATCCACAGCAGCAGAGCGGTTTCCACTAAAAGAATTGCATAAAAACTCCGCACGCAGTTTTTGCGGAGCGTTTTTGCTGGAAACGTTGCTTCGCTGCCTCGCCATGCTGCTGTGGACAAGCCTTAGGCTGATCGCATAAGAAGTTAATTTAAATTTTCAGGTCACACATTAATGGACTTAGTAAATTAATACTGATTAACATCAAGTGAGCCATTTTCAAGTAATTCCTTTTTGTACGAGGAATGAAATCCTTTTCAAACTGATAAAAAAAATTTACACACTGGAACAAAAATCTATGAATTGTTTTTACGCCACATTCTTTGCTGTTTCTAGACTCAACAGTTGGCGCTTCGTACTTTTTTAAATCATTAAATATTAAAAATTCTAACAGAAAACTCACTTGTGCTTCTGTATCTCAGTGATGCCACCTCTCTGGTAGCCGAGCCGCTCAGCAGGATTGTCCCTACACAGCTTCTTGATGAGATTAGCTGCGTTACGAGTGATGCAGCGAGGAAACTCAACCGCGTCGATACCCTTCAGTATCTTGTTGTAAGTCTTCATGGGATCGGTGCCGGTGAACGGCGGCGAACCAGTTAGGAGCTCGAACATGAGAACACCTGAGATGATATTTATAGTTTTATAAGGGAAACTGCGATTAGGGCTACTGGGATCCTCGCAATCTAATTATTTGGCCTATTCAGAAACCGAACAACTATGAAACGCACCGCACAACGCAAAATCTCAAGCACAAAACTGTGCAGGCATGAATGTTGCTATCAATTACGATAGCCAGTTCCATGCGGGTACAATGCCTATGCCGATTTATGAGTTGACCTTACTTTAACAGGCTACTGGCGCTAGTATTCAACTAATGGTGTAGCTCTTTACGTCCTGCTCTTGCTTATGGTTTGAAGCTGGCTAATATTATTATAATAGCCATTGTAAACGATCTTGATGCGGGTACAATGACTGTGATTTATTTCTTGGCCTTAATACTTCTGACAAGTTATTACTATAAGTTTTCAACTAATAGGCTCTCCTTATACTCTTCTCATGTTTATGGCTTGTATCTTGATAATATCAATATTTCTTCTCTAACGAGAAGGCAGCTTAGTCTAATCTTTATTTAAGGCTCCTAATTTTATTGTGTTTTTGTTGTTATTTCATATTTACGTATTTGTTTATCAATTTGAGTTTTGTATCTATATTTATATTGTATTTACCTATGTTTTTATTCTTGCTGGATTATGATTTGTGTTTTTGCTTGCTTGTTTTGTATCTATACCTATTCTATTTTCTACTCATGAAAACCTATAATTGGCTTTCTGTTTCTTGTTTCGTTTCTTATTATTTTTGTAAACTTGTTGGTTTTCGAAATAAATAAAGTAAATAAATAATAAATATTGCAGGACATTCCACACATCGCTATCTAGCGCCAAGTTAAGTAACTAGACTTGTGTTATGGGTGCTAGACAACGGATATATTACTTATTATACTTTTATTTTGTAAATATATTATACATATAATACATAGAAACAACCAGACCACAGACAAATATCTAAGCACAAATACATGTCTGAGGCGGGAATCGAACCCGCACACAGGGTTGCGGGTTCGATTTGGCAGTCCGGCATTGTGACCATTGTGCCAACTGGGTCGTCAATTTGGTAAAATAATATTATTGGTACCGTACCTAAGGACCAATAGTCCGCGCTAATATCATGCCCTCTATTCATGATGACTTCGGGTGCAACGTACTCCGGCGTACCACAGAAGGTCCAAGTTTTTCGACTCGCCTGCAGCTTCTTTGAGAAACCAAAGTCCACTAGTTTCACGTAACCTTTCGAGTCTAACAGTAAGTTCTCTGGTTTGAGATCCCTGGAAAATTAAAGAAAAAGACTTTAGAAATCTTAATCAAAGAAAAATCATTCCCAGAGCGTTTTTTATTTTGGTATTTCGTCTTTATACCCATTTTCTGGATCCCTCTTAAATGAGAATCATATCTTGGAATGTGTTGAAATATTTGAATAATAAATGGTCTTACCTGTAAATAATATTTCTAGAATGAAGGTAATGGAAAGCTTCTACCACACAAGCTGTGTAGAACCTCGTAGTTGCATCATCGAATTGTCCTGCAAATAAATGAAATAAAGGTTACGTATATCTCAATGAAAAAGAATTAAAAGATGCACAAACATTTTTTCCTCTTCCATTTATTTACTCTTTATCTATAATTCAATTTTAATTAATTAGGTAATCTTGACGGTATTTCTGAATGTTTGAACTTTTTTGCTAGTGTTTTATATTGATGAATTTTAGATACAGTTTGCATCTAAACCACAATTTAGGTGACATTTATAACTATGAATAATTTGATTAACCAAATTTTCCAAGTTAGCTTGGAAAAAACATTATAAATATGTATAACGTTGTTTCCACTTCATAACGTGTCGAAGATTATGTGGTTTTAAAAGTTTAAAATAACTACTTACCTCTATCTCTTAAAATAGTCCATAACTCTCCACCTAGACAAGTTTCCATCAACATGTACAAATACTTCCGATCTTTAAACGTCTTGTACAATTTCACTATGAATTCGCAGTTCATCTCCGACATTATTTCTTTCTCGGACATGATGTGCTGCTGCTGCCTTGTCTCAACGATCTGGGCTTTCTTCATTTGTTTGAGGGCAAAGGATCTGGATGGGTCCCCTTGGATCTGGACCAGTTCCACGCGACCGAAGCCTCCGATACCCAGAGTTGCTATGATGCGGAGATCTGAGAGGCGTAAGTTTGCGAATTCTTCGTTGAGTCTGGAAATTTATTTTTTTCATATTAACATGGCACTTAAAATTTATGCTGCAAAGAGAATAGGTAGGCATCGACCGAATACTTTCATTATTTCTCAAACATTCTCAATTAATATTAAAGAAAAGTTAAATTGATTGAAAACGAATCCCACATCTGTTGTATTAAACAGTTGAAGTGAGTTATTAACTTTCAACTGCAACACAAACGATTAAACATTAGATTCAAAAGACTACAATTATTAGTTGTCCCCACGTTTTTATGTGATATAAAGACAAAGACACTGATCGAGTGGAATAGATCAAAGTGACAAAACAATTATAGATCGAATGTGAAATGCTGACGTTAAATAAGTTATTGATGATAGAGAAATTTACTGAGGTGTAGCAAATTAGGAGAAATTAACAGAATTAATACAATAACAAATACTGATTTTAATATTTTAAATTGGCTAAGAATAGTTAAGTTAAGGCTAAGTTATAATGTAATGTACTAAATTAAATGTTTAAAGTAAGTTAATTTTGTAATTTTTGTGCTTCTCTATCGCATTGCGTATTAGGTACCTGTAATGATAGTTATAAGTTGGAAATAAATAAATCTTAACACTATTGAAATGGACACTCATCCCACCGTTTGGGGCGCGCTACTTGTCATTTTGTCTACAGCCTAGAGCCGTAAGCTGATTATTGATTAGCCATACTCACCAAACTAATGTAGCATCCAAATTGTACGCATAAACAGAAACATAAAAGTTGTAGTAGTAAGTAGTACTTAGACAGACATCAAGATAAGAAGTGGATTCATATTTTTTCGCGTAACAGCCATTGTTTTACTGACCAAAAGATGACTTTTCTCAACAATGGACTTATCTACCATTGTTTTTTCAAGTACTGGGTTTTATAAAAAGTTCGAAATACTAGCGGAACTAAATGAGACATTTACGTTTTTATTATTATTCATGCATGATGTCTTAATTTGGTTTTCTTAGCGCATAAAAAATCTTTTTGATAAGAGAAAAATAAAGAAAAAATATTGAAAATTAACGTAAAAATTTAACGAATAATAACTTTAAAAACTATTTCAAGAGATTCACAGGGTGACTAATTGTTGATACTATATTATTTGTTGAGAGAATACTGAGTCATCGGCTACCGTCAGTCGTCACCCTTGAAAATATAAATGGACTGTGATCTTTATGAATGGTACTTCAATTTGCATACTCTGTCTCATTGGTTATGTCAAATACTGGAATTTTACTCATACAAAGGTGACCTTAGGTCGTCTGATAGTTAATGGTTATTAAGAAGCGGTTAAATCATTGGTATTACTTGTTTATCGCAATTGTCTATTAGGAGCTTTCGACTATTTATATGTGAAAACATGAATATGAACTCGTTGACGTCAAAGGAAAAACGATATGAATTTTGAATGTTTTTTTTTTTAAATCTCATTTTCCAATAATTTGGCAGTTTAGCAATGTAGCCTTTCCACAGACGATGTAACTGGTTCTTAGTCACTTTTTAGGGTTCCTTAAAACAATTAATAATACTTCACTGTCTGGCTGTATCTCATGAACCGTGATAGTTAGAGAGTTTAAATTTTCACAGATTATGTAGGTAGTTTTCTAAGCAGAATATTCATAACTAAATAAAAATTACATAAAGAAATAGGAGAATTCCTATTTTTAAATAGGAGAATTCCTATTTCTTGGCTACTTTTTACCTTACTGTGCTTGCTTATTCTGACATATTTTTAATAAATTTAAATTTTACTTACTTCTGTCTGCTATCGCCTTCATCCTTATACTTGGTGCGGATCTCGTCAAGTGTTGATATGAGCTGGTTGAATGTTTCTCTGTCAATCACTAGACAAGTGGTGCCATCTGGAGAGTCACAAATGATGTTTGCTGTTCGAAGATCGTCACTGGAATTGAGAATATTGTATACGTTACTTACACCATTAATCAAACTGTCCATAGTTTTTTTAATGACGATTTATTTTCTTTCTAATTTAAAATGTATTGAATTTTTCATAACTAAGCTTTTGCCTGCAGTTTCGCTTGCCATTTCACCCTTTTAGGGGTGGAACTTAAAAAACCCCTTTCAGTGTACCTACACCTAACCTTTACAAAATTCATATGCCTAAGAGTTGTGCATTGACAGTCAGTAAGTCAGAACTTTAAATTTTTATATTTATAAAAACAAAACAAAATCCCAATGATATCTCACAAGTATCAAAATAAAAATCTAACGTTCAGACTTGATTTGCGTTACAAAAAAAATATCTTAAGAATAAAAACACATTTCCAGACTCAGCCGTTGAAGCTATGTGTTGTATTTATGAAGGACATGATGATGTCAAACTTTTTATGATAGTAGATAGGTAGTGTTTATTATGTCGCCATTATCTCGATCTGAGCAGGCACTTATTTGGCGGCAGCGTGCACTGTCACATTTTCCACATGCATGACTAATAATTATTAGTTTATAATTTCGAATAATTTATTAAGACGTGTATAATCGTCTTTTACAATGAATATATTATTATTATGTGTGTTAATATATTTATTGTAATGTTTTTCTTTATTCTTACTATTCGTGTGTGTTATTACTGTTGGTGTACCTAATAAATAATATAAAATACAATATGTTTTAACGAGGGTATAGTCATACATGGGAGTTTTTCTAGACATCTAAAGAAATAACTTTTGTTTTACGTCTTTCGGAAATTGGAACTTTTTATTTTAAAAACGTTGAGATTGTTTTACTTGAAAATCAGCTTTCTCTTGGAGTTAAAGGCCTTCGGATTTTATTGGTTTATCTAGTTTAGACTACTATAAAACAACAGCTGATTTTCTATTACTTAAACATAACCTGAAAATTTTCAAGAAAAATCAATTCGAATTTCCAAAATCGTAGAACTAAAGTTGTTCCCTTACGTCTTGAATCACGTAGAACAGCCCTTTCGTATGGCTATTCTTCGTAAATTTTATAATATACATTTTTAATACATACTTGTAATGTACAGTTTTTTCATGTTTCTGCTAAATAAAGATCTATCTTTGAACGTTACACAAAAAACTTCATATTAAAAGCTGAGGTCACTTACCCTTGCAACGCCTTTTCTCCGAAGAAATCACCTTTTGTCAGTGTTCTAATGAATTTCTCATCGTTACTGTTGGGCGGCTTTTGTGTTACTTTAACCTGTAACCAATTATTATAAAGCGTTAATAAACAGTATAAAAATTGAAAATTTTAAATACGCTATTATTTCTTAGGTTGGTCTATGGCTTTAGTACCGTTCCGGTAATAAATCTTATCGACTTAGCACGTGCAAAAAAACATAGTTTTTTTATATACTGTAAATATTATCAGCCGTGATGTAAAATATTGACAGAGTACGTCACGAAAATCTGATACAGTGGATGTTAACCCAGGCCATAATTTGATGTAAAATAAATAGAAAGATAACTTCTTTATTGGAAACACCATTTTTAATTTACCTACATTAAATCTATTTAATATAAAATTCTCGTGTCGCGGTGCTAGTTACCAAATTACACCTAAACGAGTTAGGTCTGAGAATCGAACATCTATTTCTATTTTTTTTTGTATATGGCAAAACTACGTTTGTCGAGACAGTATTAATATAAAAACAAGACTTAAGTCTAAGTCTCTTAAAGGACGGTCTTATCGCTCAAAGCGATTACTTCCAGCCAAAATATAACTTGATACAGATATAAAATGAGGCTGGTGTTTGTTTTAATAACAATATTTTTATTTATTCAGTGACAGAGGCTCATATTGTTGGTAAACCCAATTACTTAATCTCAGGTCATTATTGGGACCAATCACCCACGGGAAGTAATTTAATATTGCAATCATTAGCCTAAATTATGGGACCAGTACATGACCACTATCAAAATTGAAAGAGGCAACTGGTCCTGAGCCCTGTAAACTACGTTTTGTGAAGGGATAGAAAAATATAGAGACTTTTCACTTCTTAGTGTTAAAAATTTAGATATTTGAAAAAACTTCTAAAAACTTTGAAAAAATAGACCAACTACTGCAGTGGACAAGGTAGGTAAAGAAGGCAGCAGAGATTTAGAAGAGATATTTAAATTTACAAAGACGTCTTAAAATGTTAAACACATGAGAGCAACTACTGCATTGGACCAATTCCGGCCACCAATTGTAAACAGCTACTGGATAATTTTCTCTTTACTTAAGACCGGATGTTACTAGTAAAACTGGCGCATCCAGTCATTAACATCATAAAATGTGAAACGTTTGGACGAAAGCATCAATTAGGTGTTTGGACGATGGGTGAACACCCGTCAGCGACGCAGAAGGATGATGTTTCAATTTCCGCCATGTAAGGTAAGTACTAACATAAATAAAAATAAATATCCGCCATCTAGTCAATAGAAGAGATTTAAAAAAATATATGTACAGAACTATTAAATGTGCCTAAGATGGGATGCTTTTTGAACTTCTTGCAACAATAAATGTTAAATGTAGAAATAAGTTTTGGCCGTAAAATTAACGTGGGAGAGTAATGAGGGCCACATAAGATTTTATAAGTTGTTTATACTTTTTCTGGTTAATTTTGTTTGTATAACAAAGAATTGCTCATGTGTTAGAAACGAATTCAATTTGTACGGAAAAAATGTATAGTTAAATTACTTATCCTTAGAAAGGTATGAAAACGTGTACAACCCCACAAAATAACCTTTTCAACCTTTTCATCAAGTTGTTACATTTCTAAGTTTTCATCCACTATCTCGAATTCCTTACTAATCACGTAACCTAACCGGCTTTTAAAAGTGGTTTTTCGTACACTTTTTGTCGTTGTCCGATGAGTTTTACAAATACATGTGCTGACCAGTGCAAGACCACATACACATAATTAAATTATATGAAAAAAAAAAACGAAATCGATAGTTAATAAGCAATTTATAAAGCTAACTAGAGTTAAGCAAAATAATGATCTTGTGTTTAATTTTAATCTATGAGCCTTAGGTAATGAAATGAGTTACCTCATTTGGCACATTAGGCATGCAAAGATAGAAATTTAATCGACTCATCCTACGATACTATAGGATCAGTTGACGTTTATATAATATAATCCAATGAGGACCCATTTATAATAATTGCAATAATAACAACTGCAGTGCAGCTACTTTAATAAATAACAGGTTCCGTTAATGTGCCTAAAGCTATTGAAGACCTAATTGATACTTTACCTAGGAATATAGGTCCTATATCTTGTAATAATTGCTATTATGGTTATTGAAATTACATTAAAATTATAAGTATTAAATGTTAAGAATAATTTTCTTTAATCCTTGCTCACAAACTCAGATTGCCGACGTTTCAGAAAAAGAAGCAAAGCTTAAGTGGATTTAGGAAGGTTACCGCAAATTGAATAAAATCAGGACGAAAACAATAACTATATTATGATAAAACGTCAAAGAACAGCACCGCCAAACTACATGATGATGGTTTACGAACTTGACTCCTAAAATCATAATCAAAAACGTGGAAGTGGATTCCATAATACGTGACGTGACATGGCAAACATAGATGATGATGACGAGATGACCTTGACTCCAGTTAATACACTAGCCAGATATCTCTCTGGGCTCAGAGGAGCAGAGGGAGGGATAAAAGAGAGACCTTTGACTAGGACGAAAACAGCTAATTTATAATGAATAAAATAGAAGATTGAAAATCTTGTTAATATTTTAAACAATGCTGGGACTAGTGAATAACGTTTACTGAAACCACAGAATCGCGATCACACTAGGTATACAGGGTGATTTTTTTATGTGGGCCTTCAGGGCTATATCCTAAACTATGATAGATAGCGAAAAATGATGAAAGGAGTTGCGTGACCGATTTTGACAAAAACTAAAACTGCATCATTAGATTTTTGAAAAAGTCATTACCCTAGCCGGGAATCGAACCTGTTGATTTTGCAAAAAAATCATCCTATATTTTTATACCAATCGATAGTGTAGCTGATAGAGATCAATTTCTAGAAACAAACATAGTATGGCAAAACAAAGGAAATGGCTGAATTTTGTAGTTTTCTGTAATTTTCATCTTTCTGTCTCTGGCAAAACAATAGTGTGAGTCATAGACGACAAGTAAAATTATTCTAAATATTATAAAATAAGTTCTAAATGAAGTTCTTTAATAAAATTTGTAAAAACAGTTCATATTTTTAGTGCAGCAGTTTGTTACGTCATTGGCCATACCTCCTTACTGCATTTTTTTCAGGGATGGTTGTATGAAAATTACAAAAGATTACTAAAATGAGCTATTTCCTTTAGTTTGCCAGACTATGTTTGTTTCCAGGAATTGATCTCTATTAGCAACACTATCGATTGGTATAAAAATATAGGATGATTATTATTTTGGAAAATGAACAGGTTCGATTCCCGGCTAGGGTAATGATTTTTTCAAAAATCTAATGATGCAGTTTTATTTTTTGTCAAAATCGGGCACGCAACTCCTTTCAGCATTTATCGCTATCTCTTATGGTTTAGGATATAGCCCTGAAGGCCCACATAAAAAATTCACCCTGTATATTGAAGGCACAATCGAAGTATAATAAGTATTTACATTAGAATACATAACAAAAGGGACAACTACGTATAGTGGTTAATTTAACCTCCATTAAATAAATATTAATATGACTGTAACTCCATATTTAACACTAGCAGCGCTCCGCGGTTTACCCTCGTAACTCCAGATACCGTAAAAATATCGGTATAAAAAGTAGCCTATGTTACTCCCAATGAATCAGTTTAATTTTACACCAAGTTTCATTAAAATCGGTTAAGTAGTTTCGGAGCATATTTGTTACAAATAAACAAAAATCTTTCCTCGGTATAATCTTAGTTTAGAAGTTTAAAACACTAACACATTCTAGAGGTAAAGATGTTGGTAGGATGTGCATTTATAGATAGAAAGATCAACTTATTTAAATTTGAAATTAGTTTCCATTTAAAGTTTGCTCTCATAAACAAACTTTACGATACCATAAAATGTTATTTGTTTAAATAATAAACCACTTTATGTTTACAAAAATAATTCGTTACGAAGTGTGAAGTAACTATAACTTTTCCATTTATTTTTGTTATTGCTTGACTGAACATTGTCTGTTATTTAATTTTGAATATTAGTTTATTTTTACAGCTAAGTTATGTCAGTTACATCGGTGTCAGATTTTATTAGACTCTTACTTACAATGATAAATATTACCGATTCTAATGAATTATTGTGTTCTTCACTGTTCTCCACGAATATTTATTGAAGTATTAACTTATTGCTTTCTTGTCGCGTATCATTTCGAAATAAAACTAGAGCCACATATTAGTGTCAATAGTTGATGGTAGGTACCATGAGACAAAACGATACGAAAGAGAAAATTAAATACATGGCGAAAGATGGAAATTGTTTTATTTCTATATCAGCCGATTCGTTTTACTTTATATTAATGGCATAATTTCTATCTGGTTTTGAAATAGAAAAGAAATGCTTAGAACTTTTATTACTATACGTTATTCAAATTCATTTTCAACGACACTTCACACCTGCGTGCGTGTCGTCCAACAAATATTTGTTAGATAACAACGGAAATATATGAGATAATACACCTCGAAGAAACATCGGACGTGACGGTCAAATTATCCATGTAATTTCTAAATTTTTGTTACGGGTAAATGAATCTACGAATAGTTTGACTTTTTCTTAGAACAATTTTGGACTGATCAACCGTGAAATGTAAGAACTGTTTAAGTTTGTTTTGTGTGAATTCATGTAATCTGTCAGTCTTCGCAATCTGAAATAACTACAAACTAGTAGCAGAAAGTCTAATTGCACAAAAATACTTTATCAAATTTTAGGAACATCCTACCTACTTTGAAAGTTGGGATTATGGGTATATTATGGGTTAGCTAATATTCATAAGTGATGACTATTTTGTGACTAAAGGTATGTATCACTTTACGTAAATAATAATATAGTTACGTAAATCTAATATACTGACTCATCTTTACAAGGAGATTCCCTATTAAAAATATTACGAAATGAAAATAATAATTATAAAAACAAAACGCATTAAAGTGAAAATCTCAACGATTACGTCACATAATAAAATACAAATATAAGTATCCATATTTATAAGATTAACCTACATTAAAAGACCCTGTAATTTGCTGAGATACTCCATCATGGAGTCACACTCAACTAAAACTAGGTAAGTCATTAATATTACTTCACTTGTAACATGTAGTGAAGAAATCATGTAAGTAGGTATATAATGTGATGAAAATTAATTAATCAAGTTTTACGAATGATTGTAATTGTTACAAAATGACAGAACTGTGTGAAGTATTTTAAATTGTTAACGAAAATAATGTTTGTGAATTTAATTTTGTAACGTCAATAGACTTTAATTAAACACTGGTTTAAAATGATAATTAAATGTATGAGCCTGGATAAATAAAGTGTATTCGTCAAAAAATTGTTAATTAAAGAGATTGAAATTGCAATAAAGAAGACGTTAGGGGTTAAATTGCAAAACGAAAAATAAACACGTTTTTTATTAAAATTCTTCAAAAGTAATTGATTGGTGATGTAATAATAAAAACTTGTAGTGGAAGGAAAAGCTTGAAACACTTCGCTTAAATGTAATTGGTGACATAACTTTTAATAGTTGTAGGTATTTATAACTAGGTAAGTAGGTATACATAATTTTAATTTTATTATTATAAATAATAATAAACTTAAAGCCGATTACCTCAGGTAAGACATAATATTCTTATGCAACGATATCAAAAAATCTGAATTAAATTGTAATGTTTTACTTTTTGTAATTATACGTAATGTAGGTATACAAAGTTACTTTGAATCAATTAATTTTTTATTACTTAAAGAAAAACATTATTAGAAATGTTAAGCAGCACACTGTTTAAGTAGTCTCTTTAAGATTTTCTATATCATGAACGTTAATAATTATCATAACTGTTTTTAGATAAATAATTTGTTTTATTTAAGCATGATGCATTTTATTTGAACACTAAAAAATCATGACATTAAAGAACTGGCTTTTGCTCTTCCGCCTTTGACGCTACTAACACCTACACAATATGAAATGTCAAATCGAACATAGAAACAGTAAAATACATATAATTTTAAACAAGTTTTTTAAATATTTTTTTCCACTAATTTGATAAAACATCGAATTGGTAATTAGATTTTGATTACCATATCAAATAGGTCAGGTCTTTGAAAATAATAATAGTGATAATAATTACGCCATGAAAATAATTCATATTTGGTACGATTGGATAACAAGAAATAATTTCATTGAAACTGTATTTAGACTATTGGCTGCAGAAACTCAAAGTTAAATGCCAAGGTGAACGAGCAGCTAACAAAAACATTCAACAATTAGGTTCAAGTGATATAGATGGAACTTCGCAATTCGTTTCATCAATGCTATAATAAACCAGAGAGATATTTTTTTTGAATATTAAGCAATTTTTAATATAAAAACTTTGTCATTGTCTTTGTTTTGTGCGTAGCGTGACACCTATGCGTGGACACTAAGCTTTGCTGCTGCTGTTATGCTGTCTATTTCTGGTTTTATACAAGAACATAAACGTGTGAAATTATAGTAAATATGGTATATGTCTTTGGATTAGGTATAGCAGTGATTTCTCAAAATCAAATTTATTCTAAAGAAAAAGTTTAAATGCCGTTTCTATTTCAGTGTAATTTTAAATCTTTTTGGCAGTCAAGACAAAAATACCTATACAACTTAGGGTTATAGAAGTATATAGATAGGTAGGTAGGTATTACAATCGTTTAATCAACCAAAACTAAGTTCCGTGGGACAATAGGTTTGATCATAATTGCTATTCGAATTTCATATTGTGATTCGTTTGATTACAGATAAACGAATTACGATTCGACAGCGATGTTTACAAAACATTGGAGCGTGCTAAAGCGAACAAAGGTGTTAAACCACAACGCCCGAAGCGATTCTCGAAAGTTGCTCTCAGGAATGAAAGTGAAATGAAAAATAGTAAGCATCGGAGAAGAGACGAAAAAATGACACATAATAAACTTTATGCAGTTGTTACAAGTGTTAGACGTGCTACACATGTTATTAACCTTAAATGTGTAAATATAGAACCGAAATCATCGAAATAAACAGGATGACTTGTAGAAGCTTGTAAGGTACTCATTCTTAATGAACCCATAAATGTTTTAACGATAAAATAGACGATAACATCAAACAAACTTCAAATTGGAAAGTCGTTAGCGAGTAAAATGTGGATGGTGATTATGATAAAATAGATTTTGATGGTAAAGTGACAATTCTAATACAATCTTATATATAGATTATTTACTTAAATATATATTTTTAGTATTAGGAAAACGTCTTAATATAAAAAGATTCACGTTTGAGATGATTAAAATTTAATTATGGCTTTTTCACACTTTACGATAAGACAGCTCGAAAAGTGTGGATGAAAATTTGTATTTACAGTGTATTAACTTAAAAAAATATCGGGTTTTAGAATTATAGACTATATCCGTCACTCTTGAATTCGAATATAAAAATTTATTAATATTTTAAATGTTATATGTTAAAACCTATCTAGAATTTTGAAAGTTAAAGAATATACGAATCAAGGTCATTGCAAATGTAGGTAATAAAAACGTGTTGGCTTATGTATGTTAACAATAACATCGATATTATTGAGAAAATTTTTGGTTATTACTTGATAATTTATTTTACAAATTCTATTTTTGGTATAAATGTCTTTTAAATTCACATTTAACTTATAATGGATAGTATATACTTAGAAGTTAGCTTCTGATAATTAGCGAATTTACCGAAAATAGTGTCAACACAATAATACTGTTTAAAAATAATTTATATAAAGAATTTATAACATATTCAGAACAAACTATTATCAAAATATATTATAATTAATTCTATTTAAAATTATAATATTTTTAACCTATATACTATTCACTACTTCTTATCGCAGTCTGTCATACTAATTTTACTATTAAAATTTAATGAAAATAAAAAAAATACATACCTGTCCCTTAGAAATGATAAAGAACGTATCTCCTCTTGCTCCTTGCCTGACGATGTAGTCTCCCATCTGATAATGCGTCTCTTCTAGGACATCAGAGATCTTTATTAAAGTGTCTTCTGGTAGATCTTTGAAGATTGGTACACTGTAACAAAAGAATATCGATTTTATTTCTTAGTACCAAGAAAATAACTAAGGTAAATTACATAAGTAATATCTCTTACGATGTTTGTTTAATACCTAGCAACAATTTTCTTGTAAAATGAAATGAATTAATACATAAACCTATTATGTAATTAAAAAGTGAGTGGAAAACTGAACTATGGTTGTATCTACCAGTAGAAAGTGAACATTATGAATATAATATTCGTAAAGATAATAAAAAACAAAACTACCTACATATTAACGGCACTTCTTTTTACATAACAACAATAAAAAATACAAAATGAGTAGTTACATTTACAATAGAATAATATTTGGGGAATGCCAATTAAACATGCCATATGAATGAAGTTACCTAACAAACAATCTAATTTTAAGAGTCATAGTTGTAGTTTACAGAACACGTTTATATGGCTCATTAGCTACACTCCGCGGTTTCACTCGATCCTGTAGGAATGTTGGCCGATGCCAACATTCCTACAGGATCGAGTGAAGGGTATGTTGAAAAACTGCTACCTAAAATCGATATTTTAGGTAGCAGTTTTTCAACATACCCTTAATTCAAATCTATACAACAGTGGAAACTAAGTCATTATGATAGATCATTTGTAATGGAAAGCAGTCGTAGGAAAGACGGCAAGACTTAGAATAATATTCTCGATAATGATAAATTCTTTATAAACTCTTGCTTGCCCTTAGGTCGTTTTTTTATGACTTTCATGTAACTATAAAATTATTCTTAAATGTTATTGAAGATTAGCTAAAACGAAACTAAATGGCATTATTTTCAAGTAGGTAGTTGGCAAAGAAATAACGCCATTGAAAGATGATAACGGCGCTATTACCTATCAACAGCACACATGCGTTTGCCGGAGTATTTGAATGAGCGTAACGTGACGAAATATCAATTTTATGGACTGAATATTCAATGAACATGAGTTTTTTGTAATTTTGCAATGTCTAGATTTTTGTATGTGCCTGATTTGTTACGAAAGTCCTCTCTCTTTTTGTGGAAGGTCTTTTAGAACATCCGCTTTTGATGCAATAGCAACCTATACCTCCACTTATGGCCAGGAAGCCAGTAAGGCCTTGTGATTAAATTAAGTCACAACCATTTGCATTTTAAATAGAGGTGATGCCTATTTTTTGAAGTTGTTTTAGTAAATTAAATACATTTCCTGTGTATTACGGTTACCTCTGATGCAGAGTTTAATTAAAATTCATGCAAGTCAAATGTTAAGGCTATTGTAGGAGTTTGTTTACATTTAGTATCGTGTGTGTATTTAATACAAGCGAGCATATTATTTTAATAATAAAAAATCTGTATAGTAATAAAAGCAATGCAACGAAGTGATGGTTACCCTCGTTTTCTCAAAAAGAACAGTTCTTTATGAAGAAATCTACGTTAGCGTTAAAATACTTATCAGTCAATTTAACGAACATAAAGAATAACATCACAGAGTGCAATGTTGTAACTACTTGTAACTGTTCGTCACAGTGTGTGCAAATGAAAATTACAACAATTATTTCAACTTTATTGTATTGAAATTCATTTCATGGTATTCAATGAATTTCGAGGAAAACTGTTTCAAAATCTGAATTATGTGTGTTTGATGTACTTAAATCAAAATTATCTAAATTTTATACTTTAACCAGTGTACCTATTTAACCACTCACGATTTGAACATCTTCATATTGAATACGAACCGTAACCACAAAATTTACTGCAGTAGGTCATAAATGAATCTGTCTACAACTATCATGATAAAATTCAAACTAATAAATATTAAATTTGTTTATCCTTAAAGTCAAATAGCTCAATCGATTTCAATAAAAAAATTATAGGTTTTGTTTATTTTGACTACAATATTATAGGATACTTTTTCCAAAAGTGAAACCTTGGTGCTTAACCAGTAACGAAGAAATCATTATACTAATGTAAAATTCACATAGTTGCGAAAAGTCTTAATATTTTTGACTAAGATGTAGGCTTCTTTTTACATAGGTCAAACCGCAGTGCATAACTAGTAACAAATAATACACACACTAATGTAAGAGTAAAATTGACTAGTTGCGAAATTGTGACAAAGTTAATTGAGATCTAAGTAATTACGTTATGTATGTCGAGGTAGAGCCTATGTTAGATAGAGGAAAACGCAATCAAATGAACTTGATTTGAGGATACAGCTGCAGTTAATGTGGTTGAACTAAATAATGCGTGGGAAAATTAAACTGGTCAACAGAGTAATTATAGTAATAAGCAATTGGTAAGTTAATTGATATAAAGATTCAGAAACATATTTTATTTTAGACTGTGTGATGAGAGACTATATAGAGTTCGAAGAGTAACAGTTAAAATATATGAAGTTATTTTAAGTTATTAGTTAATTTACTAGCTGTCTCGGCAAACGTTGTTTTGCTATTTACAAAAAAAATGTAAAGGAAAAATAAAGAAAACAAAAATAGAATATTGTTCGATTCTCACACCTAACTAAATACACAAAAAATTTAATACAAATCGGTTCAGCCGTGGAGTTTGGCAACCAACACCGCGACACGGGAATTTTATATATTACAAAAATAGAATTTAACAAAGTTTAGCTTTAATAATAAAAGTAAGAAAAACTTTATAACAAGATTCCTTTTCACTATTTCTTTAGTTTTAGTTCAGATCGTTTTCTGTTTACATTTCGTTTGTCTTCTATTTCAGTTTCGAAAATATGTAATAGGACCACCATTCCACACTACGGCCTCCAACTAGAGGTCATGGTCCAACTTTATTGATAGTTGGACCACGGAACTTTCCGGAGTCCCGTGGCAAGTTTGACAGAATATTTGGACCACTACCCTGCACTCGTAATTTATTTTTGGGTTAGGTAGGTATATGGTATATTTTCGTATTGTAAGGAAAAAGGTACTGAAAGATATTGTCAATACTGTTTGCATAATAAGAAACATAATAGATACGCAACTTGCATAATAATTATCCCATAATCGGTTGTGGTCAGTGAAAGGACTACAGTCTGAAAATGTCATGAGGCCTGCAAACGTGACGGTTCACTTAGAGTATTTCGCAAATTCTGCGCACGAGTGCTTAGGCAATGCAAGTGACACTGGTCTCATTGAATACAGTATTGTTTTAGTAATTATAGTATGTAAAAGGAGTTTGATTAAAGCAAGCTTATAACTGCATTGGTATCTTGTTGAACCCGACGTTTTGGATATTTCGAAAATTTTGTTCCTATATACATAGGGCATTTTTTTTAAATTTAATATACAATGTTACTCCCAATAAACCAACGTATCTTCATAATTAGTGTCATTAAAATCGATCCAGACAAAAAGTATTTCCTACTTAAGTGTGGATAATGAGTATAGGTCATCGTTTGACCACTATTAACCCAAATGTTGAATAAAGATGGGTATCTAAGATGTGGATTTGTAGAACGTTTAGTTATTTATGAGTATTAAGATATTGTACTTTACTTGTGCAATTATAAGCCAAAGTATTATTTTTAATAATATAAATTTTCTCATAATATATGTATATAAGTTTGTCTCACTCAATGTCTAAAGTAGGTACTTCAAGTAACAGTAAATATAAATGCATCTGCCGATAAAACTACTGTATCGTCTGAAGTTATTAAATCAAAACCACAAATGACCGGAATTCAATTAACAACATGATTCAAAAGTTAATGTAATTGAACGTTCTAAATTATAATAGATGTGATATGTTTATGGTCTAATCTTGTAACCTTATTTATTAGTTCTAGTTCTCATTCTAATATAAACAAATACAGATGGTACGACTTGGCTGGACATGTTTGCCGCATGTCAGATGAACGATGGGCCAAAATAACAACTGAATGGGGACCACACAGGGACACGACCATGTGGCAGACCAAGACGGCGATGATGGTGGGATATAAGAAATAGCTACAGATCGCGATCAGTGGAAGAAAAGCAGAGAGGTTTTTGCCCTACAGTGGAAAAGCGTAGACTCTGATAATAATAACCATTTGATATTAAACTATGAGACGGTGCAAAAGTAACAAGATCCACAAAATTAAGCTACTGTAACTACCTGCTAAATAAAGTTCTAATAGAACGAACTCTGACCAAATATATTTAGTTAAAAAAATGTACTTACTCAACTATAACTGAGTAATGAACTAAATGTTCCACTATTAAAAAAATTAGTGAAAGTGTCGACTTTATGAACTAACCGACATTTTTTTTAGTTAAAATTACATCTTAATTTAGAATAAGTACCTAGTTTTAAAGTCTAACACAGATTTTAGTAAAAAGATAATTATTACAATATTTAGATTTCCTACTACGTTATCCCTATACTATATATTAAATTAAATTCTCGTGTCGCGGTGTTAGTTACGTATGTCCACTTAAACGGCTGAACCGATTTGTATGATTTTTTATGTATATTCGTTAGGTCTGAGAACTACATCATTTTTTTTGTAAAGGGCAAAAAAAACGTTTGCCGGGACAGCTAGTTTTTATAAAAAAATATCTATTTGACGGGCAAGTAGGCTGCTGTTTTTTTGGCACAAATATCATCTACGATGTCGTTACGTGATTAATCAGATAAAAAAATGGAAACTGCAGAGATGATTAATCAAGTATCGTTCTCGAAAATTAAATACATGTAACAAATTTGAATATCAAATACATCATCAAAGATTTATTTAAATATTTGATAAATTTTATTTCTGGTTTCATTCAAATTAATCTGAACGATCACGCAAGAAAGTTTTCTATGATATTCTTGCTAAAAACAGAGGAATTAGCTGAACTCTTAAACCAGTAGCAAAGTTATTTAATATTGTAAATACTTCTAAGAAGATGACGGATCAAAACGATAGTGGACATAAAGACTCATAAGTCAGCAAGGTACATTGCATTCTTTGAGATGATACCCTTGGTACAATTATGATGTATATAGAGTTACATTACAGTTATGGGAAATATTCTGATAACTTTCTAGTATAGGTACTCTATTATTAAAATGTGTATTAATAAAACGTTGTTCTTTAAGTACATTCCCCCTTATTCCAAAACGAGGTTTAAGGATAGTCCGAGATGCGGATTTAAACCTTAGATTTAGACATATATTTACTCGTAAACTATAGTCTAAACACTATCGCTATAGATTATATAGGGAACTATAGTTTAAACACTATCCCTCTAGATTATTGGGGATATTGTTTAGACTATAGTTCACGAGTAAATCTGTGTATAAATCTAAGGTTTAAATCCACATCTCGGACTATCCTTAAACCTCGTTTTGAAATAAGGGGGATTGTCTTTGTTAAAATAATATCTAAAGTCTTCGTCAGATTTCAGCGTGTGTAGAAGTCTAATCACACGAAAGTTCGTGAATTTTTACAATAAATAACATGACAGTTGTTTTTACTCATGTTTAACTGAAGTCAAGATCAACTAAATATACAAATCCAACAAAAACATCGCCATTGTATTTTAGTATTTATTATCTCTGACATATTATTTACGCAAGAAAATGTTAAATAAATATTGAATGTGTTTAAATAATGCGTAGAAAATTTTATCGTTATTAAAAAAACTGATGACTTTCAGTTGTACCTTCTGAAAAAAATTTACTCAAATAATTGCAACTATTTTAGAAAACTGTTCGAAGGGAAATTTGTTGAAATTTATTTAACACCTACAAATACACGGATGACGTTAATGATCTTTTCTAGTCATCATACAGACGTAAACATAAAGGTTACTCCCCTCTGTAAAAATAGCTCCACTAGGTGCATGCACTTTAATTCTTAGAATCAAAATTTGGCGTTAAACAGGGTTTCCTACTTTAAATAAATTGTAAATTTGAAATATCATATATATTTTAAAAGAGTACCTTTTCTAAAGGTTGCCTTTAGTAAAGCTAGAGATAGGGTTTCAGGAAGTCTTTTATGGGTAGGTGTAGGTACCAAAATAGGAAGCACAGGCCCAAATCCTAGTCGTAAATCTACTGGTTCTCCAATTTGAAATTCAAACGTATGTTTGTAAATGTGTATGTATGAACGTAATTCTAAATAGCATTGATGCCGCTATAAAATGAAAATCATCGCAATTTTATTGCAATTTGTGGAGAGAATGTCTGTATCGAGGTTCTATCCGAATTATCTTGGAAAGTCTAACAGTCGAACTACATACCGGAATAATGTTTAGTGTTAGAGTAATATACCACTAGACATCTAGAAAGCAATTACTAGACAGCTTAAAAACTCTGATAGAAAACTGCGATGCCTTCTCTTTGGAAGATGACCCTGCAGTGGGTCACTGATATCTGATGGCTTCGTGTTATAAAATAATCATTACATAGTATAAAACAAAGCCACTTTCCGCTGTCTGTCCCTATACATGCTTAGATCTTTAAAACTGCGCAACGGATTTTGTTGCTGTTTTTTAAATAGATTGATTCAAGATGAAGTTATGTAAAGTACATGCCTAATGTAGCCGTGCGAAGCCTGAACGGGTCGCTAGTAGTAAATAAACAGAAAAAGGCATTCTTAGAAGAATAAAACTCCACCAAACTTTAAAGAAAGTTTATAGGTAGAAATTTATCTAGAAAATAACTATTTAAAAGTGTACAAAATGAAGTATGTAATTATGCAGCGTTTCCGCAATAAAGTAGGTACTTTAGACAAAAATGAAGTAGGTGAGTCGTATTTAGCGTTATGTAAACCACAAATACCAATTTTTAACATTACTGTTTGTTCTAGTCATTTTGATTAATTACAAAACGGTTCTCATGACAAAAAGGTCAATGAAAGGAAAGAGCATTCATTACGGTATTGAGAATATCCGTCGATAAGTTTACTACAATGTTTCGGCTATAAAACGAGAGTAGGTACTTATAACCTATAAATAAATATTTCTAACGAGGTATTACCCATGTGGAACGAGGTAAACCCCATGTGATCTAGAGCTCACTTACAAATTTGTAAGGTTGTAAAGTAATGTTACCTGATTCTAGTATAAACAATAACAAAATAGGTAAATACTATAATTTTTACAGATATGCCAATGAGCTCTGGGTCACGTGGGGTTCAGCTAATTAGTAATGTGACTGTACAAGTTTTCCGATTAAAAATATTTCAATGTTTATCAATTTCTTAGTACCAAATCCTCTCAATAGACATTGGTTTGCAAAAATTTTTGGCAAGTAGAACTCCTACGTACTACATTTAAAGCAATATTCTAGGTGTTTACCAAAAGTGCAAAAAAATTGACTTGTTTATCAACAATTTAGTTAACTTGTCCCTATTTACCTCAAAATAATAGTTATAAATATTACTAACCTCTTCAAGAAATCGGTGTACTCCGCCTGCCGTATTAAGCCAGTCCTCATCATAATAGTCTGGAAGCACTGCCGTTCAATGGCCCACAGCCTGCAGTCTGTAGCCGCCTTGATAGTGGCGGTTCTCTTGCAGTTGTATAAGATGGCCAGCTCGCCGAAGACTTTGCCTGGAGCCATGGTGCTGAGGTACTTGTTTTCTCTTGAAACTTCCACACGACCCTCTGTTGGAAAAAAAATAGAATATTAGTAGGGTTACATATTTTTTCCAAAATAAATCACTTATATGTTATTCTTCTTCTACACCTCGTATAGTGGAGTATTTCATTTATTGTTATAAATATTCTGTTCCACATATTGATACAGGATGTCGCTGAAGTGGTTTCTATTAAAAAAATAAAAAAATAATCTTTTTAATTTATATCTAAATTGAAACGTTATTATTTTATTTCGGATTTTTAAGGCTATATAAAGTTTCATTTAGTTTATACGTGAAGACAATAATAATATATTGGGATTTATTGATGCCGAATATTATTATTTTTACGTAGAATGCACCTAACCTTTGAATGTTGACCTTTTAATTTTTTGATATTTAAAATAAAAATAATAATTATTATGTTTTATCGATATTTTATTCAGAATTTTAAATTTAATGAAATACAACTTTCAAAACGATTAGCATTTCATGAATCTAGACAAATTATGATGTTTTATTTTTAAACTACAAGTCTATTATGTATAAACCAATTCCTTAAAAAAATATATATTTTATAGTTAAGATAATAAAGTAAGTAATACTTTACTGAAATTGTGGAAACACCAAATTATTTTAAAAATCTTAATAAGTAGGAATTAAAGTATAAAATCTTAATATCAATCATTACTGCAAAAACCAATGATATAGTATCAAAATGAATCAAAACAAGTATAATTACACTAACAATACGTTACCTACCTTAATCATTATCTTACCTTTATCTCTATTGTAATAAAGATTATTATCATTATATTGACACAAAATGTCCTTGAAAAGTGTGGGAATATAATTCGTGTGAATTTTGCCACTACATACACCTTTTATTTGACTTGAATCGAATCTTTTGATCTGCAAATATATTGCTTACAGTACATTATTGTTTTGTGAATACCTAACATAAGTTGTAGGTATTTAACTGCTGTTTTGTATACTATAAAGATTTCTGAAAAAAATCAAACGTGGAGCAAAATAGTCTTATGTTTCCATTACGATCGGCTCTTTTTTCCGTTTCGATGGTCTCTTGTTTTCGTTTCGATCATCATTTCGATCGTCTTTTGTTTCTATCTGTTTGTTTCTAAATTTCTTGTATTTTGCGTAAATTGAAGTTGATGTTTTGCGTAGTTAGTGTTATGCGTCTAAATGAAAATCTCAACCTCTTTTTTGTGCTTTTGCAGTGTCATACTTCAGTTTTGTTTGTTAGATGAATAAAAAGTCACCAAGGATATAAAGTTTTGTTCCATAGCCAGTAAAGTAGGTTTTTACTTTTTCAATTCCAAAAACTAAAAAAAATATAAATACAAGTTAAAATTTCCGGAAGCAAACGTGATCGTGGCATTGTCCTGTCACTATTGTCGTTAGGAATCCCGTTATTTACCTGTATTGTTAACATTTTATCACGTAACTGAACTGCCATTAAAAACACTAGGTATTGTTCAAATCTCAGTATTGGTCATCCTTTTATTAATATTTTGTTTTTTTAACCTCTACAAAACACAAACCCCCTTATTCCAAAACGAGGTTTAGGGATAGTCCGAGATGGAGATTTAAACCTTTTTTTATTTTTTATTGGATGGTTGAGATTTAGATACAGATTTACTCGTGAACTATAGTCTAAACACTATCCCTATATAATCTACAGGGATAGTGTTTAGACTATAGTTACCTATGTAATCTATAGGGATAGTGTTTAGACTATAGTTACCTATGTAATCTATAGGGATAGTGTTTAGACTATAGTTCACGACTAAATCTGTATCTAAATCTAAGGTTTAAATCCACATATCGGACTATCCTTAAACCTCGTTTTGGAATAAGGGGGTTCTTGTCTTTCGTTGATAAAGCGAGACGAATCATCGCTTATAAAAAATCACTACCTAGAAAAAGCATTTTTTGAAGTGAAAACATCTTTTAGCGCGGTATGTATATTTTTATATGAGATGAAATCTCTGAACTCGCGACACCGTTACGAGACGCAGCTACAGTGTGATTATGCATGTACATCTCTATATATATAAAATTCTCGTGTCACGGGGTTCGAACTTGTACTCCTCCGAAACGGCTCGACCGATTCTCATGAAATTTTGTGAGCATATTCAGTAGGTCTGAGAATCGGCCAACATCTATTTTTTTTTTTTTTTTTTTTGTAAATAGCAAAACAACGTTTGCCGGGACAGCTAGTATTATTATATTTTGTAGTTGTTTAGTAAATAAGTTTAATTTTACTTTTTATAGTTTTTTTATAGGTTTTCACTTCTGTCAGCACTCCCGGAGTGCAACCGTTTTTTTTTTCATAGGTTTATTACGAGAATAAACGTAGTGACCAACATTGCCGAACTTTAACCTCAACAATTATTGTAATATCAAATCGCCTTGAAACACTTTCGTTTAGTCAATTTGCGTCCGTTCCCAATTCATTGCTTGTTAGATGCATAGATAGATAAGTTAACTACAGTGTTTTGAGGTGTTGATATCCTCTAATACCATCGCATACGACAGACTTGTCTGCCAGCGAACTACCTGCAGTTGGTAGCTCGCTGGCAGTTTACATTTAAACGCTAATGCCAATCAAAAAGGAGTATACAGGGTTATTTTATTGGTAATGTTTTAGCAAGCGGTTGGAGACCGCTTCTGTGAACCTAACCAAACAATTTTTGTTCTACGAATTTTGGAAATTCGAACTTTTTTTTTGAAAAAATTGAGGTTATGATAACCTGAAAATCAGCTGTTTCTTATACGGAGAGGTAATTAACCTTAAGATTATACAAATTTATAAAACCACATCTGATGGCAAAATGGAGGAGCTGAGCTAGTTCTCACCCTGATCAGTAGAACCTCACGCAAAAGGATTCAACTAAAATGGTCTAGTTGCGGAAAGCAGCCCGCATACAAGTACAAGAGTACAAGCCTATTTAAAATCTATAGTTTACAGTTCTTTGTTAAAGATTTTAAAGCTAGTTGCAAATCAACAAGATTTACTTGAAAGTGTCAAAACAATTTATAACACTTTTTCAATGGCGAAAGTTTAAAGTGTTATTAAATGTTCAGCTTTCATAGTTTGACATCTATTTGTACTGTGTTCTCATGTTCGAAGATCGCGTGTTTAGATATTGCATTTTGACATATGAATGGAGTTGTTTTAATACAAATTGACGAGTGACTGAACAATTTCACTTTGAATTGGTGGTAGAAAGAGAAAAATAAACATAAGTATTGTGAACCCATATTTACCTGTAATGATAAAAATATTACATTCCTACTTATTACCATACTAATTTAAACCCTTTGTTAACTGATATACATAGAGAAAATATACATAAAAAAACATAAACGAGGTTGGTGGAACGCACTTCTTGTTAATATTCGATGGCAAATACATGCACAGACCTACCACATAGGAAGTGTCCATAATTACAATCATAAAATAACAGTTTCGTTCGGCAAATAGCATTTTTTCATACATGTGAAGATTGTTGAATGTTTGTATCTGATTTGAACTCAAACTAGGGCAAAACGAAGTCTTTAATTAATATTCCGGACTCGCGAGTTTAGCAACACGTAAGTGGCCTACTGCACTGCGCATACGCAGTAACCTAAGCATTTGGATCGACACTCCAAATTGGCAAGTACATTTCGAAATTGTTACGCACCATTTATTGTAACATAAATAACATCCAATTTGCTATTGTATCGGATAAAGACTGGTTTTCCTTAAGGGGTATAATCTCGAACCAATTTAAATAAAATAGCATTTCGTTTAGTCTATTTTAGATTTAAAAATATATAGATAGAATTCGTGTTATATCTATATTAACTAAATCTACCCAAAACATATATACATTTTTTATTATGTAGCCATTTGCTAATTATGGGGTTCATTATATAAATAAAATGTAATTTAATATTTATGGATGTTCTTAAAAATGCATATTGATATTAGGTATGTTGTCATCTATTAAATAGGCTTTGATATTTGAGACACTATGTTGTCATCTATGGCTTCACGATCCTAGTACCTACATTACGTCATTTGCTAGCAAAGGGACCTCGAATATTAATATATCTCACCTCGTTTGCAGAGGCAGGCTACATCGATCAACATCAACGACCGAGATCAAAATAGCATCAAGATAACAATATAACTATGTGATTGAGTAAAATTACGCTTGTGTAAAATATGTTATATTACAGATAAATTACCTGAGTCTCCATTTCGGTATCTTTCGACCGATTTATTCTCTGGATCTTCTAGTCTTGTGACGTCTAACACTATCCCGGCATCGAGAGATGACTCCGTGGCGGTACTGTCTCGATGACAGAGATTTCCCGTCCGTCTTTTCCTCATCCCATAAGTGTGAACAGGAACTATTAATTTAGGACGAGGAATCGAAAAGTCTGAATCGGAACCACTTGAGGAACTTTTGGCACTACGTGCGTATACACTGTTACCGTTTGGCACTCGCTCTTCACTAATCCGGTCTCTACCGAAAGACATGATGTCATTGTACCTATCATACCTGTCGTCACTTTTAACTCTCACTGTGTTGTATAGTTTACCGTACTTTTCACGTTTTTGTTTTGTAACACCATTTGTAGTCCGATTATCACTTTCTTTAGCCAGATCACTGGAGTGTTTCCCGTTTAAAGTTAGAGCAGCTTTATTTTGGCTCCCGTTGAACATTTCGTACTGCATCAGCGTCAGCTGCTCGCTCGGTGATAAATTTCTTTTCGGTTGGGTGACTGTAACTTCATTATATGACGCACTACCACCGTGAACTGTGTCGAGGTACGCTCGGAGCGGAGCTCTACCTTCACTCTTAACTCTTAAAGATTTTGATCGAAAATTAGGCTTAACATCTTCTATGCGTCCGTTTCCTCCGTTCGCCTGTTGTGTAGTGTGCTTAGCAAGTTGGTTGCATGTTGATAATGGCTGGCTAATAGGCTGCATGTATAAACCTGAATCTTCCGCTTCACAATCGGTTTCAAGATTTATTTTTCCGTTTCTGGCCTTGATCGGAGTAAGATCTAGTGTAGCCATAGTGTTAATAAATTGGTACATTGAATTGCCGTTCGATGTAGAGTGATCGTTATTGGAATATTTCTCCTTTTTGTTATCTCTATGTATCTGTTTTATCTTGTCGCTGTCTGTGTCATTATTTTGTTGACTTACTCTCGAGTAATATTCGTAATAGGATTCAGATGAAGGGTCTGGTGGTACAGGACCGGGGTCGGGCAAGGGATAGTAATTTTTCTTTGATTCAACTTTTCGTTGTCTATGCGCATATTTGAGAGAATCTTTACGTTGCGGTGGAATAGGTGGCTGTTTACTATTCGAACCGAATGCTTCAATATCCCATTCCGTGAAGTTTCTTCTCTTTACTCTTCTTAGCGTTGAAGGTCTGTATCCATTAGGCATATCTTTGAAACTAAAACTATGTTTCAATTTGTTTTGAATGAGATTGTTATTCGCTTTGGCCTTCTCTTCGATATCTTGTTGATATTTAGCTAATTGAGATAAATTGCTTGGAATATCATTGGGATACGCGTATCCATTGTCTTCGTGTGAATATGTTTTGTTTTCGTATTGTTTGTCATTAGTATGGCCAACGTCTCGACATGATTTGCTTCTCGATATAGAATTGAATTTGACCTGTTCTGAATGATTATCTTGTTCATTGTATAAACCTAGGTTACTTGCGCCGACCCAGTTGGCAGCATAGACGAGGTCCATCGTCCGGTCATTGATGGAGAGCCAAGGGTCCTCCATGACCGCTTTTCCTGGATAGTGTTTTATTTTCATAATGTCAACCGCCGGTAAGTATCATTCATCTCGGAATAAAGCCTTAGGCTTCGATAAGTTACATGAGTTGTTATAACCGATGAACCCATGTTATTGTCGTTCAATATTTTGAGTTTAAAGTTCATTTACAAGTTTCACGAGTTATCACATCACTTCATTTCGCTGATTGTATTGAACCTGCGGGTACGTATCAGGTTTAGCTCATAACAAAACTTTGAACTCATTTTTTTCGATAATCTAAAGTTTTTCTTAGAAATAATTGCGCGAATTGTCTACTCCATTGATTAATGTGTAACAATGGATTGATTTTGTAAGCGGTAGGTAATAAAACTTAGAAATGGAAACATGATTACCTACTTACGTGACTTGAGCTTGCTTATAATTTACTAGATTGTAACGATATCCTATTGCAATATAAAAAATGCATGTACGTTATTACGAGCTGTAATTTAATGATTGACTTAGTTTTTTTTTTATCAGTGAACTTAAATAAATATAATGTTACTACTTATTCCAACAATGCGGACTTAATAACAATGTCATAGTCGTTTATTTATTGCAGAAACATAAAGCGGGCATAGTTTTGATTGTTACTAATATTCTCAAGGTAGCTTTTACGAGTAAAAAGAATTCTCATACAAAGCTTGTAATAAATGTGGCCACAGTAAACCTCGTAAGAACGGATGGATGCGTCACGGGTCGCAGGCACGTTGCACAATATCTAGAGGAAGTCTAACCACACCATAAAGGGTAGGTATCTAACCTACGTAAATACAGGTTGTGTAATGAATTAGTTGGATAACTGGTCAGTAGAGTGACATTAATGTTATCAATTTGTACTTTCACTGCCATTACGAGTGTAGGTACCGTAAAATTGCAGAATCTGTAACGACAGTTTCCTCAGTACCTATTATACCTATAAGGAATTTTTTTTAGATATGCCCTAGGACGGCCAATCAAGTAAGTAGACTATTTTAATATAACTTAAATAAATAAAAAAATGCGCGTAAAAACGTAAAATTAATAATTTCACGCTATTTCTGAACAAATGGTAAATTATTTTAAATAAATTTTAATCGAAATTCCATATGGGATTCGAACCTACGACCCCTGCTTAATTATTGACCGAACGAGCGAAGCGAGAGAGGTCTAGTGTTGAGAAGGGTCGGTCGCTCGTATGTTTGTATGTTTGTATGTTTGTATGTTTGTATGTTTGTTCGACGATAACTTGAGTACCGTTGCTCTGATCTTCATGATTTTTGGTATACAAGTAGTTGAGGTCCATAGAATTTTTAAGTTCGAACATGAGCAGGATCGGTCAGGGGGTTACAGAGATAGGGGTCCAAAAGGGGATCTACCTATATGGCACACAATCTATACTGCAAATATACCCGAGTGGGGTATCAAATGAAAGGGCGTAACTTCGGTGACAATAATATGGTACCATGGAACTGATCTGATGATAGAGCTGGAGGGAATCTGCAGGAATTATCTCATTATCCATACTTCATAGTTCATTCATTCAAACTACTCGTTAAGAATCGCCTTGACGAGTAGTTTGTCTTTCAATGGTAACCAGGGTCTGATGATGGAACTGGAAGGTGGTCATAGGAACTTCGCAATGAAACGACACAACCCCATCGAGTTTGGGCTCGTTAGAATCGTCTTGACAAGAAATTTGTCTTTCAATGGTGACCAGGGTCTGATGATGGAACTGGAAGGTTGTCATAGGAACTTCGCAATGAAACGACACAACCTCATCGAGTTTGGGCTCGTTAGAATCGTCTTGACGAGTAGTTTGTCTTTCAATGGTGACCAGGGTCTGATGATGGAACTGGAAGGTGGTCATAGGAACTTCGCAATGAAACGACAGAACCCCATCGAGTTTGGGCTCGTTAGAATCGTCTTGACGAGTAGTTTGTCTTTCAATGGTGACCAGGGTCTGATGATGGAACTGGAAGGTGGTCATAGGAACTTCGCAATGAAACGACAGAACCCCATCGAGTTTGGGCTCGTTAGAATCGCCTTGACGGGTAGTTTGTCTTTCAATGGTAACCAGGGTCTGATGATGGAACTGGAAGGTGTTCATAGGAACTTCGCAATGAAACGACACAACCTCATCGAGTTTGGGCTCGTTAGAATCGTCTTGACGAGTAGTTTGTCTTTCAATGGTGACTAGGGTCTGATGATGGAACTGGAAGGTTGTCATAGGAACTTCGCAATGAAACGACACAACCCCATCGAGTTTGGGCTCGTTAGAATCGTCTTGACGAGTAGTTTGTCTTTCAATGGTGACCAGGGTCTGATGATGGAACTGGAAGGTGGTCATAGGAACTTCGCAATGAAACGACACAACCCCATCGAGTTTGGGCTCGTTAGAATCGCCTTGACGGGTAGTTTGTCTTTCAATGGTAACCAGGGTCTGATGATGGAACTGGAAGGTGGTCATAGGAACTTCGCAATGAAACGACACAACCTCATCGAGTTTAGGCTCGTTAGAATCGTCTTGACGAGTAGTTTGTCTTTCAATAGTAACCAGGGTCCGATCTAACATATTAAGTTATCAAAGACCAAAAAGTATAAAATAAATTAATAGAATAAAAAACAAAAAAAAACACGCTTTAATAAAAAAAGACCAACTAAAAAATAGAAAATAAAATCTAATAAATTTGGATTAAGAATATTGTACTTAAATAGTAAGCGTGTTACATTGTGATTGCAAAAGAAAAATAACGAAGGTGTAGCATCACAAATTCACAATGTAACACGCTTACTATTTACAATATTCTTAATCCAAATTTATTTAAATTTAAATTTTATAGAAATTTATTACTTTGCCCCAAATCGTCCGAACTCTCTTTGCTTCATTTCCTATAATTATTTATTTCATAATCATGGGCTGTTTTACAATAATAGTGGTGGATAGTATTAAATAGTAGGAATGTTCGGTTCTAGCCGATCTAGAGACTCTGATAATAATAAAATTTGTGACTAATTTTTTTATAATTTTTATTGACTTGTTATATTTTAGTTTAGGGACTTATTACAGGACATATTGGTCTCAAACTTCTCTAATATATTCTCGTTCTCGAGCTTGTCTTCTCGTTTCCTCTTACGTAACATTATGATAAGTAGATACATAAGGAAGGAAGGAAAGGAATTACTATCTTCTGGATATTATGTTGGACACATTCAAAATGTCTTGAGTAAAAATAAAGAGTCAACGGATGTCCAGGGTGTGATGATTGAGCTGGCCTATGCTTTTAGAACATAACAACAACAACAAGTTATGCCTATCGTGTTTGGGTTCTCTAAATCATCCAATGTCAGATAATAGCGATACTAGGCACCTATCATTCAAATAAGATAGACCTGTCGTATTTGGAGTCTTTCGTCGTTATATTATACATTTTAGTACTTTACGCTGAAATATAATAAACGCTGAAAAAAACTCGTGAGGTCTCAGTTCGGGGCGAACTACTAGTTTATAATTGATTTTTATTTACAATACGCCACGCAAACATAGTCAATTAACTATCACAGTAATAGTAGTGATTGAATGCATGATTGAATTGAGAGGAAAAGATTTCTAAGACAGATGGACGGCGGTGAAACCGGTTCGTTGCTCTACATATCCACCCAGTCGTCTGGTCGGCTGATATGTGAGAATTTTATCCAGAAGATGGAGAAAACGATAGAGAAATTTATTTTTCACTAGCTTTGAGGGCATAGATAACCCCCCAATAGATCCCGCATGTAGAACAACAGATGCGCGAATAATATACTGGGTTTAGTTCAAAATACGTTCACACAAATCCTGATATTTTTCGCAAATATAGCATTATTCGAAATAAAGATGATCTGACCGTGCCCGGTAGTAGGCTTCGGAAAATAAACAGGTCATTTAATAGCACATGTGTGCTCTATTATAATAAAGATGTATATGTGTCATGTCCATTGTCCATTAACAGGTTTAATTTTTTTATAAATTGTGCCGTAAGGCGTATTATGTTACTTCGTCGTACCTTAATGATAAGGGCCATCATGGACATAACTTTAATTGCTCCATTTCAAAAATATCTTCAAAAATATTTGTTATGTTATGTTATACCTACCTAAGAAAAAAACCCCATGAGTTTCTTGTGCCTTCTTTTCATTGGTGGGCGCGTTCCGAAGGCACACCTCCTTACTTAATTTTTTAAGACCTTTCGAAGTGATATAATGCACTACATGACACCTATTAAATAATTTTTATTGAGTTTGAATACTATTCATTGAACTCGTCCGTAAGCACAAACTTGGTCGACACTAATGTTGTGATGGCTCTCGTCACTTTACCTTGCTTTAGCTAGAATTTATACTATAAGTCGTTATATGCTAATAATGACTCGTAGGCAGGGACGAATTCAATACGATTTTGAACTAAGGCAAGTTTGTGTTGCGCGCATTTGTTGTTTTATATGAGGCATTTATTCAGGGGTAGGTAAACTATAGTTTAGGGTGTCGCAGACAGTCCTTCAATTTGAAGGTATAATAGGACAGAATAATTAGTGTTACCTAGTGGTTTAATTCTTTTAAATCTAACCATGTTGATTCTCAAATCATATACTTTTAAAATATTCACTTATGCCTAATGAACGTATGGATAATATATTATGTATTGCATTTCATTATCCACTGTTCATTTTTAATGCAAGGTTCTAACCGATAATAATCGATTAGTAAAGGGAAAATTTGATCTTATTGGTATGTCATTTGTAATTTAATATTAATACGAAAATCTTTTTAGAATTAATGAAAGTTAGTTCCTGAGATTAGCGCGTTCAAACAAACAAACTCTTTAGCTTTATAATATTAGTATAGATTAATTTTTAATATATGTACCTATTTTTTACATTATTTGAATTTGAATTGCTAAGGTTTGCATTTAGTTGTTGGTTCCGCGGTAAACACGGCATACGAAAATAAGAGGATAATATCGCTATTTTTCTGAAAAGTCTTAAGTTTTTTCTTAGGTTTCTTTTTTATTTGAGCAATAATAATATGATAAACGTGACTGCCAACTTTCCACGGTCCGTTTGTTCTTGTAATAGAGGTGCTTGGCATATTTCTGATAACCATCGTTTGAATGCCCACATGGTGATTTATTTGTCTAGTACCTACATTGTTGGTTTTAAATGAATTTCACTTTTATCTCCATGTTTTGACATATTACTTAATAATGACTCTAAAGTATACGATCGATATACATAACGTGAATAATTTATACTTTTTCGTGAAGAAGTAATAAACACAAACTTTCACATTTATTATTTAGATAATTTAACGATTATCTATTTGCATTAATTCGGTTTTTTAAAGACACAGTATAGATATTTTACTGTGCTAAGGTACAAATCACTTTCTGAGCCAGTACGGTTTATCGTTGGACCTCGGAACAGTTGTTTTAACATAAACTCTTACATAACACTCTAAGCCTATTCTAAATTCAAATTTTAGTCTTTTTTGCATAAGATAAAGAAGGCACAACCACCAGCTAGTGATTAAACTCACTTTCTAATCTCTGGCAAACGTGACAATACTGGTAGCATGTCAACCGATTTATCTACATCGATAATCAAGTAAAGACATTCAAATTGTACTTATTAGAATAGTGAGAACTTCTTATAATTTTGCTTTGATTCCGAGAGTCAGTGATCGTCACCTCTCATAATCTCACACATTGCACTAACAAGCTTATTGTTGAAACTATTTATAAAGTTCCATTTGATTGCTTTATTGCTTCTATAACTAGTAAATATTAAATGTATTTGATCTACATCGATATAAGTGCAGCCAATGAAGCATGTAATATTAATTCTGATAGTCCATTCGACGAACTATTAGGACGTAGAAAACGATTTCAAAACGTTTGATAACCTCTAGTCTTTAGTGTGTCAATGATAGATCTGCACAATAATAGATATTGGAATAGTTAATATTTTTGCGAGTTATTGTATATATAAGACCTTGTGTTGATGTGAAATTGACTTTAAAACAACATTTTGCAATCTTTTTGATTTATGAATACAAAATTTGTAAAGACAAAATATAGTTATGATAAAGATACTAATCGAGGATAGACCAGCTAGCTGGAAAACCAAAAACTTCCAACAGATGTTGAAAACAAGAAAAGTAAAACCTACATAATAATATCTTAGAGGCAATAGCATCAAAGAAGATAATAAACTAAATAAATAAACAAATATTGCAGGACATTCCACACATCGCCATCTTGCCCTAAGTTAAGTAACTAGACTTGAGTGATGGGTGCAACGGAGATACAACTCATATACTTTTTTTCTTTTTTTTGTAAATATATACATAGAAACAACCAAAGCATAGACAAATATCTAAACATAAATACTTGTCTGAGGCGGGAATCGAACCCGCAACTCTGTGTTTGGCAGTCCGGTATGGTGACCATTATGCCAAGGCAACTGAGTCCTTAGAAATATCTAACTAAAGTTTATATTACCCTGCCTTGATATTTGATCTGAAATTTGCACCTACACTAATATTGGTTTCGTTAAACAATAAAGGGTACAATAACATGGTTGCATTCAGCGCTTAAACATGGAATATTGCATGTTTCGGTCCAGTAAACGCACAAGTAGGTATTAATTGAGAATAACCGGTCTTCAAATATATACCTATACAATTAACTATTCGTGTTAACGTACATTTTATACTGAGTCAATTAAAAAATAATTTATACTTAGTAAAAAAGACAGTTTACACATGAAATTGTTTTAACAAATCTGATTTCAAACAGTGGCGATAAAAATGACAAAGATAATGTTAATGGCAAAGTAAACAGTGCCTAACGTTAGACATGACAACTGACTGTCATGATGATGAATTGAAATACATATTTAAATTAGATGATTCGTCAAAGGCATTACGTAAATGGACAACAAAGGAATCATAAGCATAACACAATGATGTCATCAGACAGAAAGCTCAAGTCTCGTAAGTTAATAATCAAAATACATTCAAGTCAACGTATACTTTCACAGCATGAGTACGGCACGCGAATGGCTACAACCTTGTACACAAGCCTTCGTTTCATACTTTCAATTTGTCTAAATGTTAAAGGACGTTGTTAGTTAAAAACAAGTTTGTTAGTCATCGATTGATTTGTTACCTAAAAATCTTATTACCTATATCACTATTAATTTTATGTAAGTATCTTAAAAATAAAAGAAAAATCCCGTGGTATTTAAAGGACAAAGAAGTTCAAAGTGATGTTGAAGCCAAACACAATGTAAATAAATCCGAAATCCGGGTGCGAGATATCCGAAACCCTCGAATTTCAAATTCATATATCCGTTCCATATTCCGTAAGATCACTCAAACACACACATTACCATATTCATAGATTACTTAGAGAAAACGTAAAGACATAGATCACATCGGTTGGTCAAAGATCGCGACTATTTTAAATTCAGAACGCGACGCGTCGAGGCAGCGGCCAATCACGACAACGCTGCTCCGCTTACTGTCTGTTCTCCGACTCCTGCGCACAGCAGCTGTTGACTTGACGCGTTAGAAAGGGACAGATCTATACGGGGGATCGCAACAAAAGATACCTACCTGAATAATAAAAGCTTCAAGTTCATATTATCACAAAAGGTGCGTCAGATATATGCCAGACGCCCCAGACGGTGAACTTTTTAAACACGATCCTGGCGGGTTCATGAAAGTACACAGTGAAGGAAAGGCCGCTTTACGGTATTGAATAAATCTGTAATTAATATTACGTGAAATAAAAGTCAGTAACTACGCAATATTTAAACAGTTGTTCCTCTTTAATTCATAAAACATCGTCATAAAAAAGTTTATGATGAAGTTAGTAAATACATGGATAAATTAATGATTATGAATAATTACAAAGGTTTTAAAAACAATATTGAGCAAACCTATTACGTAAAAAAGAATTTTAAAATCAGCTGCATCAGAGACGCAACTGCGCACAAATAGTTCTCATTTTAATACTATAAACTTGATAAACCAAAGCGGTGAGATTAGCAACATCCGTTCCAATCTTATGACGTCACATCTTTCATTTGACTTTGGCAAGTGACCCACATACTCTTCTGACCTATGTCAAAAATACATTGTAATCAATCATTATAGATGGATATTATTGGATAATATGTCCTTAGTTAACGTAAAATATGTATGTTGTTAGCTTTTTGACATCGGCACGGGCGAAATATTGCTCAGGAGAAAGAAAACGTTAATAAAAGAAACACTTAAAAAACCCCACTACAATGTCATTGTGTAAACCCGAAAGATATAACTATCTGCAGAGGTCCATATTTTATCTACAATGACCTAAAGAAGTGCTTGAATTAGGTGAGCATTGTGTTTGTGAGGTTTTAAGACAGTCTATAAATACTTATAAATATATGATGATTTACCTCAAACTAAATGATGCTATTAAATTAATGGTTTCTAACGATGTGGTCGATAAAATTACTACTATCAATAAACCTCTGTTAGTACATATTTAATACTAGCTGTGCCTTGCGGTTTCACCAACGTAGGAATATCAAAATAAAAAGTAGCCTATAATAGCCTTTTTCGATAAATGGACTATCCAACTCAAAAATATTTTTTTAATTCGAACCAGTAGTTCCTGAGATTAGCGCGTTTAAACAAACAAACAAACTCTTCAGCTTTATAATATTACTAGCGACCCGTCCCGGCTTTGCACGGCTATATTATGCATGTACTATACATATAAACCTTCCTCTTGAATCACTCTATCTATTAAAAAACGCATCAAAATCCGTTGCGTAGTTTTAAAGATTTAAGCATTCAAAGGGAAATAGGGACAGAGAAAGTGACTTTGTTTTAGTGAAGATAGATTTACTACCTAGATAGTTAATTAGGATATGTCTAAACCAGAATAGACATTGTAGGTAGGTATAAAATAACTTAATGTAATGTTTTAAGTTGCAATAATTATGTAGTGAAGGCAAAAAACCAAGGCAGCGCCCGTGACCAGCAAGAGGTTATCGAAATGTTAAATAATGAAGGTCTTTTAAGATTTAAAAGTTTAGAAATTCTAATTTATGTCTGCGAATAAATTAGAATCAAAATTTTGGAAATGCAATTTACAAAGACATGGACTATAATTAATTTTTGAAAAATCTTTGGAATCTTTTAATAGAAATTAAAGATACTAGGTATACAAAGATGAGTAATAATTTATTTGTAGTTCTTAGATACAAATGGCTCGAAGAGATTTCTTTGGTAGATTTCTAAAACTTTCATTGAAAAGAAAATAGAAGGGAAAGTCGTGGAAAATCAGGAATAAACGACAAAACGGCCAGTTCATTGGAGCGAATGAAGGTGTAATTATAAAATAGAAACTTGACGCGTTAAAATCAATGATTTTTAGCTACTTAAATTGAACATTAAACCTACCTTCTATTTACCTTATTTGTATTTCTTTTCCATACCAAGTAACATAATTAAAATGTCTAAATAGGAAAACCTGTAATTGGCTATCTTATTACCAACCATGTTTGATTAAGTGAATTGCTGTTGGTTTTCATAATAACTAAAATTTTATATATAAAAAATATATACGCGACGAATTGAGAACCTCAACCTTTTTTGAAGTCGGTTAAAAATGAATTGTTATTCGTGTTCGTTCGTCTCGCTTAAACTCGAGAACAGCTGGACCAATATGGCTAATTTTGGTGTCGAAATATTTGTAAGAGACCAGGTTTTAAAATGTGTTTTTAAGATCGAGACTTATGGGCTGGTGAACCCGCGAGGCGCAGCTAAAAAAATCCTATTAAAAAGTTAAGAAAATGATGTTTTTATTTTTTTATTTTTTTTTTAAAAATGTTCTTAAATCGCTTTCTTGTCGTAATTCTAGTTAAAACAATATCTGTCAATATTATGAGAATGACATGGCATATGTTTGAATCAATTATTAAAAAATTCATAAATTTTCCTCTCAAGCAGGTTTAAGAGGAGTATAACTAATATTTAATTCAATAAACCCATTTAATTTGTCTTATATGTGACACTGTAAACTATTTTTATTAATATTATACTAAAAAATTGATAAAAACTATCAAGATAGTCCGTTAGTTCAATAAATTCTTTTAATCCTCAATATAGGCATACCTACATAAGTGTTGCAGGATTCTTAGTGGCTTTTTTATAGGTACTACCTGCGCGCCACCGTTTTTACCCGCGTAAGTCTCGATCCCGTGGGTATATCAAATTAAAAGTAGCCTATAGCCTACCTCGATAAATGGACTATCTAACACAAAATGATTTTTTCTATTCGAGCCAGTAGGTAGTTACTGAAATTAACGCGTTCAAACAAACATACAAAATCTTCAGCTTTATAATATTAGTATAATAAAGATTATGTATTTTATGTGGTTTAAATGAAATTAAAACAGGATTAAATGGCATTGATCTTTTGTTTTAAAAATACGCAGTTGCTAAAGTTTGCGATAGACATCATCAAGTCATACGCATATACATAAAAACACAAGAATCATTCGTTAATTTAGAAATAGAATAGAATAGAAATTAGATTGAGACGTTGCATTTATCGAGCGCTAAGCACGCCATGGCATCAAATAAAGTAATTATCTTTCTACTCTAACTCACAATATAAAACAGTGACCTGCATCACCTTGCAAAATAAACACCATGAATTAAATAGTTAACGATAGCAGTAATGGGTGCAGAAAACAACGCATCGTTGAATATCAAGAATTAGATCTGTAAATTATTACGTAACAGTTACAGATAAGTTTAACCAGACCAGACCTATAAGCAAATTATCAAGTAGTAGTCGGAGATCCCTTTAACGACGACCTTCATCGAGCTGTTTAATGGACGAAAAGATTAATTGAAATGTAATAATGGAAGAAATTGATTTTATATCAAACTAGCTGTCCCGGCAAACGTTGTTTTGCCATATAAAAAAACTAAATCAAAATCGGTTCAGCCGTTCGGGAGCTACGATGCCACAGACAGACACACACACACAAACACACACACACACAGATACGTCAAACTTATAACACCCCGTCGTTTTTGCGTCGGGGGTTAAAAATCATACAAATCGGTTCAGCCGTTTTGGCAACTAACACCGCGACACGATTGACATCAATATTTATACGTCACTCAATTGTTTTGCCTTCCCGGAACCTCTTCATTAAAACTTGAACTTTGTGTTATGGTATTAAAGTTCTTATTGACTTGTATTATTACGAATCGTTTGTATGGTATGGAGTATAGAAAAGTGTTGTTTTTAGACATTTTCAGGCAATTTTTAAAAAATTTCTCTCCGTAACAACCATCCTCGTACCTTATGGAATATTCTAAAAAAAGAATTGGCCAAATTGGTCCAGGCGTTGTTGAGTTATGCGCTTACCAACACATTTTGCGATTCATTTTTATATATAAGATTAAACAAGAGGTTTGCCTAAAAAAATTCAGTCCAGAATATGATATGCATTTAGTTTAAATTAAACTAAACTAAACTAATGATAGACGTATGATAAGCATAAATACTTGTGGTGGGAATCGAACCCGCTACCCTGAACATTAAACATTAAAACGTTTCCCTGATTTACTCTTTTACAAAATACTAGCAGTGATCCCCGGTTTCACCTGCGTAAATCGAGTTCTCATGGGAGTATCGGGATTAAAAGTAATCTATGTTGCTCTCAAGAATTTAACATACATACTAAGTTTCATCAAAATCGGTCCAGTAGATTCAGAGTTTAAATTCGTTGCAAAAAAATAATTCGTTTCTCTTTATTATATTAGTGTAGATTTCTTACTCGACTTTTATATATATTTTATAGGTAAATGTGAAAGTATTACGCGAAGTAAAACACGGGTAAAACCACGGGCGCAGTTAGTACTAAATTATAAAACACTTTGCATTAACAGTCGGCGGTGAAAATCGAAAGTTTTTCGGTAAAAGTAGAAATAAATGCGATCTTCAGGCGAATTACAGTTTGCAATGCATAATTATGTAGAGTTGTGGTTGATTTTAGCTTGCTGTTGTAATAAAATAATTTTATAAAAAATAGGTATGTCACGCTGGTTCACCCGCATGTACAGTATGCGCTATCAGTTTCTTACAATAACACTTTAAACAAGTATTGGACTTACGACCTTCTTCTTATAGACGTTGCACGCAAACATAAAAACTTGAATGAAAACTGCTCAGTGTAATTATTATTTTCAACATGTTAGCTATGTCTTTAGTTGGCCGAGTGGTATAAGCCGCCACCCGCTACACCAACCGACGTGAGTTCGATCCACATGGGTTACATTGTTATGTTATAATGTTCAAATAGTGCTGCACAGGATTGTAAACGTTACGGTGCTAGTGGACTTTTGAACGTGGATTGTACCTATTAATAATTACTGATCTAGTGAGAGTTCAAAATTGTACGTCTAAACAGCGATTTTGGCATAATTAATAATTCTGTAGGTATAGGTTTTGCAATAGGACTTAAATTAAAGCTCATTTTATAATAATAATTGAATGATATTAATTAATGTAACAAAGCAGTGTTAATATTTTTATTATAAGATTTCGTGGTTCATTTGACCTCGAGTGGCACTTAAATTTCGCAATAGGTACCTACTATCCACCAATAATATTATGTTGTGCATTGACACTTAGCTAATCGTTCATTAAAACATAGTAGACGGTTTCGTAGAGTTTAGCATGTTTTCCAAATTAGTACCATGGCAATGGGGTAAGATTTCAAAAGGTAAATATTAGAGGAAGAGCTGTGTGGGCCTAGTGGTAGACACTTTTACTTTTATTTCCAAGGTCATGGTTTTGAATCCCGGCCGGTCGTGCAACAATTATTTCTTCTTACGAAAACATTATGTACGCTAATTAAACATTGCTCTTACGGTGAGGGAAAACATCGTATTAAACCCGCTGCTAAGTTGGCTCTAGATGTATTGATGAGTTATTTCCTCTGAAGATGGTCGACTAAGCTGCGAGGTTGGAATAAGTTCTGGGCAAGTCTGCCTCATCTAATATAATGTTCTAGGTAAGTAGCATGGAGTTGTTAGCGTTCGCGTTGTATAAATAATTTAGGTCGGATTAGAAGGTCAATATTTAAGAGGATGTATACCGTTTATTTAGTTTCTGTAAACCTAAAACACGGTGTGCCACAATCGCATTATACCTAGACTCATCTATAAGTGCAGATGTTATAGTAGATTTTACTACACACAAAGACACAAAAAGAATAACAACAATGTGGAAAAAATTGTAAACAAAACGAAATCTATTACTCCATTTGACGATCTATGAATGGAACAAAACATGATTCGTTGGAATGAATCTCCATTCTTAAGCTTATGAACAATGAGTGAAGGAATGCGGGTACTCAACCCTCGTAATAATTGAACGATGACACACCATTTGTAGGATTTTAAACTATCTTAGTTATTTTTACTACAAAATATCGGGCTTCACATAATAAAAAACGAAAAAAATATGTTAAATATGCCGTTTCTGATAACTTTAGTGCACCATTTATTATAATGCGACAAGATTTTTAATAAAGGAAACCAAAAAAGGACATTTAATATATTATTACAAAACCAGAGCAAAGCTTTATTTTGGCTGGAAAAGAATCTGGTCAAAAATGAACTACATTTATGTTTTGTCATGTTGAACAAGTTTTCAATTGATTTTTTAACTGGTTATTGTATATTTTGACTAGCGACCCGTCCCGGCTTCTCACGGCTATATTATGCATGTATTATACATAAAAACCTTCTTCTTGAATCACTCTATCTATTTAAAAAAACTGCATCAAAATCCGTTGCCTAGTTTTAAAGATTTAAGCATACACAGGGATATAGGGACATAGGGACGGCGAAAAACGACTTTATTTTATACTATGTAGTGATTACAAAACCAGAGAGAAGCCTTATTTTGGTTTGAGAAGAATATGGTCAAAAATTAACTAAGTACATAGTTATATACTTAGTTAATTTTTGACCAGATTCTTCTACAGATGTACATTATGTTCTGTCATGTTGAAAAAGTTGTCAATTGATTGTTTTAACTGGTTATTGTATAATATTTTGATGACTTAATCTTAAATACGTTAGAAGGAAAGAGTTACACTGTATTGAATATTTCAAAGAATGACTTTTTCTTAGAATTTCTTAATTAAAATCTTCTTTGGGTATACTATGCCAACCTACCACTATAGATAGTGAATTCACTCCTGATAGAATTCTTCATCTCGCTGACTGGCAAACTCCGCAATGCACAGTAAATTCTAGTCCTTGTAGATTCGTGAACCTAATTTAAGTAGATCTTATAATCTTAATGCTTAGATATAACCTACTTAGGTATTTATGTTTTGGGTCATTCAAATTAGTACTAAACTGCTTCTACCAAGAAAGAGAGTAAAATATATGTACTTTAGAAAAATGAATGAGTAAAATTAACCAATTAGTCAGAGTCTCGTGTTTAGACTATGAAACTAACTTTTAATTAGCCTCAATAAAATTGCTATTAATATTGCTGTACGTATACGCATCAAGAATGTAGCAAATTCCGCAATCTATGGAATTGGGTTGCACTAACGTTCTGCTATTCAGATTGGTGAAATCGTTATGGATGGTCACATCACTAGAATTTATCGAGAAAAACACGCACTCAGTTACTTATAGTACTTAAGTATCATTAATATTATTATGCATTCATTTTGTTGAATCTAATTAATTTTACTATTTTAATAATGAATAGGTAATATATTGTATTTGTCATTTTTGTATATATCTACATATATTTTGCATATACATATTTTGATTATTTTCTGTCTAAACACTTAGCAAATATTACCTTGAAAGTTATAGTTAAGTATACCTAATGTAGATACATTTTGTCTAAAATACCAACTCTTATTAAAGCGAATACTTGTTCTCACTTCTTTATTGTTGATGATGATGATTATACACGAGGTCCAGATTGTCTCATAGCGAAAGAGGCTAATTAAAACCGCGGGGCGCAGCTAGTATTAGATTAAGAGGGTACCTACCGTTTTCTCTGTACAAAATATATTCGTCTAGTTTCTTTATGAGTAATTCCATTTGAGCATTTTTTACGTAGGTTTGTTACGGGTATACAATAGTATACATACCTACACTATACATGCCCTATATTTTTTTTTGAAATATGGAGTTAATTTATTTCATCCTATAATAGTTCGTTGTTAGAAAAAAGAAAAGCAGATTTGTACAGCAAACCCAGGTTTTAAAGAAAATAGTACAATAGTAGTAGGGGAGTACATTTATACTAATCACTACATAGTATATAAAGTCGCTTTTTCTGTCCCTATTTCCCTTTGTATGCTTAAATCTTTAAAACTACGCAACGGATTTTGATGCGGTTTTTTTTTAATAGATAAAGTGATTCAAGAGGAACGTGCGAAGCCGGGACGGGTCGCTAGTATTATATAAAGCTAAAGAGTTTGTTTGTTTGAACTCGCTAATCTCAGGAACTACTGGATCGAATTGAAAAAATCCTTTTGTGTTGGATAGTCCATTTATCAAGGTCTAATTCTGCTACTTTTATAGGCTACTTTTACCATTAAAGGCTACTTTTTATTTTGATATTCCCACGGGATCACGATTTACGCGGGTGAAAACGTGGGGCACAGATAGTTTATTTCTATGGAGGATGCAAAATCTGCGTACCCTCATAACATTGTTGAACAATAAATAAATCAATTTTTTGTTTACAACAGAATGGTCCCCCATAGGGATACGACCACGCGGCAGACCAAGGCGACGATGGCGAGATGATTTTGATTCCTATAGGAATGATTGGTGTGCAAGTATAGCTATAGATCGCGATCAATGGAAGAAAGCTAGATAGGGCTTTGCCCTGCAGTTGGAAAGTGTAGGCTTTTAATAAAATAACATTTTATATTTTTGTAAACCGCTATAAACGACTATGATGATGCGAGATGTTATTTTAGGGTTCCGTAACCAAAGGTTAAAAACGGGACCCTATTACTAAGACTCCACTGTCCGTCCGTCCGTCCGTCCCGTCCGTCTGTTTGACTGTCACCAGCTGTATCTCATGAACCGTGATAGCTAGAGAGTCGAAATTTTCACAGATGGTGTATTTCTGTTGCCGCTATAACAACAAATACAGAAAATAATGGTACGGAACCCTTCGTGCGCGAGTCCGACTCGCACTTGGCCGGTTTTTTCTTTTCATTTCGATACTCTAAAGGCACCAAAAAGCAACGTTCTATACAATTTAATTGTCATACTTGTACGTGTAGTTACCTACATTATCTTTTATGTGGTCATCGCAATAGAATGTTGTTTCTCTGAAGTAAATCTTTTACGTATTAAGGTTAGCTAACGCAACCTTATTGGCTCACAATAGGCCAATTGCGCGGAACCAAAGTATGAAACGTCAAAATTGTGTATGAATTTGTTAACATTGTCACCTTATAAAGCACAGTTACATGTTCAAAAATGTGACATGGTGTCGATTTCAAAAGATTTGACAGGCTTGATGCGTAAGCTTGATGCGTAAGCTTGATGCTTTGTTTGCCTCAAATAACACAGATGAGATCTGTTTAAGCCACAGGTAGATTTTTATAATTTTATTTTAATTCATATTATTGGACTTTATACATCTAATCTACGAGTAAAGATGAGTTATCCAGCATTTTGATTCTAACTTTCTATCAATAATTATTGAATTGGATCATGTACTGGGTTCTTTAGTTGCCACTTTATCACAGGTAACAACTTATCTACCTACCTACTAAAATAATTTCAAAACTGTATAAATAAGTATAATTTAGGCTGTTGTTACAAATACCGCGACAATTCATTGTCATGTTGTAACTTTATGTAAATCTGTTAGTAAGATTTTTAAATTCAAGCCAGGATTTGTTTGTTGGGAAACTTTTACGGTATTATTTTGTTTATCATTATTTTAGACTAGCTGTTCTCCGCGGTTTTATCCGCGTAAATCCCGATCCCGTGGAAATTTCAAAATGAAAGTAGCCTTCCTCGATAAATGGACTATCCAACACAAAAAGAATATTTTAATTCGAACCAGCAGTTCCTGAGATTAGCGCGTTCAAAAAAAAACGAACTCCTGAGCTTTATTATATTAATATAGATTTATCAAACCTCAAAACTCTTAAGAGTAGGCAACATAAAATGATAGGTCAGCGTTTGATCACCATCACACCTGCCTGATGGTAGGTGACGATGAGGTCTAAGATCTAGCATGCCTTCCTAGAAGACACTTCTTTACTCGCGACTTGAAGACACCTAAATTATAGCCGTTAGAAAAGACAAACGCAGGCAACTGATTCCATTGCTGCACGAATAAGTAATAACAAAGCAAAACGCGCGTGGTGTCAGGGTTTTTAACCGTGTTAAATTAACCGTGTTAAATTGTGCAAATGCACCACGAATTCTGTCGCATATCAGTTTGGTTGTATGATGAAAGAATGGAGATGGCAACATAGGTACTAGGTATAATAATAATTCCCGTCTAAGTAAGAAGGACTTTGATATCACTCCATAGTATAAAACAAAGTCGCTTCCCGCTGTCTGTCCCTATTGTATGCTTAAATTTTTAACGGATTTTGTTGCGGTTTTTTTATTAGATAGAGTGATTCAAGAGGAAGATTTATGTGTATAAATCATGCATAATATAGTCGTGCGAAGCCGGGGCGGGTCGCTAGTTAAAAATTATATATAATTTTACTATTTTAATAAGCCACAAACATTGGTGACGTCAGTAATTTTGAAGACCTATATAAAATGGAAACGCAATAGTTTGGTACTTCCCTAGTTCCATATTACACATAATTAGGTATTTAAACGGTAGTGTCATTATCTGTGGTTTGATAACCTATTCTTAAGTTGTGTAAATATGAAGCTATTTTTATCGATTCTAAAAAAGGATTCCGTCACGTAATATATTAGATAGGTATGTTGCGTGCGTAGAATCGACGCTCAATAGTCCACCGCCACCGTAACGTTTACAATCCTGTGCAGCGCTATTTGATCATTATAACAACGTAACCTGTGGATCGAACCCACCACGTCGCGGTGTAGCGGGTGGTAGCTTATACCACTCGGCTAACTAAAGACATAGCTGACATGTTGAAAATAATAATCACATTGCGTACTTTTAACTCATGTGCTTATAATTCAAGTATTTATGTTTGTGTGTAACGTCAATTAGAAGAAGGTCGTTAATCCATTACTTGTTTATGGTTATTGCAGCAAACTGACAGTGGAATTATGACCCATACTGTACATATTCATTAATATCTTCAAAAAAATGAACGGCATTTATCCAAACAAAAAGAGAATTTTCCAAATTGATCCTGGCGTAATCTGGGAACATCATAAAATAAGTACGTGTGTTCTGAAGAATTTAGAATTATAATAAATAAATATTGCAGGACATTAAATTATACACAGCGCCATTTAGTTCCGCGCCACCCCAGCTCAGCAACTAGGCTTGTGTTATGGTGAACAGACAATGGATTGAATACTCATAGTTTTCTTTTAAGCCGAAGTGGTAAGAAAAGAAGCGCGATAGAGGTGTCTTTGAAACAGTTTTTGGGTATCAACCACTAAAATCCATAGAATGATATTCCTACCGTTCGTCGCGTCGTAAAGGTGAAGAAATGCTTTGTATTGTCATACACTTCGAAACATGATTAAAGTGATTTGTCTCGATAATCCTAAAAAATCGTCGTTTTTTATGAGATTTTTCAATTTTACGGCGATTTTAAAGAAAAAAACAAATACAAAATTAATATTTTCATAAACTTTACATCAAATCCCGTAACGTAGTACAAATGGTTTTTCTTTTAATTAAGTAGGTACATAAAACAGTTAAAATGGTCATCGCGCGGCGCGCGGGGGAAAGGGATAGAGTCATTGCGCGGCGCGCGCGTGGGAAAGGGATAGGGATTTTCAGGTCGTACTTCACCTTAATAAGTGGACATACCTACTCATTAGAGATATCTACAGAAACACTCAGACCATAAACAAATATCTATACATAAATATTTATTTGAGGCGGAAATCGAAACCGCAACCTTCTGTGTCGTAGGTGGGTGTTCGCCCGACGCGCCACGGAGGTCGTCAAAAATACGCATTAATTCCCTATTTCGGGGCTATACAGCGTCTATCTTGACATTATCCAATTATCAAACTTCGTTTTCTTTAAAATATTAAATGTCCGTAATTTGGTTCGTTAATTCTAAAGATCTTCATTTTGCGCTTGTTATTTTAACTTTCACTCCGGATGTATGAAAAAACCGTCGTCGGTCACAGTGAGGTGTCGGTAAAAACCGGCGAGGTTTCGAACTCAAGGCCGTCAGTTGAACGCACGTCTTGTGGGAAAAAACTGTCTTTGTTGATCATTATGTCGTAATATTGGACTTATAGATTCTTATGGTTTTTATATTGAATCGTATTTTTGTACAAATTATCTACTGTATGAAAATCTTTTGTCAATGGTCCCGCAATATTTATTTATTTAATGTTTATTGTAGATACTGTCTTACTTTCTTGGCGGTTTAATTATTTTCTTTAAAAGAAAATACATATTTATTATTTAGGAATGCATACTTAATTGAAACTCATCACTGACTCACTGATCATAATGATATTTTATGACAAATTTTAGCTCGATCTGTCCCTTGGGACTAAAATTTGTCACACAGATAGCTTTTAAACATAGGCTTCCGTTAAGAAAGAATTTTGGAAAATGCAAGCCCTACGCGTGCGAAGTCGCGGGTAGAAGCTAGATATCATTATTTTTTTGCATCGCTAACTTGCTTTGAATCAAATAATACAAAATATTTACTTGACTGTTTTTTTTATTAAGTTAGTGCGTAATCATTATTAATAGTGATAGTGGTTAAACGATGTGTTAAAAAAACTAAAAATCAATAATTGTTTTTTAGTTTTTTTAATTATTAAGTATAAGTTTTGATTTCGGTTCATAGCCATAGAATATTTTTTTTTTATTTCTCTTACCTAGACGTTTCGATTTTGTGACAATAGTCATGGTCGCGAGGAGATTGGAGCAGCGGTGAGCGTTGTCCTCTCATGCTGATTGATAGTTGAGGGTAGTTGCTGACCGACACTCGATTTTACAAACGGTTTGTTGGACCCGGGAAAATAATTTAGTTTAAAAATTAGTTGATTTAAGGTTATCTTGTTGGGCGGGAACCGTTTTTCAACTTAAACGCATAGTAAATGATTAGGTACCTATTAACATAATTACCATTAACATTTAGAGAAAGAACTGAAGATCTTGTACGGTACACACTTTCCCTAGCTAGACCATACTATTAGAAAATAACACTTGCGTATTGCGCCTTTGCGATGTTGAGAAAGCGGAAAAGCAAGCGCCGTGACATCTCATAGACAACTTTCCTTAGAGTTTTTTCTAATACTTACCTATCTTTTGAAGCTCCGCCTAAATTCTGATCTTGAAAAATATGCTTTTACTTACTATGTAGTTACTTATTTACCTACTTACTGCATTTAATAAAATCTATCCATTGAATCTATCAAGAGTCTTGGTTCCCGCGGAACAGCGTGACAAACCCGATAAATTGAAAAAAAAATTTGATCTCGGAAGGGTTCATAGAAATGTAAAAAATGGGAAAATAGCATAGAAATCGTATAATACAAAGTATGGACGTCAGTCGAAAATACGGAACGGACTTCTCAAACGCAAAAACTTACTAGCGACATCTATTGCAAAAAAATCACAACCTATTATTACCGCCATCTATTGACAATAATTGGCAAACTTTTACTAGTGACATCTATCATCAAATATATGCAAACGATTACTACCGCCATCTATTGACCGTAATACATAAACTGTTACTAGCGACATCTATCATCAAATATTACTACCGCCATCTATTGACCGTAATACATAAACTTTTACTAGCGACATCTATCATCAAATATATGCAAACTATTACTACCGCCATCTATTGACGGCATAAAAGAAACTTTTACTAGCGACATCTATTAAAAATTTTCTAAAGTTTAGCAATAGATGTCGCTAGCAAAAGTTTACATCTACTCGAACATAGATGACGGTAGTAAAAGTTTAATGAAGTCGCATAACAGATGTCGCTAGTAAATGTTTACATCTATTCGATTACAGATGGCGTAAGTAGTACAATAAAGTCTTACCTTCCATGACGTATACGATGCTTCCGACATCTCCCTCTTTGATGATGAGGCTTCCAGCTGCATATTCGACGGGGTACATACAGTCAACGATTTCACGGATCTGGGTCATTTCAAGATTCTTCATGAAGTCGTTGTCGAGGATTGCGCTCTTGATCAGCTCTCGTGACCTGAAAAAATAAAATTTATAAATTAAAATATTATTTGGATTTTTAATTTCGTAACTAGTCAGACCCAAAAAACACGCAACCCAATATTATAGTACCTACTCTAAACCGTTCACACAAGTTTACACCAATCCCTTTGAACTTTTAATTTAAGTATTATTTTTGTTTTTCAAATACGTATAATTATTTAATTGATTTTTAGAGTTCCGTACCCAAAGGGTAAAAAACGGGACCCTATAACAAAGACTTCGCTGTCCGTCTGTCGGTCCGTATGTTTGTCACCAGGCTGTATCAACAAATACCTACTTACTAAAAACAGAAATAAAGTAAATATTTTTTTTATTACCCCACCTATAAGAATTTTAGGTACTTACCTAATTACTATTCCATGTTTAAAATTTTTTAGACAATACTTTTTTTGTTATAATAAATTATACTCCTAAAAGGGCAAGCTAAAGACTTTTAACCTATACAGCCTCGTCTGACATACAAAATTTTATAGGGTTTTTTGCTTGATATATCGATCGTAATGAGACGGAACCCTTCATGCGCGATTCCGACTCAAAGAGGTTGTCTCGATAAATAATTAGTTTTCATAACCCTCCCAAAACAAGTTTAGGTACTAGGTATAAATATTAGGCTGTGTATTAGGTAATACGTAGAATAAATATTTTCATTATGTAGGATTTAAACCATTTTTTGTCCCAAAATAATTAGTCCTTATCGGCTTATACAATATACATACAATGCTTAAAATTATAATACATATGTAGTTTTGAAGTTACGTGGGAACTGATGAACATACGTACAATCGTACATACATACATACACACAGGTCAAAAAGCTGACAAAATGGGCACATTTTTAACACGCTTTTATTATATTGTTATAATGCAAAGTCGTAAAACCAAGGGAAAACAATCGTAACAAACAAACCTATTTTGATCAATTAAAAACCTCTAATACCAGTCAAATTTCATTCTGAAGGTCGTGTGTTCGAATTCCGGCCCAATTGGCATTGCTCTTACGGTGAAGGAAAACATCGTGATGAAACCCGCGGCTTAGTTGGCTCCAGAAGTATTGACAACTTCCTCTCCTCTGGACATGGTAGACTAAGGTGAGAGGGCAGTAGGTGCTAGGCAAGCCTACTCCATCCTCACACAAAAAGATTTATTCCGGTCGGATCCCCTGGATCCGATACCCTGGGGGATCAGTTTTATTTTAAAATATTTAATTTTTAAAACTATTCCGGTCTGATCCACCGTGCAGGGGATCACAAATAAATTTAAATATTTTATTCCGGTCGGATCCCCTAGCTACCTATTAACAAATTTTTGGGACAATCAGCAACAAAATGTTTATTCAGAGTTTATATTTAATACAAAATATTTGAAATACATGTATATAATACTACTAATTGTAATGGAAATGTGTATGTTAGTATTGGAGAACAACTACCCTACTTGTCTTGGCTTGTCCAGTCTTGGCCAAGTCACAGCGTCTTTTAATATTTTTTACCCTTATTTTTAAAATAAGTTTTTTCCAAAAAAAATACCAAATTTTAATGTCTGATTACCTGTGATGATTTTAAACACTTCGTTGATTTGGTGTTCATTTTATAGGGTTCAGTACCTTGAAAAGTAAAAGATAGGGACTATAGACCTCAGTATCTGGTATGAATTTCAACTTGCTAGGTCCGCCCGTTCCTGAGAAAATCTGTGGTGACACACGGACAGACAGACAGTCGGACAAGAAAGTGATCTTTTAAGGGTTCCTTTTTTTACCTTTTGAGGTACGGAACCAGGAACCGATAAAAAATCACTTTCTTGTCCGTCTGTTTGTCTGTCTGTATGTTTTTAGATAATCTTATATACCTAGTAATTTTAAGTTCTGTTTTAGTTATTTAATTAAGATGGTCTTCTAATGATAATCTTTTAAGGGTTCCGTACCTCAAAAGGTAAAAAAAAGGAACCCCTATAAGATCACTTTCTTGTCCGTCTGTCTGTCAGTCCGTGTGTCACCACAGATTTTCTCAGGAACGGGTGGACCTAGCAAGTTGAAGTTCTTATCAGATTCTAAAGTACCTAGTTCCTATTAGATGTGTAAAAATAAAGGTCCTGAGCCAACACAATAAAAAGATATGGGCAAATTTACATTTTCGCAAAAACTTGTACCAAAATTAATCTTAATTTTCAACTTTATTATATTTCGGAATTTTACCTTTACTTGTGCTATAAGACCTTGCTTTTGCAAAATTGACAATTCCCAGTCAAACGAAAGTACCCCATAGGTTTTGGGTCGAAAACCTATAATGGTAGATCCCGTTGACCTAGAATCACGAAATTTGGCAAAAAACAAGGCCTTACAGCACAAATAAAGGGAAAATTCCAAAAAAATTAAAAATGTTGATAATTTAAGGGTGTCCCCATACATACATAGTTGGACCAATTTTATTAAACTTGACCCTTAAATTGTACGGGCGCCCAAACGAATTAGGGATCAATGTAAATTGGTAACTACTAACTACCATACCACTGCAAGGGCAGAGAAAGAGAGTTGAAACTAATTTATAGAACCCTCGGCGCGCGAGTACGACTAGCACTTGATAGGTTTTTATTAATTAAGATTGGTCCAAAAAAATCCAAAAGTCTGATTACCTGTAGTGTGATGATTTTAAACACTTTAATTTTGTTGATTTTTTAGATGATTTATTATATTAATTTTAATTTCTGTACCTATATGTTATTTAATTAAGTTAGTCAAAACTTTTTTAAATTATGGTTTGTCCAAATAATAATAACAAAGGTTGCCTGGAAGACATTTGAGCGACAAGGCCGCCCTTTGTAACACTTATACTTAAAATATGTTTCTTTTTAAATATTTAATGCAATTTAAAAATGGTGTTTATAATAAAGAATTTTTATCTATCTATCTAAAGCCTGATTGCCTGTGATGATTGTAAAACACTTAAAATTTAAAAAAAAAATTACATTAAAAACTGTTTTTCTCTTGACTGTACTAACCTGTCAAAAAGAGTAAGGGGATCGGACCGGCATGATAAAGTTTATAGTGGATCAGAACGGAATTAAAAAATAATAATAACCAGCAGGGGATCAGCTCAGGGGATCAAACCGGAATAAATCCACAAAAAGGACCCAATTTAAAATGGTCTAATTGCGGAAAACAGCCCGTATACAAGTACAAGTACCAGTCAAATGACTAACATCAAATCACCATGAATTACGCAACCAAGTTCAATCAATGCAAGTTAACATGAGACATTGTACATAGACTGCAAATTATTGACAACGAGGAAACTTCACGATGTACACAAGGTCTGCCATGTCCATTTCATTACACACATAATGACAATAACCTCAAAATTATTACGGAAAATTGAAGTCTAATAAACGGTTAAGTACTAAAGTAGATGGATAGATACTTATCATAAATAAATAAAAGTGTAGGCTATAAATAAATCTATTGTACAAGGATTTGCTACGTCAATTATGGTTAATTTCGCTATTTATAGTTTAGATAGGCTAAGATTTATTTAGCTTAAATACCAACTAAAACACTGTGTAGGTAGAAATAAGAGGTTATATAAGGTTGGTTTTTCATTTAACTAAATATGTAGTTTGTGTCTTCAAGTCAACAATTGGCAAGAAATAGCGCAGGACTGGGGGCGATGGAAGACTCTCGTTTTGGAGGCCAAGATAATAACACTTTCGGTCGCTGAGCCAACGGAAGAAATGAGTAGTGATTGATTAGGAATTCGCGTAAAAGGTGGTAAAAGAAGATCTGCCCTATCTTTTTAACGTAGGTACCTACTTATAAACAATAAATGATTTGATTTGATTTAATCACTTTGGTTGTAAAGAATTTTAGGAACGATCATAAATACAGTCGGATGGGTTTAAAATAGTAACTTAAAATGAGATACAAACATGAAAGTAATGGTATTCACCTTTGACGTGTTAACAGTAAGGTAGATCTATTAAGTTAATTTAAGAAAATATAAGTAATTATAGCTTGGTAAAATGCAATTTAAGTTGTTTTTTTATATATACACTATTCAATTCTGTAATATCATCATGCAGATCGTTGTATAGCCTCACTCCTTCAGATACTATAGTTCTCTTCCTAGTGTAGTTTTATGAGGTGTTTTAGATAGGTCAGATTTATTTTTAAGAGTTCTAGATCAAATGTAAATTAGTCTTCTGACGTAAATTATGTGGGACTGCCTACTCATTGCATCTTCAAGATACAACGCATGAAAGAGGCTTCATGCTGTTAGCAATTATAGACGAAGCATCTGTTTTTTTTACCAGTTTATCTGTACATGTCATTGTCATGAATACTTGACACGCCTCTTCAACTAAAAATAGCCTCACTGGATTTATTTCCCTACCTACACATTATCAAATTTACTTCAAATGTTTTTGCGACGCGTCTAACCCGATGACATCATAAGCTTACCAAATAAGGATCAGTGAAAAAAATGTAGACAGGTTTGCCGAGCGATTATATCAGGTAAATATTTAAAATGTTGTTGTACTGGTGGAGTGAGTTGAATCCTAGGTCAGGCACTAGATACGTGATTTAAAAAAAACTAAGAATTTGTCATTGCGTTGGTCAATGGCAGATGATAGGTCGTAGAAGTAGCTTTAAAACAATTTTTAATCACATTCAGAATCCAAATATCGGATCAATAACAGAATTATTTTTAGATACTTACTTAATTTTTGTAAATATTTATTTGATGTCCTACAATATTGATTGATTGATTGTATGTTATATGATAAATAATAATAAATAAATAATAAATATTACAGGACATTCCACACATCGCCATCTAGCCCCAAACTAAGTAACTAGACTTGTGTTATGGGTGCTAGACTACGGATATACTACTTATATACTTTTCTTTTGTAAATATATACTTATAATATATAGAAACAACCAGACCACAGACAAATATCTATGCATATATACTTGTCTGAGGCGGGAATCGAACCCGCAACCTATGTTTAGCAGTCCGGCATGGTTACCATAGTGCCAACTGGGTCGACAAAACGTCATAAAATATGGTAGGTATTGGTAAAATAACTAAAAAAGTGATTTTTCCCCATACATTTCTTTTGTTAAACAAAATACACGCGATTTTGTAATGCGCACAATAAAGTCCCTAAATCAAATTTTACACCCTCGAACCTTTTTTTCGATGTTGGATGTGACCAAATTCAATATCGTTTAAAAACCTACGTTACCTAGCTAACAAAAGCTCCAACTACATACCTACTATCAGCTAGTTGTTGCCCATACTTCACTGCATCGTGACAGCCCGCAGCGAGGCCAAGCATGTCGTATCACATACAAAGTTCGAACGTAATTATACCAAATAAGTTGAAATGAAGGCACACCACCTAACACAGGTTGGCCTAGAGTAGAACATGTTGAAGAAATTCAATCACAACTGATTGATTGACGACAATCAGCATGACAAACTGCATGCGATTTGAAACTTGAAGTTTGAACATATTCTTAAAAATTACTGCTTGTTGATTCCTTCGTCAATGTAATTACTTATGTATTGTTATAGAAATCTTGTAACTCTAAGGACATCACTATCACTACTCACTACATAGTATAAAACAAAGTCGCTTTCTCTGTCCCTATATGCCTTTGTATGCTTAAATCTTTAAAACTACGCAACGGATTTTGATGCGGTTTTTTTAATAGATAGAGTGATTCAAGAGGAAGGTTTATATGTATAATACATGCATAATATAGCCGTGCGAAGCCGGGGCGGGTCGCTAGTAGTTATATATAACCATAAAACAGTTGAAAACTTTTCGTTAAATTAATACACCGTCGTCGAGTCCCTTGAGTCGCGCGTCTAGTCGTATCTATTTGTTCAAAGCCTATCTAGTGACCTACTAAAAACAAGACTAAATTGTACATTTAAATTAAATTTTAAAACGATTTCGCAACTATGTACTTACCTACTACTGTATTTAAATGTGCCGGTACCTACTTTAAAACAATGGCGAATTATTTTGGAATGACATGAATTTAAACGGGTTTTAAATAATTTGAGTTAAGAATAGGCATATACTTGTTTTAAAATTACGCGTTTAAACATTTTTAGCAAGAGACGACTGCTAAAACTAGCTTCTATTTTAAGATTCGTTAAATTTTTCATTCGTAAGATTAATATTTACGTAATGTAACATCCAGATGCCCAACAAAAATTTAAAATTTCGCTCGAATGACATTTTCCGTATGCACAAAACTAACATTTACATTTCAAACCTTTGATGTTTTATTGGAGAGCAACATTTGTAAAAATTTAGCTATATTTTCTTCGAAAACATCAAGAATGTCGAAAAATACTCACTTGTGAATCTTTGGGATTTTTATCAACTTCATTTCCTGGTCATTGTTGAATGCTGAGAGTGGTTCAGCTGATATTGCTGTCCTCTTGAGCCTTGGTTCCCCTAGGTGATACACCCTTGTGTTTTCTATCCCTGGAGTCTTCATCACGAAGCCTTCCTCTTCTTCAGATCCGTTCTTGTGACTGTCTATAATTTGCCTAGTCAAAGGCTTCACCACTTGTCTGTACTTGTCTATTTCATTCTTCAAGTACCGTATCGTCGCGTCCTTATCATCTATGTCATTCTCCAACAACGCAATTATTTTATCTCTCCTTTTCAACTCTTCTGTTTTCTCCATCACTAATCGTTTCATTTCCACGTATTTTTTCTCTAACTTATACGTGTGGTCCATTTGGCACTGCTTCGTGTGTGTTTGTGACATTTTTAGCACTGTTGTTTAAATTATCCACTTAGCACTTAAATTGTCTCACATAATTACCTTTAAAACGAGTTTTTATATTTAAACTACGTTTACTGAAACAGCTTATGGACCGGCAACAAGTTATTATGTTATCAATAAACCTATCATCGAAGAAAGATAAAATCGACGTCCGCACTCTTCAACGCGTGTACTAGTACAAAAAGGTATTGCGTGTATTTTATTGAACTAAATTCAATAGTTAACTCTGTCAACGGGGCCAGTGACACAATGACAACATTATGATTAATTACGTCACTGATGACTTATTGTATGTTAAAAAATATTGCGGGGAGTGATTGAATGTAGGAGCGACCTCCTTGCTGAGTGATTCAAATAGTCAATGACGGTTACATGCATTCTCGTATGTTCATATTAGAATGTGTCGGCCGTCAGTCTGGTTTAGTTTTAATTGGTTTTCATTAAACATAATTAATGGGACAGATTAATAAACAAAGTTGGGGCACGTCAAAATGGAATAAGACGCCTTGGGCAAGGTTTAGTTTTTTCAATGTTTAATCTATTGATGCATTCAAATGGTAGCTTTATAGTTATTTGTTACCTGAATGAAATTTGTATCCATATTTTATCAGAGCCTATAAAATTAAATTATGTGCAATTTAATATGACAAACATTTTATTATCTGTTACAAATTAACTTATCATTGATAAATAACAATAAAACATTTCACTACCAAAATGAATCATTTATTAATAGCTACCATCTAACAGGTTTGAAATTGACTCTAGAAATTGATGATCGAATATGTAAATTTGTCTTATTTGTTATGTGACTGTCTATAATGTATGTTGAGATTATTAATTTACACTTTGAGACATTCATTATTAATATTAACGTCTGCGAAATGATTAACACTATCTACATTTATATTTTATCTGAATAAATTTGAAATCTGTCCACCATCCCGAAGCACACTAGGAAAGAACATAATAAAGTAAGATCCCTCCTACCGCCAGACCTTCGTGAATTTATTAAAGCTGAAAACTCCGCGCATGTCTCCAACACAGTTATGAACGATGTGCAATTGCTAAAAGCCAGACAGTTGAAGCTGGTGCGAAAACTCTTATATCGACGGAGACTCTTAATTACAAAACCGGTTTTACAAAAGTGTAGGTGAAAATTTCGGTAAAGGTTGCACTCCTTTCTAAGTATAAGGTCAGACAAACTGGAGACAGGAAATTTGATTCACGCACAGGTGTGCCGTGATCATGAGCTAGGTGCACTACCAAGGTGAATATTGCTTGTAAAACACCTGAGTAAACGAATTCTACTTTTGTAGAAGAAAATAAATATAACCTTTGCAAGTTTTTCTTTTTTCAAATTTAAGTAGTTTTAATACCTGTTATGGAAAAGTTTGATTCTATACATAATAATCACTTTATCTTTATTAGCGGCGGATACAACGGATTTTTAAATATTTTATACCTATGTTTACAACTTTTAAGTTGGTATAATCCAGCGAATGCCTCAAGTATTTGACTGTGCGTAAACGTGAGTTATTGGCTGTAGGAAGGGCTAGGGGTGTCGCAAAGTCCTGCGAGTACATTCACTTTGCCTGAGTTATCGAAGTTCTTAATTGATAGGGAAACGGAAATAATTCCTTCCCCGTCAGTAAGTTTCTTTGAGATATAGAAACATTGCATAGAAACCATATCTTATCACTAAGTTTTATCACCAATCTGATGATCTTTCAGTATTTTATTATGATATTGGGCCTAAAGCCCGGAAATGGCCACTCTTCGCCTCCCCATGCCATTAACCGCTTCCACCAAGTTCTTTCCATTCTTCTCATTTGAGGTTACCTTTTGACGCCTACCTAGATACATATAGAACAGAGTACTTACCCCCTAGCTTTATTATCATCGGGTTCGTCTCTTTCTTACCACATTACTTTGCATTTCACTTGTACTTCTTACAGAAGAGTTTATCTGCTTCTTTTCCCTAAAACTCGTTTTTCTCTTACACCATAACTTTCCTTCTCACATCACCTCTACCGCCATCTTTTTTCCTACTTACTAGCGCCCCCAACAAAACCTATTTTCCTTCTCTATGCCTAAAAAATACGTTCCATTTCCTCAAATTCTAATAATTCTTTATCGACATTTCATTCTACGTGTATTCGCAATTCGCGACAAGGGGCCTGAGGAAGGATCAAGCACGTACACACAACGTCAAACATGATGTTTGATCTTGGCGGTAAAAGTTGAACTAAAATGGAAAAGTAAAGCCTTTGGACACTTTGGCTTAGTAATTTTGGACACTTTGGTCCTCACACCAAATCGCTAAAGCGTCTCGGAAACGGGATATTTGTTGAATCATGTTGTTGAACGAATCACTTTTCTTTGTATGTATATCCCGTATCCGAGACGCTTTATAGGTTCAGTGTGAAGGCAGTATTTGTTCGCCGTAATGCCCTTTATCGATACGTATGGGTTTCGAATTTTTTTTAAAACTTAGGACAACATGTTTTGTTAAATATCCCGTTTCCGAAACGCTTTAGTTAGAGGTTCGATATGAAGCGATATTGGTTCACTGTAATTCCCTCTATCGATTGGCATGGGTCTAAAAAAACTCACTATGCCAAGGTCCCATACTAAATGTCCGGACCCTTTATATGTCGGTTGGTTAATAGGTATTCCCTTACTAAATAATAAACCTTGACTCTAAGTTCAGGGACGTGTAGAAGTTACAACTTGAACTGCCTTATTCATGAGAATCGTGACTTTTAGACATACCTACTTATAAAATTAAATCATTTTTAATCGTTTATGTTACCTCACGTAGTAATTAATATTTTGCAATATGTAATTACACCTGTAAGATTATATCATGAACAAATTAAATAATGTTAAGTTTAATTAGCTCAGGCATAAGTATCTAGATTTTTATAATTAATTAAAAAAATACTATGCCTTGGCTACAAACAAATTTTAAACCAAATAATATTTACAGAGCCTCTAAATTATTAGCCTTAATATGTAAACGTTATAAATATACAAATGATTATATTCCTATTGCTTCGGAAAAAAACCTAAAATATGCCCACAATTATTAATAATAAGAGGACGATCTAAGAAAAGATGGATGGACTGCGTGAGACAAGGCATGAGAGAGATGAATTTGAACGATGAGATGACGACTAATAGGAGTGAATGGGAGAAGAAGACATACTGCGCCGACCCCAAATAATTTGGGATAAGGGCAGGAAGATGATGAATTATTAATATTAAGTGCCGAGGTTCATTACCCGGTACCCGGTACAGACATAAATTGCAAAAAATAATTTTAATAGGTTAGGTATGGGTAGAATAAATGAAGACGGATTAGAGACAAAAATAGGCAATATTGGGGATCAAACTCAACAGACAAGACCATCATAATATTGTTCCCAAAATCAACTTGGAAACCATTTTGATATTGACCTAGACCCGTTTACATTGATTGTTGGATGGAAGCCCAAACCGCGTTCCGAAGCATTAAACTTGATCTCTCAAATTAGTGTTACATTGCTTCATTAAAATTGTTATGATTTCATTATCATCTGAACATAATAATTATTATTCATTCAATAGATGTGGTATAACCTATTAGTAGTTCGCTGAACAAAGTTTCCATTTTAGTTGTTTTTACCGCAAACTACGGTAGGTACTTTGCTTTGAGTATAGTTTCTACAACCATCATTTATATAGTATACAAGTTGTCATTTTCAACCAACTTCAAAAAAGAAAGTTCTCAATTCGTCAAGTATACCTGTATTTTTTTTATATTTATTCACCGATTATTTTAACCGACCAACCAATCTAGATATATTCTAGTTTATGCAATTCAAATCTATAACAATGTCTTTTGTTGATTGGCTATCTTAGAAGGTTTTAACTTTAGATTTATAAACAGCCCTTCTGTTTTTTAAATCTAAAGCTTATCAAAAGTTACCTTTATACAAGACTTGGAAACCATATTGTAATTTTATGGCAAAAGTTAAAAATTATTATCAATTTCAAATGTGTTATTATTCATTCATAAATTAAATTCATATGCAAGGATTATGACTACGATATATTTATTGGCAGTTAGAAATGATATACGAAGCAAATTACTTAGCGTGCAATAATTGCCAGCAGTTTATAGTTTAATAGCAAACGACAAAGTTGATTTAATAAATAATCAACATATTAAGTTGAGTAAGATAATGGGACACGTTTTTGTTATCCTGAAATGGTTCTCTTAAGAAATAATTATAGTTTTTGTTATTCCTGAGATAGGCAAAGCTTCAAATAGCCAAAAATAAATAGCATGACGTTCATTAGAACCACGTAACAACCAGCCACTAAGTTTGCAAGCCCATAATAAAATAAAACTTAATATCAGTTTTTCAAAATAACCAACGTCATTTTATCTAGAATTGATAAAGCGATTTTATTCGTAGGCAATTTCCTAATCTTTATCATCGATATCCGACACAACTGTATTTACCAAATCTTATTTAAAACAATTCAGTATTTTGTATTACCAATAACGTAGGCATTTTCAAAATTAGCTAGCATTATTTGTAATTCACTTAAATGTTATCAGTGATACCTGTATTATCTAAAATAATCAACATATCTATATCTATAAATAGACTCGTGTATAAAAATACCTTTATATGTCAAACTAATGATCAGAAGCACGTCTATTTTATCGATACGATAAGCCTTGTAAAGGTTATTGCCGTAAGTTGGGATTACAATAATTATATACCTAAATGCCTTGACTATCTTTAAAGAATAAGGAAATTTAGTTTAATCCTGATTTACTAGCGGAAGCAAGAGGCTTAGCTATAGTGATAGCTATTGACGTAGCCGAACATAAGCCTAAAAGAATTTCAATCCCTCTTAACGCTACGCTACAAAAAAAAAACAAAAACTTTACTCATTTTAAAGAAGTTAATATCAATGTTTATTAATATTATTATAACTTCTACCATTTACTAATAACTAATCCTAGATTAATTATTGATTTTTATATTTGCTTCCCAGTTCAGTGTTTTTATTCTCTCTTTCGTTATTTTAAGTTTAGATAAAGTTTTCCCATAAACATTACATCGAAAAAGGAAATGTGACAATGTCAACTGCTATCTGCATCAAAATAATCTCAATGACGTCACGGCAGCATTTAATCCAGTTTTTGAAGTTGACAGCTCGCACACAAAGCTTAAGTGACGTTATCAAACTTCTAAAAACCATTAGCTGAAGTTATGGGTAATGATAATGTTAATATTATGTATAAAACGGATATTATTTAAAAAAATGTGTTATGTAATTTATTTTATTTTGTGTGGATGTTTATAAGGGAGATTCCATGCATTCCTAGGTTTTTAATTTTAAGTATTATGTTGATTTACACAAAGCATTTTTTAACTTTCTATAGCTACTAACCTATACGAAAGAAAATGGTAAAAGTTTAACATTTGACTGGAAAGTACTTACTAAATGTAAAAAATACTTAGATTATTGATTACAGACAGTGAAAAACAATATATCATGCCAAATAAAGCATTTTTATCGACGTTATTAATCAAGACAGAAACCATCTAAAATAAACAAACATCTGCGATTTCTATCGTCTGAAACGAATATGCTGCAGTAATTCTAGGAAAATTTATAAAGTTAGCGAAAACTGAAACATATTTTCATGTTTACCTAGCAACTCGGCGTTAGCCCGATAGCAAAAAGATTTAAAAATTGCAACTATTTTCATAAATTGATATTCTTTATTCGAATCAAATCTTAGATTAACAAGACTCAAAGATACTGCAATAAAAGTCAATAAAATCATCTTAAAGAAAGGCTAAGGCAAAATCAAATCGCACAAAAACAACTGTGAAAGATAAAATCCAGATAATTAGCATAAAGAATAGCAATTTACGGACCTTGACACACATTTCTTTCCCAAAAAATACACGCATCTGTTTGAAAAGTGTCACAGGTTGGTGTCACGGCAGAAAAAAAATAGATTCTGTTAAATAACTACCCAGATATTTCGGGAACCCTTCGGTGACTTTGAAGCTGACAGCTGGAGATATTCAGTAAGAGTATTTTTAACAATTTTCACAAGATTTATAGGGTCATTAAAATTTTGCATGCATTAAAACTTGAAATCTGATTCAGCGAACATTTCTTTGTCCGTTTTACGTAGTTTTCAGTTAACAAATTATGTTCTCGTGATTTTTATGTAGGCATTTCTTATTTGGCAATGTTTACGCATAAATTTTACAGCAGTACAAATATTTTGTTAAAAGAGGATCTGTTGGTAGTTCTAAATTCATCAGCCTCTCAATCTTATATACAATCTAGATTTTATGTTCTGTTACATTTGTGAAGTAGTGATTTTGTTTGTAAATAACTATTTACTTAGACGTCTACCTATTTCATTGATTTAATCGGTTTTATTAAAAGAATAGGTAATTACAGCCATTGTGTTAATTATCAGGAAACTTCTATATTAGGTAGTGTTTCCTCTTCTAACGTTAACCTTTTCGTTTCTATCATGCATTTTTTCATTTAAGTAAGTGTTTCATGTTCAAATATTGGATATTGTATTTTTGTGTATTATTTCAACAATCATGATGGCGGCTAAACAAATTGAGGATTCATTTGAGAGAACCAACCAAGTAGGTAAATAAATACACCTAAGTAGTTATTACGGAAGATTCGGTGATTGCCAATCAAATCACCCAAGGATAAAATTAGAACAAATACTCCTTCCATCAAAAATTTATGACATTTGAAACTGCACAAAGTTATGATACGAGTTACCAAATTAATAGCCATTGAGCTTCCACATTATTTATCCGAAGCACTCCTCAAAGTACTACAATAACGCCTAGAATTTATATCATTTCCTGAGTGCAATTCTATTATAAAACGACTACAATCGGATCCAAGCTTCACGGAAGAACAGCTGAAGGTTGATCTCGATACGTCTGTCCAGTGAAGCAAAACTTTACCAAATCTACCTATATGCTAGGTACTATTATAATTTAATATATTTTTCTTATTATACAAAAAAACGTTTTGTGTACAAAGTATCTCGAAAGTTGTATCCGACCTCGATTTTTTAAGTAACAATATGATTGTTATGGTTTTTTACTTAATAACGCGAAGGAATCGTTTTTATTATCATTTTGAGTGTGTTAAGTTTTTATATATTATTTACTTTGTGTAGTAAATGGTGATATTTGTAGTACTATAATTTTTGTTTAAGGTATCATTTACTGTCATAACTGTATACTTACAAAAAAGTCTTAAGGATTATAATAAATAAATAAAATAAATAAATATTTCAACACATATTTTTATTTACGCAGGTAACTATTGTTATTTTTAAATATTCTGAACGATTATAATACCCCTTAGAAATTAGCCAATCCTTGACCTATTTAAAAAAATAACACCATTTAGTTTTTGGTGTAGAATCCTAATTATTATAATATATTTTATTTGCAGATAAAAGCTTTTATAAATTAAAGTTTACAAGTGGTATACAGATATTATAATTGTATACCTAGGTGAATTAACCGAAATGAAAATGCTTGTCAAAGTCAGAAAATTTTCATTTTAGAAAACATGTCTTAGAGTATTATTGTCTTTTTTGTTGTTTAAAGATTGACCCTATTTGAAAAAGTACTTTTAAAAAGGCATACAATTAACAGCGTTGTTTAAAGTAACGCGACATAGCAATGAGAGACATTAACCATTCATACATACAATATCAATATTATAGTGAAATAAATTAAAACGCATCATAACGATTGACCATAATAATAATCTAGACGACGACGGTTAAATTAAAAAGCCATCAAAGAGCTACCATACATTGAATGAGGTCATAAGGTGAGCATCCAAACATGTTATGCCACGAAAGATTTCTGTTTGATTCAAAAGTATTAAAATGAAGGTTTCAAGAGTAGTTAAGTAGCATAATACGAGTATGATATGGACAGACATAATATTATATAACTACTTATATTACCTTTTTTGTAATTAATCATAATGAAGTCCTAATCTGAAACTAAATACCTAAATATCTAAATATCTATCTAAACAGAAAATATCCTCCAGGGCATCCAGGGCAGGGCAGGGACAAGTCATCGTCCCCAGAGGATTGGCAAAATCCTCCCTCTGATCCGAATGAAAAAGCTACTAGCCATTCAGTCACAATAAGACTTAATATTACACTTTTTTTTCCTACAAATAAAAATCAACATTAAATGAGTAACCTACTCTATTTATCTATGATTAGACAAACCACGATTTTCAAAAATGGTAGTGTGATGATATAGAGTCTATAAAAGGTGACCATTAACTTTTGATTATGGCAGAGACACCTAGACCTACAATAGGTACTATAAATACAGACACAACTGCGCAGCCTTCTACAAGTATGACTTGACAAATGATTATACTGATTCTTTATTATTCAGCATCAAACTTCATGCATGACATTGGAAACTCATAAAAGGTCATATTCATGTGGAAAGCAGGTCTTGACGTCGCTCAAGAGTGCTGTACAAAACACCTGCGCCGGCTTTTTGCGCTGGCTCGTCGACGCAGGCGATGATTACTTTGTACTGTGCATGAAAGTCGGCTTCAGCTTGACATTTTCTACAGTCAATGAGAAGTGATAGCGGCTTTTTAAGCCTGTGGAAATACACCGTCTGCGCAGCTTTGTCTTATGGGCAAGTTGTTCATCCGAATTTGAGCACTACTTATAAATTTTTTCTTTAAAATATAAAAAAAAAACACTAAAAACTCGATGTAGGTAAATAAACCGAATAAAGTGCGAACAAAAAAAAAGATAAACATAATTTTCCGCTCTAACTCCCAAATTATTTTAAAACCTTATTTAAACAATTGCTAATAACCCGATCAACCGGTTTTATCACTTGACATTTAAGTCAATTAATGTCGTATTTCGGTAAACGTGTTTTAATTTAAAAATTCGCGAAGCAAGTGCGTATGTTCGATACCAACGTCGCGAAGTCACTGACTAGTTTTCATCGTTTAACTTCTAAATTCAAGCTACGGTATTAGGTCCATCAGTGTTTCAGTCCACATCATTTCGTCAGTTCATATCAGTTAATCCAACATGGTATTCAATGACCATAGATACTGAGCAGCTGTTCACACTTTACAGTTGAATAATTTCTAATTTATTTTTATAGGATTGTTTATATATCTATTTGGAACGTTCACGTTTGAAGCGTCTGAAATGGTGAATTTCACGGATTCTGAAGCTTTGAATAGAAATACCTTTTTACTACGTACTTACCTAGATATAGCGACAGGTTTAGCACTCACAACCAATAGCGTTCTGTACAACTGAATGTCATTTTAACCTCGGGCAATATTGCACTACTTAGAAAAATATTTGATAACATTGTGTTTTATATAATGACGTCGTATATGGATCGGAATGCTGGGCCGTGAAGAAAAGGAACGAAAAAAGATTTCATGTAACGGCGATGAGAATGCTGAGATGGGTAGCGAGGATGGATAAAATTAGGATTAATAAGTATATTAAAAGAAGTCTGAAAGTAACTCCAGTTACCGGAAAAGTTAAAGTGAACAGTTGGTATGGATATTTAGACACGTGTGCGGAAAGAAAGGACGCATGTGTCTAGAAGAATGATGAATATGAACGTAGAGGGGTGGAGAGGAAGAGGACAACTTAGGAAAAAAAATGGGTGCGTATACTTATGTACGCGCGTGAGAAGTTATACTTCTAGAAGTTATACGTCTCTCCTTCCGTCTGTCTGGTATTTATTCTGCTTCAACCTGTGAGTTTTGTATTACAGTGATGCGCGCGCATCTTAAAATTTTACTCTCATCATTTTTTCATAACGCTCCTAAAGAAGTATAACTTCAAAAATGAATGTATCTTCTATGTGAGATAAGACATGAGAGAGATTATTGTGAACAATGAGATGATTCCTAATAAAGGTAAATGGGAAAGGTAAGGTACTCTTAATCAGTCGACAGACTACCCCAATTCCTCCTCTTCGGTGACTACGCCTATCAAAATAGCCGAAATATCGAGGTATTAATAATAAAAATACGCAATTAAGATCCAGGAAAATGACAAATAAACAATTCATAAAATTATTACAATGTCACCTAACTTTTTGATTATTACACTAAGTTCTTGATTATTACACAGTATTTACAGAAAAAATACTTGGTTTTGGAAAGAAAGACTTTTAATTTTATTAATGTTTAAAATATTAGTTCAAATGAAACCCCAAGGTAACTCCAATGGCATGCAAAACCTCAAACTCCAAGAATCAGCTGATTTTTAAGGAAATATAGGTACTCAATTATAACTAAAAAAACTGTGTGAATTTTTTAAAGCCGTAGAGTAAAAATAAATACATTGTATTTATTTTTACTCTACGGCTTATTGAGTACCTTGAGTGAGTACCTTTTTATATTTAGGTACTTTTTTATATTTTTTATAAATAAATATATAAATATTGCAAGACATTCCACACATCATCATCTAGCCCCAAGCTAAGTAACTAGACATGTGTTATGGGTGCTAAACAACGGATATACTACTTTTAAACTTCTCTTTTGTAAATATATACTTATAATACATAGAAATAACTAGACCTCAGACAAATATCAAAGCATAAATACTTGTCTGAGGCGGGAATCGAACCCGCAACCCTGTGTTGGCAGTCCGGCGTGGTGACCATTGTGCCAACTGGGTCGTCCGTAGATTGGTGTTGGAACTGAATAGATTACCTAGGTAATATTTTACAATGACATTGTAAAATAGGTACTAATAGGTACAAAACTATATGAATTTTTAAAGTCGTAGAGTAAAAAATACAAAAATACATTGTAGTGCTTACTGGAAATATTAATTACCTAGGTACTCTATTCAGTTCCAACACCAATCTACGGACGAATTTATGATTGGCGCCAATTATTTTTCATTAATATTAATGTTAGTAAGATCCACTTAGTCCGATCTATTTGCGTTCCCGGACTGACCTTCAAACTATTCGCCATAATATATTTGGGTTATTGCATAGGGAATAATAATTAATCAGTTTAAAAGAGTTTTATTATAATTACCTAACTATTTATTTGACTCGACAATTAATTTAATAACATTAATAACATTTATTCATGCTATATCTAAGTAAACCACAAAACATGCATGAAAATCAGAAAATCATTAACACTGAATCATCATTAAAACTGTCTGAATATAAATACAAAGGTACCTTATCAGACGCCCTAATACATTTAACTAGACCTTTATCCATACAAATATTATAAAGCTGAAGAGTTTGTTTGTATGTTTGTTTGAACGCGCTAATCTCAGGAACTGCTGGTTCGAATTGAAAAAATATTTCTGTGTTGGATAGTCCATTTATTAAGGAAGGCTTCTTGTTATTTTGATATTCCCACGGGATCGGGACTTATGCGGGTGTAACCGCGGGGCGCAGCTAGTTTAACATATTGAATCACTTAGTTTGCTAATATCTTCTTTTATTAGTTAGGCTATCTTTTCAAGCACATTCCATAGGTCATTAGTGCCAACTGCCAAGTTAATATATTTTAATTCGGAAATTTATTTTCCGAATCCAAATAAGTAGGTATATAATAATATATTAATTTTAGCGCTAAGGACCTTTTGCGTTCTTAGCATCGATATCTCATGAAGCAACTTCAAAATGTTTTCTTTTTTGTTGATTTTTAATTATTTTAACTTGATTTAATGTACCTATTGTTATATTTTTAAGTTTACAGAATTTTTTTTTTGATACCTACGTTATCACAGCTATTTGTATCTTCCTTTAGCCCGATTCATCCATTGCTTTAAGCTCTTCCTGTGCATTGATATATCAGTCAGTCATTTAGGATTTTGAATTGTATATTTATAGATACTTATAGTCAGTTTAAGTACTTACTTTTTATGAAATAATGAGATAAACAAATTAAATGTAGTATCACGATTAAACAATTTAAAAACACAAATCAAATGAAGAAATCAAACTAACTAAAACCAAATGAAGAAGATTTTAATTTTAACTAGCTGTTGCCCGCGACTTCGTAGGCGTGGTAGTTTTGTTTTATGTACCAAAACCTTCCTCTTGAATCACTCTATCTATTAAAAAAAACCGCACCAAAATCCGCTGCGTAGTTTTAAAGAATTATATAAGCATACATAAGGACAGACAACGAGAAGCCACTTTGTTTTATACTATGTAATAATGCTGCAGTTATGGATAATTAGATTAATTAAACACAATAATATTATTAAAGCTTGAAGCCATCTTGCATCGTGGATTTGCGTATACGCAAGAGCCTCAAGAAATGGCAAATTTTATGGACGAGACGAGACGGTCATTCTGAGTTGGTATTTTTGTCTTGTTTATGTTTAATGTTTGTATTAGTTCAGTTAGGTTGAAAGTGAAGGCAACATTTAATTTTCTTTTGAATTACCAAATTAATTGAACCTTTATAGTTGGCTAGAGATCATTCAGTCATTAAATGCACGCCCCACCAATATATATTTTACCTTTACAAGTGTAATATTAGCGTTTTAGTGGTGGGGAGTTTACGTACATTAAAAAACCGGCTAAGTGCGAGCCGGACCGTACCAGTATATTCTGTTTTTAGTATTTGTTGTTATCGCGGCAACATAAATCATACAGACACAGACAGACAGACGGACAGTGGAGTCTTAGAAATAAGGTGGGTACTGAACCCTTAAAAGTTTTAAATAAATCTATTGAAAAGTAGCTACAAGTAAGCTTTTACCTTTAAAAAAAAACACTAATCGTTAGAAAGGTATATCGTTTAATTTTTTTTATATTTCTATGAATTATTTCATATTTTTATAGCCTATCATAGATAATAAATATTTATAAGGAAATAATTCAGTTGACAAAACATATTTGATTCAATAGATGCCATCTAGGAACGACTAAATAAACTGTGCTTCTGCTACTCGTCGACAGATGGCGCAGAACTCAATTTTGATTTTATCTCTTTTCTTACTAAGTATTTTTTTTACTAAGTATATAAAATGAACTTTTAATTTATCAAGCTAGTCAAAACAAATATTACAATAATAATATAAATTTATTAATAGAAACTTAGAATTATTTATTAATTGTTAGAACTTAAGATTAATGGTCGCTTGGTCACGATTTTCTAGATATTTTTACATTTTACATTTGCTCTTGGTATCAGATTACAGACACTCGTAGATATTTACAGTAATTGTTTACTGATATGTAAATAAGTATACCTACATAAATACCTATTTGTTTACGTAAATATATTTATTTACGCTAAGTCGATTCAGCATCAGGCGCGTAAAATCCTTTTTATAGAAGACGATAGCGAAAAGAAGATTTAAGCCTGACAAGCTATACTAAGGGCTTCCAGCACCAGGCGCGTAAAATCATTTTTGTAGAAGACGATAGCGAAAAGAAGATTTAAGCCTGACAAGCTATACTAAGGGCTTCCAGCACCAGGCGCGTAAAATCATTTTTATAGAAGACGATAGCGAAAAGAAGATTTAAGCCTGACAAGCTATACTAAGGGCTTCCAGCACCAGGCACGTAAAATCATTTTTATAGAAGACGATAGCGAAATGATGTATGAGGACGTTTAAAGCTTCTAAAATTAAAATCAGAGCCCTTAGTGCAAGTTTTATCGTAAGTGTAGGAAACTATCACATCTACGTAACCTTACGCGAAGAAGTATAAGTAGAAGTAGAAGCTTTGCATAATATCCGCAAGTTTTCGTAATTTCAAACTATAAATAATTTAACCAATTTTCGTATTTACGTAAATGCGAAAATTGGAAGAAAAAACTCAGACCTAGTATGCAAGTTTTTTCGGCTTAGAGTCAGTAGTTCGTTTACCGGAATGCTGAAACTTTTAAGTGTCAATAGTTTGGTTGGAGAAAAGGACCAAATTGTTGATAAGTACTATTCAGTTTCAGTATTTTTCAGTGTTAATAGTCCGGTTGACACAAAAACAAAAGACAATTGTTTTTCGACAAAAGACAATCACGTTTGCGTAAATGCGAAAATTGTTTTAAAAGTTTGAAGGCACCCAGTTGGCACAATGGTCACCATGCCCGCCTGCCAAACACAGGGTTGCGGGTTCGATTCCCGCCTCAGACAAGTATTTATGCTTAGATATTTGTCTGTGGTCTGGATGTTTCTATGTATTATAAGTATATATTTGCAAAAGAAATATATTTGAGTAGTATATTCGTTGTCTAGCACCCATAACACAAGTCTAGTCACTTAACTTGGGGCTAGATGGCGATGTGTGGAATGTCCTGAAATATTATTATTTACCCCTAGCAGACGTTAAATAAAGCTAAAACTTTACAATCAATAACAAACAAACGTGATAGTAGAGTTTGCAATATGAAAAGACCAAATTGAAACAGTACCTACAAACATAGTAGTCCTTCTGATACAACAATAAGACGAACCAGTTGGAATTGATTGCGTGGTCGTTGATGAACCGTGTCTTGTTGTACTAAAAATAGACTGTCCACACAAATGACAATTTATTGTAGTTTACTGAGCGTTCCTGAGTAGTTACTTGAGTATTTTTGTAAGGATTTCTTTGTAGAGTCAACAGAGACTCAAATCATAATATGAATAGAATAGAATATATTTCTGGGTAGCAAAAACACTGTACAAAACAATAAATAAAAAAGGTAGGTACAACAGAAATAATATCAAAAATTATACAGCGCGAGCGAATTAATGACATCTTAAAAATTATGGTATAAGGGTATAAGTAATCTAAATCATAAGGGTTCCTCTTTTACCTTTTGAGGTACGGAACGCTAAAAAGAAAAAGAAAACAAAGACGAAAAGAAAACCACTAGTGTTTCGATTACATTTAACAGCTACCATCCCCATAGCCTCTATCCCCATAGTAGAAATAAAACCTTTCTATTCCGGTATTTTGTATAAAAATGTCACAATTTCGACGACAACAGAAAGAGGAAATTAAAGAAATGCGAAGTACAGGTCAAATACGAACCGTCCGTGTAGACCTATAAATCTGCACGAAAGGCTCAGCATTTTGAAATAAAAGTCTGTTCCTTGAAATCACGCGTCAAGCGTCAAATGGCTGCCAAAAAAATCAAAGCATTTGCATTTGTGGTAAAATAAAAATCATCTCAATCGGTTGATCCTTTTAGCATTGAGGTCTTCTAGTAATCGGTGAACATAGGTACATATTATAAAGAAAAATACGCGACAAATTGAGAACCTCCACCTTTTTGAAATCAGGTAAAAATGCTTTCTTTGAAACTAACCATCCTATAGGTATTTCAGATCCGTTTTCGGCGATACTCTCCCATCTCTAAGACAACGTCAATGGCCTAACCATTTCTTGTACATAATAATTAACAATCCTAAACAAATTATGATATCGATTAATTAAGATATTGAATTTGAAAACGGAACGATTTATTTAACGACTAGCATATTTTGCACACTTCGACAAGTGCTCGGTCTAACACTTTGCGCTGGCTTTCCATAGCTTGATGACTTTCTTACACCTACTTGATTGAAGTCGATAAATTAGCGAGAACCATTAAGTTTCTACAACATAAATCTATAAGTTTACGACTATGAGTAATTTTATGGGTTGGTAATTTTACAACTTTACGTTCGGTACAGGTTAGCAGCTGCTAAATACCTACTTATTTTGAGATTTCAGAACCATTATTTTACTAAAAAACGATTTCTACTTTTTACCAATTGTACATTATTACGATGTGATCAAGTGACGATTTGTACAATTTACAAATTGCGCATTTTACGCCAAAATCAAATATGTGTATGCGGTTACTTGTAGCAGGGTCGTATAGGTACTTAGCACGTTCTCGTTGGAAGTTATATTTTGTTGAACTGTAGTCGATTCTGTGACATTTATTTACTAACTATGTTTTATAAGCACTGACTAATCTGTGTATAGATAAAATAGTTAAATAAGGACGTAAACTTTTCTAGAACTTTTTTCTAGCAATAAATTCAGCAATATCTGTTTTAGCACATTCCAATGGAGTTTTTTTTGACCCCCCACCGTATTATAATAAGTTTGACATCTGTGTGTGTGCAGTGTCTGTCTGTCTCTGGCATCGTAGCTCCTGAACGGATGAACCGAATTATTCGGAAGTGTTCTTGCTATGTTTGATCGAAATCGGCGCAGCCGTCTGAAAGTTATGGAGGATAAAGTCGGGGTTTTTTAAATTCAAGATTTAATATTATAAAAGAGTTACTTATAAGCAGTATTGACAACTGTTTATTGAGAACACATAAATTACTTTCTCAGAGCAACCAATTTCAGATTCCAGCGACTTTGACATTTCAAAAGCTCCCGAACGCGTTTACTTTTTGATTTATTGTAAATTTTATTTAAAAAAACATTAAATTACTTGACAAATTAAAATACGTGTCAAAAGTTCGCAATACACTAATAAGCGATATTTCTCCATAAAATAAGGGGTTAAAGTTCAAAAAGCTCTGCGTCGACGGATTAAAAGACCGAGCTTTAAAACGCAGTATGCAAATAAATCAGTACCTGACAAACTCACAACTTTATAAAAGTGATAACAATCTGCGTATTGGCAAAGTTATTAATGCAGTTATTGCAACGAAAGTTATGCAATTCACACCCTTAATACCATATAAATAATTACTAATTTATGACACTCGACCGTAGTATAAAATTGTAGGGTCGAGTAAGTTAAATTACAGTGCAAAGACCACCGCATAAGTTAATCGTAAGATTTCTTACCAACGAATAAAATTGGTCGGTAATTACCGAAAAAAGGCTGCAGTCGGTAGTACAGGTTGATTTTCCGGTCAAGAGTTGAAAAATTAAATTCTGGTTTATTGAATTCTTAAATTATGTGATAGGTTGATAAATTATAGCTTTGCTATGCTGATGTTTTGTAAGATAAGTTAAAAAACGCTATGTTTGGATATCCTCTTAATGGATGATTAAATAATGATAGTTCTGAAGAAACAACTACCTTTGTACGAATTTTTCGAAAGCTCCACCAAACGTACGATTACTTAAGTAAGAGTATCTTACTGCATTTCGCATAAAAACCCTCTACAAAAGGACCTTTATATGCCGCGTATATATCACTCGTCACTTTCACAGTAATAATCGTAAATCGAGATTTTATTTCATTGCTTTTTATTTATATTGTATTGGCGGTTATAAAGTTTTAATAAAGCAAAGATACCTCTACCAAGAGCTGTAACAAACGAACTGCTCAGCGAATTGTTGGTCGTTCCTGTGCCGAACGACTGCGTTCGGCACCAATGATGTCAATTTAGCACTTTTGGTGTTAAAGACACTCTTATAATTTACATTACAATTTATCTAGCACCTAGCACCTTTTTTAACACTTTTTTCAAGTATCGGTTGCCTAGTTTTATAATTAAACATAAAACGAACAGCCATTTTCATTAATGATATTAGTTAGTTACTAAAGTTAAGCAATTTTCTAGCACTTTTTTAACAGTAAGCTAGCACCTTTTAAATAAACGTAGTTAACAATACTATTCGGCACATTAAATGCTGTTAGTACGTAGTTAATTCGTAACAAAAGGTGCCTCTTTTTATTTAGTTTCTCTTAATTCACATAAAATTATTAAAACATCGCAAAATACCAATGACAACGACTTCATTAATAAATACTTACGAAGCATTACGTAGGCACGTAGGTAACCTGTTATCTGATAATAAACATCAAAAAATATACTGTCTAATAAATGTCTGTGCTGACAGTAATTAACAAACTCGACCTTAGAATTAATTAATTCCATATAGGTAAGTAATATTTTATTATTAGTTACAATATCTACCTACCAGTACTTTATTATTAACAATTCGGTAGTTTCCAGTGGTAATGATAAAATTTGAAATATTTTGGATAGGTTTCCAATAATTTTGCAGTTTACAATTAAAATATCCTACTTAATGCAAAAAATTTTTCTTTAGCAAAATAAATTGTTTTACAAGAAACGAAACGCGGTAACCATGACTGTGAAGTCACCCCACAACCTGCACTAAATTTGATCGAAAAAAATTACAAAACACATTGAGTGAGTCTTTAAAGCATGAACAATGACGTCAATAACTGTTTTCGTGCGACAATTCAAATTAACAGGGAAACATGTATTTTTCAAGTTCGCTTTTTCAGAAAAAAATATAATTGTAAGATGAACTTTAGCTACTTTTAAAACACCTACCTACTCAAAAACTTGCAACAAGCCAATTGGCGGTTCTAACACATGTTCGATTCTGCATCAAAAACTAGATTAATTATACCCTTTCTAAAGTTACCTACTTGCTGATAGTTTTAATTTTTTCTGCAAATTATAAGGAGATTCCAGTACAAACCAAGTTCAAATATAAGAAAGCTCACCGTCACAAAGAAGGTAAACAAAAAGCGAATAATCGTTTAGATATCTGTTTCATACTAGCTAATGGAAAAGTAATTTAACACCCATATTCACAATCAACCCTATAAGATTGCATAGTGCGCGCGAACGCATAGAGTCGCAAAAATGCTAATTGGCTAGAGTGAAGAGAGCAGCCAAAATTTAACAACCATAGGGCCGCATTTAGCGCAGTGCGTTCACTTATCCAAGATAAACTTAAGTACTGTTTGTGAGTACGGGCGAAGTCTACTAAAGTGTATACTATAATTATCCCCTCCTGTGTCAGCCATCTTTTTGCAATTGGGTGCATTAATCGAGATGAATTAAGTAAAAAACTAATACGTTCGCCGTTACAGTTACTGCATTATTAGTACTCTTTTGATAATTCCTTGAGTAGGCAAGTTATACTTTGTATCGTATGGTATTAACCATTATTAGTTATCTCTTAATACCATAGGCCTGAAATTGCCCTGTCGATGTCGTCGTCGCGGAAGCGAAATGAAATTGCGCGCGGGTATCTTTGTAACGCAGTTTCAGGGCTTAGAGCGATTAAAATCCTCTGCAAAATTTACAATTAAATACTGCCGTCTTTATTCCATTTTAACAAGTAAATGAAAAAGTGATATATGTATATACATTTACGGAATGGAAGACGGATATATGCATTATGCATTTAGGCTGAGATGGTATTTGTTTCTGCACTCTTATGTTCTCATTTACTTCAAAACGGCTGGGCCGATTTAGATATGGTTTTCTGTAAAATATTTGTGATTAATGAATCACGCGAAAACGCGGCTGGCGAAAAGATAATTTAATGGGAAAAGATAGAAAGACTCTTTATAAAAGCATAAAATAAACAACAATTTCAATATTTTTAAAACCCACAACGTATGAACTTTGTTGTTGTACTTAATTGAAAAAGGATTTATTGACTAACTGAGCTAAGCTAAGCACGTGATGTTCCTAAAAATCCAAAAAGGAAATGAATTTGTGACAAACATTTCTCAGAAATGGTTAAAATTACTATAACGTTTAGGAATGTTTGTACACATAAAGTTGACGTAAATGGTAAGAAATGAATGCAGCTATTGATGTTAAATGAGGCACATTATGTTGAACTAGATTATATGAATGGACAGACGAATTCTTGTTAATAACGAAGCTGATAAATTTTAACTTACTAAATGAGTAAACAAGTAAGTGTCTATTAAAGTTATTTAAAACGGGATACTATCATGTTTATTATTAAATTGTAATTTATTCAAAGTAAATAATTCTATAGGTATGCTTTAATATATCCAGTAGATCTTAGTACAGCTACCGCCCATTCCAAATACCAAGACCAAATCGATAATATAGTCTAGGTTTCTATAGTAATAACTTCTTACAAAGTCGTATGACTTTGTAAGAAGTTATTATGACATTAATTTTAGCTTTACTACCTTAAATTCTCGCAACAGGGAAAGCAATAAAAGTAAACCTTATTGCTATAATCTTTCATCAAAGCCTCGGGTTAAAGTTAAACCGAGAATTCGCAAATGCACCGCTAATTAAAGAGTCGGCGTCGATAAAAAAATAAATCTTTACATAATTCCATTTCGTAGTAAAACGGCCAGTTATACTTGACACTTGCGTTGGCTGAAAATTAGTGAAGTTAATGAGACAGACGGAAATTGAGTTAAATTCTGTTGTATTGACGTCACTGTAAGATCTCAATTAAATATTGGTGAAGCAAGTAAACAGACTTTAGGTTCAAGACCTGATCAATGTGAACGAGAAACGATAAAATTTATTTGAATTCGTTGCAAACATACCTATGTGTTTGATGTTAGTCTCTCGAATAGTCATTTCAACAAACCATTGGGATAAATATGCTGCCAAAAAAGGAACGCATTGACGATAAAATACAAATACCTAGAAAAAAAACTAAAAGCGGTCATTTGGTAAAGAATAATTCAATTAGCACAGTATAATTGGTTAGTTTTTTTTTAAGAATGTGAGCTTGTATCGAGTGACAAAGCGGTTTTTGTGCAACACTATCTCATAAATTTATCAGTGAATTGGGTACTAACGTAGGTATTTAAATTTCAAAATGTCTATATGCCTAAATTCCATTCATAAAATGTTTTTTTTTTATTTGACTTTTCTTTAAAGTTTATGTTCTATTTCCATGATGCAGATTAAAATTTCACTATTTAGTTTTAAGTGTTGCTATCTCAGAAAATTCTTGCATTTAACGATTTTGTCACGTATTTTGCATCACTGTTATCATTATTTGCATTGTAAAATTATTTATGAATGTCTATATAATCTTGAAAAAGAATGTAAAATTAGAGTATCGTTTATTTACAAAAGGTAATAAGATAAAAAAATACTTGATATACGAGTAATTAAATAGCGCGTTAGTCATTTTTCTTGTTTTAAGAATGATCCATATTAATTTCATGGAATTGCTACGAAATGACGATATTAAAGTGGAACAAAAAAGAAGAAACAATCAAAACCTGGTGATACCAATAGGTATCTTCCATACCTATTGGCCAACAATTTTAATATAGTTCAAACATAATTGGTGTTCATGAGTCTTCATTTGTTTACTAAATATGGCTCAGTATCAGTATCTGTTGAATAACTGACGATTAATCTATTCAATTTTTCATCTAGCGGCTAGCGACTGCCGCTTAGTGTATCTAACTGACCATTGATGTCATTTGAACCTATTCGCAGTTATGACGCGAAAGTTATAATTTCAAATGACTCCTAATTATCTTTTAGCATACAAACACTAACATCAATATTGTTTAATAACATCTACCATATAACAAGTGAAAGGTATTTGCGGTATCAAATTAATTACCGGTAAAACCACTCTTTCAGTCTCGTTTCTTTATTTATTGTTTCAATTTGTTGTTTTCTGATAAGAATCATTAATTGACGTATTGCACTTAAGGTTGAATGTTTCGTATCGCTAAGCAAAGTATTCCGCTAGATGGCGCTTGTTTTCCCCGAAAGTATTGTTTTATTTTATTTTGCTATAATTGACGTGGAATTAAAGTATTTGTATATATATTGCCTGTTTTCTAGTTTGCTCTGAACATATTTCAAACATAATTTAATTTTTTGGAAGTCACATTTTAATGTATTTCCAAAGTACAATTTTTAACTCTTGTCACGATATAAATGACACGCACACATACAAAACAATAAACTGTAGCAACTATAGACTATATTTGACGTAGTCCTACAGATACCGATTGGTGTAGTCATTTAGAGCGGCGGGGTAGTGTTCTGAAGAGCCCCGGTTCAAATCTCGATACAAATAGAATTTTTTTTTGAAAATATATTTTTGAATAAATTTTCTAAAACAGGATCAATTTTATGGTAGGTACTGTTAGTAATCTTTTTTTTTTAACTAGGACGAATTCTGAACGATGCAAATTGTACTAGGTCTGAATGGAAAAAGAAAAATAAAGACAAAGTAATGTACAAAAAGGTTTATTTATTTAAAATTAGTTCTATCTTATCATCTTATATCGGGGACTGACATAGCCAGCAACACTTCGACCCCTTGGGATCGATTAACGCAGTGATCCCACTAAGAGGAAAAATCCTATGTTTTTCGGTTTGGGATATAGTTTCTCTGACATCACCGCAGGTTCTGCAGTCAATATTAGAAGTTATCTTCATTTTTAAAAGCATGGTTTTGTAAAGCCATGTCAAGGCACCAATCACAGCTCGTGCTTTGCTTTTTCCGTTATTCAATATAAATTTAGAAGCCCCTCTGGGCCTGCTACCTATGAATTTCTTCGAATGTAGTAGCCCTTCACTGATTTCCCACTCTTGCGTGTGTTTCTTATCAACGTAATCCTTTACGGCCTTTGTGATTGTGCATGCTGGCAGGCCCGTACATGGTTCTGGTCCAAGCATAGCACTTGCCGATCCTGTTCTTGCAGCTCATCAGTCTTCTCATTTCCTGCTATGCCTTCATGGCCTGGGACCCAGAGTAGTCGTAGTTTGTTCCTACGGCCCAACTTGTGTGGATAGGTTACCCACCTTGAGGGGTATACTTGTGAAATAATTCAATCACTTACAAGACACTAAAATTCCCTCAAGGTTTATTTTCAGTAGGTGCTCAGATGGATGATACTTTAAACACAATAGTAGGAATATATTAAATGATTATAATATTTTATTTTTGGTTTTTCTATTTACTGACTACTTGACATCTCTGTTGACTCTCCGTTGCCTAGGTAACAAGCGCGCATCTAGTGCGAGGCAAAGTATCGACTGGGTGTATGTTACCAGTGTGTACAACAAACAGTATCAAAAAAACAACAAGGCTGCTTGGTTTGTTTCTCACGAATTACTATACTTCATTTATATTTTATTATATTTTTATACTATTAATTAAATGCAAACAAGTACAAATGTTTATTTATTTATTATATACGTAAAGTGATAATTTGATAAGTCTATCAAAATAATGTATAATTCAAGTATCAAAAGTGACGCGACAGTGCCAAAAGTTACATAAAATCTTGCAGGTGTAGGTCTGGCAGCACTGAGTTGAATATCATGCAATTGAAATTATTTTGATTTTTTATTAGACAGATTAGACGGAGAGGCAACGTCGCCCTTATCCAGCAAACTGTATTGCGGCTCTGCTCTAGCGTAATTGCGTGTTCCTGCTTCCACACACAACGCGACAACGTCGCGTGTTTCCACACATCTATGCGTCACCTCACACTATGACCATACGTCAATATAACCATGTACTACCACATACGTAAAATTGGTCTCTTTTTTCACGCTGAAACAGAGTACTTCCTGGATGTTAAACAGTGATATTTTTGGTCTGCCCCTACAATAGCTTAAATTAGGCCTACTTTAAGTCATAATAAGTTAAATATCTCAGTATAAAACGTAGGAATCTCTAAAACATTTAGTAGGGAAAACGTACCACCTTAAGATAGCGGTTGCGTATAAGGACTGTATCTTAACCGTTTCGATCAGGGGTGTCATTTCAATAAATGTATGATCAAAGGTTTGCTATTGAAAGTGATACATAAAATATTTATTTATGTATAATATTGTAGAAGTTTGTTGAATCTGTAAAACGTTTTTCCGTGATAGATTTACGAGATATCACATCTTCAATATCATCAAGCCAATTCATTTCAATAGTGTAGTCTACCACTGCAAATCAATGCTTTTCGTCAATGAAACTGCGATTAATACAACATAAAAACTTTCATCATTATCTCAACAAATAATTCAAAATAGTCGGGTAATAAAATAATATGCCAATCATTTCTCTGAAAGAAGAACGAGCGTTAATTAGCGATATAAAACGAAATATCCGACCCAATTTAGTCACAATTGGCAATAATAAAGCATCTGCTGTATCAGTTATAAAGCCGTAATCATGTTGATATCCTTTCGGTTTAATTTAAGTTTTAAGTTACAATCGTGGTGTCCTTCCTTATATACCTACTCAATAACAATACTCAGACGATTTAAAGTACGTTCTCTTGAATCACTTGACACACATTTTTGAGAAGTAACATCAAATACTTGACGTAATAAAAGCAAAAGGATAATGTAATGAAATACTTACAAAACATTGTTTTTTTACCGTAGTACATGTCGAATTGCTAAGTCACCCAAAATTTAATGTATAAACGTTTTTTGGCGTAAAATTATTACGTAATTTAGAATACATATTTGGAACAATTGAACTCCGTGAGTGAAGAGGTATAAGTTTAAGCTCTTTGTCCGTAATAAATTTCCAAATTAAGATGATAAAAATCTTGACCGTTTACAAATTTAACAAAAACAACTTTTTTTTTCAAACAAAATTTACGGCATTGTCAACGCCGCTATTCATAAATTGCCAATGTGTTAATGAATTTATAACCTATTCGAAATGTGTAACAATAAAAATAAAAAAATATGAATATACCGGTTGCTACGAAATTTGCATATATTTAACTTGTCACACAATTTAAGTAAAGTAACCAATTAGCATTAGGATAATTACTACTAATTACACAACTGACAGATCTAAAAGAGAAAATGGTTCCTTCTGGTAGTATTAATTGAAAAATAGGTTGATATTTATGTTGAGTAGATTTGACATTTCATGTTAAGATTGACAAGAATATGAGAGAAATAGAAGTAGGGAAGGATCTTTTTAAGTTTAACTGATTTAACACGGACTTATTTAAAGAAGTAAATAAGTTACTTATCCCATACGTTTCTGCAGGGCTGCAGGCCTTCATTTAAAATCAAGGGTACAAACGCATAAATCAATAATCCAAATATGAATACCTTTTAGTAGATTCCTCGACCTTCCTACTTTTATGGAATACGTACCTCAGAAGCATGAAATACTTTATATTAACACTTGAGCAAGTTCGTGAGTGTAACACCAAGGGTCAATAACGAGATTTCACTCATTGCCTTTTTTGGATTTCGACAAGTGCTCCCAGCTCGCTGAGTTTATTCGATTCATTTGTCATATTCGTATCTACTTTAATTTGTTCGAAACGATTGTAAATTCTAAAAATTACAGTCGTTAAAAGTAAGATTAATTGTTACTTGGTGCGAAAGGTGTACGGTAACTTTAAAGGCATTGAATTCAAGACACTTAATAATAATTTAGCTTTATTGTTGAATCTTTTGAATTTATTATTTATGTTACCAGCCTATTTATATGTAAACTTTATTGAAGCAGAGATTGAAGCGATATCTGCGAGATGTCCGATTGAATGAAGCCTGAATAAAGTCTCTCATCTGACTGGATATAGGCAGTAGGCACCTCTATTTAGTTTTGTAAGGTCTTGCTGATGTATCGTCGTATACCTGTGAAAAATATATGACAAATTGCGTGAATAAACAAATTATTATTAATGCAATTTGTCACATATTTTAATGCAAGATCTATAAAGTAAGAAACTATGCTACTCTGTCATTCACGTCTATTAACATGAATTTATTTATCAACATTACTATCTGTAACTTTAGAAGTAAATAACTATGTATTATAACAATCTACATGAGAGTAACTTGAAATGCTGATATAAGGCATATAACTTTACATAGATAAGACTGCAAAATGTCATTACTGACACGACGTATCGTTATAAATGTATTATTTTAAATGGTGCAAAATAATGTAAATAATAGGTAGGTACCGTTACAGTATACTGCTCTGAACTGAAGGAATTAGGACTTATCTAGTATAAAAATAATGTAAATAGGCAAATGAAGGAAAAAACATTGTAAGCTGATTTGACGCTTCACGCAAATTTCGTCTCCTAAGTCTACAAAAAATACCTGGCCGATTTACTTGTACGTCTTGGCCTCTATTTTTAAGACATTTAATATGTGATCTGTGTACAAATGTATTAAGCATCTAAATGAATGACTTTGACTTCTTGCATCTTTTCACACTTATCCGATCAAAAATCGATGCAACACTTTCTCAAAACGGCCAACGAACTGCAATACATTTTTAGTGTCCAAATTTCTTACAGACAGTTAACTACTTTCCTTGCAGACGCAATACCTGCCTGTCTATGTTCACTTATCATTCACAGAATCTGATGAATGTAAGTAAATATGGGCCTATATATTAAGTTTCCGGTGGCTGAATTAAATGAATAATTTAGACTACTGATAATGCTTCAAAAGATAAAAATCTGGATTAGCATGTTTTCAGTGGCACGATTATACGATGTAATTAAAAAAAATTCAACCTAAACAAGCGACATAGCTACAATCATACCAGAATTCAGAATTCTTCTAAACTACGCGTTTTGTTCAAAATTTCAAACATGGGAAGAATTTAAAACAAATTGTCGTTATAATTCAATAGACGTACCTACCTACAACAGTATTTGCTACTGATGACAAGAGTAAATGGGCTTAAATATATCAATGGCAGGCATACCTAAACCACGATTGTTACATTAAGACGACAGTGATTTATTGATTGAGGTCAAAATGTGAGAAAATAAAACGGTTAGATATAGGACAGTTCTTAAATTTGAGAATTATTTAAAGCAGTTTTCATTAAAATTTTAATAATAAACATATTTTGGCGAGTCAACGAATTGGAATAACCTATTTCTTGTAACCCCAAAAAAACTACAAATCGGAAAAACCTAAGATAACGTTGAATTCCAAAATATAGTAATATAAAATATTTAAAGAAAACAATAAAATTTATTCAAACAAATACACGATATATAAAACACAAACGAAACAATAAGAGATAGATATAGATTAATTACAGACAAAAGTCATACAGTCTCATCATCTCGTTTTTCAAAATGTTCTTAGATAATCCTTGTTGTCAAGGCACGTTCTTCGGCAGTTTCAGCACGGATAACCGAGTCGGAATTTAAAACTACTTTTGACATTATTACCATAAAACAAAGAATCCTAATTTCAACGTTGACATTGTCAAAGAACGTTTTAAGCATAAAATCGTGATGGTGTACGACGATAAGGATAATCATTAAGGTCATCCGATCTCCTTGAACCGCTATTTTTTGACTTTACTTCTGAACTGACAATAAGGAACCCGTAGAGTTTTATCTAGATCGTCTACTCAACTCTTTCATTATGTTTGTAATATACTGAAATAAACATTTCTTCTGGTGCAATATTTTGTTTATAGTTCTGTGTTGGAAATTTTTTCCAATGCAATTTGCTTAATTAGATCAGACTGTCCATTAAGTCTTTAAAATATTTTTTTACCATAATAGTTATTAAAAATGTTAATCATCATAATACACTTTGCCCAACGTCATCCGTGCCAACGTGCAATATGTTCAGAACTGAAAAGTCAAGCATATTAAAACAGTTAAACTTATTAATTTAATTGCATATAAATGCCAGATGAACTCTTTGCATGTATTTTGAAAATTCAGAAATTTAAACAATTTTTTCAAGACATCTCGAGGTTGAAAGAATTTTCTTTTCGAAATACGTCAGTCATGGCATGCCCTTAATTCCGATGTCATTGGGGAGTTTTAATTATGCAAAATATTATACCTATTGTCACCACCAACTTACAAAAAGAAGTGAAACCTTTACACTATGCTTGGCTCGTATTATCTTTCAGCTAATTCCTTTAATGCGGTCTAATAAAATCATGCAGTAAAACATTAGGTAAATAAACTAGGTATTTTTATTTGAAGACATTCATCTTATCATGAAATTAAAAAACGGTATATAGAGATTATTTTAAGCAATTAAAATGTTACGATGTGTCAACAAAATAATTAATTCTTCTTGGAAACTAATCCATGACTTATAATAATATTTATATTCTTATCAATCTAATAATAATTGTTCTGTTTAAAATCAAGATTACATCTTCTTTTTATTTTAGGGACCGTTTCCTTCATTTACCTAGTTCTATTTATTTAGTTTATGACTTATTTTTAGTTATGAACTATTTTAGTTCATATTTTTTGGTAAATAAAAGTTATAGGTATTCTACTTTCGTATATTTTTGTAAATAAATAATAATAAACGAGTTAAGTGATTGCGTTTTAGTCATCTGTTTTAATCAAATGACCTTAAAAAAGACTTATTTAACTAATTAAAAATATTGTTTGTTTTTAACTTATTTTCATTATTTTCATGTTTATTACAATACTGTGTAAGATAGTATGTGAACGCTAAATCTCAAAAAAATATCAATGTTAGATTTGTATCTACCAATATATATTTCTTAGAAGTAAGTATTAGTTTTTAAGAAGTTTCCACGGCAGGAAGTCACTTATGATATAAATCAATCAATGATAAAAATTATATAACTCTTTATCATTTAGAATAGGTAGTTACCAACATAAAAATCAAAGGAACTCAACACTTCCTCGATACTGAACTCGTTTAAATTACTGTTGACTAAAATTTCGATTAATAAAGCAATAAAAATTAACATTAACCAAAGTCATGGCCAGGCGGTTGACCAAAGACTATTTCAAACATCACTCATTATTGTTTACCATGAATTTTATCACTCGAATTTTCAGTGTCAACATTTTCCTATGTGTTGATCACGAGTTTTTTATTAGGGTGTCTATTAGACTTCAATGATCATTTCAATGTGAAAAATTATCTAGCAATGCGGTTACATGATAAGTGATACGTAAATCTCTGTACAATGTCTTCAGAATTCATGGTGATTGCATGGAATGGAAATGTCCCAGTAATTAGAATGTTTCACAGTATTTTAATCGAGTCATCTTAAGAGCGGTTTCGCAAACCTGCCTATTACTTTAAACACAGCGCAGCGGTAGCAACAGGTGTGTTTAACACCCATCAATTTATCGTTCCTCTGTCGGCTACCGTAATTACGTTGGCATCTCGATGTTTCCTAACAACAACAGCCAAATGAGCTTCTGTTTACATCGAGAAGGTGCAAATTTTATAATGATAATAGACATGAAATACTTACGCATCGTTTTTGTCGTAGACCGGGAACGTCTGGTGCGCCAAATCCTGAAGAGATGAGCTCGTCTGCGGCTCAGCAGAGATACCCTGAGCTCTCTGCTTCCTCGGAGCTCGCGAGGCTCTCGCATACTGTTGATACGGGAACACGCTCTGCAACTTGTCCAGTTGCGAGCGCAATTCCAACATTTCCTGATCGCGCTGCTTTAGCAGAGCCTCTAACTCCCTAATCCTTTCAATTAAAGGCTGCATATCGTTAGCCATTGTCGCGTTAGCAACACAACTTTCGGAATCCGCATTCATCGTGCCGGGAGTCCCCATTATACCGTTTAACTCTATATCTCTATAAGTCTCGTCTAACGCGCGTCTATCGCCGTTGACTGTAGGCGCCACGGTAAGCGCACCTCCACCTGTATTCACTAAGGCCCTCGGCTCATCGTCACCAGCTGTACGCTGTGACGATCCAAAGCAAAGGGTGTCGAAACACACGCGCATTCACTCAGCTAAGTTGCACTGAATGGAATCACTGAGGATTTCACAACGTTTTTGTATGTTCACTTTGTTTTGTGTTCAGATCACTAACACTGTATTGTCACGGTAGTGTAATGGTAGTTAGGGAGGATGTGTATGGTCGAGCTTGCGAGCCGTGCGGCGCGGGCGCAGACGTGTAATGTAGTGTAACGTATCCGCGCGCCGGTGCTTCACCGCCGTCAACTCAGCCCCGCGTGCGCCGTCGCCTCCCTGTAACAATTTTAATTACTAGATTATTGTCTCTTAGATAACACTTGACCAGATAAAGATACCTCAAATTTTAATTGACTTATTTACTTTGAAGAGCAACAAATTTTCCGTCATCAAACCTGAAATAGTCGTCTGTTATCAGATCAGAGCACTTATTTCTGAAGTGATTTTATATAAATGCTAGCTTATCTCTTTAAATATAGTCAACTACTGTAAATGTTTGACGATAAACATGTAGATATATCTGAAAAGAGTTAAAAAAAAGATCATTGATCACCTGATTCTTTGTGATAAAGAGGCCACATGACTGTTTATATCTAATCATAACTTCTTATAACGTATTGACGCGACACTACGATGGAATTTAGATAGATACATTGAAAATATTCCTAAACTAGTTGTCTAATATCTTTTACATACTATACCTACTATCGTAGGATGAGCATATTAATATTAGTAGTTGGCATTAGAAAAACAACATAATTATCTTCGATAATGATGCAGAAATGCCAATAATGTTGGCCTCAAAACTAATAGCTGTACGCTATACGCGACATAAAAGTGGCGTCGATACAAATTTTCCGCGATAATCGACAGAGAGAGAAACATTTGTTTAACATAGACTTCATCACAATAAAATATTAACTTCAGTTAACGCACTGTCATTTTACCAGCCTGTCAATCATAAATAAATATTGTAGGCAAGGCAGGTAGAAACTTAGAAAAAAATTACGAACGTCAAATTCCATGATTGTAGGATATTGAATTAGAAGGACAATATACATCTATTATTGGTTTTGACGACCCAATTGGCACAATGGTCACCATGCCGGACTGCCAAACACAGGGTTGCGGGTTCGATTCCCGCCCCAGACAAGTATTTATGCTTAGATATTTGTCTGTGGTCTGGTTGTTTCTATGTATTATAAGTATATATTTACAAAAGAAAAGTATATAAGTAGTATATCCGTTGTCTAGCACCCATAACACAAGTCTAGTTACTTAGCTTGGGGCTAGATGGCGATGTGTGGAATGTCTTGCAATATTTATTTATTTATTTATATCTATTATTGGTGAAATAATTTTGTCTTCTTTAAAACGGCTTCCATAGGGATGCAATTAAAAAACTAATAATAACAAAATATGGACGTATAGAGTTTATTTAAAATCAGTCCAGTAGCTTCGGAGCTTAGCCGTTACAAACAAACAAACAAAATCTTACCTTTCTAAAATATTAGTGTAGATTACCAGAGCATTAACAACTAATAAATTATATATGCCTTGGTTTATTTCAATATACTTACCAACAGATTTTTTCAAAATTAAATTCCAAAATTATGAATTAACGTAGGTATCAACTGAATAAATAATGAAGGTGGAAATTTATTTCAAGACTAATTGAACGGCAGGTGGCCAAAACTAACGTATGCAGTTATTTTTAAAAGAAAACAAACCTTTTTATACTTAAATGATTTATACCTAATCCAGTACACGCTTACAATTAGGAAGCTATTACCCTAATTACAAATCGAAGAGCGCGTGATAAGAGTGATTAATAAAAATAATCGATATAATCAAATGGTAAATAGTATCGATTGTGAATCATGAATGAATATTTAGAATATATTTTTTCATGAATAATTCATTCCAAAACATTATTGAGTATTCTGTAACCTAGTTGAACGACAGAAAATTTCGCAACAGTATACAATTATTGTTATCAGTTGAACGCCACTCTTTGTTGAAAAAAGATACAAGCATTTAAATTGTTAATAAGAATTGTGACGAAAATAGTGTTATTTTAAAAACTTAGCAACAGCTGCACGATGGGACCTAATTGCTGTAACTTTCTCTAGGGCAATGTCACTTAATGGAATGTAAATGGCATGTCAACCTTACTCCACTTTTGTTGAGTGTTCCTTGTCAATTGTTCTATTCTGGTGGGTGTGCATAAATATTAAGTATAGTCGATAAATTGAGGCAAAAAGGGCGGCTCATTATGTTTTATTGTTACTTCCGTGAATAGACAGGGTCGTGTTCTACTACTATGCTTCGAGTACTAGTTAGATAGTTCCCATAGGTGAGTACAAAACAGAATAAAATGCATTAACACCAGTCGAGCCTCCTGCTTTTAAATGTCTCATCTTGGCTTCACCACGATAGTAAGTTACTGATTTTTTTTATTTAAGGATAAGTATTAATAGAAAAATATAATTTAAAAAATCTAAATAAGTTTCCCTAGGTGGGCTGCCCAAAAAATGCGATATGCTAAAGTAGCAGCCAGCCCTTTATATTTATTCTATTTTAAAATTAATTATATTCTGTAATGAATTTGAACCTCTTTAGTTTACGATCTATGTGGACAGCTCATAAACAAACAAGTTGCCAAGCATACCACGTTTTAAATTTAAACGTAAACACATAAATCTATTTCTTATGAACGTATAAATGATTATTTTATTACAGCGAGCGTCAAATTGGTTTTGCTTTTTACCCTTATGTGTACCTAGATAAAAAATACCTACAACGATCTCAAAAGTGTGAGTGTGTGATCAGAATATCTTTATTGCCAAATTAAGATATTATCTTAAGGTCTTGATATTAAAACGCCGTAAGTACTAAATATACATGAACGATAAATGCCCTTAGTAGCATCTTAAAATGTAAGAGAGCATTTTCTTATGCAAAGTTTTGTATCGCGAAATTAGAGCCGTAGCACGTAGTGCAAGATTTTTCTTTATCACGTTTGCGTAAACGCGAAAATTGTATGGGAAGTTTAGGGCGCCCCGCCGCTAGTCGACGTAATATGCAGGTTCAACTTTCTATACAATTTTCACATTGACGTCAAGCCAAGCGAGCCAAGCGAACGTAGCGTTTGCTATAGGTACGAAAAAATTCTCAATACGAGTATAAGAGGTGTCAGTTACTTGAAATACTGTCACATTTTTGACGTAAATGAAAGGCAAATTTCTGACCTTTTGTACACAATTATTATTATTTAGGCATCAATTAAAATGTCTATGGTATACTATGCTTTGTCATAACAGTTTTTTTTAATAGGTAGGTACATTTTACTTATTAAAATATCTAAAAAATAAAAACAACACGGTACGTGTGTTTATATGTTCATACGACAAAATATTATAGGTTTGTTATAAGGCTTCCGTTTTCCGCATTATTTAATAGAACTACTCTTATAGTCAATTAATAATGTTGCAAACTTGAAAACATAAACAGGGTTTATAAATTGGACATTTTTTATTACATAATACTAGCAACGGATCGCGGTTCTATATCGGGATTAAAACTATGAATAAGTATATCTACATACAAACATTACCATTTATAACATAAAGTATTAATTGGACTGCTGTGCAATTGACCCAGACCTTTGAAATTTTAGCATAAATAATGACATAATTAAACTATAATTTATTGTATAAATTTGTCAAATAATTAGATATAGATAACTATCTAATTTCAAAGAGTACCTACCTAATTAGATTGCGGATCTATCTGTCAAATTGATGCTAATTATTCTTTAACAGACGGGACGCCATGGATTGCAAGTTCTACGATTGAATGCCAGCCGACTGCCGAACTGATGGAATGGCACGGAAGCAAATGACAGATGGCCGTGCATGATGCCATTTGCTTCCATAGGCATAAACGACGATGGCTACCACTCAAACTTTTTGTAACTTGACTTGCAATGACACATTCTCTAGGAACTATCGTGTCAGAATGAATCCATGGCGGTTTTGCTACCGTCGCTTCATCGGCACTATGAAAGCACTGACATCATCCATTACCATTATTTGCCATGTATTACAGTATGGGTCATCAGTAAATTATCAGTTTGCTACAATAATACTATCAACAAGTATTGGACTTACGACCTTCTTTTTATAGACGTTACACACAAAAATAAATACTTGAATTAAAAGTACTCAGTGTGATTATTATTTTCAACATTTAGCTATGTCTTTAGTTTTGTAAGTGGTATAAGCCGCCACCCGCTACACCAACCGCGACGACGACGTGGCGTGGGGTTCGATCCACAGGTTACGTTGTTATAATGTTCAAATAGTGCTGCACAGGATTGTAAACGTTACGGTGGGCAGAGACTTTTGACCGTTGATTGTACCTAATCATGCCTGACGAACATTTGCAGAAATTGATGCCGTTCGTCTAAAGTCTTAATAGTAACGAACAATTTCTATGTTTGGTTTATTTTATTACCTTTGCGCTGCTTCTATGACAACTAATGCTGGCAATAAAAATAAAGTAAATAGGGTTTAGAGTCTAGAACCAGTTCAAAGCTAGTTAAATACGATTGATTGTTTTAAAATAGCTACTTTAAAAGCTAGTTTATTGTGTGGTTTAAAGCGTAATTGAGGCTTGGGCCTAGTGGCGAGCTACCGAAGGAGTGATATTAAAAAATATAGAAAGAGATTTGCGTGAACTTACCCGTGCAAGTGCGTCAGGCAAATTTATATTAAATTCCCAGGGCTGCCAAAATAATCAAAGAAAGGTTAAGAGGTTTAATTTATCGTCGAATTATGAGAATAACCTTTGGATATAGAATGCCACTTTTAATCTCTAATTTTTTCAATTTAATCGTAATTCTTCGAGTTGATGCAACTAATACTTTTTCGATTCAACTAAGTTTAGTTTGACTCTACAGTTCAGACTAAACTATTTTTAGAATTGAGTCAATTAAATTCAATTCTACTGCTTTAAGGATGTCACTTACAATCATGTAATTTATTACAACAAGCTCTCGTAGTCTAGATGAAGGAGCAGTTAGTAAAATCGCGTTTGTTTATAATTAAAATTAATTGATTTTATTGTTCGGGGCTAGTTAAAATGAAATTGTTTAATAACTTGTTGTGGTTTCTTTTTGTTTTGATTAGGTATGAATCGAAAATTCTGAATGAAAACGAGCCTTAGCAATGTTAGGTATGTAAGATTTACAAGACTATTGGGACACTCAATTTAAAAATAAGAAGTCTGACTGCAGAAAACTCAAAAGAAAAAGTATGAGACTGTTTTTTTTTAAACAACAGGGTCGTGGACCTCTGGGAATAAGCCTTTACAGGGTTAGACTTAACTCGTATAACTTTTATTTTGTGTCTTTTTGATTTTTATTTTAAAAAGTCTCAAGGAAGACGATAAGTTCTAATAGACTCTATGTAAGACGTGTCAAGTGCTTTTTTGGAGGAGACTCATAGCTACGCGACGCTCGCTGATCTTTTACGGTCGTGCGGGTTAAGAGACGCGACGCCTGGCGCGGTCATTACTTCGATGGGTGGCCAATCAGTAATGTGGCAAAAATGTGTTTTCGTGAGCCCCTCCGTGCTTCGGAAGGCACGTTAAGCCGTTGGTCCCGGTTGCTACCTCTAGTAGCAGTCGTTAGGTCAAGTTAGAGGCCTTAAGGCGATCTAAAAACTTTAACAATAGGTGAGCCACACCACTATACAAGAAGAAGAAGAAGAAGAAGTGCTTTTTTTACCATCCGTAAAGACATAGACCTTGTGGTATGAAGCTTGATCGTGGCCAAATATGTCGCTTTCATTTTCTTCCTACGTACCAAAATTGTTGACGATGTCCCGAGTACAAAGGTAGACAGCGTACGTCAAAATAAGTGACTTCCGCCGCGAAGCATCATTATGTAATTGAAGAGTTAGGTTTAGGTTTATACTCGTAAACAGTAAGGAATGTAGACCATTTTATAACATTGGCCATTTTATCATGAGAATCAGTAAGCATTTGTAAGTCCCTTTTAAGGTTTACAAAATACCTATTAGATCACAAAAGACAAGTGTGTAGGTATGCCTATGAGCCTGCCTTTTTATGACATGGTCCGTAAAAGAAAAGATCGAAAAATAAATGGTTGTCTGTAAAGTCGGTTTACGGACGACAATTTTACGTGATAACTTCGAAAGAAAACATTGAAGGTAACCATAGCAACGATAATACGTTACTATGGTTGCCTTGTCAATAACATGACGCACGACGGGAATGAGAGATGACGTCACACTTTTTTGTGAGTGCAGGTGTTCATCGATTTATAAGACGTTAGCACGTCGAAGAAAATTAATAATTACGAAGGTAAAGGAATTACATTTTTTCTTTTTTAACCTCTGAATGACAAAATAGAGGTGTTTTAGTCTTCTACCAGTCTATCTGTAAGTTTGTGGTAACACCGAAATGAATAAACCAATTTGATTAGGGTTTTTTTTCCTGAAAAGTATATGTATGTTTTTTTGTTAGTTTTATTTTATACATAAGACTTAAGTTTTCTTGAGATTATGTTTCATTAATAGTATTTTTTGTTTGTCAATCGGGATGTTTTTCATTTGCCTTACAAATAACTTGATAATCGTTTTTTCTTTTATCGTTGACATAATAAACGATGAATTTTTGTGATGGACCAGTGCGGTTCATTGCAAAACGTTCACATAATAAACAGCTAGGGCAGCAGCTAGCTAGGCACAGCTAGGGTTACTAACGCTAACGTTAGTAACCCTAGCTGTGCCTAGATGGAAAGTCGGTACATTCCAATCCTAATCATTCCATTGCAATATCATTCCAAGTATTTTATCAAGAGTCATTCCGATTATAAGACACGTGACGCAACATTTATATCGTATACTTACAATATATCATACTTTATTTAGAGCAAACGTCAATATAACACAATAGATACAATTGTCTGTACCAACACGTGGTTTATTCTTAGAATAAACGCAATATTATGTAGTTTTAATGGCGGTTCACAGTTTGAAACAATTGCAGTTAATTATATAGAGTTATGGCGTTGGTTGGAATACGAGTAGTATGCGGTTTACCTATGTGGGTGAGCCTATTATAATAACGACCAAAGCTAAAGGTAACAGGTGGTAATAATTTAGTTACTTTGTTGTTGAAATACTCAAGTTTAAGTTAATCTATACTAATATTATAAAGCTGAAGAGTTTGTTTGTTTGCTTGCACGCGCTAATCTCAGGAACTAGAAGTTCGAATTGAAAAAATGTTTTTGTGTTGGATGGTCTTGAAATCGCGGAGAGCTGCTAGTTTGATTAATAAAATAGAACGAGTTAAAGTATAGAAAAGCATTCATTTTTAATAAAATTCTTACCCTTTGGGACTTAGGTATATGAGACCAGCCCAAGTACCTATTACTGGATTACAAAAACGTGTGGTTTACGAACAAGGCAAAAAATTTACGAAAATAATAAATTAAACTGTTTTTTATCATTTATTCCACAAGACAGGGTAAACCCACAAAAACAGTTTTAAGTATCCATTCCGCGTTTTTCTTTAGTTAAATAAAAAAAAAAGAAATTCATGGTAAGCCGAAGTGTCAAAACCTGAACCGGACTGCGGAAAGGTCGTCGCCGTTGATTGACTGATTTATTCATTAACGTGTCACCATTGATCTCAAAAAGGTGTTCAATTATTATGTTTACATAATAAATATTGAAAAATATTACATATTTTTGACACACTTAATATTTAAGGTGCATAGCTGCATACATATAAAAGGTCCATGGGTGCATATAAGAAAAAAAGCTAAGTAACTAGCCTGTGTTATGGGTGCTAGACAACGGATAAGTATACTGCTTATGTGTTTCAGCGAAGGAGTTTTAATACGAAAAGGGGTTGTTCTAGACGTCTAAGCGAACAACTTCTGTTCTACGACTTTTGGAAATTCGAACTTTTTTTTTCAATAATTCAGAGGGAATTTTTACTTGAAAATCAGCTGTTTCACACAAAAACTTCGAACCAAATGTTCGAATTTCCAAAAGTCGTAGAACAAAAGTTGTGCGCATAGAAGTTTAGAACAACCCCTTTTCGTATTAAAACCCCTTTGCTAAAACACGTTCTGTACAATTAGGGTAGAACACCCATTTATTGGCACTTTAAGCAGTTACTACACAGAAACTTTGCAAATAACGCAAGTTATTGTAATTTTAAGGAAGACTAATACTTTGATCGAAAGGCCAATTCTCGTAAATAAAATTGTTCAAATTACATTTCAATATCATTTCGATTGCATTTCGATCATAAATTATACCCTCAAAGTAGCTCAAAATACCCTCAAACTTAACTTTTTGTAAAAAAAACTGACTATAAGTGTATCTTTTGCAATCGAAATGCAATCGGGATGATATTGAAATGTAATTTAAACAATTTTATTTACGAGAATTGGTCTTCAGGTCTTTGATTATCTGAGATTCTGGTAATCTTATTTTAGTAGAAAAACTGTACTGTGGCAATAAATTGGTGGAGTGCTAACAGTTTGTATCTTTACCCTATGTATTTGACTGTCTTTACAAAGCTTACGTTTTTTGTCCATACTATTGGTATGGACAAAAAACGTAAGCTTACAATATACAATATGTACAATCGAGTACATGACGCATACAAACCGCCTCGTTTAGCGTGTACCGAGTAATTGAAACCGCGTGATATTGATGTAAAATATCACTTTATGTACAATCACATTAATAAGTGTTTACTTTGTTTATATACAGTTTATATTTGTTTATGTACGTTTCAATTTGTTACGGAAAATAGATTTTTTTAGGGCAAATAACAATTTATACTAACATCAAATGATAGGTGTTTGTATCACAGAAAATCCCTATAAATATAAAATTCTCGTGTCGCGGTGTTAGTTGCCAAACTCCACCTAAACGGCTGAACCAATTTGTATGTTTTTTTTGTGTATATTCGTTAGGTCTGAGAATAGACTACAAAAAAATGTATTAAATTAGAATACTTAGTATTCTTTTTTTCTTTTACTTTCTTTTTATATTTATTTTTGTATATGGCAAAACACCGGTGTTTTTTTACACATTTTTAGGCTTGCATTTGATTTCATCTCAAGGATGGGAACCGAAGATGAGGTCAAGCTGCTCCGATTATGTAGCTTTAGTTTTTATTCAGAAAAAGTACAGTCGTTTTCAAAACAAAATACACTTTCTATTGGACAAGTTTTTCATTTTATGCATGTACATAATTATATAATGTTTGATAAGTATTATACTAGACTTTTTTTTTGGTGTTTCCAGAACATTTGAACTCATATTGATGGCGATGTGTGGTATTTCCCGCAAGTTTTTTGTTCTTTTTATTTCATATGGACTAGATGAAAAACGGGCCCCATATATCCTTTGACGTTAGTAGGTACACAACATAATAGAAACCTATTGAAAACCATTCGAGACAAAAACAAAGAAAGGAAATTGTTAAGATACAACGAGTGAATAGACAGATAGCGGAAATTCTATAGATTCTATTAAGTATACCCATAATCTTCGTTATTCCTGTTTGTAAGGAATTAAACGGCACACAATCTGCTTTTTATACATCCTATAGTAGGAAGGTACCTACCCCCAGGACATGACCAAAAAGCTTTACTCTTAATGAAAATTAAATATAATTATCCAAAGATTACCCTTATTTACTGTTTAAGAAATTTCTAAGAAGATTATTAGCGCGAGCCCTTATGTCCTAAGAATGGGCCTACTAGACCTTTGGGTTAGTCCCACGCCTCTAAAATACGTAGAATACCAAATAAATAAGTAGCACAAAAGATAAAGAAGTCAAAGTTAAAAACTTAACTGAAAAACAATTTAAGTAGGTTAATTTTTTTAAGTGATTCCAATAGATATGGGCGAAGACTGTCACACGGTGCCGATAGATAGCAAATGTAGTCGGGGTAGACGCCGTAAAAGATGGCGTGATGATGCGCATTCGATGAAGACTGGCCAAACATAGCCCAGGACCGACAGGCTTGGAACCAGATGAGGGAGACCTTTGCCCTCCAGTGGGACAACAAAGGTTAGGTAATTTAAAAAAAAATAGTACTCTGTAAAGTCGGTTTACGGACGATAATTTTGTGTGTTAACGTCATAAGAACTCTTTTGTATCGTTGACATTACTATTTTGCATTACTTCAATACGTTGCTATGGTTACTTGTCAATAACGCATGACGTCATACTTTTTTGTGAAGTGCACTCACCAATTTATAAAACGTTATCACGTCAAAATATATATGTTACACATTATGTAATGTAATTATATAACAATATTGCATAAAAAAACTCAATAAAATTCACTGAAAAATATAGGTTAGACCTACCCCCTTATCTAATCAACGAAACGATAAAGGTCATTGACTTTTTTTTATTTTAAATTCCTTGAATCGAACTGCAGTGTGTCCCTTATTATCTTGTACCTACTACAGGAAATAGGATATCGAAATCCTGAAAAATGGAAAGAGATTTAACATAACAATAAAAAGAAAGAACATTAAAAATTTCATCAATGTAAAAAGTTAACACCAAAAATTTTTTTTTGGTGCTTTTATATTTCTTACTACTTTTCTGATTGTCTTGTGTCATGTGCTTGTCCAAATAAATGCTTTCTTTCTTTCTTTTCTTTATAACTACCAAGTTGGAAATCGAAATGTAACATTGTTTTGCAATCTATACATCCAAAACCTAATATTCCAAATATTATGTATTTTTTGGATGTATCTTTTTCTTAAGACAGTTTCAAAGCCTAATAAAGAATCAAAGTTAGAAAATTATGTTATAGATACAGTTATAGATTGATAAATAATGTCAGATTTCAATTTCCATCTGGGTAATTTTTACGAAAAAAAAGGATTTTTTCGAATTTTTGCGGGTATTCGAATCACCCTTAAAGAAATTAGGTTCCTAATTCGTTACATGTAACACTATTGCACTCGATTTTGGATCTTAGTTTTACAAAACAATTTTTTTAGATGTTTTCTCTCTATTCCACTGCATTTAAGTATTTTTGTCGTAGAGTGGATAATTACGAGCAAAGTATTCGGACCAGCTGCAAACATACATAATGTTGAACAATTGAACTGGTGACCATGTGTTGATATTTCCTCGGGTTGCACTTGAGAACAATGTTAAAGTCATATTTGTGAACATGTTTTCTTTAAGGTTGAACGAAAAATTTAGGTAAATTAGGTCAAAAAAAAAACAAATGGTTGTCTGTAAAGTCGGTTTACGGACGATAATTTTACGTGATAACGTCATAAGGAAACGATGAAAAATTGAGTTTTTTTTTGTTAGGTATTCCTTTATATATTTTTTTCCTTTTAAACTATTGCATAGCTTTTATCGCGGGCTTTGAGCGCGGCGACCGAATCAAGAAATTTCGTAACAAAAATAAAACCTAACCCACCCACTCCGCCTACCATGTAGCTCGGCCGAGTTCTTTTTTTTGTTGTTTTTCATTTATTTAAGTCTTCTATTGGTCACTCTTTACCATAACAGAAGCCTAGATAAGCGATATTATTATTAAATACTCTGTTTCCTAACGGGAACGGATGTGATGAATGCAGGTGTTCCACCAATTTATTAGACGTTATAATATCACGTCAAAATGTTCAACAAAATGATGGGTTTGTAAAAATTATACATCTAAAGGTCTACTTTACCAAAGTTATACTATGGTAATTTCGGACTGACATTTTTCGCCGTCTCTCTGCTTTTTTTGTTAGAAAGAGACTTTTTCTTGTACAAATTCATCCGCCTGCGCCGCCCGCCCTTTACGTTACGATCCTTGTTCCGGATCGTAACGTAACCGGACCGATAGTGGGTAAAGAGTTTAAGGGTTAACGTCCACAATAACGTTCCGGCAATGAACCTCAATCGCCCACGTTAAGAGCAAATAAAATAAAACAAATCGTTTGTATTAAAAATTAAAAATATAACAGTACTGAAAGGCTACTTAATCTTAAGTGGCGCTTAAATTGGAATTTAAGCGTAGGCTTCAATAGAAAGCATACACTTAACGTCAATTTAAACGCCACTTAAGATTAGGAAGCCTTTCAGTATTGGCGGTATAGTCATCTAGACTTGTAACACTAAAACTGAAAACGCCAGCATATTTAAATGCACTCTAAATATTATTCGGTCAAAAATTTACGTAATTTTAATAAAAATTAGGTGAACCTATATTATTTTTTTACAATTTAAGAAAGACTTTTTGAATATTGAATTTGGAACTTCTGTAATTTTCCACCGAAACGTAAACAGCATTTCAACACCTTAATTTACGAAGAAAAAAAACTTACCAAAAAACAAAATCCAAAATCGACAGATTAAAATTCTGCACTGAATTCCACAGTCAAATAAAACACTCTTACTTCATTCCAATTTAAAAATCGAACACAGAATTAACGAAGTCACTTGAATAACGATTTAAAAGATAAAAAAAAACCTTTTATTTTTACACATTTAACTTTTCCTCTGTTTGAATTCGAAACTTTTTGGTGTTAAAACTCTGTTGTTTGGCACCTACAGTTTCAGAGATAATCTTAAAGTGACAGACGGGCGTTCTTGATAGTGGCAGTTGAACAATAAAGTATGAAGCGGACAAGTGCAGTCAGATTTTACTGGGTGGGTAACCACTTAGAGTACGTTTCAAGAAAGAAGTCCCGCAGCTGATAATAGAACTAATTTGTTAGATTGACAAAATAATATTATTGTGATGCTTTCGAACTGTTAGATAGAAATATATTATTGTTTAGTGTATTTTCTGGTTATTAAAAGAGTAGTATTGCTTTCTGGATAACAAATGTTTTCCCCTTTTCCTTCCTGAAAAACTTCTCTAGAACAAACTTTCTTCAAACTGAGAAAAGATTTTGGAAAATTAAAACTATACTTACCTTAATCAAAAGCTAGTCTATAATCTATCTATGATATCTAAAATCTATATTTTATATCTATATAATCTATAAAAGAAAAACTAAATACTTAAATAAAAAATAAAATAAAAATTAAAAATAGAAAAGATTTTATTTTATGTTTGTAACTGTACTAATAAGGTTACTATCTATGTAATATTGCACCGATTTTGATGAAACTTGGTATGAGGGAAGATACATTGATTCGTTGGGAATAACATAGGCTAATTTTTATGCCGATATTCCCACAGGATCGGAAGTTACGTGGGTGAAACCGGAGAGCACTGCGAGTATTTCATAAAATAGACAAACAGAAGGGCATGCAACAACCCTAGGTTTTGCACAAAACAAAATTATTGCTCTGGACTATAGAAGATTTAGGAAGTAAAATTGCGGCATACATTTTAATGGAGAAAACAATATGAATACGATATATTATATATCCGGCTGTAAAATATTGCCAAATAATCTATTACAGCTTTTCTCTAGAAGACTATGTTGTAAAAAAACCGGCAAAGTGCGAGTCGGACTCGCGGACGAAGGATTCCGTACCATATGTATGGGCCCCACTTATTTTTTTTTCTGTTTTTTAGTATTTGTTGTTATAGCTGCAACAGAAATACATCTGTGAAAATTTCAACTGGTTAGCTATCACAGGTCATGAGATACAGCCTAGTGTTATACAGAGGGACGGACTGACTGTGAAGTCTTAGTAATAGGGTTCCGGTTCCCTTTAGGTACAGAATTATGCAGCTAAGTGCTGCTATGGGTCTGCGGAACTTCTTTTATGAAATTAACTCTAAACCTAACCTAACCACTCGAATGGACGACGGGAGATAAGCGATGCGTGCGAGCGATATGGAGTATCCTTTTTCTTTATAAACTTCATATCAGTGCATTGGCTTTGCATTAGTATACCTAGTAGGTAGGTAAGAAGATTATAGGAGAAGGAGATAATATGATCTTTTGTTGTCTGCTTTATTTGTGTTTGACGAGTGTCAGTATAATCATATTTGTAGGAGACATTACATCTCAAAATCACTGTTTTATCTCATTCTTATAAGTACGGTCGCAGAATTGCAGACCCATCGTAGAGTTCTAGAATTACTATTATTGAATGAGTTGGGAATTTCCGAGTATTATCTATACTTCATCATCACTACATAGTATAAAACAAAGTCGCTTCCCGCTGTCTGTACCTATGTATGCTTACATCTTAAAAAGTACGGAACGGATTTTGATGCGGTTTTTTAAATGGATAAAGTGATTCAAAAGGAAGGTTTTGGTACATAAAACAAAACTACGACGCGTACGAAGTCGCGGGCAACAGCTAGTAATATTTTAAAGCTGAAGAGTTTGTTTGTTTGAACGCGCTAATATCAGGAACTAGTTCGAATTGAAAAAAAAATTGTTATTTTATGGGATCGGGACTTACGCGGGTGCAACTGCGGAGCGCTGCTAGTAGTTAATATACTTACCTCTTATAGGTAAATTTATTTATTTATTTGGAAAACCAACAGCTTTACAAAAATTATAAGAAACGAAACAAGAAACAGAAAGCCAATTATAGGTTCTCACGAGTAGAAAAGATAAATGGCGGTAAAGATCAAAGGAAACATTGTAAATCTTCGAATGAGTACTGTTTCATCATATGACATAAAGTAAAAAATCCCTGTCTTTTGATTGATAAAAAGATAACTTTCGACGCAGAAGGTTGTGGGTTTGGTTCCCGCCCTCGAATGTTATTAGGGTTCCGCACCTAAAGGGTAAAAATGGGAACCTATTACTAAGACTTCGCTGTCCGTCCGTCCGTCTGTCACCAGGCTGTAATGTCATGAACCATGATAGCTAGAGAGTTGAAATTTTTATAGATTACTAGCTGTCCCGGCAAACGTTGTTTTGCTATTTACAAAAAAAAAAACAAAAAAAAAATAGATTTTGGCCGATTCTCAGACCTACTGAATATGCACACAAAATTTCATGAGAATCGGTCGAGCCGTTTCGGAGGAGTTCAACTTCGAACCCCGTGACACGAGAATTTTATATATATAGAGAAGATGTATTTCTGTTGCCGCTATAACAACAAATAGGAAAAAACAAAAACAGAAAAAGTTAATATTTTTTGAGTATAATGTTTTTAAGAGTTTTAGGTTTTTTCATGTTTACATATTTTTGATGTTTTTTGTTAATTATGCCTCCAAAAGGGCAGGCAAAGACTTTTAACCTATACATGCAGCCTCGTCTGGAATACAATATTATTTGGGGTTTTTTGCTCGATATTATCGATCGTAATTGTACGGAACCCTTCGTGCGCAAGTCCGACTCGCGCTTGGCCGTTTTTATATATTATACAATACTTAGATAAAAGTATTCAATTCGTTGTCTGGTCACCATAGTACAAAACTAGTTGATTAGCTTGGGGCTAGATGGCAATGTGTGCAATATTTAATTATTTCTACAAACTTACTAATAAAAATTAAAACATATTCCTATGTCCCAAATTAATATCTGTTTGTTTTATTTTATTTTAATATTGTGAACTTACAAACTTATATTACTATGTTATTCCCAATTAATCATCATTTAAAGTTTCATCAAAATCGGTCCAGTAGTTTCAGAGTTTATTCGTTACAAATAAACAAAAAAAGCTTTCCTCTTTTATTATTATTGTAGATTTATATCAAGCATGAAGATAAAATTATTAAAAGTAAGTAACTAATTTAATTTTGTAATGTAACACACACGATGAACTATCACTGACATCTAGTGTTGAGTAGCAGAACTAAAGATTACTCATCTGTCAACAGATGGCGCGATTTTAAAAAAATCCATTACCTCGTGGTTTCTATCAATCATGTCATGCCTCTATAAAATAAAAGATAAAAAACTAATTTTAGATTTTTATTATAGATAGGTAATATAATTTTGTGTTTTTGTCAATCAGTGGTTATTTATTAGGTTTTTACAGTAAAAAAGTAAGTCACTTTATTTTGCAAAAAAATATATCACTTCATAGTATAAAATAAAGTCACTTTTCGCCGTCACTATGTCCCTTTGTATGCTTAGATCTTTAAAACTACGCAACGGATTTTGATGCGGTTTTAAATAGATAGAGTGATTCAAGAGGAAGGTTTATATGTATAATACATGCATAATATAGCCGTGCGAAGCCGGAGCGGGGCTAGTTTTTGTAATAAAAAGGAGATCATAAGCATTTCTATACATCTCTGACCTCATTTAAATATGTATTGATTCCTTGGACAACCTCTGTGACATGGTGGGCAAATAAACACCCGCCTGCGCATATGGTTGCGGGTTCGATACCCGTCACAAACAGATATTTTTGCACAGATATATATTTGGCGTGAAATAACTAAGCTAGCTAACACTTCGTACGCTTTAGTGATATCAAGCAGAATAATTTACAATTACTGAACCGTTATATAAAAAAATAACACTTTCAAATATGCAACTGTTACCCTCAGTCCTTTGCTGACTGTACCTATATGTTTACAAAAGAATAATTGTTTGTATTCCATCCGTTGTCTGACCACCATAACACAAGCCTAGCTGAGCTTGGTGTGTGAAATGTCCTACTATATTTAATTTATTTATTTAAACATTAAATAAGAAAAAAATAACTACACGGTATTTACCTATCTAACTATAAATAGATTAGGTATGCCTCATACATAGGTATGTAGGTATTATATTACTTATGTATTAAATATTTATTATTAAATTTAATAGCCCTACTACCAATCTACAAACGTGATCAGTAGAATAATCGTGTTTTATGAAGCGTTAAGCATCTACAAAATTATGTGATGACAAGTTGATTTGAATTTATTCTTAAGATGCTAACATACCCCATTCTCATCCAAACAAAAAGAAATAGCTATTTTCTCCCTTAATATTATGCAATTTCGGTGTTTCTTTTTAACCCATCCTGCAACGAAAGAGTTTATTTCTTTACTAGCGACCCGCCCCGGCTTCGCACGGCTATATTATGCATGTATTATACATATAAACCTTCCTCTTGAATCGCTCTATCTCTATAGACGACCCAGTTGGCACAATGGTCACCATGCCGGACTGCCAAACACAGGGTTGCAGGTTCGATTCCCGCCTCAGACAAGTATTTGTGTTTAGATATTTGTGTGTGGTCTGGTTGTTTCTATGTATTATATGTATATATTTACAAAAGAAAAGTATAATAAGTAATATATCCGTTGTCTAGCACCCATAACACAAGTCTAGTTACTTAGCTTGGGGCTAGATGGCGATGTGTGGAATGTCCTGCAATATTTATTTATTTATCTATTTAAAAAAAACCGCATTAAAAATCCGTTACGTAGTTTATCTTAGTATGGATTTCTTTAATAATTAGAGTATTGTTAGATTCGCTTATTAGTCCAAGTGTTCTAAGATACGTAACGTAAATAAAAAGTAAAGATGGCGACTGTAAGGTTCCATTGGGTATGTAATTTTTGGGGTACCGTACTTTATAAGGTAAAAAAAGGAACCCTAAAATATCACTTTTTTTGTCCGTCTGTTTGTTTTTTATCTTCTTATCTACAATAAGTATATAAATATTAAATTAAAGGGCTTATTATAATTACAAAGATTCCAAAATGTATTATTTAAAATATTAGATAACAATTTGGGTGATTTTAAGAACGAAGCTTGTACTTACTCATTACCTACTTGTTTTTTTATTTAAAGTTACAAGTTATAGTTTATTAATAATAATGAAACATATAAACCTAGAATATATTCGATTAAAGACATCAATAACATAACAATTTGTTGCAATTTAAAGAATGAAAACAAAATATTTCCTTAAACGAAAACTCAATAAAAAATACCCTGAAATGAAAACTCCATCAAAAAATGTCATTGGTATTTGTGATCCTTTAAAACTTTATAATTTGTGGTAAACATTTTCTATACCACTATCCGTTTAGGCTTTTCGTAATGACATGACATTCTAAAATATATGGTGCCATGGTAATAAAATTAATGAAATGATGCCATTAGTCGTATTGAAACCGCTTTCAAGTTTTGACCATTTATCGCTGATTTAATTTTTAGTATGATTATTTTTTATTGTATTAGGTAGGTGCCTCTACTAATTTAAATAATAGTGGGACTAAAGCAGATGTTTTTAAGCGGAAATCATTTTATATCTACCAATCTAGACCCCCGGACCAATTAAGTTGGAAGCTGACTTCCTTTATGGTAATGTAAAAATGTATTGTTCATTAGAATAGAATAATAAGACGGTTTTAACCGATTTCTTTTTTAAATCTTTGTATTACGAGTTCAAAATCCTTATAATCCTCCTAAATATCGTCTTACTCGTGACTTTGTGACCCTCGAAGGTCCCGGCGGCATAAAACCTATAATAGTAACAAAATATACCTATTCCTCTTCTTCTCGGATAGTGGTGTGGTTCACCTATTGTTAGAGTTTTCAGATAGCCATAAGGCCTCTAACTTGACCTAACGACTGCTACTAGAGGTAGAAACCGGGACCAACGGCTTAACGTGCCTTCCGAAGCACGGAGGGGCTCACGAAAACAAATTTTTGCCACACTAATAATTGGCCACCCATCGAAGTAGTGACCGCGCCAGGCGTCGCTTAAACCGCACGACCGTAAACGATCAGCTTGCGTAGCTTAGCTGTGATCCTCCTAATAATATGTCCTTAATTATGAGTCATGTATGTACCTATGGTATCTTGGTAAACTTGTTACATTTTAGACCGCATCCGCTACACTTACCACTTAACACTTACCATCAGTTAAGATAGTGGTCAAACCCTGACTTTAAAAAAAAAAACAGCGCACTCCGGGAGTGCAGGCAGAAGTGAAAACTGTATATCTGTGTAAAATCTCATATGTCGCAAGAACATACGCAAAAAGAGTTTTAGATGAAAAAAAAAAAATAGCGACCCTAAATAGCGAAAAAAATAGCGAAATGTCGGACGACTATTGTCGTCCAACAAATAGTCGTCCGACATTTGTCGTCCAACAAATTGTCGTCCGACATTTGTCGTCCGTCAATAGTCGTCCGACAAATAGTCGTCCGACATTTGTCGTCCGTCAATAGTCGTCCGTTAAAAAATACCATATGTACGTCTTAATACACTCACAGCCAAATTAAAAACAGTAGGCCCAGGCATACATTTTCGCTGTCTACTCTCCATCCGTCTTACGCTTTTTCGATCAGGTCACGTGTCCTGACGCGAGTTTAAGATTTTATACCCATTACAGAAAAAGTGCTCAACGCCGCTAAAGAAGTTTTCACTTCAAAAATACATACATCCGAATTGAGAACCTCCTCCTTTTTTTGAAGTCGGTTAAAACAATCCCATTTCGTGTTGGTCTTACAAAATATGTCAGTCTAGCGTCCCAATTTTAACTACCTAATAATAAATATAATTTACAAAAATATGTTGGAATTACAAGCAAGATAAAAAAATGGCCTATACTAAATACCTACCTAAGTTTATTTCTTCGCAGTTTACAAGATTGATTAGATAAAATTAAACTGATAAGGACTGAAATAGATTATCTTAAATTTAATCGAAATAAATTGACTATTTTATATCTACTTTACATTATTTTTGTTTACAAAATTAACTTGAAAAAAATCTAGGTTGACATGCACAACAAAATTTAAATTGATTTCAGACCTTAAAAATGATTAAACAACTATCAAAGTGTCAATCTGAAAAAATAATATCAACCAACGTGATTTTTAAACTATAAGTATACAATTTAAATTTGTTAAATACATTTAGCTAAAGTGCATCAGATCAACCTTGTCACTACATAGTATAAAACAAAGTCGCTTTCTCTGTCACTATGTCCCTATATCCCTTTGTATGTTTAAATCTTTAAAACTACGCAACGGATTTTGATGCAGTTTTTTTTAATAGATAGAGTGATTAAAGAGGAAGGTTTATATGTATAATACATGCATAATATAGCCGTGCGAAGCCGGGGCGGGTAGCTAGTTAATTATAAAATAGAATTTAATTTTAGATTACCCGGTACGCATTCAGTTAGAATTTAGGTAAATTTATTTAAGGACTATCACATGTAAGCCCCCCTAATGCACCTAATACAAAACTTGTGATTATTAAATTATAATTTAATTTTAAATTATCTGTTTAATGCATTTAGCTACAATTTAGCTAAAATTTAAGCACAATCACATGCATTGCGCTCCTAATGCATCTAATATCAAAGTTGTGATTATAATATTATTATCTGTTTTAGCTTGAATTTAGCTAAATTTATTTAAGCACAATCTCAAGCTAACCAACCATCCCTAATGCACCTTATCACAAATGCTGCAATTCTACGTGGCAAAGGCAAATGTCTGCAAGCCCATTCTATCTATTTGAGTTGAGGCCAGTTAGACCGGTTATCTACCGTTTCGATTAGAATGACTACCAGTAAATAGTAGAACCTAAGTGAATACTTTTAGTATAGACAATTAATAAGTACTTTCGTAAATTCTAGATTAAAAACACGTTCAAAGTCTAAAGAAGTAGAGTATATACTATACTAGCATCAACTCGCGGTTTCACCCGCGTAAGTCCTGATCCCGTGGGAATATCGGGATAAAAAGTAGCCTATGTCACTCCCAGTGAATCAATGTATCCTCATTCCAAATTTCATAAAATCGGTCGAGTAGTTTCAGAGCCTATTCAATTCAAAAAAGCAAACAAATCTTTTCTCTTATTAATATTAGTATACCTAGATAGTGCATGTCTAGTTCTTAATTACCTATTACTACGCGTAGGTAGTACAATCTAAAGGTTTATGTGGAATCCAGGCAATGGGCGACCCAGTTTATGATTTGACGACCCAGTTGGCACAACGGTCACCATGCCGGACTGCCAAACACAGGGTTGCGGTTTCGATTCTCGCCTCAGACAAGTATTTATGCTTAGAAATTAATCTGAGGTCTGGTTGTTTCTATGTATTATAAGTATATATTTACAAAAGAAAAGTATATGTACATATAAGTAGTATATCCGTTGTCTAGCACCCACACAAGTCTATATAGTTACTTAGCTTGAAGCTAGATGGGGATGTGTGGAATGTCCTGCAATATTTATGTATATTATTGGGGATGGCAATACTAACAAAGCAGCGCTAGCTGGTTTTAATTCAAAAATGTTATTCTAGTTTTAAACTTTAATAAACCAACAAACAAAAATTCAACTTCTTAGAATAAGAGCCTAACAAACAAACTTACAAACATTACTAGTTATACAAAAGCTTTTAAAATAAAGAATATTACCTACAAACAAACATACAAGATAGGCGCTAAAAACATAACTTTTTCCTTGCAATCGGGTAATAATAATGACACGCTTTGCTGTATCGTAACAAAATGCCTTGTTATTGGAGTATGATATCATTTTCCGAAGAACAAGAGACTCGAAGACTTAGTTATATAAATAAATGCTTTATTGTAAACACCATAGTCAATTACATAACTTTTTATACAAAAAAAAACAAAGCTACTAACTGTTACTACTGCTAGCTAGATCTAAGACGCTTTAGAGGTTTGATGTGAAGTTTTTATTTTGTTCGCCTATCGATAGAAAGGAATATCGATCCTTTTTTAAATTCCGGAATTGAGTTACAATATTGACCTATTCAATTCCGGAATTCCGTAATTCCGGAAGCCGATGCTTCCTTTAAACATAATAGGAATACAAAATGCATTATATTTATTGAATAACTATCGAAATAAATTACGGGATATTTTAGGTAGAAATAATAAATCGAATAAAATTCGAAATAAATCGAAATAGCCGTTCAGAACTGTAATTATAATTTAAACAATCTATAATCTAGAACTTTTGTTGGATGAGAATTTAAATTTTAAAAAAGTCAGTGCGTTCAAGCTGTTGTCTGTTAGAGAACTTCTTACACGATTAAAAATGTAAGAAACTGGTGAAAAGTCGCGTTCAGCTTTGACACTAGTAGGCGGTATTGTTTTTAAATACTTGAAGCATTGTCCTATATCGCCGCCGTCTTAGTTAACTGCCTTTTTAACAATCGATATCGAAATTCCGGTTTTGCTCTCACCAATTCCGGTATTACAAGAGATACTGAAATAAGTCGGAATTCCGGAATTTTGTTAAAACCGAAATTTCGGAGCTCAAGCCCTAATAGGTATGGGCCTCAAAGTGCACCGCGGCCTTTAAGGTAACTGTTTCTATTTTGTCTAAAGGCCCGTCTAAGCTTCTAAAAAAAGGCTGTAAAAAATGTGTTACTAATTATTTCTAAGCAATTGTTGTAAGTCGAACAAAAAACAACTAAACTTCTCTACAGTTTACGTAGTTGTTTTTTGTTTGACTTTGAAGGTTCTTTGACTTTAACAATCGATCGAAAAGTCTGCTTTTACCTTAAAGAGATAACATAACCATAACCTTTAAAAAGTAAAATAAATTAACTATTTATTGCTAAAATGTTTCTGTTTAAATATTTATTATTCTAGGCTTTTTCTTAAAGGTCATTCTAATACCGGTTAGGCCTCGAAATACAATTTTTTTTTATATCTGTTATATTATTGCACAATATTTAAAAAAAACCTGTTCCATTAACGACTAGGTAGGTATACCTACTAATTTTTTTTCAACTTAGGTAGTTGGTGTAATCTATATTAATAACTAGCGACCCGCCCCGGCTTCACACGCACGGGTATATTATGCATGTATTAAACATATAAACCTTCCTCTTGAATCACTCAATCTATTAGAAAAAACCGCATCAAAATCCGTTGGAGCGTCTAGTACAACTAGTACTTAATATTATTATGTTTGTGTACATATCAGCGTAGCAAAAAATATTTAAAAAATATATATTATTTAAATCATTTATTAATTATTATTATAAATATCTAGATTTAAATGTGACTAATATAAATATTAAATACTTACTAAGATTACAAATAAACATAACAATCTATTTTTGGTGCATAATGTGTTCAAAAGTTTACGTACCTACCTTCTTCAAGCTTATGTATTTTTCGTTTCATAAAACCCTGAGCGAGAATCAATTTAGGTACTAAAAACTGCTGGAGTGGTTTTCTTCTTTACATACCCAATAATCACATGATCTATATTTGCAATATAGAAGAAGATGAATAAAGAAGAGAGGACAAAAAGTACAAATTTTTTTAGAGAAAAATCAGTCTCTCTAAGAGTCTTAGAAAAAGTAATAAAACAAAAATGTACAGTTTTTAAATTAGAGGAAAAAAACTACAAAAAAAATATTCAAAAATTACAAAAAAAACTTACAATAATTATTTCGTATCAAAGTCTTTCAAAAATATAAATCACCTAAAGTAAACCGGACAAAGTTACACATTTTATACCTACTAGTACAAATCGTTAAGTCTTATTCTATGACGTTTGTGTTCTGTGCTAAAGTAGAAAATAAAATACGAACGGTCTTATATGAAAAAAAATCCTCATGTCATCTCTAACAATCTTTCAATCTCTTTGCTTCGCATGAATTCAATCAAATAAAGATTTGATCTAAAGATCTCTTGCTACAATGATCAATCAGATAATCCATCAATTTTAACATGATAAAAAACTCCACTGGACTCTTCATTTGATATAAGTAGATACCTACTTAATTTAAATACAATCACTAACATAGTATAAAATAAAGTCACTTTTCGCCGTCCCTATGTTCCTTTGTATGCTTAAATCTTTTAAATTACGCAACGGATTTTGATGCGGTTTTTTTTAATAGATAGAGTGATTCAAGAGGAAGGTTTATTATGTATAATACATGCATAATATAGCCGTGCGAAGCGTGATTGTGGGTTCCTTTTTTTTCATTTTGAGGTACGGAACCCTAAAATGACAGTAGACAAGTACCTACTTATAACTTGAGTCTCTTACCTCAGGTATCTACTTTTTCTATACTGCCCACTTAGACAAGATTGCTTTCTATTAGCGATGTCGCCAATCGATAGATTTAATTGTATGAAATTGACATAAATCATTGTATAAAATTGGCATAAGATGCTACTTATTTATCTTTTTTTTTCTCTAACACAAGGCTAAGTGACTTTTCGTTAGGTAACTTAGATGTAAATTTAATACAAAAATAATAATAAAAAGTCTGTTGATTGGCGATATCGCTAATAGAAAGCAATCTTGTCTAAGGGGGCTGAGCCATAATTCTGCAAGTTTTTTATTAAACAAACAGACAGACTGACAGACATGAATTTTAAAAACCATACATTTTTGTTTTACTACTTTTTCTAAGTTCTCTAAAACCTTTTTTTTTATTTGCTTCCAATTACATAGCCTTTTTGTCCTCACTTCCTTTTTCTTAAATTAGTAGGTATAGATGAGAACCTCATCCATTCATATTTTCCTAAATAAAAGCTCTTTTGTGAAGTCATATTTGGCGATCGAAATTATCAAAATAGTCAAACGGAATCCTAGCACTGTGCTTTAATTATTAACAATATTTTTTTCCTATTTAGTCTTGCCAACTAAAACATAATAATTAAAACAGCCAGAATCGACACGCAAAGAGACTTTCAAACGTACATTTACCATTAGAAATAGACTTCTAATATCGATGCTATTTTTTATTAACTCTTATCATTTTACATTAACAGTGCAATGACATTAAACCATGAATTCAATTCGATGAAACACTAATATGTTTTTTTTATCAAATTGCAATTAGGTAGTTTATTTATTTGTCTGTTAATCATTAAATAAACTACGTAAAATAAGTAATAGACGCTATTATTAGTTTCTTGAACTTAAAAAATAATAATGACAATATGTTAGTAAGATTCGCATGTTATTGACTAGATGGCGCTGTTTAAAATGTCCTACAATACATAAATAAATAAATAAAATCGAAGTTTTTGACGTGATAACGTCTTATAAATCGATGAACACCGCACTGCACTCACAAAGAAGTGTCATGTTGCTATGGTTACCAACGTTGTCATGTTACGGGAACGTGAGTTATTGACAAGGTAACCTTAAAGCAACGTATTATTGTTGCTATGGTTACCATCAATGTTATCTTATGACGTTCTAACGTAAAATTACCGTCCCTAAACCAACAATAATTTTTTTAATATTTGCGGCTGTTTTTTGAGAATTAAAACTATACATAATGTTTAAAATATAGTACTTAGTCCAAACTCTAAAAACAAATAACAAGGTCAATTACCTTCAACTCAAGAAACAGCTGATAAACATACCCTCAAAAGTTTCAGATTTTTTTTCCGAATTTTCAAAAGTCGTAGAGCAAAACTTGTCGTCTAGACGTCTAAGAAAAACTAACTTTCGTAATATCATACCCTCGATGAAAAACAATATATAATTATTACCAAGACGTTAGGAAATGACATATCTATAAAAACTATTAATGTCAATGATGACGTCATTAAAAGTGCCTATTTATTATAAAAAAATATATCTTTCTCGGCAATTTGATAAACAGTCTTCTATAATAAAAATTTATTGAAAATGTGTCATTAATTAAAATTTATTTAAACAAAAATATACCTAAGTTTATCTTGACATTTTAAAAGCCGTCGAATTAGGCCACCAGTCACTTTTACATATCTACCTAATCTACATTATTATTCTAATTTAATTTGGTTGTTCTATTTTTTTCTATTTTGTAGGCTTGTATATTTTAATTTATGAAGCAAAAAAAAACCGCTAAGAACCTGTTTAATGCCTAAACGACATTTGGCATTGCTTCGATCGAATTATATAGAAAAAAAATATAAATAATAGACAACGTGATGTAAAAGTTGAGACATGATTTATAGTATAACTAGCGACCCGCCCCGGCTTCGCACGGCTATATTATGCATGTATTATACATATAAACCTTCCTCTTGAATCACTCTATCTATTAAAAAAAACCGCATCAAAATCCGTTGCGTAGTTTTAAAGATTTAAGCATACAAAGGGAATAAAAGAACCTGTCTTAGGGACAGAGAAAGCGACTTTGTTATATACTATGTAGTGATAAACATATTATGATCATGAATCATTATTATCTTAAGTAGTTAAAGATGTAATGATACAATTTGAATACATAGTAGGTACCTATTCATTTTTAGAACGGATTTAACAAAGGAAACAACCTATCATGATTACAAAAATAAATGGTCAATACCAGAAACAAATAGAGTAATTTTATCACTTAAATAACGTCAGCGGAGCGTAGCGCAGTTTCTTGAAGTGTCACCCGGCAAACCAATTTATAAAACGTTGTCACGTCAAAATTACTCTAAACACCACGAATAAATAGATATACAGAAAAGTCATCTTCTCAAAAACCATGGAAAACACGAGTCCTAAACTAAAGTATCTAATTATTTCCTAAGTCCACAAATAGTGTGAGTTTAAAAACCTCAGACGAAAGCTTTACCATTAACCTGTTTTAGCCTGCAGCAAATTATAAAGTCCTAACTCACCGAGAAGCTTATCGTAACGACCGAGAGGGAGAAGCCAAACAAGTTGATCAGACACTGGTAATCGAATAGCTGGAGATGCTACAAGTCGCACTGCGCTAATCTGAACACCTAGCAAATGGAGTGATCTAGTACATTCTTCAGTCCTATTTCAAATTTAGATTACTTGTTTATTTAGATTTTTAGATTATTATAAAAAAAAGTTGGTAAGGAAATTAAATTAAAAATTTTCATGGAGTCCCTTTCTTCAGGGACGGCCTGAGGTGGTTGACCTATGTATCTATAAATTTATTCTGGTTATTTGACTAATTTATGTGTATAGTAATTTTAGTTTATTTTGATTTACTATGTAGTAGGTATTTATGTTCAATTTGTTTTTCGTATCATGGAGGGACACCTTAATATTGGCTGTGAAAGTTTTGATAATGGTCAAAAGCTTGTCTATTTCTTATTTAAAATGTAACGAACAGTCTACAACAATTAAACTAAATACTGATACACAAAATAAGATACAACAGAAAATAGGCGACCTAAAACAATGAAATTTAGTACTATTAATGATAATGTGACTTCTGTTACTGACAGCATTACGATTGGACAAAGTCCAACAAAATGGTATGCTTTACGATTTGCTGAAAACAAATCCTACCCTCCCACTTCGGCATAGAGTTCAAAGTTTGAACGCGTATTTAATTTGACCTGCCAACAGATGGTTTGAGTTATCTAGTTAAGTGTATATTTTTGTAATGAATGATGTCTTGTTGCTGTTTTCTTGTTTAGATTTAACTTTATTTGCAGAATATTCTGAGAAAGTGATGTAGTTTAATAAAACTATTTCGCAATAGTGTTATACTGTAGTACGAAAACAGATAATAGTTAAATCAAAAGAAAAAATGATTTTGAACAAGATAGATAGATAGAACGAGTTACAGAAAAAGTACAATTAATTTAAATTATATAAAATAAAATAATAGCACAATAGGCGGCCTTACCGCTGAAAGCGGTCTCTTCCGGGCAACCTTAGGATGGAGAGTATAAAACAATAAATGAAGAGGAAAGAACAATTATCATGTATAGATATAAAAGTACTTATCAAGGATAGTAAGCAGCACAAAAATAGCATCAGAGGATATTTCCTACAATTACAGTTAGTAGGAAATATCCTATAATTATCCTATAAAATTTAACTAAAACAAATTTTGGGACAATCGCTTTCACACACATAATACAAAAATAGTACTTGAATTGTTCAATACAATAGAACCAATCAACAAAGAAACCTCGGCTATAAAAAAACCAATTTTATTTCCAATGACATAAATACAAGCTATTGTGAAGTTAGATGTCCAGTTGAATGTCCACATGCGTGATCGTATAAGTGACTGAACTAAACATTTCTAAAAATAGACACCCACTAGGGATAGCGTAGGTACACTAGTCAAACCCGAACGGAAATAACTGGTCATATTTATATTTATACAGTGTGTTTCAGCGAAGGGGTTTTAGTACGAAATGGGGTTATTCCAGACGTGGAGGCTCACAGCTAAGCGACGCTCGCTGATTGTTTACGGTCGTGCGGGTTAAGCGACGCCTGGTGCGATCATTACTTCTATGGGTGGCCAATTAGTAGTTTGGCAAAAATGTGTTTTCGTGAGCCCCTGCGTGCTTCGGAAGGCACGTTAAGCCGTTGGTTCCGGTTGCTACCTCTAGTAGCAGTCGTTAGGTCAAGTTAGAGGCCTTAAGGCGATCTGAAAACTCTAACAATAGGTGAGCCACACCACTATGCGAGAAGAAGAAGAAGATTCCAGACGTCTATGCGAACAACTTTTGTTCTACGACTTTTAGAAATTCGAACATTTCGTTCGAAGTTTTTGTATGAAACAGCTGATTTTCAAGTAAAAATTCCCTCAGAATTATCGAAAAAAAAGTTCGAATTTCCAAAAGTCGTAGAACAAAAGTTGTTTGCCTAGACGTCTAAAACTACCCCCTTTTGTATTAAAACCCCTTCACTGAAACACATTGTATAGATGTAGATGTATGTATTGTTATCTATACCTACTATTGTCAACCTTCTAAATAATATAGTATCAAACCTACACAGTGAAATATTATGTTAACATTATATGAAGTTAGGTTATTGCGTCTGATTATAAGTAGGTAGGTATTTTCTTTAATTCGCAATTTAATTTCAATAGATTCCCGTTTGGACCGTTTTATGTTTGAGGATTTATTTCATTTTAATCGAGCAAGGAGGACGTCTTTGGAGGACGGGGTTTTTTGTTTTTAAATTTTGAATGTTTTGGATTATTATTGTTATCATTTATTTATTACTAGCGACCCGTCCCGGCTTCGCACGGCTATATTATGCATGTATTATACATATAAACCTTCCTCTTGAATCACTCTATCTATTAAAAAAAACCGCATCAAAATCCGGATATAGGGACAGAGAAAGCGACTTTGTTATATATTATGTAGTGATTATTATTTTATTTTTATTTGTTTGTACCTGTGGTGTTTAATGTTTAAATTTTGTTTAAAGTATGACATTTACTTATATAGTTTTTTTTTAAATATAATTTCGTGTTTTGTAATTAGAGATATATCCTTGTACTTTGTAATATTGACATTTAATTTTATGTTTTAAATTGGAATAAAGTCACATTCATAATCCAAATTTATTAAATTTTATTTTCTATTTTTATCGAGCAAGAGGCCTTAGTTAAGCGTTTGATTTCTTTATTAATTGGATAGTGAATTGCTAATAACGAAGTGTTTAGCTGTTTCTAATCACCTTGGTTCCTTTTACAACACTGTTAGTAAATAAAATAGGTTCAGCAATTAGTTAACGTACTCTTGCAGTAGCCTGCCTTTCTAAATTTAGAATGTTTATAGTTATTTTTGAAGTTTACTCCTTTTATATTTACAGCTCAATAAACGTTGCATTTATTATTTCGCAAAAATGTTCAATTAACAAGTAGGTAATTGAGATCGAAAATCTGCGACGAGGTTTTATAGTATTCCAATGGTGGCTATAAAACAAAATCAGGGGAATTAAAATGGTGTGAAAAAATACCGTTAAAAAGATTTTTGGTTTATTGCCTTTTGTAAATAAAAATTATATTGATACTTCAGAAAATAATAAAATATTTTATGTTAAGAAAGTCTACAAAATAACTATAACATTTAATAAAAATATATAGATAGTTATATAGGTAAAGAATTCCTTATTTTATAAACAACAAACTTTTTAAATTACGTTACAAATAGGTAAAAAACAACGCTTAAATCTAAGTAAAACTCAGGACTTTGATTTTTATACACAAGGACTATTATTATAGACCTCAGTATCTGGTATAAATTTCAACTTGTTAGGTTCACCCGTGCCTGAGAAAATCGGTAGTGACACACGGACAAGAGAGTAATCTTACAAAGGTTTCTTTTTTTACGAAACCCTAAAAATCATCAAAAATCATTTTGTTCTAAATTGAAATTCTCATTGACAACCCAACTATTGTTATATTAGCAATAATAAGAATCCTTTTCAATGCAATAGATGAATACCTAAACAAGTAAGTATCTATAGATAGAAAAGCTGAGTCATTCATTTGTTTGGCAAGCTATTAACGGACATTCAATATTGTGTCTTATAAATAGCTAGGCTAGTACCGTTGTATTTCCCTGTACATATTAATTGAAAACAATTGAATAGTTGTTGGCTCTAGGTAGACTGCTAAATTTAAACATAGATAATACAAATAAAAAACGATAATCAGTAGTTGAGCAAGTTGATAAACACTAGCAGCGCTGCGCGGTTTCACCCACGTGACTCCCGATCCCGTGGGAATATCGGGATAAAAAGTAGCCTATGTTATTTTCAATGAATCAATGCATCCTCAAACTAAGTTTGATTAAAATCGGTCAAGTCGTTTCGGAGCCGATTCGTTACAAACATAAAAACAAACAAAAAAATATTTTCTAATAAATCTTTCTTTTATAAATATTTAAAACGTAATATTTTGTTTGTTTTTATTTGGGAGTGAAAATAACCACGGTAGGTTAAATTCCTAATATAAAATTTGATTTATCTTAGAGAAGTAAATGTTATATTTTGAGTCTGAGAGAGAGATTTATACACTGCGCAATACGCGCATTACCATCTCTATACATATAAAATGCCATGTCCTGACTGACGGATCAACGCACAGCCTAAACCGCTGATCGTAGAGACCTGAAACTTAGAGGGTGTGTTCTTTGTATGATGCAGGCATCCGATAAGAAAGGATTTTCCGAAATTCTACCCCTAAAGGGGTGAAAAAGGGGGGCAAAGTTTGTGTGAGAGAACGCGATTCCTTGGTCAATTTTCGACTTCTACGCGAACGAAGTCGCGGGCAAAAGCTAGTCTAATGTACAATTTCAGAGACGCCTACAGTTATTCCTGGATTTGAGTTAAATGTCAAGATATTTTAGATTTGAGTTCACGAGAAATAAACGCGTTAAGATACAAGATAAGTCATTTGCATCGCAATATTACACATAAGATGTTGGATTTTATGACTGTTTACGAGGATAACATCTGTTTCTTGCAGAATTACGGAATAAGTACCTATTAAATTGATATTGATTTCTAAAAGTACCAACAGTATTGGCTAATACATTGGAAGGTAGGTGGGGAATCAAAATATAGGTAGGTAAATAGAACACAAGGATAAATAATAAAGTTATACTAAATGGAAATCTCGTTACGCAGCAGAATGACCTTCAAAATGGGGGGGCTTCCCCCTCCGCCGCGCTTAATAAATTCTTTGATTCTTTACCAGTGGTGTAATTGAAATTTGGATGGGGATGATAGACATGTAGCTGCAACACCAAACTGTATTCCCCGATTTTATTAAGGAAACAATTTTAAAGACGTCTTCACGTAAATAAAAACAAAGCTTTTAGATGATAAGTGAGATGCTCTCAGACTCTCAGATGTAAAGATAAATTTGATTTTAGCTTTAAAAGGTTCAGATTTGCGATTATAGTACTTCCAGCAAAGATCAAAAGAATCTCAAAACATTAGAATCAATATTAGAAGAATATTTCCGCTGACTAGAAAATGATTAAGATTGGTATACACCAATTAATAATAATATACATTATACAGGAAAAGTATTTTTGTAGTGCACATTTTTTTCTGCTGAATATATGTCGGCAGTGGAGTACATTTACGCCAAAAAATAAATAAAAAAAAACCAAAACTTAATGTGAAAAAGTTCCTGCCATTTCTAAATTATTGGGCATCTCAGTATTGATACACACAGTGACGCGTAGGTACCTACCTTCATTTAGAGCGCGCTTAAACTCGCTGGCGCTAGTATTGTGTCCATGGACTTCGTCGTTTTGTTAGAAACACTTAAGAGGAAAGGGTACCGGGGGCTTTCTCCATACAAACTATTACAAACGTAGTCGACTGTTTTCTCCCTGGATAATGACGCTAGAGCAAATATTTTTGGTGCATAAAACTTATAACTGTCATGACCATGCCCCTATTTTTTGCTTTTTTTAATTTTTTAATTTATTTAATTTTAATTTCTATGATAAATAGAAAATGAAAAAAACCAAAACATAGGGGCATAGTCATGTCAGTTATAGGTTTTATGCCACAAAAATATTTGTGCTAGTGTCATTATCCAGGGAGGAAACAGTCGACTACGTTTGTATGGAGATCGCGCAGGTACCCTTTCACCTTAAATGGTTATAGCTCTGAGAGTTTTTGAGTTAGCTCCAAAATAAAAGAAACAGTATTTTTTATTTTAATGTGCTTAAAACATACCGAAATTTGTGCACTACAAAAATACTTTTCCTGTATACATTAATCCTTGTAATTTTTTTGTTAGTAAGTAATAAAGTGTCTTGTCCTAAAGAAATAACGATTTTTTTTTAATGAATAATATTAAGTACCTACTTAAATATCACCCGCGTAAGTATCGATCCCTTAGAAATATCAGGATAAGCAAGCTTTATCATAATCGGCCCAGTAGTTTACGGCACCCGTAGTTTCGGAGCCTATTCAATGCAAACAAACAAACACACAATAAAATATGTCCTCTTTATAATATTAATATATTAAGTATAGATGAAGTACATAATATCTTGTCCCAAAGAATTTGCTAACTTTTTTTATCAATTAAAAAATGTTAAAAACTAGCTGCACCCCACGGTTACCCGCGTTAGTCCCCGATATCGAGGGAATCGCGAAATAAAGTGTTTCCTTCTCCATCCCCTATAATAATACTATACCACTGCCGATTTTCATCCGTGAATAATAAATCCTAAAAATAGTTTGTTACAAAGCAATAGGTAAACAAACTTTTAGGATTTATAATAGGTATTAGTTAGGTATTCCACGTGTAAGTGAAACGAGCGTGAAAGCTACAACATAATTACTGTTCTTATATTTTTTGTATCCGCTTTATACGGAACGAATAGGCCAAAATTCTCTCAGTACCTAAACTTATTTTAGACCATACTAAAAAAAGATACACGTGTCTTTATAAAACCAGTTTTTGCTTAAGTAGCCTGAATTCTTTGAACGTGAGTTGGTTAGTTTAAACGTGTAGGTGCAGCAAATAGTATAAAATTATACTAACAATCAACAGTAACTCTATTTATACGGATTGTCTATTATATTTATAGAACAGATTAAGCTATTGCGCTGCACTGTTGCAGTTTTAACACGAATTCATTTCACATGTTAAAAAGGTCAATGATAGAACAGAAAAAATATTTCCATTGGCCCAAATTGACACTGGGAACAAAAATAAAATAAAGAATTTCTTGTTATAATAAGGTAACCTAGTTTAGATAGGCATAGTCATTAGTCAACCAAACGTTTGATTAGAAACTAATCTGAAGGCCAATATGGTAAATTATTCTCGTAAATAACATTTGCAATATCATTCCGATTGCATTTCTATTACAAAAAAATACCCTCAAAGTAGCTAAAAAACGTCAATGTCAGCTTTTGGTACTCTCAAGAATACCAAACGGCCATTTTTTGTTATCGAAATGATATTGCAAATATTGCAATGTAATTCAAACAATGTATACCCTCAAAGTAGCTCAAAATACCCTCAATGTCCGCTTTTGGTATTCTCAAGAATACCAAAAGGTCATTTTTTGTTATCGAAATGATATTAAAAATATTGCAATGTAATTCAAACAATGTATGTATACCCTCAAAGTAGCTCAAAATACCCTCAACAATGTCAGCTTTTGGTATTCTCAAGAGGACTAAAAGGGCATTTTTGTAATCGAAATGATATTTCAATGTATAATTTGAACAATTTTATTTACGCCTTCAGGTTTTCAAAAAGTTTTATAGTAGGTATAACCCATGAGGTATAACATCACACGGTGACTTTTGTTTAATAAGTCCATGATACTCGCTTGACCTATTTTCGCAGAAATACCAATTACACGTTAATTTCGCATAAAATCCTTATAACTGTTCATATAAACGCTGTTTGTTTAAAACATTTCAGTATTGTAAATAAACAGCATCGGCCGCAGTTTATGACTACAGTTTAAGTAGGATTAAATAGCTAATGGATTAGTGTTCGGTCTAATGATGTTTATAAAGTAGTAAAATAAAATAAGTACCTACCTATAGGTTTACGTACAATCTGAAGGTCAATTCTCGTAAATATAATTGTTTAAATTAAGTACGTTGCAATATCATTTCGATTACAAAAAACCGGAGTTGTCAAAAAGCGGAGTTTGAGGTTATTTTGAACTACTTTGAGGGTATTATTTGTAATCGAATTGCAGAACAAAACTGGCAACATAAGTGCAGACCCACAGTAGAGCCCCAAAACTGCTCATCTTTCAACTCAACCAAGATTCTAAGGTCCTGCTTTCAACTCATGAATTTTTTGGACAAACAATTAGTATGAAAACATTCCAATAATACTTATTTTAGAACTCTGCAATTATGTTGCCGACTGTACCTACCTACGATTGAAAAATGCGAGTGTGAAGGTGATCTACGGCAAATATAGATTTTCTTATTTTTATGAGGAAATGACTCGCTTTGACCTTAATTCTATTGATAGAAAGCCACGAAGAGGTCAAATGAAGTAAATATATAAATAAATCATTTACTGACAAAAATGCCACCAAACTTTAAAGAAAGTTTGTAGGTGGAAAACAAAAATTTGATAATGAAGAAAAAAGAAGTAGCATTTACTCTTAACTTGAATGCTTTGTGGGAAAAGTTCCCCAATTTAAAGGTACTGTAGAAACTTAACTCAAATTAAATTGAGGAAATTCATAGAAGACGACTTGTAGAAGCCAAGAGAAACAGGTAGGTAAACTTCGATTTTTAATTGGCATTTCGCCATGTTTATTAATTGTGGCGCTTCTGTAGAGCTTATTTTGTCTATGAAAATTTCTTATCAAAGGAAGATGAAATGGTTGTTTATTTAAAATGTTCTTCGGATTATGGTGTGAATATTTCCTATATTTGCCATTTTAGTAGAACGGTATTAGATTTTGTATGAGTGATTATTATCTAAGCCTTCAGAGATAAGATTAATAAAAAAATTTGGAGTTATATCATTCTGGTGCTTGTAATATTTAAGGCTTAATCCTGAGGCAGAAAAACATAGATATTCTATCTCATATACTCCGACTAATTCCGCGGAATATCATGCATGGACCGAAGCCACCGAAGTAGTGGTAGGTGAGGATTAAGTATGTTTTCTTTTTCTATGTTTCCATAAAACATAGAAATTTGAAGATTTTGGTGGGAATCGCGACAATAAAAAGTAAGTACTTAATACGTATTGAATAAACCATAGCAACATATTATCGTTGCTATGGTTACCTTATCAATAACGTAACGTCAGCGATGACGACACATTTTTTAATGAGTGCTACCGGTGTTTATCATTTTAAAAGACGTTATCATTATCACGTCAAAAAAAAGCAGCGGTGCCTACAAAAACTAAGAGCAAAATTGTGTCAACAAAATGGCGTCGATCGTGACTGATCAAGCAAAAGTATGAGATTAGGGCGGCTTCTTAGGTTTTTCACATTAGCGAAAAGCTCCTTTCTTACTTCAGAGCAATATGAAGTTTAATAAAAAGAAAATGAACAGAATAATTTCCTTTTTTTTACTGTAAAATAATCTTTATGATTACAAAATATAGTCATTATGGTAAGTAGGTACAGTGTTTGTTTGCCAAATTTTCTCCATGACACAACTAGACAACAAAGGACTACTAAAATAGACGAATCGTGGTCGTCGAAATTGTGACACAGATACGTGTATGTTTTTCGGATTAAAGGCAAAAAAAACCAGTTGTTGTTATGCTTAATAATAACATGCGCAATAATTCGCTCACCATGGAAGAATCACGCACTTGATAAGTAATTAATATACAGTGTGTAACCAAAACCCTGTACTTAATACACGCGGAGGGTCACTATCAAAACACGGACCTTACCCAAAAAATAAAAAAAATGGATATACAATATATATTTTTTTACAAACTATAACCATACTAGCTGCACCGTCCTAATACCGTGGGTACCTATATCGAGATAAAAAGTAGCCTGCGTGTTAATGCAGGTCTCCAACTATCTTCTATAACATACCGAGTTTCATGGCAATCTGCTCAGTAGTTTGTACGTGAAGGAGTGACAAACATACTATCACATTTATAATATTAGTAGGATCATCGAACCTCATCTCAAAAATAATTTCAAGCATTTAATTTTATTTAGCTAGATAAAAATGAAATGCTAGAAACATTAGAAAGATTTCTTAATGCTTAGCGAAGGAGACTCTTGAGCCAGAACGAGAGTACAAACTAAGTAATTCCAACTTCGAAATTATTATGTATTTAAACCGATAATTTTCTATGCTAACCACGACCGTACTACGAAATGGTTGGTATTCAAGCTGATCACGTGTGCTGGCGAAGTAGGTAGGTACGTACATTACTGTTTTGCATACGTCTTGCATTAAACATTACAAATTGCGACTTCTACAAGAATTCGAAAGTAAATTTTGATTATTGATTTATTAGACAGAAGTGTCTATTTATTTTTCATTGTTTTCCCTAGTAAGTCAATTTTTTTTTATTTGGCTCAGTTTTAAGGAAGACGAAAGGTGGTTGTTCTAGATGTCTAAACGAACAACTTTTGTGCTACGAATTAAAAAATTAGAACTAAAAAAAATGCTGTTTACTCGAAAATTGAGGATTTGGAGTTAGAGATATTGAGTTGGCGCTACTATATTAAATATTAATGGTCTTTCTTTCCAAAAAAACATCAGATATACCTGTAAATATAACCGTTCAAAAAAAGTTCAAAAAAACTTTCGCATCTTCAAAAGTCGCAGAAAAGAAGTTGTTCGCCTAGACATCTTAAACAACCCCCTTTCGTCTTAGAATACACTCGTCGAAACACATTGTATATACCATACAGTTAGACAAAATTAAGCTGGTAAATATATAATAAGAAAAATAATTGTTAGACAAAAAGAAATCGAAAACAAAGGAAGTGACGGCTATATCTGTTCTAATGACCTTCAAACCAGCTAAGATATTTTTAAATTCAATATCAATTTTATTTCTTCTTACTGGTGGTGTTCTGCTGGTGTTTTCAGTTTAAATTCGTAAATAAGAAAAGAATAAAATCATTGCTGAACACATTGATTAAGAATTTTTCAGTGTTTAGAGGATCGTCTGTGGTCTGGCTGTTTCTATGTATTAAAACTACTTATAATTCGCTGTCTAGCACCCATAACACAAGTCTAGTTACTTAGCTTGGGGCTAGATGGCGATGTGTGAAATGTCCTGCAATATTTATTTATTTAAAAATACCATAAAATTGGATTGAATTGTTTCGTAAATAGAATTATACAAGCGCCCCGCGGTATCACCCGCGTCAGTCCCGATCCCTAGAGAATATCTATATATATAAAAGAAAGTCGTGTTAGTTACACTATTTATAACTCGAGAACGGCTGAACCGATTTGGCTGAAAATTGATGGAGAGTTAGCTTAGAACCAGGAGAAGGACATAGGATACTTTTTTTTTTTCGATAGTCAAACGAGATCCGGATTTACGCGGGTGAAATTAAATATACGTACGAAAATTTTTTTTGCGACTTACGCGGGTGAAATATAACATACGAATTATTCTATATTCAAACCCGCATAAGTCCCGATCCCGTGGGAATATCGGGATATACACTATTATGTATTCTGTGACGTTCGTCTTTGTTGTAAGGCGTTCGACCGGGGGGGTTTTCTCGAGCGGCTGCAGTTTTTTTGTTGATTACTCAGCACATACTAATTGGATTTTGATGTAAAGTATACCACGACTTTCCTCAGATTTCACTTGGTTTAGGCGTTTTTAATTGTAGATTATGTAACAAACAAACAGACAAACAGATATATTTTTTCTATTACATTTTCGAAGTCCAACAGACCCTTTTTTTTGATTTGCTGTATTATATAGAAATCAATGCCACTTTTCGTTGTAATTTTATAACTCAAGAACGAGCTCACCTATCCAAACCAAATGTTTAAGCTTTGTTCAGACTATTTAGTAGATGGTTTATGTGAAGTTTGCACTAAATTGGTCGAGCGGTTCTTCATTTATCACATTTTTTTTATATGGCAAAACAACGTTTGCCGGGATAGCTAGTTATGATATAAAGAAGCCTATATGTTATTTTGGATATCCAGCTATCTACATACCGAGTTTCGTCGCAATCGATTCATTAGTTTTTGCGTGAAGAAGTAACAAACATACACACAAACACGCATACTAACACAAAAACTTTCACATTTATAATATTAGTAGGATAAATAAAATTTAAAATTAAGAAGGATATTATTATTTTTCGTGGATATATAATTCATTTTTTTTTAATAACTTATGCTGACCTAAGGTAATTTGTTTTTTAATTTATTTATCACAGAATCAACAGCACCCAAAAATCAAACATTAAAAATTAAACTTAAGATTTACTAAATAAATAGCTAACTGCCAATTACGATTCTTTTTTCATTAATAAAATTACGTATATTAATATTTTTAACGTCCCAAAATACGTATTAGGAGTAGTATACTTTAGAATTTAAGACGTAATAATTCATTTATGAATTCAGACGTAATACAGAAACATCATTTGCAGGAGGACACGTCTCTAATGAAGTTGCATCAAATCAAATCAAATATCTTTATTTACCACAAAAAAAAACTATGAAATAACAATTAGGCGACTCTACCTCTTGCGTTAGTTGGAAAACTGTGTTGCAAAAGGTAGGTTCTTCCAAAAAAAAAAACAAATTCATAAAATTGCCACTGAAAACTATTATAAATTAGATATAAAATAGAGTGTAAAAAAAATATATTTAGTGGGTGCATGTATGTGTTCGTAGTGTACTTGTATGTTTTGTTATCATGAACCAGGAGCTGCCCACGTCACCCCAGTGTCATAAGACTCTGAGTACACGGACCAGCTCCCGTCCATGGCAAGTATTGTGTTGTCTAGTGTCATGTACTCAATATTTCAGTTCACAGACCACCACACAAGTTTTCAACAAGTTGTTCAGTTTGTTCATATTCCAATTTATTTAGCCACAGATAGATTGTAGACTTAGCTTTGTGCCTCACTAGTTTTAATCAAAGTGTGAACATTGCAAGACTCTACGTAACTCATATTTACTATTACGAGTAGGTATAGTAAGTTAAAGCTATTTAGAGCTTGGCTTGAATCAATATACTGAAATTTGTCCGCATGACTTATGTCGAGTTGCTTCATAGACGACTTTACATTGAAGACTAGTTGCAAATTAGTCCACATGATTATAAGACAAGTTGCCGCATAAGACGACTTGCGTTTTAGACCGTCTGATACTAACCCATTTATATGAAGTAGTTCGGATTCCAGACATTCTGCAGTATTCAATCAATATACCTTCAACATTTGTTTAAAACCTCAAAAACCTTTATCTTCGTTTTAAGGAAAGAAGTGACAAAACGTTGGCAACACCTATCTACGGTTTAAGACTAGATCATCAATCATTTAATTATTATGCACCACGGCATAATGGAATTCTTTGTTGGCTAAGTCCCGCATGTAGATCAAATATGGATATCTTTAAGTCACGTCCGTGAGTGACTCCTTTTGGGCATGTATGAACAAATAAGTGAGTTTCCATCAGATAGGTTTGAAATTGTCGAAGGACATAATGGATTGCATAAACGTGTCTAATATGCTACAACTGTTTTAGAATTAAGGAATAGACAAAACAAAAATGAATTGAGTGTGTAAGTATACGATGGTGATAAAAAACAAACTCAAATTAGGTTCATGGATACAAATTATTTGTCAGAGATAGTGACAAAAAATCAACAAGCTTTGTCAGTAAGTATATCTATTGGTTAGAAAGACGCATTGAAACCCCCAATCGATAATGAGCGTAATCGACTATTAACCTATTTTTATAAAACATAGCTAAGAACTCAGGTATTAGATGATTTTAGATGTAAAAAAGCATTCAAATATGTTTGTTCATTTCAAGAAAACAACAACAATCGCGACTACAGTGCTACAAAATAAAACACGTCAACTGAGCTTTCGGTGGAATGTTTAGAAACAAGAAATGTCAAAATTATATTTAAATTATCCAAAATCAATCACAACGCATTATAAAGTACCTACTACCTAGATATTTGATGACGATAGTGACAAAATCGCATACCTGCTTACTTTATTTTGCTTTTTGTAACGATTGCAAAACGATATGAGGGTCACAGAACTGGCAAACATTGATTTGCATTTAACTTTGAAACAAAACATTAAAAAAGTGACTTTGAATTTCGAAAGCATAATTAATAAACAATTTAAATAATGCCTACTTCCAATCATTTTAAAATTTGCAACTTTGTCGATTTATTCGATCCCATTAACGTGACCCAAATTATGAAAAAACCATCAGCTCATCTGCCCAGTAGGCATTGTCCTCCAAATTTTCAGCCAGTACATTCAGTTTTATTTCGAAATTACCTACTTAGAATAAAAAATATAACATAAGAAATAGCCTTCACTATGTTTATCCACTTTTAAGATCAAATTCCACGTCGTGAACACTACAGATTAGATTTTATAGTACGGCCTATGTTTGGATGATTTCTAGACGTTTTTTGATAAGCGTATTTATAAGATTTCGTAAGATTGAAAATTGAATTAGGTAATAAAGACTTTGAAGTCAAAAGAGTGTCACGAACATGAATTTATTATTGTTTACGATCGTTCAAGAAGACAGACGATATACAAACAATTGTAACTACCCTCAAAAATCCTAACTAGCACGAAATCAATCGTGGCTAAAATTTGTAATACCCACTTAAATATTCATCATAAAATCAAATACAATAAAGAAAACGTTCAATTACAGGAAAACCTTGACGATGAGAAAAAGGCCAAAAGAATTGTTAAGCTTATTAAAACTATGCGAAAATAACATTTTGCCTTGAATGTTATAATTATTGGCGTACAAAACATTGATAAAGTCAATAAAAATCCTATTGATTCATTTAGATTTTTATGTTATCTTATGTTACGCGAACATTTTACGAAAATGTATTATCTCTTTTTGGATGTCAAGATATTATATTTATTGTATTTGTAACGTGGTTAACTCTTAGCACTTTAATGTAAATATTGTTATCAAACATTATTGGTTAATTGTCAAAAAAAATCCACTACCAGATAGCAGAGTCTGGAGAATAATATATTGCCAGCGTATTTAATTGTTTAATTAGCGTTCCTAAAAAGGTAGCATTACTAAATAAACCCGTAGCAGAGTTGGAGTTATCTGTGCTGTAAATAAGCAGCTGCATGTAGGCAGTATTCTGTTTATCAACGTTTGTTTACGAAGATTTTGTGGGACCATTATCGTTTAAGCAAGCACGGATTCCGTGCATGATTGTTATATTACCAGTAAACAACCGGACCCGGCGCAATGTAACACCAATAGGGCTTGAACCGAGTGTAAACTGCTGATTAATTAACCGCCATTACGGAGCATTCTATTTTTAGATTCCGCACAAAGATCACGTCTTTGTCTGCTGTAATGTAATATAAACGGGTATCAAACAATCCACGTTACGTCTCCACTAAAACAATCCGCTGCATACACATTAGCATCATTGCATAACCTAACCCTGTACATATTAAAATGTCAAACTCACCTCTAATGACTAAAAGCGGCCTCGTCATTTTGTAAACGTTCATGTTTGCACGAAATATGTAGTTTTTCACTGTGTCAGGTTATGAACACGATACGTCACGTCATGATGACAGGTGACGCGTGATGTCTCCGCCAGGAATCGGGATTATTCCCGTGGTGGTTGTTTGTGAAACAACATAGTTTGGTTGGAAGGCGATGGAGCGTTTAGGTCGAGTTCTCGCGGCCAATGAACGGCATGGGCCGAGCCTCCAAGGTCAACGCGGCGGTAAGCCGGTAGAGGGCAGCACGGTGAACACACGAGCGCCGGCACCGATGCCCGTATGGCAACTGGTAACACTCGCCGCTGCCGGCCGTGGTGTGTGATGCGCCGATAAGCAGTATTATGGAATAAATAAAAACTGATGAGATGTAGAATATGAATGAATATTAGTAAGTAGGTAGGTACCTACATCAAACTTGTTTAGTTACAATGACATGATTTCTGCAGGTTTCTGTTGCTGTTGATAGTCTCAAACAGATTTATGTACAAGACCTAAGTGAGCACAATACGCTAAACTTTAATAAAATGTTAACTTACATTTACGAATTGCTTCAACTACCTGATGCAAGGAAAAATCCAAGGGAAGCGATCACCCGGAAAGAAGCGCACTTGGACGTGATTTAAGCAAAGCACTAGGTCTCTTTTCCGTGCAGCAGCATCAAAAGTAAAAAAGCCCTAATGAAAGTCGACCTCCGGTAGGAGATGGCACCTCAAGAAGAACTATTCTATATATTATATTCTGTCAATTCTATTCTATTCTATTCTATAAAGTAGGTAACCAATGAATCAATCCTCATCCAAAGTTTCATCAAAATCGGTGGAGTAGTTTGAGTAGTTTTTGAACAAAAAGAAAAAATCCTTTTTTTACATTTTTAATATTAATTTAGATATGTAGGTAAATTAATTTATCGTACATTTTTGTTTACAGACAGTTCTTTGATTATGTGCTAATATTTGGTTAATATTAAACACAGATTTATTAGCATTTGTCACTGAAAAACAAAATTTGAAATTCTAAAGAATAGCAATAAAACGATGATAAATAAATAAAAATTCACTTAAAGTAAATATTTATTATATTAGGGAATGAAAAATTTGCATCTCATTTTAAACATGTTTATTCGGCCTTTGCAAAATGTTAATTTTCATTTGTTTATCTAACAAACCACTTTTTAAATCAAGCTTTTTGAGAAAAAAAATGATAAACCGTGTGAATTTAAAAATATGTCCCATATTTCTTGTAAAGACAACCTACTTTTACGACATTCTTGGTAGGTATCTAATTATCTACTACTGCTTCTACAGAAGTATGTCTTATGTATTAAATAACCTAATAAGTACTGACAAAAATTCGTCGTTATTATAATCTTTTTCTACAAATAAATTATTCACAGTAAGTACCTAAGTAATATATTAAAAGTTACAAAAAGAGTGTCACAACAAAAAAACTAAACCAAGTCAACAGGATGTGAAGAAATTATAAAGGATTCGAATACAAAGGTGATCAAAAACAGCCTTAAGAACTAGTAACGAATTATTTTTTATGCAAATATAAAAAACTGGATCTATGCATATATCATATTATATGGTATGCAAATGGAAGAATATCGCTAAAATATTATCTCGGAGCACTTTGCAATAACCTTTTTATTTAAAGTCATTGAGACTGCTAATTAAGCAAATTAAGTTAAGTAAATATAAAAATACTCAAATCATAAAATTCCATAAATGGTAGTCTGTTCAGGTCTAAGTAGGTTGTAGTACTCAGTCGGTATCATTTAAGATTTCTTTGATTAAAATGTAAAAGATATTATTTGATTTTTTAAGTGACAGTAATTACTGTTCAAGTTGCTAAATCATTTACGTACAAGCCAACAATTTCGTGCCGTAGTTTTATTGTTATGAAACTTAGTTGTAGACCGAGTTAAATTGTTTACTTCTGATAGAATATTATTATAAAATATATTGTATGGCGCCACACAGTGTTATTTTGAGACATTTTTTTGGAACGAAGCGGGGGCCCTAGCCGAGAAAAAAATGTAACGCGTTACGAAAATAGGGAACGAAAAACCGTAACAGAAAGAGATAGGTAATGAAGGAGACCGATATTTTTTTCATAATAATATGTGAATAAATATAAAAAAGTTGAAAATGTAAATTTGTCCAAATCTTTTTATTGTGTTGATAATAGACATCAGTATCTGGTATGAATTTCAATTTGCTAGATCCACCCGTTCCGGAGAAAATTGGTGGTGGACAGACAGACAGACAGACGGACAAGAAAGTAATCTTACAAGGGTTCCTTTTTTACCTTTTGACGTAAGGAACCCTAAAAATTAAAAGGCGGAGTGGGGGGTGTTAGGTTTTATTTTCGTTACGGAATTCCTTGATTCGGTCGCCGCGCTCAAAGCCCGCGATAAAAGCTATGCAATAGTTTAAACAATATATGGGAAAGTTACTTCGTACACTAGTATACTAACCTAACCTATCCTTAGAGAAATGACAGGGTTTGACAGGGTTTTTGCTGTGTTTAAGTTTGTAGTCCTTTATAAAAAGTACAATTGCAGTCCTCCAATGATTTAACAAATCAATATAAAGTGATGACCTAAATGGAAAAATGTTTAACATGAAAACTGAGTCATTTTACTGAATCATTTTTAAAGGGCTACCAACGTGTGTCCTTTCGTTTAAATTTACCTTTTTATGTTTTTTTATAAGGTAAATGTTGTTTGAACCTTGCCAATCGATGACGTGAAAAAATTTTTACCTTTTGAGGAAGAAAAATACTTAAAAATACTCGAAGAAAATAAAGTGCGAATCATTCACTCATGCATGTTAATATAATGAGGCAAACCTACAGAGATGTCAAATCTATAAATATTTATAGTATACAATTTAATTTAATGTTTGACTATCTGACACTAAGTTCAACTAATAATTATTTTATTAAACTTAGAATTCAGAACAAGTTTTTAGAATCATGCAACTCGAGGTAGAGTTATTACGGAAATGTCTTTCAGGTTTCGCTAGATCCTCATACCAATCTGTTTGAAACCTGTCTAAAACCTGTATGTATATTATAGGCAACGAAAACCGAACTTTTTTTTCTTCAAATAAGTCTGTATAATCTATCAATAAATATTCAAAAGCACCCACAGTTGCCGTTGACTATAAAAAAAAAAGATAAAACAAGTTATTTTTAATGCTACAATCTCTCAGAGTTCATTAAGTCTCATTTGTTAATTAATAACGAATACAAAACTAATTAATTACCTATTGAATTAGTTGACATAACTGTCATTTATCTCTATAATTTTTTTGTAACACAAGTGCCCTAAGAAATTTATTCATGATGACAAATTATATTGAAAAAGTTGTCGTAACCATCAAATGAATGTGAGAGTTTATGCTAATGTATGCTGATTTTTAAGATAAGATCTGATAAGATAGCTAACATGATTTTAATCGTACACGATCCTAGTTGTCACGATATAAACATTTGACAAAATCGGAAGCAACCTATTAAGTAGTCTACAGTCTACACCATATGACTAATAAGATTGAGGATCGTAAACAAGTAATTTGTGTCTCGTTAGTTTTGTATCCACGGTATTTTGCCCCATTAAATTTAAATAAAAAGTATTTTATACGCAGAAAATAATTGAGGTAGGTATTTTGTTGCAAGAACCAGTTTCATCAGCATCGCTTATTTTTATTATTAAATAATTATATTCTGAGATTACTTATTAACTTAGAAATGGAACTAAAGATAGGATGTTCACAAAGATTAAGTTTAAAATCGATCCCTCCTCGTCCAGGATTTTGTCGCACAGTGCCTAGACCTACTTTTGACCTTAGTTGCCTTTTAATATTTTGAAGTCTAGTCACAGAATTTATAACAGTACAATGTCTAGTGACGCTCATCGATGAGTAATGGTAACCTGGGTAAAACCTTGAACCTTGAGGTCATCCAGACGGAATATATCATTTCTGGAATACTTCTTTAACACAATTAAATGACTTTATATTTCACATTGAAAACGTGTCTATCAGAAGATGAAAAGTAGGTAAGTACATGGTTTTTTTACATTAAAAAATATTTCTAATATTTCTTGCATACTTACTTACTACCTTGGCCTCGGAACCAAAGAAATTCCATAAAAGCTGCTTAGTTCTTGACATAACTTTTTGCATAGATACTTAAAAGTAGCTATTGTAGGTGTCACCGAGAAAAGTTCCTAAGTGAAACTGAAGTTACACAGATTCACTTTAAGTAATGTTTATTTCTGGAAACGTTTGATGATTAGCGGTGCCTGTATTAAAAGTTAATCAACAAGTCTGATTCTTGGCTAGGGTGACGATTATTTAAAAAATGTAATGATGCAGATTTATGTTTTGTAAAAATCGGTAGGTCCGTGATACCTCCTATTTTACTAAGTATAGGTACTTACCTTGCAGATAGTATTTTCCCCTCCAGGTTCAGATTAAAAACCATTTAGCATTAGGACTACACTTTATCACTCGTTGCTCGCTACATCTTGTTTTTTCTATTCTGAGTGGTGTAAGATTATTCTTTGGGTATAAAAAAATAAGTTTTCTCTAAACAGGTAATTAAGTAAGGCACCGGCGACAAACAAGGGTCACCTTAATTTAAAACGAAATATTTAACGAAAATCGGGAAAATCATCAAAAATTATTCTAGTACTTAAATAAAAGGTATTTGCTTCATTGACAATCTGAAAAACCATATAATTATTTGTTTTCTTGTTATTTTGTCACAAATATCAAGGTTTTTAAAAACCCTTGTAGTGGCTCTTATTAAATCACGGGATAAGCCACCTTAAAAAATAAACTATGAGAATAAATAACATTTTCTAATATATATAAATTACGTATCACGTTGTTTGTGCGCGATGGACTCCTAAACTACTTAACCGATTTTAATCAAATTTGCACACCGTGTGCAGTTTGATCCAACTTGAAAGATAGGAAAGCTTACATCTTAATTTATTCCGATATTCCCACGGGATCGGGAGTTACGCGGGTGAGGTATACTCCCAACGCGCCCCACCGCGCCCGCCGCCAGTGGCGGACGTTGGGACATTAAAAATAATATAAGTCTCATCGGGCCCCACTAAAACGTCCACCACTGGTGCCAGTTAGGACTAAAATTATTTATTGTGCCAACTGCCCTTACCAATAATGGAAATTACAGTCAGACTGATCGTGTTCAAAGGTAGGTGAAATTCCCGTTGAGACCGCGGAGCGCGTAGCAAAATATATATATTTTCCAGTTTGTTTTAGCCTGAAAAATTATTTAAGTATTAGAATTTCATTGTTTTGTCGAGTACACAACACAATATAACATTTACTACAATATTAACTTAAATAAGAACCTTTACAATCTCATACATTTTAGCACATGGTCATTTCAAACGTTGCGTGTCACACGAAATACCAACTAAGTAGTTAAGTAACCTATAATAGGAATTATTATTATTGTCCAACACAGTTGAATTTGATCCGTTAAATAGGATCCTTTAAATGCTGTGTGAATACTATCTCCAGTAGCAACGGATCCGTTAAAAAGGATCCTGTAAAAACGTACGTATATATGAACGCGCCCTAATCTGTAGTCGTCCGTTAATAGTCGTCCGTCGTCCGTCATCCGTCATCCGTCATCCGTCATCTGTCATCCGTCATCCGTCGTCCGTTAATAGTCGTCCGTCATCCGTCATCCTTCATCCGTCATCCGTCATTCGGCATCCGTCATCCGTCATCCGTCATCCGTCATCTGTCATCCGTCATCCGTCATCCGTCATCCGTCATCCGTCATCCGTCATCCGTCATCACTGGACACTGCACGCGAACACAGCCGCAGTAGAGAAGTAAAAAAAAATAGGCGGAGTGGGGGGAATTTCTTGATTCGATTGCCGCGCTCAAAGCCAGCGATAAAAGCTATGCAATAGCTTAAAACTATTGCCTAAAAAAAATAGTGAACATGAAAATGATCTAAAATTCTTAAAAACACCCTCAAAATAGTACATTGCGATACAAGTGTGGAAAGTTGATCATTCCATAGAGGCGGTTTATGACGCGCGAGCGGAACGCGAGCGTGGCAAAAGCCGAGATGGAATGATCAATTCACACGTGTATCGTACGACGTTTTTTATCACAGTTGCGAATAAAAAAAAAAGACTTGTTAAAATTTTAATAATAAAAAGTTTTTAAGAATTTTAGGTTATGTTTACTATTTTTTGTTAATTACACTCCCGAAAGGCTAGGCAAAAGACTTTTTAACTTATACAGCGTCTGACATACAATATTTTTTTAGGGTTTTTTTCATTTGTTTTTGCGTCGGCGGTTAAAAACAGAATATAATGCTTACCATTATATTCTATACTAGCTGCGCCCCGCGGTTTCACCCGCGTAATAATGTTCTACGCAATTTTCTTAATATTTTCTTTCATAAGAACCTTCTCCTGACAATAACAAACACAACAAAAAGAGAATTGGCCAAATTGGTCGCACGAAAATTATTAGACTTCGCGCACGACCGCTGCGTAGGGAGCCGACCTCGCGACTGAGCCGTGCGAGTACCTTACTCATAGATCTAAACTCCCCTCCCGCACGCGCACCCCCCCCTTGGTGACGCCCACTTCGCAACGGGCCGTGCAGCAGAAATCGTAATATTTTAATTTCGCCATAACTTCAAAACCAAACGTCCAATTTTAATCATTCAAAGACCAAATATTATCTCCATAAACTGTTCTTAGTGATGAAATCATTTATTTTGATAAGGATTAATAGCATGAGTAAAATAAACGCGTTTAAATGTAGTCCAAAAAAAATTCAAGATTTTTAAATAAAAAAATGGTTGCTGTGCCTCACTCGACATAGATAGGTATAGTGTGTCGCGGACTTTTTGTAGATATTTATAAGATCTACAATTAATTAGAACATTTTATGGTTCTATCTTTTATAGTTTAGGCAGCGTACGCAAAATAAGTAACTTTTCTGGTTGATTTTTTACACCTTGTGTCCGAAAAACCCAAATATCTTACGGAACCCTATTTTTTTCCAAAATAAAATATAGCCTATGTTACTCGTGGATAATGTAGCTTTCGAATGGTGAAAGAATTTTTAAAATCGGTCCAGTAGTTTTTGAGCCTATTCAGTACAAACAAACAAACATACAAACAAAGTTTTCCTCTTTATAATATTAGTGTAGATAGTGTAGATAATGGTAAGCATTATTAGTTCCGGGTTTCATTAAAAACAGAATATATAGAAAAAATATATTTATGTACTTAAAGAAAAAACAAAATAAAAACAAAACTCAATTTTTAATTATTTTCAAAGACGTCATCACGTAATATTATCGTTCGTTATCAGACTTTAGAGACAACCTTTTGAAAAGAAGAAAAAAGGTACCAACAAAGAGTTTTAAGCCAGCAAGGCTTAAAAACTCTTTGGATGGTACCTTTTTCTATACATCAAAACAGTATAACCCAGATAAAGGAGATCATACATGTTTCTAACAAAAAATACCCACATGTATTTTTTGGGTTTTCAATGTAAAATAACTCAACGATTTTTGATCGTAGCTCTTTGTTGCCTTAGTAAACATTATTTAAAATGTTATTCTCTACAAGATAGAAACATTTTTTTTTCTGGCCGGCACTTTAAGTTTTGGGTACGATTTGAATGATGTCCTTAAGAATGTTTCATCTACTAATGTCATTAGCAGTAAGATACGTATTTGACATATCGGGATGACGTATTATTTTAGCACTAGTTGGATTTTTTTTATCGCACGCGTGTATAATACGTTGCATTATGAGCCTAAAAGCGGTTTAATAAGATCCACTTTATGAGCAACTGTGATAAAAAATATTTATTTTTCTGTTTTTTAGTATTTGTTGTTATAGCGGCAATAGAAATAAATCATCTGTGAAAATTTCAACTTTCTAGCTATCATGGTTCATGAGATGCAGCCTGGTGACAGACGCACGGACGGACAGCGAAGTCTTAGTAATAGGGTCCCGTTTTTACCCTTTAGGTACGGAACCCTAATAAAACTGGAAAAATAATTCAATTAACCTGAGTATACGACTATAAACTGTCACATCTTCTTATATATAAAAATGAATCGCAAAATGTGTTGGTAAGCGCATAACTCAACAACGCCTGGACCAATTTGGCCAATTCTTTTTTTAGAATATTCCATATGGTACGAGGATGGTTCTTACGGAGAGAAAAATTTAAAAAATTGCCTGTAAATGTCTAAAAACAACACTTTTCTATACTCCATACCATACAAACGATTCGTAATAATACAAGACAATAAGAACTTTAATACCATAACATAAAGTACAAGTTTTAATGGACAGGTTCCGGGAAGGCAAAACAATTGAGTGACGTATAAATATTGATGTCAATCGTGTCGCGGTGTTAGTTGCCAAACTACACCTAAACGGCTGAACCGATTTGTATGATTTTTAACCCCCGACGCAAAAACGACGTTGTGTTATAAGTTTGACGTGTCTGTGTGTGTGTGTCTGTCTGTGGCATCGTAGCTCCCGAACGGCTGAACCGATTTTGATTTAGTTTTTTTTTATATGGCAAAACAACGTTTGCCGGGACAGCTAGTCTATATATATAAAAATGAAACCCGTTTTCCGTTGTCACGACATCACGCGTGAACGGCTGGACCGATTTCGATAATTATTTTTTTGTTGTGTTTGTTATTGTCAAGAGAAGGATCTTACGAAAGAAAAAATTAAGAAAGTCACGCAGAAAATAATTACGCGGGTAAAACCGCGGGGCGCAGCTAGTTAGATATAAAATCTGACAGTGTTTTTGTAGGATACCCTCTACTGAGTTCTAATTGCCTAGTATTTATTGACCAATTCCTATTAAATAATTTACACGATAAACGAAAGAGAAAAATTGAAGAAGGAGAAAGATAACGTTATTAATGTCATTTTATACCTTCTACTGACTTCTGATTGCCTAGTACTTATAGACCCATTACTATTAACCAATTTACACGATAAAGGAAGAGAAAAATTGAAGAAAGACAGATGACGTAATAAGTGTGATTTTATACCTTCTACTGACTTCTGATTGCCTAGTATTTACAGACCAATTACTATTAAACAATTTACACGATAAAGGAAATAGAAAAATTGAAGAAAGATAGATGACGTTATAAGTGTGATTTGTACATTCTACTAACTTCTGAATTGCCTAGTACTTTTTACAGACCAACGACTATTTTATGGAGCAAATGGTAGAAGGGAAACAAAATCCCTACGACACTACCGGTAGTGTCGACTGGTAGTGCGGTGGGTAATGAATGATTTATAGTTACTTATACCTACTCGCTTATTCCCAGCCGTTTCTACTAGCAACGTTCTTACTTTAAGATAGAATCTTCTCGTGCTCATACCAGTAGCACAAGAGTAGGAGAGTCGAAGGGGGAGCTAGACGAAATGGCCGATTTATTAACATGGACTGATGTACCAGGCGTCCATCAGTTTTAAGGACCTCTAATATGCAATTGTGATTACCCAATTTTAGATTTCTTTTTTCTATCCCATCAAAACCCACAGATGATTCAGGTATTCGCCAATTAAATAAAACAAAAAAAAACTTATTTTCAAAGACTTTTATTAAAAAATAAATTATTGTAGTACAATTTGCACCAATAACAACAAAATTTTGGTTTGAACAATGTGAATTTATAACTTTCGCTCAAAGCAACTTAAACATTATTGCATTACGTAATAGAATACAAAATTTAACACTACAGTGCGATAGAACCTAGGAAGATTAAACTCACAAATGAACATACAACACAAAGAGATTCCTTCGAAGGGCTAGGGTTACATTGGGTTTTTTTCTAGTGGATATTAAAATTCTTGACCATGTAACACCGTCTATGGACACAATGTAAACTCAGCCTTATCGGAATTAGATTCCGCGCGTCAAACAAAAAATGAATAATAACTAAAAGTCGGATGATAAAAAGTTTCTCTCGAAGGCACGGCAAAGGTACCTCAAAAAGTATAAATTCCGCTTAATCTATACATAATGCTTTTGTGATAGTGTGCCTTGATTCTCTAAGATTTGCTAAGCGTTATTTACAGCCTAGTACGGACAAGAAAACAGGCAGTGTACTACATCAAAATACAAAATTGTACTTCAATGTCACGCTTACTACTGCCTTTTTCAGTCACTTCGTCAGGCTTACATGCGTTAGTTAAGTTGTCATAGTAAGGTGAAAGAATTATTAACTAAGTATATCAGGACAATTTCTTTATCTACACTCAAATCGGTTCCTACATTCTAATTTCCTTCTATCATTTCATTAACAAAGTGTATTGAATCATACTTCGAAATTGAAGCACACTTTTCATATGTCAACCTGTTTTTGGGACCTAATTCTGTAAATCAAATATAACACACAAATTCATACTTCTACCAATTTATTTACTGTATGATTGTCATTGTTATTTCGTAACAGAATTAAGTCCTTTGATCTAACAGCTACTATTCTAAGAAATATCATAAGAAAATTTCGAATACCTCATTTATTTCTCGGTTACAATTCGACTAAATAATTTCCTACAGTGATAATCAGGATAGGGATAGGGTACTTATACTAATTATTTGTGTATAAATACAAATTAATGCAAAATACATCAGATTATTCATAATTGACCACTTAAGAAACAATGTTTCAGTTATTTTATTGCCCTTTCAGTATACCTATCTGTATGAAACTTTGACTAGAAATATTTCATATATTTTTAAAAATATTTCTAGAAACTGTTCATGTGTAGGTAGATACAATTATTAAGAATCTATACTTAGCCAAGTACTTGTTTAATTTCATTTGGTTGGAAACTTATACGCTTTTTTTCTAATATTATTGAATTTAAGTACTTTCATTATGTCACCATTTTATTAGCCAAAAGCTAAAGTGAAATTACAACAGATGACTGATCATTGAAATTTTGAAATAAACGTGCCAATTAGGTTAAGAAATTAATCACAAACATGAATGCGTCATCCGAATAAATTCCTTAATCAGAGAAATTTATTACTTAAAAAATATTAAATTATTAAATTAATAATGTATGATGTACAGTACCGATACAAAAAAGTGGTCTACAAATACCTAATGCAAAATTAATAGGAGCGTGAAACACTCTACTACGACTAAATGTAATTTTCCGGTAGGTACTCCAAATATCTAAGTCCAAATTGGTTTTGTGAGTTCTAAAAAATATTTTTTATTTCATGACCGAAACAGATAAGCAATGTATTAACAGAAGTTTTTGCCGTATACATTATTCAAGGCAAATAATTTAGTACTGATTCAGCCATATGGAATTTATAATCTTTTTCAATAGGAACACTGATAATTTTAGTTATCTGTTCCTGCAACATTACATTGTTTAGATAATGCGTTGATATTAATATCAAGCCCTTACTAATATTTTTCTTAAACTTGCCCAAGAGTGCCTTAATTTTCTGTTAAGTGCTCCGTGATTTCTTCAGTTATATTTTTGCATTAACATAGTCCTAAATCTCAATGTACAAGTTTTACTCGAGTTGCTTGTACATATCCTCAATCTGGGGTTTGAAGTAGCTTCTGATTTCAGGTCGCTTCGCCTTCATCGTGGGTGTCAGTAGGCCGTTTTGGACTGAGAACGGATCAGGGTGTAGATAAATGTCTTTGACCTGTAAGATTTAAAAATTAAAGGTTTACAAGGGTTGAATTATACATAATTATCCTGCTGATACTAAAGATTAATAATCTCTCTATAAAATTAACAAAATGATAATCATCACTACATAGTATAAAACAAAGTCGCTTTCTCTGTCCCTATGGGGACATATCCCTATATCTCTTTGTATGCTTAAGTCTTTAAAACTACGCAACGGATTTTGATGCGGTTTTGTTTAATAGATAGTGATTCAAGAGGAAGGTTTATATGTATAATACATGCATAATATAGCCGTGCGAAGCCGGGGCGGGTCGCTAGTAGACAATAAAATATAAGTTTTATATAACTTGACAAAATAACTGTCAACGAATGATAAATAATATTGAATTACGAAGCGTCGCTATCCAAATAAAGTGTTTAGGCTTTGGACAAAGCTTATACACCAAGTTGAAAGTCCTTAAGATCAGTTCTAATACCTGTTCAAAAGTCTTGAGACCAGCTGTCTTGCCCCATTGCAGCATGTCGTCGAGGATCATCTTCTTGATTATTTCGTTCTCGCATAGCGCCGAGAAGGTGCCCTTTATGCCGTTCTCTAAAGCCCAACACTTCACTACGTCTACATCTGGCACCACAACCGCTACTATGCACGACTGAAATACAACAAAATACTTGTAGTGGTAGGTTTATGTTTTAATATGCATATGGTTCATTAAGATATAGGTACAATACACTGCTAGATGTCAATTTGTAAATAAATAAACATTGCAGAATATTCCCATCTAGTCCCAAGCTAAGTAACTAGACTTGTGTTATGGGTGCTAGACAACGGATATATTACTTATCTTCTTTTCTTTTGTAAATATATACAACTAGACCACAGACAAATATCTAAGCATAAATACTTGTCTGAGGCGGAATTTGGTAGGACAAGGAACAGTCATTGTTCCTGGTTCCTAGCATTAATACTTCAACCGTAGCATACTTAATAATAATTGTATTATTAAAGTTCGTAAACTTAAATAAAATTATTTCTCACCTTCAAAGATTCGCCATGAACAAACACTTGTTCAACGAACTGACTCCTTATGTAAATATTCTCAATCTTCTCAGGAACTATGTATTCACCTTGTGACAGCTTGAAGATATGTTTTCTTCTATCAATGATTTTCAATGTACCATTCTGAAAGAAGTTTAATAAAACATTACAACATAGTCCCAAATTTTATACTGGTTCGTGCTCTGAAATTTAGAAACATTTGTTTGTCCATGGAGTTCCTTATGGTATCATACATAACGCACTTTTTAATTACTGACAACGTTTAACCTAAACCAATGGCTTAAGGAACTTGAAATTTAGAGCAGAAGTTCCTTAAGTGACCATTAAGAGTTTCCAAAAAAAAGTAATCTGTGTTGCTAAATATAGAATGTCAATTTGTTAGGACGAGGAAATTCTAGCCCACAAGAGTCAGGGTCTTGTTGACATGTAGATTAGATTAAGTCAGGTAGAGATTCTTATATCTCCTTACCGGTAACCATTTTCCAACGTCTCCGGTATGATGCCATCCATCTTGGTCAATCACCTCCCTCGTCTTTTCAGGTTCCTTAAAGTATCCTTTGAATACGTTCGCTCCTTGAACGCAGACCTCGCCTTGACCCTGCGCGGCGTAGTACTCCATTTCAGGCACGTCCACAAGCTGCGGAAATTATAAACGTAAGGACCTAAGTCTGAGTGTTGTTAAAAATAAAATGGCGCTAATAATATCGTAGTATTCACTAAACAAAAACTACAAATCATGATTTAGTTTTAAGCAGAGTTTATTTCAGAAATCATGGGGACGAACTTGGATATAGATCATTAATGTAAGGACTTTGTCACAGTTAATTAAAAAGTTCCTCAGGAAACCTACATTTAGTTAAAATACCGATTCCTCTATTGATAGGAATAGCTACCTATTTTAATGAGTTACCTCGTCACATGTCAGTCATAAAATCTACTAGTCACAAGACTTTTCCGCATGATGAATGCGTCAACATTTTAAACAAAACAAACAATGAAGGGCGAAATAAATAAACTTCCACGTTCACAAGCGCTACATAGCTGCCTGTTTTCTTTAAATTTAAAATTATTGGCAATTTATCATTTCGATGACGCATGCTTTGGTATCCGACGTTTTTTCGATCCTCCAATGGATGAGCTAAATTAAATGTATATTGATAGGTTGCTTTTATCCAATATGATTAATGTATCAAACGGAATTTTAAGTCTCTTAATTTTTGCAATCTGAAGGCCAATTCTCGGAAATAATATTGTTTAAATTACATTTCAATATCATCCCGATTACATTTCGATTGCAAAAGATACCTTCAAAGTCAGTTTTTTTTACAAAAAGCTAACTTTGAGGGTATTTTGAGCTACTTTGAGGGTATAATTTGAGATCGAAATGCAATCGAAATGATATTGAAATGTAATTTGAACAATGTTATTCACGAGAATTGGCCTTCTGGTCATAAGCTATAGGTACAAAAATATTTAAGTGATGATGTTGTGGTTCATGCTTTCGTAATACATCCTATGCTTTTTTGCGGTAATATTAACTTTAAGTGTTATTTAGTAGGTAATGATAGCTTTGGCACCATTCAATAGGTTTATGACGGAAACATTATAAAATCTCATAAAAAGCAAAAAAACACAGAGTAAGTAAATATTCGTGCTATTAAAATTAAAGTGTCAATATTAATAAAATTAGAAGTTTAATAATAAGATTAGTATAAAAGTTTACAATCATATTGAAAACTCTAAAGCTTTTGAATAAATAATAAAACTAGTTAACACGACGAGACAGTAAATCTAGAAACAACAATAAAATTGACTGAGATGGCTAAAATAATTAAGTTTATAGAAATAATTATAAATGTTAATGTTAAATTAAAAGCTCTTGCTAAGATACCACATTCCTAGATCTTTCACTCAGCTTGTTTACCAAAAGACAAAGGAATTTTTATACGACAAAATTTTGACGTCTGGGCTATCTCTAATTTATTTATATATTTTACTAGCTGTCCGAGCAAACGTTGTTTTGCCATATACATCACTACATAGTATAAAACAAAGTCGCTTTTTCTGTTCCTATTTCCCTTTGTATGCTTAGATCTTTAAAACTACACAACTGATTTTGATGCGGTTTTTTTTAATAGATAGAGTGATTCAAGAGGAAGGTTTATATGTATAATACATGCATAATATAGCCGTGCGAAGCCGGGACGGGTCGCTAGTAAAAAATATAAAGGAAAATAGAATAGTGTTCGATTCTCAGACCTAACGAATATACACAAAAAAACAAACATACAAATCAGTTCAGCCGTTTAGGTGGAGTTTGGCAACTAACACCGCGACATGAGAATTTGATTTTAATAGGGATTTTATTCTCAAAGAAAAACAAACATTACAATATTGATTTGAAAACCATATTAGTAAAGGAACCTTTACTAATATGGTTTTCAAATCAATATACCGTATAAATGTTTTCGCATATAGAATAACTGTAGTGTTATTATTTTATTTTTGACATCTTACCTTCACTTTGCAAGAAGCAACTGGAGGCCCAACGTGTTCAGGTACGTGATCACCCTGAACTGTTAGAGTGACCGGCGCAGTGCACTCTGTCTGCCCATATCCTTCGACGATCTGTCAATTAACAATAAATAAAATAAATATTGCAGGACATTCCACACATCGATCGCCATCTAGCCCCAAACTAAGTAACTAGACACCCTACCACCCTTCACCTTCTTGTCCATCAATAGGTTGCCTGAAAGAGATCGCTCTGAGCGATAAGGCCGCACTTTGTAACGCTTAGACTTAAGTTTTGTTTTTTATATTTTATGTAATTTTAAATGGTGTTTGCAATAAAGAATTTATCTATCTATCTAGACTTGTGTTATGGGTGCTATAACACGGATATACTACTTATATACTTTTGTAAATATATACTTATAATACATAGAAACAACCAGACCACAGACAAATATATAAGCATAAATACTTATATGAGGCGGGAATCGAACCCTGTGTTTGGCAGACCGGCATGGTGAGCATTGTGCCAACTCAGAACATCAGAAGATAATCATGAAAACTCTACCTACTTTCAAAAAAGGCAACATTGACTGACCCATGATCAAGTAAGTAGATAATCGGAACTGTACCGGAACTTCAGAACCGAACACCATGAAAGTTACTTTAAATTTTACATTAAAATTTCTAATAGCAAAAAGATTTTTTCTTATTTTTTTGTTTGTAACGAATATACAATACGCCCCGAAACTACAAAACCGATTTTTATGAAACCTAGTATGAGGATACATTGATTCATTGGAAATAACATAGGCTACTTTTTATCTCGATATTGACACGGGATCGGAAGTTACGCGGGTGAAACCTCATATCACTGATAATTTTACAAATTCTGCTACAAATAATTTCATTACTCATGAAGACTACAGTTATCTTTCATTGTAGTTACATCAGAATGAGATCACAATTCTAACTTTAGTTGATTCAATCGGGACATTTTCTCATAATGTCATTGACATCATAGTGGGCGAGATGGATAAGACAAATTAAGCGATTCCACCGTTACTTATACATCAAATTAGTATAATAAAACAATTGAATTAGGTCTTGTATACGCCCGCCCATTCATTTAAAGTATAATATTATGGCTTATTAAGTAAATTAGATACCGTTAATTGAGTTTTTATCTAAGCATATCAATCATTACCTTTTAGACAAAAAGTGAAACAAGCTTAATATATACATATTATTATATACATTTTTCAAATATTTAAGTAAATGATACCTTTTGTTTAATTAGCAACGATTCTAAAATATAGGAGAGAAGTTTTGCCGGTATTCCATGCGGTTAGAAGCTATTTTATATACTTAACGACAACAATGAAATTACAATTTTGTAAATTCGTTTGAACCTTCAGTGTGATGGAATCTACAAAATTGATACAAACTTGAAAATGCCAAACGATTTTCTTAAAAACTGTATAGCATTTCTAACCTATTTATATACTCATGTAGTTATTGATCTATCGTTCATTACAAATAGTAATAAAGTGTACAACATACATACAATCAACCTATTACTCTTAATAAGTATGAGTTTGAATACCTAATTTGACAATGCTGAGTCCGTTCGCCTAATTTAAGTTGAAAAAATTACGAGAGTAATAATAATAATATTAAATAAATATTGCAGGACATTCCACACATCGCCATCTAGCCCCAAGCTAAGTAACTAGACTTGTGTTATGGGTGCTAGACAACGGATAAAATACTTATATACTTTTCTTTTGTAAATATATACTTACAATACATAGAAACAACCAGACCACAGACAAATATCTAAGCATAAATACTTGTCTGAGGCGGGAATCGAACCCGCAACCCTATGGTTGGCAGTCCGGCATGGTGACCATTGTGCCAACTGGGTCGTCAAAGAGTCTTTAATACGATTGAAGATAGACATGATAAACTCACCAAGCATCCAAGAGCACATCGCGCAAAGGTGAGGACATTTCCAGCTAAAGGAGCGGAGCCAACAACCATGATCCTGAGTCTACCGCCCATACCCTCGCGAACCTTGCGGAACACCAGCTTGTCCCAGACTGAGTCGCTGCGAACTATTCCTCTGAAATAAGTGACACAAAGAATAATGGCAGAACTTCGAAGAAAAAAATTACTTGTTTGCAAGGAGGTTTGGTTCTTGAAGTTCCTATATGTGTAATGGCGTCAGAAGCTGATGAAGAAAATGAAAACCACGTGACTTTAAATGCTTATATCTTTTTTCCACATGTAGTTTACGAAATTATCAATTCCATTGTTATATAAAAAAAAACGGAGAATGTTCTCATATTTTTTCTATTTGTGTACATATATAATTTAAAGTTTATGTAGTTAAAGTACTTGCTAATTTTCGTAACACCTTTCTTTATTATTATATTCTGACAAAAATGATGCTAGCTTGACGTAGCTTGTAGTTTTGCTCGAAATGGTTAAATATTGTGCCCGCCCTTGGTTTATAAGTAGTATATAAATTAAATATTTTTAAAGTTTGGAAAATATATTTGTTTATATAGAAATATCTAGTAATTGATTAGAGATTAATCAATCTCTTTTCAAATTGACACGCAAGTAATTGTATTTGGTATTTAGACTAAGGAATCGATTTATTATTTCAATGAATGGCATATTCATTTGCCATTTAGCCAAATCACCTTTCAAACTTACCTATTAATCTAATTGTCAACTAGACATCAAGAATATTAAATCTCATTTGTAACACAATGAATAATTATCCCACCAATATGATGGGGTCTGTATTTCAGTATTGTATATTTGGTTGATCAAATAAGTCTAAACTACTAAACTAGTTGCAATGTAATTTGATGTGGAGATAGTCCTACCTTAACACTTAAATACAGTTTTGATTATTCCACTAATATTATGAGGTCTGTATTTGAATATTGTATTTTGGGTTGATCAAATACGTCTTAACTACTGAACTGGTTACAATGAAATTTGAAGAGGAGATAGTCCTACCTTAACACTTAAATACAGTTTTGATTATTCCACTAATATTATGATCAAATACGTCTTATCTACTGAACTGGTTGCAATGAAATTTGAAGAGGAGATAGTCCTACCTTTAATACATAAATACAGCTGATTTCTATAAATTCCTACAACCGAAATAGATATTGCTATAATTCAGTGCCAAAACTCACCTCTTCAATTCAGACTCCTTCGCCGACAATGCCATATTGAAGAGCAACTTCTTCAATTTTGAGTTGGATATCTCCGATTGTGCCTTGTCGTACAATCTGTTCAACAGTCGAGGTACTGCGGGCATCATCGTTGGCTTTAAGGCGCTGAGATCATCGGCTAACCGTCTGATGTCGCCGCTGTAGAAACCTACAGCTCCACCTACCATGTAGAGCGCATTCTGTAAAGGAAATTTAACAAAATAGGTTGAAGATAGAGTTTAAACAACTATTAGCTACATTGCTAAGTTAATAAAATGTTCAATCTTCTTAATTGACGACCCAGTTGAACTGCCAAACACAGGGTTACGTGTTTGATTCCCGCCTCAGACAGGTATTTATGCTTCCTGCTTGCTTGCTTGCTTTTTAATCTTTTTAAGAACAAATTAAGTATGTGGCTTCTTGAACACTGTTTTTATGACCTAAACGAATTCAAATCATTTAGTAATAGGAAAATACAATAATAATTTTTATTTTTTTTATTTTTTTAACTTTTGACATTATAAAATTAATAATTTGATTATTGACATTATGTAATTTATATTATTTTTAACATTTGCACGTCTGCTTGGGGACCGAATACATGTTCTAATATTTTTTGTAAGACCTTTATGCTATGTATTCCGGCGAATAAATGATCTTATCTTATCTTATCTTAGATATTTGTCTGAGGTTTGGTTGTTTCTATGTATTATAAGTATAATATATTAACAAAAAAATAATAGTATATAAGTAGTAATATCCGTTGTCTAGCACCCATAACACACGTCCAGTTAATAAGCTTGGGGCTAGATGGCGATGTGTGGAATGTCCTGCAATATTTATTTTATTTATTTATTTTACTTAATTTTCACTAACCTCACAACACCTTTCAAGCATATGAGCTAAAGGCAAGAAAGAGATCATGACGTCACTCTTCATAGGCCGATGTTCACCAAGTTGCATGACCACACTGCAGATTGAAGATACGACGTTCTCGTGGGTCAGCATCACTCCCTTAGGCATTCCCGTCGTTCCTGATGTGTAGCAAATTGTACATAGATTTTCTGGCCTCGGTGGCTAGAACAAAAGTAATATTTACTAAAAATTCTAGGTGAAAAGTAATGAGTCTTGATACCTACATATTATGGTCACATAAGAGTGCCTTTTAACGTGTAAGTGTATGCTTATAAAAAAGGAGTTTTAGAAATCCCCTAATATCATCATAATATCACCATAGTAAAACTTGTAGGTAACGTCAAGTACTTATCAAATTAATAAATCTGCTTAATAACACAGGCTTTGTGTAAAACTAGTAAAAAATAAAACCAAGGTTCTTAAATTGATAAATAACATAATTATAGGCGTAAACACCAACATTGTACGTAACGACATATTAAATTAATCTTTTATCGATAAAATTAAAGTGAACTTTAATATAAATTGCATGAGTTGAAACATTTACGTTGATGCAATAAATAATCGAACCGACAAATAAATAAGACACTCAATTAATCAGTCATTTATAAACCGTGAATTGTGGCTTAATTTTAAATGAATTAACTGATTCAAGTGCACTGATGCAAACGATATTATTATGTAGAGCTTTATAATAACAAATTATGGTTGTCTGTAAAGTCGGTTTACGGACGATAATGTTACATGAAAACTTCATAAAAAAAGAATGAAAAATAGAGATTTTTTTGTTATTTATGTATATATTTTTTTCCTTTTTTTATTATTTTTTCATTTTTTTCCTTATAGTTATATATTTTTTCCTTTCTCTTCGTCTTCTATTCGTCACTCGTCACCATAACACAAGCCCAGATGAGCAATATTATTATTATTAAATACTCTGTTTCCTAAGTTATCGTCATGGCCATATTACCATGACGTATGACGTCACACAATATTACTGTAACACTTTTTGTGAATGCAGGTGTTCCATTAATTTATTAGACGTTATCACGCCAAAAACCTCACCGTTAAAATCCTATAATCATTTCAAAACTATCTTCTGGTCATTTAATGAGACACCCAACAATTATCTCATCGATAAGGCCTATTATTCGATTGAAGAATTCATAAATGATAAAGATGACGTAAATTTAATTTGACATGATTTTGTATTCCATTCTTGACTTATTAATTAATTAATCTTGTTTTTGTTTTTATTTAACTTTCAATGATTTTAATTTTTTTTTTTTATATATTATTGACATTGGATTAATTATTTTGACATCATATTAGAGTACTTTTAATTAACTAACTTTTAATATTTGCATGCTAAGCTAAGTGCTGGTGAAATATGTTGAACTATATTTTTATGTGACATCTTTGTACCATATTTCAAGCAAATAAATGACATTCATTCATTCATTCCCATACACGTATAAAAATGATTGTGCTTTCATGTCTCTGATATCGTCTCAAGAATTTAATAAAGAAATTGGTCATCTTTTCATCTTATATTATCTTACTAGCGACCCGCCCCGGCTTCGCACGCCTATATTATGCAAGTATTATACATATAAACCTTCCTCTTGAATCACTCTATCTATTTAAAAAAACCGCATCAAAATCCGTTGCGTAGTTTTAAAGATTTAAGCATAACAAAGGGAAATAGGGACAGACAAAGCGACTTTATTTTTTACTATGTAGTGATATTATCTTATATCATATTTAATACTTACGACACAAGGATGATCCTTCTGTGCTCCCTGGAATTCCACATCAGTGAATCTCATAATCTCGACTCCTCGGCTCCTCGCCCGTTGATGCGTCGAAGGTGACACTTCTCTGATTGTAATCAACTTCCTTAAACACCTCGGCGATTGGTCCAAGAGAAGATTCGCTTTTTTGTCATCTTCACATATTACGACTGTCATTTCAGCTAAAATAGAAAACAAATTATTGAATCGTTTCCTGTCATAAGTCCTTGTAAATAAATAGTACATTGCGATACAAGTGTGGAAAGTTAAGTTAATAAATAGTACATCTCGGCTTTTGCCACGCTCACGTTCCGCTCGCGCGTCATAAACCGCCTCTATGGAATGATCAATCCACACCTGTATCGTACGATGTTTTTTATCACAGTTGCGAATAAAAAAAAGACTTGTTAAAATAATAAAAAGTTTTTAAGAATTTTAGGTTATGTTTATTATTTTTTGTAAATTACACTCCCGAAAGGCTAGGCAAAAGACTTTTAACTTATATAGCCTCGTCTGACATACAATATTTTTTTAGGGTTTTTTTATTTGTTTTTGCGTCGGCGGTTAAAAACAGAATATAATGGTAAGGAAAAAATATATTTATGTACCTAAAGAAAAAACAAAATAAAAACAAAACTCAATTTTTCATTGTTTTCAAGGACGACGTTATCACGTAAAATTATCGTTCGATATCAGACTTTAGAGACAACCTCTTGAAAAGAAGAAAAAGGTACCAACAAAGAGTTTTAAGCCAGCAAGGCTTAATACTCTTTGATGGTACCTTTTTTCTATACATCAAAACAGTATAACCAGATAAATTAAGAATGTTTCATCTACCTAATATGTCATTAGCAGTAAGATACGTATTTAACTTATCGGGATAACAATTATTTTAGCACTAGTTGATTTTTTTTTATCGCACGCGTGTATAATACGTTGCATTATGAGCCTAAAAGCGGTTTAATAAGATCCACTTTATGAGCAACTGTGATAAAAATAACTTTTCAAAATAAAAAACGAAAGGTGTATTTAAACGCTTAAAAAAAAAGTAGGTATTCAAAACGTTAGACATTAACAAACTAGCAAAGTATAAAGATACTAAAGAATATTTTACAGGTCAAAAAATATAAATTTAAATTTGAAAAATAAGTAAACACAACGTACTTTGATTAACAATGAAGGCACATGCGTTGGCTCCTAGAGTATCGTACAATGGCACAATGACCATTGAATAGCAGTAGGCAGCCTGTTCTGTCATTATCCATTCTGGACAATTTTGTGAATAAATACCTGAAAATAAAGTTAATAATATACTCAGAGAGGAAGTTTAGAATTTAATACAAAAAATACTCAATGGAGGGACAACTTATGGAGCCGTATTAAGTAACAAACAAACCCAAAGTAATAAATTAAGAAAATGCTCTTCTTTAAAAACGAGATAATACATGAAAAATAACAAATTCTAAATGTAGCAATGAAAATTATAAACAAACAATAATCACTATATTTAAATATCATTGTATTTATTTCAGCGGTATTTTATTTGTGTTTACGTCATATTTGTATTATTATTGTTTTGTGAAACCTATTCTTAAGATATAATAATCACTTCATTTGAAATCTAAAATATTGTACAAAGTAAAATTGTTTGTAGCTCTTGCACAATTTAATGTCATATACATTGTGATGATTCGCTTTATATGTTTAAATAACCATATATTAGGTATTGCCTGACTATTAACCTACACTATAGATACTATAAATATTGGAATAAAGCCAAACGTTCCACTATATCAATTGCAATCAACGCTATTAACATTTACATTGGGGGATGTTCTCGAGATTCTCGGCTCTAGTCTCATTTGCGGTCATTTACGACTGTAATTTATGTACTCTACTCACCCACAAATGTGTTTTGACCAGGCGTAAGACCTTGACATATGAGGCCGGAACCGAAGTTCTTAGCTCTCAGGAGGGTTTCATTATACGTCTGCCACACGTAGGGTTTGTTTGGTCCCTCACGCCAACCGAGACAGTTGCCATTATCTGTGGAATTAAACCTGTCATTTAACATCGAAATCATTATCTTCGCCGTTTCAGAACTGTCTAGTAGGCTGTTGCTTAAAGGAATATTCCGTTGGAAACTTGCTCCGTTTATGTTTTATTTTTGTCTTTTAAATAAGGGTAGGCTTGTTGTCGTCTCATGTCTTGAGCACTCTAGTGGCACAAATTACATTTAACTGTATCCCGCAAACCTGTTTTATAATGTTAACATAATAATGTAATATTTGCATTGAGATAATCGAGCAAGCGAGCGGAAACTGGGATGAAAATAGGGCGTGTTTGAAGCAGACCCTGAGGCACTTCTTGGCTTGCGAAATATAATATTTACTTATTTGTAAATTGTCTAAACGTGTCAGAGCATAAAATATGGTAAGAAAGGCAATAGGTAGTGTTGCTGATCGAAAGTCGACTATCGTTGAATAATCGATAGTCTATCGATAGTTCCTTAAAAACCGATAGTATCGATAGCTCAAAATAAGGCAATACTATCGACAGTATTTTTGCTAGTAAATAAAAAACCATCCATAGTATCGATAGCTGAAAACGTGGCAATGCTATTGATACTATCGATAGTTTTTGAAGTTATACTTCTTTAGGCGCGTTATGAAAAAATGATGAGAGGGAATTTTTATGATGCTCGCGCAGCACCGTCACACGGAAAATTGACATGTTGAAGTTGTCCGCAAACCGCAAGATGACAGCTGTCATAAAACCAAATAGTTTGCATATTTCTACTACCTACGTGAAACTGAAAATGAGGTTAGTACAAAGAGGTACTACTACATAATTATTTAATTATTTATATGTGACTGGAAAATTATTTCTTAATGATGCCAAAGAAGTATAACTTCTCACGCGCGTACATAAGTACACGCACCCATTTTTATTTTATTTTTAACCGACTTCAAAAAAGGAGGAGGTTCTCAATTCGGTTGTATGTATGTTTTCTAGCAACAATACCATCGATAGTATCGATAGGCCAATCGATAGTGAAGGCTTTTTCAGATGAAAACTATCAATACTAAACTATCGATAGTTCGATCAATAGTAAAACTATCGATAGTTCGGCAACACTAGCAATAGGTACTTACTAGATTCTTTGACACCTCTTCTGAATGAATCGTAGAGTGTGCGCGTGTCATCGTGGAAGTATCGCAGATATCTTCCACTTTTAGCTTCTTTGTAGAATTTCGACACACGAACCATTTCTGGTCCCTGTAACAAAACAAATGATTCATCTAACTTGTCAATACACGGATCTAGTTTATTTGTATATAGCGACCCGCCCCGGCTTCGCACGGCTATACAGGGTTATTGGAAATTAATTGACACGGCGTTAAGGGCTTCTTCTGTGCACCTTAACGATCAACTTTTGTTCTACGACTTTTGGAAATTCATTATAAAAATATTCCATACAAAAATAAAAAATAAATCCAACAGTTCAAATAATACTCAACTCTACGTCTACGTCACAGAATCAATCATAGTAGGTATGGTACAACCCGATCGCACGCGCACTTGCCGCATAGACATAGAAAATTACCAGACAGTACGAGAAACACTTAAATATTTTTTTTGGGATATGTATTAAGTTTCGACAAAAGTCGTAGAACAAAAGTTGTTTGTTAAGGTGCACAGAAGAAGCCCTTAACGCCGTGTCAATTAATTTCCAATAACCCTGTATTATGCATGTATTATACATATAAACCTTCCTCTTGAATCATTCTATCTATTAAAAAAAACCGCATTAAAATCTGTTGCGTAGTTTGAAAGATTTAAGCATACAAAGGGATATAGGGACATATGGACAGAGAAAGCGACTTTGTTTAATACTATGGTAGTGATAGTGATTTGTAAACAGACACATTACGTCATATTTATAAAACCGAAAAATTCCTAACTCCACTTGTATTTATATTTGAGAAATCTATATGTTCGTGAGAAGCAACAAAGAATATTTCTTTAGCATAATTTCATCCAGGTTTCAAAGTCAACGAAATAAACACAAATATAACATATTTATACCTCAAGTCAATAACAGTTTATTTTAAAGAGTTTATACTAAACAGCTATTAAAATTTACAATCATCTACCGTTGCACTTGAAAGAACTCAATGGTGTCATTTTCCATATAAAACTAAAATCCTGGTTAATATCTAAGATTTTTATAGCATATTGGAATTTTTCGATAATGACGAAAAATAACAGATTACCTATAAGTATGAACCTGTACCAATTTAGTATAATTAGTGATCTAAATTTTAAGCATCTATGTTTTTAATATTGTATGCTCGAAATGAGTAATCTGTTGGAACCATATTATTTGTAAGATCTTTATGTACACAGATAGAACAATAAATGATATTCTATTCTATAAATATAGCATACACAAGATATTTCACGTTTTTTAACTAAAGAGTCGTATTCGTTTAAAAGAAGAATTTGTTTTATAACATAACTTATCTAGTACTGTATTTAGTCTACTAAACTCATTAGAATAATATGCCACAAATCATAGCGGTCATTCCACTGAATCCTTCCAACTTGTACATACTCTACTGCTGAACTAATCAGCTGTAATCTAATTAAAAGAAATAAGTACCAACTACCTACATAATATTATTACATATTATACACAGTACACACACCAGAGAATCATTACTAATTTAGGGAGGTTGGTCAATAAGTATGCTTCTATTTAGATGAGAATTCTCATTACCTAGGTATTTTAGGGATTCCAAGAAGTTTGTATTTTGCCGGTAGGTACCACAGTGGTTATGACAATTTTCCCCACAGAAGAGGCTCAGCCTAGTGTAATCAAACTGTTTTTTAAACAGTTTCTTTTTGTTTTTGGCGCATCACCCGCATGATAATTTTCTACGTGACTTTCTTGTTATTTTTCTTTCATAAGAACCTTCTCCAGACAATAACAAAAACAACAAAAATGAATTAGCGAATTGGTCTAGCCGTTCACGTGTGATGCGATGACAAAGGTAAATAGAGATTTTTTTTTATAATATATTAGCTGTCCCTGCTTGATTTGTATATCTAAACAATTCAGGGCAAAAAAAAATCATTTAAATGTGCCCCGCCGTTTAGGAGGAGTTCATTGACACGTACAGTAGAATTATATATATAAAGATAGAAGTTGGATATATCTATTTTTTTATTAGTTAAATACTTAGATATGAAGGAAACAAAACTTTCTGTCTTAAATATCTTACTAAAATCATATGCAAATAACTTCTCCGTTAACCTAATGACATAGTTGGCCCACTAACTCCGAATCTTGGCTTCAAATATGTTACTCTTACATTACGGTATAATATCATTACAGTTCGCGCAACGGAAAAAACGGAACAGTGTCCGGGTCAAAGTCACCGATCTCAAACAAGTAACGAAAACGTACAACTTGCAAAATATTATGTCATTTCATTATGATGAATGTGTGGTTCGAAAGTGTTTCTATTAACCCAAATTTGTTGCAGTCTGTCAATGTCAAAGCTTTAATGAAATATCTAGTTTAATTATTTGTAGCATTTGTAACGCTAACAACGTGGATGTTTTAAACACTTTTATTAATTAACTGTCAAAATATTGTATCATAAAAAATATTCTTTAACCCTGAAATCTTTTTCAGGAACGTCACGCGACTAAACGCGTAATTATTATCGACGAAAATATAACACGTCATGTTAAAAGCTTTCATAAAGAACCGGAAAAAATAAATTAATGTAACTGTCATTTTAACTGACGCATACTTGAAACGTGAAGTAAAAGACAAAATGTGCGATTCATCAGGCAATATGATCCACAATTTAATAAGCAAGGTCAAGAGGAAATTGTGAAACTCGTCGAGCGAAATAACGCCAGTTCGACAAAAGTTTTATTTTTAACAAAAACTACGTGACATTCGACATTACACACCGCTTTTTTTAAATCTAAATTTGTCGTCGCAACATTTATTGTTTGTACAGATTTCACTTCGATCATTATTACTGCCAGATACGTTACGCGTTCATTCACTAAATGATTTTATGATCCCTTCATTACTGTTTACGCTAACATTCTTTATTACATCGCTCCTACGAGTTAGAACTAATTACCTTTACGTTAAACTAAAGATATATGTGCGTCGTATGATGGGCGGATGAACTACATAACAGTTTTCTGTTTTCTATAAATAATACAGGAAAGCCCTGAGAAGAGGGCGGCGGCGAGGCGGCGTCGCAAAAATCGGATGTTCTTGGCAACAAAAATACTGTCGTAGAAATAGTTGACATTGCTGCTAAGTATGTTTCTGTAGCTATATCCGCATAACCTACTCTTGAAGATAACACGAACACTTAGTTACAACGAGCAAAACTTCAGTGTTAGCTGCATGATAGTCAAGTTAATATTATTTTATTGCGACAAAAATAAACACAAAGAGATATTTATACAGTTGTTAATTTTTAATTGCTTTGAGTAAAATCTTTCCCAGGAAATGAGTTAATTTCACAATATTCTCATTATGATTCGCGCATTACAGCTATTCACACTGTAGTTATAAAGGATTAATAAAGCCGTTTTTTCATGTTTACAAGGCATGCGCTAATTTATGAAACAAACAAGGAGAAAACAAGTAGTACATAATGTAGTAGAAAATCAGAAGACGTATGTCAATCGTCGGCTTTGAGGAATTTGGCTGACGATCAAATGTATCACGGGACAATTACCTTACTGGACTACTTACTACTGTTATCTGTAGTTACTATAATGTACTCGCATCAAGCAATATTATTGTAAATAAAGAAAAACAAACTGTAAACAGATTATGCTATAGGGAATCTACTAAACCATTAATTCTCTATCACAATATAGATAGATAAACTCTGTATTGTACCACATTAAACATTAATTCTAACATAAACTCCTATGTAATTAAATATATAATTATATATATAATTATAAGATATAAAAAAACACTATAATTAAAAGGTGTTATTCTTCTGAAATTTTATTTTAGTACTTTTAATAAGTACTTATTACATGCCCGCAGTGGGTAAATTGTTGTCATTGTACACAATTTATGCAATAAAAATTCTTACTCTTATTCTTGCTACCAAAACAATAAATGAGAAATCAAAGCAGAAATAGAAATAGGTACTTAAAATCTATTATTAAAGACAGATTATCAAAGTAAAGTTGAAACGAAGAATAGAAGATATAAATTGTTGAAAACGTCAATCAAACTTCAATGCATGATAGCTGTGAAAATAGAATAGAATGGAATCCTATAATCAGACGAATGGATTCAGATTCCGCTCCATTGCATACCTAATGAATGAAGTAATTGGACTCGAACATATTATATTACTAGACGAGCTTGGTATGTGGCTGCCAGAACCAGGTGATTATAACACTAAGTATGTTAAATTCGAACCTTATTATCGTAGTAATTTTAGTCGATATTATCGTAGAACTTAATATTATAAATAGTTAAATAGTCTGAGCTAAATTGACATACCCTTTATATATTACTAGGTATCTGTATAGGTATATATATACTATATTATGTTTGAAATTAATAAGTAGGTGCACGATTTTAATGATAGAAATATAATTTCAAATGACATGTAACCTTCGATATGAATAAGTTATTTGTATTTGATTATATTTTATTTGTTGGTACAACACTTCTGAGTGCAGATTATTTTATCTCTGGTACTACAATAAAAACGGATCATAATATAAATAATTATAAAAACCAATATTAAGAAATATTATACGGTCCGTCCGTGTTATGTATTGGATATAGTAAAAGAACTAGAAACCTCTACTACTACAAACTAAATGGTGATTACGTCGGGACGTGTGACATTGATTTTGAAAATTAGTAAAATTTTACCAACTTTAATGTAATCAATTAATTATTGTGGCATATCTGGATCGTTTGCCAAAAATCTAGAAAAAAATAGTCACATGGGACCTATTTATTATGTAATCTATTGTAATGCATGTATTTTGGTTCATGGATTATTGCGAAGTTATATAAAGATGTTATTCAGATATGAAGTTTTTTTACTTTATTTGTTTACACATTTTGCATTGCCCACAAAATAGATTAACTCAATGACAAGATCTTTTATGAGAAATCTGCTTATAGTTTTATGGTTCAAAGTATTGTTTATTGCCCTGGCAACTGTTCGCGGTCAAGACTAATGAAAATAACTTGTTAATTGAGTAGGTATTAAAACATTTTATGAATATGAAATGCCCACTGGAAGTTCTTTGAAGTAGAAACACATTACTGCTAAATTACCTGAGCTTCCCATCCTTGAAGTAAAACAAACCACTTATGAATTTCAAAATATCGTTTGAATTTGTAATTTCATAAACATTTCGATCGATATAGCCCATAGGAATCAAAGTGTTCCGATGTAAAATATGTTTCTTCTAGATTATTCTATTCTATTTGTACTCATAGCTGTTGAATTATCAAAACAGTGGTGACTTTAAATGATTGTACCTATAAAAAAATATTATAAATCTCTGCCAAGTATTCGCGAATTAGAAACAATAGAACGATCTTCAATAAGTGTACGCTCTTGAGTAGGTAGGTAATAATCTAGAGTGAGTGTATATTATTCTTTCTTCTTCATCTTATTAATTTGATTAACAATTATTGTAAGTTCTAAAATAATATCAACATGTAGGTTGGTAGGTAACAATACATCCTTAATAGTTATCAGATTTGAAATAACAAGAACCTTATTTCACTTGATTGTCTTCTTTTATCTCAAAGTATCATCTAATCGTTATATTCTTCAGCCCTAATTGTAACTAATTTTCATAACTTACTTTAATATTATCCGACTGGTCATTAACGCTTATCGGAGGTCTGATCGGAGAAACCCCGATACAACAATTACAGCACGCCATTTTCACAATCCAGGACACAGCACAATTCACAGAAAATCACTGTTAATTCGAAATACGTAATACAACTAACGTTGCGTAATCAATGCCATTTGTGACATCTTCGCGTGAACCTCTCATAAATCCTTGCTATATTTTATTGTCCGATATTCGATCTTGACAGTTTTGGCTAAGTTTTCGATAACCTCGTCACTTTCGCTAGATTTTCGGATACTGACAGAAGAGCAACGAGCAGGACCGCCCGAGGTAAAATGAGTTAAAAATATCGCTCGAAGATGCGCTCTGCCAACTCTAGATCTCTGGCAGTTTGGATTAGGACATCTCGAACTTTGATATCGCAATATAAAGGAGTTCCCTTTCGTCATAAATCTAGCGTGGAATATTAACATAAAAAACCTATTTTCGTTCAGCAATTGTGCAGTTTAGTTTTATGTAGATCCACCTGTAATACTTATGAGAAATATAGAATAAAATATCTATAAAATGTTTACAATAGATAAAAATTAGATAGAGATAGTCTATTAGCAATATATTTATCTATTTTTTATTGAAATGCTATCACAGGCTATTCGAATTAATTATATTCTAACACTGAGTAGGTATTTTTTGGCATATCGATATCGATCATTCACCCCTTCTAGTTGCGAAGACGATAATGTTTATCTTTTAATAAAATTTGAACCATTCTAAAATATATTATTTTTTGTACCTAAAGGCAATCATAAAGTATGAAACCAGGTTGGAATGCATAATTATTGAACAGTTGAACACGTAGTATCTCTGGTAGCAGACCATTTAAGTCTAGTTAGAACCCTATTTGCTACCTCAAAGCTCTAGCACAAGGCAAAACATAGGTACAATCGACGCTCAAAAGTACACCGCCACCGTAACGTCAATCCTGTGCAGCACTATTTGAACATTATAACAGCGTAACCTGTGGCGGCTTATACCACTCACCCAAGTAAAGACATAGCTAACATGTTAAAAATAATAATCACAAGCACACTGAGTACTTTTAATTCAAGTATTTATGTGTGTGTAACGTCTATTAGAAGTAGTCATGGCAAAAATAGCATGTCACTCGATATTTCACACTGTAAAAAAAAAAATCGCAAGTAGCGGATGCTACAAAAAATCACTCTGACTGCTACTAATGCTACTTTTTTTCGCAATCACCATCTTGGGTAGCTCGAGCATGTGGCTCGAGTACTGTTAATGTATTTTTCAGTCAGATGTAAAAAATAATTGTCACCCGTGTTCGAAAGCTATTTTTCACTCAGATGTGAAATAGTACATTGTTATCCTAGGTGTGAAAGTCACTCATTACAAGTCCCGAGACGGAGTTTGGCGCCCGAGCGTAGCGAGGGCGCTAATAGTTCGAGGGACTTAATGAGTCTTTCACCCGAGGAAAACACTGTGCTTTTCATTACGAATAATACATAAAATTCTTCATAATAACGAGAGTGAATGAGACTGAGACTCCATACCACATGAGTAGGTACTCATGTGTCCATACTACCTGATCCTCTTACAAGGTTGAGACCAAAGAGGTTATACATTATGTAGTGTTTTTAGGTTTCTGCTATTTGTATTCAATACTTAAATACGGCGGTACTTACCGAAGAAGTTTTTATTAATGAGTTAATCCAACATTGGGAAATGACTTACTAATAATAACTTACAGTTTTTGTAACACGGTTTGTCTAGAAAATGTTATTTACAAAAAATACACAATCATAAATGAAAAACCAGATTAAACTTAACACAAAAACATAATAAAATAAGAAAAAATAGTTACTTAGTACTAAACTCTGGCAGTATGCATCAGCCGTGCCAAGGCATAATTATTATTCTTTGGTGTAAAAAAAAAAGCAAGGAGGTTAGGTTTTTGAAGTTCCTAATGCGTAATGATACTGATACTGGCTACATGCAGATTGCACAAGTCGTGCGAAGCCATAATTTGACATGACAGCTGTCAGTGAAAGTGAAAAGCCTTATTTTCTACACGCTCTTCAGGCATATTTAGACCTACTTTCGGAGTATGAGTAATGAAAAATAATTGTCACCCGTGTGAAAGCTATTTTTCATCAGATGTGAAAAATAATTGTCACCCGTGTGAAAGCTATTTTTCACTCAGATGTGAAAAGTAGCAGTAGCATTCACACTGTGAAAAATAAAATCATTTGTCACACTATCAATGATTTAAAAATAGCATTCATTTCCATGCCTAATTAGAAGATTGTAAATCCAATACATGTTTATAGTATTATTGGTGGACGTTGACGCATACTGTATATACTTTTTTTATTATTAAGAGCATACAATCCCATTGCAGAGCAAAGGCCTCTCTCCACACATCATAGAAAAAATAACTTACCGATTCAAGGAGGCTCTGTTCGTGCAATGTGACGAGAGGCTTCTCCGGCTTGGGTCTGGTGCTCAGGTAGAATGCTGATGCTGCAGCCACACCAGTCAAGGCCAGCGCCCCGGCTGATCCTCCCACCATCCATAGGTACTGGTCGATTTCACTCACTGTAAAGAAAAACAAAATCATAATTATGTATGTACGATTAGGCATGCGTTCTTTTATCAGGCAGGAATTATTGATTCTTTTTTTACAGCTAAAATTTTTGTGTGTTTCGAGGATCAAACTAGCTCACTGCTTCTGATTTCCTTTACTTCCAGATCCAAAAATTTGACGATAAAGTTTTACTTTTTAAACTTTTTATTAGTCACATCAGAACAATCAACTTTATAAACAAACAACAAAACTTTACTCTATATACTGAACTGCCAACTAGTACGTCTATTTTGCTTGTTAAAAATAGAAATCGCACATCAATTGGGAATCTCCTCCTTTTTGAGGTCGGTTATAAATAGATGAGACGTGTTTACCCAAATAAAATCAGTCAGTAAAAGCATCAAATAATACTCCACCATTTATTTAAAGTAGGTCCCAGAAACATCTTGATAACTTTATTAACAAGAATACTCGTATATCTATTAACAAAATATTCATAAAGGCAATCAAAGGTGACGAAAATTTATATTATTTGTAAGTATTATGTTTAAAAATTATCTTATAATTTACTAGCAGCGCTGGGTGGTAAAAAGTAGACTATGTTATTCCCAATGAATCAATGTATCCTCATACCAAGTTTCATCAAAATCGGTCCAGTAGTTTCGGAGCCTATTCGTTATAAACACACAAATAAACAAATCTTTTCTCATTATAATATTAGTGTAGATTTCATATTTTTGAGTACGGAGTTGCCATGTAGTTAATAAAGCTATCATAAAATAAATTTCAGATAACGTGCGAGCATAATTGAAAATGTAGACGATGGTATAAATAGTATTCATAAAAAAATTATCATCATATTTTTATGAATCAACATTTACCGGTACCGCATCGATCATCGATAAATAAATCGTTAAAACCAAATAAGGAGATAACTTAATGACATACCAATACAAATTTAAGAAAGGAGTTATAGTGGATATCGTTGATGATAATGATCGTTTTCATCGACCTTCCTTGTCAGCCAGAGTTGCTAATGATGATTGAAAAAACTCTTCGATCCTATGCAGTAATTAACAGGAGTACATATTAAAAGCCTATAGTCGTTCTTAATTATTTCACTAACAAACAAAATGTGAAAGAATCGTGGTTATCGTCATAGAAAATGATTTACTTTATCAACTCAAAGACTCTTAAATCTGATATTTGTAGATTAAACTAAGGTCGCTACTAACTTGTTTTTAGATAGACAAGACAAACATATAACTACATAAAGTATAATAAGGTTCTATAATTCCAAAGATTCTAAAGGTATCTAATAAAACGTCAAGGGAGCCTAGTCAGACGATGTTTCACGCATTCAAATCATAGGTAATGAGTTCCAGGGAATGTCAGTTACTGCACAATGATTTCTTTTGCCGTAAGAATCTGTTTACGTAATTACAAATGAGGCAGTCAAAATTGCATCCGTATTAGATCATCTTTGTTCGTCTTCATTGCTGCATTATGCACGTTGCACATTTACCGCTCGACTTTGCACATTATCATATAAGGAAATGTCAATAGGACAACTTTCATTCCACAAAGCAAGTTGGTTCCTGAACTATAAACAACACTAACGTCTGCCGTCTGGCCAGTTTAGAAAGTGGAAACTCGGGGAGCGTTCGAAGACAGACATTAGCGTTGATTTCTCGGGATTCTCTCGCGCTTTCCACTGACATACTTTTACAATGCGTTAGATATATCTATATACTAGCGACCCGCCCCGGCTTCGCACGGCTGTATTATGCATGCATTATACATATAACCTTCCTCTTGAATCACTCTATCTATTAAAAAAAACTGCATTAAAATCCGTTGCGTAGTTTTTTTATCTAAGCATACATAGGGACAGACAGAAAAAGCGACTTTGTTTTATACTATGTAAAGATAAATAAGATGGATGATGTGTGCTGTAATGCGTGTTTATTTACGAATATATTATTTAGAAAGATTTTGATGATAGTTAGAGGTTTCCTGAAAAAATTTAGTGTTGAAAATTACGCCAAAGTTTTAATTACTAATTGAATTTGTTTCGAAGATTACGTATGACATATACACAAGGGCATGCCTCTCAAGAAAATTAGGGACAGGGTTATACATATCGCGAAAGTCAATGTCGTAACAGACATTTTGATCATTAGAAGGGCCCTAAGGTTTGAAGGCGATGTTTAAGGTCGCAGTCGACCTCAATACCGTGCTATGAAGGTACTTGCTGATTTCAAAAGTTAGAACCTTGAGTGCTCTAATTTCCCCTCATTGTGCATTCAAAGAGCGTAACCAGCATGACGGCCCTTCAAGGGCCTCTAATAGAACTCAACTTTTATTTCTTAGAGAAGATATTTCTATAAACCTACACCATGTTTTGCTTCTAAGTAATTTTTTATCAAAGTTAACTAAAAAAAAATATTTAAAGAGCTTTGGTATGATTTAGAATCTCTTCACTGTTTATTTTGACTGCATATAAAAATATACAAATTCAAACATCTAATTACGGTCAATTTCTAAGAGTAAAAATAAACACTCGTTCAGTGTCATAATTTAAAGTTACTGTCGACTAGACTATTATATATTTGTTTATTTATTCACGTTACTGACTGATTAATGTGTTTATGTTTACATAACTATCTCAAATAATTTAATATTTGCCAAAGAATATGATAAACTTACAGCTACTGCATTGATTCCACCAAATGGTCTTCTCTTGAGTATTTTCAGTCTTCTTTTTCTCAGTCTTTTTCAATTTCTTCTGTATTTTCTGACATTTCTCCTTTACACTAAAGTCGGGCTTGACATCTGCACTCACTTTGTCCTTTTTAACGTTGAAACCAAACTTTCCGCTTCCCATTTTGAATTATTTAGCACTTTTGTTCTTAAATCATTAGCATTTTCATCAACACACACAGGATAATATCATCGAAGTCCACAAACAGTTGAACTGTTAAAATTATTATAATAGGTATGAGTGTACGCTTGTCGCTTGCCTATCGATATATGCGATATCGATATATGCGATATCGGATTATTTTGTAGCGAAATGGATTGAAATCCGTAAAACTAAAAGGTTTTATAGAGTTATCTCGAGGAGGTCTCAGCCTTGCCGAGTTCGTTAACCTTGTATAAATGATAACTGAAATATAATCTAGCGACTGATTCCATCGAATCGAAACCCTTATCTATTTATAAGTCTACAGTCATACAAAAACGATGTAATGAAGTGTATGAAACATAATATTTTATGACATAGAGACAAAAAAAGATAGGTCCTATTTTACAAGACAGCTTAAATTAAAATAAAGTAATCCTCAATTCTGACGGTTTTATGAAGTTTGTTAAAAAGAACAAGATGAAACGGGTAGGAATTTATTTGAAATTTTGTAGTCGTGTACCGCGTTGTTTAGCTAGGTATAAAATTACTGTCAAAATAGTAATGTGGTGAAAACATACTGTTAAAGTAAATAAACAATAATTTCTTTAAATTCCTTTATGATTTTTGGTTTCCAACTGCACAAATCATAAAATCCTAAAATCTTATTTTTACTCAAATAACATTTTATAACGATGTTATCAATCAATAACTTTTATTCCTAATTTAGGACAGGCTGTTTTGTATTAAGAGACAACTCTAAAATAATCAAAAATATTAAAATTAGCAGCAAGTTTTAATAAATCTACTTATAATAAAGGAAGAGAAGACAAAAGTTTTTACTTAGAAGAAAATAAAAAAATGGTCTTAGAAAAAGTAGTAAAACAAAAAAGTATGAATTTTAAATTCAATAATGTTAAGAAAAGTAATAAAGATATAGGTACTCGACATTATGGAAATGACACATTTAAATCTTTTTATTGATTCACGCCTATCGTAAGTCAGTGCGAATAACGATCAGATCTAACATCTAAATAAGAAATAATCCCCTCATCGAATGCGAAACACGCAGTGACCTAATAAATTGAAAGTAAGTACCAAAGCCAAAGTGGGCGTTATAAACAGACTTGTACGAACAAAACGAGCTATTATTAATTGCCATGTTGTAACAATAATTCATGTAAAGCAGAAAAGCAGAAATTGGAACTAGTAATAGAAACTATTGTTTATTTACGAAATTCGTCATCGGATTATGATTTGGGGATTGTGCAATGCTGGATTGTTTGTAGGTATTGCTTTGACCTCAATTTAGTCCATGTCTAATACACTACGCTTTAGGTGGGCCAATGGATTATGATATCAATATTGCTTAGTAACAAAATGTAGAATACTAAGTGCTGGCCCTATATCATGAAATAGGTTAGACTGACGTTTGTGACGGCACAGGAAAAATGTAGGAACTTTCATGAGTTTCTTATGGTTTCTTCTGGTTACAGTTTAAACTGTAAATCCTAGTATTTTGAAAAATCTTTCAAAATTATTTAACGAAAATAGACCCTTCATTTTGAATACCTTTGAAAGAATATATTAAGAAATGACAGATAACTAATTACCTAACCTACTTATACATACCTAATAATACCTATTCTCAGAAATTAATGTCACAAACTTATTAAATAACCATATCTAGAACATATTACTTAGAATCAATCACAAATATTTTTATGGGGCCTGTTACGGAAAGCAAACAATGAAAAGGGCCTATAAAACGAGAACTTCCGCTATTAGAACATTCACACCTAACGGTTGTTTAGATATTTAGAACAAGCCCATGGAACAATGAAGTCGGTTGCTACTACTGTATTTGTGGCAGATTCCAACAATATAATAGAAAACTCTTTTAATAATGAAGGATCAAATAGGCTAAAAGCAATAGGAAACAATAAAGCACAAAAATTACAGAAGAGTACTTTAAAGATTATAGATTTTACTAGCTTGAAGTAAGTTCATAATACTGTTTGTTGGTTATCTAAGTTAGCCAAGTGTATAAAAATGAAAATAATACTTATAAAATATTAAATGATTTAGATATTTATACTCGTGATTGCTACTTTCACACAATTGGTTGCTGATATTAAAGATAAGAAGCAACTAAATAATTATGATTGCCAAAAAACTTTAAAAAGGTAAATAACCGATAATAGCAAAGAAAACACTAGTAAGCTTGATGATCCAGAAAGAAAGCAATGAACTTGAATTCATAAATACACCACAACCATTTGGACGCTTAACCAATAAGTGTAATCGCGTATTTATTGAACAGCATTGCATTGTGAATTGTGAACTGGCCATACAATTGCAACAATAGCCATCCAACTTTGTTGTAGATCAACTGAACGAAACCAAACTTCAGTTCAACGAACTCTCATCACAGAGTATTTTGATAAGGTCGTCAATTCGCAATTCACCGATATTTTTTTCAAAGAGCCGCCGGTTACAGTTAAAAGCGCTACGCAATCAAAAACGAACCGTTTTAATTACTTCATAGTCATGTATGTAGTTGTAGTAAAAATTTACCGTTAATGGAAAGTGATATGACAAACCGGACGCGGTTCTTTATTGCTGCTCTCCGGTTTTTACGAATAATTTACAGAAATTAAACTGCAGTTCATCAAACTTTGTCGATTTATTTTGGGGTACCGTTGTTGCCATAACAAATTTTGTAGGTACAATCAACGTTCAAAAGTCCACCGGCACCGTAACGTTCACAATCCTGTGCAGCACTATTTGAACATTATAACAACATGTATAACCTGTAAATCGATCCCACGTTCGCACCGGATCAGTAGTACTACTAAATAGTTCAACTGGTAGTGCAAATGATACTTTATTGTTTCTCTAGTACTACTAAAAAAAATACAAGCAATTTCCTTCGGGTTTGTTCATTGATAGTACAACTGGTAGTACAAATGATACTTTATTGTTTCTCTAGTACTACTAAAAAAAATACAAGCAATTTCCTTCGGGTTTGTTCATTGATAGTACAACTGGTAGTACAAATGATACTTTATTGTTTCTCTAGTACTACTAAAAAAAATACAAGCAATTTCCTTCGGGTTTGTTCATTGATAGTACAACTGGTAGTACAAATGATACTTTATTGTTTCTCTAGTACTACTAAAAAAAATACAAGCAATTTCCTTCGGGTTTGTTCATTGATAGTACAACTGATACAATGTACTACCAGTAGTACTAGTGACAAATAATATAATTGTTGTTGTTCCCGTGGTATATGTACTACTAATCGTCGGTTGGTGTAGCGGGTGGCGGCTTATACCACACGGCCAACTAAATACATAGCTAACAAATGTTGAAAATAATAATCCAATGAGTACTTTTATTTATGTTTGGGTGTAACGTATATTAGAAGAGGGTTATAAGTCTAATATTTGTTGATAGTATTATGGCAGCAAACTGATAGTGGACTTATGACACATACTGTATCTGCTATACAATCAATTTAAAAATCAAGAGAATTGAAAAAGCATAAACAGATACTAATATCAATCAAACTCGAAATATCGATAAAAATATATGACAAACTAGTCATTTTTTATCGGTCAATACCCTATTAGGCAGCCTAAGAATCTATGTTTACTAAACAAGAAGTCAATGACTGAATTAAAATGATGAAGAATTTTATTACAAAAACCTGTATTTTTTCAAACTATGCTAATTGTCCCAAACCAGTTTAGCCAAACAGTTTCTACCAAATTGTATACACGATTTATGATGACATTTACACCTTCTAATTTTTTAATAAGAAATGGGCGAACAATATTGGTATACCAGAGGAATTAAATTGCCAATATGTATCGAGAATGGGTATATTTAAGAATAAGTTTTTATTATTTCTGTTTCTATCAATGACTACTTTCTGCTTTGAAACTCTTTGTATACTTTTAATTACTTTCCGCTCCATTATTTTCTTTCCCTATAGGTCAGTTGGCAGAAAAGTCTTCACAGAGTTAGACTTACCTTAGTATTTATTTTGTAATGTGTATCTATTTTATGTTTGTTTCTTGTATAAGTACTAAATATATTAAATAAATAAAAAGTAGTTTTAATGACGAATATGAAAACAAAATAAAGTCGTATAATAAGAAAACAGGAACAAAGAAATAACAAAAAGTTGAATCAAATAATTATGTACGCAAAGTTACGCATGCTTCGAACCATGTAAAACGAATACATTTCCTAGCTCATCATCGCCTGCGCATATGAAATGAAACACCCACATGTATTGAGTCACGTCAACAATCGTATACCAAAATATTATGAGTAAATAGTTACCATTGTGTGAACTGCTTTAGTAGGTACCCATATCTAATCTCAATAAGATAGTTATGAAGCAGGAAGATAACTTACTTCTTATTGCATATTCAATTGTAAAATAGAATAAGACTCTAGGAAATAAAGTTAGAATAGAAATGCAATGGGACAAACAAGTTAAAATAAAAGGTAGTTTCATACTTTTTCCCCCATTTTACCCACTAAAAACCAAAAATGCCTTCCTAAGCCACTCAAGCTAATATTCGAAAAATTTGCAAATACTGTTATAAAGTTCTAGTTTGTTGACCCAGTGAAATGCATTGTTTTATTAAATCAACCAATTGATAGACTTTATAAATTAGTTACAAAACCAAAGCAAATATTACCAAATATTTATGAAACCTCAACATAAGCAATTTTTCAGTAATGAGACATGAAATAAATTTCAGATAGGCGTAAGATGACCGTAATAATGTGTGATTGAGGTTAAAAACTACAGATATTTTGTTATTTGGTGTGAAATTTCACATATTTCGTTGTCAAATGTGCTAAAACAAGAAACATCTGTCCATTTTAACTGTACTTAATAAGTGGCACAAAAGCAAAATAGGTTTTTTACTCGAGCTAAATATTACTTGAAATTGAAAACCATTTATTCTTAAAGCCTTATTAGAATTAAAACATTCCAATAATAGTAATTTTCGAACTCTGCCGGGGGCTGCAATTATGCAGCCGACTGTACATTTGCACATACTTTTGCACGAGAAAAGTGCATGCACTCAAATCCACTCACGTTTATATAGTGGTTTAACATGGCAGTCTGACAGGCTGAAGATCGAATATTCTAGATAGTTATACGCCATGACAGTTGCAGGGCCCTTAGGGCCTTAATGGTAGTTCGCGGATGGATGCACCTACATTTACGTTGCGATTTTCCTGTTCATATATTATAAGTGTAACTGTTTTATTTTTAAGAGGAAAGAGGACCGGCGGCGCCGTCTCCATACAAATGTAGTCGAATGTTTCCACCTTGGATAACACTAAAGCAAATATTTTTATTGCATAAAACCTATAACTACCATGACTATTCTTAATATATTTTTTCATATTATAATTATCATAGAAATTAAGATTTAAAAACAAAAAACAAAACATAGTGGCATGGTCATGGCAGTTATAAGTTTTATGCTAATAAAATATTTGCTCTTATGTCATTATTCAGGGAGGAAACGGTCGACTACGTTTGTATGGAGAGAGAGCCGGTACCTTTTCCTCTTAAGGCTTTATCTTTTACGTTTAGGTATGTCTACATCCTTTGATAAAAACCTAATTAAGGCATTTACTGGTAGGTACTGTACGTCATAATTTTGTCATTATAATAATAGAATTTTAATTTGAAAACAATAATACATATTTTTTTTAAACAGTCCTAACTTACCTACCTTAATTTTATAAATATTGATTAAATACTCAGGTCTAAAACTATACCAACATTTTTATAAGTAGGTAGATTATTTACCTAAGTAATATTATTTACTATGCGATATTTCGTTATGTATAAAATAATAAAAGTAGGAAAGGCTTTAAAGTAATTAGATGCAAATAAAATGTCATAGACCTTAAAATTACTACAATATATGTACCTATAGTATTTAAAAAGATATAGCTATTATGCAAGCTACCTAACCCCGCGGTTTTACCTCTGTAAGTTCCTATCCCGAGGGAATATCTGAATAAAAATTAGCCTATATTACTTATAAGGCTTCAATGTATACTCAAACCAAGTATCTTTAAAAACGATTTAGTAGTTTCAGAGTTTATTCGTTTTAAAAAATATTTAATTTTTATAATATTAAGTTAGCCATTTATTCTAAGTTATAGCAACATTAGTGAAGATTTAAGTTATAAACTAGATAATATTAACTGTACAAAGATCAACACATCATCTCAGTGACCTACATACGAACAATAGTTATCAAATTTCAAGCTTAGAAGTGTATACTTAGAAGAGCTAAGTCGTGATTACTTCAAGCACGAACACCGACTTTCGTAGCGGTATGTTATTATTACGTACAAGCTGCACCCAGCGGTTTCACCCGCATAAGTCCCGATTCCGTGGGAATATCAAAATAAAAAGTAGCATATAGCTTTCCTCGATAAATGGACTATCCAACACAAAAATATTTTTTCAACTTGAAGAAGTAGTTCTTGAGATTAGCGCGTTTAAACAAACAAACAAATTCTTCAGATTTATAATATTATTATAGACTAGCTTTTGCCCGCGACTTCGTCCGCGCAGGAGTCGAAAATAGTTAAAATAGGATTATTTTTTGTTGATTTCAAATTAGATTGAGTTTGAAACATGTGTGTCAAAATAAAATGTACTTACTTAATTTAATCAAAAGCACTAAGGAGTTCGAGTCGAAGTAAATCGCCTAAAATAACTTTCTACTCTTTTTTAAACCCGGTAGGTAATTAATTTCGTAAAATCCTTTCTTATCGGATGCCTACGTCATACGAAAAGCACACCCTACAAGTTTCAGGTTTCTACGATTTAGGCTGTGCGTTGATCCGTCAGTCAGTCAGGACAAAGAATTTTATATGTATAGAGAAGATAGATTTTGAATGAGATGTATTTTAACTTGGAACACGAAAACCTCGGGTGCACCCAATTCTTTAATCATATCGTGCTAATTAGTAATTACCTATCTATCATAGTCATCTTTTGTGTTTTTAGGGTTCCGTACCTTAAAAGGTAAAAAAGGAACCCTTATAAGATCACTTTCCTGTCCATTTTAAAAATGAAAAAGGTGTAAAAGTCCTATTCATTTGTTTAGGTATTTTCGTATTCATGATAGATATTTCTTTTAAATTACTTAATAATTAGTATCTACTAACTTTGGGAACCGTGACTTTTGGCAAATTGTTCAAAATTTTATTATTAGGTAGGGCTGAACAGTTGCGCAGAGAGTAATTTTGGCGTATCCTAATAAAAATATAGAGTTCTAAGTGATTCAGTGGCTATCCTATAACAGTTCTATGTTTTAACAAATATCCCGTCTCCGAGATGGTTTAGAAGTTTGGTTAGAAAGCATTATTTGTGCACAGCGCACTTTTGATAAAATCTTAGTCATAACGTTTGGTCAAATACCCCATTTCCGAGACCTTTTTTCCTATGAGATTTGGTGTGAAGGCATATTTCATTTGCCGTAATGTCCTCTATCGACAGGTATTAGCAAACGTATCGCGCAAGCAAAAATACTATGTCAAGTTCCCAGTACTAAACGGCAAGACACCTTTTTTCAGTTCAATGTTTGAAGTTTTCAACCTCTTACGTTTTACGTTAACGCTGTCAGCTTGAAGTGACGTCTTACCAATCATAGATTAATGAGTATGTTACCAATCTAATCAAAAGCACTAAAGAGTATTGATATCAACTTCGAAGCAAATCACTCCCAAAATAACTTTCTTCCCCTTTTTAACCCCGTTAGGGGATGAATTTCAATAAAATACGAAACACGTGTTCCATTAATTCTGTTAAAGAATGTTTATGCAAAATTTGAAATAGATTGGACTAAGGAATCACGTTGTCCAATACAATGCCCCCCTTTTTCACCCCTTTAGGGGTAGAATTTCGGAAAATTCTTTCTTATCGGATGCCTACGTCATACAAAGAACACACCCTCCAAGTTTCAAGTCTCTACGATCAGCGGTTTAGGCTGTGCGATGATCCGTCAGTCAGTCAGGACAAAGGATTTTATATGTATAGAAGAAGATATGGATAAGAAGATAATACATGCATAATATAGCCGTGCAAAGCCGGGGCGGGTCGCTAGTACTTTGATAAAAGAGATCCAATCAAAGAGTATTTAAGTTTTTAATAACCCCAGCACGCCGCTTCATACACATGTTCATACAAAATTGCTGGAGCGTTGTAATGTTCCAAATTCAAAAAACGCTCCTGCATTGGATTTAATTTTCTTTTACCGCGACACTGGCTTTATGCACGATAGTAATAATGCGAAGCCATAATAAAATTATAAATAAAAAAAAAGAGATGGCGCTAGATGCTTCTTTCCGTATGTCAAACTGACAATTTTGACATCATCCCTACGTTCTGTACGTTTTCATGCAAAAATATTATGGTTTATTTTTTACGCCAAGAAATATCAAATTTTAATTAGTAACATAAATCTACTTGAAATACCTAAACCTCTTCTGATATTTTCTGAACACATTCGTGAAGATTATGTTAAAATCTGTTTCCTAGTTCCCGAAATTAGACTGCACAAACAAAGGTAAACAAATAAAATCAACATTTTCTGAGATGAATGGTAGTTTCGCGAAAACGAAGAGATGGCGCTAGTTACTTGAAATTAAAAAAAATATCTTATTAAATTAATTACTTTATTTTCTAGTTAAAAAATGTGTATATTGCTATGTATTCTTAAAATACATAAGTGTACAAAATTTTTAAGCAGAACAAAAAGAATAATCAACTAATTTGTGATTTTCTAAATTTAAGAAAACCTGAATCGCGCATGCAAGATTTTTTTCTACTGGAGCAATATAAGGTTAGCGAATTCTATAGTGCTAAGATCATTATGGACGTAGAACGCTTACTTCCAAAACTTCGAATTTATTATATGTAGAGATTTAAATATAATGCAATCCTTTATCCTATGCGGAACTACTATACAAATGCTAAATTGACATTTGTAAATATTAATGCCTGAGCATGAGGTAAAATGTAACATAATATTGAGCTAAATAGATAAATAAACATTATTTCTCTACCTATAATAATAATACCTAAGATCAATCAACTAAATCATCTAGCTCTGTAAGATAAAGTACCTATGCTTAATACAGATAAAGATGTGAGAAGACTATGAATTTCAAACGATTAATTTTTAAATATTCTAATTTCAACAACAAAGATAATTAAAGATGGTTTATTATATTTAAATTTTATACCAGTCTTTGTACTTAAAAATAATTAATTAGTTAAATTAATCGACAGAGATAATAACAATTAAGATGACATGCTTAAACCAATGTACCGAACACTAAATCATAAACAAAACGACGCAGCGTACACTCTCTCTCTCACATTTACCGTCAAACTGTTCACTCAGTCAGTACGTACGTGTGATGTTCGACACTTATCGAGACCGGGGTATCGACACTAGTCTATCGATAGATACGTCACTATTGAGGGTGCGCGCGCGCAGGTTTCCGCGCGGCCGATGCGACGGCCGTCCGTTGCGACAATGCGACTCTTGGAGTCCGTATTACCTCCCCCAGTCTCAAATTGCCTAGCCACCTCTCTCTTTTGACGGGCCACATCGGTAAACGTTCCAGCCTTTACAAGCGAGAACAAGCCGGTTACTAGATTTTAGAGATTGTGTGCAGAAAAATAAAATGTTTGGTTTGATCTCAACAATGAATCTATGCCTACTTCACACCATCATTCGTGAAACAGAAGATGTTTAGGATCAAAAAATTTATTTATCATTTTTCGTTGTGTATAGTTAAAAACATACGTAATACTTAGTTTTTTTTTCATGAAGTAAAAATACTTATTTAAGTTTATTATGAGTCAAGAATCTGAAAAGAAATACAAATACGAGGAATTACCAATACAGTTAATAAACTAATACAATTAAAAATGCCAATAACAAAAAAAAAGAAATTAAAATGTCACAAATAAATAATACTTAATTCCAAATAAGTCTTCAAATTATAGGACTTAAACTGCATAGCAACCAACACAACAAAAATGTTTTAAAATTCAAGAAACTGTAAACCAGGAAATGCAACGAAACTTAAACAGCATAATATTATACTTAAAAAAAAATCAAAAGACTTAATTGTAAATTTTATGACATGCAGGACATAAACGTTACTTTGTTTCGCAGAATATTTATGTATAACTTGATAAAGCCGCTTATCCATTTGCAAACACAAAAAAACATTGGTTAAAATTCACAGCTGCAACTAACTGAGGTATTGAAACGTGTCATGGATCAGATTTGTGAAAATTCCTTAGGGATTGGAATCTATGTAGATCATTATTAGGTTTGTTAAGAAGTTCAAATCGCAAACAATTTGAATCCGATGTAGAAACATCCTTAATTTTATAAAACAACTTGTCGAGCTAAATTACCTACTTGATTGTGATTGATTGGATAACAAACTTTGTTTCTCATAATAAAAATAAATGTTTTGAATGCTTGTTGTTTCATGTAAATTTACTCCAAATAATAAACAGACGGACAGACAGACGAGAGAATGATCTTATAAAGGTTTTTACCTTTTGATGTACGAAACCCTCAAAAATGAACGTTTGAAACAAAGTCCATTTACCTTCATTCATTTTATTTTTTCATATAATATGTATTTGGGAGATTAGTTATCGGTCTCCTACATTCATTCTTTCTTGTACAGTTTTTCGTAACGCGTTACATTTTTTGTCAGCTAGGCCTCCTCGCCACGCGATAAGGAACTTCGTTCTAATACCGAAGTACGAGTATAGCTGTCAAAGATACAATTGATAAGCATGTTTGTCATGTTACATAACGTTAAATGTGCAGTTTGCATAGTCACAACCATGGCAAAGTAAATAATAATTACAACACACCACTCACATATTGACTCAAGTTCTCAACGATGCATACCTACCTAATAATATAACGCAGTGCGACAAAATATTAATTTTAATTACAAAATCACATTAACAAGCCATTCAGCAGTTATTGAACTGTTCAAATGCTAGCAAGGAAGTTGATTAAGGAAATCAGTTCGGCCAACAAGACGATATTCATCGTAAACATTGTTGCAAGAGTAGGGCACCAAGCCAATGGCTTTATTGACTAAATATTTGCAGACATTAGTGGTAGGTACAGTCTTCAAATAGGGTTATCTCCAGAGAGGAAAGAAATACCTACTCGAAGATTCTAAACAAAAAATGCAATACTCAAAACAAATGTAAGCCCGGTAGAGAAACATTTTCAAATTGATTAAAAAAAGGAACCACTTATTAATAGATGGAAATTAATACGTCTAAATGATGTCGTATCATTGGCAAGAAACATTCAATAGATCAACGGATTTAATAATCGATTCGTAGTATCATTTTAGGAATAATTCAAAAAACATTGTTGCAATCAAAACTTTGTAGGCATTTGGGGTAACAAATCAATATGGCGAAAACAAAATAGCTCATGAAATAATCATAGATCATGTAAGGCAAGACCTTTACTTTACTCAAACAAGGTGTAATAGGGCGTTGCTAAGCCCTATAGTAGATACAACACACCAAACCTAGAAACCAGGGTCAAACACAGCAAATAATCTGTAAACGCAATATGTAAACTGCATTTGGCGCAACGCCGATGTACGACTCTGAAACGCAAGGCCAAAGTGAGCGGACGTTTTCAAAGAATAGATTTGTTTTGTTAAGGTAACTATTGAGAGATAATTCTCGGAACGTTACATGAATATGGCTAGAGATAAATAGCTACTTGAAAGTAATTGTTAGTTACAGATGACACGTGTAGGCAGAACAAAACAAGTACTATAATTCTTTTGAATTCTCTCAACATTACGTCAACTTCAAAAACTATGCTGATCAGCACTTCGGCAAGTTAAACTTTCTGATCTTTACTGACATCTTTGGTATAATGCCTAACTTAAGTGGTGTTATTTCACCGGGTCAGTATAGGTTTTGGGTCAACAGCCTAGAGATTAATTCCCGTTGACTTAGAACTATGCAATTTAGAAAAAACACAAGTAGGTAAAGGGAAAATTCTGAAAAACAAAGTTGAAAACAAAGGTTGGTAGGTACTCAAAAACTAATGTGATCGCGTTGACTTAAAAAGTACTTTTTTTTGTTTTACACCTAAAGATCATAGACTTTAACTTTATCAATTCTCTATCTCTATCTGAGAAAGCTGACAGACGGATAGTGGCCATAATAAACGCTATAGAAAAATCTAATAACGCTAAAACTCCTACAGCACTGACCACAGCAGAAAAATGACAAACGAAAACGCACGCGCACCCACAATAGTGTCATTAATCCTTTATGAGTTCCCCGACCCCACGCTAGAGTGATAGACAATGGTTGTGAGCGCGATTGTGAGTTGAATTAATGCGTATGCACATGCAGTGGGAAACGGGAATTGACCAGCCTTGAACTTGCGCGCACGCACTTTTATCCGTACCAATGCAAACTTGCCATTTCTAGTTAATAGATAGACAGAACGCTTTAAATTCCACTATTTAAAACATTAAAACTTTTAGGTAGATTAGATATTCCAGCTTCCTCTTCTTAACTTAGATCGATAAACAATTTTGACTGAGGAGTCTAATTTCATTATGTCCATTTGGTGTCCAGATTTTTTGAAGGAAGGATAATATTACAACATAATATCTGCAAATTATTTCCTTTATTTTCCTATATTATGTATGATCAATTTGGATAAAACCGTTTGTCAAATCTGGTACAAAAATGATTCCTAATTCAGATTCATCACTTCCAACAAAATTGAAAACTGAACACTGAATCCATAGATGAAGTTATTTGTTGCTTAAAACGCAAAAATCATTCCAGACTGCCGATAAAATTGCACAATCAATTGATAGCTGAATCGCTGAAACAATACATACGCATCTTTTATCCTGATATTCCCCTGAGGCGTAGCTGGTGATCATTGTATCAAATTAGAATATTTGTGCTTATGTAAGGACGATTATGTAAAAAAACATAACCCTCATTTTGCCGTAGTCGAGTAAAAAGACAATTTACATGCAGTTAGGACTGCAAACCGTCTATGTACTAAACTACGATCGATAAGTACGCGTGTTTATTGCTCATGGCATGTAACGTTTCCCATTAATACTATAATAGAGATTATGTTCGGCACAAAAAAAAATATTAAAAAAGACCGGGCAAGTGCGAATCGGACTTGCGCAGGAGGGGCTCCCCGTCCGATTATATTCCATTTTTAGTATTTGTTCTTATAGCAAGAGAAATACATCACCTGTGAAAAATGTAACTGTCTAGTCTAGCTATTATCTCATGAACCGTAATGGTTCATGAGATACAGCCTGGTGACAAACAGACAGACGGACAGTAGAGTCTTAGTAAAAGGGTCTCATTTTTACCCTTTGGGTACGGAACCCTAAAACAAGTTTCAGTTACACAGCTTTGAGTGTTGGATAATGCAACTTTTACCGACACATGTTTTAAATGGAAGACAGCCAATGGTAATAACTATATTCCAGTAGAATATTATATTATTACGAATTTTATCGAAATAATACTGCAATGCAGTAGAATAGATAAACATGTCAATACGGGCTAATAAAAAGTTAAGAGAGCTTACGATTAACACAAAGTCGAACGCCGAAAACTTATATAGAAACTTTTTAAACATGATACTTTCAATATTGTTTGTAACTTTTTATGGTTTCACACGACAGACGTTATTTAACAATTGATTTTAATCAAAACCTTAGAAGATATAATTTTCAGTATAGGTATATACACACACAAAATAATTAAACGATAATGATAATTAAAATTTGCTTGATATTGGCAAAATAAATACATAAATAAACACAAGCTGGCGCTATGTATTTTCTAAACAAAAATGAACATCCACTAATATGTACAAACCCAACAATTCTATTTCCATAAAGTCATTCAAGAGCACAACAGGAACAAAAGTGAGATAGTAAAACTTGCGCTTAAGAGGAAAGGGTACCGACGCTCTCTCCGTACAAACGTAGTCGACTGTTTCCTCCTTGGATAATGACACTAGAGCAAATATTTTTATTGCATAAAGCCTATAACTGCCATGACCATGCCCCTATGTTTTGATTTTTGTTTTTTAAATCTTAATTTCTATGATAATAAGAAAATGAAAAAAACCAAGACATAGGGGAATAGTCATGGCAGTTAAAGGTTTTATGCAACAAAAATATTTGTGCTATAGTGTCATTATCCAGGGAGGCAACAGTCGATTACGGTTGTATGGAGAGAGCGCCGGTACCCTTTCACCTTAATACTCTAATTTTAAACTTATGCGGGAGCGCATAAAAGTCAACGTCAAAGAAATTTATGGTAGCGTTTAAGACTAGAACTTGAACATAGCAATTTGACTGAGCAAATGAGAACATAATTTAACTGCCTCTGTTTAAGTAAGGGTTAAAATTAAGGGCGATAAATGTCTAAGAGGTTAGGGTTTCAAGAGTATAATTATTATGAATATCATTTAGGTATGCTTCATTCATGCAAATACCATAAAAAACATACTTAAAAGTTTATTGTATAAGGTTAGTTTTTAAATTACAATAAATGGATATTTAAAAAAAACTACGATTTAATTTGAAATTAATATCAATCATGAGCGGAAGTCATTCAAATTCGTATTCTTAATTAATAGTTAACAAACCTAGAAGTGGATCTAGAAATTGAAAATATCTTAATGATGTCAAGGATAACTTGGATTTCAGGGCAAGGCAATTTGTTAATCATGTGAAAGTTTTTCTTTGGCACACATTTTTTTTTCAATTCAGCATATTGTAAATCAATGTTCAGCACAAAACACTTCCTCCTCAATCTTAAAGTCATCATTTCATCCAAAAGAGATTAATCTCATTATTGTAGGATTAAAGATTTGGGGAAGTCAAACCTTGTTCTTTTGTTGCAGATTTTATTTGTAAAAGACCAGTTCGATCGGTCCGAAAATAAGCTTGTATAATAGATAGTGCAAAATAGTCACTACCCGATTCATAACAGATTCTCATCGTCAGATTTTATTACTAAAGTGATCGACTAGCTCAACGGATTAGCAAACTGAAGTGGCAGTGGGCTGGTCATATATCTGCCGCAGGACTGATAATCGTTGGGGTAAACTTGTCCTGGAGTGGAGACTGCGAATTGGCAAACGTAGTGTAGGACGCCCTGTGACCAGGTGGAGCGACGACATACGCAAAGCGGTGGGCAGTGAATGGAGAAGAAGAGCCGAAGATCGGGCTCAGTGGCGTATCTTGGGAGAGGCCTACGTCCAACTGACACCGGCTGATGATGAACATATTTCTTTTTGTCTTTACATTTTTACTAAAATATTTATACACAGTATCCAGCCCAGTAAGTCGCAGTAGCCGTGGCATCGTCACTTGCTTCAGGTGCAGTGCTTCAGGTGCACCTGTGCAGTGCATAAATAAGGAGTTAAAGAACACACCAGCAGACAAAACATTGTATGCTCTGTTTAGTAGTAGATATGGATTATTTTATTGAAAGAAATGACTAAGAAATGTTGAGGCGAATATTCCAAAGATCGCGAAAGACGGTTGAACAGAGAGTAGGTTGCGGGTTCAATGACCTACCAAGCGACCGGTCGAGCTTAAAGCTCTGCTCGGCGAACATAGTGAGACAAACTTGGCCCACATTTTCAAGCTATAACTTGGTATAGAGAGACTAGGTTTTGTTTGCAGCTGCATTTACGGGTAAATTTCTCTAGACAAGCAAGAACAATAAGTAGGACGTATTGAAATCAATTACTAAATACTAATATTTACAGTACAGCCCCTTAGACAAGATTGCTTTCTATTAGCGATATCGCCAATCGACAGACATTTAAAAAAAAAAAATTGTATGAATTTGACCCAAGCCAACTAAAAGTCACGTAGTCTTGCGTTAGAGGAAAAAATGGTGGATAAGTTCCATCGTATGCTCATTTTATACAATGTTTTATGTCAATTTCATACAATAAAATCTACCGATTGATGATATCGCTAATAGTAGCTCATAATATCGATAATAATCTTGTCTGAGGGGGCAGAACTGATTTTAACGAACTATTCGGAAGTAGATATATCCAAAAAAATATAACGGAATCTGATAGTTTCTATTTTCTATTAATACAATACTTTTATCTATTAGGTACGCAAAGCTATCTTTAACTAATAACTTACCACGCATCGCCAAAAGTATGTAAGTAATTATTCACTAGCCTTCAAGATATATTTTATTTAGTTTAACACAATTTTCACTATTAAAAACAACATTAATTATCGTACAAGACTGTTGATATCTCAGTTCCGCATTAATACTATCAAATCATCCGCTTTATTAGTTTTTCAACATTGAACTATATCCAAGTGCTTTATTTTAGGAATATAACCTACTTTCAGATGTGTAACGGCATTAAATCTTGTACTTTTATTAGTGTTGTGACTTTATTTTATTTAAGAAAGGGAACAAAATAATTAACACTGGCTCTTGCCCGCGACTTCGTCCGCGTAGGATTAGAAGATTGGATCAAGGAATCACGTTGTTCCATACAAACTTTGCCCCCCTTTTTCATCCCCTTAGGGGTAGAATTTCGGAAAATCTTTTCTTATCGGATATCTACGTCATACAAAGAACACACCCTCCAAGTTTCAGGTCCCTACGATCACCGGTTTAGGCTTTGCGTTGATCCGTCAGTCAGTCAGAACATTTTATATTTTATATATAATAAAGAAGAAGATAATCCACTAAAAAGTGTTGCGGTATTACCGAAAATATTACGAAAATAGTACCATCCGAATTTGACCATTCGCAACGAAACGTAGCTAGCCTATGAATCTTTTACGAGGTGATAATTTTACCGTAATTCAAATTATAAATTAACTGTCAATTCTCCTTTCAATCTTATGATACAACTAGCTTTACCCGCAACTTCATCCGCGTTTAATTTTCCAGATAATTTCTTAGCAGATACATATGCCATAATAGCGTTATAGTGTTCCAAATAGCCCGATCCGCCTTTCTTAGAGGATGCCTATGCCGCAATAGCTATCTGTGTTTTAAATAGCCCAATTGCCCATAGCCCATTGGTTGGAGCTGTACGTTGATTAAGTCAGTCAGTCAAGACTTTGAATTTTACATTTAAGAGGAAAGGGTACCGCGGGGGGCTTTTTCTATTACAAACGTAGTCGACTGTTTTCTCCCTGGATAATGATACTAGAGCAAATATTTTTGGTGCATAAAACTTTTAACTGCCATGACCAATGACCATGCCCCTATTTTTTATTATTTTTTTATTATGATAATAAAATTAGAAAATGAAAAAAATAGTCATGGCAGTTATAGGTTTTATGGCACAAAAATATTTGTGCTAGTGTCATTATCCAGGGAGGAAACAGTCAACTACGTTTGTATGGAGAGAGCGCAGGTACCCTTTCACCTTAAAGATAAAATTATTCTTTAAATGTATATAATATTATAAAGCTGAAGAGTTTGTTTGTTTGAACGCGCTTCATCAGGAAGTACGGGTTCGAATTGAAAAATTATTTTTGTGTTGGATAGTCCATTTATCGAGGAAAGCTTTATAACATCACGCTGTGACTAATAGGAGCGAAAAATCAGTGAAAAATGTGAAAAAAAAAACGAGGAAAAATATTCAAAAATTAAAACTTTATCTTGCCAAGCTCAATGAATCGGAGGAAAGCATTATTATTGTAAGTTACTTACTTATACTTTCTTGTTTTATAATTCCGTTCTTTATAGTAAAGTTCGATTGGAATTTTATATCGATGAATTAGTTTAGTAGGTATATAGTTTCGAGGAAGCTCCGTAATTCTCGTCTGTTAAAACAAAGGATTTTTCGAAATCTTAAAATTATTGTGTTCTTTTGTTGTCTCGGATTCTGCTGTTTGCATTCTATGTATTTGGAATGTTTTGATCAAGATCTGATTTATGTCTCAGACAACATTTTATAAATGGATTCAGAGAACAATCATAAATAGTTCGCTACTTAAACTAATAAATCAACAAAATTTTTAAATTACCTATTTTACTCGTAACCTCCGAAAAAAAGAGAATTTCAAAGTTTGACGTGTGTAGGCGGTTATTCCATCGTAGCTCTGGAACGGAATAACCGATTTTGGTTTAGTTTTTGTGTTTGAAAGGTCACTTAATTAAGAGTGTTCTCAGCTACATCTCTTTATAAAATTGTAAACGATAATAAACAATAGACACTTATTATACCCATATTTTAACATTTAAATTGTTCAGATTATTGTACCTACGAGTTTTTAAATTCATTTAACTTTATCATTAACTGCAACTGTAAAAGCTTTTGATTCAACAGAAACGATGGGAAACTCTGGAACGCTTTTAGACGTCTTGCTTAGAGAGAAAATGTTAGAAACTTAACTTAAGTATACCTATAATAGAAGCTAATTATCTACTGTGCTTAGTAAAATTACAGTTTTCTGATGCCCTGTAAACTCTGAAACATAAAGGTAACATATAAAAAAAACTACAAAAAAATACCTTAAAGTCTACTATTGGCTGGGAGTTAGGACGTAGTAAACAAGAAATTATGGCCTTGGTTTTTCTAAGATTTTCGTGATTGAAACTCTAATTAAAGTAAATACAGTTTAGGTAAAGGGATTTGGATGGAGTAAACAAGAAAGTATGGCCTTGATTTTTTTTAGATTTTTGCGATTTGCGCTCTAATTAAAATCCGGTAAATTATATAGTTTAGGTAAAGGCATGTTACGCAAATTTATTAAGAGGAAATGGTACCGACGCTCTCTCCATACAAATGTAGTCGACTGTTTCCTCCCTGGATAATGACACTATATCAAACATTTTTGTTGCATAAAACTTATAACTGCCATGACCATGCCCCTACGTTTTTTTTTAAATTTATTTTCTATGATAATTAGAAAATGAAAAAACCAAGACATAGGGGCATAGTAATGGCATTTAAAAGTTTTATGCAACAAAAATATTTGTGCTAGTATCATTATCCAGGGTGGAAACAGTTGACTACGTTTGTATGGAGAGAGCGCCGCCGGTAGCATTTCATCCTAGTCAAGGGCTTTATTATAACTAATTTCTCCATTCCGCTAGTAGGTATCGTGTAGCTTTAGTGGTGCCCTGTTCCAGCGGTAACCGTCATTTATCTCGAACATCGCGGTCACTGTGCCGACTAGCGGTATATCTGCAGATGGAATCAGGCGCGCCTACACAACAATCAAAGAGTATGTTATTATAAAGATACCTACTAGCTGCAAACGTTGTTTTATATGTTACAAAAAAATAAATAAAGGACAATTATAGACAAAAAGAAAAAAAAAATTAAAAATAGATGTTGTTCGATTCTCTGACCTAACGAATATTTACAAAAAAAAAAACATACAAATCAGTTCAGCCGTTTAGGTAAAATTTGGTAACTAACACCGCGACACGAGAATTTTAAATATACAGGGTGAAGTTTTTATGTGGGCCTTCAGGGCCACACTAAATTATCCCAAACTATAAGAGATAGCAAAAAATGCTGAAAGAAGTTGCGTGCTCCATTTTTAACAAAAACTAAAACTGCATCAGCAGATTTTTGAATAATTCATTACCTTAGCCAGGAATCGAATCTGTTGAATTACCAAAAAAATAATCATAATATTTTTATACCAATGGATAGGTAGTGTTGCTGAAAGAGTTCAATTCTTGGAAACATACATAGTATGGCAAATCACGTAATAGTATGGTATTTAACTAGAGATAATATTATTTCTTTCAAGTGTCTCATCTGTTTTTTTGTTTTGTATTTGACCGAACACTCGCCGTCAAAGTATTGTGTCATGAGCAGTTATGTGATGCGAGTGACCGATATTTCAGTAATTGAGCAAAAAATATATTGACCATTGTTCATTCTTTCATTACATAGTGTTATACCTACGTATTTGGGGAATTTTTAAGGTTCCGTACCCAAAGGGGAAAACGGAACCCTATTACTTACCACTGTCCGTATGCCTGTCTCCATCACCAGGCTGTATCTCATGAACCGCGATAGGTAGACATTTGAAATTTTCACAGATTATGTATTTCCATTACCGCTATAACAACAAATACTAAAAACAAAAAAAAAAAAAAAAAAAACTCGTCCGGCAAAAAACTCGTCCGACAAAAAACTCGTCCGACGAAAAGTTCGTCCGACAAAAAACTCGTCCGACAAAAAACTCGTCCGACAAAATACTCGTCCGACAAAAAACTCGTCCGGCAAAAAACTCGTCCGACAAAAAACTCGTCCGACAAAAAACTCGTCCGACAAAAGACTCGTCCGACAAAAAACTCGTCCGACAAAAAACTCGTCCGGCAAAAAACTCGTCCGACAAAAAACTCGTCCGACAAAAAACTCGTCCGACAAAAAACTCGTCCGACAAAAAACTCGTCCGGCAAAAAACTCGTCCGACAAAAAACTCGTCCGACAAAAGACTCGTCCGACAAAAAACTCGTCCGACAAAAAACTCGTCCGACAAAAAACTCGTCCGGCAAAAAACTCGTCCGACAAAAAACTCGTCCGACAAAAAACTCGTCCGACAAAAAACTCGTCCGACAAAAAACTCGTCCGGCAAAAAACTCGTCCGACAAAAAACTCGTCCGACGAAAAACTCGTCCGACAAAAAACTCGTCCGACAAAATACTCGTCCGACAAATATAAATAATTAATTACATTAAAATAATTATGTAGTAGTAGTACCTCTTTGTACTTACTTAAACTATTTGGTTTTATGACAGCTGTCATCTTGCGGTTTGCGGACAACTTCAACATGGTTTTATGACAGCTGTCATCTTGCGGTTTGCGGACAACTTCTCCCGTGAGAATTTTGTGTGACGCTTTTGTAAAATTTCACTCTCATCATTTTTTCATAACGCGCCTAAAGAAGTATAACTTCAAAAATTGATTGGGCTCCCATACAACATGATACGGAACCCTTCGCGCGAGTCCAACTCGCACTTGACCAGTATTTTTTTGTTAAAAGTTGAATCGTATGATGAGTAATAATGCTGTTAGTTTTATCACGTTTTATGTTAGGTAATAGTTAGATACTTACCTACTTCAATCTAATTAGACAGCTTGGCCGGAGGTAACCCAGAACCGTACATGAAGCAGGAAGTTAGGGGAGACTCTTGCCCATTATTAGGATAATAGTGGTTAGAAATATAGATAAGAAAATGCGTCCGATTTAAATCAATATTACACTTTTTAAGCTATTGCATAGCTTTTTTCGCGGGCTTTGAGCGCGGCGACCGAATCAAGAAATTCCGTAACGAAAATAAAACCTAACACCCCCCTCCGCCTACCATAAAAAATGCTATGCAATAGCTTTACCGCGGCAGTCCCCTAGTGCCACACGTTTTTAAGCTATTGCACAGCTTTTATCGCAGGCTTTGAGCGCGGCGACCGAATCAAGAAATTCCGTAATTTATTTCATATTTTTAATGATCACACATTTATGTATAAAAAACTAAGTAAGGATGTCTGGATTCAGAACGCGCCATACCAATGAGAAGAAATTCTAAACTCATTACCTCATTATTATAATTGTTTACTAGTGTTTTATACTTTTTACCAGTGTTTTTTATCTTCTTACTAATGTTTTTAACCAAACATGTAGGTTAGGTTGGCATTTACCCCTTAATAATTTGAATGATTTGCAAAGAGGTTGCAAAATGGATGCATAAGTACATAGGCACTTTTACCCCAGGTGTAATTTTAAACAAGGCGAAAAAAGTCAGTAACATACTTAAAATCGGTGTTTCTAATAAGGGCCTATAAAAATATATGACCACCACAAACTATACTTTGTAAGAGATGAAATTACCAATTGGAAGTCGAAATAATTTTGAAATATCAAACAACAGTTACCTAGGCTATTTTTAGCGAATAAAAAATATTTGATTGAGCCTCGAACTGCCTGTAGATATTCTGTTCTATTATGTGGTCAAACGCATAACCCAAATGTGTTTTTGTAAGAAAACTCTATCTACCTATACAGTTATCTATCGAATAATATCTGCGAGCATAGTAGGACCGGAATACAAAGGTCAATGACTGCTGCATCTTGTGGATTTTTTTATTATATTCTTGAGAATAAGCAAAAGTGTGATTTGTAGCTGTAGTAAGTATTAAAAAACCGGCCAAATGCGTGTCGTCGGGCTACGCGCAGTTCAGGGTTCCGTAGTTACCTGTTACAATACGGACATATTATAGGTGGGTTTAACGGCGAATAACATTTAAAAACTTTTTCGTAAGTATAATTTTTAATGAAATATGGATTACGAACTTTGGCTTTTTACGTTTTGGTCGAGTTTTACCTACTTCTTAATTTGTAAAGCCTCTTAGCCATGATAATTGTTGGTTTGGTAGCAACCATGTAGCTGGCAAAGGCCCCCTTTGCCAGTTACATGGTACATGGGCACTTGACTAACAAAACTTGGCTCTTTACAGCCTTATTATGTTGCAAACGAATCCACACCCACACACCCAGAATATTTTGAAAGAGATCTATACAACATGGGACGACTTTGAATAGATCTCTTCAAAAATGTTCTGGAAACACCATGGAAAAGACTAAAAATAAAAACAGTGGGGGACTTAACGAGCAGAGCGATGTTTTTCTCAATATTTTAATTTATCACTTTGTCGGCGTGATTAATAAATACACCTATGCCAAATTACAGCGTTCTAATACTAATTTGACTACGGAACCATAAAAAAACTGAAGTTATAATTTTTTTACCCCTAGAAAGGAGCTTTTAAGTTAGGTAATGCTCTTATGCTGAAAAATAACATCGTGAGGAAACAGACATGCTCTAGAACACATCTCGTTTCAAAGGTAGGGGAAATTTACCAATCGAGAGAAGGCGCACCCGTGCCCCGTGCTTCTGGCGATGATGGCGTCACTGCCGTCACCCCTCTAAATAGACCCTTAGCCCTTTAGCATAACATAATTAATGGATTATTGGATTTGGTTATAACAATTTTCCCTAATCGGCTTCTTGACAGTGTTCCAGTATTATAAATATCGCAAATGTTTATTATAAACCTCTTACAATTATCTCTTTTTTTACGAAAATTCGTTAATTAATTGTAGAAATACATATTTCTTTATTTAATTATCGCATGAAAACAATCGCTGGCGAATCGGTACTAACTTTGAAGGCTCACTCCAAGAAGGTGCCAGGAGTTGCTTTTAGCGTTTCATGTCGTGTGATCAACAGATAAATATTAGTAAATTTATTTTGACAGTAATTTAGCACTTTTCACATAAACCTAGTTGGCAACACTGATAAAACATGTGGAACATAATAACATATATTATTATTTTAATGCAAAAAAAATATTGTATACTTCCTTCCTATCGTTATACCATTACTAACATATTTCATATTTTATCGTTTCAACTGTCAAGTCCCGAGTTATATAAATCTAATGTATAGACTTTATTTTCTAAATAAATACCTATCAAGCATGATGTAAGTTTTCAGACCACGTACAATTTCAAAGGCCCTTTTGATCTTTGAACTTAGATAAGCTTTGTATGGATTAAGCTTACTCAAAGCTTATATTTTATCTACCTTTGTACAGCCACGTACTTACCTACTTAAAGGCTTTTAATATTTGCAATGCATAGACATTGTCGAAATGTCATGATTTTGTAAAAATAAATCCAATCTATAATACTTTTTGTTTATTTGTTTGTAACGAATGGGCTCCGAAACTACTGGACCAATATTAATGAAACTTGGTATGGGGATACATTAATTAATTGTAAATAACATAGGCTACATTTTAACCCCATATTCCCACGGGATCGGGAGATAAACGGATGAAACCAAGGAGCGCTGCTTATATTTACGAAAGAAGAAAGAAGAAAAATATTTAGGTCCACCTTCATGAAAAATGTAATAACTCTTTGAAACTTTAAAAGATTAATTTTGTTATACGGATGTCATATAGACGCAATCCTTTGGCCCTCTAAGTATCGCGATATTAAATAATTATAATTTTGTATTGATGCCTTTGATTTACATTCTAAAAAAATATGTAATATGCCGGTCTACCTGTTATGTTCTGCAATAATAATTTAAAACTTGGTACCTAACTTGGTAATCTATCTGCTGAACTTTCGAAATCTAAAAAAAACATGCTAAAAAATGAATTAATTACACACAAAAAAGAAACACCGAAATCGGACGATATTAATTTATTTTCCAAGGCCTTAATCGCGTATTTTTATTTTTATTTCTCTCTATATTAAAAAAACTAGCTGCGCTCCTTGGTTTCACCCGCGTAACTCCCGATCCCGTGGGAATATTGGGATAAAAAGTAGCCTATAACCTTCCTCGATAAATGGACTATCCAACACAAAAAGAACTTTTCAATTCGAACCAGCAGTTCCTGAGATTAGCGCGTTCAAACAAACAAACAAACAAACTCTTCAGCTTTATAATATTAGTGTAGATATATTAATATATTTATTATTATTTTTAAATAAAAATAGTACGCGATTTAGACCCGGGAAAATAATTACTATGAATTCAAATCGTGTGAGTTTAAAAAGTTTACGGATAATATTAGTTGGGAAAAGAGCTTTAAATTTTTAGGATGGATAAATATTTGAGTATTTTCTTCACAAAAATGTACTTAGGTATCTGACATTCACCTTCAAACATTTTATGTATTCTGGTATTTAAAATAAACATTTGAAGGACAAAATAAATCGAACACTATCAAGCTGGGGTTGTAGGATCGTTATTTATGCATGCCGTGTGAACAACCACCCCGTATTGAAGGTCATCTATACATATAAAAGCTTTGTTCTGTCCATATTTAAAAGAGAAAAAGACTCATCAAAAAATTTCGTACTGCAAAGGAAAGGAATCGGATGCCTACGTCTGTCTTTCCTGGCGTGTACAATTTGGGGGTCTTCAAGTCGCGAGTGAATAGGTATCTTCTAGGAAAGCGTGCTACATCTTAGGTCGCATCGTCACAGTATCGTCACCTGCCATCAGGAGGTGTGATAGTGTTCAAACGCTGACCTATAATATGTAAAAAAAAAACCGAAACTACAAGAGCTACAAATCTGAAACTTCGCATGGGGGTTCCTTTAAGGTTGTAAGCGAGCTAGGAAAGATTTTTTCGAAATTCCACCTCTGAAGGGGGAAAAAGGGCCTAAAGAGTTCTTAATGTTAGTAGTTCGTAGTAACTATAAGTACTAGCTGCGCCCCGCGGTTTCATCCACGTAACTCCCAATCCCGAGGGAATATTAAAATAAAAAAGTAGCCTAAAGCCTTCCTCGATAAATGGTTAATCCAGCACAAAAAGAATTTTAAATTCGAACCAGTAGTTCCTGAGATTATTGTTAATATGGTAACAAAATATTTTGATATTGTAACTAGCGCCATCTATATTATGTATTTTACTCTGTGTCGTTTTGTATCTATTAAATTCTGTCTGTCAATCAAAAACCGTCACTGCGTTTATTATTAGGTTATGGGCCCAGCACGCTTCCACTTGAAAGCTTGGTATTGCGCCTGTTTCAAAGTAGGTACCAATGATTTTGTTAAGCGGAGGTGTTAATATGCTAACAAAATATTTCGATATTGTAACTAGCGCCATCTATATGTATTTTACTCTGTGGCGTTTTGTACCTATCTATTAAATTCTGTCTGTCAAAAACCGCCACTGCGTTTATTATTAATTATCGCGTTCAAACAAACAAACTCTTCAGCGTTATAACTATAAAGTATTCTGTGTTTCTTGGAAATTAATATCATTTCAAAAAGATACTAACGCGGGTAAACCCGCGGGGCGAAGCTAATACAAAATAAATCGATAGGTTTCCGTCCGCACCTTGAAATTAGCCTGAATTAGTGTCAATAAATAAAGAATGAACTTGTGTGCGTCACCGTAATATAGCTACGTTAGGTAAAATAGATATCAAAAGTATTGGTAGTGTTTTGCTATTGTATTATTGCCAGGAGTAAATATTAAACCTTACAGCCTGAAAATAATAATCATTTTGAACATGGTTAAAAAAAACCACCGTGTTGCCATATTGCATTTGGTTCGAATTCACTATAATATTGCATAAGTTTATTTAAATTTTCAGATCCTTAACACGAGAGTAAGGAGGGTTGGCAACTTAGTAGGCTTTCTACTGCAACTAGTTACTATCTCATGAAAAATCTTTAAAAAGTTGAACATAATAAGCATGAAGAACTTTAAATGCCAACCTATAGTCTGAATTACGTGTAGATAAGCTGCATACTGCCGGGAACAAGTATTTATGCTGACCATAAATTCTTGTTTCTGGTTCTGGGTGTTTCCTATATGTATAATATGTATATATTTACAAAAAAAAAGTATATAAGTAGTTTATCCGTTATCTGGCACCCATAACACAAGCATTAAGTTGCTTAGCTTGGGGCTGGATGGCGATGTGTAATATGTCCTGAAATATTTATTTATTTATTTTATTTATTTATACTGAATATTTGAGAAGTTTTAGAACCTATTACTAATTTTCCACCTATTCTTAGGCATATTTTTATTGCTTTTCAGTTACCTACTTTACTTTCACGCAACACTTTATGTACCTACTGCTTGAATTGGTATATCTTTTTGGACAAAACGGTGGATCGCTGGATACTTCTAAATATTTTATTTTTATTTTACATGGTCAGGGAAGGCAAAGATTGCTAAGTGAGCCCATACAAAAATTTTGACTGGTCATCGAAGACATATTTCAGTTTTTTTTTTACTTTTCTTGAAGAAAAGATGATACTGCCGAGGCATCTAAAAAGTCTAATTGTAATGACATGTATCAGTAGAAAAGGAATCCAGTGAGTACGGGATTTCTTAAATTATTCCAACAGTATCGGTATTTAGATACATAGTAAATCCGCGCGCAGTCGGGTAAAAAGATGAATAGTTCGTTATGTAGATGAGTGAGTAGGTTCATTTAATGCAAGGCAAGTAATAAATACCTTGAATAATAATAAAAAATCACGTTATGGGAACCTCGTCCTATTTTATGTAGGTTAAAAATATAATTATTGATGTTATCTTTATGAAAAACAGCATCATTAAATTTAAAAATTGGACATTTGGGTAATGTAGAGTTGGATAATGTAGTTTAGGCCATACCTAAACAATTTTTTTTTTATAAAAATAGTGTAGGTAATTATATTGTAGGTACCTAATTACCACGGATGAGAGAATCAATAGGGGATCAGAGCGCAAAGTGCGAGTTTTCTCGTTTATTAAACGCTCGTAAACGTAAATTAGAAGTCAAAAAAGTTTGCGTAAACGAGAAAATTTTATGGAAAGTTAAAGCCTCGCAATATGTCCGCCAGGGCGCTTTTCAACTTTCCCTACAATTTTCTCATTAGACGTAATACGTTTGTTAAACGAAAAAGCTCGCACTACGAGTACTGATACGAAGGCGTGACACAAAACACGCGAGTGCGTTAAAAATTACCTATTTTGACATTTCTCTACAGCTGAATTCCACTCTACAACAAACGCGGGCGTAGTGTCGACTAAATGCCGTGTTGTACGATCCGGGAAAATCCGTAAATTGAGTTAACGATCAGATTTTATTGGTAAATACGAAGGTTTAAGAGTTGGTATTTGATATAAGAAAGTCCGTTAACAATGGAAAATATTTCCTTTTGTTGCACAACACTGGTGAAATTAAGCTGCAAGCAATGATTTATGTTTCTATCGACGATAATTTTTTTATTTCTATAAAAAAATTATCGTCGATAGATAGAAAATCAAATACTCCGATTTCCTAAAGTCGCAACTGGAGCAAGTTGTTTGTGATGCCATATTAAAGGTAAAGAGTTGAACTAACACGCCTAAGTGGTCAAAATGCGTTACGGACTCTGGTTTAGCTGTTAGAGGCCAAAACATTTGACATTTCTAGTATTTTTTTACAAAAATGCAGATTTTCTCAGAAAATATGAATGTTTTCAATTTTTTAATAGAATCTTTTATGTTTCTTCGAAGAAGCCCTAGCCATAGGCAACAATAAAAAATATTATATTGCAAGACTTGGTCATATTTTTTTCCCCTAAAAAATCAAATGCTCCTATTTCCTAAAGTCGCAAATGGATCAAGATGTTTGTGGTGCCTTATTAAAGGTTAAAAGTTGAACTAACACGCCTCAGTAGTGAAAGTGCGTTATCGACTTTGGTTTTGATGCTAGATTCCAAAATCTTTGACATTTCTACAATTTTTTTTAAATAAGGCCGATTTTCTCAGAAAATATTAATGTTTTCAAATTTTTTTATAGAATCTTTTATGTTTTTTCAAAGAAGCCATTAGCGATGGGCAGCAATAAAAAATACGATGGTTAAAGATTTGGTCGTAATTTTTTTATTCTAAAAAATCAAATGCTCCTATTTCCTAAAGTCGCAAATGGATCAAGCTGTTTGTGGTACCATATCAAAGATAAAGGGGTAAACTTACACACCTTAGTAGTGAAAGTGCGTTATCGGCTTTGGTTTTGATGCTAGAGGCCAAAACATTTGACATTTTTAGTACTTTTTTAAATAATGCCGATTTTCTCAGAAAATATTAATGTTTTCAATTTTTTTTTATAGAATCTTTTATGTTTCTATTAAGAAGCTCTAGCGATTAGTTAAAATAAAACCACGATAGTTAAAGATTTGGTCATTAAAAAATCCTTTGAAAATAGAGTATTTTCAATGGCTTCTATTTTCCAAGGTCATCGAGATACCAAGCTGTTTGTGGTGTCAAATGAGAGATATAAAGTTAAACTAACATGCCTCAAAGTTACAATGCGTTAGCTGCTCTAGTTTGGAAGCTAGAGACCAAAACATGTGACGTTTCATACATTTTTTTCATATTTTGACGGTTTTCTCGAAAAATTTAAAAAAATAAAAAAAAATTACAGAATAGTTTAGCTTCGTTTTAATGAGCTCTAACGATCTGCATCGAAAAATAGCCCTATGTCCATCATTTGCAGTTTCGACCCACTGTGCGTCGCCGGCTATGTATTCATTGGTACTTCTGGCTACCCTAGGTCACCAATTAGAGTAGCCACTGGCACAAAAAACAAGTGCGTCACTCCTATCTTTGGTGACCAAATAACACTCAGTGAGTGAGGCGCAGCTTACATTTTACTGGGTACTGTGGCTACGTCGACAAGACGCCAGAGTATTCAGTCTCCACATAGAACATTGTCACATGTAACTTATGGCCAGTCACTACCTTACCTGGACGCATTAGTGACGTCACCGGTTTCGTATCCATGGCTACTTCTGGCTACCCTAGGTCACCAAATAGAGTAGCCACTGGTTACTGTCTGCCACCAAAAACAAGTGCGTCACTCCTTTTTTTGGTGACCAAATAGACACTCAGTGAGTTAGGCGCAGCTTACATTTTACTGGCTACTATGGCTACATCGACAAGACGCCAGAGTATTCAGTCTCCACATAGAACATTGTCACATGTAACATAAGGCCAGTCACTACCTTACCTGGACGCATCGCTGACGTCACTGGCTTCGTATCCATTGCTACTTCTGGCTACCCTAGGTCAAATAGAGTATAGCCACTGGTTATTACTGTCTGCCACCAAAAACAAGTGCGTCACTCCTTTCTTTGGCGACCCGATGGACACTGAGTGAGGCGCAGCTTACATTTAACTGGCTACTGTGGCTACGTCGACAAGACGCCAGAGTATTCAGTCTCGACATAGCACACTGTCAGTCATGGCTACGCTTCCATACTGGCGAAGTCGCCACACCGTCTCGCCAGGTGAGTTAGCTTTCGTACATTTCGTTGAGTAAATTGGCTAAGTAGCTGGTGACGTCGCTATGGCATTTTGGTGAGGTAGGCCCCCTAAAGGTAATACTGGATCGACCAATAAGCTAGCATGGATAGCTAAGCTAACTTACTAAAGTATTAGGTATAGTACCGATTATTTCAGTTACCTACCTGCTTTAGTCATCCTAATGACAGAGACAAAGTTACTGCTTTAAGCTATTTAGAGGTAAATTATAATTTATTTTGGACTTTGAAAAAACTTAAATAAATATATTGACATAAAACTCACGTTTTGTAATAGACATCTTTTTCTGCTGGATTCAACGCACACCTTAAATGAAAAACACAATTGAATTAACCTTATAAATAATTTAACTATTATAAAAATAATAACCTTGAAACTTTAATAATAATAGATTTTCATTTTATTGTAATTAATGATTTTAATTTTAGGATTTAATGTAAGGTTTATGAGAGTAAATAACCTAGGTATTTAACTTGATTTTATAAAAATACTTATTTATAGTCAGGGAGCTCCCTATATGTTTTAAGTGAATGTGTTTGGCAAACATGTAATGACTTTGTTAGTATCGTCTCAAGTCACCTTTTCATAGTTTCCTAATTTCTTCAAGTCAAAGTTTGGGAGGCTTTTTAAAACAGTATTTTTTTTAAAGGTAAATACATGGTAAATAAGAGTGATATGTCAATCAGAGGTAGATTCCTTCGGTTGCTTTCGGATATGCAAGAAGACGATTCTAATTATTGTGTCACAATAAAATAATGCGAAGTTCGCAGGTAACCAGTAACCACTCTATACGTATCTGTTACGTCTCACCGGTAAATACCTACATTAAATAAATAAATAATATTGCAGGACATTCCACACATCGCCATCTAGCCCCAAGCTAAGTAACTAGACACCCACCCATCCCCTTCTTTAATTCTTGTTCATCCAAAGGTTGCCTGGATGCGATCGCTTTTTGCGATAAAGCCGGGCATTGTGCCATATTGTTTGGTTTATATTGTTTTTTTAGCAGCATTTTATGTTAGAACTAGCTGCGCCCCGCGGTTTCACCCGCGTAACTCCCGATCCCGTGGGAATATCGGGATAAAAAGTAGCCTATAGCCTTCCTCGATAAATGGACTATCCAACACAAAAAGAATTTTTCAATTCGAACCAGTAGTTCCTGAGATTAGCGTGTTCAAACAAACAAACTCTTCAGCTTTATAATATTAGTATATATTAAGATTTAAAATGTGGTAGGTACAATGAAGAGTTTATCTATCTATTTAGACTTGTGTTATGGGTGCTAGACAACATAAACATGGTGAATACATAAATTATTCATACCTCGATTTACACACAAACACGAATGATGGTTATTGTAACATTTGATTTTGTTCTTATAACTTAAGAAATTACTTTTCTAATACATTCATACACTTAATTAGATTTTTATGACACAATTGTAGAGTCAAAGACATGTTTTCAATCAAAAGTTCAAAGTTTATATTGAAAATATTTAGAATAATAATTTAAGTCATAGCTATTGCTACACACAATAATAATTAAATAAAGGCATTAAAACTTAAGGTTTTTAATAGACACGCGAAACTTTGAATACTTTTTTCACATTCACATTTTTGTACACATTTTTGGGAGACGCGTGGAGGCCAAGGGGACTCTGTCTATTTGACATGTTTGGAAGGTGACATCTCCGTAAGCAGATTGTAAGGTCTTTATGTGAGTCTGTGAAAGGTAGAAAAAAAGGTTGCATTCGTGCAAAACTACATGGTGCAGCCATAGATATAGAAAATATGGGTAACAGCACCCAGACACTTGGCAAACAGGTGGTACCGTACCGTAGAAATCATAAGTTCGTGCCGAATCGTGCCTCACATAGTACAAGCACAGAAATAATACCTGACTGAGTATTATTTCTACCTGATAGGGAAGGTATCAGCATACTGATACTGTGCTGATACCTTCCCTACTCATGTGCTGATACTAGGTGTCCCGGCAAACGTTGATTTGCCATTTACAAAAACAATGTAGATGTTCGATTCTCAGACCTAACGAGCTAACACAAAAAAAATCATACAAATCGGTTTAGCCGTTTAGGAGGAGATGGGTAACTAACACCGCGACATGAGAATTTTATTTATATAGGGAATGGACGAGATTAATATCTCGTCTAATATACTTGCACCCTCTAATGAGGGTGCAAGTATTTCCATCTATCTATACCTAGTTATCTACTTTTATTTTTACCATTTCATCTTCCTAAAATTACGACTTCTACAAATTAGGCCATACCCAACTCTTTCATTCCAAAGCCCGGGGGCGAATCCCGATCGGAAGTGCACCAATGAATTTATTCTTACAATTTATTTGCACTAATTTACATTGCTCTTACGGTAAAGGAAAACAACGTGACCCGTGGCTAAGTTAGCTCCTCTTTCCCTCCTAATACATCTTTCTAGCACTACAGCTTTAGCTACAGGCGTCCTGAATAGCATGATTACATTTGCTAGCTAGCTAGCTAAATTGCTTGTTCCCAGTCATCCCACATAGATTACATGTTAAAGGCAATATTAAGGGCCATACGCCAACGACCTTGGTACACAGCCTACTAAATATGTAGTTACTATTGGCACCGGTCCCCTTCGTTGGTGAAAATTGTTGATTGTTACGAATGTGTTTTGTTTTTCTCAAAAGTGCTAAAATAGAATTGTAGGTGAGATTTTTACCGACATTTTGGTGTGATTTTGAGCCAAACATTTCCTATAGCTTTGAAGATATCCTAAAATTAAGAATGAAAACTAGTCTAGCTTTGAAATGACAAATAATTTTTGCCTCGAAATTACTCCAAAATATCGGTAAAATTTCACCTACAATTCTATCTCAGCACCTTTAAGAAAAACAAAACACATTCGTTACAATCAACAATAGTTGTAAGCGACGGGTATTTCTGGTGCGTTGTGTTTGGCAGCATAAGCAGCCTTATATAAAGAAGTTAACTTTCCTTACACATAAGGGTAAATTTCAGTTTCTGTGCATTTTAATTCAGCCAGTTCAATAAATCAAATTAATCAATTATTATTATGTTACTTACATAATTTATTTATCGGTATTTCTCACTATTTAATAATCAAATGTTTTAAAACAACTTGCTGTCCCGGCAAACGTTGTTTTGCCATTTACAAAAAAAAACTAAAGGAAACATAATAAAAAACAGATAGTAGCCGATTCTCAGACCTACTGAATAAGCATATAAAATTTCATAAAAAAACGATCAAGCTGTTTCGGAGGAATATAAATAATAAATAAATATTGCAGGACATTCTATATATCGCCATCTAGCCCCAAGCTAAGTAACAAGACTTGTGTTATGGGTGCTAGACAACTACTTATATACTTTTCTTTTGTAAATACATACTTATAATACATATAAACAACCAGACCACAGACAAATATCTAAGCATAAATACTTGTCTGAGGCGGGAATCGAACCCGCAACCCTGTGATTGGTAGTCCGGCATGGTGACCATTGTGCCAACTGGGTCGTCAATGGGGTAATATGGTAACTAGCATTGTGACACGAGAATTTTATATAAAGTATAGGTACTAGCGACCCGCTCCGGCTTCGCACGGCTATATTATGCATGTATTATACATATAAACCTTCCTCTTGAATCACTCTATCTATTAAAAAAAAACCGCATCTAAATCCGTTGCGTAGTTCTAAAGATCTAAGCATACAAAGGGAAATAGGGACGGCGAAAAGTGACTTTATTTTATACTATGTAGTGATGTAGTGAAGGTAAAAAAAACATAAGTAAAAAATACCAACAATCCACGTCAACGTGTTACCAACGTTGTATCGAACCTCGCTAAACATTGATCGCAGACTGCGGTATACTACGAACGTGGTTAATTTTGTACCAACCTATGTGTATTGTTTACCATTTGATTCTAATAGATAACGTTTGATATAGAGCAGAGTTTAGGTAGATCAAACATTGTTACCCGTCGTCGTTTTGCTCTAGCAAAAATACAAATAACCTGCCTACCGACAGAAATATTACTGCCTACAACATTGGCCTACAGTTACCTACGCACTATTACTATTAAATTCTAACAAAATCTGTTATCTAAGTCATTGTTACCATGTTGTTTCTGTTATTGATATTATAAATGTAGGAATACTTACAGAATTAACACAGAATCATCACAACACACTGTTCAACCTCACGTGAGATATTGTATAAGTATTTTTTCTACAATTCTCCTATTAACCTACTTAATAAAACGTCACTAATGTTTGTATTGATATTAAATATAACAAATTATACTATTATTACTATAGTTATGTAATTATTTTATCCACACTTTTAGTCTTTTAGTCACGGCATTTCCACAAAGCTGTGCGAGTCGCTAAGCGGTTTTTCCATTTTTCCGCATGATCGTTAGTACGCATGCGTGAAACAGCTCCTAGCTGTTTGCAGGTTATTACTCATCCCTTTTGTTTAGAGTGGGTGGGAGCGAGAAGAAGTGATGATAGGATTACATGCGTAGTGTTATTGATGAAATTCGTGGCGGGAAACGGTGCACGGTTGGTTTTCGTACATCACCTGACTATCGACTGTTCTGCGCTTGTGTAGACCTCTGTGCCTTACCTACTTAATGCAGTCGTCGATGGCCGTTCAGTGAGTTACATAGAAGTCCAATGAAAAAAAATCAGGAGTTCATATTAGCATAGCTTTTGTCGGTATCTTGTCATATTCCCCACGAATATGACAATTTAAAAATACAAAAACAAGCAATTTTTGTGGAACAAGTCGTTCAACGACACGTTTGATTAAGAGGAAAGGGTACCGGAGGCTCTCTCCATACAAACGTAGGTAACTGTTTTCTCCCTGGATAATGACACTAGAGCAAATATTTTTGTTGCATAAAACTTATAACTGCCATGACCGACCACGCCCCTATTTTCTGTTTTTATTTTTTAAATCTTAATTTCTATGATCATTAGAAAATGAAAAAATCTCAAACATAGGGTCATAGTCATGGCAGTTATAAATTTTATGCGACAAAAATATTTGCTCTAGTGTCATTTTCCAGGGAGAAAACAGTCGACTACGTTTGTATGGAGAGAGTAACTCACACGATTGGGCCGCTGTTACCAGCGCTATCTATGACCACCATTTTCTTTTTTGTCATTCCGTAATAGACCCCTGAAGAACCGCTATACTGGTACAAATGACTTAGTATTTTGTGTGACCATCTCCCGGTCTATAAACAAATGTATAAGCAGTTATTCTACACAACTCTAAAATAATATTAAATCTTTACGAACCTACAACCCATAGGCTTTTTGACGTGTACGTTCTCCTGTAATATTAACAATTGACTAAGTACCTACATGACTGAGAATAAATTGGTTTATAATTAGCGATCCACACCGGATTCGCATGGGTAACATTATTATTATTCAGACAATTTTCAATCTTATCATTTTATAATAAACAAAATTATACATCTACACTTTTCTCATGAATCCCACTTCGTTAAATGGTGAAAATTGTATCAAAATCCGATCTCTTTGAGTCCATTGCGTTCAAAGACTTTGACATTAAAAAACAATGCATAATCATTAAAATAATATTAATTAAGGATATTTAGTTAAAGTAATAAAAAATAAACTATCACTATAAGTAAGATAAACCTAAATCTAAAAAACTTAGTCCAATAAAAAACTAAATAAAACGAGTGAAAGCGACATCTATGTTCTAGTAGGCGACACATTTGGTGGCAGTGGGTTTGTCTGCAGATTTGTAATGCGGCGGATCGGGTTGCGGGCCGACTCGAGTTTTTAGTGCCCTCGACAAACGCCAACACCTTCCATACTCAGGCTTATGTTTTAATCCACTATCCTTCAAACGCCACCCATAATCCCAATTCACACATTCCGGTAAATAAAACTTCTTTTCCGGCCAGATTTTTGAACGTGTTTCCAAGTATTTCACACGTCCAAATTCGGGCTTGGGTAAGTGAATGATTTTACTTATTTCTGGGTCTATTGGTCTCATGATTGGATCGGGAGACAGGTCTTCTTCTGGACGTTTTAACCTTGGATCGATTTTAGGATCACCTAATCCGATATCGGCTATGGAATGACCGTGACGAAGGTCCTTAACTCCTGGTATGAAGACACCATCTCTGATTGGTGCTTTCCTTCTGTTGTATCCGGCTACCACGTGATCTCTTGTTATTGTCGCCAAACCTGATGATAACATAATATACCTGATCAATAACCCCTTCCTTGCAGTCGGGTAATAAATAAAATACCTATTATCTATACTAGAAATGAAACGTCCTATCGGCGATCAGTCCAAAGGCGAAACGACTGTCGGAGAACGCTGGTACAATCATATTTTATATTGTTTCTTTGCATTGCTCCGAAACTACTGAACCGATTTGCAAAGATTGCGTTTGGCCACTATAGTAACACCCGATGGTAAGTGACGATGGGGTCTAAGATGTAGCTTACCTAGACATTACCTAAATACCCTGCTTATTTGGTGTACTAGCGGGGGTCTTTGAGGGACGCCATTTTAGTTCTATTCATAGGTAGCAGCACCAAAGGGGCTTCTAAATTTATATTGAACAACGGAAGAAGCAAAGCACGAGCTGTGTTTGATGCCTTGACAGGGCATTACGGATCCAATAACATGCTTTTAAAATGAAAATAACTTCAAATAATGACTGCAGAGCCTACGGTGATGTCAGGGAAACCATGGAGCACATCCTGTGTAAATGCGACGTCTTAGCAGCAAAGCATAATATGAGCCTCCTTGGGAATGCGTATCCCAAACCGGAGGAATATAGGTTTCTTCCTCTGAGTGGGATCACCGCGTTAATCAACCACTTCTTCAAAGAGTAAAAAACATTAAGGTAGGGGTAACACAATAGTTCCCACTGGGTGTTGCTGACTATGTCAGCCCCCGATCTAAGATAATAATATAGTTCTATTCTATTTGTGAAGCAACGAATGTGAACTTTGACTCTCTAACTAAAGTTCGTGTTTCATCTTACCTCCAACCATATTGTGTGCAATAACATCGGTATCGAAGTAATTTTTCGGTTCCCCACTAAAAGAGGCCGCTTGTAATAACTGGTCTTTGTTATTAAGGATCCATTTACCACGTAATCTGCTTTCTTTATCGTAAGATTCCACAAGGAACTTTATAGTAGCAGGATTGTTTATGTCCTTTATAGACATTTTGATGGGTAGCTTATTGTACGAATAATAATTCTAAAATTATTGATATTTATATCGTTATAATATTCTTAGTACTGCGATTGTTGTGATCTATCAAATAACTCTACAAAATTACAAAAACTTAAGAAAAAGCAAACTAAATAATCTCTCTGCAAAACAGAAATGTCTTAAAGACAATGTCAGTTTTTTCGAGAAATCTTTTTCCTATGTAGTCTTATCAAATAGTTTGTATTTACAAAAATATTCGAAAGAGTTGGTTATAATTAAAGATAAATCATAAACGATGGCTAAGATAAATCATAGCATAATGAATCATGATTTTATCCTTTTCCATCTATCTATACCTACCCTAGGTATTTCACAAGCTTTTCTCCTACGTCTATTCAGATTCCCAATTCTACAGATTTTCAATATAACAGATACCTTTGTTTACAGATCCTCATGGCTACAGTACCCTATTTTTACAAATTTCCAGGCTACATACAAAACATAGTTGGAGAAGCTCTCTGCGACGAATATATTTAAGTACATGATAATATTTGAGTACAATCATACGCCGCGACTATCGCGATTTGTATAGTGATACGAATAGTATATACATAATAGTATTTCAATGGATACAAATCAAGAAGGTCATGACAAGTCACCATTTTAAAAAGTTACTATGGAAAATACTAAATAAAACCATATATAAAAGATTAAAAATATATATGCGTGGGACTTTGTTTTACCTTAAAAATCTCTGCATTGTAATTAAAATAATATTTTTTGACACTTAGTTAAAGTAATGAAAAATAAACTATCTCCTCATGTAACAAAACTTAAATCTAGAAAACTACATTAAACGAGTGAAAACGACATCTATGTTCTAGTAGGCGACACATTTAGTGGCGGTGGGTTTGTCTGCAGATTTGTAATGCGACGGATCGGGTTGTGGACCGACTCGAGTATTTAATGCCCTCGACAAATGCCAGCACCTTCCATACTCAGGCTTATGTTTTAATCTACTATCCTTCATACGCCACCCATAATCCCAGTTCACACATTCCGGTAAATAAAACTTCTTTTCCGGCCAGATTTTTGAACGTGTTTCCAAGTATTTCACACGTCCAAATTCAGGCTTGGGTAGGTGAATCATTTTACTAATTTTCGGGTCTATTGGTCTCATGATTGGATCGGGAGATAGGTCTTCTTCTGAACGTTTTAACCTTGGATCAATTTTAGGATCACCTAATCCGATATCGGCTATGGAATGACCGTGACGAAGGTCTTTAACTCCTGGTATGAAGACACCATCTCTGATTGGTGCTTTCCTTCTGTTGTATCCGGCTACCATGTGATCTTTTGTTATTGTCTCCATACCTGATGATAACATAATATACCTGATCAATAAACAAAATTCCTATACATAATTATAGAAATATACCTATTGATTGAAATTCAAAGGTTTCCTGGAAGAGATCCCATCTATCTAAGGTTTGTGACTTTGATCTTTTTAGACCAAAAAGATATAGCGTCATAACTTATAACCAATTTAAGAAAAGAGGATGTTGCTAATCTAAATTTTTGTTAGAAAGTACGCAAGGAGCGAAGCGAAGCGAAGCGAAGCGTAGCTTCTTGGTAACCTTCGAAAACATTGTAACAACTTGACGTATGATGAGACTTATAAGTACTATGTTTAGGTCAGCGTTTGACCACTTTCTCTCCAGTGGGGTGGTAAGTGATGATGCGGCCTAAGATGTAGCACCTTTACTGATCTAGACGATACCTAAATACTCGTGACTTGAAGATCCTCAAAGAATCAGAAGCCTTTGAGGGGCGCCCTTTTAGTCCTATTCCGCACTGAACAGTGGCAACGAAAGTGAACTTTAGCTCTCTTGCTAAACTTTAGCTTTAATAACTAAACTTTAGCCCCCTTACTCCAAAACGAGGTTTAGGGTTAGTCCGAGATGTAGATTTAAACCTTAGATTTAGACACATATTTACTCGTGAACTATAGTCTCAACACTATCCCTATAGATTATATAGGGACCTATAGTCTTAATACTATCCCTTTAGATTATATAGGGATAGTGTTTAGACTATAGTTCACGAGTAAATCTGTGTCTAAATCTAAGGTTTAATCCACATCTTGGACTATCCTTAAACCTCGTTTTGGAATAAGGGGGCAAGTCTCTAGCTAAAGATAGTTTTTCTTCTTACCTCCAACCATAGTGTGTGCAATAACATCAGTTTCCAAGTAATTTTTCGGTTCGCCTTTAAAGGAGACCGCTTGTAATAACTCGTCTTTGTTTTTTAATATCCAGTTACAACGTAAACTGTTTTCTTTATTGTAAGCTTCAACGAGGAACTTTATAGTAGCAGGATTGTTTATATCCTTTAAGTTTAAAGACATTTTTACGAGTAGCTCTACGCAAAAAAAAACCAAAATTATTGGCTTTTAGATCGTTATATTCTTACTGCGATAGTAGAAGCACGGAACACTTTTATTCTTAGGTATAACGCAAAGAAAACATAATCACTAGATCTAGTATATTAGTAGTAATCTATGCACTTGTAATACGCTTACGATCTCTCTCTTACGTAGTATTTAAATTCTCTTTGGATCTCTCTGTAAAATTCAGATGTCTTTATGGCCCCTCTACATGATGGCCCAGCACTGGACCAGCGAGATGGCCGTACGATGGTTGAAAACTTGAAACGCAACTACACGATATGGCCACATTCAGCCATCGTTGCCCACTTCCTTTGATCTGCGACCGACACCGTGGCTTCTTTACTCATGTGCCGTGGCCATCCAGTTGCCACCCACGAACCATAAGCCATCTGACACCATCACGCCATCTACATGCTGGCCCATATTAGTGGGCCAGCGTGATGGCCCATCATGTAGAGGGGCCATTACCTACTATATTAGTGATCTGTGGTCTTAGGACATTGTCAATTTATACATGAATATTTTCATAATTTTATCAAAAAGTAACTACTAACAAAAAAATATTATTCGAAAGAGTTCGTAATAGAAAAAGCATAAACGAAACGGACCATTTCTTCGCCCAAATATACAGGGTGTTCTGTAATGAATGGATAAACGGGTACCTACGGGTAGAAGGACACTGGGCCAGTTCAGAAAAATAAAAGTTATGCTTAGTGAAAGTGTCTGAATTATTATTCCAATCTGTAGATAGTACCTATTCCAGGATAAACGTGCTATCGAATGTAAACTATTATTTTTACTTAAGATATTTTAATCTTAATATATATAAATCTCGTGTCACAATGTTTGTCCTCAATGGACTCCTAAACCACTTAACCGATTATAATAAAATTTGCACACCATGTGCAGTTCGATCCAACTTGAGAGATAGGATAGCTTACATCCCGATATTCCCACGGGATCGGGAGTTACGCGGGTGAAACCGCGTAGGGCAGCTATCTTCTTAATAATATATATAAATCTCGTGTCACAATGTTTGTCCTCAATGGACTCCTAAACCACTTAACCGATTATAATAAAATTTGCACACCATGTGCAGTTCGATCCAACTTGAGAGATAGGATAGCTTACATCCCGATATTCCCACGGGATCGGGAGTTACGCGGGTGAAACCGCGTAGGGCAGCTAGTTAAGATATAAATTACACTTAAACTTTATGGTTTTTTAATATTTAAACTATTTAAGGATGCTCCAGAGCACCAGAGTGCCAAATTTAAAAAAAAATGACGTGTGGCACTCGGGGACTGACGCGGTATAGCTATTGCATCGTGCGAGCTTCGTACAGTTGTACCAAACACGTTAAGCGAACGCTCGGCCGAGATAGATAGATAGATAACTTTATTTGTACAACACAAGAGTAAACAGAACACGATATAGCGAGCTACATGGTAGGCGGAGTGGGGGGTGTCAGGTTTTATTTTCTTTACGAAATTTCTTGATTCGGTCGCCGCGCTCAAAGCCCGCGATAAAAGCTATGCAATAGCTTAAAAGTTACCTATTTCAGAGATTCTGGAATGGTACTCACTAACTTATGTACATAAATGTAATGTTTAGTAATAAAAGTCTTATTTTCTACTAATATTATAAATGTGAAAGTTTGTGTGTGTATGTTTGTTACTTTATCACGCAAAAACTACTGGCCCGATTGCGATGAAACTCGGTATCTAGATAGCTGGAGACCTGGATTAACACATATTGTAGGAGAGTTACGGTTTTGTACCACTGACCTTTCCTCTCGAAGGTGTTCCGAGGGTTCTGGTCGATGGAGACGTGTCCGTTAGCAATCCTCGTTCATCAAATCCATAGGGCGCTGGTATTTAATTTCCACCCCATACGATGTGTCAAAGGTAAGGAGACCGAAGGCTAGCCACTTTCAGATCCGCACATAATGTCCACAAGAATATATCGAACCTGATACGCACTAATACGCAGACCAATAATACGAAGAACGAAACAAAGGTCCACAAGTGGGGTGTTACCCAATATTTCCATGGAAATACAAATAGAAAAAGTGGGAATGCGTTTTTTCCCAAATTATATCCCATTACATTCATGGCTAAATAAATTATATTCTTAAGAGATATTGAGAATTTAATCAATAGAATAAAAAATAATAAATAAATAATTTTCCTCTGTTACCACGAGGGAACAGTCATAGGAACTAGGAACACAGGAAGCGGTTTTTTGTCGCCACCGCCAGCAATACAAATAGTGGGAGAACCTGTCTCAGTATTTCCATCAATGGAAATTCATATTCATAATGGAAATACTTTGAAGGATACACCCCACACGTGATGCGCGGCGCGGACCGGTACTACAACGGAGCTCGATGGATGTGCTCGCTCGAAGGTAGCAAGACGAAGACTGTCCCTCGTGGTACGTTCTTTATTCAATTATAAAATCTACCCTCACGTTTGTGTTCTCTTTCAAATACCTACCCTCAACTATAGATAAAAAATAATCGAACGAATATACTCTGTTCCTCTGGAACACATTGCATATTAATAAGAAAAAAATCAAATTGTGAAAGTTGCAAGTTATTAATAAAACGAAGAAAATATTTCAAAATTGGTTTATTCATAAATAAATAACATTTTTGTTTGAAACAAAACAACCTCCTTAATATTCACACACCCACCCATTCAGCTTCGTCATTTAATGAAATTACAATTAATAATTTTCTAATTAATTTCTAATAATACTTACAGCAATCTTATATTAACGTTGTACATAATTATTACCACAATTAATTTGAGATTTTTTTCATGTAACTAACGTTTAGAGAGAATTGTTCCAATTGGTTTTTATTTAATGCAGAAACATTGGTCGATTTTAAAGAAAGACATCTATTTTTTTTAATAGAGGTGTTACCATGTTTAATATTATATTTACAGTAAATATAGGTAGTAAATTGTAAGAAGAGAAGAAAGAAGAAAAAGTTTATTTAAGATGAGATACAATTTTGGCACTGGCAACCACTTGTTTTTTTTTTGGCAACACAGAGCTGATGAATGATGAGAAACACTGGTAACACCCGATGTTTTATTAGTAAGACGTCATGTTGTATTCAACAGTGAATGTGATATTCAAAAACTCATTACGGTTCCCGGCATGAATTTTGAGCGCCTCAGCACTCAAGATTCTTGTCAATAATTACCTGCCTACGTAAATAATTGACGATTCCTTTTAGGGACAACACAAAATTGAAAAATAATAAAAGCTCCTCACACAGCAACGATTATTCGGTCTTAAGGGTCTCTGTCCACTACACCGTAACATACCATGACCGTAATAGGAACGTGTCAGGCAAAAAATATTGTTTGTATTGAAAAGTATGAGATGATGTCCACTAGCCCGAGCTCTACTATGCCCACTGAAATGAATCTACGTCTTTTGGTGCCCGTATAAATCCTTTTGATGCCCGAATGCAACATTCACCAAATCCTGTGGCAAAACCGCCTGTACGCACCGGTTTGGCAACGTCGCGTGTCATGCACGGAGCGTCAACCATTTTTCCGGTGCCGATGCGCTCCGAGCGACGTTGCCAAACCGGTACTTGCAGGCGGAGAAACGGTTTTGCCACAGGAATTGGTGGGTTTTGCATACGGGCATCAAACGGGAGTATACGGGCACCGAAAGACATCGATCCGTTTCAGTGAGCATAGAGCGTATCGTGTTGCTTTTCGTGTCTGACACGTTCCTATTACGGTCATGGTATGTTACGGTATAGTGGGCAGAGACCTTTAATTTTATGTAATGCAGTTTAAATTATAGTTATTACCGTGATATGTCGCAGCTGTGTGAGTGAATCTCAAATGGAATGAACCGGTACAGTTTACACAAAACAATCGCGAGGATGAAGTTCCTAATAAATTGTTATAGTTTATTAAATAGTACAGTAAGTACTTATCCAAAATAACAATAAAAATAGTGTTAATTATAATTATAATTCATTTATCATTTTATTTACAAGAAACGTTTCACAACGTTTGAAAATACTGGGTGTAACGGTGTAGTCAATGAAAAGGAAAACGTTTTTTACATAAATTTTATGAAAAGATTTTTTTTTTAGTCCATGATTCTAGGGAAAAAGATAGACTGTAGTTAGGTATTTGGCTAAATGTGTAGCTTCACCCTTACACCCAATACTTTCCATACATCAATTCATACAAGAAATGAATTTAAATCGTTTAAATTAATTTATCAATCGATAAAAAAGAATTTTTGGTATAAAAGCCATAATTTTTATCGAAAAAAAAAATCAACCCTGTTACACAGGGGTTCCAAAATGAATAGATTCTTCGTACATATGTTTTTTTTCCTTTAAACGTGTATTTATGCAATATTTAATTTATCGATATGGGGAATAACACTATCGATATTGTTATTACAATTTTATATATAGAAACACATCCCTAGTGCATCCAAACTAGAGTCACACAATCATTTAATAGGTAAATATGTTATGTAAATAATAGGAATACACAAAATGAGGTAAATAAAACAAAATACATACCCACTAGTAAATCCTATACCTAGGTAGGTAGTTTAAATCTACGATTGTAGAAAAATAGCCCTACCACGTTTGAAAGCAAATTTATGGCCCTACCACGTTTGAAAGCAATCGATAACCTAAAAATTAAGTTTCATGAAGTTGAAATTTCTATTCCCTGCAGTTCTTGCAATTCACGAGTGCGTTCGGCCTTTGTTTGTAGTTGCAATCGTAAATACACAGTAAATACACATGTTCGTTAGTGTGTGTACCCGAAGGAGCGGTTAGTAGCGAGCGACACATATACAGATTGGTCACTCACACAAACAAAGGCCGAGCGCACTCGTGAATTGCAAGAACTGTAATCGCACTCATTACAATTTTGGTTTAATTTAGCAATTGCTTTCATACGTAGTAGCGCCCCTTATAGTAATTTACGCCATGCGTTAGACAAAAATATTTCGAATTCGACTAAGACCTATTACTAATCGAATATCACACAACTCTCATACAGCGCACGCGCAGAGCAATTTACACTTTAAATATTACATTTTTAGGGTACCTTATTTAAAGAGGAAAAAACGGAATCCTTATATCTTTAAATTTGGAATATAATAGCGACAGAAGTATTCTTTAAATTTCTTTCATAATTATTGTTATTATTTTTTTTTATTGGAATTGGACGTGATTTTCAATGATTTCAAATAGGTATACTTTGATAAACTTAACCGCATATTCATAGCAAAATTACTTTCTTTGTTACTGCTGTTTTTCTAACATCAATCTACACTGATATTACAAAGAAGAAAGATATGTTTGTTTGTAACGAATAGGCTCCGAAACTACTGGACCGAGTTCAAAAATTCTTTCACCAAAATGAAGCTACATTATCAGGGAATAACATAGCCTATATTTAAAAAAAGATGGGATCCGTATTTGTTATAAGCGGGACAAGTTTATCAATCAGCAATTAGGTACCAATAACCTTCTAAACACAAGAAATCTATAGAAAACTTAAAACTACAAAATAACTCATTCATACAGCTATAAATAAAGCAAACTTGTGTTCAAAATTCACCTATCATTAAAACTATACAAGTTATCATTTCAAAATTAAAATTAAGTCGAGACTTTTCTTAAAAACAGAAACCTCATAATTAAAGCCGACAACTCACACATCGACAACGGAACATCACTAGTTTATATATATATAAATGTACAGTTTTGGGAATACTAACCCTTATCCAAAATCTTTCAGTTGACATTATGTGACAAAATCATAAGAAATCAAACGATTCTAAGCAAGAGCTCCATGCGTCATAAGAACTCAAACGAGTTTTCACGTTTTTCTTCTTCCTGCCTTTATTTTCTCGATTCTCAAAACATTACATTAACAAAATAAATGGTTTCATATGGTCAAAAATGATGATAATACGAAATCCAAATCATGAAAGTCGGAAAAGAAAATTATCTTAGTGACATAGACAAACACAAATGTAAATGTTAAAAAGGAAAGGCATCAGGGACGTAGACGTAGCTAATTCAACCTCTTTGTTAAAAGGTTGAAGCTAGAGATCCTTGCGTACTCTCTAACGAAGAGATAAGATTAGCTAGATCTTCTTTACCACTTTCTAACGAAGAGGTTAGATTAGCTAGATATTGATTTTTTTATTCTTTAAAGTGCTAAGCCTGCACTGGGCTATCTGAAAATATTTTTAATAAAGGGATGCGAGTTCGAGTCTCGTCTTAATCGCAATTTTTGAAGACGCATTTTTCCTTAAAAATATTTTTAGCTAGATATTCTTTACCACTTTCTAACGAAGAGGTAAGATTAACTAGATATTCTTTACAACTTTCTAACGAAGAGGTAACCTTTACCAATAATGACATATACGCTACATCCCGTTACAATGCCTTACAAATAAATTAACCACCATTTAAAATTTGTTTATAGGTAAATACTAAATAGTATTGGTAATTAATCAACAGTAGAGACTAGAAAAACGTATGGTTAATGTAATGTTTCGAAAATAAATCTAGAATTTAGCTTAAACCTAATTAAATTTATGCTAAAATCGGGTTACAATCCTACTAAATCCAGACTCAAATAATTAATTCTAAATGTAAATTAAATTAATATCATCAACTGAAAGACAATGAAACGGGTACTAAAACCTAACCTTAATGGATCGGCTTCTCTATTGGTCATTAGAACTAATTGAACTCATTTATAGGACTAAACTTATTAGGATCCCGCGGCATAGTCAAAACGTTATTACTCAGTAGACCGACAACGGGGTTCTCTAGATTATCGTATTTGGAGTTAGTCTCTGATGACAAACTTACTGCTCCACTGCTGTCGCCTTCGTAAGTGTTCTCTGTGTCGTCAACGTTTTGTGAACTGATGCTTGATTTGTCGTTCCTCTCCGGTTCTTTGTCGTAATCGTTCTTGTCGTTGTTGGAGAGTTCGATCCAATGCGCTCGGTTGCTCTTCACTCTGTCTAACATTGGTTGTAGCGCGCTTGATAACACTGCGAATGCCTGAGAAAAAAAACACTATTAAAAAAAATGTTGTTCTACACATTTGTTCCTGTTATCCTACCCGTGATGCAGTTATCCTAACCGTAAAATCCGGTTACCCTAAGAGTCAAATCCTATTATCTAACCCGTTCCTTCCACTCGACACCACCGACACGACACCACCGACTATTAGTGAGGTTACCTACATACAAAGTTGTTGAAATGAAAACTCTAATTAAGTTCAAGCAGTTTCATTAATGAGGTATGTCATTTGATAAGTTTATATTTATCTGTCACTCAAATGGTCATCTTGACATTGTTCATTGCAATTTGCATATTATTGTCTTTCCGTCCGAATATTTTATATTTCATAAACTCTTTTTTATTAATTATCGTTTAACTTTAGATAACTTGAAATAATAACTTTGGGGTCGGATCAATGTATGTGATGTTGTCTGATATTTATTTATTTATTTTAATGAACTGGGAGCTGTTTGTCAAAAACACGCGTTTCTGGACATCACTAGGGTGGTGTCGTAAGGACTAGAGATTCCATACGACACCACCGGTGGTGTCGTTTTGGTGGTGTCGAGTGGAAGGAACGATCTAACCCGTAAAATCCTGTTATCCTACCTGTAAAGTCTTGTTATCCTACCTGTAAAGTCTTGTTATCCTACCTGTAAAATCCTGTAATCCTACTCATAACAATTTGTTATTCTATCCTTCCAATTTGTTATCCTACCTGTAAAGTCCTGTTATCCTACCTGTAAAGTCCTGTTATCCTACCTGTAAAATCCTTTTACCCTAAGAGTAAAATCCTGTTATCCAACCCGTAACATCCTGTTATCCTACTCATTAAATCCTGTTATCGTACCTGGTAAGATATTGTTAAGTTTTATACCAGAAACATTTTATTTAGAGGGCTTTTACTTAGTAAGTTAGTCAAACACTTTTAAAATTATAGTTAGTTAATTAAATGTCTTCTTACCTCATAAATAGGAAGGCAAATCGTGTCAATAAACTTGACTTGCATAGCAGGAAGCTCGTCTTCTTTATCTCTATTCATTATATCCTGAAACATAAATTGCGTTCAATCATTAGACAATCTTTACATTATTTCAATTGCGGGTTTGATTCCCGCCTCATACAAGTATTTATGTTTTAGATATTTGTTTCTGGTCTGAGTGTCTGTATGTATATGCCTATATATATAAAATTCTCGTGTCGTGGTGTTAGTTACCTGTATGTCCACCTAAACGGCTGAACCGATTTGTATGATTTTTTTGTTTTTGTGTATATTCGTTAGGTCTCAGAATCGAACAACATCTATTTTTTTTTGTAAATAGTTAAAGAACGTTTACCGGGATAGCTAGTTAAGTAAGTAAATATATTATACTAGCGACCCGCCCCGGCTTCACACGGCTATATTATGCATGTATTATACATATAAACCTTCCTCTTGAACCACTCTATCTATTTAAAAAAAACCGCATCCAAATCCGTTGCGTAGTTTTAAAGATTTAAGCATACAAAGGGAATAGGGACAGAGAAAGCGACTTTGTTTTATACTATGTAGTGATAGTGATTCTACAATTAGGCTAGTTACGCGGTAAGGTATTACTTACAATAGGCGTCAAGTTCAAGTTCTGTCTCTCCAAGTCCCCTTGTCTGAAGAACTCCCCAGCGACAAGGGCTGCAACCCGCCTCTCTACAGGCCATGGCTTGGTGATGGCGGCGAGATCGCACGCAGTCATCAACATAGCTCGGAGCAGCCCCCGTCGCTGTTCGTCCTCACCCCACGCCGGTGTCACTACCCTCTCCGTGCTGACTAATTCGATGAAACCGTTCCTTTTGCTGGGAAAAAGATAAAGAGAAGAGATAATGAGGATATTTTTGATCACTTTGCCAGTGCGTTATGATGGGGTTCTAAGGTTTGTGGGGGTTCCAATTTTGATACCAAACAGATATTTCAACTAATGTTGGCTTACGGATCTATTTGTGTTCCAATTTTACGGCAGCGATTCGTCCGAAGCAACATAAATAAAAGCTGCTTGTTTATTTTTTAATTTATAATCGTCAATCAGCCACTTTTCCCCATAAACTATACAAACCTGAAATAAACAGCCAAATCCGTAGACAATATAGCATCTTCCAACACCTTGACGACCTTCTCGTAGTCATCTGAAGACAGGTTGACCAACACTTGGTTACCGGGCGAGTTGAGGATCATGAGACATTGGTCGAAATGGTGGTGTTCCATTGTTGAGGTCGAATATAGTTGCGCTAGTGGTGATGACGCCCTGGAAAAGATTGTTAAATTTTATTTATACTTTGGAATAATTAAGAGGAATGGGTACCGGGGGCTCTCTCCAAACAAACTATTACAAACGTAACCGTTTCCTCCCTGGATAATGACACTTGCCATGACTAAGCCCTAATTTCTATGATAATTAGAAAATGAAAAAAAAAAACAAAAAACAGGGGCATAGTCATGGCATAGGTTTTATGGCATAAAAATATTTGTGCTAGTGTCACTACGTTTGTATGGAGAGAGCGCAGGTACCCGTTCACCTTAAGCCTTTTCATTTTATACCCCAAACGATACATATTATTGTTTTTTTTTAAATCATCACTCTATGTCCTCTAGCTAGAGGGAGTCATATTTAATTTTTTGTGATGTCACATAGCCTACAGCCAGCAGACCATTGAAACGCTTCTAAAGATACCTGAATTGTTAAATTTTGTTTTTGTTGTTACAGCGGCAACAGAAATAGATAGGTACATCATCTTTGAAACTTTCAACTGTCTAGCTATCACAATTCATGAGATACAGCCTGGTAATAGACAGACAGACACCCAGGATCATACCTTTAAAGTGGCGTAACGGTATCCGGATCAATAAAAAACTAATAGTTTTTGAACGCCCCATTCCGGACTTTGACCTAAAGAAATTCTAAAACCATAACCAGACGATTTGGTGCACTACAAACAATGATATTTCATACCAAGCACACAATACCTAGACCAGTCATGTCAAACATACAGCCCGCGAATCATAATGATACGGCCCGCAGTCAGAATCTAATTCTCAAAAATTCAAACATATTTTTAAAATTTTCATTTCTCTCGCACTTGCAGTGACCAATCTGCAAGGCACCCTTAACTTTGAGTATTCGAAAAATTTTCATTTCTCTTGCACTTGTAGTGACCAATCTGCAAGGCACCCTTGAAAATTATGAAAAGTGCCCAATAAATGTACCTACCTCACCAAATAAAAATGCACGTGTTTTATTATTTTAATTCTGGCCCGCTAACACATCTGTAATTTTCGAAATGGCCCTATGGAAAATCCAGTTTGACACCCCTGACCTAGACAGTCTCCCTAACTTCAAGTAGTAAATAACTAAAGAAATAACAAGTGTATTAGCCACGTACTTGATTTGAAACGAGTTATTGGTCCCTCGATGATCCAGATCGTGGCACAAACATCCGATGATAAGCGCCAAACATTCCAGCTCACCGAATATCTTCCACCATTGTGTTTCCTGGAAATTATACATAGTCAAAGTCAATCAAAATCAAATCTTTATTAAATTGGAATCGTTCATGGTAAAACGAACCGAATCGGATGAAAATGGCGTTTTAGGAGATGAAAAAGTATATAGGATAATTTTGATGCCGAAATTCCCGCGGGATAAGGACTTAAACGGGCAAAACAGCGGGGAGCAGCTAGTATTATATAAATACTACCTTTATAATCTTTAGTCGAAAATGGTTCTAATAGGATTGCACCAAGGAATCAAGTTGACTCATACAAACTTTGCCCCTTTTTTCATACCCTACAGGGTTACATTTCGGAAAATACTTTCTTTTCCGACGCCTACGTCATACAAAGAACCCAACCTCCAAGTTTCAGGTCTCTAAGATCAGCGGTTTAGGCTGTGCGTTGATGCGTCAGTCAGTCAGTCAAGACAAAGCATTTTATACGTAAAAGAATAGATAAAGAAGATGACTTACAGTCAATATAGCGAACATCATCTGTGCAACATTAAAAGCGTGCCTCCAGTTGTGATACGTAACGTTTCTGTAATTCTTCTTAACGCTGAGAAGCCATCTACACAATACTCCGTAGTCTATATGAAATCTGAAAAACACATAAAATATTTTTGAATTAATAATCACAACAGCCAAGTGCGAGTCGGGCTCGCGCACGAAAGATTCCGTATCATTATATTCTTTTTATCACAGTTACTCATAAAGTGGATCTTATTGAACTGCTTTTAGGCTCATAATGCAACGTATAAGACACGCGTGCGATATAAAAATATCCAACTAGTGCTAAAATAAATGTTATTCCGATAAGTTTAATACGTATCTTACTGCTAATTACATGTTATGTAGATTAAATATTCTGAATTTATCTGGGTTATACTGTTTGATGTATAGAAAAAAGGTACCTACCAACAAAGAGTTTTTAAGCCTTTTAGCCTTTTGAAAAGAAGAAAAAAGGTACCACCTTTTTTCTTCTTTTCAAAAGGTTGTCTCTAAAGTCGGTTTATGAACGAAAATTTTACGTGATAACTTCAGAAAACAATTAAAAATTGAGTTTTGTTTTTATTTTGTTTTTCTTTACATAAATAAATGTTTTTACCTTACCATTTTATTCTGTTTTTAACCCCGACGCAAAAACAAATGGAAAAACCATAAAAAATATTGCATGTCAGACGAGGCTGTATAGGTTAAAAGTCTTTTGCTTGGCCTTTCGAGAGTATAATTAACAAAAAAATAAAAAAAATAAAAAAACTGTAAACATCACAAATATGTTGTTATTTATTATTTTCTTTTCTTTTCAAGTATTTTCTTTTATTCGCGACTGTGATAAAAAACGTCGTACGATACGCGTGTGGAATTGGTTTTTGTATCTCGGCTGTTTAAACGCACTCGCGTACCGCTTGCGAGTGTTAAACCGCCTCTATGCAAAGATCAATTTTCCACACTTGTATCGCAATGTACTACGAGTATTTTAGGGTTCTGTATATATAAAATCACTTTCTTGTCTGTCTGTCTGTATGTCTGTATGTCTGTCGCCACCGATTTTCTCAGGAACGGGTAGACCTAGCAAGTTGAAATTCATACCAGATACTGAGGTCTATAGTCACTATTATGTGTATAAAAATCAAGGTCTTGATCAACACGATAAAAACATATGGGTAAAGAACATGGGCAGTTTTCCATACATGGTTTTCTTTTATATAAAACTTTGGCGTCTTGATGTAAAAAAAATACTAAAACAATCTACACAAGTCCTAGAATACATATAACAACCAAAATTCTCCATAGGAACCGCCGTTAAAAAGATAATAAAAAAACAAAATCGCAATGAAACACAAACAACCTCAGCAAACAACACGCTCGGCGGCGCGGCGCCGGAGTCGCATGTCATTCGTCCGTCACTTGAGTTTAGTGTTGCCATAATTTCAATTTATTTTCTACTGCTAAAATATCTTAGTTCATTTAATATTTATAACTTCTAAAATAGAAGTAATGCTCTAAAACTGGTATTACCGAAATGCAAATTGAGTAGAACGGAAGTACCAAGTAATCGTGTTTATACTAATCAATATGATTTTATAAACGGTGGTTATATAGAATAAATAATTAGCGCCAAAAAACATTATATAATTAATTAAACACCATGGTTGTACTCAAATTTTAAGACGCCAAAACTTTTGAGACAATAATTCGCCCTTGTTCTTTATTTTGGTATTTGTTATACTTAGCGGTAACAGAAATACATCATCTGTGCAATTTCAACTTTTTTTGCAATTGCCAAATGATGGAATAAAAGTAGGTAAGTATTATTATTTAATGCAAAACCACAATATTATAATGTTGAAAGAGAAATTATAACCCAATTAATTCTACATTTATTCTAATACCTAAGTAGGATTAAAGTCAGTTTGCTGTCAAGGATTTTTTTTTCAATCAGAGATAAAAGTGTTGATATGCTAATATCACCCACTGACATAGGAGATTAGTCCATTGAAATGTTACATATTTTTGGGCTTTTTATAACTTTTTTATTTTTGGTTACTTCATAAAAGTTGTAGATAATCTTATTTGCAACAAAAAATGTTAACCTTTTTTTGTGAGACCTATAATAGTTCGTCAGATAAACCTTACAAACATTTTAAACCCATTTAAATCTAACTTTAAACTGACCCCCCCTTGATATCTAACAAATAAAATTGCGTCCTCTGGCAAATGCAACCCCAAATGTAACTTTTCAATGGACTAAATAGATTAGTAACATAAGATTAAGCATAGATAACATACGTAAATATGGTAGAATAGGATCCCATCCAATGTGTTAAAAATTTAAAATAGGTACCTATCATTGGTTAAAACATACCTCTCAACAAAATCCAAATCTAGGAACATTCTCAAACATGCTCGCAGCGTATCGTCGTCCGTCAGGTCGATATCGTCGAACGCGAGCTCGTGAAGACTGAAGTGTACCGACGATGGCACTCGAAGGTTCTGGAAATACGACGACTTTATCAAAGTTTAGCTGAAGTTCGAGTGCCGTTAAGGTTAATATAAACTAGATAAATTTGCCGAAGCCGAACTAAAGTAAAAGAAAATTAACGAAATTGACAACAGATAGTCACGAAGCTTCTAACAATAGGTACGGTCGGCTGCATAATTGCAGACCCACCGTAGAGCTCCAAAACGGCTGTTATAAGAATGTTTTCAACACGGCTTTAGGTGAAATTTAAAGTCGTCTACCTCATCAATTAATCAAACAAAAAAATTATTAGAATGCAAACATTCCAATAATAGTAATTTTCGAACTCTACCGAGGACTGCAATTATGCAGCCGACTGTACCTACCACGAGAGCAGTGTTGGCTTAGTGGTAGATATCTTGATTTTCATTCTGAAGGTCGTGGGTTCAAATCTCGGGCGGCCGGGCACCGATGAATTTTTCTTAAGAAAAATGTATGTGAGCTAATTGACATTGCTCTTACGGTGAAGGAAAACATCATAATGAAACCCGTGGCTTAGTTTGCTCCAGAAGTATTGACAAGTTTTCTCCTCTGGACATGGTAAGCTGAGAGGGTAAGTAGGCAGCCTACTCCATCCTCACGCAAAAAGTACCCAATTATAAAGAGTCTAATTACGGAAAACAGCCCGTATACAAGTGTAAGTAAAGGTACCTACTACATTTATTTATTAAATTAATACTTTTAAACATATGACACCAAACTAATGAATCAACAAACATACATACAAAAATTATGTACTCTGAAATTGGAACCCTGCTTTTGGCTTTGTCGTAATCAGGTCAGATATCAAAAATGTTTACTGTATGTTTGTTCAGACGTAATTGTGGTATCCGATTTCGATAATTATTTTCTTTATTCGTTACTAGCGATCCGCTCCGGCTTCGCACGGCTATATTATGCATGTATTATACATATAAACCTTCCTCTTGAATCACTCTATCCATTAAAAAAAACCGCATCAAAATCCGTTGCGTGGTTTTAAAGATCTAAGCATACATAGGGAAATAGGGACATAGGGACGGCGAAAAGTGACTTTATTTTATACTATGTAGTGATTAATAAAAAATACTGCGTCCCATTAAATAGTCATGGATTTTATTAAGATACCTACCTGCCCCTTTAGCCACGCCAGGCAATGCAAATAAGAAAAATTCATATCAGACTGAGATTCTTGGTCCTTATATACTAAAAGTTTTGTATCAATGATCGCATATTAAAAGGATTAAGGTCACAAAATGTAAGAAATAGCAATTTATCCCACTTCATTCACAAGCCGTATGAATTAACTTTGAAAACTGAATCCGAAACTAATAGTAAAACGTATTGAAAAACTAAAGTCAAACAGTTTCAAACTACAACTTTGAAGTGAAAAGCTTTAATAATTTCAACTTTTTAAACTTCGCCAGTTACAAGAGTTTTAGGCTTAAATATATAAAAATGAGGGTGTTGGTTTTTGAATAAGTAAGTTGAACATTCAAAATTATGTGTACGGACGGCCGCATAAATGCAGACCCACCGTAGAGCTCCAAAACGGCTGTTATAAGAATGTTTTCAACACAAACAAGATTCTATACACCTGCTTTAGTTGAAGTTTAAAGTCTACTAACTCACGAATTGATCAAACAAAAAATATTAGATTGAAAACATTCCAATAATAATAATTTTAGAACTCTAATACCGGGGGCTGCAATTATGCAGCCGACGTACTCACAGGGGCGGATCGTGAATTTGTCCCCTGGGATAATAACATTGATTGACTTTTTAATTCTTTTATTTTTATTACTAAGTACTTATTATTATTGTAAAATGAATTTTCTGTTTGTGGGTCCATTGTTACCTGAATAAAGAATTAAATTATTAATTATTTTAATAAAAGGGGCCCTACCTAATTACTCAACTAATTACTATCTTTTCACTATGCTAATCTTAGCAACAGAGTCTTAATAACACGTAGGCCTTCCTTATTGGCAACCTTATAAACAGTTTTTTTTTTTGTAGTTTTTTTTCTTCCTAATTATCGTCTATAGTTTTCAATGTAGGCTATTTGTCCCTGGGATAATAATAGGGGCTCTACCTAATTACTTAACTAATTGCCATATTTTCACTACACTAGTCTTAGTAAGAGAATTTTAATAACATGTAGGCCTTTCTCATTGTCAACCTTAATAATCCGTTTTTTTTTATTTTTTTTTAAATATCGTCTATAGTTTTCAATGTGGGATTTTTTTAATCCACAGAGCCTTGGGCTGCAGTCCAAAAAGCCCTTTTCAGATCCGCCTCTGTGTTATTAAATATAATCGAAAACCTACAATCGTATTGAGTTTTTTTTCTGCTTAATGTCGTCTATAGTGTTTTCAATGTAGGCTGGGGGCTTTTTTTATCCACAGAGCCCTGAAGGCCTATTCTCGTAAATAACATTGTTCAAATTACATTTCAATATCATTCCGATTGCATTTCGATTGCAAAAAATACCCTCAAAGTCAGTTATTTTTTACAAAAAGGTGACTTTAAGGGTGTTTTGCCTTTGAGGGTATTATTTGTGATGACTTTGAGGGTGAGGGTATTATTTGTGATCGAAATGCAATCGAAATGATATTGAAATGTAATTTTAAAAATGTTATTTACGAGAATTGGCCTTCTGGGCTGCAGCCCAAAGATACCTTTTTAGATCCGCCCCTGTCTACTCCGATAAAATCGAAAACCTATATTCTTATTGAAATAATATATTCGTGTTATAATAAAAAATGTTAAGAATAAAATGTATAGAGAACTCACCCGTAGCCTTTGAGCGTCATCTATTGATGCCGAAGCGTGGTAACTCAACACCTGAAATGTATTACGTGAAATTATAATGAAAAATCTAATATATCGCGTACGTTTGAGATATATTATTATGACAATATTGTACGGGGGTGTTTCATGAAATGTGTTTGGAAGTACTTGTATCTATACTAATATTATAAAGTTGAAGAGTTTGCTTGTTTGTTTGTTTGATCGCGCTAATCTCAAGAACTACTGGTTCGAATTGAAAAATTCTTTTTGTGTTCGATGGTCAAGTTTTCAAGGAAGGCTAAAGGACTTACGCGGGAACCGCGGAACGCAGCTATTATATAAACACTTACTAATATTATAAAGCTGAAGAGTTTGTTTGTTTGTTTGAACGCGCTAATCTCAGGAACTGCTGGTTCGAATTGAAAAATTCTTTTTGTGTTGGATAGTCCATTTATCGAGGAAGGTTACAGGATACTTTTTATCCCGATATTCCCACGGGATCGGGAGTTACGCGGGTGAAACCGCGGAGCGCAGCTAGTATTTATATATTTTCGAAGGCCTCTGTGGCGCGTCGTCGGGCGAACACTAGCTTGCGACGCAGAAGCTTACGGGTTCAATTCCCGCCAACACGAGAGCGATGTTGGCTTAGTGGTAGATACCTCGACTTTCATTCTGAAGGTCGTGGGTTCAAATCCCGGCCGGCCGTGCACCAATGTATTTTTTCTTAACAAAAAATTATGTGCGCTAATTGACATTTCTCTTACGGTGAAGGAAAACATCGTGATGAAACCAGCGGCTTAGTTGACTCCAGAAATATTGACAAGTTATCTCCTCTGGACATAGACGACTAAGCTGAGAGGGTACTAGGTGCTGGGCAAGCCTACTTCATCTTCACGCAAAAAGGACCCAATTGAAAAGGGTCTAATCGCGGAAAACAGCCCGTATACAAGTACAAGTTCGCGCCAACTATTTGTTCATATATGGACATGGTCATGGCAGTTATAGGTTCTATGCTACAAACATAATATTTTCTCTAGTGCCATTATCCAGGGAGAAAACAGTCGACTACGTTTGTATGGAGAGAGAGCCGGTACCCTTTTCTCTTAATGTAATTTTTCAACTGTAATGTATTTCATACAACGATATTTGGTATGTGTATTTGGTATGATTCCTCGTATATACAATCACCTACCGAAAACTCTGTTACAAGAACAACATATTGATAGTTTCAAAAATAATTTAAAAAAGTTTCTTTTGAGCAAGTCTTACTATAGCGTTGATGAATATTTAAAGGATAAATTTGTATAAGTAATGCAACTTTGACATGTATATTTTATAACTCATATTACCTTTAATAATGTAACTTTTAAACCATTTGACATTGTACCTACTTATTTTAAATTTTCATTTCATGACCATATTTTATTTGTCATTGTTTCTACTTATTTTCATTTATGGCTAGAGTTTGACGAATAGAGTTTGAGTTTTGTGTGACATATTTTAGCTATTGTACCTAATAATTAATTGATTTTTAATCTAATATTGCATGCCTCATGTATAGGCCGAATAGAGTGTTCTTTATTTCATTAATGTAACGCCATACTATGTACCTTTATTCGCAATAAATGAATTGAATTGAATTAAATATTGTAACAAATTACGTTACACATATCAAAAGCCTTTCACACAGTATAATCATCAAATATGTATTTGTTACGCGAACATGCGAGATAAAAATACAAGCGTATGATATAAGCTTTATACCTACATGCTGTATTTAATACGTAATGTCCCTTGTCGATAACACACGGTAGCTCGGAGAATATGTTTCGTAACGTTTCGATATTACGCAGTTAAAAAAGGTGCAAGATGTCATTTATTTATTTTTACTATTTTTATTATTATTAAGCTATTGCATAGATTTTATCGCGGGTCTTGGGCGCGGCGACCGAATCAAGAAATTCCGTAACGAAAATAAAACCTAACACCCCCGACAAATGACGGACGATTATTTACGGACGATTATTAACGGACGACTATTGACGGAGACAAGTGACGGACGACAAATGACGGACGACAAAAAACGGACGACAAAAACGGACGATAAATAACGGACGACTATTGACATGCAATGCACGAGGCAATAGCTTTACCGCGGCAGTCCCCGAGTGCCACACGTTTTTTTTTTATTTGTTTGTGCCTGTGGTGTTTAATGTTTAAATTTTGTTTAAAGTATGACCTTTAGAAGTTGAGGGAGTAAAGAAAAATAGGTGTATAGGTTTCAGTGTATATTTACTTGTTTGTGGCGCGATACACGTGCCTGCGTTTAAGGTAATTTAACGGATAATTTGTTTCTGGTCGCTTATATATTAATACAAGTAATTTATATATATAGCCCCGCGTAAAAAAAAGAAACAAAAGAAGTTATAAAAAAAGTATCCTATGTCCGTCCTGGTTCGAACCGATTTGGTGAAAAATTGGTGGAAAAATTGGTGGGGAAGTAGCTTACTACCTCCCCATCAATTTTCAGCCAAATCGGATCAACCGTTCTCGACTTATAAAGGGTGTAACCTACACGACTTTCTTTTATATAATAGATTTTTGTATCTAAACGTGTTTGAGGCGAGAATCGAATCCGCAACATTATGCATCGCAAGCGGGTGTTTGCCCACCGCACTACAGAGGTCGTCAAAATATAAGATGAAGATCATAAGATGGGATAAGATTAATAGGATACGTATGGCATGCTATCCATATCCTACATATACTATAGGATACTATATAGGTCTATCATAGGACAGGATAGTAAATAGGCTTATTCTATCACCGGATAGTATATATGCCTATCATATCATAGAATAGGATAGTATATAGGCCATCATAGGATAGTATATAGGATATGGTATGATAGGATAGTATACTTACATCTAAGGTGACGCTTTGTTTCGCCATAGCGGTGATAGCCTTCTCGTACATATGCGTGTTGTGGATACCCATACCGCAGAATATCGCAAAAGCTTCCACGAAGTTCTCGTCGTTTTTCGTGAATAGAAGACCGTCAAACTTGTTGATTAGCTGAAATATTTGAAAATTGGGATTTTAGATTGATTTTCGTGGATCTTATGTAATTTTAGGATTTTAATTGTTTTTAAAGAGAATAAAGGAAGAATACAATAAATTTCATAGTCAAACTTTTGATTTTAAATCATACCCCATAACCCTGAATAAAAGCTACCAAAAATGTCACATAAAGTATGTCGCTTAATCTTCTTACGAATTTCCCCATGTGCAGAAACCATTAAAAATATTTTAAATTTTTAATACCAGCTTATAAACATTAAACAAGATAACCGAGCAACAAAATTCGTATTCCTACCAACATTTTTGGAATGAAATAAACACAAACATTCGAACATTGGTACTGCGAAGCCGGAAGGTAAACAAACACGCTCCGTCGCTTTGCACGGCCAAATAGAGAGCACCAGCCTGGTATTTTTAATGCCGCCTACCTACCACCTACATATATTACTACCAAAATACGCATTTTAATTAAATAAATACCTTGCTAGTAAATTATGGACAAGGAGCTTTAGCAGACTACAAACTTGCTGCCGACTGGTTCGAGGACATCACTACATAGTATAAAACAAAGTCGCTTTCTCTGTCCCTATATCCCTTTGTATGCTTAAATCTTTAAAACTACGCAACGGATTTTGATGCGGTTTTTTTTAATAGATAGAGTGATTCAAGAGGAAGGTTTATATGTATAACACATGCATAATATAGCGGTGCGAAGCCGGGGCGGGGATCCTTCATTATCCTTCATTTTAAAACTAGCGAGTTTTAAAATGAAGGACAATGAAGGACATCCAGTCTTCATTTTTTTAACTCACACGAGGACATAATTGTGTATTTTTAGGGTTCCAAATGGTAAAAACGGAACCCTATTACTAAACCTCCGATGTCTGTCTGTCCGTGATAACTAGACAGTTGAAATCACAGATTATGTATTTCTGTTCCCGCTATAACAGATACCTATCAAAAACTGAAATAAATTAAGTGGCGGGTCCGACTCGCACTTGGCCGGTTTTTTATTTGTAGCATAAGATTGTTATCAATTCACTGCTTCAGTCTCCTCGGGACAATGACTATTGCAACATAGTCGAAACGTCAAGATAAGACAAAATAAAAGTAAAATAAAAAGCGACTAAGACCTCGGAATTTAATTAGGTACTAATCATCAAGTCCATACTTCATTCATACTGATAACATCGCCCGATATAAAGTCTGGTAGTCTACAAAAACTCTTAGCATAACAAATTTTTGTCATACAAACGTTGCAAATTGAAAGAGAAACTTGAAACTTGTCCGACGCAGTTGAAATTAACTTCGAACCGTATTAACAGAGAGAAAAATGTTCCTTTGTCGCACTGCGCAATTATTTCAACGAGGTCTCTAATTATGTAGTACTTTCTGCACTAGACGTTTAAAATTATTGAATTTTAAATGTTAGGGGCTAAAGTGAAATAGTTTTACTAGGTTTTAAACTGACTGATTGATAGACAGCTTAAACAGAATTGAAATTAGGTATAGTACCTAATTATTTTCCCGGGTCTTAATCGCGTATCCCGCGGGTTCCGTAGCCAAATGGCAAAAAACGGAACCCTTATAGATTCGTCATGTCTGTCTGTCTGCCGTATGTCACAGCCACTTTTTTCCTAAACTATATGAACTATACTGTTGAAACTTGGTAAGTAGATGTATTCTGTGAACTGCATTAAGATTTTCACACAAAAATAGAAAAAAAACCAAAAAATTTTAGGGTTCCCCATACATAGAACTGAAACTCAAAAATGTTTTTTTCATCAAACCCATTCGTGTATCTATGGATAGGTCTTCAAAAATGATATTGGGGTTTTAAATATCATTTTTTTCTAAACTGAATAGTTTACGCGAGAGACACTTCCACAGTGGTAAAAAGTGTGTAACTTCTAACTCGTACATTACCACACAAACTTCCACCCAAAATTGGTTTGAACGAGATCAGGTAAGTATTTTTTTTTAATACGTCATAAACCGTAAACCGCCATACGTCATAAACCGTAAACCGCCATTTACCCCGTCATTCATGTATTTTTTTATGTGATGATAATGGTACGGAACCCTTCGTGCGCGAGTCCGACTCGCACTTGACCGTTTGTTTTATTTCGTATTATTTATATTTTTGTTTCGACTATGTTAAAATAGTCATGGTCGCGAGGAGACTGGAGAATATTATTATTGAATGAAATTAGGTATTTTCAGTTCTGTTTCACTAGTAAGTTTTAGTAAAAGTCGAAGAAACGTTTCCAAAAAAAAGTTTGTGGGTTTTGGAAATTCGGGACTCTATTGCTAGTTATTACATGTACAATTTGGGGGTCTTCAAGTCGCGAGTGAATAGGAATATTTTAGAAAAGAGTGCTACATCTTAGGCTGCGACCTACGAACAGGCAAGATTGATAGTGGTCGATCACTAACCTATCATAATATGTAATGTTTATCACTATCACTACATGGTATAAAATAAAGTCACTTTTCGCCGTCCCTATGTCCCTATGTATGCTTAGATCTTTAAAACTACGCAACGGATTTTGATGCGGTTTTTTTTAATAGAAGATTGATTAAAGAGAAAGGTTTTTAGATATAATACATGCATAATACAGCCGTGCGAAGCCGGGGCGGGTCGCTAGTTTATTGATAAGTAGCGTATTTCAAAAGAATTTTTAAAATAATACTTACAATAGAAGGATAACGATATTGTTCAGAAAAGTCTTTGTAAAATTATAAAGCTTATTGTTTGTCTTAAACAAGAATTAACCCGACGAGTTATAATTGAATAATCCACAAAATGAAAGCGTGAAAATTATCCAGTCTACGATATCACAAACTCCGCCCTTAGTAATTAATTTAACATTCAGATCACATTGTTGTTTGGTAAATGTAAATTTCCACTCACATTGCTAGCAGTAAGATGTATAAGTTTTATCACTACATAGTATAAAACAAAGTCGCTTTTTCTGTCCCTATTTCCCTTTGACCGCTTAGATCTTTAAAACTACGCAACGGATTTTGATGCGGTTTTTTTAATAGATAGAGTGATTCAAGAGGAAGGTTTATATGTATAATACATGCATAATATAGCCGTGCGAAGCCGGAGCGGGTCGCTAGTTTGTTTATAAGCTTTGAACTGTTTCAAATTCCTTATAAGTATTAATGGAATTGGAAGATATTTTACTATTTTTTCTAACTAGCAACACCCTGCAGTTTTACCGGCGTAAGTCACGATCCCGTGGGAATAACGCGATAAAAAGTACCCTATATGTTAATCCAGGCTATCAGCTGTTTACATACCGAGTTTCAACGCAATCGGTTCAGTAGTTTTTGCGTGAAGAAGTAACAAATACACAAAAACATACACACACACTTTGTAGTAGGATTTTAAAATAATTACTTATACGTTTTTTTGGTAAGTAATGTAGGTATATTAATATACAAAATTTATGTGTCGCGGTGTTAGTTGCCAAACTCCACCTAAACTGCTGAACCAATTTGTGTGTTTTTTTTGTGTAGGTAAGTATATTCGTTAGGTCTGAGAATCGAATAATATCTTTTTTTGTATATGGCCAAACAATGTTTGCCAGGACAGCTAATTATTCAATAAAGATTTTAAAATGGGAAATTGATTTGAGTACCTGGAGATTTCTCGTCGACCAAAACGTTCAATTGAAGATATTAAAGCAAGTGAACGATTGCCTTTAGAGCGATCGGTTCGGCAAGCCAATCGAAAGTCCGTAGCGTGCCTGTGCTAAAGCCTAGTGTAGTTGTTAATTAGTGAAACATTTCTACCGGAATGGAGTATCTCGTTTAAAATTCTCAGCAATTGCCTAGGTGGGTGTGACGTTTGCGTTTGTCGCATACGACCCCGCACTGCGCTATTTCAACTAAAACTCCGATATTTCATGAATTTTTCATTAATACACATCTGAGAAACTTTGTTGAGAGCACGATTGCCGCGTTATTTATATAAATAATCGAGTCATTAAATATTTATGGTTCAATACACAAAGAAAAATATTTTTACGCGGAATTTCCTCGTAGATCAAGATCCAGTGGGAATAGGTATCTAAACATATTTTCCTTGGTAGGTACTCGCTTACGACACAAAATAAACATGTACAAAATTTTATGTTTCTAGACAATTTAGCGTTATCGGTGCTAAGGCGATCGTCAGTCAGTTTAATTTTGAATATAATCCAATTACTAAAACACAACATATTGTGTTAAAAAGACAAAATATAGCCTATAACTCACCATGTAAATAAATCTATTATTATTATTAATGTTTACATATGATAGGTCAGCGTTTGACAACTATCACACCTGCCTGATGGTAGGTGACGACGCGGCCTAAGATGTAACACGCCATCCTAGAAGATACCTATTCACTCGCGACTTGAAGACCCTCAAATTGTACACGTCAGGAAAGACAGACGCAGGCAACCGATTCCATTCCCTACGAATAAGGAATGACGAATCAAAGCGCTCATCTATCACTCAATACCTCATTTATCAAAATCTATTCAGTATTTATCGAGTAACGTTTAAATAAACAAACATAGAGTGTTAAAAACATTACCCGCACATAGTTCGAGTAAAAAACAAGAAGAATACTTACTTGAATAACACCAATGATTCTTCCTTCAGAATTCTTGATGGCCATACAGAGAATCGTGTTGTGTTTGAATCCAGTGCTGTCATCCACTGACGGATCGAAACGGGCATCTAAATACGCATCTGGTATGTTCACCGTCTGAAATTAAAAAGGTAAATTAAATTAAGAATTATAAAAAAAACTCCGACTTTTATCCCCCATAACAATCAGACGGCTAAACCGATTTCGATTAAACATGGCTAAGAACACTCCCGACCAATTCACCTTTCAAACAAAAGAAACTAAATCAAAATCGGTTCATCCGGTCGGGAGCTACGATGCCACAGACACACACACACACGCAGACACTTGCAACTTATAACACCCCGTCGTTTTTGCGTTGGGGGTTAAAAAATAGCTAGGTAATATGCAATATTATTTAATCGAATATTGGTCTATGCAAATCTAGCTTTGCTTTTAGCAGAAGGTACCTATGCTTCAGTGGTAAAGGCTACAAACTCAAAAAGGAAGGAAATGCACTTTCACGACACGTCATAATGTAGGTAGTTCCGATAAAATCTTGAGAAGATTCCTTCATACAAAAGTTCTCAAAAAGCTCATCTTATGCTTTGATCCTCTCGTTATGGCCCCTCTACATGATTGGCCCAGCACTGGATTATCGAGATGGCCATGCGATGGTTGAAACGCAACTACACGATGGCCATGTTCAGCCATCGTTGTTGCCCACTTCCTTTGATGTGAAACCGACACCGTGGCCATCCAGTCGCCATCCCACGAACCATATTAAGCCATCCGACACTACTACGCCCTCTACATGCTGGCCCATATTAGTGGGCCAGCATGATGGCCCATCATGTAGAGGGGCCATAATACGGGCCTAATTAAATCAACCATTCATATAGCAAAACTCAAAGCAAGTGTATTATTTATTCGTCCATTCAAAGCCCAAATATAGTAGATGTACTCGTATGTATGTAAGTACTTAATAATAAGAGCGCTCTGGATTTGCAAAGAACGATGAGTAAGAATTATGTACTGCTCCCAAAGGATGTTCAAAAGAACAGACCCTTGCTTTTGTTTATTAAGAATGATATACGATGTAAGCCTACGAGGCTAGGCTTCATTCAGAACAGTTACAATAAACTGGTTTCTGTGAAAAAAAGGTTTATTGTGTCTAAATAAAATATGTCGTAGTGTTGTGACATGACGTGAATTTATACAACGTAATTCAGAAACGTGCTCGTAAATTTTAAAAGGTTTATTCCGGTTCATAACAAATAAGTTAGGAGTTATTCTATTAAAAGCCTTAGAATAATGATAGAAATAATTTGATTTCTAATAACGATATTATTTTTAAATAATTTGTCTAATGATTATGAAAACAGATTGGAATAAGTATTTTTAGAAATTCGCTACTATTATGTATTCTGTATTTATAGGAAATTTATATTACTTTTAAAGAGACATTAACACGGGTAAACTTTGGGGCACTGCTAGTTTTAAATACTTTTGTGTTACGCAGCTTCAACCCGTTATTTTTGTGGAACGCAGCTTCAACTTGTAACTTTTGTGTCAGTCTCATCATTTTTTCATAACGCACCTAAAAAGTGAAACTGCAAAAAGTTCTATAAGTAAAGTTTTATAAAAGCGATTAAGGCATATCGCTAAACCACATTTTTTTCCCCTTTATTTTATTTATAAAGTTCGATTGTGTAAAATTCACACATCAAAGACAACTTTTTAATTGCACCTGACAGTATGTTAATAAATCAAAGAGATAAATGGTTGGGGGCGGAATCCTGAAACTTTTTGTGATTGCCCGCAACATGTTCATTGGTTACCATAACTTTAGTAGTTTATTGTTTGTGGATATTGACGAGGGTAATGAAAAATTTAAGTTAATTTACTGTTTTTGTATACAGGGTGATTTTTTAACGTAGACCATAGAGGGCTATGTCCTAAACTATAAGATACTAGCTGCCCTCCGCGGTTTCACCCGCGTAACATCCGATCCCGTGGGAATATCGGGATAAATTAAGATGTATGCTATCCTATCTTTCAAGTTGGATCAAACTGCACATGGTGTGCGAATTTTATTATAATCGGTTAAGTGGTTTAGGAGTCCATTGAGGACAAACATTGTGACACGAGATTTATATATATTAAGAGAAGATAGCGAAAATTGCTGAAAGGAGTGGCGTGCCCGATTTTTATATAAACTAAAACTACATCGTTAGATTTTTGAAAAGTCATTACCCTAGCCAGAAATCGAACCTGTTGATTTTGCAAAAAAATAATCATCTTTTATATTAATGGATAGTGTTGCTGATAGAGATCAATTCAATCAAAACGTCGAGGTAAGAGAAATAAAAAACAAAAAATACGCGATTAAGACCCGGGAAAATAATTACTAGAGATCAATTGTTGGAAAAACATAGTATGGCAAATAAATAATATAAGAATATGCTGATAGGAATGTATTTGAAAGGGTCTTAATAGGTTTGCTGATACAAGAGTTACGAAGAACAGAATATTTTACAGGCCAAAATTTACATTCAGATTTAGTCACTATTATTTATTTTGTGGGTATAATTCTCCAGGTTATGGATAATCTAAATTCGTACTCCTCATATTTTTTTTGTAGTAGTTAGGTAGGTCCCGCAGATATCATATTTAAAGTATAAAAAGTATTTACACAAAGACAATTAATTTAAATTATAAAAATAAAAACAGTGGCACAATAGGCGGCCTTACCGCTGAAAAGCGGTCTCTTCCAGGCAACCTTAGGATGGAGAAGATAAAGACTAAGATGGGCAAAAGAAGACTAAGATAGGCAAAAGATATGAATCTTACCTCTCCCGTAGTGGCGACATATCCTGTAATACCGATATTTATAGGGAATCTGCTCTCGTAAGGCGAAGTCCTCGGCGTACCGAGATCCGTGTCGTCTCCCGCTTCTAAATCGAAAACTCTTGAGAAACTGCCCTTTGAAGCTTCGTGGACTAGAAGGACCTGTGAAATAAAACTTTATGTAAATAGACGTTATATCTTACCCTTTTGAAATACTTTGGGGGCTTTAGTAAACAATAAAAAGCAGTATGTGGCCTCGACTTTCGATCTTAAGGTGAAAGGGTACCGACGCTCTCTCCATACAAACGTAGTCGACTGTTTCTCACTCGATAATGACACTAGCACAAAAAAAATTGTGCCATAAAACCTATAACTGCCATGACTATGCCCCTATGTCTTGGTTTTTTCATTTTCTAATTATCATAGAAATTAAGATTTAAAAAAAAAATTAAAAAAAAGTATATAGGGGCATGGTCAATATGGTCATGGCAGTTATAAGTTTTATGCAACAAAAATATTTGCTTTAGTGTCATTATCCAGGAAGGAAACAGTCGACTACGTTTGTATGGAGAGACCGTCGGTACCTTTCCTCTTAAGATTTTTTATTTAAATTACGTTCGTAAATCATGAACACCCTTATTAACAATCAACCTATGAGATTGCATAGTGCGCGCGAACGCATAGAGCCGAAATTCAGAAGCTGATACGCTAGAGTAAAGAGAGCAGCACAAAATTGACCAATCATAGGGCATTTAATATAGCATTTACCGCAATGCAAACAAAAGAAAAAAACAAAACAAAAGAAAAGACAATACAAAAGAAAAACAAAAGCTTTACTAGCTAATTGTCAAAACTAAATTGAAATTGTATAATTTTAAAAAGTGTAATCAAACGCTGTGCCTAGTTATAATAGATGTACAAATTGAAAACGATTCTTTGTAACTCATGTGTATTCGAAATATTGAATTTGTATATTGTTACTATGCCTAATAAAAATAAAATAAATACGTTCACTTATCCAATAGCAACTTAAGTACTGTTTGTAATTATACGGGCGTTAGATTTTATTTAAGACAGCGAGCGTTAGGGTGACTAGAAAATTCCGTCCAGCTAGCACAACATACCCACGAAATACAAGAAAGATAAGTAATAATAAAACAACGAACAAGAAAAGGTTATTGTCATGGAAATGTAATTCAAACGTTTTAATTACAAACGAAAGCAGTGTTCAAACAAAATAAGAATCCAATTTACACTTCACAAACACAATATTAATAAACATTTCAGTCATTAATAACAGCCTCATTTTCAACTTTGTTCAGCTGAACCTAACAAAGGAGATCGGTACACAGATTACGAAAAAAATTTAATTAACATTTTGTCAACAGCGAAGCTAAGTAACCAAAGTGAAAATGAAACTTCAATATTTTCTTACAAACATTAATTGGCCGCACCGAAACAAAATCGCTTTTCTCTGTTTACACTAGCCGAACCGAATTTAAGACCAGAAGCGCGATAGAGGTGTCTTTGAAACACTTTTTGGGTAACAACCGCTAAAATCCATAGAATGATATTCCTACTGTCGTAAATTTTCGTAAAAATTTGCCTTGATAGAAAAAAATCGTGAAAATCGTAAAAAATAGTACTTTTTATTTTATTTTTTTAATTTTTCGGCGATTGTAAAGAAAAAAACAAGTACAAAATTTATATTTTCATAAACTTTACATAAAATCCCATAAGGTAGTACAGATGGTTTTTTCACTAAAATTGATGTTAGTGTTTTAATTACATAAAGCAATTTCACGCCACGGAAAGGGATAGAGTCATTGCGCGGCGCGCGCGTGGGAAAGGGATAGGGGTTTTCAGGTCCTACTTCACCTTAAACTGATTTTGAAAACATTACTTGAATGCTAATTTTGTGGTCCGTTTTATGGTGGGGCGCGCGTAATTGTGTGAACATTAGCAGTAATACAACACCTGTGAAAAGGGTTCCATTTTCGTACGATAGCTTCCAAATTGGTCGTGGAGGTCAATTTAATTTGGTGCGGCAGTAAACATTCATTGTAGATTTTAATTGCAATACCCAATTAGGGCGGACTTTTAAAACAATAGGCAGTTTGGTATTAACGTGTGAAAATATAACTGTCAGTGGATTTGATAGCTCACGGTCATAACATCAGAGGCTCAATTTTCAAACTCATAGGTATAAAATTTCCATTAATGTATATGTATACATAATATATTTACATTGTCGCACAATAATTGAGTTTTTCTTGGAAACGATCCAATAAAGAATCGCCAGGGGGATTCAGCGATGGACGGATGTACGTCATTGGTGCGTAAAGTTCACTTAACGATCGGCATGTAATCGGACCCACGCGCAATACATAGCAAGCGCATACTTATCTCAATGTTTAATCACGCTACGTACGCGTACGTTATCTCTCAATTTACAACCGCACTTTTACGTCTATTGTCGTTCGTAAACTGTTCAACATTGTTCAACAACTTTGGTATTTCACTTACCTACCTACTTCAATTCCTAACTCATTTAATTTGGTTAAAATAAATCAATTGACTCCTACTTTCGTTTGTAGGAAGTCAATTGAATTTACAGTAACATGATCACTAGTTACGAGGTTTAAAGTAACCCAATTTAAGTAGTTACTAGTAAGTTACCAATTCATTTTATAAACATGGGTCGTGATCATGTTAAAACCATGGTCCATGGTAGGTGCAACCCAATGGAACGACGGATAAAGGTGAGCGCATACCTAGCCGCACAGCACGCGCCGCTGTCGCCGCCGCAGCGAAGGAAATCCCCAAGGCCGATGTTGATGATTTCAACAACCCGGCTCTGCGTGCATACAAACGGACACTGCTGCGCGTGGCTAGGTGTGCGTTTTTAAAAAAATAAATAATTATTACCGTGTAGAAAAATTTGTTTGAAAAAAGTAGTTAGTTACCTATTTATTAGGGCTACAAAATTGGGTAACTATTTGGTTTTAATATTGGTTCTAAATTATGTGGTTTTTCTCTAGGTTTGCAGAGCCCTTCCGAAGTATTTCCCAAGAGTGAGCATATCGGGACCAAGGTCATTGGTTTCCACTCACATGTGTTAGGTTTTCTTTTCGAATGTTTTGCTCTTAGTAGATATACTCTGTTTCAAAGCCAGAGAGAATTTTGGAGAGAACTAACGCTCTCATAACATTGATTAGTGGTGAACTATTTAATCAATGCTTTGGCTTTTCTCTTAATTCTGTCATCGTGCAGTTTAAAGGCATTCGCGCACGAGGGTTCCGTACCTTGTTGTTTGAAAATCCAATTTATTTTATTTTATTTCATCGCTCCGGGGTGTTCCTGGCTTAAAGATTGGCCATTCCCATTCAGCGGGGGTATGCAGCTTGCATTCTCGCATCTTTTGTGCCGGGAGTGTCACGGGGTGGGTTATTTGATTAAATATGTGTTATTTAATTGTAGTTTTTATGATTTTAGGATTTTTTAATTAATTAATTTTTGTATTGATTTATTTGTTTATTGTTTTTAATGATTGTGATTTTCTTTTAGTTTTATTTGCTTTTAATTTTGTGTTAGCTATGTCTTAGTACTAAGATAAAAAGATTTATTTTATTTTATCTGTTTTTAATATTTGTTGTTATAGCGGCAACACAAGTACATAATCTGGGAAAATTTCAACTCTCTAGCTATCATGGTTCATGAGATACAGCTTGGTGACAGACAGGAGACAGCAGTAAAATCTAAGTAATAGGGTCCCATTTTACCCTTTGGGTATGGAACCCTAAAAAGCTCTACTTTCCCTATTACTAAGATATTAGATACGAAACAAATTCCAAGAGAAGAAAAGCTTATCCAGAAACCATATTTTCGCCATCATTCTAAGAAAGATTGAATTATGAGATCCATCTATCAAAGGCTTACGAATTTAGGGTCGATATAATTCGATACGTGACAAATGGTACTACATGAATCATTCGTACATTATTGGATAATATTAAGAATTTTATCCAAAGAATTGATCATTATATTCATTTTAAATAACGAGGGCAATGTGGTATTAAATCTAAGTCATATTGGGTCTGTAATTTTTTACTTAAATCTATTGTCTATTTCAAAACTAAAGAGAATTTTTGTACTGTTATGTTTGTAAATTATCTATCGGAATTTAAATGAGGATATCCTTATATTTAGGAAATGGCTTTGCATTGGACTTTTTAAGCCAAGACCTAAGTATTCTTAATACACCCAAACTAATCTAACTATTACATCGAACCACTGAACACATATAAGTTTTTAAACATAACGCTTTCTTATCGTAAGGCGTCCAACATTTTTAAAGTAAAACTTCTTATCTGTCAAACATCAACATGCGAAAAAACATAAATATTTCAACTCTGTAGCTATACGGTTCATGAGATACAGCCAGGTGACAGGCAGACGAACAAACTGACGAAGAAGATAATGAAGTCTCAGACAGTCTCAGTAATAGGGTTCCGTATCTAAAGGGTAAATCTTTAGATACGGAACCATAAAAAGAGATAATTCAATGTGTAATGAGATGTATATACCTTGGATCAATCACACAATTTCCCACAGATTTTGTAATAAACTATATCTTTATTATAGTCATTTATAGTGCCACCTTTTGTCTTATATTCACGAGACAAGTACGTAACTTTTGTTCGCTATCACTTTCACAATATCTCTTGGGAACTTTCCTTTCTCAAAGAAAATCAAGGGATTTAAAGTGCTCTGCGTTGAAACGAATGAATGACAGAATCATTAAAATTGGAACTCGGGTTAATTTGATAGCTTTATTACATTGGAGATTTCATCAAAGTTTCTCTTAAAGGATTGGGAGACATATTAAATTGTGGCCATAAATAACATCTCAGTGATAAGGCTATTTTATTGAAAAAAGTTAGATATACATGTCAAAAATTGTTGCTATATTTTTTTACTTCGCTTGAAAATATAAAGTTGAATCGATTTTAATCTAACCTACCTCAGAATTCAAAAATATCTGTTCATAACGTTTTGGGATCAATTTTTTACGAATTCACATTCCGAGATTCAAAATTTTAGGAATTCAACATTGTGGATTCAGTTAATTCAACTTTTTACGAATTCAACATTTTGCTAATTCAACTTGATAGGAATTGAACATAGTGATCCTGAAGGGACTTAAACTATGACAAAAAAAGAATATTACACCTAAAATTAAAACTCTGCAATGAAGTAACTCATATCTACGTCAAAATTCCGCATACAACAGAAATGTCCGCTTTTGTTAGAGATAGTGCTTCGTACTTGTGTCACCTTTTTCTAGCATATTGGCATTGGGCCAGTAGCGGCATTAAATTCGACGAAGTGTTTCGTACAGATAGTGATGGCGCTACCCCCTAAGCAATTTCATGACAATGCCTACTATATTTTTAGTTCCACAAAAATCCGTTTACAGAAAAAACTTGGTAATAGTAACACAGTAGTAATTTAGTAAGTTTTTCTATCGAAGCAAATCACTCTAATCATGTTTCGAAGTGTATCACAATACAGAATAAGTAAGCATATCATTCTATGGATTTGAGTGGTTGATACCCAAAAACTGTTTCTAAAGACACTTCTCTATCGCGCGTCTGATCTTACCCTTCGGCTTAAAAACTATCACGCGCGTCGCCCCGCTCGCTGGTTCAAAAGAAATGAATAAAAAAGGATACCAACAGAGTAACATTTGTTTCTAGATTTATAAATAACATAATATTATTTATTACAGAAAGAAAAGTTACAATCAACTATTGCCTAACTCAAAAGGAAGCGAAATTAATATCAAGATGAAAGTGAAACCAATCTGATGTCAAAATTAAGTTGATATTTCATAGCAAAGGTTTCATTTTAATCAAGTGGCTTGTACAATGTACATATACCAGTGAATCGTAATATTCAGTCTAGGAAAACAAGGGAAGTTTCCACTAATTATGAAAACGCAAACATGAATATTGCTTAGAAATAAGTACCTAGGCATATTTATTTTATTTCATATGATAGGTCAGCGTTTGACCGCTATCACACCTGCCTAATGGTAGGTGACGATGCGGCCTAAGATGTAGCACGTTTTCCTAGAAGATACCTATGCACTCGCGACTTGAACACCCCCAAATTGTACACATCAGGAAAGACAATTTTTAATGCAAAAACCTAATTTTCTGACCTATAGCATCCTCATGCAAACAGTACACCAACTATGAACACCACCACCTTCGTTCGTAAGTTATTAGGTGTTAATTTAATCTATTCGTAGGTACTTTAATTTATTTTTACTAATTAAGAGAATCATGAGTTTTCGATACGCGGCGCGAGTAGGTATTTTCAAAATGACCCTTATCGTGCCATAGAGAGAGTTTAAGTTCGGACGTAATTGCCTTCATTTTGTTTTCAAATAATGTTGCGGGCCGTAACGTTTTTACCCCCTTTATCCTTCACAAAATGAAATAAATTTGGTCTCATTTGATTTACTGCATCTTATTCTAGGTTTATATACGTTTTTCTTTTTTGATAATTCAGTTTAGTCTATTAAAAAACAATTGAAACACTCGATGAAGTTTTTAAGTAAAAAATATAAATATTCAGATACTAATTAACTTACTCAGTTACTCAGAAATAAAAGTATTCTTCTTCTTTGCGAGTCGATTCCGAGTAGGTATAACATTTTATGATAATTTTTTATTTTTTAAATTACTTACCATAAATATTTACATGCCAAATCCAGTCCAAATAAGTTGTCACAGCATCGTTTTAATCAAAAAGGCATCAATCAAACCTTTTGAATTCACTAAATTTACCGGAATATTCTAATAGCTACTTTGTAAATGTATTTCAAACCAGATCTCGTTTAAAATACCGGTACGTTCGAGATGTGTTATCTAGATAAGTACGCGAGGCGCCTACGAGACTTCAATCATCATTAGATAGCGTCGTCGATAATTCCAGCACTGACGTCAACCAGACTAACAGCTAATAATCTAGCTAATGGCCTGGGTTGGTTATCTGGACAGCTAAATCAATTGTTACGTACATCGTCGCACGTACATACACTTGCTAAATAGATATAGTTAGATAATCCCTATCATAAATGCGACACTCAGAGTGTGATTATTTAGGTTTGACTTGCACAACAAAAATAAATTCGTTCAGGACCTAATTAACCAACTGTTAAAGTGTCAAACTGGACAAAAAATAACTAACCTTGTGATTATTAATATAGAATTTAACTAAATTTCTCTAAGCACAATCTCATGCAAGTCGCCGCATGCCTGCTGTTGGTTTTACAGATGTTATACCAACTGCTAACATGATTAACCAACTCTCGAAGTGTCAAAAACAACTACATGTGAATTAATAATATCAACCTTGCAGTTATTGTAATATAATTTAATTTTAAATGACCCACAAATTGTATTTAGCTAATTATGTTTGATCACAATCTTAAGCAAGCCGTCCTCAATTTTTTTCTCTTTAAAAAGCTCAATCGACTTGAATTTTCGCGGTTAAAAGCTAATTATTTTACAGCTAAATCATTCATACTAATCCATACATCCGATGGAGGCAATGATTAACATGAAAAACTCATATCCGTAGACGTCACAGGAGTTTCCACAAACTTTGAACCATTAATTTTTAAACGGCAAAAACAATTCTTCGAACTAATCCACCATACATGTACGATGTATATCTTCCGGAAAAACCATTTACATGAGTCACCATCCGCTACATTGAATAGGCATACTTTTCATATCAGTAAAATGTAAATTAAGAAGTTGAAAGACGAGAAGCCTTTACCAAATAAAATAGTTATTTCCTTTTTAAAGATAATTATTTTTACACAAAATTGGCTTGCATTTGGCCTCATGTCACTTGATGGGACGCCACGTTGAGGTCGAATATGTAGCATAGAAGGATAATGACATGCCTGGACAACATGATGGAAGCCGACAAATTACTTAGCACCAAGACTTTGTCAGGGGACCAAGGCCTACCACCGCACCGGTTAATTGTCTGCTCCTTTAGCGCCACCCGGGGGTTATCTTGACGCGAGCAAATCCGAAACCCTGAATATCGGTTTTTGATCAAAAAAACCGTTCCAATTTTACTTCAATGCAATAAAACTGAACGCACGATTATTACAATAAAAAACTTAGTATGTGATAAATATAATATGTACTAACCTAATAATTTTTAAATTATTTGAAAACAAATGACGAGAAAAAACTAAGGCAATTCCATACTACTTACACATGAGTAGAGATGACCAGAGGCTAAGGTTGTTCGGAGCTGTCAAAATGAATACGTAATTGTGACGTAATCATGTAGGGTTGGCACAGGTGGATTATATTAAATAAAAAAAACTTGAGAGGTGTCAAGGCACCCTCCCTCCCTCTCTATAAAAGAAAATCTTCTATCCGTGTTCTAGTCACGATAGCACAAGCCTAGCTGCTTAGGTTGGGGCACTCACACACTCAATTCCCACTCAGTAAAGGTACATATTTAATATTTATAACTATTATATCTGTCGCGTCTAGTCACTATAACACAAGCCTAGTTGCTTAGACTGGAGCACACGCTCACTCACTCACTCAATCGTTCCGACCCTTCCTTCGAAAGAAAGAAAATTATTTAAGTCTTCTATTTCGTCACTCGTCACCATAACACAAGAATGGTCCACACTCACTCCCTCCCTACTTAAGACCAAATTAATAACACTATATTTTATTAAACAACTAGCTGTCCCGGCAAACGTTGTTTTGCCATATAAAAAAAAACTAAATCAAAATCGGTTCAGCCGTTCGGGAGCTACGATGCCACAGACAGACACACACACACACACAGACACGTCAAACTTATAACACCCCGTCGTTTTTGCGTCGGGGGTTAAAAATCATACAAATCGGTTCAGCCGTTTAGGTGTAGTTTGGCAACTAACACCGCGACACGATTGACATCAATATTTATACGTCACTCAATTGTTTTGCCTTCCCGGAAACTCTCCATTAAAACTTGAACTTTATGTTATGGTATTAAAGTTCTTATTGACTTGTATTATTACGAATCGTTTGTATGGTATGGAGTATAGAAAAGTGTTGTTTTTAGACATTTTTAGGCAATTTTTTCAATTTTTCTCTCCGTAAGAACCATCCTCGTACCTTATGGAATATTCTAAAAAAAGAATTGGCCAAATTGGTCCAGGCGTTGTTGAGTTATGCGCTTACCAACACATTTTGCGATTCATTTTTATATATAAGATATGAAACAAACATGCGACGCGTGATGTTTACCGCTCGCATGCGAGTGTGACAGCCCTGAACTTGGGCACTGGCCGAGCCAGTATAGACCGGTTTCTCTCCGTACATGATGTGCCGCCAGTGCTCACGCACACACGCGCGTCAAGCTTGTAGTAGTGGACTTGTCATAGAGCCTTGTATGACACATTAGTCTCTGGTTGTATTATTTACTCATGTGCTACTTATTAATGACGTCATGTGGAAATCCCGCTGAGATATTAATAAATTATAATAAAATCTAGTGGTGGAAAATCTATTGCGTAAGAACCTTAATGAAAACCATATGGCTTTTCTTGAGAAGTAGTCCGACGTTTCAATAGCGCACGTAGTTATCCCCGACTAACTAAATAGGACTCTTACAACTTTCTTGACCTAACCTATTATAGGACCATTATTCATTACCTATTTCCAAAACTAGTACAACAAAAAAGAGCATTTTATTAGTTTCCATTTGATTAATAAAATATACCTAACTATTAAAGTACCTATAATATTCTCACTGATTAATAACTTTTTAATTTAACCTACAAATTGAATTTAAGATTAATATTCCAATCAAAATAAAACTATTAATTTAAGATAATATCTACTCATTTTACTAATAGACTAACACCTACATATAACAAGTTTGCAATAAATCAAACTAGCCCGGCTATTAATTTTACTTCCACGATCGAATCGATGCAACTAAAAATCTACTAAAAATGTCTCACGGCTGAATAAAGTGCAATGCAGGCGTAGTCTAAAACGCTGGGTTTGGAAACTTTGCACATATGTTTCTTATAAAGTAGGAACGGTGTTGCCTTAGTGGTATATACCTCGACTTTCATTCTGAAGGTTGTGGGTTCGAATCCCGGCCGGTCGAACAGCCCGTATACATATACAAGTACAAGTAGTCCTAAGTGAGCACTAAGAAGGGATTTAAGGATTTTAAGAAGGGATGCGTACACGAACCAACATAAGCCACTTTCAGTGACTGACTGATGACAACGCACAGCCTAAACAAGCTGGGTCTGGAAACATGGGTTCTTTATGGGTCTTCAGAGAGCACTAAGAAGTGATTTAATGAAATGTAGTACATGATTTTTTGATTTACGCGGGTTACCAGTTACCACGCGGGACATAGCTATAGTCCAACTATAAACCAAACTTAAATAAATATTTATTTTAGGATACAATTCATTTTCTTGATTTTAAACCTACAATCACTCAACACATTAATACCTACCATTACTATTAAATTCAATTAAATAGAAACTGAATTGTACGAAATACATTTGACTAAGCAAAATGTGTGTAATTTATTCTACGTAACTCCATTGAAACTAAATGATAGCACTCTCTTATGTTTATCTTCAATCAGAATAACAGAGACGAGTATAAATACTAAATTGAAACGATCCATTAACTAATAATGATAAATGTTATATACTTATTATATTGTTAGCTAAACTAATGTGTTACTTTAATGGGGGGAGACGGAGTTTAACCAAGATGGCGCCAGCTTCGTATGTGATGCGTTTATCATTTAGGATTTTAAACTTTCTTCGCCTCTTCTCTCTTGTTCAGCAGCTTGTTTAAACCTATACCAGGACATATGCCCCTCTAACGCTTCTCTAAAATCTCCTACCTATTAACGGTTTTAGGCCACGCTTCTCCACTATTCTCCAGTATGAACTTTTAAGTCGTCGGACTATCTGGTCGTTGGAAACTGCGAATCCCTTATAATAACTTTATAATTTTAGTAGCGTTTCTCATTTAGGAATTTTAAACAACCATGGGTATTTCTACTATTCATTTAAAACGGGAGATTTGTTTTTATTTCGTGGAGCACGATTTCACCAAAGATTTTACTCTCAAATCGGAACGCAGCAGTGCAAGTGCGCTAACTTTCTGAAGGCAAAAATAAGTACAGACGTATGTTAACAAACCATAGATAAATACCTAGTAAATCTGCAAAAATAGTAAGATCTACGGCGATGTAAAGGCGACTATTGAAAACAAAATACTTATCAATTGATTAAGCAAAATATTCTCGGAGGAAAGTCATTGACTGCAAAAGCTATTTGAACGATTTCACCCAAAACAATATCACAACGAAATAAAAGGTCCACAATCCATACATAAAGCTAAACTCTTGGAATCCTTTGGAAACGGGATTAGAAACCAAACATTTAATTTTCATGTAAGTACGTTCAAATATTTGAACAGGACAATCAATATTAACATGTATTTACTGTGAATTTGCGAACATCTACGGCTGATTAAATGTGTAGTTAAGTATACAGTTACGTGCAAAAGAATTAGACCGAAAATATGAATAGATTAAAAAAAATACATAAAATTGTTATTCAACTTTCAGACAAGTCTACATTTTTGGGATCAATACTTCGGGAATTCAACTCTTTTTAACCGACTTCAAAAAAGGAGGAGGTTCTCAATTCGGTTGTATTTTTTTATGGATGTTCGCGGATATTTCTTTAGTAAGGTAATGAAAAAGTTTACAAAAAAAAAATCAGTTATAATTTTTAGCTGTGATCTTGGCCAAGTCTTACCAAACAAAGACCGGCAGATAAATAGATGGGTTCTCAATTCACTTGTTCATTTAGCAAACGATACATCAAAACAGTCCATAATAAAATAATAAGCTAGTGTATAACTTATGCAAACCAAAACTCTTGGTGGTCTAATACTTCGAAAGGCAGTGTACGCGCAAACCAAGAAGCTGAATAAATATGAGTTTGTGAGTGTTGTAAAACAATTTTAGCTGGGAATAATAACAAAATTTTCCAGTGACCCTAAAGTCTTAAAAGTAAATGAACTTGAAATGTTAAATCTTTATGAAATTATAAAAAAAAATTGACTTATTCTAAATTTTACCGACGAACATTGCGCACCGAACATTAAAAATTATAGTAAATACAACTTATTAGAAAAATATCTCATGAATTTTGCCGTAATAACAAAAACTATTATGAATATTTATAGGTAAAGCGGCAAATAACTCGCTCCAAACATCACAAATGAAATCAAACCTAACCTAGATTCTAACAAATGATAACTTTGAAGAGCATCTTCAGAAAATTTCAGAGGAAAATTCTTATTCAAGACGTAATAATTAAACTAATTCAATTATGGTTTTAATATCAATTAATCTGAGGTTTAGGAAAATTTTAAACGTTTTGCCTAGAAGATCAAATTGTTAGTTAAATTCTGAAGTTAATTAAACTGAAATGTTCATTTAATTTTATTTATGCCGGTGCAGACACAGAGGGCAATGCTAATAGAGAAATTGTTTCTGTTAAGCCAAGGGTTTCGCCAAAGACGTATACATATACAAAGCCAGAACAACTAGTTCTAAGTTTTCTTACCTGTACCCGTTGACACCGTATCAGGCTCTGCGTATGCGTCAATATCCTCAACACCATGTGTTCTATTGTACTCTGTTCTTCAAACACCATCCTCGCAAGGTCCAACAACACTTGGTTCCTTTTAACTTCCAACTGGGATCGTTCGTAAAGCTGCGCGTTTCTCAGTCCGATCCCGCAGAACTGAAGGTACGATGCGAACACTTTCTCATCATTCGCGGTAAACGGTCCGTCGTTCTGTTTGTTTATGACCTGCAAAAGAGTTTACGAATTCAACCGTATTCTAAAGGTGTATGAGTAGAAAATCGTTTGCTAGGGTGTTTATCCTTATTATGCTTCAGATTCGCGAGTAAGGAGCCAAATCAACCTATAAATGGGGACAGATAAATATTTTCAACGTTTCTGAACCGTAATAACTGCTGTATTCACTTCATTAGCAGTTACTTTAATATGAGAATCTATTTTAAGTTAGTTCACTTTCCTTATGATTTATTCCTAAAAATAAGTGAGTTCTAAAAATACCATTTATTAATTTGTAAGCCTCGATTTTGTTCGCTGTAAAGAGAGAAATTAGTTGATTATTTAGACTACAATTGTACTGGAAAATTATGTATGATCGAATTCAAGTTCTGCCAAGATTTCATAAAACAATTTCGGTTAATATCATACTATCTAATAACTGGTGCTAGAAAAGTTTTTTGGATTTTATTATTTCTCTCTGTAAGCCCTCTTTTTCTGCTTCCACAGCTGTTATTCGAAGGATGGGCTACTTGTAAACAATCTCTAATTTACTTTGCGACGAGAGCCTTTCGAGGGAAACTAATCAAATAAACGTTATTTTGGCAAGTAAAAGGTGCGGAAATTAAATTCTTGAAGCGTCTCATTTGGATGATTTATAAACGTGTTTCTTACCTGAGCGACACCGATGACCTCTCCGTTGATATCCTTAATGGGCATGCAAAGGAGTGACCTCGTTTTGTACCCCGTCTGTTGGTCAATGTCGTGGTTGAACCTCTCATCCTGGAATAATAAAACAAAATATTAACACTCATTAAAACACGTAATAAATGTCAATGTATCATTATGTTAAAGTAATAAAATAAAGAAAGTATAATCCTAAGAGAATTTACGTCAACAAAAAAGACATTGAACAAGGATTTTACGAGCATATTTGAGACAACCTGTTTAACGATGATCCAATCGGATTAAAATAATCAAACATCAGTAACTCATCGTGATAAATTAAGGCGGGAATCTCAACAAACACAAGGCGTGAAAGGTCTGACAAGGTCGAAGGAAAGCTATGTTCATTATGCGCGTCTTTAATTGAGCTGTTATTACTGGGCCCGAAGAGACACTTCAAATGAACTGTCATAATACTGAGAGGGTCTAGAGAGTAATCAGAGTCGGACTGGGGTGACCGCAAACCGCAACTGTCCTTCAAATCCTGGCCACTTCGTGTTATTGCTACTTCAACAATCCAAAGTGGAATGTCAACTCGGAGATTTCATAATAAACTTTATTGGATAGGTACTTACGTACCCTCAATTTAACAAATAATAAACAACGATATATCTGATTTCATTAATATAAGGATACTAGAGACCCAAGAATTGTAGCGCACTTTATAAATCCGTTTGGACACAATCCAAAGTGATAAAATACATCTTTTGATGAATCGCAGAAAATTCGGCTGTCTACGAAAACGATCAATTGAAGATATACTTCGTGTTTTGTTTTACTGTTCAATAGGTAGGGCTTATACAGCTTGAATCGGGTTAGCCACTCTTGTGGCTCGAAGCCAAGTGGGTATTTCAAAGCCTACGGTGCATTACATGCCGGCTGACCAGATTGAGCCAACCACGTCTGACTTTGCATTTACTGAATATAATTTTAGACAGCAGGTGCAATTCGCAAAATACACCTACGAAGCTACAATTTGCTTAGGTGTGTATCATATCTTCTACTGAACGACGCGACAATACGACGGCAACGGTTATGGACTATGACATCGCCAGACTAAGTTCATAATTTATCATTACATGCAATAATAAAACAGATATTATTTGCAAGCGATCAAATATTATAGTATGTAGTAAAGAGAACTCATTGTGTTATGGAATATTTGGCACGACGACAAAAATGGTTCTATATAATGAGATTCATGGAAGCATAATATTTGAACAAAAGGAATACATATGTAGTTATAATAAAAGCAAAAGAGTTACAAAGTCGGTCGGTGTAAACCGCTAGATGAAATTCGATTCTGGCATGAAGTTTCCCGATGGAGTAATTTTATTTCTACGTAGAAGTGAAACATCTCCAAGGAGAAGATATCTAACTTCAGTTTTCTGGGACACGTTTTTGCTGAAATCAAAGTTGAAGAACGAAATGACCCAGTTCAAAGTTTCGTTTAAGATTATCGCACTCGGTACAAATCGTAAAAGAAGCGGCAATGAATAGGAGGTGCTAAGGATTGTAAATCTTACAAGCCATCACGGAGCTTCGGTTACATTAAAAAGTCATTTGCTTTTTTTACTTTGTTTTATTTTTTATTTTATCCTTTGTTTTTGTGTATAATAGGATAGGTAATATGTAGGTATTTTGAAGGAGGTAAGTGCAAGAGGCATTTCTTGTAACTTACGGTAAGTTTATGCAAATTCAGTTCATCATCCTAGTGCCTACCTCAATATTTCTTATCGCATTCTCTATTACCATCAAAATATTGGACGACAGTAAAATAATTATACTTTATCATTTGTGACATGAATTATTTATGTCGCGAATTATACATATTTAATTCAAATTAAGGAACTCGATTTTCTGGTTTTGTATCAAATTTATGTTGATTGATTCAAAGATAGACGTAGAGGTCTTAAACTACGTCACAAGTAGCATTTGCTTCTAGATTTGCTCTTTTAGTGAGAGTATCTTGTACTACTAGTTAATCTTGAACGACCGGTATCACATTCTAAACCATTTTTTGTCTACATTACATAAATCATTTTACTCGTGTTGAGCTCTTATTGATAACGTGAAATAAACATAAAAAGCATTTTTTGTTTCCATAAATCACTTTATAGGGATATACTTGATAACGTTTTAAATAAATGTTTATGTCAAATTATGAGACAAATTGCTCTATCAAATATTGCGTGAAATAGAAAAGGGTTGGGTTTATAGTAAGCAAATGTTAATTTTCCAGTCAATTTGGTATCACTCTTGTCAGTTGAGCGAAACATCGGTTCTCCGACGCCGCAAGTGCTGTTAGTAAACATGTGAACTAGTTTTACAGAGAGAGAATAATTTTAATAGAATTTCGTTCTGATATCTAAAGAAAAAGAACTGAGAAAGTTCTTTAGCATTTATAGAAGAGAACATAAAAAATAAGGATACCTTACAAGTAGGTACGACTACATTCTTGTATGTTAGGTAGTTACATTATGTTATGTTGAAGACATAAAGACATAACACCGTAACATATTTACATGTAAACGAGATTACAGTAAATGTAGGTCTCATGCACAATCTGTTCAGTGATCTCTCGTACGCATTCGTATGCAAATCGTTCTATAAAACCTATAGTAAATGCGCAAGAATCACCCACTGTTCTCCTCAAGGTCGCAGTTTTGGAGATTGGCCAGGATGAGCAATCGTTTCAGAGACCGCAACGAAAGGTCGACCGTGAACTTCGCTACCGGATCGTCGGATGGAAATATTATATCGAATAAAAAATATCAATATTTAAATAGGCGGAAACTTCATCTGTTACTGTTAAGATAACTAGATCACGTCCGTTTGAAAGGAAACGTTGACCCGATAAAAAAGACAAGCAATATAATATTCATGGAAAACTCTAAAGTATTCAGATTCGTAGAAACATAAAACGTATTGCTTCTCATGGAATACGAATTAAATTCAAATTCAAGTTAGTAAAATTAGAATATGCGATCGCAATAATAAGATTAGAAAATCAATAAAATTGCTATAAAAATATCTGTATTTTTTAAAAATAAAAAGAAAACACTTCAAGCACTATTTTTCTATATTTTTCAGCGTTTGAATCAGAATCTTTATTTGCTAAAAACACAGGTGTAAATATTAGAATGTTAATTACAGAAAAAATAGATCCATATGTTCTACCTTACAAAGACATTGTAAATGTTTATAAAATCAAAATAATTAATAAATTTAATAAAACATTTTAACATAATTTTATATTCAACTAGCGACCCACCCCGGCTACGCACGGCTATATTATACATATAAACCTTGATCTTGAATTACTTTATATATTAAAAAAAACCGCATCAAAATCCGTTGCGTAGTTATAAAGATTTAAGCATACAAAGGGATATAGGGACATAGGGACAGAAAGCGACTTTGTTTTATACTATGTAGTGATTCGTTAAAATAGATTTTCTTATTGTCAATATATTTCATTAAAATAATGCGTGTAGCTCGTACAATACGACCAACAAACATCCATCGCCTTCGTGAGATGTATTTTAACGTTTACATTTATGAATTTTGCGAAAATATCAAAATATAACGGCACTGGGTAATAAACATCGGTCAAAAAGAAGCTACTTAACGATGGCTTCGACCATGAGAACAATTTTATTACTCTTCATACATCGAGAATATAGAACATATTTTTATTTCAGTGTATATTCGAAATATTTTATTGTAAGTAAGCAATATATCAAAGCAGCGTACTTGAGTTAATACAGGTCGTGTCGGTCTTGGCAATAAAATAAAACTTGGCAATGGAAACTCATCTTACGTACCAATTCTATTGATTTACTCTGTGGTAGTACTTGTATGTTCTGTAGGTACAAGTAAGGAATTAAAGGAAACCGTTCAATAAGAAGGGACGAGGCTATATAAGTAGGTGCCTTGAACAAAAATCTTATTTCTAATGAAAAGAGAATAGAGTTTGGTCTAATTAAAATAGGTCACTTTCTCAACATGCTTAAAGTTTATGAATGTATGCCAACTGCTCTTAAAAGTTAAACCAAGTAGTTAACGTCTTAAAGTAATCTTCGCTTAGTCGAAGCGAATAAAACTTTCTGCGTAAATTGTTTTCGGTGATTTTCATCAAAAAATTTTAGAGACAGATTAAAGAGCCGTAACAACTCTAAAGTTGGTGAAAAAGTTATTGGTTTTGAGACGTTATAAACGAAGCAAGGTACATTAGAATGACCAGACGAAGTGTGTTGTACGAATACACAATTAATTGATTTTGGAAAGGGTACCGGTGGCATACAAACTATTACAAACATAGTCGACTGTTTTCTCCCTGGATAATGACACTAAAGCTGATATTTTTGGTGCATAAAACTTATAACTGCCATGACCATGCCCCTTTTAAATCTTGATTTCTATGATAATTAGAAAATGAAAAAAAAAAAAAAACATAGGGGCATAGTCATGGCAATTATAGGTTTTATGGCACAAAAATATTTGTGCAAGTGTCATTATCCAGGGAGGAAACAGTCGGCTACGCTTGTATGGAGAGAGCGCAGATACCCTTTCACCTTAATGCCTAAAATATTAGTTATCGATAGTAATAATGACACACCCTACATACGCACATTTTCTATGCATATTAAACATACACACGCCCACAAAGTATACTGATGGTGATCACATCACCAACCTCTACAAGCATCTACTGTTCTCATAGTAGAATAATAACAAACATAATACAAATATTGACTAGATAAGAAGCGTAGACATCTAAAATAATAAGTACATTTCAAACCACAAAACAATAATACAGAATGGTAAATAAAACGAAAGTGTAGACACCGCACTAGCGGTGTCTACACTTTCGTTTTATTTGTCAAACTCAACTGAGATTCGCTAAACACAATAAATAATTCTACAGAAAACCAACCCGCAACTGAATAAATGGTACAATCCACGGTCAAAAGTCTCTGCCCACCGTAACGTTTACAATCCTGTGCAGCACTATTTAAACATTATAACAAGGTAACCTTTGAATCGAACCCACGTCGCTCGGTTGGTGTAGCGGGAGGCGGCTTATACCACTCGGCCAACTAAATATATAGCTAACATGTTGAAAATAATAATCACACTGAGTACTTACTTTTAATTCAAGTATTTAAGTTTGTGTATAACGTCTATTAGAAGAAGGTACTTGTTGATAGTATTATTGTAGCAAACTGATAATTTACTTATGACCCATACTGTACGTTTAAAAACGCTATGTTCACAGCTACTTTGTGAATTTTACATTATACCTTGCTAAGTTTATGTACCAATTTACACTTTGCCTGGCCTCTACTAACTCACTTTATTTATTGCTGAATCTCTGTTAATAACGCGTTCTATTTTTAGAAAGATTGTTTAGCTCTGCGTAGGGATGACTTTATTCAGTTGTAAAGGTTAAACTATAGTCGGAACATCACTACATAGTATAAAACAAAGTCGCTTTTTCTGTCCCTATTTCCCTTTGTATGCTTAGATATTTAAAACTACGCAACGGATTTTGATGCGGTTTTTTTTAATAGATAGAGTGATTCAAGAGGAAGGTTTATATGTATAATACATGCATAATATAGCCGTGCGAAGCCGGGGCGGGTCGCTAGTATAAAATAAAGTCACTTTTTGCCGTCCCTATGTCCCTATTTCCCTTTGTATGCTTAGATATTTAAAACTACGCAACGGATTTTGATGCGGTTTTTCTTAATAGATAGAGTGATTCAAGAGGAAGGTTTATATGTATAATACATGCATAATATAGCCGTGCGAAGCCGGGGCGGGTCGCTAGTATAAAATAAAGTCACTTTTTGCCGTCCCTATGTCCCTATTTCCCTTTGTATGCTTAAATCTTTGAAACTACGCAACGGATTTTGATGCGGTTTTTTTAATAGATAGAGTGATTCAAGAGGAATGTTTTTATGTATAATACATGCATAATATAGCCGTGCTAAGCCGGGGCGGGTCGCTAGTATAAAATAAAGTCACTTTTTGCCGTCCCTATGTCCCTATTTCCCTTTGTATGCTTAAATCTTTGAAACTACGCAACGGATTTTGATGCGGTTTTTTTTAATAGATAGAGTGATTCAAGAGGAATGTTTTTATGTATAATACATGTATAATATAGCCGTGCGAAGCCGGGGCGGGTCGCTAGTCTTCTATACAAAAAGGGAACATATCTCTCCTAGAGGAGAGTAGTTCCAAAACAAAACAAAAGTCTTGCGTGAAGACCGAATAGTATAAATAAATAGCAGCGCTCCGAGTTTCACCCGCTTAACTCCCGATCCCGTGAGAATATCGGGATAAAAGTTAGCCTATTATATTCCCAATGAATCAATAAAAAATTTAAACTAAATTCAAATTGTACCTACTTTCTTTTGATTGTTTGATTCGTTCATGTATTCTTTATTATTTTGATTTGAAGATTATATTTTGAAGAAAAGTTGATCTCCTTTTACTTATAATTTGTAAAGTATGTTAGTAAGTATATTAATCTTTTAGCTAATTTAAGTGCATTGTTGTTCATATTAAAGACCACAGCAAAGAGGGGACTCCTCTAACACAAGTTCTATGAACTTAACAGAGAAGCTCCCACACCTTGTGTTTTTGTCAATGTTTGTTATGAATAAATAATTTTGAATTTTTGAATTTTGAATATATCCGCATACCAAGTTTCATCAAAATCGGTCTAGTAGTTTCGGAGCCTAATTGTTACAAAAAAAAAAAACAAAACCAACTTGCCTCTTTATAATATTAGTATACATATAAAAAATTACTACGCCATCGAATGCAGGACCGGATACAACTCTTGTATCACACTAAACTGTGGACGTAGACCCTTTTCTATTCATCTCAACTCAACACTTTGGACTAACGATAACAATCTTCGCAACACAGCAACGCAAACGAGGAAAATACAGCTAGCTAGCTCCTTGAACATCCAGAAATAACTTCCTACGAACAACCGGAACTCTGAACGCACACACACATTGTTCCGGTTAAAGGTCGATCCGCATACAGCAGTGACGGCACAGTGCCGACACTTGCCGTACCGTAACGTATCCATCAGTGTCAGTGAAAAATGATATTGTTGCATAATTTTTGTACAGTCAGCAAAGGACTGAGGGTAGCAGGTGCATATTTTAAAGTTTTGTTTTTTTAATGACGGTTCAATAATTTTTGGTTATTCTGCGTGAAATAACTAACACTCCGAAAGCTTTAGTGATATCAAGCAAAATAATTAACAAATACTGTTAATAAAATAATTAAAACTTTAAAATATGCACCCGCTACCCTCAGTACTTTGCTGACTATTAGGGTATCCGTACTCGTCAGTGACAGTACATCACTGACATCACTGAACGTAACTGTCACTGACGAGTACGGATGGGTATCCGTACTAGTACAAAAAGTATGCAACAATAACATTCTTCACTGACACTGATGGATGCGTTACGGTACGGCACGTGTCGGCACTGTGCCGTCACTGTTGTGTGCGGATCGACCTTAATACATTATCTTTTCAACAGTGTACCTTGCGCGGAGGTATCGAAACAGCCGCTCGTAAATCTCACAAGTAAACGGAAAGTTGTTCCAAGCTTATCAACATGAATGCCAAGATTTGGGTCAGGAGGATTCAAAAAATCCCTCTTTGTCATGACTGACAGATGACGTAGGTTCTAAAGCGTAAGACCAACATTATGGGACCGTCTATCTTGAGAATCTTGACTTTCAAATAAACCCATTAACGTGGAGCTTTGAAATCTTGATGAATAATACGTCCTTAAGACGCCCACACACGCTCGGTTATGCTCGCACGCAAACATAACCGAGCGGCATAAAATACCAATTTTGATATTTGCTTGGTTGTATGTGCAATTGTGCATGCGTCGAAAACAGTTCTATCCCATACACGCTAGGGTTTGCCTGTCGGTTATGCATGTAAGTTCATAACCATCATGCATAACCTAGCGTGTATGGCCTCCTTTAGACAAGAGTTTAGAAAAGATAATTTATAAAACACTGTGAATTCTTTGATATTTTAGCGATCTTTGTGATCTCTTGCACAAACACTTGTATGTATTAACGAGTATTAAATCACTTCAAAAGGTTTCATTAAAATTAAATGACGCCCGCCTATGCTAATGATTTCAAAAAACAGTCTTAAATTTTTCATATTTAGAGGGGTGCACTCTGTGATGATGACGACACAAAGAAACGTTTGCGACATAAAGAAATTAGTTTAAATTTATCTAGCTAGGCAATACTTACTGTAGAATTTTAACCTTCATATACATTACAGCAAGCGAAAGTTACTCACAAATCCTAAGGCGTAACATTTACCTATTCAACTATTGCAAAAGTACAGCTCTGTTACTTTAATTTCTAGTTAACGCACAAATCAAGACATGCATAAATGTAGATTTATGGTGAGCGCACACCTACCCACACCCCACGCACCGCAGTCACCGTTTGTATGCGCCCGGCTTCGGCTGGTGACGTCATCAGAATCGGCCTTGTGGAGTTGTGGATTTCCTTCACTGCGGCGCGTGCGGTGCGGCCAGGTGTGCGCTCACCCTTAGGTTAATTGACTATCAATTACTTTAATTTATAAGTATAGTAACTAAAATAATTAGGATGCTACAAGCTTATTCCGTACAAGTGCCATGAAGTCTATTCCTGTTTTATTTTATGTACCACTTCGTTTCGGTTTGAACATAAGCAAGATAATAAAACTAAGCTTGACCAACAGTTATTTCTATGATTGAGAGGATCACGTCTTGTCTTTACGATATGACAAACCGTAAACATAAATTTTGAATTACAGCATGTTCTGTACGTTCCTACATAGACGGATGTTCATCATACGAGAATAAGTAGCGGTTATTTCACTCAAAATTTATTAAATACTCTAATACATTTCTAGTTGAGATGATGCCAGAAAATCAATGGACAAATCATTATTTTTAGGGTTTCGTATCCAAAGGGTAAAAATGGAGCCATTTTACTAAGATTCCACTGTCTATCTGTCTGTCTGTTATTAGGCTGTATCTCATGAACCGTGATAGCTATACAGTTGAAATTTTCACAGATGATGTATTTCTGTTACTGCTATAACAAAAAGACCAAAAACAGAATATAATGGTACGTAAAGTCGGACAAGTTTATTTGTATCTACGTATAGTAAGGAAAGCCTCGGTCTGTCACCGCACGCAATTGCAATGCCCGGCAGGGCCCATTATGTAAAGTTGTATGTCTATTGTAACATCTATTGTACCTACCATATTAATGCAAATAAATGAAATGAAATAAAACCTTCGTGTGCGAGTCCGACTCGCACTTGGCCGGTTTAAAGTTAGATGAACCTTTAAGAGGAAAGGGTACCGGACGCTCTCTCCATACAAACGTAGTCGACTGTTTCCTCCCTGGATAATGACACTAGAACAAATATTTTTGTTGCATAAAACTTATAACTGCCATGACCATGCCCCTATGATTTGTATTTTTTTTTGTTTTTTAAATCTTAATTTCAATAATAATTAGAAAATGAAAAAAACCAAGACATAGGGGCCAGTTATAGGCATGGCAGTTATAGGTTGTATGCAACAAAAATATTTGCTCTAGTGTCATTATCCAGGGAGGAAACAGTCGACTACGTTTGTATGGAGAGAGCGCCAGGTACCCTTTCACCTTAAATGAATTTGTAATCTCTACTCTAGTTAAATGGACTACGACCTATAAAACAAAGTTTTCGATACAAACCGAATTTGTAACCAGAATCAGACAAAATTACGAAAAGTTGGACAGTAACACTTTAGCATTAAAACTTTTTGTTGGTTACAATACTGTTTATTTAAATAGGTACTAGGTACAGTTCAGAGTTCGAAGTAACTTTCTGTAGATTGCGGCTATGCGAGAAAAGTTTATTTCACATTACCGTGTACAAAACGCCTAACTACGAGGTGAATTTTTCAGACGCATTTTATACATTTGGTTACTTGCATTAGAGTATTAAATAGATCTCTTTTTTAATCGAATTACAAATGAATTACAAAGAATCGTTTTCAATTTGTAAATCTATTATAACTAGGCACAGCGTTTGATTAGGTACACTTTTTAAATTATGCAATTTCAATTTAGTTTTGACATTAGCTAATAAAGCTTTTGTTTTTCTTCTATCTTATCTTATATAACATCTTTAAGATTCCTACGTGTTTGCCATTTATCTTACGACAGTGCAATATGTATTAAGTGATTCATAGAAATGTTTTTTGAGTCTTATATTTTGTGGTTACTCCCTGGTTACTCCAAATCATTTTAGCACTATATTACCACAAGACCGACTTTTTATCATTTCAATAACAACAATAATTATTTAGTATTTTTGACGTGTCTTATAAATCGAAACACCTGCATTCACAAAAAAGTGTGACGTCATGCACAATAGTCATGTTCAGGTACCATGACGGCGTCATGGTAATCGTCACGCGTCTCGTGTTTGTTTTAGCACGTGGCGCGTGTTTGTTGCATATTGTTTAATAATAATATCGCTGACGCTCATCTGGGCTTGTGTTATGGTGACACATATAAAACTTATTTAAAGAAAGAAATGAAAAAGCAGGAAAAACAAAAAAAAACTCAATTTTTCATCGTTTTCTTATGACATTTTTACGTAAAATTATCGTCCGTAAATCGACTATACAGACAACCATTTTTGTCCAGTTTTTATAAAAGTTGGTAAAGTTTAATGTTAGTATGAGTTGGTATTTTATTATAGTCATTAGGCCTAATGGTTTGCTCTTTCACCTGTTGCAAACCAGTTTAGTAACAACTTAATTTCACACAGTATGATAGAGATTAATTTGATTACTTATACGGTGTTGTTTTTAAATAATTCATCTCCATAGACAATGTTCACGATTTTTAAGCCTCTTTGCGAATTATCTAAGAATTTAATGTTTTTTTTTTATGTAGTTCCCCTTTGACCCTTATCTAACATGACATATACAATACCACTAATTTGGTTCCCGTTATTCGTTCCTTCTGGACCTTAACCGGCCTGAATTACTTACTTTCAAAGAAATCAAAGTCAAAATCAATTTTTTTTATTTCTTTGGATGCTTAATACATTAAAATTTGTATAAAGACCACATAAAATCGTCTTAAAAGTTAAGTTAGGATGTGTGCCTTCGGGACGCGCCCACTAATGAGAAGAAGGCACAAGAAACTCATGGGGTTTTTTTTTATATAATTAAATTATGTTACCTACATGGTAGAAAGCCTCGCTGACTGAGGTGGATCCCAGTTTTCTATATTGTCAAGCTTTTAGCATAGAGACCTGGTGTTAAAATGAATATTGTAAGGTCTAAGCTTTCATTTTCCTTGGCTACATGTTGGGTCTAAGTTGACATCGCATTTGCTGTGGAGGAATCCTTCTTTCAAGCTTAGTTTGGTTAAGAGGACTTCAACCAAGAGTTTTTAACATAATTTAGAAGATTGCTTATTTTAGCCCAATGTACCTACATTGGGCTAAAATAAAGAATTACGTCAAGATTGTATTAAAACTAGATATAAAGACCTATGTTTTTTGGAAAAATAAATTTGATATATTTATTTATGTTATGGACCAAGTCATAATGCCCGGGCATTATGACTTGGTTATTATGTATAATGACCAATTATGTATAATGACCAATTTGAGAGTGCGATGTGATGAGATAACTACTTAATTAGTTAAATTGCCAATTGCCCATTATATTGCCCGGGCATTATACATAATACCCGGGCAATATAAGAAAGGTCAGAAAGGTAGGTTAGATTAGATTTTGGGACAAAAAAAATCGCGAGCGAAGCGAGCGTTTAGGTTCAGACTTGGTAAAAATAGCGTTTAAAGGAGCTTTTTATCCCATAGACTCTATCTCTATTATCACATTGCCCAACGACCAGGTAGCAATATTCATAATGCCCAGACAGTGTGTTAAATATTAAAGTTTAGATGATAAGCAATCATTTTGCCCAAAGTAGCTTGTCATTATACATAATGCCCGGGTATCATGTATTAATCACTTGCCCGAATTAATCACTTGGTCCATAACATTTACATAAAACTCACCTTATACGCATCTGGTATGTTGACAGGTTCCCCGCTCTCCGCTACGTAGCCGACGATCCCACTGCCCCAGGGTATTCGGATTTCTTCTAACTGCTCCATCTGCTCAGGAGTCGACTTCGAACACACGTCGAACAGTTTCGACACCAGACATCTGTGGACAACCATTCACATTGAGTATCCTAGTGTCTGGGTTAGTCTGAATGGCCCAAATTGAATTGACCTTGGGCCTTTCGAACGTAAACAAAAACATACAAGTTCAAAAGGCCCGGTGATAAAATTTAATTCAAGTACTGTCAGGTTAAAAAGTTTATAAAATAAAAATTATAGTGTTTTCTTCGAGTTTAAAAAAAAAATGACGATCGAAATGAAAATAAAAGAATCTATTTAAGATTGAAAATTGACAGCTGTCAAATTTCACTCTGATTTTGGAGTGGGGTGTCGTTTAATACGTTTTCGGTGATGTTGATGGAGCTCACACTTTGAAAAGGAGAAATTTTGCCACGAGAATTTTGTAAGTATACGTGTCACAGAGAGCAATGTTGGCTTAGTGGTAGATACCTCGACTTTCATTCTGAAGGTCGTGGGTTCAAATCCAGGCCGGCCGTGCACCAATGTATTTTTCTTAAGAAAAAATTATGTGCGCTAATTGACATTGCTGTTACGGTGAAGGAAAACATCGTGATGAAACCCGCGGCTTAGTTGACTCCAGAAGTATTGACAAGTTCTCTCGTCTGGAATTGGTCGACTAAGCTGAGAGGGTAGTAGGTGCTGGGCAAGCCTACTCCATCTTCACGCAAAAAGGACCCAATTAAAAAGGGTCTAATCGCGGAAAACAACCTGTATACAAGTACAATATACGTGTCATTTGTAAATGTCTCCTCCAATTGTCCTCGCAAAACTAAGTCCTCAAGATTCATACAGTAACCTATTATCAGTACTTATAGATACAAGTAAAGTCCCCAAATAACTACTTCACAACAAAATTAAATTCACACAGCACGGCACGCAAATTTTAGCGCTAATATGATAATTAAATCAGATATATCTTTCTAACTGTATCCATCCATATCCATAAATCTATACAAATATTTTAATGACAATCTTTTTCAATAATTTAATGATAAGAACTGAAATTATTGAACAAATTTTGATGAAAATAGGATACGTCAATCTTTGGGACCGATATTTTCATGGGATCTAGATTTCGCTGCTAATATATGCTGCATGCTGCTATACAGGGTTATTGGAAATTAATTGACACGGCGTTAAAGGCTTCTTCTGTGCACCTTAACGATCAACTTTTGTTCTACGACTTTTGGAAATTCATAAAAATATTCCATAAAAAAATTAAATCCAACAGTTCAAATAATACTCAACTCTACGTCTACGTCACAGAATCAATCATAGTAGGTATGGTACAACCCGATCGGGTCGCACGCAGTGCGCCCCGTGCCAATCGCGCGCGCGCACTTGCCGCATAGACATAGAAAATTACCAGACAGTACGAGAAACACTTAAATAGTTTTTTTGGGATATGTATTAAGTTTCGACAAAAGTCGTAGAACAAAAGTTGTTTGTTAAGGTGCACAGAAGAAGCCCTTAACGCCGTGTCAATTAATTTCCAATAACCCTGTATAATGTAAAAAATAAGTAATATCAGAAGCAGAAATTGCACGTCAATTATAATATTATATCTGATATGCCATGAATATCTGAAAGTGGATATCTACTAAGTTTAACATTACAGCGTGTTGCTGCTGTCACAAACACTTTGCAATCTGAATAAATAAAGTTGAAATAAACAATCCAAATATAACACGAGGACTCTTGACACGGAATGTTCGATGCAGACCCTTTCTGAATGAAACGCCTACACATTATTAGGGACTTTGGTGTGTCATAATATATCTAGCTAGAGGTCAACGCTTACTTTCATATTCTTATTTAGGCTAAAGTACACAGTTGGTTTTAGGCCAGAGTTTGACTTCCGAAACTTCCTCTTCTTTTCTGCCTGTCGTTGTCTCAATTTATTTGGAGCTCGGCGCAGTACGACTTGTTCTTCCATTCTCCTCTATTAGCCATCATCTCCTCGTTCACATCCATCTCTATCACATCTTGTCTCACAGTCATTTATCCCTCTACATTAGTACTCATTACTCTTCCAGTCCGTTTGTCTCCTCTCTCCTCATCACATGTCCATACCAACTCAAATGGTTTCCGAAGCGACAGGTAAAGTGTCCTGAAGCTCAGAAGATTTATTCACACACTACTTGAGACTTTAGTTTACTTATACGAGCTCTGTGAGTGGCTTTAAACGAGCAGTTTTATTCTGGCCATTTATACAATAACACATACAAATCTTTGTTAAGTTTAATAGTTGAAATCTCGGTAAGAGAACAAATCCCACAAAACATACAATAAAGAATGAGAATGCCCTTTATGAACAGCCGAACTCGTTATGCAAATGTTTCTCACCCCAGCAAATTCACGCGTTGCCAGTCAGTTTTTTTCCTCAGACGTAGTACAAAAAAGTAAACGTAATATAGCGACCTCTAGCCCAAAGTCAACGACTGATGGATTGATATACTAAAAGTGGCAGATTCCCAATAAACTTAGAAGTATACAATATGCACATTGCAATTCACATTTATATTAAAAATGGCAGATTCCCAATAAACTTAGAAGTATACAATATGCACATTGCAATTCACATTTATATTAAAAATGGCAGATTCCTAATAAACTTAGAAGTATACAATATGCACATTGCAATTTACATTTATACTAAAAATGACAGATTCCCAATAAACTTAGAAGTACACAATATGCACATTGCAATTTACATTTATACTAAAAATGGCAGATTCCTAATAAACTTAGAATTATACAATACGCACATTGCAACTCACAATAATTTATGCATTCAAGGAAAAGAAAGGGAAAGAAGGAAGTAAATTTCGTCGAATGACGAAATGATGACGCTGTATCCAAATGTATTTATAAAACCAACACGTCATAAATTCATGATACGTTAAAACGTCATCGAGTCTAAAATAACGTAAGTACTCACTTGTAAACTTTCCTATACATGGAAAATCCAATATCAAATCCTGAAAGCACAACCCACGCAGTGTCACTAGAATACTTTCGCAATATATTATTATATTTCTCTTTTTGAAATACTTTAAAAGAAAATTCGTACTAAACATTATGTCGTGAGTTTCAATGAACAACTAGGATTATAAAAATGTTTCCACCCATCGAAATCGAACAACATGCTGGTGAACGTGGTTCTTGCCTCTAAACTATTGATCAAATATTAGTTTATACATACAGAACCATATTCTAATAATAATCTTACTCAGTCGTTAGCACTTTTATTTCTATTGTCCATACCATCTATTTTCAAGTCACCTATACATTCATAATCATCATTACATATTCCGTCATTTTTAATTTTTTCAATGGTAATTTTATAGTTATAATCGGATACTATAAATGATGAATCTTTGAAATCTGTATACCTACATAATATTATTATTATGAACCTGTAGTGTCCCATTGCAGGGCAAAGGCCTCTCTACTTCCCTTCTACTGATCGCGTTCTTGTGCGACGGATTTCCAATCTGCCAGAAATTTGTCCAAGTTACTTAAAATAATTAAAATTATATTGTCTTCGTTTTTAATTTTGAAACGTTCGAGGAGATATAATATAAGACAGGTCTTGTGCAGTCACTAGGTAGATGAAAAGTGAGTAACTATATGTTCTATCTTTTATAATATTTGATAGCAATCTAGTTAGTCAAATTTAAGTAGCCGAGATCCACAGCTTAGATGCAAGTATCTAACAACGTCATCCTTTTAAAGATAAGTAAAGCCATAGATAGATCAAAGTAAACAATCAAACTACACATCGGTCGAGCCTTATATTCATATTACGTATTCCATTGGACCGCCAACATGTGAATACAAAATACAAGCCAACGTTTTTCATTATTCATTCGATGCAATCGATTGAATTAATACGAAATGCATCAACGCTCGAATAGACACTTTAACGTTGATTCATGCAGAAATATTAATACGTTTACGCGTGTTTAGGTACGCTGTGTAGTTAAAATATTTTTCTTCAGCAAACATTTATCTAACGAAAATAGCGGAAACTGCGGTAAAACCATGAACACTCTTCACGTAGACAGATTGCCGTATATGAAACAAGAAAGGTTAAACTGTACTGCTATATTAATTTAATATTATTTTGTAACATATTATGTATTTCTTTTAAGTCCAGAGCTTTTTTGTTTATATTAAACGTAACAGACAGGAGTAAGCTATACATACGTTTCCTATTTGTTAAAACCTTAATTACGAAGTTTTTAAACAGGAAGTAATGTGTAAATATATAAATTGAACACAGCATAAACGTTTACGTACAAAAACCACTCTGCTGAGTAAATCTCCCGCCTTTTCTCGAGCAGTCGAATCACCTACATACATTTCAAATCGATAGGCACTTGTTTCACGGCACGTGGCGTTTTTCTGCAATAAGTACTTTCTATGAAAACAACTTTTCATAGACACAATGACAATGACGACCCACAATGGTCACCGTGCCGGACTACCAAACACAGGGTTGCGGGTTCGATTCCCGCCTTAGACATTTATTTATGCTTAGATATTTGTCTGTGGTCTGTTTGTTTCTGTGTACCTATTATAAGTATATATTTACAAAAGAAAAGTATATAAAGTAGTATATCCGTTGTCTAGCACCCATAACCCAAGTCTAGTTACTTAGCTTGGGGCTAGATGGCGATGTGTGGAATGTCCTACAATATTTATTATTATTATTGATTTTTTACTAAGTTTGTTGTGTTCCATGTCTGATGTGTCCTGATCTCCGGCTATTTTTGGCCACTTTGCTTCGAATGCATTCAGATTGTGTCGCACCATCGTTTTTGAGTCGAACTCAAAGACGCCTGCTGTCTTGAGGGAACTACTGGTTGACTTTGTTTACCCACCTATATGCATGCATTTGGCACACGTGGCCAGCCCCCAATGGCAGAAGTTCATGTTTTAAAGAATATTTAGGTACTATATCATAATACTCTTAATCAATCATTTATATTTATCCGCAAAAAAAATTATCTTTCCCCCAAAATGTCAACTTTGATTCCTCGAACATCTTTTACTTCGCCATTTTCTTTGAGTAATATTATTTTAACTTCCTTATTCTCGTACATTTCCAGTTGGCCGTGACCTTAACCCTTAACCCCTAGACTCAAGGGATGGGGGCAAATAAAAGCATTCTATTCGATTCCCAGATCGGAAGGAAAGTTTCTAGTGATATTCTTCATTTACGGTTATTCGGCTTTGCTCTCTGCTCTGGATTAAAGAGTAGAGTTTGTGGGAAGTTTTATTTTAATCTAAAAGGATTACAGTAACCTATAGTAAAAAGTAATTTCATTTTAAAACTATTTTAAAGCTATTTGGAAATCAATAGTTTCTTAAATTTTCTCAATTTCATTAACAAAAAAAATAGTAAAATAAAACATCATTTTTAAAATTATTTAATTAATTCGCATATTTTAACCATGAAAGCTGAAGTATAAAAAGTATAAAAAACTATATAAAAAAGGTCTACTAACTGAATTTAGAAGCAGTATTTTAGAAGTATCTATCTAAAAGCTATTTGATAAAGTACCCTTTTTGTATAATAGTAAAGTTCTTTCATCTATCTATTCACAATCTAAAACATAACCAACCGTCAATGATTTACAATACGTATTTCGATTCATTCTTCATACACAGTATCCCAATATTTCAACAGCATAAATGGTAACTACCGAACTGAGCATTGTTAAATATCCCTTGACCTTGCCAATGGGAAATACTCATTTATATTGTGTCGGAACATTTTGTTAAACTCTAACTTTAAGAGGTTTAAGAATAATCCGAGATGTGGATTTAAACCTTAGATTTAGACACAGATTTACTCGTGAACTATAGTCTACATACTATCCCTATAGCTTATTTAAGGAACTAATAGTCCAAAGAATATCCTTATAGATTATATGGGGAACTATAGTCTAAACACTATCCCCATAGATTTAGGGATAGGTGTTTAGACTATATAGTTCACGAGTAAATCTGTGTCTAAATCTAAGGTTAAATTCACATCTCAGACTATTCTTAAACCTCGTTTTGGAATAAGGGGGTTACAATTTAACATAAGTAAGGGTCAAGCGGTAAAATAATTCAAATATCTCATATTTCGGATGGTTTTTTTATGTGTTGGCTAAATAATATATATTCTAGAAATGTATGTATATTCAAATACACTACTATAACTTTTATTTCCCTATTTTGTGAAATAGATCGACTGTAAACGAATAAACCCTACGAGATGAAATCTACAAGAAGAAAATATGAAACATTGTTTATTCGGTTCATTTGGAATTCACAATGATTGTAAAAAGCGTCTCATGAGAAAAATCTTAGGAAAGAATGTGTCACACAGAAAAACGTTTGTCGTTTAACATAGACATCCTTTTTATTTTCGAGCTCGGTATCATTTTTTTTTTCGATAGCAGCTTCATGCTTGACCGATGTGATATATCATTATAACAGTCAAACCAAGTGTGAAATCAAAGACAGATTGCGCCCAACAAGCCTATATTTTAGCGCGCCCTTTATTCTAAGGCCAAATACATTATGTATTTTATGCCCGACACGTAATTCGAGCTGGCTATATGCCAAAATGTTTAGAAATTCCATATGAAACAGAAATTTGACTGATAGACAGATCAAACAATTCATAAGCCAAAAGCCTGTAGCAATTTTTCATATTTGAAAAACCTCTGCGGCTTATAAAATGCGATGAACTCATGAATATCATACTCTACCATTAACAAAAGATTTAATACTTACTATTGTTCATTTAAAAATGAAATTTTAAAACATTAACCCATACTCAGCATAGCCAAGACATTATTTCAGCTATACAATGTACAAGCTGCAAATATTTTTGAGTTAAAAGTTATTTTTCCGTAGCACTCCAGTAAGCAAAAGAAATAAACGTGAAATATAAATACACAAGTATACGACATACTTCAAGAAATTATTCTCCATGCGAGCAAGTTCTTATGTTTTATTTTGTAGTAAAACTAAATTAGACCTACTCATAGAGAAATTTTCAATATATAAAGTTGTAACAGAAACCAGTCCATTGTTTCGTTTTTAAAGCACAATCAGTCGTTATTTCTATTATTTTCCGTAACAACCACTCAGCATGTCAATTTAGTAACATTTTTGGCTATCGTATTAATATCACGTCAGTAGTACTTAATCAGTTTAATTTCTCTACACAGTTGACTGAAACTGACTGATACTTTAATACTGATTTGACATCAGTATTAAACTGACTATACTGATTTGACATCAGTAAAACTGACTATATTGATGTAAAATTGGGTTTTTTTTTTTTTTTTTTAACGTTTTTTTATTTTTCAAATTATATCCCATTATTTCCATTGCGGTAAAAAACGCAATTGTGTTAATTGAGAATCTGTACTTTAATATTTATGACGGCCTGATAAATTACTGATAAATAAAATTCTAAAGAGATATTCAGAATTTAATAAATAGAATAAAAACATTAATACTAGCTGTTTTTTGTCGCCTCCGCCAGTAATGGAAAGAGTGGGAGAAATTGACCCAGTATATCCATCAATGGAAATAATGGGATACTCCAGTAGAAACTACCCATTATGTGGGGACAATCTAAAAAAAAAAACTGGTTGCCTGTAAAGTCGGTATACGGGCGAAAGTTTTACGTGACAACAACTGTGCTCGAGTGGAAGGGACGCGTGCCTTTCACTTTTTATGTCTGTCTCTCTCGCTCTTAGGCGGGCTAACCATGCCCGCGTGCCTCTCACTCGCTCTCATTGTGAGCGCATAACGTCAGCGGAGCGTAACGCAGTTTCTTGAAGTGTCACCCGGCAAACCAATTTATAAAACGTTGTCACGTCAAAAACACAAATGAATAAAAAATCTCTCATACACAATACACCTAAAAGCCATTGTATGAACATGTCGACAAACATCTTGGAAATATACCGACAACATAGCCATTTCTAGCAGTTACCCTCAAGGGATGGATAGAGAATAGCGTTACGTACAATGTACATTGCTCAAAGTACATTGGCTAAACTAAACTAAACGCTTTGGGGAACTGAAATTCTGTTTTTGATGTTAAGAGTAAAGTTTGTATGTTAGTTAGCTGAGAGAATGGGAGCTGAATTTATATAGGGCGATTAAGATAATTATAAGATACTAGCTGCCCTCCGCGGTTTCACCCGCGTAACTCCCGATCCCGTGGGAATATCGGGATGTAAGCTATCCTATCTCTCAAGTTGGATCGAACTGCACATGGTGTGCGAATTTTATTATAATCGGTTAAGTGGTTTAGGAGTCCATTGAGGACAAACATTGTGACACGAGATTTATATATATTAAGACACGAGATTTATATATATTAAGATTATTAGATAAGTAGATAATTTTAAAAGTATCAATTTAATAAACTATAATATCTACTAATATTATAATGATCGACTATCAGTTATCCATCATTCAATAGCCCAAAATTTAAACTTAATCAAACACAATTCTGTCAAGGGCTGTCGATAGCGGTTCAGCGGGGTAACCGGGACCTTTGGGGAGGGGTTTGTTTGATTAGGGTTAGTTTAATTTTTATTTTTTTTTGCGTTGATTAGTTTAATTTAATTTTATGTTTAGATTGAATTAGTTTTTAATTTTTTAATTTTTAGTAAGTACATATTTTTTTAAATTGTAATTTGTAATTTGATTAATGTGTGTAATCACAATTTGGTTCAAAAAATATTTTTCATACCTGCAGCACTTTAATCACGGATTAAAGCCCTATTAACCTCAACTTAAAGCAAGACTTTATTCCCAAGGGAGATAATGTTGTATGAAACTCCCAAGGGAATAAAGTGATTTGAATTTAGAACGTTGAAATTAGTGTTAAAATTCTTGGTTTTAATTTTGAAGGTCTCAGCAAATAGGTTTTATTTATAATAAGTAATTTGATTGGTCTACAAAAATCTAGCAGGCCACGATTTATGTTTTTTATTTTGATTGTTACGTTAGGTCTAAGCAAATAGGTTTTGCCTATAATACCTACCAAATATTTACCGTCATGCTACCATAATCATTGCAATTGTCCCAAATTTTTTTAAGTGGATTTTTTTAAAGTGGCCTGGTAACTGGCCACCACAAGAATTTAAAAAAAAATTGGACTGACGGTATGAAAAGTAGAGTATGCACCTCGGGATAAAGCATGTCTTCATCTTGGGCGGCTTGAACCCCTCGCTTCAGGACTTTTTGATAAAATAAATGAAACCGTTCGTTCAGGATAATTCACCATTGATCAATTACTCAGTATATTAGGTATTAGGTAAGTACCTACAAGCAATCCGCTTTTGCTTTTCTTTATGGTATTAAATTATCAAAAGCAAATTGGGTTACATTCAAATATTGTTCACAAATCCATCTGGAAATAGCTTTCATTTGACTGTCTGTAGATTAGTTGTACGTATTCCAGTAATGGGACTAATCTCGCATTATGGATTATGCTATTAATAATATTTAAATAGCATAATTCTGACGTATTTGTCAGATTAGCTATAATTCCACATTCAATAAAGGTCTAAATATAAAGGTGGGTACTGATCTACGTTACGAGGTGTAATGTAACATTCGCATCGAGCGTGTTACGCATAGAGCATGTTACGCTGTGTTCTAAAATTGGCGTAACATGCTCGTCAAAACTCTATGCTCAGTCAAAGGATTCGCCAAAAAACCGACAGCCGAGTGGAGCACTCAAAGCGAGCAACGAGCGGCTCGTTGCTCGCTGGTTTCCCCGTAACACGACGTACTGACTGCACGAATGCTCGCTGTGTAACACGTTACATTACGCCCCGTAACGCCGGTCAGTACCCAGCTTAATACTTTTATGAAAATAATACTTAAATAAAGCAATATCTCTATATATATATCTCTTTATATATAAAATTCTCGTGTCACGGGATTCGAACTTGAACTCCTCCGAAACGGCTCGACCGATTCTCATGAAATTTTGTGAGCATATTCAGTAGGTCTGAGAATCGGTCAACATCTATTTTTTTCTTGTTTTTTTTTTTTTTGTAAATAGCAAAACAACGTTTGCCGGGACAGCTAGTCTAATAAATAAAATTCTCATGTCACAATGTTAGTTACCATACTCCCTCGAAACGGCTTGACCGAGTTTTCCGAAATTTTATATGCATATTCAGTAGGTCTGAGAATCGGCTACTATCTATTTTTTATTTTGTTTCCTTTAGTTTTTTTTTTGTAAATGGCAAAACAACGTTTTCCGGAACAGCTAGTAAAAATATAATAATTTTGAATAGTGAAATGGACACGCTGCCCAACATAAAGCAAATCCCACCACTACAACAACCTAGTAAACATAATTTTCTTAGCACGTAAATATGTACAGTTTAATTTGCCCTTACCGCAAACCCTTGTAACACTGATGAAAACCGCGATCTTCAATTAAAACTTTACAGCTACGCGTTGTTTTCATCTTTTAACATTTCGCTAGGAAATAGTGACTAGGTAAAAGCAAGTTTGTGCTATTCGATCGGAGGGGAAGTTCAAAATCGCGACGTCATTCTACGTAAAACCAAAATGATGTTGCTATTTCAGAGTTAGAGAACTTAGTAGACCCATTTTCATTCAGGCTTATTTGAAAATTGCAATACTAAAACCTACCTAATAAATTTACATTAATATCGACCTAAAATATTAATAAACTTTGCACATAATGAAATTATTAAGAGGAAAGGGTACCGGGGGCTTTCTCCATACAAACTATTACAAACGTAGTCGACTGTTTTCTCCCTGGATAATGACACTAGAGCAAATATTTTTTGTGCATAAAACTTATAACTGCCATGACCGCCCCTATTTTTTGTGTATTTTTATTTTTTTACTTTTTTAATCTTAACTTCTATGATAATTAGAAAATGAATAAAAACAAAAAATAGGGGCATAGTCATGGTAGTTATAGGTTGTATGGCACAAAAATATTTGTGCTAGTGTGGAAACAGGGAGGAAACAGTCGAGACAGAGAGCGCAGGTACCCTTTCACCTTAAGTCAAGATATGTGGAGTTTTATAGCAAATCAAAAAGTTCGATTTTATTAAAATATTTTTAAGGAAAAATGCATCTTCAAAAATTGCGACTAAGACAAGACTCGAACTCGCATCCTTTGAATACCGTTCAAATGCGTTACCAATTCCGCCACTTAGTCAAGTACCGTCATAGTCGAATTTAAGAATCGCATTAACCTCTTTTCGAATTAAGTTTCGTTAGCGACATCTGTTAGTATGAATTTACATTACATATAACTCGAAAGTTAACCATCTAGTTAACGTATTCGACAAGAGATGGCGCTTTTACTAATCTCAATGATTTTTTGCTAACGAAACTTAATTCGAAAAGAGGATAATGCGATTCTTAAATTCGACTATGACGGTACTTGACTAAGTGGCGGAATTGGTAACGCATTTGAACGGTATTCAAAGGATGCGAGTTCGAGTCTCGTCTTAGTCGCAATTTTTGAAGATGCATTTTTCCTTAAAAATATTTTCAGATAGCCCAGTGCAGGCTTAGCACTTTAAAAAAAAAAAAAATCATATTCGATTTTATTTCTCAAAAGCGTAGAATTTTATAAACGAAAACTATAACACACGATAGGTATCTATCTACTCTAGCTGACATTAAAGATTCTACGAAATGCATCAAATATAACTCTACTGGTATTAGAAGAGAAAAGATAAGTACACTGCATTGCGTTGTTTTCAAATACGAAATTCTGCAGGAAACTAGTTACACATTTCTTTAAAACAAAGCTCATTGAAAATCATTAGGATTCGGTAAATGAAACTGAAGTGGAATGAAACTGTACAATTGTTATATGTTTATTGCAAATTGAAACTATTATTGGTTTCAAATAACATTTTTATTAGAATTTTTAACATCCAGTAGTTTTTTTTATTATTAACACATTGTCCCACTTCAGGGCAAAGGTCTCCCTCATCTGTCTCCAAACCTGTCGGTCCTGGGCTATATTAGGCCAGACTTCATCTAATGATCATCACGCCATCTTTTACGAGGTTATTGGGAAAGAAAATATATAAAAGCAAATTCTGGTTACCATATTATTAACAAAGAGATAACAGCAAATTATGCGATTATACCTAACTCTAATAGTGTTGGCAACCCGAGATATTGACAGGCAACACCATGAACTGTAAGGGGCGTGGCTGTTGCAGTGGCGTGATCCTCGGGTATAAAAACAGAAGAGAACGGTTGATGCGGGGCCTTTTGAAAAGTATCTTCGCAACGACAGTGTCATTATAAGTAGAATCAGTGGTTTATATTGTTCTCAAGTTAAGTATTTTGTATTTAGTTTAATTGTTTAAAATAAAGGTGTTTCTGCATTTAGAGTTGATTATGTATTATGTGTCCTATAACTATTTTTCTATGTATGTAACATGTGTAATTAATGATTAAATGTATAAGTATTCCTACTTGAATTCAATACGAGTTGTTATTTCTAGATATATTTCTAACATCAGAAGTGACAAGAACCGATAATCATGGGCAGAGAAAGAAAACGACGGATGACCTCACGTCGCCGATGAAGGGTATCTAGAGGGTCTAGTGCCTCTAGTGGCGCCAGGTCACCGCCGCAAACTAGAAAAAGAAGTCAACGCTCAGGATCGAAGGAACGTCCAACATCAAGGGAACGCTCAGCATCAAGGGAACGTCCAACTTCAAAGGAACGTCCAGGACCAAAGCAGGTATCTTACGATACCAGAACCGTGAGTCAGCCCAATTCTACTACTTTAAATAATATAATACCAGAATTTGATCCCCTGAAGGATGATATCAATGTGTGGCTTAATATTATACAATCTTATGCTAATACGTTTTCTTGGTCCGATGAAATAATCCGTTATCAGGCTTTAAATAAATTAAAGGGTTCCGCGAAAGTATGGTATGATTCCTTATTACGTACAAATAACATGTGGCCGTCATGGAAATGGCTTGATTGGCATAAAAAACTGTCTGATAGTTTTAAAATCCAACGAAATATGTTCGAGTTATTAAAGGCTATAATTGAGAAAAAACCGTTTGACAACCAATCATTATATGAATTTTACTTCGATCAAAAATGTAGGATTGACCGTTTAAATTTAAACTTTTCCGATCAAGATATTATATCGATTTTGTTAGGTAACATTGGGGATAGTAATATCGAGTCAAATAGTTTTAGTACCTGTGAACAATTAGCTAGTTTCCTACATAGTCGTACTTATAAAGCGAAATAATCATAAACGGAATCAGTGTGATCAAAATAAGTGCGATTTCTGTGGTAAGAGAGGCCATTTAGAATCTGTTTGCTTCCATAAAAAGAATTCAAATATTAAGTCTGAGAATAACCCTCCAAATTCAGAAGTTAAGTTTGTATCTTCTCCAAATACCCGCGATAAATTTGTAAAGAAAATAAAAATAGATAATGTTCTGGAACACGACGCCTTTATAGATACCGGTAGTAGTTGCTCTCTTATCTCAGAATTTATAGTGAAAAACCAACATTTAAAATGTTTTGACCTACCTACCCCCATAGAATTACAAGGGTTTTCTAAAGATTCTTCAAAGCAAGTTACCCAAATGATTAAGGTGACACTTGAAATCGATTCTGTTCATATTGAAAATGTAGAATTATATATTATTGATGTATTAATGGGATGCGATATTTTGATTGGGAGGAATGTGACCGAACGGCCTGATTTGATATACTCGCGGGTCGGTGATGTCCTTAAGTTTGATTATGCAAATAAATTTACGGAATTTTGTAATACAGTTACTGAGCTAGAATTCGACGCAGATTCCCATCGCGCTGAACTAATTCATTTGTTTAAAAAATATTCTGAGTGTATCGCAACTAATGTAGCGGAATTAGGTAAAGTTAATAATTATGAAATGGTAATAACGGTAAATGATTCTCGTCCAATAGAATGTAGGCCATTTAAGTCCCCACATTTAAAAATAATATTATTCAAAATAGTAGTTCCCCCTACGCAAGTCCAGCGGTTCTAGTAAGTAAGAAAAATGGAGAGAAACGATTATGTATAGATTATCGTTTGCTAAATAAAATTACCGTCAAAGATAAATACCCAATGCCCCGTATTGAGGATCTCGTAGATAGACTTCAAGGGCATCAAATATTCACGAGTTTAGATCTTAAAAGCGGGTACTATCAGCTTTTAATGAGTAAGGATCAAAATTCAATCGAAAAAACTGCTTTTATCACAGAAGACGGTCACTATGAGTTTCTCAGGATGCCGTTTGGGTTGGTAAATGCACCAGCTTGTTTTCAAAAGATGATGAACCAAGTACTTGGTAATTTAAGGTTCGGTAATGTAATTATTTATATAGATGACGTATATTTGCTATCCCAAACGGTAGAAGAAAATCTAGAACTTTTAGAGCGGGTTCTTCGAATTTTCAGTGAAGCGGGCCTCACCCTTAATTTGAAGAAATGCCATTTTTTCAAAACCGAAATAGAGTTTCTTGGATATAAAGTTAAGCCTAATTTGATTATGCCTAATGAAGCTAAGTTAGAAGCCGTGAAACATTTCCCTACCCCCAAGTCTGTGCATCAGCTTCGACAATTTCTGGGCTTGATTAGCTATTTTAGAAAATTTATTAAAAATTGTGCCATTTTATCGGCTCCGCTAACTAAATTACTGAAAAAAGACAGTACTTGGAGGTGGGAAGACTCCCACGTTCAGGCTTTTCAAGTATTGAAAGAAAAATTAACCTCGGATAGTGTTCTATTGATTTTTGATCCTACAAAAGAAAGCATATTGTACACCGATGCCAGTAGGGAGGGGATTGCTGGTATATTAATGCAAGTGACAAGCGAAGGTGAAAAACCGGTTCACTTTTATAGTAGACAAACAACTAATGATGAAAAAAAAGTACCATTCATTTGAATTAGAACTTCTTGCCATTGTTTGCTCATTACAAAAGTTCAGGCTTTATTTATTAGGTTCCACTTTCAAAATTATTACAGACTGTAGTGCGGTGCGGTATGCTCTTACGAAAAAAGAGATCATTCCACGCATAGCCCGTTGGGTACTTTCAACACAAGAATTTTCATTTCAAATAATTCACAGAGAGGGCGCGCGTATGCAACATGTTGATGCATTAAGTCGAAACCCGGTCCAGACCGGTAACAAAATGAGATTGAATTAGTTCTATCTATAACGGAAGCAGATTGGCTTTTATCGGTTCAGTTGCAAGATAAAGATTTGGTGAAAATAAAACAAACCTTAGAGTCAGGTGATGCCGATAGTAATAAGAACGTATTTGATAATTATGAGCTTTTAGGTTATAAGGTTTATAGAAGAACGAACCAGGGTCGTAAGTGGGTAGTTCCCAAAAGTTGTATTTGGCAGATAATTAAGTGTAATCATGATGATTTGGGTCATTTTTCTTTGAATAAAACGGTCGAACGTATTCAATATAACTATTGGTTTCCGCGATTAAGACATAAAGTGAAAAAATATGTTAAAAACTGTTTAAATTGCATATATTTTAAGAATAAGGCGGGTCGCAAAGAGGGCGAATTGTACCCTTTGCCAAAGTACGCACAACCCTTTCATACATTACATATGGACCATTTGGGCCCATTTGTCGAAACTAAACGCAAAAATAAGTATTTATTAGTGGTTGTCGATTCATTTACAAAATTTGTTTTTGTATCCGCGGTTCGTTCTACTAAAACTTCCGAAGTCATCAAAGAATTAGATCATGTAGCAAAGATATTCGGCAATCCTAGACGTGTAATTACAGACGCAGGTACCGCGTTTACATCTAAAGAATTTAAAATGTATTGTAAAAATAAAAATATCCGATTACACGTAGCAGCGACAGGCATGCCTCGTTCAAACGGTCAAGCCGAAAGATTCAATAAGACAATTCTTGATTGTATGAAAACTTTAGGTGCAAATACTACTGACGATAGTTGGGACCAATACATTAAAATATTGCAGCAGGGTCTTAATAGTACCATACATAAGACTACGAAAGCAGTCCCTAGTGAAGTTTTCTTTGGGTATCGCTTGCGTACAGACAGTGATAATATGTTAGCGCCAGAACCTGATAACGCGGATTTAATTGATGTATCTGACCTGCGTAAGAGCGTAGATTTTAATATTAAAGCCAATGCTCAAATACAAAAAGAACAATTTGATAAGTCTCGAATAAAAGCGAGAATATATAAAGAGGGCGATCTGGTATTAATAAAAATTCAGAGCAAAAATAATGACGGCCAAAGTAAGAAGTTGATGCCAACTTATAAGGGCCCATTTCAAATTGTAAAAGTAATTGGTAATGATCGATATGAAGTCAAAGACCTAAGGTAAGCACCGTGTTGGCAAATAACTATTAGTAGGACATTCATATAGGTATATAATATATTTAGGTATTTTTCCTTAAAGTTTTTATTCATTTATTTAGAATCTTATTTTGACGACGTCTGTAACGCAAGTCTAGTTGATTAGCTTGGGGCTAGATGGCGCTGTGTGAAATATCCGACAATATTTATTTATAAATAAAACTTTATAATTCCCAAAGTGAACACAAAGCGGTGGTAGTAATAGGCCGTAGTTTGACATGTTGGCGTTTATGTTAACATCTTACAAGATATTTACTCTCAGCGAGCCCAAATAAAATTTGTAGCTTTACTTAAATATTGCACGTCATAATATTGTGTAAGGTCCTTTTAAAGTTGTGAAATTAATTTGGTACGTTTAAGTGATGCGTAAGGCTCTTTAAACACGTCATAATATTGTGTAAGGTCCTTTTAAAGTTGTGAAATTAATTTGGTACGTTTAAGTGATGCGTAAGGCTCTTTAAACACGTCATAATATTGTGTAAGGTCCTTTTAAAGTTGTGAAATTAATTTGGTACGCTTAAGTGATGCGAAAGGCTCTTTAAGTGCAAAATATTTCACTTTTAACCGATTTTCCATTAAATAAATACCATGTTATATCTAAGTGCAGCATAAGCTCTTTAGGATTGAGTGGTATGGGTATGGATTATAAAGAATCGGATGGATTATAAAGAGTTCACGGTGCAATATTTGACTAAAGAAGATAAAAATATATATTATATGTTTTTTATATTTTGCTAAACAAGTGGTTTGTTTCAGAATTTTATCTGGCCTCGTGGGGTGTCAGGGGCTGACCCCATGCAGAATGGCCGTGTTGGCAACCCGAGATATTGACAGGCAACACCATGAACTGTAAGGGGCGTGGCTGTTGCAGTGGCGTGATCCTCGGGTATAAAAACAGAAGAGAACGGTTGATGCGGGGCCTTTTGAAAAGTATCTTCGCAACGACAGTGTCATTATAAGTAGAATCAGTGGTTTATATTGTTCTCAAGTTAAGTATTTTGTATTTAGTTTAATTGTTTAAAATAAAGGTGTTTCTGCATTTAGAGTTGATTATGTATTATGTGTCCTATAACTATTTTTCTATGTATGTAACATGTGTAATTAATGATTAAATGTATAAGTATTCCTACTTGAATTCAATACGAGTTGTTATTTCTAGATATATTTCTAACAATAGTATTACCGATCATAACTAATAGTTCGCTGATAAAGTCAAAATCTGCTATTTCAGTTCAGTCAAGCATGACGATTAGCAAGTCAAATTGTCGCAGATTGGTTTGTTTTGAAATAAACTACTTTGCAACAGTCTACTAACTGAATTGTAATTCTAAATCAAACAAACATTAGGTATTACTGAAACTTTTGTATCGAAGAATAAACTTCACTCTACTGATTTATTTCTCAAAATTATTTCCGAGAAATAAATCAGTAAAATACAATACGCCTACATTACGTAATTATTTATTACAATGCAATAAAATCAACCAGATCTCCCAAATACGACCAAACAGGGAATAAAACGAACAAAACTAAGGAAGAGCGATAAATAAATGTGACACCATAAAAGTCGTAGAGAATACAACGCTGAATTTTTAAACTGAAAACACAAAACCGAATGAAGTACCATCGGATGCCACTAAATCGTGTATCGAGAGGACATTAATGTGGCGATGGAGAGTACTACATATTACATAATGTATCAACCATTAATGCGTACCTACTGTGTACAGATACACTATAGATTTTGGCAACGGATTGTTCGAACTCATCAATAGTCATCAACGGCAGTAACTAGGATTAATGTTCATCAGAAATTCTGGGTAGAGCCAATCATACAATATTAAAACGCTATAAAGTGTAGGAATGAAGATCTGGAATCACTACTAAAGTTATTCTAAACGGAATGATGTTTTTGACGTAGTAACGTATAAGAAATTGATGGAACACCTGCATTCACAAAAAAGTGTCATGGTATCGGAACATGACGCGTCCCGTACCCACATCATCACATCATCATCATGTCAATGTGTGACATCATGCGTCACGGTAACATGAGAGTATTTAATAATAATATCGCTCATATGGGCTTGTGTTAAATGGTGACAAAAAACATAAAAGGAAAAAAATATATGTAAAGGAATAACAAAAAAACATCTCAATTTTTCATCGTTTTCTTATGACGCACAAAACACGTAAAATTATCAACAAAAAAACATTTAAAAAAAATACGGGATAAAGACCCGGGAAAATAATTACTGCGTAAAATTATCGTCCGTAAACCAACTTTACAGACAACCATTTGTATTTTTTATGTTTTAGTATAGTGAAAATAACAATTTTAGTTTTAAATCCTAAGATCTCGAATGTTTCTAAAACGTGGTCGCTCTACTACTTTGTTTGGGATTTGTCTTGCAAGCTGGCGGTATCGGCAGCGGTTACAAATCAGATTAGAGTAATTTGTACTAGACATTGTATTTGATTGCACCTCAAGTTTAGCAGCTGTGCCACAAGGCAAAACTAATAAAACGATGTTTTTCTTGAATCGCCAGAGTAAGTTAACGCAACAATTGTACAAGAAATCAAATCAAATTAAATCAAATTATTTATTTAATGTTGAAAGTCCGCTAGATCTTTGCTTTGGTTGTATTTTTTCATGTCTTTAATTATTCATTTTAGTGAAAAAAATGGTTGTCTGTAAAGTCGGGTTACGGACGATAATTTTACGTGATAACGTCATAAAAAAACGATGAAAAATTAAATAAAAAAAATGTTATTCCTCTATATATTGACGACCCAGTTGGCACAATGGTCACCATGCCGGACTGCCAAACACAGGGTTGCGGGTTCGATTCCCGCCTCAGTCAAGTATTTATGCTTAGATATTTGTCTGTGGTCTGGTTGTTTCTATGTATTATAAGTATATATTTACAAAATAAAAGTATATAAGTAGTATATCCGTTGTTTAGCACCCATAATACAAGTCTAGTTACTTAGTTTGGGGCTAGATGGCGATGTGTAGAATGTCCTGTAATATTTATTTATATTATTTATTATTTATTTATATTATTTATTATTATTTATATTTTTTTACTTTTTTCCATCCTACTCTTGTTTCCTAACGGGAACGGACGCGTTATTTTACCGAAACGCATGACGCCGATCACACATCAGGAACGGGACGCATGTCGTCACACAATATTACCATGACACTTTTGTGTGAATGCAGATGTTTAATAACCAATTTAATAAACTACTAAAGATCAAAGCAATAAAAACTTATGGAGATTTAAAACAAAGTGAACTACAAAGCAAACATTGCAGGCATGAAACCATTAATAAAATAAACCAAATAAGTAAGTAAACTGACTCGCGCCGTACAAACGTTTTACAGCCGAGGACAAAGGCGTAAATGAAAGTTCCTAGTATTGTACGAATGCGTTTCCTTGTTACGGTCTGGTTGCGAAGAAAAGCCTTCGGTCATCGGCCTGTATCGTGTACTGTCACAAACATAACCGTCTGAACAGTTATTAGACGGCTTTGCGTTGTCCCACGTTGCTCGGTCGCACATCATAATTACAATTCGAATGCCATTGAGGTAAACAACCCTAACAATGAGCGGTATGTTCAGTGCAAGCTGTACTTCAACATTGTTTTGTATTTAAAATATTTAAATAAGAAAACCGGCCAAGTGGGTGGCGTCGTCGGCGGTCGGGCAATGTGTAGAGTTCTGTAGTTACCCAAAATAATAATATCCGGACTTTGCAGAAGGGCTATTTGTTTATAATATGAACTAAATGTTCATTGAGTTAATGGCGTACAATTGTACATAACATCTAACAACCTTATCTAAGTAATTTTCAAAGGAATTTGTATGAAATTTTGATTGTGACTTTTGGTATCTGACCTACGCCCGCCGCGGACGGACTGACAAATGACCACAGCGAAACTACAAGGGTTTCTGCTAGCCTAGCATGAAGACCAAAACACGATACGATAAAGCGATATAACTACATCAACTCTCAAAATATGATAGATAAATCCGCCATGTTGCATTTTCATCATAATTTTTATCGCAATTTATAATAAAAATTCAACATGGCGGCTTTATCTTTCATATTTTGAGAGTTGATGTAGTTATATCGCTTTATCGTATCGTGTTTTGGTCTTCATGCTAGGCAGGCAGGTTGATTACGGAACTCTAAAAACGATATTTATATTGCAGACAATTAACAATATAATTAATTCAAATACCATGACCATATTTTAGTCAGTAGGTATTATAGAGAAAAATAATGTGTTTATATCACCATATACATCAGACAATTTCCCCGACTGTACCTAGAAAGAAATTTGTTTTTTTCTCTCACTAAGTTAAGCGGTAACTTACGTTATTTCCTGTCCATTTATTTTTGTTTTTATTCTTTCAATGGACTGCTATTATAGTATAAGTAGTTTTTATAGAGTTACACAGTTGATTTTACCTTAATAAAATAACAAGAATGATATATAAAAAAAAGTAAAAGCACAACCAAAACTAAAACAATAACAATCAATAAAAGTTGCAGAAATTGTCGACAGATTCAATTAACAAAGAAGTTTCATATAGCAGCAGACCAAACATTTCAACAAATTCACGTTTGAGAGCATATTTTTATACGAAATTTCATTTCGTGTAAACCTCAAAGGGTCGAGAGTTGTAAAACTCGAAAAAACATACCTACACAAACGGGAGGTAATGGTAAAAATATTTTATGAGTGCTTTTATGCTTCAAATGTAGGGATTTTATAAGGAATGCATGCAAGCTCTGCTACATCAGGGGCTCTCTTTCCTCTCATAACATAAGTTGTAAATGTGTTTAGCATACAATCTTGACGACCCAGTTGGCACAATGGTCACCATGCCGGACTGCCAAATACAGGGTTGCGGGTTCGATTCCCGCCACAGACAAGTATTTATGTTGAGATATTTGTCTGTAGTCTGGTTGTTTCTATGTATTATAAGTATACATTTACAAAAGAAAAGTATATAAGTAGTATAATATCCGTTGTCTAGCACCCATAACACAAGTCTAGTTACTTAGCTTGGGTCTAGATGGCGATGTGTGGAATGTCCTGCAATATTTATTATTATTTATTTATTAATCTTGCACGAGAATAAATAATGTTGAACTTTTACTAGTCTCATCTGAGTATATAATATATTCACTTTAATTATGACTAAAAGCCTTCAAATTACTATGCCTAAGTATTTAAACGACCACTATAAAGTGAAGCGGGCGGGCGGGCGAATAATACCCGGCTGTGCGTCAAAAAGTTGCGGGTTCGATTCCCGCCTCAAATCAATATTTAACTACCTATGTACAGATGTTTGTTTTAAGTCTGAGTAGTATCAGTTATCGGACCACAATAACACAAGCCTAGTTGCTTAACCTATATGGAGCTGTTAACATGATCCTGAAATATTTATTTATTTAATTTCGACTAAAAGCCTTCAATTTACCAGTTCTAAGTATTTTAGACACACCGAAAATTTTCCAAAGAAGCTTAATGTAACAACAGGCTTATAAACTTGATTAATGGTCTCGACTCGGTAAAGTTACTTTGGAACAGTGTAGCCAACCCTACAGTTTTAACTGTAGATCTACAGTTTTTTGGAAATTATCAAAAAAAATAGTTTTGGCCTCGAAATCTGCAGATTTTTTAGAAGTCAGAAATTAAAAATTGATATGAGGTTAATGTGACAAAATATGACCATTTAAAAAAAATCAATCAAAATATGTACGACTAGCGACCTGCTCCGGCTTCGCACGGCTGTATTATGCATGTATTATATCTAAAAACCTTCCTCTTTAATCACTCTATCTAGGAATTAAAAAACCGCATCAAAATCCGTTGCGTAGTTTTAAAGATCTAAGCATACAAAGGGATATAGGGACAGAGAAAGTGACTTTGTTTTATACTATGTAGTGATACTTAGTGATTTCAAGAATAAATATGAAACGGAAAATCAAGAAGATTAACAAATTAAAAATGAGATAGTAGCTAGTGATACTATCTAACATTTTGCTGATGATTAGCTGCTGATCAGCTACTATTTCATTGTTATGGATGGACCTTTTCAAGCTGTTATATATTTATAACAGCTTGAAAAGGTCCTCCTCAAAAATAGCTGGTCATATTTTCTGAAGTGTTGCAATACTAGCTTTTAAATATTACTAATTTTATTTGACATAATGTATCTTTATGACTTTTGATATTTAATTTGATTAAAACTTTGATAATCACATGATTTTTCTTATTTTTAATACCCTCTCTAAAATGTCTTATATTTATTACCACCATTCAATAATAAAAAGAAAAAAGCTGTATTTTTTTAATTTGATATTTTTTCTACAGTTTTTTTCTGGTATATCTACAGTTTAGCTCTATGCTGAGGTTGGCAACACTGCTTGGGAATATGAAAGTTAAAGTACAGTCGAAAGGACGGAGTTTAACACTTTCGCGGATGAATACCCTCTCTATACTGTTTCAGAACATTTCAAGCATCAGTTCATTACACTTTATACAAATCATTTGCATACGTATTAAATGAAGAAAACAGTAATATATTTGTAAAATTAAACAATAATAAGAGAGCAAAGTAACGTGTTTAATTTTCAATGTGAAAAGGCGTTAAACTTGAATTGCTTACGTTTGAAATACCATTAGTCATTGTGCGTGGGTTCAGTATCAGGGGTCATCGAGGTTGAAATAAAACAAAACTTTATGAGACAAATTACGCTCTAAAACAAAATAAAAAAAAAACATAATCCAATCGCAAAATATGGTCAAAATTAAAAATTAAAAAAAAAAATACGTAGAATGAAATTACTCACTTAAATAAAAACTAAAAAGAAAAATTATAAAAAAATGCGTAAAAAAAAGAAAATTCAAATAAAATCTGAAAATAACAAAAACAAGTGCAGGAGTCTATGTTCTCTATTTAGAGAAAAAACTATTATTTATACATACTAGCTGTCCCGGCAAACGTTGTTTTGCCATTTACAAAAAAAAACTAAATGAAACAAAATAAAAAATTTATACTTAGAAGCCGATTCTCATACCTACTGAATATGCAAATAAAATTCCATGGTAATATGACCAGGACGCGTCTAACTAAGGAAACATAGTATTCAATAATAATATCGCTCATCTGGGCTGAGTGACATATAGAAGATTAATATAAATGAAAAAAAAGAAAAGAAAAAGAAAAAAAAAAGAAAAGATGAGAAAAAAAATATCAAGGTAAGTATAACCTAAAGATCTCAATTTTTCATCGTTTTCATATGACGTTATCACGTTGATGGTAACTATAGCAACGATAATACGTTGCTATGGTTACCTTGTCAATAACATGACGCACGACGGGAACGTGAGCGACGACGTCACACTTTTTTGTGAGTGCCGGTGTTCATAGATTTTTAAGACGTTATCACAGAGCGGTGTTGGCTTAGTGGTAGATACCTCGACTTTCATTCTGAAGGTCGTGGGTTCGAATCCTGGCCGGCCGTGTACCAATGTATTTTTCTTGAGAAAAAATTATGTGCGCTAATTGACATTGCTCTTACGGTGAAGGAAAACATCGTGATGGAACCCGCGGCTTAGTTGACTCCAGAAGTATTGACAAGTTCTATATACTCTGGACATGGTCAACTAAGCTGAGAGGGTAGTAGGTGCTGGGCAAGCCTACTCCATCCTCACGCAAAAAGAACCCAATTACAAAGGGTCTAATAGTCTAATTGCAGTAAACAGCCCGTATACAAGTACAAGTACAAGATGTTATCACGTCAAAATGTAACACACTGTAATGGTTAACAAAATACAAAATACAACTCCAATAACAGACCGCAAAGCGATCTAGTTCTCACATCTACAATCTGCTACCCGCAGACCAATATCGATTGTAAACGTTTAGTTTCAGAATATAAAACTCCGACTATAAACACTCATGTGCTATAAACAACATCGACACGTTTGTTACAAAGATATTTAAATAAAAATGCAATAAAGAGAACATTTAAATATATAACTTAAAAAAAAATCAAAAACAAAGTAATGATGTCTGACAAACAAAATTTTGCGAAACAAACGTTTTCTCTGTAAATTAATTGACCAAAACGACAGTGCTCGTCTTGAGTCTGGCGCGTTCGCTACTTAGGTAGGTGTCCACTGTGATATTTATTTTACTATGATATCACCGTTGTTTACATTTTTGAGCGAATTTTTGAAAACAGACTATAGTTGCTTAGCTTAGGGCTAGATGGCGGTGTGTGAAATATCCTACAATATTTATTTATTCATTATTTATTTATCTTTGATTAGCGACGATCGGTAAACAAGTTCAATAGCATATAGGGTCATCGACAATACGACTTCAACTCATAAATATGAAATTTAATTTTGACATTTGAATAGAAGCAATCCGCAAAGTCTAGACACTTAAGATGCAATTGCTTCTAAGGAAGTCCAACTCATTACTTTGGAACGGTATGCAGCCTTTGAGCCTTGCACCTTAAGATATCTCTTTAAATGCAAATCAGAATGCAGATGTCTAAACTTTTTTATTTTTAGACCATTGTCTAATATTTTGAAGACCGGTGTGGCGCGGTGGGCAAACACCCGCTTGCAACGCAGAAGGTTGTAGGTTGCAGTTTCGATTCCAGACCTTGAAGCAAATATTTATGTACCGCATATTCATACGTACACATTCGTCACTTTTAAGCTTTTTCGAAAATACGTAATTATATGTTTAGGTCTTGTATCGTATGTAACCTTTTCACACTTGGACATTATGAAAATTAGGCGATTCGGCATTTGGGAAAGTCAAACTGGATGTTATGTTCACTGGACTTTCTGGCAGGTAAATATTTCGGTAATCGGGCGTTTTTTCATTTGGTTGTTTTGTCCAGCAGACATTTTGGCAACTAGATATTGTGGACGATTTGACATTCGGACGTTCTAACATTACATAACATATCACGAAAAAAATGCTTTTTCTAAAGATAGAATAAAATAATGTCCAGACTTATTAATGCACAATTTCCGGCTTATACTTGCCTAATTTATTCATTCATATTTCACGGAAAGACTTAAATCTTGATGTAGGTATGTGCAAGAGATTAAGGCCAGGCTTTAAAGGGTTTACACAAAGCGTTCGTCTCATCGCTGCAGAAACTCGTTGCGAGCGCAATAAATTCTATTACTCGTACAAACTGCTCGACATTGCATCTGAGTGCAAATGTTCATTTCGTCTTTCTAACTTTAACTCCATTGTTTTACTTACTTTCTTTGTGTTCATTTTTTTCCACAATTGTCGCAACCATTTCTAATTAGCGAGCGAGCGGTCGAATTGCGCAACACCCGCCCGTTCGTACAATGATTTGTTTCGCTAATATTTCGTTCAAACGTTCCGTTTTGTGCCAATTAAAGCATGACGAGAACGTTTTAACGAGCACTTTTGCGGTATAAAATGGTGTTTATTAAATGCTTCCCCTTTGTTGAAAACTATTTAAAAAAAACATTGAGAGTAAAGAAAGAAATGTCTAAAGAAAAACAAACGGTGACCTCATTGTTCTTTCATCTCCTGTAGGAAATTACCGTATAGTCACGCAATCTTCCGTACATTACGGAGATGATTAGGCACACGTTCACTTTTCATACAAAATAACCTAGATATTGTGATGATTAGGTATTTAATATACTCATTGTTCTGGCGGGATATCGTTAACCTGGCTGGTTAGACCATGGACGTATTATTACTACGAAAGTCCGAAAGCGCAAGCGAAAGACGTCATGACGTATCCGAAAAACGTCATAACGTCTTTCATAAATGGCGAGGTGACTGGACCTTTGGTCCAGAGATTAATACGTCAGTCGCCTCGGCCAGTCTACTTTTAGAGCGGCTTTGGCCTAGCAGTAGATACCTCGACTTCCATTCCGAAGTTACGGAAGTCGTGGGTTAGAATACCGGCTGGCCGTGCACCAATGGATTTTTCTTACAAAAAATGTATGTGCGCTAATTGACATCGCTCTTACGGTGAAGGAAAACATCGTGATGAAACCCACGGCTTAGTTGAGTCCAGACGTATGGACGACTTCTTTCCTCTGGACAGGGTCGATTAAGCTGAGCAAGCATTCTCCATCCTCACGCATAAAGTGAGGATGGAGAATGCTTCAACTAAAGAGGTCTAGTTTCTATTCTATCACTTCACTTCACTACATAGTATAAAACAAAGTCGCTTTCTCTGTCCCTAATTCCCTATGTATGCTTAAATCTTTAAAACTACGCAACGGATTTTGATGCGGTTTTTTTTAATAGATAAAGTGATTCAAGAGGAAGGTTTATATCTACATCTACATCTACACTAATATTATAAAGAGGAAAACTTTGTTTGTATGTTTGTTTGTTTGTACTGAATAGGCTCAAAAACTACTGGACCGATTTTAAAAATTCTTTCACCATTCGAAAGCTACATTATCCACGAGTAACATAGGCTATATTTTATTTTGGAAAAAAATAGGGTTCCGTAAGATATTTGGGTTTTTCGGACACAAGGTGTAAAAAATCAACCAGAAAAGTTACTTATTTTGCGTACGCTGCCTAAACTATAAAAGATAGAACCATAAAATGTTCTAATTAATTGTAGATCTTATAAATATCTACAAAAAGTCCGCGACACACTATACCCATCTATGTCGAGTGAGGCACAGCAACCATTTTTTTATTTTAAAATCTTGAATTTTTTTTGGACTACATTTAAACGCGTTTATTTTACTCATGCTATTAATCCTTATCAAAATAAATGATTTCATCACTAAGAACAGTTTATGGAGATAATATTTGGTCTTTGAATGATTAAAATTGGACGTTTGGTTTTGAAGTTATGGCGAAATTAAAATATTACGATTTCTGCTGCACGGCCCGTTGCGAAGTGGGCGTCACCAAGGGGGGGTGCGCGTGCGGGAGGGGAGTTTAGATCTATGAGTAAGGTACCCGCGCGGCTCAGTCGCGAGGTCGGCTCCCTACGCAGCGGTCGTGCGCGAAGTGTAATAATTTTCGTGCGACCAATTTGGCCAATTCTCTTTTTGTTGTGTTTGTTATTGTCAGGAGAAGGTTCTTATGAAAGAAAATATTAAGAAAATTGCGTAGAACATTATTACGCGGGTGAAACCGCGGGGCGCAGCTAGTGTATAATAAAAATGCACAATATAGCCGTGCGAAGCCGGGACGGGTCGCTAGTTCTATATTATATAAATTACGTGTTACGTTGTTTGTGTGCGATGGACTTCTAAACTACTAAACCGATTTTAATCAAATTTGCACACCGTATGCAGTTTGATCAAACTTGAAAGATAGGATAGCTTACATCTTAATTTATCCCGATATTCAAACGGGATCGGGAGTTACGCGGGTGAAACCGCGGAGTGCAGCTAGTACAAGTATAAGTAAGAGCCTATTTAGTCACAAAGTTACAAGCAACCACTACATGACAAATCAATCGTTATTTCTGAGCGTTATTGGAGGAGAATATACGCGCTGTCTACGTGATCTGGGTAGACAAATGCTGACTCAATCGTCGATAAAAAAAAGCTATTTTTGGGACGAATGTTTCGATCGCATCGTTTCCTCTAAGAAGGATCGTTTCGTTTTATTCAGTTGTTCGCAAGTTTTGGCACGTTGTCTTAATGATGAGCAGTTTTGTGTAAACTTGTACGTGAGTAAGTACCCTCTAGTGCATGCAAACTAGTCAAAAAAATGGTTGTCTGTAAAGTCGGTTTACGGATGATAATTTTACATGATAACGTCATATGAAAACGATGAAAAATTGTGTTTTTTTTTGTTATTACTTTATGTACTTAGATACCTAAATATCTTTTTTTTGTTCTTTTTTTTCCATTATATTTTGTTTTCCTTTGCGTTTACTAGACGTTATCACATCAAAAAACTGTATATAATGCATTTTACGGCTGATGCTCTTTTAATCTTGAAATATGACGACCAAGTTGGCACAATGGTCACCATGCCGGACTGCCAAGCACAGGGTTGCGGGTTCGATTCCCGCCTTAGACAAGTCGGTATTTATGCTTAGATATTATCTGTGGTCGAATTAGCAAACTGAAGTGGCAGTGGGCTGGTCATATCTGCCGCAGGACTGATAATCGTTGGGGTAAACTTGTCTTGTAGTGGAGACCGCGAATTGGCAAACGTAGTGTAGGACGCCCTGTGACCAGGTGGAGCGACGACATACGCAAAGCGGTAGGCGGTGAATGGAGAAGAAGAGCCGAAGATCGGGCTCAGTGGCGTATCTTGGGAGAGGCCTACGTCCAGCAGTGGACTGACACCGGCTGATGATGATGATGATTATCTGTGGTATGGTTGTTTCTATGTATTATAAGTATATATTTATACAATGGAAAAGTACTCATATAAGTAGTATATCCGTTGTCTAGCACCCATAACACAAGTCTAGTTACTTAGCTTCGGGCTAGATGACAATGTGTGGAATTTACTGCAATATTTAAAAAAAATCTAATAACATTTGTTCGAGAACTAAACCCGCTATCTTTTGCATTGTAAGCGTTTGACTACTTCGTCACAAAGGTCATCTGAACTACGTCGACAAACTCAAACTTTCTTAATTAAAACAAGCTTCATAAAAGATTGTGACGGTAAGTTTTGATAAAAAGTAAATAAATAAACAGATTTAAAACATACCATTTTCCGACTAAATTCACCAGACTTTCAGAAATAGATTTTTGGTCGGCTGATAATTTGCGAACAGTTTACTTTTGAAGGCAATCATTCAATGGTTTATCTCTTCGTATTGAATACCAAACTTTGGCTGGGAAAAAATCTCTAGTCTGGGAAGGTTCTAAGATAATAATTCTCATCTAAATATAGATAAAATCCTTTGTCCTGACTGACTGACTGACGGATCAACGCACAGCCTAAACCGCTGATCGTAGAGACCTGAAACTTGGAGGGTGTGTTCTTTATATGACGAAGGCATCCGATAAAAAAGGTTTTTCCGAAATGCTACTCCTTAGGGGGTGAAAATGGAGGGCAAAGTTTGTATGGGACACCGTGATTCCTTAGTCCATTTTCGACATATATCTACGCGGAAGAAGTCGCGGGCAAAAGCTAGTCTAAATATAGATCTTAAAATTATAAAATATCTCCCTTCAATTACCAAAAAGAGCTTAAAAGTTCGAATCTTTATGATTATAATTGATACACAAAATAATAAGTTTGATAAGTTAAGCTAAAAGCTTTCATAACAATATTAATAGAGAATGACAAGGGAAAGATTGAAGGCCACCGTAGGAACCCCAATAATCGGCTAATACTGCCTGTTTATATAGCTAAGCATTATTTTCATATGTATTTTCCTTTTCTATCATCATAATTGACATTGATTTATATCAACGAATTATCGCAATTATGTTGGTAATATATGTAATAGCGTACTATATTTTATGTACCTACCTACATAATTATTCTCTTTTCCTTTGCTATGGACTTAAAGACAGGTTGGCAATCCGTCGCAAAAGATCGCAAACATGAAAACAGGGTCGTAATCTTAATACATTTTCTACCTTGATTGATAGACATTTTTACACCTCTTCCTGATACTCCCTATACTTATTATTACGATTATCGTTTTTACACAAAACTATAAAAGAAAAAGATAATATATCTACCTACCTGCTTGTCTAAATTATACATCAAATTACATCCGAAGAGACCTATATAATATGGTCACATGAACCATCACATCTTATGCCTCAGCATCGCAACAATGTATAGAATCAAATAATAGAAAAATGCTTCACTTTTGCAAAGAATTTTTAGAGCCAAATATTAGAAAAATGCTATGGCAGCCCCATTCTGTACTTGTCCGCTACTATCTGTTACCATTCATTCATTCCTTATCCTATTTCAAATAATCGGATATTTTAATCGAACTATTGCATTGTCATCGGTCTTTGACAAGTGTGCAAAGTTTGAATTAAATTTGATCGTTCAAAGTAAGGCAAAATCGAGTCCAAAAGAGTTGGTTACATACATACAGGTGAAACTAATAAAAACATGTTTTACATAAATAAGAAGGAGATTCTCAATTCGTCGCGTATATTTTTGTTCAAAGTCAAAGTCAAACTTCTTTATTCATTTCGATGCTTATGTATATTTTAAAGCTATTGCATAGCTTTTATCGCGGGCTTTGAGCGCGGCGACCGAATAAAAAAAATCCATAACGAAAATAAAACCTAACACCCCCACTCCGCCTACCCTGTAGCTCGGCCGAGCGTTCGCTATGCAATAGCTTTTTTGTACATAGATCACATAGAAACGTCTTGAAAAAAAGTTCAGGCATTACAACATACTGTTTCTGAAATATTTTACTATGATCGAACATCACTAAGTACGTTTAACTAATAATTAATAAAGTACTTAGAAGGGGAAGCTTTCCCATGGGAACATTATGGTTATTTGACTAGTGTTATATTGTTGTAAAATAATATTTAAAAAAATTTGTATAATAATGACTATGATGTAATAAATGTCTGTATTTTCTTAGGAATAAAAAAAAGTAAGCAAACCTAAAAAAAAATTAAAATTAGTTAGAAAACTGACCTTCCGTTCTGTGGGTGAGGTGATGCTACTTTCTGGCCTTGAACGAGAAACAAGGACCCTCGATCCGCGTCAAGCAGTATCGACACATTTTGTAAAATCTTGTGACACAACACCCGCACTTCTAATTCGTTGCAAATGTCTTTCACCTGAAACAAAACATAGTTTAAACACAATGAAGAAATACATTTCAAAAAAGGTTACGGTAGGTTTTTATTAGTATAATTGTTTTTTTATCTTTGTGCTTATTTTATTTTGACTTTGTGTTTATAGTGTATTAAAGTGGTATATTAAATATTGTAACTAAAATAATTTTCAAAAAAGGTTTCGTTTCTTAAACCCTTTGCTAATAGTTACGTAGATACTATTCCATACAAACGAGGAAAAGTTTTTTGATTTAGGTATTACTATACGAAATAGGGTCAAAGAATTGTCTAGACAGAACTAAAAAACAAGTTACTATTAAATAGTTATTTATCCTCAACTCTTAAGATATAAAAAACTAGTAAAATTACAGTATAAAAAACCATTTTCAAAAAATAAAAGATTCTTTAATATATAATAAAACTTCTGATTTATTTTATGCAGACAAGCTATCTCATTCCAACACTATGATTCGCTCCACTAAAGTGCATTCATTGCCCGACACTATCGTCTACCGTTCTGAATCTATTCATATTCAAATGCACAAAACGTCGAACTTTCCAAATTGGCAAACATAAGCACACATTTCAAAAATATATGTGGCATGTGTAATAAAATCTACATATCTAAGAGTAAATAGAGAAGTCGAGACATGTCAACAAACTTGGGAATACCTACTTTGAACGTCTGTCCAGTGTCCACTCGAGTAAACCCAAGTCTCTAGACGAGTTCCAGACTACGAATATGATTTCAGAATTAATTTCCCGAAGCGAATCTTCCATTTTCTGACATAAGTACGACGAAATATATACCCCAAGTTATGTTTAACTATGCTGTTATATGAATCTTCATATAACGCTTGCAATAACTTACACCAGTATTTCACTATCAACCCTATGAGTGCATAGTGCGCGCGAACGCATAGAGCCGCAATAAGACACTAATTAGATATTAGTGAAGAGAGCAGCACAAAATTGACCAATCAGATGGATGCATTTAGCGCTGTGCGTTCACTTATCCAAGAGCAACTTAAGTACTGTTTACCTTTTCCATGCGGTTAAAATATGTTATATAATGCTGTGCTTGACCTTTTGATGCCTATGCGGGGGAGAAAATAGTAAAAAATATAAAAGGTATTCAATCTCAAAAATATAAATATTATAAATAAATAAATATTGCAGGACATTCCACACATCGCCCCAAGCTAAGTAGGTATCTAGACTTGTGTTATGGGTGCTAGACAACGGATATACTACTTATATACTTTTCTTTTGCAAATATATACTTATAATACATAGAAACAACCAAACTACAGACAAATATCTAAGCATAGACATAGTTGACATAGTTTTAAGTTATCTATTAAAAAATATGTATGTTAGTCTATAAGGTATGTATCTATGGGCCTTCGTAGCCTGAAATAAATGATTTATATTATATTATATAAGCATAAATACTTGTCTGTCTGAGGTGGGAATCGAACCCGCAACCCTGTTTAGCAGTCCGGCATGGTGCCCATTGTGCCAACTGGGTCGTCAGCCAACTGGGTCGTTAAGCAAACTGAGTCGTCACCTAACTATAGAAGGAACAAAACAGGAATGGCTGTTTTTAAGAACACTAACTAGAACCACGTAAACCCATCAGCTTCTTTTAGATTTTCAAGGACGAAGGTTTGTTTAATGACAGCAATTCATCAAGCCCCAGATTATACAAAAACAAATTGATTAATTATACGCGAATTGGGTCGGTCTCGGTTCCCTTCTCCGGTAAGTACTAGAATAATCCACAACGTTCGCTGCCGAACCATTACGATTGAGGTGGCATTTACATAACACGATCCATCAAATGGAACCTTACCAGAAGGAACAAAAAGATTTAAGTAGAAGACGCGCAAAGTAAATTGGCCAATCGGAAGTTGCAGCGTTTGACGCAGTAGCGAGAACTGAACCTCTGCGCAAACACATAGTCTCTTTTACTTTTATGTTATTTTCTATAGTAAATAAGGCAGCGTCTCACCTGATGTTAAGTGACAACTTCAGACCGACCAATTAATCTATACTTCACTACATAGTATAAAACAAAGTCGCTTTCTCTGTATGCTTATGTATGTTCTGTATGCCTATGTATGCTTAAATTTTTAAAACTACGCAACGGATTTTGATGCGATTATTTTTAATAGATCGAGTGATTCAAGAGGAAGGTTTATATATATAATACATGCATAATATAGCCGTGCGAAGCCGGAGCGGGTCGCTAGTAATATTATAAAGCTGAGTTTGTTTATTTGTTTGAACGCGCTAATCGTTTGAAAAATTATTTTTGTGTGGATAGTCCATTTATCGAGGAAGGCTATAGGCTTATTTTTCATTTTGATATTTCTACGGGATCGGGACTTACGCGGATGAAACCGCGGAGAGCAGCTGGTTTTACAATAAACTTCTATAAGTAGATACGAAATTTTAATGTAAACTTTTAGTATTGCTATGTTAAAATCTTAGCTATAAAAAACCCGTCACAAGCTGATAAAGCTGAAAGCCCCTTCCTGCTACGAGTATTAATAATATTATACTAGTAAGTCCTACCCTTCTACCGAGATAACTTCATTAATGCATCAATCTATAAAGACAGATCGGTATCTACAAGTATACTGATAAACTAAGAATAAGTTTTGTGTGTAAATTGGTAACTCAGTCTCGCTCTACTGAACTGATTTCGATAAAATTTGGTACGTGGCAAGAACTCTAAATTACACAAGCTATTTTGTGTTCTGGCATTTAAAGAGTATCGAAACGTACGGTCGGCTGCATAATTTCAGACCCACCGCAAAGCTCCAAAACGGCTTTTATAAGAATGTTTTCAACACAAGCCAGATTCTAGGCACCTGCTTTAGTTGAAGTTTAAAGTCTTCTAACTCATGAATTTATCAAACAAAAATTATTAGAATGAGAACATGCCGAACAAAAATACTATTGTATTTTTTGAACCCTACCGGGGGCGGCAATTATGAAGCCAACGTACGTACGTAGTGAAACCGTGAGACGCAGCTTGTGATCTCTCTGATCTATATTTCAAGAGAAAAATTGTAAGTTTTAACGAACTCGCTAAAGTGAAAAAGGTTTGTAAAAACCTTGTAAAAACAAATTAATTTACCTTTCACGAATTTTGGGTTACCTCGACTTTGTGGGAACATTAAAAATAAAATTCTCGAAGAATATTGTTGAGGAAAACTTTTTCAGCGAGTCTGCGCCCGGTAGCTTAAATATTCAGAAGCTTAGAAATTAGTAAAAAAGCAATTTAATAAAACGAGGTATTTTACGCAAACGTAACTAAATATTCACATTAATTTTATCACAAGTTCTTTCTCAGACGCATTAAAAATTGCAAATGTACTTCATTTTTGGCAGTTTAGTTCTAGAATATTTTTTAGATAATAAATTCGACGTGAATGAAGTATGTACGATTCCCAATGAATTGATTCAAAATAAGCTAAGTATGTAAATGAACTTTCAAATTACATTAGGCTTCACCGCAATCGATAAGGATCTTCACTTTTGCTCTTACCTAATAAGCTGATAAGGTAATGATTAGTTCAATTCATTTGTATAAAAGCTTTTTTCTTCCTGCTAAATTCTACGAAGTACCTAAAGGAAATCAAACCATGTTGAACTGTGAATAGCAAGCATTTAAAAAAATACTAATTTGATTGGATAAAATTTGTTTTTGTATCTCTCTCTCTGGTCGATCCTTCATGACTGAAGATCGCGACCACCACTCTTCTTCACCCAGCGGTTTGTAAAGGTCCTCCACTTAATCCGGTCTGCGGCCATTCGAACCACTTCCTCAATCCTAAAACCTCAACCTCATCGGGGATCTACCACGTGACCGTTTGCCCTCTACATTTGCACAGATGATCAGTTTCTCCAGGTTCTCGTCTTGACGTCTGATATTGTGGCCGAAATAGCTGAGGATACGTCGCTGGCATATCGTGGAAAGACGGTCTTTAATGCCGAGTTCTTTTAGTATAGATTTTTTGTATCAGAGATGTTTTATTATGTTCTATTTCGGTTACCTACTTAAATGAGAAAATCTGAGATAAATGTTTGTAAATCAGTATTTAAGTAAATTCTTGCCTTTTTCTCATTGGTGAGCGGTGAGCGCGTTCCAAAGGCACACATCCTAACTTAGGTACACTAAAAGACGTTTCAATGTGATTTCATGCAAATGATACCAAATTGATTTAAGCTCGTATTCACAATAAGTACTCAAGTTGCTCTTGGATAAGTGAACGCACTACGCTAAATGCGGCCCTATGATTGGTCAATTTTGTGCTGCTGTCTTCACTCTAGCGAAATAGCGTCTTATTTGCGGCTCAATGCGTTCGCCGACACTATGCAATCTCATAGGGTTGATTGTAAATACGGGTGTTAGATTTCCTGACGTAAGACTATCGCCTAACTAAACCGACGATGGGTATTTAGTAATTCCACATAAAGTTAGACTACTAAGGAGGTTTCGAACTAAACATTTGGTACAGTATGGCTCATAAGTAAATTATCAGTTTGCTACCAATAATACTATCAACAAGTATTGGACTTACGACCTTCTTCTAATAGACGTTACACACAAACATAAATACTTAATTAAAAGTACTCAGTGTGATTATTATTTACAATATGTTAGCTATGGCTTTAGTTGGCCGAGTTGTATAAGCCGTCACCCGCTACACCAACCGACGTGGGTTCGATCCACAGGTTACGTTGTTATAATGTTCAAATAGTGCTGAACAGGATTGCAAACGTTACAGTGGGCAAAGACTTTAGACCGTTGATTGTACCTAAATACATATCTATACTGTGCTAAAGCCAAAAGTAACGACAGAAGTCGAGAATCGAGATAAAAATTTATAGGGATAAAATTAAGTAGTATTTGAATATCTATATCTTTGACTTAAAAACTTCACGTCACATGGTGACGTTCTTTCTTCATATGGTGTTTACAATAAAGAATTTATCTATCTATCTTCATTGAGCGTTTCAATTGTTTTTTAATAGACTAAACTGAATTACCAAAAAAGAAAAACGTATAAACCTAGAATAAGATGCAGTGAATTAAATGAGACCAAATTTAATTCATTTTGTAAAGGATAAAGGGGGTAAAAACGTTACGGCCCGCAACATTATTTGAAGAGCAAAATGTAGGCAACTACGTCCGAACTTAAACTCTCTCTCTCTATCGCACGATACGGGTAATTTTTGAAAATACGTACTCGCGCCGCGTATCGAGTGCTCACGATTCTCTTAATAACAATTAGTTTGCGTGTATATGGATGTATGGCGCCCAGTTTTATCGGCTGTGAGTTGGCAGGCCACTGGTAGTGTTTACATGGATATAAAGTTTGATAACAATTTAATACTAGATAGGGCAAAAAAACTGATTAAAATCTTGTAAATTGAATTTGACATTATTGTATTTTGTCTTTATTAATTACTAGCGACCCCCTCCGGCTTTGCACGACTATATTATGCATGTATTATACATATCCTTCCTTCCTCCTTCCTTGAAACACTCTATCTATAACAAAAACTGCATCAAAATCCGTTGCGTAGTTTTAAAGATCTAAGCATACATAGGGACAGACAGCGGAAAGTGACTTTGTTTTATACTACGAGTATGTAATGATTTAGTTTAACTTTAATTTATTTCCAATTAGCGACCCGCCCCGGCTTCGCACGGCTATATTATGCATGTATTATACATATAAACCTTCTTCTTGAATCACTCTATCTATTAAAAAACCGCATCAAAATCCGTTGCGTAGTTTTAAAGATTTACGTAGGGATATAAGTAGGGACATAGGCACAGAAAAAGCGACTTTATTTTATACTATGTAGTGATGCTTTTAAAATTTGCTATTCTATTATTTTGACATTATTTAAAGTACTATTGACATAAATATAAAATTGAAACTCGGTCAAAAATGTTTGAACGCTAAGCTAAGTGCTGGTGAAATATCTTGAACTAAGTATAGAATTATAGATAATATTTGTGACATATTTCGTGCATAAATAACATTTATTCGATTTTTTATTTTACAATCCTCATCTCGTATGAAATCGAAGACTTTCAACGGGTATTAACAGAAATATACCTACTGAACAATATTTAAAAAAATGTCACATAATTTTGTACTTACTTTGGTACAAAATCGCTCAGTCTAGTGTGACGATTGAAAAAAATGTAAAACAGCCTAATATAGGTACTTATAGTACTTACTCCTAATAGTGTCCCTTAGATTTCTTATTTAAATATGGGTATGAATGAATACAAATTAATATTTGAGTTTATTATAAAAATTGCCATCAGAATCTTAAGCATTAAATTTTATTGGGAACAAGGAAAAAAGTACCTTTTAACAATACTCTTTATTGCCAGTACGAAAAATAAAAACGTAGGCCGTAATAGCGCTGGCCGTATTATTAAGAAACATCTGGTTGTTATAGAGCTTTTAAGTAAATCTATTTAGCACGTGATTTGAATATAAACAGATAGTTTTGAAAAAAAATCTATATTATCACAAAGCTATTAGTCGTAAGTAAAGTTCGTTCAAAAATGAATTTAAAGACGTATAATCGACGCTTAAAAGTCGACCGCCACCGTAAAGTTTACAATCCTGTGCAGCACTATTTAAACATTATAACAACGTAACCTGTGGATCGAACCCACGTCGGATCGTGTAGTGAGTGGCGGCTTATACCACTCGGCCAACTAAATACATAGCTAACATGTTGAAAATAATCAGTCAGTCAAATAAGCAGTCAGTGAGTAAGTTAGTTAGGACAAAGCATAGACATAGATAAAGAATTGTGTTATAAAATTAAAAAGATCGTAAGTGTTTTATTTGACCACATTGCCCTCATATTGCTTACTACATTGCTACAACAGCTAAATAAACCGCAAACGCCGAGGCGGCATGGTTCAATTGTAATATATAAACCACAAGTTTTATTTGTCCTCTATTATCTTACACTAAACGTTACTTCAGTAATATACAAAGTGATTTGGGTTACGATTTCATGCATACCTAATGTACGACGAAAGAGAACGCAACACAGGAAGGATTTATTATTAGGATTTATTGATATTTTTTTTTTGATTGTAATTATTGACATTGAATAATTTTGTCATAGTGTGGGTAGGGTTTGTATGCGAATGACAATTACTATTATTATATTATTAATGTTATGGACTATATTTGTATTCATGTGCCAATTGGGTGAAACATGGCCGAACTTGTTTAATTACCATATAACATCATTGTACCCATGTTTATGAATGAATAAATTAATTATGAATTAGGGAATTTACCACCTTAAACTAACAACTTCAGAGGCGCTTTCAAATTTAACGAGAATTGTACTTTAATAGAACTATTATTATAGTTATACGCCACAGTTCTTAAATTCGGACTAAATTCAACGAAAACTAAATCTAAATATGTCAGTTACTTTATAACCGACTTCAAAAAAAGGAGGAGGTTCTTAATTCGGTTGTATGTATGTTTTCAATATACACTGAAATAAAATCGAGCCCAAAAGAGTCGGTTACATGCAAACATACAAGTGAAACTAATAAAAGCGTGTTAAAAATGGCTTATTGAAGTGAGAAATAAAGCTCTACCCATAGACGCTAGTAAATGTTCTTAAAAATATTGCATTTAAATTCTTAATTTAAAAATATTGCATTTAAATTCTTAATTTAAAAATATTGCATTTAAATTCTTAATTTAAAAATATTGCATTTAAATTCTTAATTTAAAAATATTGCATTTAAATTAAGGCACCTACTGCTTACTATTTTAACATTTTTCTCTTTAAATCCAGGAAATTATTCATAAGCGTCTTTATGGGGAGGATTATTTATTGCTTCAAAGAAAGCTTTTTTCTGTGTAGACAATAACATAATATATGCCCATTTAAATTTCATAGACGCATCAACTTTGACTATTTACATGATCATTCCAATGAATCAATGTATCCTCATATCAAGTTTCATCAAAATCGGTCCAGTAGTTTCAGAGACTATTCGTTACAAACAAACAAACAAAAAAACACTTTCCTCTTTATAATATTAGTAGAGATATCTATCAGTTATTCTCTAAAATCATGATAACGTCTACTCTCCATTTGTAAAACTTAGATCAAAAATGTAAACAAAGAAATGTCAAATATTGACAGAAACGCCATTTTGTAAAGGTTGAAAGCCGGTGTAATTGTTGCCAGTGTTTAAAAAAAAACTACTATTCAAAGTTGAATATTGTAGGTACCTAATAACTTTGTTAAAAAAAATATTATAAAATAAACAATCATATTTCATATTGATTTAATTTGCAATCGTATTTTTTAGAAATTGAGGTCATAGTTGTTTTTTTACCTAATTTCTACTTCCCTAAAAAAAAACTACCAAAGCTTGATGTATTTTTTACTCTGATAACACCATTGTTTACATTTTTGATCTAAGATTTACAAATAGAGTATAGAGTTTTGGCGGGAACGAGCCAACAACATGTCGTGCTGCAGTTTTATTTACACGAAACTTAGTTGTAAACCGAGTTAAATTGTATAATTCCGGTGGAAAGTTATCTAATTTAGTTCTGTGAAAGTGCACAAGTGTAGTGAAAGTAAAAATCAGTGTCAAACATGGACTTTTCTCGTTGCCTCCAAAATCTCCTACAAGGTTACAGTAAAGTAGCCACCGCTTTACTATGACCCCTGACTTGACAAACTGTGATTTGACGACTTGACCATCTTGAAACACTTTGAGCCCGATTTCTGTAAATCGGGCCATAACTTGATGCAAAATATTACTTGATACTGGCTATATGCACAAACCGTGCGAAGCCATAACTGAAGAAAAAAAAAAAAAAGAGTATAGATGACTCTTCCATTCAAACATAAGTCTTGTTTATAAAGTTCATGTTAACATGCAATTATCGAACGTTATCGCAAACCTCAACAGAGCAACACTCCTAATTTAGATATGGTAACCAACACAACTGTTACATTATAACTGACTTTTTAATATCATTACGCAAAATCGGAGTTTGAACGTCTGAACAAACGGAATAAACACTGTAGGTCTGGCGCCAGGACTAAGTCCGTGTCTACAAAAGTATCATTATCTATACATATAAAATGATTTGTCCTGACTGACTGATCAACGCACAGCCGCTGATCGTATAGAGACCTGAAACTTGGAGGGTTTGTTCTTTGTATGACGAAGGCATCTGATAAGAAAGAATTTTCCACAATTCTACCCTTTTGGGACTGAAAAGTGGGGGGGGAAAGTTTGTATAGGAGACGGTGATTCCTTTGTCCATTTTCGACTTCTACGCGGCTGAAGTCGCGGGCAAAAGCTAGTATAGGTACATATAAAATGCTTTGTCGTGACTGACTGACTGACGGATCAACGCACAGCCTATACCGCCAATCATAGAGACCTGAAACTTGGAGGGTATGTTTTTTGTATAACGAAGGCATCCGATAAGAAAGGATTTTCCGAAATTCTACTCCTAAGGGGGTGAAAAAGGTGGCCAAAGTTTGTATAGGACAACGTGATTCCTTCGTCCAAATCTATTAGAACCATTTTTGACTTCTACGCGGACGAAGTCGCGGGCAAAAGCTAGTCATTAATAAAATCTCTCAAACTAGAAGTCTTATCTTAGCTACATCTCATAGAATGATTCGATATACGTCGAAGTAATTAAATTGATAAAGAGACTCGAAAAAAGCGGTCTCACCTCGAGATTTCCCAATTTAATAAGTAACGAGAACATTCAGCTTCGTAGGACTGCGAAAATATTTTTGCTTTCTACATTGGAATAAATTATAGGACCGTAAAAGGAAACTCAAGGACATAAATCAATTAGAACAAAGCTCCTTTTTAGTCTGGTATTGCTTTTGCTTTCAAATTGCTTTATGTTTCTCATTAAAATTACTTTCCTCAATTTAGAATTTGTCAACATCACTTAATTTAAGTTTACATAACGTTAAGTACCTAATATTTTTTTACAATAAGGGTATTAGTATTTTATATTTGAAAACTAATCGGCCTTTCATATTTTAGCAATATTACGCTACAGGTATTGTTTGACACTCATACACTTTAAAATTAACCATATCAATGCAAACACACCTTAAGGTTATACAGTCGAAATAATTTTATTTAAAAATTATTAACTCAACATTAAAATTTGTAAAAATTAATCTCCAACTTTTTTGTATGGCTGATTGCTGACAAGGGCTTATTCGGACAAATATGCACAAAAAACGACTTTAAAAAAACCTAGATTAACCCTCAAATGTTAATTAGCGAAATTAAAATACGTCGTAACACACACAGAATACGTTTAAATATATACCTAAGCAACACCTGAATGTAAAATTAAACCAAAATTAATTTAGGATTCCAAAGCTTCGCGCATTCTGAGCATTCTCTTAAGACCTGTAAGCTCGACAAAATATCTAGATAAGGTTACTGAATCTTAATGAGTAAACCTACGACACTTTGGCGACTACTTTCATATTTAAAAAAAAGTGAATGGGTTTTTTTAGGGTTTCCCGATGGAGTCACAGAAGTCCTGCGCAAACATACCTGTACTCCGTCGGACCTCGACTCTTGGCGGAAAACTGATGGGTTTTAAGTGGGTAAACCTCCGGCCGCCTACCATCCACAGGCTGGAGGCCGCCTCACATACCCTCGTTACCCCACCTCCTCAGGGTAGCGGGATGAGGCAATAACCTTTGTTACCATCGATAAAAAAAGTGTAGAGCGTTCATTCTTCCTCACAGACGCTTGTATAATACTTATACTAAAATAAATAAAATAAAATAGCTTTATTGTTCCCTTACACAATATTCGTATGAACCTACTTATATCTTACTTATGTAAATTTGTATTTTAACTTTAGGTATGTTTATTTTTATAGGATTTTATCTTTTATTTTAAATGTTTATTTAGTGCTGTGTGTGGGTTAGTTTGGTAATAAAATGTTAGTGTTGTTTGTTAGTTTTTATTGGTATGTATATTATATTTAATGTATTTATTAGGTTAGGGTAGTATTGTATAATACTTACCAGTTCAAATATAAGTTCTTTCTCATCCAACTGCCTAAGTTCATGCCTCGACCGCCGCTGCGGCCTCGAGGGTGTCGCATAAGGCTGGTCTCCAAGGAAGGTCGGCGTGCCGTCCACTGTCGTAACAAGCGGCTTTAAGAGACCACCACGCTCGAACTCGTGCGCTGAGATCTTCCTGTAATGAAGGACTGGAGTTTAGGTGATGACGGAATTCGGTGGAATGATGGTTTAAGGACAAACACCGCAGTCTAGTCTAGTCTAACAAGCACTTTTTCTTTTAAGACCAGTAGTTAAAATACGAAAGAATGATGATGACAAAATGTTGACGACATTTGAAATGGGACCCACCTGAATGATAGATTTAAGTTCGAAAGAAATAAATAAATTTCATATTATTATAAGCCGGTACATCACTACATAGTATAAAACAAAGTCGGTTTTTCTGTCCCTATATCCCTTTGTATGCTTAAATCTTTATAACTACGCAACGGATTTTGATGCGGTTTTTTTTAATAGATAGAGTGATTCAGGAGGAAGGTTTATATGTATAATACATGCACAATATAGCCGTGCGAAGCCGGAGCGGGTCGCTAGTATAAAATAAAGTCACTTTTCGCCGTCCCTATTTCCCTTTGTACGCTTAGATCTTTAAAACTACGCAACGGATTTTAATGCGGTTTCTTTTAATAGATAGAGTGATTCAAGAGGAAGGTTTTTAGATATAATACATGCATAATACAGCCGTGCGAAGCCGGGGCGGGTCGCTAGTACGGTATAAACAGGTAAGTACGTATCAGAACCATAATTAGTTGTCATTATGTACAAAAAAGTAAGGACAACAAAGAATGAAATCGAGATTTCGTCCAGACATAGCTATATAATTTATACCTAGTTAAAATCCGAGACGCACTGCAGATCTATCTATAGACTATACTACAAAAGTTCTAAGTAACATAACGTCCAAACACCACCAAAGCTCTTGAGCATACATATTAACAAAAGCTCATTTCCAGTTTCCACCGCACGCAACCGATTAAGAAAAGCCATCGGGAGGCCTGTTTAGAATAACTTTGGAAAGCAATGAAGGGGGGTTAATAACTAGCTTTATTAATAACCACTTAAAATACTTAGGCCTCGATAACGACCCACTAAATGGTGCTTTGTAAAGTTTTGTAAAGTTTTATGGCCTATTCAGAAGATATTAGGTATGTAAAGATCAAATTTGTTTTTAGAGATAATATCTACCTACCTAATTATAATTTGGCTATGCCTATTTTATTTAAAAGGAGAATGCCTATAACCTTATGACGTACTTATTTTGCAGTGACAAATCCTCACTCATCCTAATTTAGTTCTTAAGACGTTATTAATGTGATGTCATGAGAATGATCCCAAATGAATTAAGATTTGACGTAGTCTAAATAACAAGTCTGGTAAAAACATAGGAACTTCGTAGAATATTTATAGGTACCTACCTACCTACTACCTGTAGTTTTTTATTTAGTTTCGTATATTGTCCCAAGCACTGCTGGGCAATGTCTTTCCTTTCTTTATATCAACGACCTCTGAAGCGCTTCGGGCGAGCACCCTCGTGCGACGCAGTAGGTTGCGGGTTCGAGTCCCGCCTTCAACAAATATTTATGTGAGTACAGATATTTATTTCTGGTCTGGGTGTTTCTGTATATAAAGTATATATTTACAAAAGAAAAGTATACTTATACCTAAGTATTTTATCCGTCATCTGGCACCCATAACACAAGCCTAGTTGCTTAGCTGGCGGCTAGATGGCGCTGTGTGAATTCTCCTACAATATCGGTTCGGTAAAGACCATTACCGATTAGCCAGCCTTTGCCAAATGATCGTCACACCGTTTTTTTTGGGGTCTGACATTCAGCATTTGTTTTTAGTTTAAAAAATAATTTAAGATAATGAAAACTGTCTTTAATACCAACATTTCAAGTCGACGACTTGTTCGCACGTAAATGTATAAAAGACTAAAGATTGATGATAGCTAAAACAGATGGTTTCCGCTTTTAAGGCGAATTTATTGCTACTGCAGTGAAAAATGAATTTCAGATATTGAGTAGGTATGCGTCTTCAATGTAAAATAGTCCAGAATTTTATCTGAAGTAAAATGTCGTTGTTAAAACCTCACAAACATACCAGCCGTTATTTTTTATAGAGCAGTATTTGACTGCTATTTCTCTTGATGATAAGTGACAATGTGACATGAAAGCAAAATGATCCCTCATCCGCCTCATCTATAAAACCTTTAAGCGCTATCTTTCACCGCTCACTCTTTCAAAAGAGCTGTATGGTAAGCACTAAGTAGATAGTTTCTTTTATTTATTTATTTCAGCGTTCAGTTAGGTTGCTTAGGTGACATTTCAAGTTATAATTATTTGAATATTCATGAAAAACTATCATTGCTGTTTGAATTTGGTAGTTTAAATATATAATTCAAACAGCAATGGTTGTTTTTTAAGCGAAGAATTTGTTTGCACTTACCTTTTCAACTCATAATATTATCTATTATGTTTAGTTTTTAGTTTTAACTGAACATTCATATAGATTTTTATGTGTCAGTTTATAAGTAGTAGGTATTGTTTGATAATTTTATTCGTATGAAATATGTTTTTTTATGTTATACTAGCTGCGCCCCGCGGTTTCACTCGCGTAAGTCCGATGTTTCTCACCGTTTAAACCTTCCCTGGACTACGACAAACATTTCAAAACCGAAATCATCTAAATCGGTTCGTGCGTTCTGGAGTTATAGCGTCAGGAAGGAAAACCCGACTTATTTTTATATAATAGATTAGTATGGTTTCGACACATAAGACCAAAAACGCAAAGGGCTAAGCCATACATTTTTGGCGTATGGCGTATTTCGAAACGTCAATTCGTGAATGATTATTTTTTACTTTAGTGGGGACCTCTTCGCGGGAAAAGGCTCTTCCTCTGTTATTGTGTTAAAAGCTATTCGTTTAATATTATAACAATTTATACATATAATCGTTTGGTTCATAAGTTATTTCTTTCTGAATAAATCACTTACGCAAACATAAAACTAATTGTAAATTTATTTTTGGCCGCCATGTTTCTCACACCACAAGTCTAGGATGGCGTGACAAAAAAGCAGGTCGGTGGTTGAAGGTTAACTTCAGTTTCAGGTACAAAAACATACAATTTGTTTTGTGGAAAATCCCATGTAAATAAAGACGAAATAAAACTAGCAAAATAAAAAAAACTATAGTTAAGTTACTTGATATTTTCAAACTTAAGTAGCAAACGGTGATAAATGAATACTATGCTATGATAAAATGCTATGATAAATAAATCAAAACTAAATATCCCTTTTTTAACCAATTTAAAAAAAGGAGGAGATTCTTAATCTGTCGCGTTTTTTACGTATGTCTAAATAGTACTCTAAGTCGGCTCAACCAATAAAAAATATTTTAATAAATAAAAAATTAAACTAGTATTACACAAATCAAAATAATTTATTTTTATTTGTGTACCTAATTGCATTTGATTGAATTGTGTTTTTAAAGCGACACGCTCCGGCTTCGCACGGCTATATTATGCATGTATTATACATATAAACCTTCCTCTTGAATCACTCTATCTATTAAAAAAAACTGCAATCCGTTGCGTAGTTTTAAAGATCTAAGCATACAAAGGGACATAGGGATATAGGGACGGCGAAAAGTGACTTTATTTTATACTATGTATTAAATAAAACTAAAAGAAAAATCAACCAATTGAGATTATTAATTTTGTGTTAGAAAGGTGATATCTCCGGGGTTTTTAATTACTTTAGTACTTAGTTAAGAAAATCTGTTCATCATTTAATATGGATATACCTACCTACAATCAATTTTTCCTTTCATATAACCGTCACAAACCAACATGCGCTATCTACAACAAATATTTTCGTTAGACCAGTTTTCCGTGTTCAATAATTAACTCAGTCGGCGAGTGTTCGTAGCCGATAATGTCCTCCAAGTATTAATGGAAGGGTGTCTTGCGTTTGTAAATATTAACCCAATCCGGGACTAGATTCAATGTTTGTTTAGGTACGCGGGATAAGCGATACAGTGGACATATAAAATTATATTAGTACAGTAAAAACCATATATTCAAAATCATCTATACATATAAAATGCTTTGTCCTGACTGACTGACGGATCAACGCACAGCCTAAACCGCTGATAGTAGAGACCTGAAACTTGGAGGGTGTGTTCTTTGTGTCACGGTCCAGGGCTCCATAGCCTCGTGATACAGGACGTATAACAGACAGATAATAATAATAGCAGCATCCAATAGTCGAAACCACTTGGCTTAGGCCCGTGGATAGATTAATTACGCCGGTATCAAAACCGAGTTGGAAAAAATTATAGAGAAAAATAATAATAATAATATGCCTTATTCGTACTGCAAGCGAATGGAATCGGTTGCCTGCGTCTGTCTTTCCTGACGTGTACAATTTGGGGGTCTTCAAGTCGCGAGTGAATAGGTATGTTCTAGGAAGGCGTGTTACATCTTAGGCCGCATCGTCACCTACCATTAGGCAGGTGTGATAGTGGTTAAACGGTGACCTATCATATATAAAAAAAATGCATTAAAATGTGAATACCTGACAGGTGTAGTAGCTCCCGAACCGGAGCCAGCTCTCGAAGGTGACGCTAGCTCTGCACTTGGCGGAGTAGCATGGGACACAAGCCATGCATCCACCACCTGTCGCGTCGCTTTCCTGCAGAAACACAATAAACATTTTACACTTTGATACTAGCTGCGCTTTAAGAATCTTCTCCTGTAGGCCAATTCTCGTAAAACAACATTGTTCAAATTACATTTCAATATCATTTCGATTGCAAAAGATACCCTCAAAGTTTGTTTTTTTTTTCACAAATATATTTAATTTTTAATATTTTAAATTTAATAAAATTATTTAAACTTTACACAAATAATTTCATTTTTTTTTTCACAAAATAAGCTAACTTTGAGGGAATTTTGAGCTACTTTGAGGGTATTATTTTGTGATCGAAATGCAATCGAAATTATATTGAAATGTAATTTGAACAATGTTATTTATGAGAATTGACCTTCTGTAATAACAAACACAACAAAAAAAGAATTAGCGAAATCAGTTCAGCTGTTCTCGAGATTGCGCTTAGCAACACATTTAGTTATTCATTTTTATTATACAGATGTTGTTAGTTACGCGAAAAATAATTTCAACATGCGATACCGCCTTCACACTTTATGAAAACCAAATAATGTAAGGGTTTATTATTAAAATAGCTATCTAGAAAGGCACTCTAAATATGTTTGATAGAACAAAGAATCACTCCGTCGCATAATGTAACTTTCTCATAATGCATCATTCTCATAATGCAGCATTCTCATAATGCATCTTTCTCATAATGCACCATTCTCATAATGCATCTTTCTCATAATGCACCAATCTCCTATTGCACCATTCTCAATAATTCACCTTTCTCATAAAGAATAGGTACCTAGAATACCTAGACAATCATGGCGTCATGGTCATGTTACCATGACGCATGACGCCACACAACGGGAACGGGACGCAATCATGACGTCACACGGAACTTGACAATTTTATTTTAAGATTCATCATCATCATCATCATGTCAGCCCATACACGTCCACTGCTGGACATAGGCCTCCCCCATACGACGCCACAAACAGCGGTCCTGAGCCGCCTCCATCCACCGACCACCCGCGACCGCCACAATGTCGTCGGTCCACCGGGCAGCTGGTCTCCCAACACTCCGTTTCGCGTTGCATCGTGGCCGCCACTCGAGAACCTTTACTCCCCAGCGGTTGTCAGTTCTGCGAGCTATATGACCTGCCCATTGCCACTTCAGCTTACCAATCCTGAGAGCTATGTCGGTGACTTTGGTTCTTCTACGGATTTCCGTATTTCGGATTCTATCACGTAGAGAAACTCCGAGCATAGCTCTCTCCATAACCCGCTGAGCGACTCTGAGCTTATGAACGAGGCCTATAGTCAGCGACCACGTCTCGGATCCGTATGTCATCACTGGTAACACACATTGGTTGAAAACTTTCGTCTTGAGGCTCTGTGGTATTTGTGACGAGAAGATATTGCGAAGCTTCCCGAACGCTGCCCAACCGAGTTGGATTCGTCGGGTGACCTCTTTATCGAAGTTGGATTTACCTAGTTGGACCATTTGGCCTAGGTAGACATAGTGATCAACAACTTCGATAACATCGTCTCCAATGTGAACAGGTATGGGTACGACGTGGGCGTTCGACATGATCTTTGTCTTACCCATGTTCATTTTAAGACCCACCTGTCCGGAGACGGTGTTGAGGTCTCTCAGCATCCTGCTGAGGTCCTCCAGCGATTCTGCCATGATGACTATATCGTCGGCAAACCGAAGATGAGTGATGTAATCGCCATTGATATTGATGCCATATCCGTCCCAGTCCAAGAGCTTAAATATATCCTCCAATGCAGAGGTGAACAGTTTCGGAGAGATAACATCTCCCTGTCTCACCCCTTTTTGCAATGGGATCGGATTTGTGCTCTGGTTCTGAAGCCGGATAGACATAGTGGCGTTGCTATACAAACACTTCAGCACTTGGATATACCGATAGTCAATTTGGCACCGCTGGAGGGACTGCAGCACTGCCCAGGTTTCGACTGAATCAAAGGCTTTCTCGTAGTCCACAAACGCAAGACATAACGGCCGATTATACTCCTCTGTCTTCTGTATAATCTGCCGGAGCGTATGAATGTGGTCTACGGTACTAAAGCCTTGTCGGAACCCGGCTTGTTCGGGAGGCTGGAAGTCGTCAAACCTTCGAGAAAGACGGTTGGTGATAACTCTCGAAAACAGCTTATAGACGTGGCTCAACAGTGAGATGGGCCTATAGTTCTTTAGAAGGGCTTTGTCACCCTTCTTATGGAACAGCACCACCACGCTCCTGTTCCACGCCTCTGGCGTTTGTCCCTCGAGGATGACGGAGTTGAACAGCCTCTGAAGGACTTTAAGTACCGGTGATCCACCTGCCTTCAGAAGTTCCGTCGTTATTCCGTCATCACCCGGTGCCTTATTGTTTCTGAGCTGTTTGAGAGCCGACCTTATCTCGTACAGGCTGACGTCCGGGATATCTTCGGTATAGTATCGGGTTAAACGGATTTTAAGATTATATAATAAAATATCTGAGAAGGCGGTACATGACTTTGCAATCGGAAGGCGTGGGAACATATTACTTGACGTCTATGCTAATTGCCTTCAATTACTTTATTCCGGTATCGACTTATTTGCATTAAGTTTTCTAATGAAATTTGACGCTAGTGGCTATACTTTAGAATTTATTAATCTTATGAAATGATTTATTAAACTAGGCAGAAGAAAGTTAGTAAAACATTAACCTTTAGTTAGGGAATAAGGTCATTTACAACTAGATGATTTAATGATCAAACGAACTTACCAAGTGAATTTCGATCACAATTTTAAGCGAACGGCTTCATTGACGATATTTATAAATTAACGAATTTATATTTATTCATCTTAAGGTGAAGTAGGACCTGAAAACCCCTATCCCTTTCAGACGCGTGCGCCGCGATGACTCTATCCCTTTCCCCCGCGCCCCGCGAAATGGCCGTTTTAACTGTTTTATGTAATTAAAAGACAACTTTTTTTTAGTGAAAAACCATCTTTACTAACTTATGGTATTTGATAAAAAGTTTATGAAAATATAAAGTTTTTACTTGTTTTTTCTTTACAATCGCCGTAAAAAAGAAAAAGCTCAAAAAATGACGATGTTTTATGATTTTCATGATTTTTTTTCCATCGAGGCAAATCACTCTAATCGTGTTTCGAAGTGTATGACAATACAAAGTATTTCTTTACCTTTACGAAAGTAGGAATATCATTCTATGAATTTTAGTGGTTGATACTAAAAAACTGTTTCTAAGACAGCTCTATCGCGCTTCATACCACCTCCGCTGTATAATCATAGATAAGTCTATGTCAGTAAAAAGGTACTATTATTTTACGCTAAGTAGGTAGGTATATTATATACCAAAGTTATTTTACAAGTTGATATAGCATAAGGACATTTTCAGTTATCTTGCTAATTAACAACAAGTACTTGTTCTGTAGTTTTTCCATCGCGTGGCTAAAGTAATGAACAATTCATTCATAAAAATAAATGAGAACGTTGATCGTTTGAACTGTTTATTGGTCGAGCACGCAACAGGCTAGAATTGTCAGGTTTACTACCTTCTATATTCGTTTCATTCATGTCTAGTTCTTAAATGCGATATTACTGGTCGAATTCAGTTTATTACTAGAATTGTTGTGAAGATACTGGACTGTGATGGTAAAGACTCAACTTTTTGATGTGATAACGTCTAATAATTTTTTGGAACACCTGCATTCAAAAAAAAAAGATGACGTCATGCGTCATGTTCCGGGAACGCGTCATGTTATTGACATGGTAACCATGGCAACGTATTATCGTTGCTGTTGCCACATGATTTAACATGGACCAGATTGTAATGTTTCATACAACGCTCTGTGATAAGTACACTACTACAAGTTTGACGCGCGTGAGTAGGCTTGTGTTATGGTGACGAGTGAGGCATTATTTAAAGGAAAATCAAGGGAAAAAAATATATAAAGGAATAAAGGAAAAACGTGTGGCACTCGGGGACTGTCCCGGTAAAGGTATTGTATAGCGAACGCTCGGCCGAGCTATGTGGTAGGCGGAGTGGGGGTGTTGGGTTTTATTTTCGTTACGGAATTTCTTGATTCGGTCGCCGCGCTCAAAGCCCGCGATAAAAGCTATGCAATAGCTTAAAAAAAATAAAAAGGTAAATAAAATACATAATTTTTTAATCGTTTTCTTATGACGTTATCACGTAAAATTATCGTCCGTAAACCAACTTTACAGACAATAATTTTTTTTATCACTAATAAATCACTATTTTCCCTGATGATAAGTAACGCCACGTAGTCTAAGATGCAGTACAACTTTCAAAAAGGTTAGCATCTGTTCACTCACGATATAGACCTCAAAAGTTGTACTTCCAAATAAGTAGACACAATGTAAGAATTATAACTTTACAAATATTTTATAACAAGTAAATAAAACAAAGATTAATATCAATGGTGATAATTAAATAACTTGATTCTAGGTAAATAAACCAAACGAGACCAAATTAACAACATAGTCGGCAAAATAAAAACATGAATAGATCAGGATAAACGTGTTTACAAAGTTAAAGGTGTTTCAAATATAAAAGAGGTCATACTCACGTTTATTGAAATAAAAACATAAAACACATTTAAATCACCTAATACGTAATCTACAGTTGAAACAAGGGACCGAAACCATAAAATTAATAAGGAATAACAAGAATGTTCTTGAAGCCACATCGTAAAATACAGATTTTCCACGCAGAAATAAACCAAATATCTTAATACAACTTCAAGGTTTAAGGGCGAAACAATAAATAAGGATAAACAAAGAGAATTTAATACTTAAATCACAGGACTATATTAAACACGATTATAACGCTGAATCTCTGGAGAAAAGTTTTATAATAAACGGCTCTACTGAATATTTATTCAAACATTTTTTACATCCTGTAGAAAAACTTTTTAAATAACAGTACAAAGTTTGTTTCCATATACGCGTATCATAATTTAATAATACGGGTTTATGTAAATATAATAAGATCTTTGTACCTACAGCGAATTAAGGCAATTAATAAATAAGCGAACATGTCGTGAACAAGAATCTGATTTATATGCAAAACAAGATAAATTCACAAACAGACTACGTATATTCTGAGCATTAGAGTAAAGCTGAGAGAACGTAGCAAACAATTAGTGCGGCCCGTTTCTCAATAACACAATTTTGAAAATCGAAAGTTATACAAAATGGAGTCAAGATAACAAAGAGCTGATGGCATTAAGAGGAAAGGGTACCGACGCTCTCTCCATACAAACGTAGTCGACTGTTTCCTCCCTGGATAATGACACTAAGTATAGCAAATATTTTGGTTCATAAAACCTATAACTGCCATGACTATGCCCCTAAGCCCCATAAAATGAAAAAGACTAAGACATATTGGCATAGTCAATAGTCATGGCAGTTATAGGTTTTATGCAACAAAAATATTTTCTATAGTGTCGTTATCCAGGGAGGAAACAGTCGACTACGCTTGTATGGAGAGAGCGCCTGTACCCTTACACCTTAAAGGAGTTAGATGAAACTAAGCAAATCAAGTTGAGTTTGGTGCCTAACGAGGAGAGAGTTGGAAACTCGATAGCAAGCCACACCGTCCTGCTAAAAGTTGTTCTCACATTAACGAAACAATAGACTAGTACCTACTGGCTTCGAAACTTCTACATAACTTTTTAGGGTTTCGTACTCAATGGGTAAAAGCTGGACCCTATTACTAAGACTTTACAGTCCGTCCGTCTGTCTGTCACCAGGCTGTATCTCATGAACCGTGATAGCTAGACAGTTGAAATTTTCGTAGATGATGTATTTCTGTTGCCGCTGTAGCAACAAATACTAAAAACAGAAAAAAAGAAATATTTTTTAAGTAGATAGATAAACACTGTATTTGTACAACACTCAAAACATTGAAAATAATGACGGGAAAGCTTCTTAACTACGAAACCTACCTAGTACCTACCTATGAGTACCTATGTTGTTTACTATTTTTTAAACAATATTTTTCTGTTAATTATACTCCCAACAGGGCAGGAAAAAGACTTTTAACATATACAGCCTCGTCTGATTTACAATATTTTTTAGGGTTTTTGCATGTTTTTGCGTCGGGGCGGGGTTAAAAACAGAATATAATGATACGGAACCCTTCGTGCTTGAGTCCGATTTACACTTGGTCGGTTTTATTTAGATGTACCTTTGAAACTGAGCAAGAATATTTAACGTAAAATTGTGATGTTGTCGTAAAGGGGAACGATACTTTAGGGAGAGATGCTGTGACCGAAATAGTCCGATCAAGGACGAAAACTCTCAAAAAATACGAGCGTATTTAGGTGTCGTAGTTACCGAATTTTTTTTTTCAAGTTTTTAGTATCGTAGAGATAAGGTTATCTAATAAAACGTGCCTACAGTAACTTTCTTTAGCGTAGAATATGATTTACTATAAATTTTTTAACGTTTATTTGATGGACTAGCAATAGGCAATATCTAGGCTAATGGGGTCTATAAATATCCGATTTCCAGATTCTTTACGCTTTAAGGTAAGTCACACAATGAGTGTTACCTTTTTAAAGAAAAAGTAATTAATAACTTAAGTAGACTGTAAAAGAAACTTAAGTGTGTATTGCTTCCTCCATAAAAAATCTAATCCACTTTTTTCTTATTAGGGTTCCGTACCCAAGGGGTAAAAACGGGACCCTATTACTAAGACTTCGCTGTCCGTCTGTCTGTCTGTCACCAGGCTGTATCTCATGAACCATGATAGCTAGACAGTTGAAATTATCACAGATGATGTATTGATGTGGCCGCCATGACAACAAATAGGTAACTACTAAAAACAAAACAAAAAAAATTTTTTTTTTTTTCATAATGTCTCTTGATTCTGGAGGCATTCAGGAAGGAATCGAGTGTAGAACAATAATTTTTTTTCCATGAAACTTAATTTTGTTGAATAAGCCTCTGATCATGCCAAGTTGTATCCACTGGTAACGTGATCAGTTTCCAATGAAAAACAAAACATATTTTTATCCACTGATCACATTATCCGTGAAATTCGTAGTTCGAAGAGATTATCAAACTTCAACACCTATACTTACCTACTTCGGAAAGTTCGATGAACTTTCAGATATGAAAACAAGGTTACGGAATTATCACCTAAATTTCCACTCTCACGTCAGCAATACGGTTGATATTCCTTGATTTATTAAGTCTACAAAGTTGGCGACGTTTTCTAATTAGTCGCCCCGTACCAAACTGAGTAAAACAAAAGTTTTCGACGAAAATCTGGTAAATTCTGTGTTAATTAGGTAACATCAAGTCTTACACAACTGATTGTTCGAGACAGTGTTCTAAAGGAGGTAAGATTTTCAACATTGTTCCCTGATTTATTACTCAAGATGTTTTGAATAAATTGTATTACTAAAATAATTTATAGCCTGATATTATGCAATGAAATATTACCATTATTAAAGCATCCGAACAAGTTCAAAAATATAATGTACTAGCGACCCGCTCCGGCTTCGCTCGGCTATATTATGCATATTATACATATTATAAACCTTCCTCTTGAATCACTCTATCTATCTAAATAACCGCATCAAAATCCGTTGCGTTGTTGTAAAGATTTAAGCATACATAGGGACAGAGAAAGCGACTTTGTTTTATAATATGTAGTGATAGTGAAGTGATACTTAGGAATATTTCTATCTCTATCCCTATATAAATAAAATTCTAGTGTCGTATTAGTTGCCATGCTCCACCTAAACGGCTGAACCGATTTGTATGAAATTGTTAGTGCATATTTGTTAGGTATGAGAATCGACCAACATCTATTTATTTTTTCCTTTTTTTATTTTTTTGTTTATAGCAAAAAAACGTTTAAAAAAACGTCATCACGCACGAACGGCTGGACCAATTTCGGTTATTCTTTTTTTGTTGTGTTTGTTATTGTCTGCAGGTTCTTATAAAAAAATCGAACGCAGGTCAAGCCCAGGCTAGTCACTTCACTTCACTACATAGTATAAAACAAAGTCGCTTTTTCTGTCCCTATATCCCTATGTATGCTTAAATCTTTAAAACTATACGCAACGGATTTTGATGCGGTTTTTTTAATAGATAGAGTAATTGAAGAGAAAGGTTTCTATGTATAATACATGCATAATATAGCCGTGCGAAGCCGGGGCGGGTCGCTAGTTAAATATAAATAGGAAAAAACACTCGTATGAAATTAAAGGAAACAAACTATTTTCGATTAAAATCTAAGGGTTGAATGAGATTTGTTTCCCTCCACAACCCTAAACCTCAACTTTACGTATAATTTTAGAACAAAAGTTGGTAATAAAAAAACTTACGTTTATTTAGGTAACAATTAACAATAGAATAGTTAAAAACCAAAGGGTTTTAGTAACTCCCTGACTTATCCGATATCAAATTATTGTATGTATAGAGTTAAACCTAATTTGTAATAATGTGAACCTTTGGTGTTTTACTATTCAATTTACAATAGGATAGTTAAAAACCAAAGGGTTTTGGTAACTTCCTGACTTATCCGATATCAAATTATTGTATGTATAGAGTTAAACCTAATTTGTTGTTTTGTTTTTTTTTTTTTTATATAAACCTTCCTCTTGAATCACTCTATCAATTAAAAAAAACCGAATCAAAATCCGTTGCGTAGTTTTAAAGATTTCAGCATACAAAGGGAAATAGGGACAGAAAAAGCGACTTTATTTTATACTATGTAGTGATGTGATAGTTTGGGTTAAACCTAAGTTAAAAGTTAAACCTAATTTGTAAAATAATGTGAACCTTTGGTGTTTTACTATTCAATTTACAATAGGATAGTTATAACCAAAGGGTTTTGGTAACTTCCTGACTTATCCGATATCAAATTATTGTATGTATAGAGTTAAACCTAATTTGTAAATAACTAGCGACCCGTCCCGGCTTCGCACGGCTTTATTATGCATGTATTATACTTACATATAAACCTTCCTCTTGAATCACTCTATCCATTAAAAAAAACCGCATCAAAATCCGTTGCGTGGTTTTAAAGATCTAAGCATACATAGGGAAATAGGGACATAGGGACGGCGAAAAGTGACTTTATTTTATACTATGTAGTGATGTGATAGTTTGGATTAAACTTAAGTTAAAAGTTAAACCTAATTTGTAAAATAATGTGAACTTTTGGTGTTTTACTATTCAATTTACAATAGGAAAGTTAAAAACCAAAGGGATTTGGTAACTCCCTGACTTATCCGATATCAAATTGTTGTAAGTACCTATACAGTTAAACCTAATTTGTAAATAATGTGATAGCTCAGCATATCAAAATTAAAAGTAGCCTAAACCCCTTTCTCGATAAATGGACTATCCAACACAAAAATAATTATTCAATTCGGACCAGTAGTTCCTGAGATAAGCGCGTTCAAACAAACAAACTCTTCAGCTTTATAAATTAGTATAGATGTCTTATGACTGTAAATAGCTAGCGGCTGCCTTTTAAAATGGTTTCCATATGGGGTCTGTTATAGCTGGTATAGCTGCATAGGTCCAAACATTAATGCGCTTTCTATAATTTATGTCCAATACTGCAGTATCTGCGCAATGCAGTGCATTCATGTATGAAACTGTGCAATTAGGGACGTGCTCTGTTGTTTACTATTAAATGTCTCTGAACCATCTCTGAAAATAGTTTCATATTTGCTTATTTTTAAACCACAATATTTTCGGCTGCATAGTTGCAGCCCCCGGTAGAGTTCAAAAATTAATATTATTGGCATGTTTCCATTCTAATAATTTTTGTTTGATAAATTTCATGAGTTAGAAAACTTTAAACTTCAATTAAAGCTGGTGCCTAGAATCTTACTTGTGTTGAAAACATTCTTATAGGTAACAGCCGCTTTGGAGCTCTACGGTGGGTCTGCAATCATGCAGCCGACCGTACATCACCACTTAAAACTAGGAATCGTCAAGTTTTTTGTGCTCACTTTTGACACATTTAGTGGCCTTATGCCAAATTCGTGTTTCCTGACTCAGCGGTTTCAGCTGTTGCTTAAGATTTGCTCATATATACGAATGATTTCGATTTCTAACAGGGCTATTTTTACATAAAAAAAACTATTTTTTTCGTGTGTGGCGAGCAAGTACGTCGAAATACTGGATCATACGTGGAAGATCAAATTCGCATAAGGTCAAACAAAATCCAATTTCGAATTTTTTTTGGCATGTAACTGTTTATATCTACGTGATCATTTCCCAACCATTCACTGCTACGCGGGTCGTGTACCGAGTTATTACTTACAACTCAGTGTCTAGACAGTATTTTACGACTTTTTGTACCAAAGGACATCTGTCAACATCTATCGCTACAACAAATGGTCCACAAAAACAACTCCGTCGCTCCATTAATCAAAGTTTTTCAGCGTCAAAACTAATTTGAATATTAATAAAGAAAAATGTTTAACAAAAACTTCAACACATCTGTACTCAAAATTAAACGAAACATAACAAAAGATTTCGGCAAAGTTATATAAATACATATTATATTAAATTCAACAATTTGTTTTTAAACTAATTAAATTTCCCATACGAAATTAATAAGCTTTTCAGTTACATTTATTGAACAAAAGTTCGGTATATTAACAAAGTTTTACATAACACATAAATTTATCAAAGGTCGTTTTTACTTGCGAAATTGTTCAACAAAATATTACCCGGAACCGTAATAAAACACAAAATGATCGTTGAAACAAAGACATTTAAATTACAGTGTAATAGAGAGAGCAACAATCGCGAGACTCTTTTTTTTAAGCAAAACATTGAAATATAAGTGGAAACATTGACATTGGAAACCGAAAAAATTGAAAATCGGTGGTGACACTCGGACAGACGAACAGGAAAGAAATCTTATAAGGATTCCTTTTTTACATTTTGAGGTACGGACGCCTAACAACGGAAGCTGGTCATAAATACAGTGGTTATTTAAAGTATACGTCAGAAAGCGGGTTGTGACGGCATCTTGTTTTACTGTAACATTTCATGTAAATATTTATAGAATAAATTAAAAAAACGTGGTTCCCTCCATCCCAGTGGCTTCATGATATTTGAACCGTTTAGTTGTCTCCCAAAGTTTTTGTACCTTGTTTAATAAAATAAAGTGTAGGTAGATTAGGTATAATGGACGTAAAATATCATGATCGGTATGTAATTGCTATCATTTTGAGATGTGCTGATAGTAATTTAAGTGCCCTTACACTTAATCTACGCTCATTTTTAGATAGAGGTATAGTAGAATAAAAGTAGTTATCATTGACTGTAAGTAACGCCTTTGTAGTGTCACACAGAATATGGGTGAAGAAAATGGGGGTATTCCCACTATCCCCTAAATTCGCCCACGAGTGGCACAAGAAACGACGCGTTATGGAGCTCAGCCTTGGCTAGCTAGATAGTACCGAGAGATCGTGAAGACGAGCTGACGCGCAAGCCGTTAACATGACGTTTATAGCCCCATTCGGGGAGAGTTGCCTAAGCAAAAGGACAGGAAAATATATGTAGGGACTTAAGTGAGTACGTTGGTGAAAGTACCCAGTGCAAGTAACCAACGTATGTCCCGAGATTCGGCCTTTAAGACCTAAGATGTCGGTAAGGTCATGGGAGGAAAGTGGGATTATCCCCTAAATGATATCTCCCAAATGAGGTATAAATAAAGTTCTCTTTATTTGAGTGTAATTTTAAATTTCTTTGCACTAAATATAATATTTACACGTCGAACGTTCTACGTTCATTTGTCATTGTTATATTACCCGACGGAGTACTAAATGATAAATATAATGCATTATGTGTCAAAGCTTTTACAGCCAACATCGTCGGTACTAAGAGGAAGTAGGTATGATACATACCTAACATTACGAGAGTTATTAAACTGAAAACCACGTTTATTACAACACATAAGTACCTACTGTTGTGATATTCAGTTATAACGGTTGTCTATGTATATGGAAAAAGGTGTTTTTGTTTGTACGTATTGGAAAGACTCTGAAACAAATGAACCGATTTTGATGAAAGAGATCTTAGGCTGATTCGCCTGAATACTGAAAGGCTACTTAAGTGGTGTTTAAATTGACATTTAGGTGTCATGTTAAAATAGGATAGGAGCGTCTTAAATATTTAGGGGACCCCGAAACGTTTGGGCATTTGGTATTAGGGATATAGGACCCAGGCTTACGCGAAAGCAACCGCGAGGCTTAGCTAAAACAGGAGTTCTCTTGAGTGTCAGTAGTTTGGTTGTGGGAGAGAACCGAACTTTTTTTTTTTGAGGAGGCTCACAGCTAAGCGACGCTCGATGTTCGTTTACGGACGTGCGGGTTAAGCCACGCCTGGCGCGGTCATTACTTCGATGGATGGCCAATTAGTAGTGTGGCAAAAATGTGTTATCGTGATCCCCTCCGTGCTTTGAAAGGCACGTTAAGCCGTTTTGGTCCCGGTTGCTACCTCTAGTAGCAGTCGTTAGGTCAAGTTAGAGGCCTTAAGGCAAACAGAAAACTCTTACAATAGGTCAGCTACACCACTATACAAGAAGAAAACCAAACTTTTGATACTATTTAGTTTCAGTAGTATGAAGGGAAACAAAGGGGCCGTCCTCCATTCCGCCGTGGGTAAAAAATATTGCTTTAGAGGCATTATTCAGAAGGAAATTGAGGAACACATTTGTATTGAGAAAGCTATACCCACGTACACTCTTAATTCTGTCTAGTTCCTTGTCAAATGATAACAATAAAATAATTTTATGAAGGTAATAAATATTCGATTTCACTAGTAAAATTCAACTCTAAATAATTTTAAATTATTCCGTTTATTGAAATGTATTTGACGTTAAATTATTCCAACCATTCATCGGAAATTTCAATTTATGATTCTTTGATTGAGGTCCAATAATGTGCGGTGTCGAAATAATATTTCATCGAACTCTGATTGGGACCACGATTTATTAATTTAGGGAAAAATATTTTCGGGAATAAATTAATTTCGAGTTCGGTACGTGAAAATTTGTTAAACTTCATTACATCGTACTTACAATGATCGTATCGAGTGAAATCGCTGATTTTTAATAAGTACAATTTGTTTCAGCGAAGATGTTATAATACGAAAAAAGGGTTGTCCTAGACGTCCAGGCCAACCAATTTTTGTTCTACGACTTTTGGAAATTCGAAAATATGATAAACATAATCAACATAATATCGGTAGCTATAGATAGTTTCTTCCCGTAGTTGTTAGATGTGATTAATATTACATTAAAAGGGTCGAAACTTCACTATCGAAACACACCGGAATCTACCCTTAACTGCTCTAACAGGTTTAGATCGTAACAACACTTAATGGACGAATAAAGATACTTCTGGATATGTAATTTAAGTAAAACAACCTTACTTTATATAGGACTTAGGTTAAACAGGGTAAAAGGGGTGACTGACACCGAAATAGATCTCAGAATAACGTAAAACCTACATAAAATAGATGTGAAATTCAAGGCATTCGAGTTATGATAAATGAGATTTCCTTTAGTTGACTGCGTGATTCTATTTTTAGACGAAAGCTTTTGTACTAGGAAATAGCTTAAGATCAGATCAGATTTGCCTGCGTCTGTTTTTTCTGAGGTATTTAAATCGCGAGTGACCATCTTCTAGGAAAACATCTTAGACCGCATCGTCACCTACCATCAGGCAGGTATGATAGTCGTCAAATGCTGACCTATCAATTGTAAAAAATAGATCAGGCGGTAACTTGGTCTTGGTTATACTACATTAATAAACTCCATTATTTAATTTTCCATTAATTGATTATTGATTATTCCATTTTCAATTTCATTCAATTTGTTAATTAAAGCTTCTGTGATGCTCAGTCCTAACAAGGAAGAACAGTCTAGGTAACTTTCCATTTTTTTTACAAAACTTTTACAAAACAATCTATTTTATTATTAAGATCTGGCCAATAATTCTCGTAAATAATATTGTTTAAATTACATTTCAATATCATCCCGATTGCATTTCGATTGCAAAAGATACCTTCAAAGTCAGTTTTTTTTTACAAAAAGCTAACTTTGAGGGTATTTTGAGCTACTTTGAGGGTATTATTTGTGATCGAAATGCAATCGAAATGATATTGAAATGCAATTTGGACAATGTTATTTACGAGAATTGGCCTTCAGATTGTAATTTGTTAATATTGATATTTATATTATCGAGGATCTTTGTGCGTATAGCAATTAAAAGTCTAAAGTCTTAGTAAGGAAGAATGAAGGAGGAATGAAAGAATGAAGGAGAACATAGTAAAGAAACATGAATCTATAACTTGCTAAATGTTCATGGGAAATTCCCATTCTCCTTTCATGGCCTTACTGACATCAGGTCTTAAAGTCTGAATCTCGGGACATACATTGGTTACTTGCACTGGGCTCTTTCTCGAACGTACTCACTTATGTCCCTACGAGATTTTCTTGTATGTTTAGGACAGTGGTATCATTGTCTTTATATTTATAATTTCGCAAAATCCCGTCTTAGTGAGCACCTACGTCATAAGAGGAACCCCCATGCAAAATTTGAGGCTTCCGGCGACTGGGACCGCAACCCACTGGAACCGCGGTCCCGGTTGCCGGATTAATATTTTTAAATATTTTTCTTCCGTCGACTGATACCACTCTTAAAAAAAACATAAAAAACTGTTGTTCAAGTCAAAAACAGTACAGTCAAACGAAAAAACGTTTAAAGTAAAGAAATAAATCTTTGATTAAATAATATCATTTATTTATATAACTAGCGACCCGCTCCGGCTTCGCACGGCTATATTATGCATGTATTATACATATAAACTTCCTCTTGAATCACTCTATCTATTAAAAAAATCGCATCAAAATCCGTTGCGTAGTTTTAAAGATCTAAGCATACAAAGGGAAATAGGGACAAAAAAAGCGACTTTGTTTTATACTATGTAGTGATGTAAAAAAATACTCTTTGATTATCGTTCTTGTTACTTATTTAAAATTTACGCAATCAAAACATACACCTAAAATATGCTAAAAATAATCAACAATTTACAAACAATTAATGGGTGGGTTGGAACAACTATTATAAATAAACATAACTGCGTAAGTACCTACGAATCTAACATCACTTTTGCTGTAGAAAATGGTCATTAGTTTGTAAAAAGTACTAAGCAATCAGAAGTCAGTAGAAGGTATAAATCACACTTATTAAATTATCTCTATCTCTTTCATTTTTTTTCCTGTATGTGATGGCCTTAAAGGTATTGAAGAAGCTGAAAAAAGAATTCAAATATATCGAGCATGATTTTTCTATTAACCTTCTACTAAGTTCTGATAGGTACATACAAACCAATTACCATCATACAATTCACTCTGTAGGTAACAGAAAGTGGTGGTGGTGTGTAAGGGCTTGCTCTCATACGAATCAGTATACCTCCTACATTGTTCTTACACCCTGGTACAAACCTCCTATTATTTGCATATTTTGATAATAGTCAGCCTTAGACGTTAAAATAAAATAAAAATATACACATAAATACGTATTATACAATAATCACAGTCAACAATCACTCCTAATTAAAACGAACTCAAATTCTATGGGTGTCATTTTGAAAAAGGAATTTGAACATTTGAAAATAAAGGTAATTAATTAAGTACGTCTTTTTTAAAATTAAAAATAATCAAAGGTTTCGCGTATTTTTTCAATGATATTTTTGAATCAAAGAGTTTTTTTCTTTAATTATTACTTCAAACATTTTTTCGTTTGACTGTACTATTTTTCTTGAACAATTGATTTCTTTGTTTATTTGCGAGCGGTCCCACTCGACGGAAGAAAAACAATAAAATAAATGAATCCGGCAACCGGGACCGCGGTTCCAGTGGGTTGCGGTCCCAGTCGCCGGAAGCCTCCAAAATTTGAGACTCCTAGCACTTGCAGTTTCTGATGAGTGAGTGAGTCAGTGAGTCAGTGATTTTCTCTTTTATATATTATAGATTCTACTGTACGTGTGTATGTCACTGAACTCCTCCCAAACGGCTGGACTGATTTGAATGTATTTTTTTGTATGCGTTTGGGGCGCCCTGAATGGTTAAGATTCACAAATCAGCCCAGTTTTTTTAATGGCCAGCTTGGCCAGCCCGGTTTTTTTTAAAACAAAGTTTGCCTGGACAGCTAGTTAGGTATAATTAAGTAGGTATTTACCTCAAAAAATAATCATGTACAAACTCCTGGTTCTCATCTAGCCAGGCTTCGGTGCGCGCACACTCGGCATCGTAACAGGTCGGCGCGGGCACACCGCCGCCCGCGCCCCCCGCTGGCTCTTCTATACTCCGCAACTGTAAACCTGGAACAACGGAGAACCATGTTCAGGATTGGTGGAACAAAAGCATATATTATATGGGAACAGAAAACAACAGCAACAACAGTTTAATTATCAGATGGGTCCTGAAAATCAGCACTGAGGCTTCTAGCTCTAGCCCGTCGTGCTGAGGACGAACTTTTTTATTGTAAGCGCTGTACTACTTTTTGCTTGTGCTTTTTTACTGTCTTTATTTTTTATGTGTTCAGAATTTCTTTGTTTCTTTCTTTCAGAATTAGTCAAGACTTCAGAGCAAGTGATGGAATCACAAGCCTTGTTGAAAGGTTTTGCTGCTTGTAGTGCCACTTTTTACAGTTTTAACTGCAACAGCAATGTGTTTATAATCCTCCAACATAATTTGTAGATTAAGCTTAATGCCACTGCAATTATTTGCTGTTCAAATTGTTATAGATATAGTTTAACTAATTTTTCATACAGCATTAGGTACGAGCAAAATAAACTATATTGTGGTCATTTACTTAAAATCTGTAGCTTTAGCGTTGTAGCAAACATCGAATGTATCCTTGTAGGATAGTATAGCTTTTAGTAGCCGTTAACCAGTGAGATCTGGTTGACATATCACTGCCGTTAACTATATAAGTTGTCATAGCGAGACCTTTTTGGTTCGACAATTCGTTTACAATAAACGCGCTTATACCTACGACTTCCGCGTCTCCGTTATTGAAGCACCCACAAAAATTAAAAGCCATATTTTTAAAATAACCACAACCATCACATAGCACACGCTCCATCATTTGTCAAATTTGACATTTCGTTCCGACACCTCATTTCAACAATCTCTACGTAAACATTTACCAAAAAGGTTTCGTCAAAATAGCACAGAGATATTTTGTGTAAAAAAATAATAAGGAATGTAAAATTAAAAAATATATGGTATATTCCACGAACTCAAAAATAAATAAAAAACTGGCTAAGTGCGAGTCCGACTCGCGTACGAAGGGTTCCGTAGCATTAAGTATATAGCAGCAACAGAAATATATCTTCTGTTAATTGATCACGGTCCATTAGAGACAGCCTGGTGACAGACAGACAGTGGAGTTTTAGGGTGGGGGTTAAAGGGTAAAAGGGTTCCGTTTACCCTATGGCTACGGAACCCTAAAAATAAAAAATAGATGGGGAATTTTTAATATCAACACCCTTTTTATATTTTCAACACCATTATTTAACTAAAAGAGTCGCTACCAATAACGGTGAGGTGTTAGCACACTTGAAAATTCCTTACATTTTCAGTTTACTAGGGTAATTTTCCCGAACTTTATTATTAACTTTTATTTTCACGTTAAAATATTTTTTTTTAGGTCAATGATGATGATGAAGTGGTCATTACAAAGTAAAATTGTATTAGTTAAGACTTTATTATCCACTAGAAAATAAAATACGCCTTGACATAATATCATGTTTTGTAGACCAAACATCACCGTACATTAAGCATTCTATTTTTTGTTAGGTACTAATAAAAAAAGGTCTTGTCTTCAACGTCTCAATAACTTTCTTATGTGGTGCTTAGAGCAGGCACTAACCCCGCCAACAGTATTATTAAAACGAATAGGTATAGGAACTAGAGATGTGCGCCGCCTTTTTTGCCGGCGTAATCGGCGCGAGATTAAAGGAAGTAATCTTCAGTTCTAGATTCAAAATAGTACTTAATACATAATCGGTGAAAATTTTAACTCTCTAGCTATCACGATTCATGAGATACAACCGAATGACAGACGGACAGACAGGCAGACAGACATACGCATGGACGTAATACGTCCATGGACATACGATGGACTTACGGACGGAACAGATAGACGGAGTGACTGACGGACTGACAGTGAATCCTTACTATAGGGTCCCGTTTTTCCCCCTGAGGAACGGTACCCTAGATCGGGCCGATCAAATTGGGCTATGTGTACATATAATATATTTTGAATAGAAAAGATTACACAAAATGAGTATGTTATAAGAGATGCGAAAATAGGACGATCACCTGTTGATTGTTTACATAGACCTAGTCGGACCATTACAGAGCGTCTAAATGTTTCTGAACATGTTTACCGAATCTGGATTATGTAATCCTCGCAGTTTTTATGAAAATAGCTGCTAAAGATTTAAGCTTAAGTGTTGATTGCACGCTTTATTCTACCAAATTAAAAAAACGTTTCATTTGGATTCATGATATATTAAATGATAACAGACTGCTGTTAAACAATATATTTCAAAGTAACCACAATATACAGGGTGAATTGTTTACGTGGGCTTTCAGGGCTATATCCTAAATTATATGAGATAGCGAAAAATGCTGAAAGGAGGTGCGTGCCCGATTTTGACAAAAATGAAAACTGTAAAGTAAAACAGATTTTTGAAAAAGTCATTACCCTAGCCTAGCCAGGAATCGAACCTATATTAATATTTTAATACTACATTACTGCATCCTATATTTTAATACTAATGAATATAGTCTTGCTGATAGAGATCATTTCTCAGAACCAAACATAGTATGGTAAGTCAAAAGAAATAGTTAATTTTTGTAGTATTCTGTAATTCCATTTACTCAATTAATTAAATTAAAACTTCTGGAATTATAAACAAAATAATAATTAAAAATAAACTCATTTGAACCATTCAAAATATATTATTTATAAAACATAATGGAATTACAAGAATCCTGGCTTGGGTATTGATTCTTTCAAAAATTCAATGTAGCAGTTTCAGTTTTATTCAAAATCGGGAACGCAACACCTTTCAGCATTTTTCGCTTTCTTTTATAGTTTAGGATATAGCCCTCAAGGCCCACGTAAAAATTCACCCGGTATATTGTGGTTACCTTGAACTGTATTGTTTAACATCATTTAATATATCATAAATCCAAATGAAACGTTTTTTAATTTGGCAGAATAAAGCGTAAATCTGAAATAAAGGCTTATTTATGATTTACTATCGACCCGCTCCGGCTTCGCACGGCTATATAATGCATATTTTATACATATAAAGCTTCCTCATAAATCACTCTATCTATTAAAAAAACCGCATCAAAATCCGTTGGGTAGTTTTAAAGATCTAAGCATACAAAGGGACATAGGGATATAGGGACGGCGAAAAGTGACTTTATTTTATACTATGTAGTGATAGTGATTATTATTATTATTATATAGTTTAGGATATAGCCCTGAAGGCCCACGTAAAAAATTCACCCTGTAAAGTAGAATAAGAATCAAAATTATATGAATATAAACCAAACACATAGAAATATGAAACTCTTCCAAATGAAAGTCATACATGGTTACGAAACGAACCACAAAAAACAACAGTAACAAATGTGTTCAAACAATATGTATAACCAGTAGCTCCCTCGACGCAGCTCAACTTTATAGAAGACCTTCAACGAAACTATCGCGTTCCATTGGGATTTTTCACAACTTAACTTGAAGTTAGAATACTGTCTAATCCCGAGGGTTATTATGTAGGTACCTATATCGCGGTTTAACATATAACATTTTATTTACCAGCCTGTTGTCCTACTGCTGGGCCTTTGCTCAGCATTTCCTTCCCCAGCCTTCCCCATTTTCCTCTATGCGTCCTGATCTCCATTTTACGCATATATCTCCACATTATTCAGCACTCTGCGTCAAAAACCGCATCAAAATCCGTTGCGTAGTTTTAAAGATCTAAGCATACATATTGACAGACAGCTGAAAGTGACTTTGTTCTAGACTATGTAATGATAATGATGAACACCGTACTGCACTCACAAAAAAGTGTCATGTTACGGGAACGTGAGTGTGCGTATTGACAAGGTAATGTCAATGTTTTCAATGTTTTCTTATTACACTATCACGTAAAATTATTTAGTTATTGTTTGTCCAAATTGAAATAAATACGTAATATTAAGTCCTTTTTATTCATACATTTATTAACCGAGCACACCTAATATATTATTTTAAACAAACATGGTTTTATTCATTACTAATTTGAAAAATTTAATTTTTAAACCATATATTATTATTATATCAAGGACCATTTTGTCACAGAAGAAGAAAGAACGGGAGGAGTACCTACCTACTACAAACCATCAAAATAATATTTTTTGAGTATTTTATTTTTGTGGAATCATAAAATATAGGTATCTAGTTTATTTCAGATATTAAAATCGTTAATTAAAATAAAATAAAAATAATAAAATTTATCAAAATAAGTAAATGTCAAAAATAAATAAATTAATTATGAGCAATAAGTACTTAACTTGGGCATGTAGGTACATAGATATCCTGTATTTAAAACCTTTCCTATATGTGTAACCGATATATTATTATCATCGATCACATTATGATCAGACATCAAATATTTGGTTGCTTCCAACATTTAATCTGAACTCTGACCGTATCCAATTTCGCAAACCCCTAAGTTAATAATATCTAAAGAAAACAATCGCATACAACAACATAATATCAAAGTATTGCTATTTCTATTTTTTCCTTTAATATTTTCTCGTATCGAAAAATCGTGTTGAGTGTCGAAGGAAATAGAAAACAATGTGTAATCTAAAATAAAAGTGGATATTCGAGTGGTCTCTTAATTAGTATCGGGCAGGCTACTCTTATCGCAAACAACTATTTAGTTACTATTGCATGATGTTAATCAACAAGAATAAACTATTGCTTTCGTCTAATTGAAATTGACATCGTCTATATTAGAGTAGAACTGTAATTGAAAGTAATAATACTAGCTAGATACTACGCAATATCCTACTAATAAAAACACCACATTTTTTACGGAAACATTATTATGCTCATTATTTATTATCTACTAGCGACCCGCCCCGGCTTCGCACGGCTATATTGTGCATGTACATATAAACCTTCCTCTTTAATGTGTTAAAAAAACCGCATCAAAATCCGTTGCATAGTTTTAAAGATCTAAGCATACATAGGGACAGACAGCGGAAAGAGACTTTGTTTTATACTATGTAATGATAATAAAAAAATGAATCGCTGAATGTGTTGCAAAGCGCAAATCTCGAGAACAGCTTAACTGATTTTGCTAAAGTTTTTTTTTGTTGTGTTTGTTATTGTCAGGAGGTTTAATGAAAGAAAATTACGAAGAAAATTATCACGGGCGTAAACCGCGGGGTGCAGCTAGTTTTTTTATATAGGTTTTTTTTAATATACGACCTCGCAGCATACTGTAGAGAGATCTGACCCTACCTAATCATTTCAACTATTAAATTGTGCTATTTATCGATACGAAGAAAAATTAGGTAGATATGTTTGGAACTTTGCTTTATTTGGACTAGCTATATATTATAGAAATCAATCTATTGCGACCGGCAACAGAATTAGAGTGTCACATAATTTGTTACTTTAGTTAAATTACTTGTCACTTAAGTTGTGGTTAAGTTTCGTAAATTAACCAATGTTAATGAAACTTTACTACGTACAATCAACGTTTAAAAGTCCACCAGCACCGTAACGTTTACAATCCTGTGCAGCACTATTTGAACATAACAACGTAATCTGTAAACCGATCCCACGTCGCGTGTCGGTTGGTGTAGCGGGTGGCGGCATAAACCACTTGGCGAACTAAATACATAGCTAACATGTTAAAAATAATAATCACACTGAGTACTTTAAATTCAAATATTTATGTTCGTGTGTAACGTCTATTAGAAGAAGGTCGTAAGTCCAGTAGATAGATAGATAGATATTCATTTATTGCACCACAAGAAGCATACAACATGTTCATAAAACAAACAAACAGATATAAATTGCGAGATGATTAAATCATCTCGCAATTTATATCTGTTTGTTAACCGACTTCAAAAAAGGAGGAGGTTCTCAATTCGTCGCGTATATATATATTTTTTTTTATGTATGTTCGCCGATTACTCGAAAACGCCTGGACCGATTTGGAAAAATCTTTTTTTGTATGAAAGGGGATAATTTTATATCAATTTATATCTGTTGAGCAGTATCCCATCTGCACCACTGCTCAGTGATGTATTTGCATAATTAATGCAAAACACTGATTTTCAGCAGCACCTAATGAATTTCAGCAGCACCTAAGTACTTGTTAATAGTATTATTGTAGCAAACTGATAGTGGACTAATAACGCATACTGTACCTACCATCAAGTGGCATGTCAATTAATCCTGTAACTTCTACTTTAACAGGCGTTTTGAACATGCCCCATAATATGTATTCATAAGGTCCTTTAGTTAGTTTACAAAGGCTGATATGTATCATAAAATATTATGTTTATCCAAATATGGGGATATACATTTTGATAGTTTATTTTATGAAAACCTATAAACCGGGACAAAATTTACATATTTCACTTCAACGTATTCAAACGATATATTTGCATGGAAATGATTTATTTAAAACAGTGTGATAGGTATTTTGATTAAGTTTATTGACTTTTAATAAATATTATGGCCTTTTTATGGTTTGGTTCCGAATTAAGTGTAGGTATTAAAATGCCTATAAAGATAAATATTTTGGACTATTCTGATATTAAGAGACACTAAAAAAATATTTTTTTTTAATTACCTTAACTTACTGAAAATGAAAGTTATTTTCAAAATGTGGTAGCACCAATATTTGGAGCAGGTTTTCTTAACACACTGTTTAATTAAACTGTCTTATCTTAACAATCTGCTAAAACTTGAATCCCGCAAATCTAAAAAAATGGGGAAATCTTCCCGAAATAATCCCGAAAATATCCTTTCTGATTATGTAACCTAAAAATCAAATTAACTACGAAGCAAGAGTGCCAAGAGTCTAATTTGTAATTGACCGAACGAGCGAAGCGAGAGAGGTCTAGTGTTGAGAAGGGTCGGTCGCTCGTATGTTTGTATGTTTGTATGTTTGTATGTTTGTATGTTTGTTCGACGATAACTTGAGTACCGTTGCTCTGATCTTCATGATTTTTGGTATACAAGTAGTTGAGGTCCATAGAATTTTTAAGTTCGAACATGAGCAGGATCGGTCAGGGGGTTACGGAGATAGGGGTCCAAAAGGGGATCTACCTATATGGCACACAAACTATACTGCAAATATACCCGAGTGGGGTATCAAATGAAAGGGCGTAACTTCGGTGACAATAATATGGTACCATGGAACTGATCTGATGATAGAGCTGGAGGGAATCTGCAGGAATTATCTGTATGTATCCATACTTCATAGTTCATTCATTCAAACTACTCGTCAAGAATCGCCTTGACGAGTAGTTTGTCTTTCAATGGTAACCAGGGTCTGATGATGGAACTGGAAGGTGGTCATAGGAACTTCGCAATGAAACGACACAACCACATCGAGTTTGGGCTCGTTAGAATCGTCTTGACAAGTAGTTTGTCTTTCAATGGTGACCAGGGTCTGATGATGGAACTGGAAGGTTGTCATAGGAACTTCGCAATGAAACGACACAACCTCATCGAGTTTGGGCTCGTTAGAATCGTCTTGACGAGTAGTTTGTCTTTCAATGGTGACCAGGGTCTGATGATGGAACTGGAAGGTGGTCATAGGAACTTCGCAATGAAACGACAGAACCCCATCGAGTTTGGGCTCGTTAGAATCGCCTTGACGGGTAGTTTGTCTTTCAATGGTAACCAGGGTCTGATGATGGAACTGGAAGGTGGTCATAGGAACTTCGCAATGAAACGACACAACCTCATCGAGTTTGGGCTCGTTAGAATCGTCTTGACGAGTAGTTTGTCTTTCAATGGTGACTAGGGTCTGATGATGGAACTGGAAGGTTGTCATAGGAACTTCGCAATGAAACGACACAACCCCATCGAGTTTGGGCTCGTTAGAATCGTCTTGACGAGTAGTTTGTCTTTCAATGGTGACCAGGGTCTGATGATGGAACTGGAAGGTGGTCATAGGAACTTCGCAATGAAACGACAGAACCCCATCGAGTTTGGGCTCGTTAGAATCGCCTTGACGGGTAGTTTGTCTTTCAATGGTAACCAGGGTCTGATGATGGAACTGGAAGGTGGTCATAGGAACTTCGCAATGAAACGACACAACCTCATCGAGTTTGGGCTCGTTAGAATCGCCTTGACGGGTAGTTTGTCTTTCAATGGTAACCAGGGTCTGATGATGGAACTGGAAGGTGGTCATAGGAACTTCGCAATGAAACGACACAACCTCATCGAGTTTAGGCTCGTTAGAATCGTCTTGACGAGTAGTTTGTCTTTCAATAGTAACCAGGGTCCGATCTAACATATTAAGTTATCAAAGACCAAAAAGTATAAAATAAATTAATAGAATAAAAAACTAAAAAAAATACGCTTTAATAAAAAAAGTCCAACTAAAAAATAGAAAATAAAATCTAATAAATTTGGATTAAGAATATTGTACTTAAATAGTAAGCGTGTTACATTGTGATTGCAAAAGAAAAATTACCAAATTCACAATGTAACACGCTTACTATTTACAATATTCTTAATCCAAATTTATTTAAATTTAAAATTTATAGAAATTTATTACTTTACCCCAAATCGTCCGAACTCTCTTTGCTTCATTTCCTATAATTATTTATTTCATAATCATGGGCTGTTTTACAATAATAGTGGTGGATAGATAGTATTAAATAGTAGGAATGTTCGGTTCTAGCCGATCTAGAGACTCTGATAATTATAAAATTTGTGACTCATTTTTTTATAACTTTTATTGACTTGTTATATTTTAGTTTAGGGACTTATTACAGGACATATTGGCCTCAAACTTCTCTAATATATTCTCGTTCTCGAGCTTGTCTTCTCGTTTCCTCTTACGTAACATTATGATAAGTAGATACATAAGGAAGGAAGGAAAGGAATTACTATCTTCTGGATATTATGTTGGACACATTCAAAATGTCTTGAGTAAAAATAAAGAGTCAACGGATGTCCAGGGTGTGATGATTGAGCTGGCCTATGCTTTTAGAACTTAACAACAACAACAAGTTATGCCTATCGTGTTTGGATTCTCTAAATCATCCAATGTCAGATAATAGCGATACTAGGCACCTATCATTCAAATAAGATAGACCTGTCGTATTTGGAGTCTTTCGTCGTTATATTATACATTTTAGTACTTTACGCTGAAATATAATAAACGCTGAAAAAAACTCGTGAGGTCTCAGTTCGGGGCGAACTACTAGTTATCTTCAAGCAACTTTTTAAAAGTGACAGTAGGAATGACACCTAATCTTCTTCTATACATATAAAATGCTTTGTCGACTGACTGACTGACTGACGGATCAATGCACAGCCTGAACCGCTGATCCTAGAGACCTGAAACTTGGAGGGTGTGTTCTTTGTACGACGTAGGCATCCGATAAGGAAGGCAAAGTTTGTATGGGACAACATGATTCCTTGGTCCAATCTACTTAAAATGATGCATAAACATTCTTTAACAGAATCAATGGAAGGCGAGCTTCGTATTTTATTGAAATTATCATATTTTATAGTAAAAAATTCTATTAGAACCATATTCAATATCTATATAAAAGCTAGTGAGTAATATACAGAAAAGACAAAACAGACTATTAGCTACTTAGGTCCGTATTAATAAACCGAACTCAATATCAATTTCAATCTTGAGTTTGCTCTTGAGTTGTTGCGCTGATTAATAAACCTATCTTAAGACGCGATTAAAGAGCGACGTATCACTTGAGTCATATCATATTAATAAATCAAACTCAGCTCTCAAGATATGTCTCAAGATGTAGTTTCGTGAACTCAAGTCTGATTGCGGGTCATACAAATCTTACATTTTTTTAAATGTTTTCACATTAAAAAAAGTTGACAGCAAAATATGACGACACTACCTACCATAGGGTAAGAACATATAATTCAAGGCAAGAACAAAGCGTTACTGTCATTCAAGATCAGTCTCAAATCTCAAGAGCGATATCAGCCTGGTTAAAACTTGAGTTTTAACTTTGAAATAATTTTGATGGCACTTTGGAGAAAACTTTAATTATAACAAAGTCAATTATAGTATTAGGTATTTAAACATTTGCTATTATCTCTTTTTTATGGTACGTACCTACTTATACTAAGCTTTAAATCAAATAGCAAAAAACGAGTTGAAATAATTTCCAATAGGTATCAGGTATCTTCTTGAATTAAAAACCAAAAAATACGGTATGTCCTATTTTAAATAAGTTTAGTAGTGACAAATAGATAAATACTAAAGACATAATAATAAAGACATATAAAAAATAGTTTATAAAAAATCATTTATGTGCCTATTTTTGACAAAACTTGCGATCCGCTCGAGCTTCGCAAGGGTATGTAGAAGAAAATCCGTGGCGGAAGTCATTTAAAGCTCCCCAGTCGGTTTGTTTTTCCGAAAATTTACACAAAACATTAATGAAAATGAATAAAACTTCCTCTCTCCGTCAATTAGTGAAAACCACAGACATGAATATATCCATGTCTGTGGTGAAAACCCTATGAAAAAATGAAAGTTGATGTTTGAGATATCAGCGTTCAAATAGAGAAGACGTGGCGAGAGATTTTGATGTAATATGTACAGAGATAAGAAATTTAAAATAATTTGCAAAACTAAAGTCATTAAAATGCTGGTTTCTCACCATATTTATCACTGTGTTTATTTAGAGCTCGATATTTCGTCACTGTTGCAAGGCCCATGTCCATGAGAAAACTAGGCTTAAAAGCCTATGATCTGTGTTTTATTCAAAAATTTCTTAATCAATTTAGATTTTTACGAATCTAGAATGTTATATAAATAAATAATAGTATTTTTATTCAAGATTTCAAAAAAATTACGGCCTACTACATGGCTGATTTCGTAAATCCATTAGTAGATTATATAATCTTTTAGGTAGAAAGTTAAGAAAAACAAGTGCTTTTTTTGGAAATTAAATTAACTAATTTGAATGAAACTTGATATGAGGATATACGGAAACCTAGGGATAAATACTCTTATCCCAGTATTCCCGCGGGATCGTGTCTTACGTAGGTGAAACTGAGGGGCGTTCTTGCTTAATACCACAAGGAAACCTAAAGAAAAGCATTAAGCATAAGCAAGCGGCTTAGCTCAAGGGTGACAAATCAACATCGAACTATGCTGCGCTGTACTGTGCTGTGTTTCTTAAGCTACGTTTTTTTAACAATCAACATCAAGCTGTGCTGCGCTTTGCTTAGCTCAGTATAAAAGTAATCAGCAGCTCGTGTAGTCGTTTATCTCGTTAAAAATGACTTTATTTTCAAAAAAACGTAAACATTACGACATAGTTGAATCCGATGAAGATGAAAGTGAAGAAGAAGCATGGCGCAGCATGGCAGAGCTCCATAAAAAACATAGCACAGTTCGGCACAGCGCGGCTCATCACGGCGGGTAGCGCGCCTCGCTCGAGATTGCTGCGTTTTTAAACAGAACGTAGCTTCACACAGCGCAGCACAGCGTGGTTTGTGAGCGAGTTAACCAAACATAGCACAGCGCAGTACAGCGCAGCATATCTCGATGTTGATTTGTTAGGTAGGTAGTATTTGAAAGCTATTGGCATGGGTATATAAGGTAATCACATAAAAATTTACTAAAACTTCAGTAAACACCACCAATGTGTCAAATCAAAAAAAATACATAGTAATAAAGTAGGGATGAAGTTTTTATTTTCGTTTTTCCTATCCATTATTTCGTTGGATAGATTAGGGGTAAAATCATTTTAAGATTTTTCATGACCATTTATCAATATTACACCAAAGGATCCAGTTTGCAAAATATTAAGCTTTTTTGTTTAATTTTTTTTAATTAACGAAAAACTACGTTCTATCGATATTGATGCATGGTGTACAGGACTGGACTTTAATTAGTACCACAGAAAGCAAGTTAAATGCGTTTGAGATGTGACTATATAGACGAATGCTCAGAATTTCTTGGAGAGACAAAGTCCGGAACGTGGAAGTCCTCAGAAGAATGTTTAACAAAAAACTCGAATTCCTCATCACAGTTAAGAAAAGAAAAGTCGCATATTTTGACCACATACACAGACATACAATTTATTAAAACTTATAATTGAGGGTAAAATGGACGGGAAGAGGGGTGAGGTAGGAAAAGGATTGCTTGGTGTGACAATGTTAAGTCGTGGACCGGTAGGTACAGCTGACGCGGCTGCTCTGAGCAGTGCAGCCCAGGCACATGAGTATTCTCATGTGGCCCAGGATAGAAAAGTTTTCAAAGAGATGAGAGAGAGAGATGGTCGCCGACATCAGTTAGAATATGGTACGGAAAGAAGAAGAAGAAGAAAAGGAATACTATCCACCTGCGTAGAGCAATAACGTGTGTTTATATGATTTCAGCGTTTCTTACGATTGGATAGTTTATCTGCCAATTGTGCAGACGTCACTGCCTCTCTGGTTTTTGCCTAGTTTGAGGGTCATGGTTTCTATTATGCTGTTTTTATTGTTTTAGTGTAATATTTTTTTTTAGCCGCAACACACTCTTTAGAAAATAAAAGAAGAACCAATAATGATCAGACTCTACCTAAGAAACTGTGTTCTGAAAACAATTTATTAATATTATAAAAAATGTATTCTAGTTTCACTATTTATTTTGTTTTGTTTTTTATTTCTGGGGGGTATTGTTTGGCGTAATTAATGTTTCATTTTATTTAACTTATTTCTTTTTTGGTTTTTTATTTGTGTAAGTACCTAAATAATTGAATTTGATGTGATTTTTTGTTTGTGTTTAGGTATAACATAATGAATAAATTATTTTAATATACTATAATTTTCACTAAAAAAAAGGAGGTAGGTAATGTATCGATGCATTTTTATAAATATTACTACTAAATGGTTATTTTGAAAATAAAATTACAATATAGTAGTACTTACATTGATTTAAATAAGTAAGTACGAGTTCCTCACTTTGTACATCACTGTTACTATTTTGAGCCCGATATTTCGACACCACTGTTTCAACATCCATGTTCACGAGAAGACAGTTACAAAAGCTTATGTTTCTTGGTTTTATATCTAACTTAAATTAAGAGGGTACGCGGATATGGGTTCACTACGCTACATCGAAACACGTTTCCACTTGTTACATTTTTAACCCCCCCCCCCCCCCGCAAAAACGACGGGGTGTTACAAGTTTGACGTGCCCTGTGTGTTATAAAAAAAAATAAGTTTTTATTTAAACTTGTGTGTGTCTGTCTGTGGCATCGTATCTCCCGAACGGTTGTTTCTTTTGTTTGAAAGATGAATTAATCGGGAGTGTTCTTGAATTAATTGGGAAATAAATTAAGCTATGTTTGATCGGAATCGGTTCAGCCATCTGAAATTTATGGGGGATATAAAAACGGGTTTTCTTTATATTCTATATTTAATTTTTATTGCTTATATAAATACATATAACTCAATTCCTATATCCTTTAATTTACAAAAAAACAAAACATCCTAGGTATATCCCTATATTATTTCTAAATAATGTTTTACCCCCGGGGGTAAAACTGCTATTCTGCGGGGGAAATAAGCTTATTTACAACGTAGATAAGTCGGAGTGCGCAAAAGCTGATTGAAAAATTAAATCCTATCATATCCTACTAAAATGTTTTGTCCTTAATTAACTGTTTGAACTGATTGCCTTGAAACTCGGTGTGTCGATGATAGCTGGAAATCTGGATTAACAATGGGCTTTTTATTCCGATATTTCTACCAGACTCAGACTTACGCTGGGGGCAGCTAAGCTAGTTCTTTAAGAAAATTATACACATTTTGTTAGGTAAGATTGTAATTAAAATTACCTACGTAATTTTTTAAATAAAGTTGTCAAAAAAAAAGGAACTTTGAGTATACAGTTACAGAAACCTATATAGGATTTATAAAAAAATATTACCTACCTACTCAAGGAAATTAAAAAATAGGAAAATAATTTTTCATGGAGAAATCAATACTTACCTGCGTACCCTCTTAAGATATTTTTCGAATCAAGATTTCATCAGCGCCTACATAGTACATTTTTATTTAAAACTTTGGTACTTTATTCGAATCAAAATCAGATGTGATTTGTAGATTACTATCTTAAACGTTGAAAATCTTCAGATAGTGATCAATATTAGATGATGGACATCGATTTGCAAAATTAGACGACTATTACGTTTTAGAGTCCTAATTGGTTTTGGTTATAACTGCCTTATTACGCAGATTAAATAGATAAATTATGTACTTAGGTACCTATTTATGACAAATTTTAATATGCGAGAAGGTTTCTACCTATTCAAACGATAAGTAAGTATGTAATTTATATTTTATTGAAATTTAGATGTATTTAATTGCCTTAATGTAATTTGACTTTTACAATAATGTTTGTTTTATCTTATGGAATTAATAAGCTAGACACGAAAATTAAATATAAAAATACATACAACCGAATTGAGAACCTCCTCCTTTTTTTGAAGTCGGTTAAAATACCTATCAGTCAGTCGATCAGTCGATCAGTATTATAAAGCTGAAGAGTGTGTTTGAACGCGCTAATCTCAGGAACTACTTGTTCGAATTGAAAAAATATTTTTGTGTTAGTTAGATAGTGCATGTATCGAGGCTGTTTGTAGGCTATTTTTATTTTTAAATTCCCACGGGATTGGGACTTACGCGGGTGAAACCGCGGGGTGCAGCTAGTCTGATAGACACTAGTAAGATCAAGGCCACGCAGTTGTAGATAAAAAACAACTACCTCAGCATTAAATTATTAAACTAGACTTTAATAGGTTAATAGTGTTTAATACACTGTTTAATAGTAGGTTATAGCTTACGATAGAAAGACAGACAGACACTAATTCTAACTAATTTTAACTAATTTTTTAATAACTAAGTATAACTAAGTATGGACGACCCAGTTGGCACAATGGTCACCATGCCGGACTGCCAAACACAGGGTCGCGGGTTCGATTCCTGCCTCAGACAAGTATTTATGCTTAGATATTTGTCTGTGGTCTGGTTGTTTCTATGTATTATAAGTATGTATATATTTACAAAAGAAAAGTATATAAGTAGTATATCCGTTGTCTAGCACCCATAACACAAGTCTAGTTACTTAGCTTGGGGCTAGATGGCGATGTGTGGAATGTCCTGCAATATTTATTTATTTATTTATTTATATAAATTCTTATCCTACTGCTTTTTCTAAAACCCTAGACTAGATTTATTTTTGCCTTTTATCCTATTTTATTTTATTAAAAACTATATTGTGCATGTTATGCATATAAACCTTCCTCTTGAATGACTCTAAGTATACCTTTTGAAAAAGAAAATCGCATCAATATCCATTGCATAATTTTAAAGATCTAAGCATAAGTACATATGGAAAGACAGCGGGAAGCGACTTTGGTTTATACTATGTATAGTGATATAAGTAAGTAGGTATAGATGTAAAAATGATAAAAATAGCTGTGCTGATGCTTGCTTACACACTATTTAGCTATAAAACGTTTATGTTCAATGTATTAATAAATTAAAATTGTACGTTGTAAAAAAAAATATTTATAAAAGCGCTATCTAGACCCAAAACCAAGCAACTCAACTCTATTACATTTTATACCTCAGAAACTTAAAAACTTAAAAGACGAATTAAATCATGAAAACTAACAGGGAAATACGTAGGTAAAACCGAAGGCATATCTAGCGACCTACAGTCTAACTAAACATAAGGTTCATCAGCTGGTAATATCGAGGCCTATAATAACCATCATCACATATGAACTCATAAAGACTTATCATATTCAAAACAGGAGAGGTCCCTAGATAACCCTACTGAATAAGTACATCGTTGTGCAAAGAATTCAGGTCGGTGAAATTAAATCAGTTTTATCTATGTGTACCTACTTAATTTTTAATACCAACAGGGGTATTTGTTATTCGTATTATAGTTTAGATGTGATGAAAATTATCCAAATATCTTTGGGTCGAATTATTTTCTAGGCGAACCGTCAATTTTTTTGCGTTTGCAAACAAATTGTGTAATATGATTTAGTACTTTACTGGCTAAGTAATTTTAATGATAAAAGAAAGATTTCCAAAAAAGAAAATAAACATTTGAGTTGTCACTACCGTCGCGTCGCTGTATAAAATAGTAGGTACGGTCGGCTGCATAATTGTAGACCCACCGTAGAGCTCCAAAACGGCTATTATAAGAATGTTTTCAACACAAGCAAGATTCTAGGCACCTGCTTTAGTAAGTTTAAAGTCGTTTGAATGTATCAAACAAAAATAATTAGAATGAAAACATTCCAATAAAAGTAATTTTAGAACACTACGGTGGGTCTGCAATTATGCTGCTGCGTACATATTTAAAATTTTAATAAATTCAATTGGATTAAAAAAAAACACAAAGTCTATGGGTACAATTCGATACTTGACATTTGAAACTATAGAAACTGAAATATGTTGGTAATGTTAGCTAAAAGGTTAACAATAACAATATATATTTGCATTAAATTATTTGTCTGTTGATTACAAGACAAGAAACGCGACAGCCACGAGTGTGCCATGCGTTTAAGAAAGTATTTTTTTCCCGGAAACAATTTATACCTAGGTATGTATGGATGGAGTGAGCCTTCAAATATGGCCTGTGACGGCATCGATTGTTTTCATTCGACAGTTCAAATAATTAAGAAAAAACGTATTTCTTTCAAATTATTAAGGTGAAAGGGTACCTGCGGTCTCTCCATACAAACGTAGTCGACTGTTTCCTCCCTGAATAATGACACTAGCACAAATATTTTTGCGTCATAAAACCTATCACTGCCATGACTATGCCCCTATGTTTTGTTTTTTTTTCATTTTCTAATTATCATAGAAGTTAAGATTAAAAAAATAATAAAAAACAAAAAATAGGGGCATGGCAGTTATAAGTTTTATGCACCATAAATATTTGCTCTAGTGCCATTATCCAGGGAGAAAACAGTCGACTACGTTTGCAATAGTTTGTATGGAAAGAGCCCCCGGTACCCTTTCCTCTTAATGCTTTTTTGTAGAAATTTTGTTTTAAGTAAATATCTAATTGCTTTGCAATAAAACTTTGAACCAAATTCATTGCTCAGTAGTGTGCATAGGATCATAAAATAATTCTTGTTTTTATCCATCATAAAAAACCCGTCCAATAGAGGAAATTAACTTAACCATAAAATACGGATCTCGGGTGGATGCACAGACCACTCAAGGGCATTTTCGAGCTCTGAAAGGAAATCGAGAATATTATTAGCTCGTAGTTAAAAACTTTATCTTTGTATTTAATTTCATGGTGTTAATTAATACAAGCGAAATCAATATTTTATTCTCAGACGTTAAAAAAAAGGCACTTAAAAACTTTCATACGGTTTTTTGTTCGTTTAATTTATTTATAGGTATTACTTGTATAGCAAGTGAAACAGATAGAAATCGATGCATACAAGCCATCTTAAAACGTCAATGTCCAAATCATCACTATCACTATCACTACATAGTATAAAACAAAGTCGCTTTCTCTGTCCCTATATCCCTATGTATGCTTAAATCTTTAAAACTACGCAACGGATTTTGATGCGGTTTTTTTTTATAGATAGAGTGAAGATTCAAGAGGAAGGTTTATATAGCTCCGTGCATGCATAATATAGCCGTGCGAAGCCGGGGCGGGTCGCTAGTACTCTTATATGCTAAACAAAGAAAATTGTAACAATCAACGTCGTCGTAACTTAAAGTTAAGAGGGACTCCAAGAACACTGCAGTAATTCAATTTGTGTGAGTGCACCAGAAAACTGAAGTTTGCTTACGTAAAACGATATAGTAAAACATATTGCAAGGGTTAGTTCCAAAATTTAAACAACCAGACGGTTCAATCACATATTTTGAGTCTTTTATTTATTTATTTGAAAATCCAACAGCTATTATAAGAATTGAACAAAAGGATAACAATAGAAAACCAATTAAAGGATCTCACGAATATTTTTTTCTTAAAGTGATACCTATTAGAACCAAAGAGCCCAGGGTCTTTGAAAGTTTGTATATTGATAAGTATACTAGTAGGCACAAAACGGTCAAATTTATGAAACTTACATTTAACTAGGTACCACTTATAACTAAAGTTAAACTAACACTTATAACTTATACCAAAACTTAGCTAATAGAAGAGGGAAATAAAAGAAACACGGAATCGAAACTCAAATCACACAATGTTTGACATGATAACAAAACGGAAACAAAAGATGATCAAAAACAAAAAAAGGGACAATCGAAAAATGAAACAAAAGATGAAAAAGCTAGGTAAGTATATCATGTTCATACAGCTAGAAAAATATACGAACAGAAATACATGGTCACAATATAAAAACAATAAACGCTTCCGATTAAATTTTTACTGCAAAATAACTCGAAGATATCACTTTAATAGCACTTTTATAGATATAAAACGATTTATAATCTGCATATTTATGAATGTTGAACTCAGTGTTCTAAGAAAAAGCAGTTCTCTGTAGATATAGGTATTACGGCTCCATGGTAACTGGACGTGTATCGGTAACCATGTCATAACATTATTGTATGTAATAAAACTGACGACATCGGTTCCTTGAATGGCAGTTTAATATCATATTTCTGTACTAGCAACCCGCTTCGGCTTCGCATTATTATGAGCCTGTAGTGTCCCACTGCAGGGCAAAGGCCTCTCTACTGATCGCGATCTTGTGCGACGGATTGCCAATCTGTCATAAACCTGTCGATATCGTCTCGCCACCTTCGACGGGGTCTGCCAGGTAGTCTTTTTCCGTTGGTGGGTGTCCAAAAAGTTGTTAATTTGGCCCAAAGTTCTTCCGGCATACGGCAGATATGGCCGGCCCAATTCCACTTCAGTGTGGCAGCTTTTTGGGTGACATCGACTACTTGGGTTTTGGAACGTATTTCGGTATTCTGAATTCGGTCAGTAAGTCTGACCCCGAGAATACTTCGTTCCATCGCCCTTTGGCATACCCCGAGTGCGGACCTCTGACGACCAGTCAAAGACCAAGTTTGAGCGCCGTACGTTAGGATGGGCAGAATGCATACGTCCATGAGCTTCCGTTTAAGGGATAGTGGTAATTTGCCCTTCATGAGTTCTTTCATAGACCAGTAGCTCCTCCAGGCGTGTATTATGCATGTATTAAACATATAAACCTTCCTCTTGAATCACTCTATTTATTTAAAAAAAACCGCATCAAAATCCGTAGTTTTAACGATCTAAGCATACATAGGGACAGACAGCGGAAAGTGACTTTGTTTTATACTATGTAGTGATGAAGAATGCAGAAGAATTCATGGTCTCCATTCGTAGCAGTAAAACATAATCTTGGGAACTTAGTTGACGAAAACAATTTTGTAAAATTTTAAAGTTTTAATTAGGTTAAGGTTTTTATTAAACACTTTGCTATAGATCATAAACCAATAAAGATAAAGCTTTCAACGATATTTTAATTTTAAATTAATTAAAAAGGACATATGTGTACAAGTTCTATCCATGATTTAGTTAAACAAATGCCAAGAAACCTAACTGAGTGCTATTTTAAGAACCTATTACCTGTGACAAACAATAAAAAAATTGAAATTGAGTTTTTCTTTGCATCTAAGTTTACTTATTCATTATTTTTAGTCCAAAAACAAAATTTTATTTCTGTCTTTATTTAGAGGTTACGGAGGAGGATCAATTCATAAAAATCTATATACCTATAAGCGCTCATAATAGTAGATGGAAATGGGTGTTTAAATTACTTCGTATATTTTGAAGTTTAGATAAATGAAATAGGTATGTTAAGTTGTATAAAGTCCATATTGAAGTCAATTTAAAGTAGAGAATAACACCTAGTTGACGAAGGTCTGAAGGGTTGAGGTAAGTGAGACCTTTCAAAATAATCGTAAAGGCCGTGTCATAGTTGGGTCAGTTAGTGTAAGTTTAACTATTATCTATTCTTTGATGAGGTAAGGAAGAAAGTAGGTACCTAGTAGGTATTTATTTGACTCGTACAAACCTTGTCGATACTAAACCAGAAGGCCAATTTTGAGGTACTTTGACGGTAATTTTCGTAATTGAAATGCAATCTAAATGATATTGCAATGTAATTTATGACAATTGGCCTGACTTGACCGATTTTTTCTCATGCTCTCTGACTGAATTTACTAGGGTGATTCACTATGTTATCTGTTATGGTGCCACAAATGGTAGATCAACTACAAATAAAGACCTCGAAATAGTTACTACGGACTTCGAACTCTAACAACTTTTTTAGAGGTTTAAAGGTTCTCTAAAAACTTCTTTCTTAGTGCTCGCTTAGTCCTAAAATGAACCCCTATTCAAAGTTTCAAACTCGTAGCTTTTGTAGCGATGAGTCTCTATCACTATCACTATCACTACATAGTATAAAACAAAGTCGCTTTCTCTGTCCCTATGTCCCTATTTCCCTTTGTATGCTTAGATCTTTAAAACCATGCAACGGATTTTGATGCGGTTTTTTTTAATAGATAGAATGATTCAACAGGAAGGTTTATATGTATAATACATGCATAATATAGCCGTGCAAAGCCGGAGCGGGTCGCTAGTAATAAATATTCAGATTTGCTTAAAACTTTTTCGACTCATCGATTTAACCTAAGTTAAAAAATAGAACTTAGAAGGAACCGTATATTCTATTGGAAACAATAAAACAAGATCACTGATTTCTATGACAATTATGGTCTAAAATTTCCAAAATATTTCGAAACTGGAAATAGCATTTACCTACAATCATGAAATTCTCAACAATTTCTCGATGTCTAATTGCTGTTAGGTACTTATCCTTCTACAATCGAATGGCGATTTGACGTCCAAGTTTAAATTGCTCTGCGGTCGAATCAGGTGGGACTATCCTTCGAATCTCCATTATTGCTTTCCCATTCTATTACCACTAATGAGCTAAGTCGTTTTAATAATGATCGAAATAACCATAACTGCTGTTCAATTGGTGTTAAACTCAAACAGTTGTTTAAAACTTTTGTAATAGTTTTATCGTTTCAGCTAAAACGTATCTATATAGCTGTTGTTGCTTTCATTTGCTGCGAGTTTGTATAATGACTATAATTATACTTAGTTTCCGTACAATAGTATAATAGTACAGGATCCCTTTAAGGACTACCTTCATCGATCTGTTTAATGGATGAAAAAAATTTAATATCAAATTAAATAGGCCAATAAATATATTGCAAATGGGTTGCCTTAAAAATTTCAGTCCAGACTCCAGAATGATTAATGTTAATTTATTTTTTGGTTTTTAGACTTTTCACTGGTTTGGTCAATAGACAAATTCCGTACCAATGAAATACATAATCTTTATTTTAACTTAACTTTAATTCATTAACCAGACCAGTGCAAATGACTAGTATCGATTTACCTGCCTGCCCACGAGTTGTGACGGGAAAAAATAGGCAACCTAACGTTTGCATATTCTATAGGCTTCATACTTTCTATTGGTATGAAAAACAAAACAAAAAATTAAATTGTTTATTAATCATGTTCTGGACTGAATTTTCTTAGGCAACGCATTTGCAATATATTTATTGACCTATTTAATTTGTTATAAAATACTTTCATCCATTAAACAGTTCGATGAAGGTTGTCCTTAAAGGGATCTCCGACTATAAGATAACAACAAAAAGTAGCCACATAAGTGTTATAGTTATTACTTATTTGAAAAGTCTTAACTAGTTTCTGGGTACCTACTTACCGTCTTGGAATATTCGAGAAAACAATTCAGTTTAAATGAAAATAAAAGAATTATTTATTCTAGCCATTTTGTAATAATAACAGTCGTTGCTGACGTCAATATACCGTGGTCATTATAACAGAAAAACGGAAATTTTCGTGGTATCTTTTTCACTTGAATGAGAAAAACTGAAAAGTACTGAATACAAATAGAGGACGAAATTCGAAGCGAAACGACAAAATGCGATGAAGGCGTGAAATTAGAGATAAATAATAATTTTGAATAATAAATTTTACGACATTGCACACAAAGTTCAGTCCCAAACTAAGCAACTAGGCTTGTGTAATGGTGAACAGAAAACAGATGGCTATAACTGATTGTACAAACATATAATCATTATACCTAGCACAGAAATACTTAGCCAGACCAAAAACAAATATCTGAATCTCATACATAGGTATGGTTGGCATAATGGTCACCATATCGGACTACCAAACACAGGGTTTCGGGTTCGATTCCCGCCTCAGACAAGTATTTATGCTTAGGTATTTGTCTGTGGTCTGGTAGTTTCTATGTATTATAAGTATAAATTTACAAAAGAAAAGTATATATGTAGTATAACCGTTGTCTAGCACCGATAACACAAGTCTAGTTAGCTTTACTTAGCTTGGGGCTAGATAACGATGTGTGAAATGTCCTGTTATTTTTTTTCTGATTTTTTATTAATGTAATTAAATAGGCAGATAGGTACCTAAGTAAGCTTGCACTCGGCATTTGATGCACTACGAACTTTTTATAAAAAATGCATTTTGGGATATAAATTTTATATTCGTTCCATGGCGAGAATCAAACCGCACGTGGGAGTTAAAAAAAAAGTAAGTAGGTACAGAAAGGACCTGAAAGTGTAAGTATAGATAGATAACTTTATTTTTACAACATGATACACAAAGTAAAGTAATAGCTAGATTGTATAAGTTGCACAAATGGGCGGCTTTATCCTCTTTATTTCTTCCAGGCAACCTTTATATACCTATGTATAAAGGTATATAATTTTTTTTAATGTTTTGAACGTTTTTTCATGTACAAATCGAAAGCACTATATGACTAAACTGCTTCCCATAAACTAGCGAATATTCGATCTCCGAACAAAACGGAAGGCAATAAATTTTTCCGATTATGTTTTAGTACGCAGTAAACTAGAACCAAATAGTACAGGTGGCGATATGATATGAACATTATTGTAATGTCCTATTTTTATCCGTAGCCTATAGGTTTTTCTTTTAACTATCATCTATTTTTAGGTTTATACCTACTCTGTATAATTCTTGTAGTCTTTTAGAGATACATTTATGACCCAAAATATATATTGAACAATAAGAAAAAATGTAGTTTCGATTAAATATCTTATTTTACTCAGATTTTAGTGATTTTTTTAAAATATGACCAAACCATTATTTACTTTAGGGTCCGCTGCCAATAATGCTGTTGCCCAACGTGAACATTCCTGTAACTTTCAGAAACATGAGGTATTTTCCCGAATGTAAATTTAAAATAATCTGCTTTGAATAATATAGGTAATTTCATATTTTGTCGTATGTAGGTACATAACTATACATATAGGAGTAGGTATACATACACATACTTACGTTTATTAAAATTTCGATCAAAACTAATTCTTTGTTCAATTATTATAACGATTATTACACACGCTTAGAGAACTTGAGTTGACAATCTATTTGATCTGTTGACAAACTATTTGAACGATTGGAGAAAAAACAAAGTCATAGGCTGCAAATTACCTAGTAGCTTAAGTTTATTTTTACGCTACGTAAATGTTTTGGCTATGAGTAATATCCAATCTACACTTCATCAAATATGATAGACACATGATTATTCATAACGACTATCAATGTAAATCATTCACACTCAATATTCCGATAAAAATAACAGTTTTCACTTTCTTTTGGTTAAAAATAATAGATGCTTACTTTATTCCGTTGCAATTGACTTTTACTTTAGAAAGTAAAGTCTCAATAAGTTTTATCTACATCAATGTTTTAACAATCTAAATTTTTCGAGTTTTATTGCTAAGATCAGTAGGTATTCAATTATTTTCGTTCACCTTGGTAACTTTCGGAAACTTTTTTACGTTACAATGTTCAATTATACGATAAAATAAGATAAAATATCAAAGAATTTGTTTCGTAGAAATAATGAATTTTAATACGCACACAGATAAACGAATCCAAGTCACTATTTCAATAATGTATTATTGTTTAAACCGAGTTTGCAGAGCATTAGAATTTGTGGGTCTTCGAGTCGCGAATGAATACGTACTGTTCTAGGCTATAAACATTCATACAAGTGTGAAATAACGCTCAAAACCACCAAGCCACAAAGACTTATTACCAAGCGACGAAAATAAATCACTATCACTATCACTACCATAGTATAAAATAAAGTCACTTTTCGCCGTCCCTATGGGACATAGGGACGGCGAAAAGTGACTTTATTTTATACCCTTTGTATGCTTAGATCTTTAAAACTACGCAACGGATTTTGATGCGGTTTTTTTAAATAAATAGAGTGATTGAAGAGGAAGGTTTATATGTATAATACATGCATAATATAGCCGTGCGAAGCCGGAACGGGTCGCTAGTAAATAATAAATAAATATTGCAGGACATCCCACACATCGCCATCTAGCCCCAAGCTAAGTTACTAGACTTGTGTCATGGGTGCTAGACAACGGATATACTACTTATATATACTTTTCTTTTGTAAATATATACATATAATACATAGAAACAACCAGACCACAGACAAATATCTAAGCATAAATACTTGTCTGAGGCGGGAATCGAACCCGCAACCCAGTGTTTGGCAGTCTGGCATGGTGACCATTGTGCCAACTGGGTCATCATAATATAGTACTGTTTGATGTTTGAAGCCGATAATGACGTAGCTGTCACATTGCGTCTCGGTAACGACTTCAGCGGGCTCATTCACAAACCATCGGAAGGCTACCGAAACGAATAAAACTGAAAGACAAGGATGGCAACACGTGAAAAGTCGCGGGGGTGAAAGAGCAGCAAAACTTTTTTTCGTTTCGGTTGCCTTCCGACGGTTTGTGAATCAGGGGGCAGAGATTTTATCTCATCTAAAAATATGCGAACCGCGCTAAAAATATTACACTTCAATAAAAAGGAAATGATATAATGCATATAAGTATACATACTTTTCTTGTTTTGCAGACATGATCCGTGAAGGCGACACATGCTCGCCGTTTGCCCCATGCGGGCACTACCTCGGTCTATGCCCCATCAGCTCCTCACCACTACATGCCTTCACTGGACATTCATATTCACTTCACACAACAGTTTAGAATCACTAGTTCAATGCACACTTTGACGTTGTCGATTTACGATACTGGCTGTTATGAGAATAAAAATCATTTAAATACTTATGCGTGTAGACTGTAGAAACTGTAGATGTTTATAATGGCAAAGCAGTAAAAATAATAATTAAAACAAAAAAACCGTTGCACTATGGGAGTGCCGACAGAAGTGAAAACTTATAAAAACTTTAAACTAAAAAAAAATTAAACTTATTTACTAAACAACTACAAAATATATGTACATGCAAACATATATGCACTTGCACACAGTGTACTGCGTCTCGTAACGGTGTCGCGAGTTCAGAGATTTTATCTCATCTAAAAATATGCAAACCGCGCTAAAAAGAAGTTTTCACTTCAAAAAAAATCGTCTTTATTTCTTACAAAACTATGTGGATGATTGTAGAATCGTATAAATTGTAATTGAATCGCGTCAGAAGCAAATTTTAAATTGGAAACTTCACATGAGCCTTATTAATAAATACAGCAACACAATTGGAAAACTCGGATAAAACTTCACTTGTACTTTAATGGGTCCCCCATTAAAGTTATACGTCAAAACAACAATGGTGAACAACGTAAATAATGCAGATTTTAATCTTCTTAAAAGCGAGAGCGCGCCTACGAGAAACGAAACGTATTATACTACGTCATTCTAGTTTAAAACGCCTTCGGAACGTATTTTAAATTAAATTGCTCGAATTAGATTTTAGAATAGAATAGAATAGAAATCATTTATTGTTTAACTGTGTACATGAGCCGATATTATTGCTATAAGTAGTAGACACAACAATTCACCACACTGGGCATACAATATTTTGGGAAATGTAAAAATTTGGACCTAATACTATACTATTCTATACTTTTACTATTAAATTTACATCATATTAATTCGTTTCAACGATAGCATAATTAATTCTGATTAGATACATTAATAATTTATACATGTTATCATTAAATTCATTAAATTACATTTGTTGGTCAGTTTATCATGCAATGTCAAATTGGTAAAAATAAATAAGAAAAAAACAATAATCCAAAAAATCTAAAATATACAAAAATAGTCAAAGAATTTGGTCATCTATAATTAAAATATTCATTAAGACTATAAAATGGTTTGTCAATCAACCATGTTTATAATTTTGCCTTAAAAAATATTTATCTTTGAACACTTGTCTCAAAGATTCAGTGCTATGCATTCTGTAGATTGTACGGAGACATTTTTTTGGCAATATGAACGTTGACTCGACATTAACTGAATTACCCCAAAAAGTTATACCGTAAGTTAGTATTGGATACACGTAACCAAAATAAGCACAGCATTTGTTCAAGTCTAGAAATAAGACGGCATTAGAGATAAGTTAATCAGTGAGAAATCTAATCATTCACTAAAAGAACTAACGATAGGCTTATAACGGCATTGGCCTATTGCAGAGCGATACTCGTGTGCAAAATATTCGAGATACTTCTTATCAAATTAATGTAACCAAAACAATACAAAACCAAAACAAACGTAATATAACAGAAACAGATAGTAGAGAAATAAATGACAAAGAAATACCAATTGTCATTGATGAATCGTAGTTCACGTGCAGAGCTGAGCGCTCATGAATGGTAGTAGAGTTTAATAGTAGTATATCATCGTCGAACTTTGCCCCAGCATCTATTCTTCACTTCTCTCATGGTTATACCTATCTTAAAGTAGGTAAAAAATAATACATTTGGATTTTTTAACTAATTTTTACACGGTTTTTACTCTAAATGTCCCGTATTAAGTATTTTATTGGTTTTATTCCATCCAAAATATTATTTAACTACACCTACTTGTACCTACTTCCTTTTAAAAACAGGCCAAGTGCGAGTCGGACTCGCGCAGGAAGGGTTCCATGCCATTATATTCTGTATTTTGTATTTGTTGTTATAGCGGCAACATAAATGGTACGGCCGGTGAAAAGGTATACGGCCTTTTACTGTGGGGTACCTCAACTAATAAGATTAAGGCATTCCGGTCACAAAAAAAGTGTATACGAGCTATGGTAGGTATCCCTATGAATCCTGTAGACCACATTTTAAAAAACTCGAAATTTTGCCGATTCCCTGCATGTATATCTTTGAAGTACCTATGCTTGTTTGTGAATTGTAACAGAGAGCTATTTAAGCAAGCCAAAAACATTTTTCTACGTAACACACGAAATGGTGATCGACTGGTTTTTGATCTCATACCAAGAACAGTACTTTACAGAAAGAACTGCTACGCTATGTGCATTACTATATTTAATAAAATACCTAACAATGTAAAAGAGCTTCCATTAAGGCAATTCATAATGAAACTGAAAGAATGGCTGTTAGAAAGAATGTTTTATTCTGTTGAAGAGTTGCTAAATCTAAAATGAAATTTGTTTGCGTTATAAATTAAGTGTAATAAAATAAATTATATCCATGTAATTTGTACCTACCTTTTAGCCTACATTTGCATGTCAATGACTATTGGCTTAAGTTGAGAACCTGTACCTACATATTTATTTAAGATCCTATGTAACCAACTGTAAAAGCAAATAAATGAATTGAATTGAGAAATACATCATCTGTGAAAATTTCAACTGACAGACATACAGGCGGACGGACACTAAGAGTCCTAGTAATAATTTTAGCCTCTGGTCTGGAACCCTAAAAATTAAGTGCAAGGAGAGCTGAAAGATGGTCTCCAACTGTAATAAATCGATACAAGATAGGCTATATCGAACCCACGACCGTAAAACCAATTTTTCAAACACCAACTTCAAGCGTAGGTGGATAATAGAATTTGCAAAGACATTTGTCAAAGACAAGTTACTCGGCGCGGGTAGCCGGCGCCGATCGATTGGCCAGTGGCTCTCGTAGAAAATTAAATTACTCCACAAGTCACTTTATGTAAGGAGGAGTCGTGTACAACCGTTCTTTTAAAGTTTCAAAGAATAATTTTCGTTCATATTAAACCGGACATGTAGGCGGAAAATTACTAAGTACTTACTTGAAATACTTAAACTTTAAATATTTTATCGAACAAAGTTTTATTGAAGAACTTCCTCCTTTTTTGAAGTCGGTTAAAAATTATAATAATATTATGAGATTCAAAGACTTGAAAGCGATATTTTATCACTATCACTACATAGTATAAAACAAAGTCGCTTTCTCTGTCCCTATGTCCCTATATCCCAATGTATGCTTAAATCTTTAAAACTACGCAACGGATTTTGATGCGATTTTTTAAATAGATAGTGATTCAAGAGGAAGGTTTATATGTATAATACATGCATAATATAGCCGTGCAAAGCTGGGGCGGGTCGCTAGTAGTAAATAATTAGTAGATTCATATATTATGACTATAAATAACCAAACCTCAAGGATAGAAAACCATTTCTTATGTGGGCAAGTCAAAAAGTATCCGTAGAAAAAAGGATTGCTGTCTTGGTTTTGAACATTTTTGAAGGGTAGGTACTTACTAAATCATGTAAATTAAAAACCATTTTATTAATAAACCTCGACACTAATTGCTGTAGCTTAGACACAAATTGTTATCTGTCTTGATTTATTTGCAAGCCGAGCTGAAAATGTAGAACGTTCGGTAAAAACTCTGCTACAGTTTATGCTATTTGTTAACTCTCTTTCTTTCCGAGGATCTGCCTAAGACGCAAAATGTGATAGGCAAAAACGCGAAAAAATTGGGTGAATTGGTATAAAATTCGGCATTTTGCAATAAGTTATTAATTATCCTTTTATCGTCGTAGATGAACCAAATAACCTATTTGGTTCATTTAGACAGCTTCAAATTTTATGTCCATAGGCACTAAAAGCGGAAAGTAAAAATATTCCGTTTTCAATGAATCCGAACAATAGGAAGATTAATATGAATTCACAAATCAGAAATTCTTAGTTATTTAGGTCGCCCAGGACAGCATTCGCGTGGGCCTAAGTACCATTATGTGCGTCTGTGTGACTACAAGGCAAATTATAATTAATGACTTCATGAGACACATTACGAAGGAGTCTGGTTACGCCTACGTACAGCCAGCTTAGCCCGAGGTTTTAATTAAGATAAGTATTCAACTTTTAAAACCGATAATAATGATTGTTTTGGTAAAATACAAGTAAAGAAGGCTGGCTGCTACTTTGGCCAACGGATCGGCATTGCCAACCAAAGAGGCAAACCAGCCAGTCTTTTGGCTACCCTGCTTATTTAGATTGTTAATTTTATTATTTTTTCATTATAAATGTTAAACAATATAAAAACTTAATTTAGTTGAAAATATGTAGGTGAAATCACAATTTCCTAAATTCTCCGACGAGTTAAGAGGAAAGGGTACCGGAGGCTCTTTCCATACAAACTATTACAAACGTAGTCGACTGTTTTCTCCCTGGATAATGACACTAGAGCAAATATTTTTTTAATTTTAATTTCTATGATAATTAGAAAATGAAAAAAACCAAAACATAGGGGCATAGTCATGGCAATTATAGGTTTTATGGCACAAAAATATTTGTGCTAGTGTCATTATCCAGGGAGGAAACAGTCGACTACGTTTGTATGGAGAGCGCGCAGGTACCCTTTCACCTTAAAAGAAAATCAAACGACCCGTCTGGTAGCAACAAATGGTTAGTCGGTTGAGGCAAAAAACTCAAATTGCAATTTATTTTATTCAACCTTGAAATTCGAGGAACAAAAAAAGTATGACACCTATTCCTCTGAATCATTTACATACCCACTTTTAGTGGCTACAAGAAATTTCAAGTTAGGTATGTCAGGTTTTTCTAGTTTAATTTAAAGAAAAATACAATAAACTACAAAATAGATAAAAAAAAACATATAAAAAAAAACAAGTATCACGTTCCGCGCCTACAAAAAGCGATTCTATAGTCTTGTTTTACTGTCAAAATTTTGAGCAACCTTGAAAAAAAAACTGGAATTTGAAAATAAAAACGATTACAACAATGGCCAAATTGAATCGTCTAGAACCTTCAAGGTGACGTGATTATAATATTAAGAGAATAGGCGTGTATTTCGATTTATTTTCATAGTTGGGAATAGGTACAAAGTAAATTGTAAAACCCTTAAAAACTAAAAAAAAATATAGATAAGAACGAATAGAGGATTTAAAACAAATCAATTTTGACGACCTCTGCGGCGAGTCGGGCGAAGACTCGCCAGCGACGCAAAAGGAACGGGTTCAATTCCTGCCTCAAACAAATATTTATATACTTAAAATGGTCTTGGGTGTTATATTTACAATACGTTCTGTTCTGTGGGTTTCAAAGGTTGAAATGGGATTAGGCAGGGCATGTATCAAGAATGGACGGGGATAAATGGGCTAAAACAGCAACAAGCTAGACACCTCTAGGTGCTCGGCGACGTCGGGGTCGGCCACGAAAGCGTTGGCTAGACGACCTCGACCGCCTCGAGTCAGCTTGGCCGGAGGTGGCCCAGGACCGCGACCGATGGAGGGAGATGGGGAAGACCTTTGCCCAGCAGTAGGACACTAGGGGTTAGATAAAAAAAAATTACAAAAGAAACCTATATTCTATCCGTAATCTGGCACCCATAACGCAAGCCTAGTTGCTTAGTTTAAGGATAGATGGCGCTGTGTAAAGTCTGCCTAAAAATTTTTTAGAGGCACATTTCAATATTATGTCAGACTGTTTCTACAGAGAAACATACGAAAGCATTTTGTGACTTTTTCTCTATTTTCTCTTTGAAAACATTACAACAAAATCTTGTACAATTTAGGTTTACTTTACCTTACACACGTCTCTAAGTAACAGAATGTTTGAAAAGTTTTATTGGTTTGCTTTACCTATTGAAAAAAAAGTATCCGAGAGTGTCTCGCGAGTTTAGGAAAATCTGGTTTCGTCACGCGTCATAAATTTTATATCGTGTTTGCTTTGATGTAAAGCAGCAAAGGATTTTTCGTGTTATATTTCGATTTTGTACTCTAGAAACATCTCTGTTTACGTAAAACTGCACTTATAGTACAACTACATTACTACAATTTTAGAAAGACATATTTTAATAGAAGGTAATTTTATTTTGAGAATTAAAAACAAACTACTTACTTAATTATTTTAATATTTTCATACTTCAAACTCTTTTTGGTAATATCCTGGAGGTAGTAGGTACCTACAATCTAAATGAATACCTACCTATCCTACGAGTTCCTCTATCATAGTCACTGTGGTTTTTTTTCACAACTTTGCCAAGAGTTTCATAACTCAATCCATCAATCATCGTGTTGGTATTGGAAAAAGTCGCGCCTATTCTTCGGAACCCAACTTTTGGATCTCGACATTTAAGATATTGGAAACAATGAACAAGTAAAAAACCGGCCAAGTGCGAGTCGGACTCGTGCACGAAGGGTTCCGTACTATGTTGTAAAGGAGCCCAACATATTTTTTTTTCTGTTTTAAAAATATTTATATTTTTATGATGTAACCAAAAATTTACGGTTTTCGCAATTTTTCCTTTATCTTTGCTAAGACGTTGCTTCCTACCAAATTTCAAGATTCTAAATTCACGGGAAGTACTATGTAGATTTTGATTCTCTTGCGAGTGTCGAAAATTTACGAAATTTGTGGCATACACAGCTTTATCTTTTAATTGCGTAGGCTTAGAAGTTTAATTTTTTGACAGCTCAAAGGGACAGTAAACTTGAGTATTTGATATAAATTCCAGCTTGATACCTCCACGAGTTCTTAAGAAAAAGGGTCTTGAAAGACGGACGGACGGACAACAAAATGATCCTAAAAGGGTTCCGTATTTTTCTTTCGAGATAAGGAACCCTAAAAATCATGAACGCCCTGAGGGAAACGGCTGATGATAACGTTTTAATGTAGGTACCTACTTATCCTTTTTATACCTGCCCAAATGTTAGAACAACTTGAATAAATGAGAATCCTGACATAATCCCAATCCCTAAGCTTTGAAACGTTCAATCTAACCTTAATGAGCAACTAACGTGCAAAAACCCTTGCTACCGTTAGGGAAAAAGCTTTGGCCCAAAAAAATAATAAGATTTAAAAAACTCGTCAAATGGACAAATGTAAGTATATTGGATTAGAAGCTTATGCGACCCGTTGCTAATAGTGCTGTGGTTGCCAATGTAACGATCAATTAGCAATACAATTTCTAATCAAACTTGTTTAACCGTAGTTCAAGATTACAAAGAAACAATTATTACAATAACAGTGTAAAAGCACAGAGTTGCAAAGGAAAAAAAACGTTGCAATTTCTAAAGAGAATACCATAAAGTAGCTTATACACTGCTCCAGCCGTTGCAATATGCATTGCCTTCCCTAAGGCGACAAGGTAACGCAATCAGGAACACGCAGGTGGAATACTAAAATCGACTATAATGGTATTCAAAGGAAAAATCGTGGCCAGAAAAATGCCGCGTGTAACGAATTTAATATCGACGTGATATGAGAGATTCTTGAAACTATTTAGGGTATACTAGGTCATACATATCATAATAATGAAGGTCTAAACCTTATTAAATTTCGGGACTCAATGTCAGTTTTGAAATTGCGTAGCGTGTCTCGTCTTGAATGTAGAAAGTGTTATTGTATTCAGCAACTGTTATGTGAACAGAATTCTTATTAGGTAGGAGAACAGATCTATTTTTACAACTGATGCGAATTTGATAAAACTATTCTATTTACAGCAGTACAATACAACGGAACAAAAAAGAACTAAAATAAAACACCTTGAATCTATAGTTTGTTTGAGCTTGCCACAGTTTACATAATTACTCTTGAACGATACAACTGTTCTTAGAAATCACTGTTCGTCGTTGATCGTTACAAAGAGAAAATTTTCAGCCGCTACCTTTTTTACCGACAGCTCGTAGTAAAGAAACTTTTAAGGTATCTAGTCATCTGACCCTATTCGTTTAATAAAGTCGGAATTAACAAGTCAACCCAAATCCTAGCTATAATGAAAAGTAACATACGACCGATCTTTTTGTAGCTACAATAAGGTAGCGGTCACTACAGGGAAATCTTCGATACGGGATGAAATACGGTTGTATTTTACGATTACGATTGTTTTCTAGGGATTTATAAAAATAATGTAAAAAAGTCAAGGGCGAGTCGACCTCGCGCACGAACATGTTGTATTTTTACCCCCTTAATTTTTTTTCTGTTTTACTATTTGTTGTTATAGAGGTAACATAAATACATAATCTGTGAAAATTGCCGTTTTTAATTTTCACAAATACATAATCTGTTTAAATTGAAAACGAACGGACGGACGGACAGTGGAATAAAAATGTATTTATTGGACATTTCTTTTGTATTTGATTTTTCAAGAAACTTCTAACTTTTAGTCATGAGTTGTTGATTGACTATAATTATCATCAGAAAACAAAGGCGAGATTAATCATAGATATCCTAAGGAAAAACTGTCATAGACAATGGCTATCTCTAATTTCTATTTAGCGCTGTTCAATAACTCAAGTTATTAGGTAAATTTGCTCAGCCTGTTATCTTAACCTAATAATATGTCAATAATACATGTAATCTGACCGAGTTAGAAGAAAGAACCAATTTATTTTTGTTTGCTTTCCCAGTCGGAGGAAAACTCATTCATTGTATAAATAGTGAAGACATTGCTTTGATGTAATACTAACTACTAACTGGTTAGAAAAAGGTAGTTTAACTCATTATATAAAATCTTAGAATAATTCTTCCTTTTCGAAATCAAAATTTGATTGATTAAAATACATTTTAAAATGTTTAGTTAGTTTTTTTAAACTTATTTAAAATAAATCTCATTCGGTACAATCGACGCTCAAAAGTCCACTGCCCCGTAACGTTTACAATCCTATGCAGCACTATTTAAACATTATAACAACGTAACTTGTGGATCGAACCCACGTCGGTTGGTGTAGCGGGTGGCCGCATAGACCACTCGGCCAACTATAGACATAGCTAACATGTCGAGAATAATAATCACACTCAGTACTTTTAATTCAAGTATTCATGTTTGTCTGTAACGAATTATTAGAAGAAGGTTGTAAATCCAATACTGATTGATAGTATTATGGTAGCAAACTGATAGTGTACTTATAACGCATACTGTACTTATTCAGTATGGTTATCTCCTGTTTTGAATACGATAAGTCTTTATGAGTTCATTTATTGTGATGATCGTTAGTATAGGTCTCGATATTACCAGCTGATGAACCTTATGTCTAGTTAGACTGCAGGTCGCTAGATATGCCTTCGGTTTAAATTTTTCTTTAAGTATTATTCTAGTATAATGATAATGGACTTATGACGCATATTCTCGTCTTTCTCTCTTGGCACCACTCTATCTACATTTTTCCTGTCGCAGCTCAGCAAATGCGCAAATTACGCCGTCTGTAGAGATATCAGCTCATGGCGCCAACTATAATAAATTTTGCAAGAGCAAACATTAAAATCGCATTAAAACGCTCACCCAGTACCTACTGCTCATACTTATCGTTCAAAGGCCATTCAATGTAAGTGCGGTCGGAAATTAGATGATTTTTCAATTCAACGAATGATTTAACCATTATTAGTTAATTTGTCTAAATTGCCTTTTAACTTCATCGATTCTGTTGAAAGATAGCAAGAGAGATGTAGACTTTACTTATTACTAGCTGCGCCCCCGGGATCCACCCGAGTGAGTCCCGATCCTGCGGGAATTTTAGGATCAAAAGTATTCTAGATATGTCTTTTTCCAATCCCTAAACTACCATCTATGCCGATTTTCATAAAAATCGCTCCATTCGTTTGACCGTTGAAGGAACAAACAGACAAATAAATAAAGTTTCAGATTATAATATTAGATAGGATTAGGATGACTGCGAGTTATCCACGATTTATCCAAAGTAATTTTATTTCAATCAACAGGTGATTCCATTAAATTGATCACAGACATGTTAGGCAAATAATAGTTCGATAAACTTTGAATTGAATACGAAGTCAAAAAGATTTTTCATCTTTTGATTTTTTTGCAATATAAGTTTCGGTGTAGATAAGACGGTAGGTACGAGTATGTATTTGGACCTCTTTAGTTTGTAACTTGTTTATTTTTGTCACAATTTTAAGTGTACCGGAAGTAGTAGGTGAGTAATTATAGTATACCTAAATTAAGCTAAAAACAGCTATAGCTTTTGGGTCAACCATTCAATTTAAAGATACAATTAAAAGGGAACATTCTAAAAAACAAAAGCGACATCGCTAATAGAAAGCAATCTTGTCTAAGAGGGCAGTTTGGCTCAAAACGATCGAGATCGTCTTAGCAACTTCGCGCCGACCTCGAAATTGCTGTTAAACAACCTTAATTTTTAAAACAGTCCATCGAGTAAATATCGTTTGTCAATAAACGTCGCACCAAAATCAAGATCATAAATAAACAAACCATGTCCATACAATCGGTCATTCCGCCGCATAATGCTGATTGTTGACCATAAGTTACATCGTTGAATGTAGAGGAAAACAAAACGATATTATTTCACATTGTAAAAACAAAGCAATGAGTACACGCAGCCCTTTTTATATCATCCAAAAACAAACATGACTATATCGACTATCAAAAGATAATGAGGAAGTCGTATTGTTCAAAATCTACATCCATTAAAGAGTGTTTTCATCATTATCGGACCTATTAATGTTGGTTGGGTAATTAATTAGATTTCCAACGATATTTCAATCGAGTTATCATTTTCAAAATATTATTTCACTTCAAAAAAATAAATAAATAAACAAACAAAAGTCGATAAGATGTTGTGCATGTTTGATGGTACGCTAATTTCGAAGAAATACAATAATTCATAAACATGTTTTCTACTTCTGGCCACGTGGTTCGACCGTATTCCGTTTTATTTTGTTTTAGCGAACCTCACTTTTATTTATGTATATATTTTAGACTTTTTTAGGGTTCCGTACCGAAAGGGTAAAAACGGGACCATATTACTAAGACTTCCCTGTCTGTCACCAAGCAGGGAAGTATCTCATGAACCATGATAGCTAGAGAGATACTAAAAACAGAAAAAAGTAAATATTTTTTAAGTAGGTACCTAAGTACCAACATTTTTAAGAATTTAAGGTTATTTTCATGTTTACTTTTTTTATCAATCGCTATTGTTTCGAGAGAGATCACAGTAGGAGAACGAAATTAATGTAATAAGTGGATTGGAACTCAGGCGTTTACCGCAGACATGAATGCGACTGCGACGTTGTTGCAGGAATGCAACTCGCAAGGTCGACTGCGTTCATCGTCCGAACATTTTCTAAGATTTTTCAAGAGTTATTATTTTCATATAACATCGCAATTTATTAAAACTATTTTAACTTTTAAGTTTTTAATCTGTATCTGACGTCACACACGTTAAACGGTTGCACTTCTCTAAACCGAAAAATAACCTGTTTTAAGATTTTAGTCTCGTTTAAACTTTGAGGCTATACCTATAAGATCTCAAACATATTATAAAGTATTTGGTTAACACTCATTACAAATTACCAACGTGTTCTTTGACGGCACAAAAGGCGTAAAAAACGAAACCTTGAAAAATTATTCCATTACAACACAATTTACCTACAACGCATTCGTAGGTATTTTGTTTTTACAGTTGTGCCTTTGTATAATTTTCTCTAAGGTATTGTTCGTACGAAAAAATAAAGTCAAATTAGTATGCTAATTTAACTCGATCATTAAATACATATTAAATGTCTCTCGAATAGAAAGGCAATTATCTATTGTGATCCAGCCCCCCTGTTTTCTATTAGCGATAGGTATCTCCAATCGACAGACTTTATATTTTATTTTTTTTGTATGACACAAGCCAACGAAAAGAAAGAAAAAGGGTGGATAAGTTCCATCTTATGCTAATTTTATACATTGTTGTATGTAAATTTCATACAATTAAATCTATCGATCAGAGAGAAAGCAATCTTGTCTAAGATTACAGATCCGCAAGAAATGTTCAATAGTGTTCTCATAATATAAGTTTTGTACTCTCTTTCATACTAAATACTTATGAAATATTGGACATCCTCGCAAGGTAGCAAGATTGTCATTACCGGATACATTTTGGGGGAGTGTTGAACAGAACTATTCCTACTCATGTGACGGAACTACACGACGTAATTTTTAACCGACTTCAAAAAAGGAGGAGGTTCTCAATTCGTCCGTATGTTTTTTTTTTTTTTTTTTTTTTTTGTGTGTATGTTACGCGATCATTCGAAGACGGCTCAACCGATTGAGATGATTCTTTTTGTGTTCGAAAAGTGATACCTCAGGGGTGGTCCCATAAAAATTTGGTGAGGATCTGATGAGAATCTTCGGAGTGATGAACAGAATTGCACCTCGAGAGTGCAGCAAATTGCTCAGTTTTCGATTTCCACCAGTAGATTTGGCCCATAAACGAATAGTTACCGATAAAAGGAATATCTGAAACCACCTTCTCATCAGAAAACTCTTCAATCAGTTACGATTACAGGTTACAATTTGAATAAAATATTCGCTTTTGCCTCGCCGGACTGGGTTTGAATGCATTTTGATAGAAAACCCTATCCTAAATGAAGATCTGATGAGGATCTTCGGAGTGATGAACAGATCTGCACAGCGAGATTCAACAAATTGCTCAGGTTTCCATTTCCACTAATAGAAGTGGCCCATACACAAAAAGGATGAATGGGGCATCCGAAAACACCTTCTTATCACCAAACTCTTCAATGGGTTACGATTAGGTACAGGTTGCAATTTGAAGAAACAGTCGCTTTCGCCTCATGGAGTAGAATTTTCAGTGACAGTGGCACTAAAAATGGTTAAATAAAAAATAAATAAAAATTTAAAAAACCGACTTCAAAAAAACCTGAAAAGAAAAACTACCAAAACCTGAAAAATAATCCATTTCGGGTCACTAAGACAGCAGATAACTTAAACATAAGTACTTACTTGGAAGTCGGACTGTTTTCTTTATACCTCTCAACATTCAATCTAACCCAGTCCGACTTCCAAGTAAGTACTTATGTTTAAGTTATCTGCTGTCTTAGTGACCCGAAATGGATTATTTTTCAGGTTTTGGTAGTTTTTCTTTTCAGGTTTTTTTGAAGTCGGTTTTTTAAATTTTTATTTATTTTTTATGTCATCTCAATTCTTTCGTCATAGAACCAGGCAAACTGTTATGCTACACCGATTCACGGTGGAAATCCCAGACACCCGCACAAAGCGTTTTGCTTAGTCATTTCTGATGAATATAGCAGTTACCTGCGTCTGTCTTTCCTGACGGGTACAATTTAGGGGCCTTTAAGCCACTAGTTAACCTCCTTTAGGAAAGCATGCTACATCTTAGACAGCATCGTCACCTACCATCAGGCAGTCATCGAGAGTGTCATTAATATCAAATATTGGAGTGGAGACAAGAGGTAACAGTACCTACCCAGAAAGTTATGGTACCTTTATTCGTCATTCTTTCAAAACTTCTTACTGACACCACTTGCACAATTTTTTAAAAGTTTTTGAGTCTTAGAAGCACTGATCTTCATGGTTTTCATCCTTGTACTACTATGCTTGGAAGTCTTGTTATTTTTACCCGAAGAAGGACAGGTCATTATAACAATCTATTTAGGTTATTCCCAGAGATCCACGACTATTTCATACCTGGCTTCCCGATGGGTCCACGAAATTTAAAATAAATAATATTTCCTTACTTAACTCTGTTAACTCGATCTCTGAAATTATTTGGGTTTGGACGGCTAAATTCTGTCACCTTTATTATTTAATCAAACCACACAAAATCTTTTTTTGTTTTTGTATAAACTATTTTCGTCTGTTTCGGGATAATGTCATTGGCAACATAATACAGCCATAATAGTCACGTAGTTGCTCAAAGTGAAAATCAATATAAAAGGTACGTGATATTTGTTTCAATATACTAACCTGAGACAAAATAGTAACAATATGTCAAAATGGCGCTCTGTGGTTCTGTAACATTCGATTAATGTAGTTTAGAAACATTAATGGATGCTGATCTAAACTTTGGCCTATTGCTGTCTCTCCAACTGATCCAATTCTGATTAAGGTGAAAGGGTACCGGCGCTATCTCCATACAAACGTAGTCGACTGTTGTCCTCCCTGGATAATACACTAGATATAACACTAGAGCAAATATTTTTGTTGCATAAAACCTGTAACTGCCATGACTATGCCCCTATGTCTTGGTTTTTTTTTTATTTCATTTTCTAATTATCATAACATTTAAGATTTAAAAACAAAAAAAAACCAAAAGATAGGGGGATTGGGAATGACAATGGGAATGGAAAAAAAATATTTTCGTGTTATTATCCAGGGAGGAAAAAGTCGACTACGTTTGTATGGAGAGAGCGCCCGGTACAATTTCCTTTTAAACTCAGACATTTCTAATCTACAGTATCCAGCATTCGCTGACATTCGAATTTCAAGATATCCTTAATAAACTGTACATTAATCTGTATGTACTGACTTAAATAAGTTCGAACTAGACCCTTAATTAATTTATTGAACAGACATTACCATTATTCCGGTTAATCAATGTTTTATTCTATAATGTTTATCCAAAGGATCCGGTTATAGCATGAATATTTATGAAAATTGTTATTTCCTTCATTCGATTAAGTTCCGTTCACACCACAATTTGTAAAATAAAATAAAATAAAAAATACAATACCGAAACATTTTCTAACGAGTGGGCAATTCATCAAGTACTTCCAAGGCGTGTGGGGAGCTTGTTTTTTCTTCTTGCACCCTCTGTGAGTGGTATGGTGGCACCGCTCAGCGGGCTTCCCGTGCTTCGTAAACATTCCGATACCCTGACGCTTCCATATACAATCACATCACTGGCACTTGAGACACTAAACACTGGCTTAAGCCACTATCAGATGAAACACTCACTAGCACGGAACTAAAATTACAAAACCTCCCACGGCCATCGCCATCCGATTGAACGATTACATGGGCGACGACCCAATGATATGTAACTGAAAAGAAAAAAAAAGAAAATAATAATCGTAAGCCCCTAGAGAGGCTAAAAAAACGTTTAGAAAAAAACCTAAATGAAGCCAAAAAAGCAATGAATTAAAAAAAATGTAAATAGACAAAACTTTTTTTTTATTCCGATTTTATTCCGAAAAACAAGTTCCAGTGTTGTTTTTAAAGCGACAACTAAAATGTGCCTAAGTATTTTTAATGAGCCATAGACAAAATATATTCTTGAAATCAGTTTTATAGAATCTGAGTGCTAGAAACGTACTATTGGGTACAGAAAAGCCGATACGGATATAGGTAGGTTTCCGCTGAATAGAATAATAATGAATTAACATAGCTAAATAATATGCTTCACGTCTTAATTTTATATTAATTTATGTTTACGACAGACAACAACTGCAATCTACATAGATATTAATCAGGCAAACTTTGTTTAAGACTTTTTGACATGATAATAATAAATTGGCGGAACACCTGCATTCACACAAAAGTGTCACGGTAATATTGTGTGACGTCATGCGTTATAGTAATATGACCAGACGCGTCATGGTAACTTAGGAAGAGTATTTATTAATAATATCGCTCATCTGGGCTTGTGTTATGGTGTGACGAGTAACGAATAGAAGACTTTATAAAGGAAAAAAAAGAAATAAAAGGAAAAAAAAAGGGAATACTTAACAAAAAAAAACTCAATTCTTCATTGTTTTCTTATGACGTTATCACGTAAAATTATCGTCCGTAAACCGACTTTACAGACAACCATTTTTTTTAATTAATATTATTTTAATTATGTATAAGTACCTGACTTTCCCAGCAGTATACAAGAATATAATAACATATTATTTTATAGATAAAAGTTTTGCGCAGTTTGATAAGTGGTAGAGTCATGGAAAATTTCGAAATTGTCTCATCAATGTAAATTACAATCAACCTTCTGTTTCAAGGGACACGCGAGCAATATAATAATCATTGAGAAGCAATCGTATTGCGTATAAAATTTTATGCATTTAGAGGTAAAAAATAAAGAATGGAAAGAAAATTCTATAGTGGTTCTTGGTTTGTTGCGGTCACAGACCGGGTGAGGAAGGTCAAGGCTCACAGCACACACACACAACACACAGGTATAAAACATACATGTGTACGTAAATACACACAAATCTACACACATAGGCACGTTTCAAAACAAGGACAACATTATCGCTCTTCCGTTTGCTTTATGAAAGCAATGTGTTTTTTTAACGAATGAGATACGTAAACTTTTTTTTTTGCAAACGGTAAGGCCACTTTAGCGAAGCAGTTTTTGTTCACCGCACATTTTTAGGACTGTCAAATTGCAAAGGATGAATAAAAGTATACAGTCAGTATAAATAAACTTAAGGATATTTTACAAAAACTTAAAAATCTTAACCCATAAAATGAAATTTTAGATTATTCTATACTAGCGACCCGCCCCGGCTTCGCACGGCTATATTATGCATGTATTATACATATAAACCTTCCTCTTGAATCACTCTATGTATTAAAAAAAACCGCATCAAAAACCGTTGCGTCGTTTTAAAGATTTAAGCATACATATAGGACAGAAAAAGCGACTTTGTTTTATACTATGTAGTGAAGTGATAGTGATTGTTACGACAATAATAAAAAATCTGAAATATCGACAACAATAACGAAACATCTTTCTGGGTACTCTTTAAGTAAATACAAAAGATTATCGGTGTACCTATTTGGTTCTAAGAAGCTAATGCCATTTTAAGAGATCGCCAGTATCGCCACGTCATATCGCCCTTTAGGGCGTTCGGCTCTCGGGTTTTCTTATTGCGTGTAGTTTAATAAAGACGATGTTACAATATTGGAGCAAGACAAAAAATGATATTTAAGTAGTAAGATCAATAAATAAATAAATATTGGACATTCTACACATCGCAATCTAGCCCCAATCTATATATATAAGACTTTTATTATGGGTGCTAGACAGCGGATAGACTATTTAAATACTATTATTTTGTAAATATATGAATAGTACATAGAAACAACCAGACCACAGACAAATAGCTATAAATACTTGTCTGAGGCGGAAATCGAACCCGCAATTCTGTGTTTGGCAGTTCGCTATGGTAACCATTGTGCCAACTGGGTCGACTAAAATGATGATGTCCAATATGATCATCTTATATTAGAAAAAGCATAATAAACAACATGAGACACAACCTAATCGTGGTCAAAAATATATCTAATCGATCATACAAAGTAAACCCATAAGAATATCTGTTTACTGTAAATACATGATACAGCACAAGGAACCCTTGAATTGATAGATGATGGGTCATCTTGAGCGGTCATTCATCATTTTCTTAAAGCTCTGTAGGTATTCGATGGTATTTCTCATTGGCATCTTTATTGATTGGGAATTTTACAAGACCCTGATTTTGTGGTTCAAATCAAATCAAATCAAAAATCTTTATTTCTTTGGATGCATAATACTTTAAAAGTATAACAGACCACATAAAAACGTCTTAAAAACTACTATCAAATAACGTAGGTGTGTACTCTTGTTCGAAATCAAATGGGTGGATTTGTGGAATAACCCAATTATACATCATATTCCGTCATTTCATCATTTTACGGATCTAGTTTTAGATCCATAGTTGGTCCATGTAACTCGTTCTTAGCCTATCTTGAAGCGTAATCCTAAATTATTAGAATTGTTTTAATTTCAAGACTTCTTTCGCAGTTCTCCAGATTATTAAAAATTTAACAGAACTCCTGATCCTCACCAAGGACGTATAAAGGATCCCTGTAAAAAATTGAGATTTTGAGATCCAAGCGGTTTAGGCTTTGCGTTGATCAGTCAGAAAAACCAATTATATTTTTAAATACAAGTAGATATATTTCCCCTCAACCTAAGTCTCAGTATGGCAACAGTTAACATTGAATGACATCGATCCATAATTGTAGAATGAGTCACTAACCTAACCTAACCAAATACGGTACTTGGCCAAGACCCCAAGCTGCAAGCTGCATAGGGATACCAACAACATTTTTATGCTGTACTAGCTGCGCCCCGCGGTTTCACCCGCATAAATCCGATCTTTAAATTCTCACCGTTTAAACCTTCCCTGGACTTCCACAAATAAATAAAGACCAAAATTAGCCAAATCGGTTCAGCCATTCTCGAGTTTTAGCGAGACTAACGAACAGCAATTGATTTTTATATATATAGACTAGCTGTCTTGGCAAACGTTGTTTTGCCATATACAAAAATATATATTATACTTAAAAGAAAAATAAAGGAAAAAAATAGAATAGAAGTTCGACTCTCAGACCTAACGCATATAGACAAAAAAAATTAATACAAATCGGTTTAGCCGTTTTTTTTACTTTCATAGAATCTGTAGCACAAAGGCAACATTACTAAAACCGGATACACTTCAGATCGCACCATGCGTACTTTCGTCCAGGGACCGAAAAACCGATATTTTAGGATACTTGAAATTCAGATACCCCTATGCAAAGATATCTTAATTTAAAATAGAATTACGGTACCCAAAAATAATGATATCGCAAAATTTTGGTATCTAAAAATAAATGGTTTATGAACCGTTCATGAACAGTATTTTTGAGATGTTTGTAAAAATGGCAACGTCGCTTTTTCGTTCGACTGAATCTAGCAATTTACATCTAGTGCAGCTCCCAGTCCTAACAAAAATCAGTTTTATGGTCCCATCGTAAAGAAAGCATGAAACTTGGCATGAACGTAGCTGTCATATATGTGCTTCAATTTCGATATGGAAGCACGTCGAGAAATTATTGTTTCCCCCCTTTTCCCCCCCTTTTTGTGCCAAATTAGAGTTTTTTGCATTTTGTATGAAAACGGTTCAAACTACAACCAAACTGTCAATGAGCAATATGATCCTCATTAAACTCACTACAACAATCTCCTTGGAAGTATGTAGATCGGACTTATAGTTTAGAAGCTGTAAGTGATTTTAACGCCCCCTCGACCCTGTTTTGTATCAACCCTAATGAGTTTTTTGATTTTATTATAAAAACGATTAAAGCCACATCAAAACTGTCAATGACCAATTTGTTCTTCATTAAATTCTCTATAATAATTGTCTTGGAAGTATGTTGATAGGACTTATAATTTTCGAAATATGCTTACTTTTCTTTCAATTCGGTCAGTAAAAATGGACACAAAAACGCTATACATCGAAAAAAAAATATATATTTTTAATATGTTATTAGACCCTCCGAGAGTAGTCTATTCCTGAGTTGTCATCCTTGAAAACCCTGGGCTTCTCCTATGGTGCTATCTGGCACGTGTTTTAGTTTTTTAGGAAAAACTACCCCTTGAAAGCGTTTTCCAGGTATGTTTGTTTTATATGTTTGTTTATTAACTTCTCAACTGGCCTACAAACCCCCGAGCGGTTTTTCGGCCGAAACGCTACACTGGCCAAAACCGCTCGGGGGTTTCGGGCGTATTTTGATGTTTTTTACGTCTAATGAATGAATGTAGGGGAAACACCACAGTTATTGGCCGTTTAAGCTATGTTGAGCAACTATTTTCTTAACTGTAGTGTTGAATTTACACGGAGACAAATAAAATTACTTTGTAGCAAATCTTTAAGGATGTGTTTATTTATTAATGTGAATGAATTACATAATTTATTAAAATAATTAAAAATAAATTGGCATCAAAAATAAAAATTAGAAAATTGCAGTAATTGGCCGCCTTGTTACATTATTTGGCCTCTGCGTGTAATAGTTATTGGCCACAAACGAGAAACTAGAAATAGGTACGTAATATCTCTTTTAAAATATCAAATTGTATTGAAACTTAATAACTAAGTAATAGGTAAAATGTTAACACTAAAAATTATATAAAAGAAAGCTCAAAATCACTACATAGTATAAAATAAAGTCACTTTTTGCCGTCCCTATTTCCTTTTGTATGCTTAGATCTTTAAAACTATGTAACGGATTTTGATGCGGTTTTTTTTAATAGATAGAGTGATTCAAGAGGAAGGTTTATATGTATAATTCATGCATAATATAGCCGTGCGAAGCCGGAGCAGGTCGCTAGTACAGAATGTTTAGGAATGTAGAATGTAGGAAAACCGTTCCGAGGCATTTTGATAACTACGACGTTATCGACGACATACGAACTAGAGCATCTCCTTCTTTTTGAGTTAAATAAGTTGACGGACCGAACGCTGATTTTTAACCGACTTCAAAAAAGGAGGAGGTTCTCAATTCGTCGCGTATATATTTTTTTTTTTTATGTATGTTCGCCGATTACTCGAAAACGCCTGGACCGATTTGGAAAAATCTTTTTTTGTATGAAAGGGGATAACTCAGAGGTGGTCCCATAAAAATTGAATGAAGATCTGATGAGGATCTTCGGAGTGATGAACAGAATTGCACCTCGAGAGTGCAGAAAATTGCTCAGTTTTCGTTTTCCACCAGTAGAATTGGGCCATAAACTAATAGTTACCGATAAATGGAATATCTGAAACCACCTTCTCATCAGAAAACTGGTTACGATTACAGGTTACAATTTGAAGAATTTAGTCGAATTTAGTCGCCGGACTGGGTTTGTATGAATGTTGACAGAAAACCCTATCTTCAATGAAGATCTGATGAGGGTCTTCGGAGGGATGAACAGCATTGCACCTCGAGAGTGCAGCAAATTGCTCTATTTTCGATTTCCACCAGTAGAATTGGCCCATAAACTAATAGTTACCGATAAATGGAATATCTAAAACCACCTTCTCATCAGACAACTCTTGAATCGGTTACGATCACAGGTTACAATTTGAAGAATTTAGTCGAATTTAGTCGCCGGACTGGGCTTGTATGAATGTTGATAGAGAACCCTATCCTAAATGAAGATATGATGAGGATCTTTGAAGTGATGATAAGATCTGCACAGCGAGGTTCAGCAAATTGCTCAATTTTCCATTACCACTAGTAGAATTGGCCCATACACTAATATTTACCTATCGACGAATGGAGCATCTGAACCTTCTCATCACCAAACCCTTCAATGAGTTACGATTAGGTACAGGTTGCAATTTTAAGAAATAGTCGCTTTCGCCTCATGGAGTAGAATTTTCAGTGTCAGCGGCACTAAAAATGGTTAAATAAAAAAATAAATTAAAATTTAAAAAACCGACTTCAAAAAACCTGAAAACAAAAACTAAAAAAAGCTTGAAAAAAAATCCTGGTAACAAAAACTAAAAAAAACCTGAAAAAGAAACCTGAAAACAAAAACTAGAAAAAGACTGAAAAAAAAAACTAAAAAGTGAAAAATAATCCATTTCGGGTCACTAAAACAGCAGATAACATAAACATACTTGGAAGTCGGACTGGGTGACACCATGTTTCCTATAATACCTCTCAACATTCAATCTAACCCAGTCCGACTTCCAAGTATGTTTATGTTATCTGCTGTTTTAGTGACCCGAAATGGATTATTTTTCACTTTTTAGTTTTTTTTTTTCAGTCTTTTTCTAGTTTTTGTTTTTAGGTTTCTTTTTCAGGTTTTTTTTAGTTTTTGTTACCAGGATTTTTTTTCAAGCTTTTTTTAGTTTTTGTTTTCAGGTTTTTTGAAGTCGGTTTTTTAAATTTTTGTAATAGGATTTTTCAACTTGAATTGCAAGGTTGCTCTAGGTATATTAAATTGTTTAGCTACTGCTCTTAGGGACATAGAACCGCTTTTTTTAAAACCTCATCTAGAGTCTCCTTTGTGTATTGAGGACGCTTTGGCATGACTATTGTTTTAAATAATCTACGCAAAAGGAAACAAAAAAGTTTAAAATAGGTATAACATGTAATGAAAATTTTTAATTACAATTATTGGCCGAGGTGTAAATTTAGTTATTGGCCCCCTGGCCAATAATTGTCTATAAAGGCTAGAGACACTCAAATTTTTGAACGAATATTCGTCAATAGATTCCTAAACTATTTTGACACTTACTTAGCTACATTTATGGTTTTAATTTTTTCACAGTATTTGGCATGAGGGGCCAATAACTGTTAAACAACCAAAACCGTTAATATAGTAATTAGCCACCTCTATAATTTAAGGTTATTTTATTTATTGAAGGTTTTTAGTCAAATAATTGAATAATTAACTAATTGGTGTCCATGTGAAATTCATGGTTTTTCGTTATGATCTTTACTTATTTTTAACAAGACCTAAATAACACCTGTGAAGTCTTAACATTTTTTTAAGAGACTTACCTATTTTTATTACGACACACAAAACCGATGGATTGACGATACTTCGGACGACTGACAAGAATGAACCAATGCTATTTTGACAGATAAAAAACTGTGCTACCAGGTTTAGTTTTAAAAATAATTCCCAAAATGGTAGGATTCTTATATTTTAAAGGTAAAATAGAAATGTCCAATAACTATACATATGCCAATTACTATGGTGCTTCCCCTATGTCAAGATCAAGTATAGCCAACCTATTCTGGGATGTACATGAGTTGCATATAAAACCATACTACTTAATTTGGTAAGGTTATAATCGTTCAATGTCAATGTCACTTCGATCAATTGCCTTTGACGGCCATGTTTGTTTGTTTTTGTTTTGGACAGTGCGCGTTTCGACTTAATTAATATTGTTTTCATTTGTTTTATGTGTTGTGTTTTGTGATAAAACAACGCCTGGGTAACTAGATCACCTCACTTTGTATTATTAACTCATAAATTTCGCAGGAGATATTAGTTTCTTTAGGAATTTTTTTTGCAATTTTTTTGCAAGTGCATTTTGCAAATTTGCACTTCACTCTGCAATTACTCACATTATTTGTTCAAGTACTAATATTTAAACTATGTCATCTAAATAGGAAATTTCATTCTGAATGCAGAAAGGTATCAATGTTATGAATTAGTCAAACCAAAATTAATTTATATGCATAAACGGGTCTGCCCCCTTCAAGCGGCCATTTTTTTTCGACTTGGCCAGTCAACGGCTACTTTCTGCTCCGAAAAGAAAATCGCTCGGGGGTTTGTAGGCCAGTTGAGAAGTTAATTGTCAATTTCATAGTCTAGGTCGTTTTTAATACAGAAATTTTAAAAATAACTATTCAGAATAATGTTTTCATCATTAAACAAAATTCAACTTTAAGAAACCGTAAACTATTTCTTTGTTTCTGAGAAAACTAGTCCTATAGGAGAAGTAATAGTCCTATAGGAAAAACTATTAGAAATACATTTGTAGATACTAAAATCACCTTCAATTTGATTCCAAAGTGGTGCTGCTAGGATTGACAGTTTTTTCAGAAACAAAGAAATAGTTTACCGTTTCTTAAAGTTGAATTTTTAATGATGAAAACATTATTCTGAATAGTTATTTTTAAAATTTCTGTATTAAAAACGACCTAGACTATGAAATTGACAATTAATAAACAAACATACACGTGCACGGCAGAGATTACGTTTAACCCTTTCTAATGACATATGTAAAAGAGAGAAAGGATTTTCGCGTAGAATTGGCAACGCGCAAGAAGACACTTTTAGGGTTTAATATTCGGGTATCCGCTTACGATTTTGGGTACCCGAAACTAGTGGTACCGCAATTTATAGATATCATTATTTGTGGTACTTAAAATGCAAAGTAAGCGTTCGAGTATCACTTAAAAATACCGATCAAAACCGCTTATTGAGATACCATTTCGGTCCCTGCTTTCGTCTACAGAAAACTAATCATTACTTTAGAACATGAAGATATCAACTAATGATTACTTTAGAACATGAAGATTCAATGATTACGTTTCTAACTAACATCAAACCAAACTCAACAATGTTACTTAGAAATGTTGTCACTCCACAAGACACATAAAACACTACTAATAACATTGCAGACTTCCTTCGTAGTTCTTGAATCGCGCAGCAAGATGTTCCGGTTTGTCCAGAACTTAAAATTTATTCGATCACATTTAAAACTATAACAGGTACAGTATGGGTCATACATAAGTAAATGATCTTTGCTACAATAATACTATCAATAAGTATTGGAGTTACGACCTTCTTCTAATAGACGTTACACACAAACTTAAATACTTGAATTAAAAGTAAGTACTGAGTGTGATTATTATTTTCAACATGTTAGCTATGTTAGATATACCTATGTCTTTAGTTGGCCGAGAGATATAAGCCGCCACCCGCTACACCAACCGACGCGACGTGGGTTCGATCCACAGGTTACGTTGTTATAATGTAATAGTGCTGCATAGGATTGTAAATGTTACGGTGGGCAGAGACTTTTGACCGTAGATTGTACGTGGGTACGTACATAAAACATTTTGTCAAAACAAACTTTAATCCCGTTTATTAAATAAATTAGTCATAATTTGGCCATTGCCAATGTGATTATTTAGATTTGAAACTTCGGTATAATTAATTTGAATATGTATGTATCCTAGATCAATAAAACAGCAGGCAACTTACAATAAATTATATGCCTAAAGTCAATAATTTCGACGTAAGTATTTCATGGTATTTTCCAAATGATGTAAGTTTCAAATTTTATGTTATTGATTGATTTATCACTTCCACGTAAATTAATACTTTTCATAATAATAGATTTAAAATCAGTATCGCTAAAACGTTAAATAGTAAAGTTAATAAATCGATACCTGTATTCTTGATCAATATTGTCTTTGCAAGAATGTTCAAAATAATGTTGTTTTTATACAATGTAATTTAGGCTCATTTCAATACTTACTTCTTCTTAACGATATTTTTTTTGTTGGTAATAAAACTACTGAATCGATTTTGATAGAACTGTGTGTGAAGACACCATAAGCCGCTCTTCTTAGTCTTAGATAAATAAACAAATGAAAAAAAATCTACTTAGGTAACAGTGGGTTGGGTTATGTTATTAGCCAAAAAACTATTTAATCAAACAGAAAAACATAACCTAGCTTCTAAAGCTAAGTAATACGCAAGAGGTAAAGGAAGCTTAGTAGGTAGGAGGAAGCTAGGTAGGAATTGCTCGAAGATGGGTCCACACAGACGCTCTGCAGGCTGCAGAGCGTCTGTTTGTCTCTGCTTCAGTTCGTCTGGCACAGCAGATTTTTTTTTCGTGCAGTTTCGGAACTAATACTGGGAAAACCACGGGGCCTAGCTAGTCGTTTATAAAAGTCGATTAGTCACGATCGGCAGCTGTTTCGGTTCACTTATTGGGGGGAGGGGGGTCTTTGCTCGTGTAGTGACCAAAGTCGGGTGGCAAAGGGTGTGTGGTGTGGGGGTGTAGGGGGTTCATTCATCCGAACCATGACGACACCACCGAGGTCGTACCCTTGCAGAATCAACGACGTTAAATGTACACTTTCTTACTAACGTAATATTTCATCTTGTTCACATTCCAAGGCAATAATTTTCCATTTTAACTTCGCTTCCGTAGACAACTTCCATGAACTTTCAATATTAAAATAACAATGAAATAGGTTGAAACAAATCAAACAACCCCACACATTTCCTTTTTTTTACTATAACGAATATCTGAATTCATAAGATTCAAACTAGCAATAACCAATCAGTGACTATTCAAATGGACACCCACACAAATTAATTACTAGGTTGACGACAACCTTGTTTGCTTATTCACAAATTACTTCCTAGAATACAGTAGTTCATGCTGGTTTCCAGAAAAATAAAACAAACATAGGTGACATCAAAGCTAAGGCAACCGTTATTACAGTGACACCCCAGAATTTCTATTAGCTGTGAAGCTGGGCAAAAAATGTTCACAATAAGGCGAGAAAAATGTCATATATTAGTATTCCACAATACACGCAACAGTATTTGAGTAAGAGGTCAAAAAAATTTAGCTTCAATAGAAAGGACTTTTATTAAACTAATGTATTTATAATGTTCTTTAAATGCAACCGACAACGTCTAAAGGGATAACTGGAAGTCAGTTGCTATAATAAATTGCGCTGAGAAGTAAAATGGAACAAGTTTTGCGGATTTATGTTGAATGAATCAATGGGATTTAAGAATGAAAAATGATTTTAAAATATTGCATCCAACTAAAAGCTAAATTTGATTATAACAAAGTAAGAAGTCTTACTATTGGAAATACTACATTTAAATATAACGTTAAATTTCAGGAGTGTGGAAAGGAGGTTGAGGTAAGTGAGGCAGACACTTGTGAGGATTCTGTAGCGACCGTCTTACTTGACAGTGTATTAGAAACATATGCCGTCAGAATTGTACCGGTTAGTAAAGCAATAAAGTATTGGTATCGCACTTCAATAGCGTTAGTAATGTTTAGTGAGGGCGTATCGATTGCATTAATGAGATGTGGGCACATGTGTGGTCGTGCCGCGAATAGTGTATTACAAACGTTTCGGATATCGCTTTAAGGACTTTTTATGGGCCATTTATGATTTAGAAACAATGGTGGCTCCATCTTTATGGGGCAGCCAATACGGATTCAAATTGCCTAACATGAAATGCTTTATTTGTAATTCAATTGTATACAAAAGGGTGTCGTAATGAGGTGGCATAGTTGAAAGCCGATTATCCCCTGAATGTTTAATGGTAGAGGTAAATACAACTGTCTCAGAAACAAATACCACTTAAAAGGATATTGTTCGTAACCAATTAACGACTTGGAAAGGATTTGCCTATATATTTATTTAGAACGGTGCAAACCTACCGTATTTTCTAGCTAGGTCCTATAGTTAAAGAATTAAGTAGGTATAAAAATGTCTTTAAATTAGCACTGAAGAGCACTACTATTCCACTTCAAGAAAGCTTTAATAGCTCTCCAAACTTCACAGTCTTCGAAAGGTTTCTTGGCTTAAAAAATTACGCACTGTTTATTACGTTTATTTGAACCAAGCAATCAATCAAACTTTGCATATAAAATTAGCTTAACAGTTCAGACAAACATTAGGTACCTAAAAGTATGTTTTCTACAAACATATATTAACAGAGTTACATAAAATAAAATACACTAGGTATCTTCATTATTGATGAATTTGTTGATTCGTTTGCTACACATGTTTCCGTTCTCAATGATAAAAATGATAAGCTTTTATAAAAAATAAAATGTACGTAGGTAGTTAAAAAACATTAAGGTTTCACTTTGATGATGTTGACGGTTACCACATACGTGTACAATTTACAATATTATGATAATATTGACAAAACCTTTTTTAACTACTGACGCAGTTTTTGGGTTCCGTTGTAAAGTTACCTTATAGTTTTGCCATGACCGTTCCATCCGGTTAGCTCTGAGACTATTAGTACTACAAAGCTGTTATTTGGCAATAGTTAACATATTAATCATGGCAAACAAGTGGTACATATCTAGAAATAAAACTATTTTTGGGGTATCTCCCCTACACGTAAAGTGGGGAAGCTCGTTTATCCTATAATATTGTGGAATGTCGTTGGATAGGTCTTGTATACGGGCCTTTTTGCGTGACAATGGAATAGGCTTGTCCAGTACCTTGCCTATACTACCGTCTTAGCTTAGTCGACCTTGTCCAGAGTAAAGAAATCGTCGATACGTCTGGAGCCAATTAAGCCGCTGGTTTCATCATAATGTTTTCATTCACCGTAAGAGCAATGTAAATTAACGCGCACTAATTATTCGAAAGAAAAAAATTTTTTTTTGCGAAATACAAATTGTCTGGACTGAAAGTCGAGGTAGGTCATCGAGGAAAACATTTTTTTTCGATTCAGAGATGCGTTTCTAATTATTATGAAGTTGTTAGACGTTATTTGCCTATGAAACCGAGAACTCAACTAAATTTTTATAGTGTCAAAAACAAATGGCTCCTTTTTAAGTCCGCATATTATGATGGGTAACTACGGAACCCTACTGTTACACTACGCGTGGCCTGACAACACGCACTTGGCAAGTTTTACTAAACAGGATTTCGCAACTTTGTGCGCTCAAAATTTAGTGAGAAGGTCGTATGATTTTAAATTTTTGAATTCTAACTTGACATTGAGTTCAAATTAAAGACTTCAAATTTTACCAATATATACCAAATACTATACTAAGTATATGAACCAGACATAGCCTTCAAAAATCTTTATACACGCAAAAGTGATTTCTGAAAAATGTATAAAATCCATATGTTAGATCCTAAAATGCGTGCTAGTATTTTATAATTATTATTACTCTGTGATGATTGTTTACAGTAAACAAGTACCTATCTACAGTTAATGACGCGTCATTATGCGATAAGAGATGACTTGTACCTAGCAGATGACGACGGAGGCTTGCCGCGATAGCACGAGGTCACACAGACAGTAAAACACTGAAGTACGTTGTGATCGATAATATGATTTACCTACTTGAATATTTGTCATAATGATCCTCATATCTTCGTGAAAGCCAGCACTGTTAAAGTATTTGCTACCATAATAGTTATGTGAAGGACAAAGAGGTTTGCGAATGCTGTCGATGTTTACAACAATTTTAAATATTTGGTTTTAAATGCATTTTATTTTTAAAACTAAAATATATAATATAGGCAAAAAGGAATAAAAAAAAGTACTTAAAAAGCAAAAAAAATAAATAGATGTTGTTCGATTCTCAGACCTGACGAATATACACATAAAATTACATACAAATCGGTTCAGCTTTTAGGTGGAGATTGGTAACTAACACCGAGACCAGAGAATTTTATATATAACTAATTGTACCGACAAACGTTGTTTTGCCATTTACAAAAAAAATAAGGAAAAAAAAGTACCTAAAAAAAGAAAAATAAAATAAAAAATACATGTTGATCGATTCTCAGACATAACGAATATACACAAAAAATTTCATACAAATCAATTCAGCTGTTTAGGTGGAGATTGGTAACGAACACCGAGACACGAGAATTTTATAGATATAGGGATTTTTCTTGTGCGAAACCAAACAATAAAGTTCTAGCGTCGATTGAAATGTCATAAAGATAAAGTTACAAACTATAAACAAATACCATCCGAGTCAATTATGAATAACAAAAACCAAATTGCATTGCCAGGTTATTTATGAAAGCGATCGCTTTGGTCATTGACACTAAGCACGGGGACATGGTAAAGTTTCAAAGCAATAATTACTATTCCAGACAAGTCAAAGGACAATCACCCTTTAGAGATTTAATGGCACGTCTCACTGCCACCTTAGTGGTGCTTAATCTTATGCCCGAAGGAATTCGCGTAAACACTATTAAAACGCTTTCATCATAATCGTTTCGCATTACTGACTAGTTAGATGCCTACTTTGATTTGATTATAAACGTTAATGATATCTATGATAAATAATAGTCTTTTAAAAAAAAGCAAATGACCTCAAAATAGATGAAGGCCGCAAATTAATTGCTGAATGGTGTCATAGATAAATATGTTAAAAAAACTAAACTGGAGCATTAATAATCAAACAAGAATCCCATAACGAAAGAACTCTTCTATCGGATGGAAAGTTTACTTTATTCATCCTCTAGCTAAAGTAATCAATACCGAGGATAAAACTTAAACACTTTCCGAGAAACTGAAATATCAAACCACGCGTGTCACCCAATGCATGTACAAGTAGTTATGGTACCAAGAATGATAGTTGTTAAATAAAAAATAAAAATAAAAAATAATTCTTATTTTATTACTATTCAGTCATGTATAAATTAATTAACAGATATTTTGAATTCAATCCTAGTAAATGTAGAAATCGAAATTTTCGAAAACTGTATAAAAATGCAATTTCAGACATCAATTTCAATTTTAAACATTTAAATAAAACACAAAACTTACAGATAAGCTAAAATAATTAGATAAATCTAACATATAAATCGATGCTAACCTAAAACTTCAATCGATTAATGTATAGGAAAAAAAAACAAATAATAAAATCAGTTGATCTACGAGAGAACATCAATTAGCATACAGACCAGACTGCTTACTTCCTTTGAATACACTAATCGTTTGAAAACTATGTAAACATTCCTGTTTTACACGAATAGCCAGTAGCGAGGGCGGTACTATCACGTACCTACTGATCGTAATTACACGCAAACTGATCATAATTATTACTTTGAGCCAATTAAGAGGCGCCAGATATTCATAACAGTTAAGATATCGAGTTTAGAGATACAACGCGGATGTTTTCATGACTCTCGGCACAAATTTTCTAAAACTGTCAGGAACTTCGTTAGCGTCGGGATAAACGAATATTTTCAATAGGATTACAACTGTCGTATTTTATTCTATTTTTAAAGGACTTTGGACCAGTTAGACCCTTTGTAAACGGGAATGAAAGAAAGCGGAATAAAGTGGATTTTTCGTTTAGATCTGCAAAAAATGGATTTAAAATATACCTACATTTAAGACAAAGGAGTTTCTTGAACTAGAAATGTTATGGTATAACATTATAACTGATTGATTGAACATATACTTTATCATCATCATGTCAGCCCATACACGTCCACTGCTGGACATAGGCCTCCCCCATATGACGCCACAAACAGCGGTCCTGAGCCGCCTCCATCCACCGACTACCCGCGACCGCCACAATGTCGTCGGTCCACCGGGCAGCTGGTCTCCCAACACTCCGTTTTGCGTTGCATCGCGGATACTTACTAACTTAAAAAATATGTATTTTCAGAAGCTACAAACAAAATTAATTTACCTACATGTATAAACGTTGTAGCAAAAGACTACTTCGGTAAAACCAGCTATCATTGTTTCATCTAGATAGCGATGATGGGTTAACAGACACCAGCACACGCTAGCGTTTCATATCTCATAAAACAAACAATTTTCTTGCCATGGAAAACTACAACTATTGTCAAACAATATATGGTTTTGCGTGACTTACTATCATTTGCGTTGTATTTGTGTCAGACATAACTGATGTATGATTAAATAGAAAACTTGTTGACATCATATTATGCTCACGCATCGATGGAAAGTACGCAGTTCTTTTAAATCATTAACTTCTTCTTCGAATCAGACAATTACAGATATAGAAACTTCTTGTGTCATAGTAGTTACATCTACATATCAGTAACAGTTTTAACTACCTTCTTAATTTGCTTTTGTAAAATATCAATGGAGTCGTTATAAAGGCCATCAAATATCGTTTAAGGGTAACAATTTCATCAGCAGTAAAACATTTGTGAAGTACCATATTTGTATCAATATTTACAGTGATGTTTATGGCAATAAAACTTAATCGTCCAGACAATTATGTCGGGTTCAGAGTCAAATCGTCAATTATATCATTCCCGCTACATTGTGCTCGGAATAGTTGAAGATTCACGAACGTCATAGACTAACACTAATTATACTGTGTTAGTGTATACGATATAAACTACTCTTAATTCCTTTTATAGTTATTGATTGCTATATTATAGAACTTAAAGTGCTATTAACTTCAATCAATGGAATTAGTATTATTAATTGGCGGAGTTACTATGTCGCAACTATATTCTTTTAGGCGCAGAAATGTAACCAGGTACTGCTAATACGTATAGTAATAGCATATTTCTAATGCACACCAAATTATGGATGTAGTATCCTACATACATAATTTGCCTATTATACCGGTTACATATCAAAATAACTAAGTTCAATATAACTATGTTCGAAATAACTACGGTCATAATGCCTACTGTTCAAAATACCTAATGGTTGTTTCACATATTTTTGAAATAACTAATGAACGGAATACCTAATGGACGAAATACCTACGGTTAATTTACCTACGTTCATTATAACTATGTTCGAAATAACTACGGTCATAATACCTACTGTTTAAAATACCTAATGGTTGTTTGGCATATTTTCAAAATACCTAATGGACGAAACACCTACGGTTAATTTAACCACAATTAATTCAACTACGGGTTTTCACCTGCGGTTAAAAAAAATCAATTTTATAAAATACACCTACGGTTAATTTAACTACGGTTTTTCACCTGCGGTTTAAAACAATCAATTTTATAAAATCCCTAACCAAGTAAAATGGGTAGAATTCGCTTCTAGCACTCGCCGGCCGCTGCCGCGGCACCGCTCGCTTCGCTCGCTCGGCTCGTGCGTTGTGGTCGCAGTTCTAACATAAACCTAACCTATCCATGTCGGTTCTGGGTAGGGGGTGTTCCGGATGGGTCTTTATATGCTTCCCTAATCAAGTCAAATAGGTAAAATTCGTCTCTAGTTGCGTGATAAAGGCAGCATATAAAGACCCACCCGGAAAACTCCCTACCCAGAACCGACATGGATAGGTTAGGTTTATGTTAGAACTGCGACCACAACGCACGAGCCGAGCGAGCGAAGCGAGCGGTGCCGCGGCAGCGGCCGGCGAGTGCTATAAGCGAATTCTACCCATTTTACTTGGTTAGGGATTTTATAAAATTGATTTTTTTAAACCGCAGGTGAAAAACCGTAGTTGAATTAATTGTAGTTAAATTAACCGTAGGTGTTTCGTCCATTAGGTATTTCGACCATTAGGTATTTTAAACTGTAGGTATTATGACCGTTAGTTATTTCGAACATAGTTATATTGAACTTAGTTATTATAATGTGTAGCCCAATCGACCGTTAGGTATTATGAACTTATGTGAATCGACCGTAGTTATTTCGAACATAGTTATATTGAACTTAGTTATTATGATACGTAACCATTATACCTGTTCAAATTAAATAGATGAATTTCCAACAGCGTATCCAAATTCCTCTGACGCATTGTCAGTTTCCACGTTTGATGATCATAAAACAAAATGCGAAACAAATCGTAAAGATACAGGAATATCCTGAAATATATACGGAAAACTTAAAAGGGAACTCCAACGACAAACTTGTATCTTTTATGAGAGAATTTTAAATCGCAACGGAATGTTTGTAGAAAAATATTACTGCAAATGAGCCTTATAAATAGGTTCTTTTCCGTCCCTTTCAACTAAAATATTTATAGTGTACGTACACATAGACTAAAAGATACATCAACAAACACTGTTATGAACATTCAAAATGAGGTCTTATCGTTAATTGGATTTGTAGCTAAAGAAGAAAACGTTTTAATTAAGGATACAATACACGAAAGAGCACGATTTAATTCGTCGTTCAATTGCTAAAATATAATTCTACGAGGTTCCAAATAAAAGAAATAGCAAAGTGTAATAATGCCCGGATGATTGATCTCGATGTGCAAAAGTTAAAAAGTTTGGAACAACTAAAAATCTTAAATCTTAAATAGGTTAGTACATTAGACACGTGTAAATCCAAACTAATAAAAAAACATATAATAAAGACTATTCATTCACACAAATGGTAAAGAGTAGTATCTGTGACACATGACCTCGCAGGGAGGCTGGGTCCGTTCCTATCTCACACATCTTAACATTTGTCCATGTGTGCGTATGTTGTGTAATATTTGATTGATAAACCGCGATGCCATTGTGGAAACGTTTGAGTTTTCGAAATAGGAATGTACACTGGTATTTCCTTCATTAGTTGAAACAGTTTCTGAACTGTTTTCTACAACAAACAAATTAAAAGCATCTTCTAACAGCAATCCATCATCCACCAGAAATTGAGGGTTTTGTATATGAAAGCTAATTGTTTGCTTGAAATACATCAACATTTTTATGCCAAGCCAGAGTAATTAATTTGCTGCTTGATTGACAGACACGCTAGAACACAACGTGGTCATTAATTTGACACACTTTTGCTTGTTAAAGATATTTATACTTAATGAAGAAGTAGATATTTATAATTTAAAAATAATATTGGAACCTGTGACTCCTGAAATTGCTTATATAACAGGGGGTAATCACATTTTTGCCAGTTAAAGTTACCTCACTGGTTGCCACCGTGCCCCCTGATGATAAATAAGGGAAAAGTGTAAAAGGTACTTTATTTACTATTATTGTTATTTACTTGACAGTTTAGTAAGTATTGATAGCGACGTCATCGTCATTAACATCCAGTTAATCTTGTGAAGATAAGGTTTCTATAATTTAATATGATGATTAAGTGAATATCATTAGTCTTGATGATTTCCGACGTTAGTGTTGATTTGCGACTATATGAGATTCTTTTGATAGTTTTGAATAAAGATCAATCATTTCAAGTTGTTTTGGCATGTCATGAAATTTTCTATAATATTCCTATTCAATTTCAATCAAGGAATCAAAGAACGTACAATTAAAGGATTACAGTTAGGTGACCCTAAAGTATGATACTAATACAGTAATATAAATATTTAATTTTCTTCCATATCATAAAAATGATTTAGGTACTAATACTGATAATATACACTTATCTGACTATAATATTCTCATAATATGCCTACCCTTTAAAAGGGACCATTCACCATAATACAATGAGTTGGAAAATAACTATATTTATATTATGTTAACCATAACAAAAACGAAAAAAGGCTAAAAGAGCCTCTTTAACATAACAAGAGCGTTTCTTATTTACATTCTGATGTATGAATATAAAATGACGGACAGCATTAGGTCTTTTATGTTCCAAAAATATTAATATTACTGACATTCATACGCACACATATGCCTAAGAATCATGATCATTTCAGTAGATGTTTATTATGCAAATAATAGTATATTAGGACATAGAAATGACTTCGTAGTGCTAAGATTAAACTAAATCCTAAGGTCATTAGAGGTCGTGATAATTAGTTCTGGAATAAATGATTGTATGAAGTGCCTACTCAATTGTTTTTATACAAATAAAAACATTATACCTCTACATATTTTTATCACTAAGTTATCTTTTTCCTTTAGTAAAAGTTTTACTTATATTGGAAGTACATAATGCCATATTAAACTTTCCAGTATCATATATTTATTATCTTAGCTTTGAAATGAAATTGATTTCTCTTGCCTAAGATTACACAATACAAATATTTACCGAGCATTGTCAATTAATACATAGTAGGTAAGTTAAGTATGTATATGGAATATGTTATCATTATTGTTTATTGGGATAATGTGTTAGTGAAGCAACGTACTTGAAAACATTATCATCTTCAAACTAAGTACTTGCATATTATACTCTGAACAAATACTGTGGCGGAAGAACAACGAACGGAAAACAATATTGTTGTTAGTTAATGTTTTGAAACAACTTTACCGTATGTGTGACTGTGAATGTCATTTGAATATTTATCAACCAATCCAAGAGTTAAAAGGGTAAAGCTATAGGACAAAATATTTGTCAGAGATCTTAACAATTTTTTTTGTTAGTTCTTATTTTTTATATAATTTCACAATTATTTGAGGTATTGAACTAACAGCAGAACACAAGTTATGTATATGCAAATAAATCAATGCAATTATACATGAAGGTTCACGTAATAAAATTGCTTGAATATATTTGTATGAGTGGACATACAAAACATGCCGATATTTACACGTACCTACACAAGCACGATGATATTATTATGTACCTACGTTTGTGTGCATACACATTACACACACATAATCTACACGACACGCGTTTATACCGAGACACTACACCTACGAAGAACATGGAGTTTAGTTTCTTTATTTGCAAATATTTCTACAGAAGTTCATATAAAGTTGATGTGTACTAACAGTACATGATGTTTGTCTTGTTACTTTAATAGCTATATGAAATAACGCATGTATAACGAAGCCAGTATCGTAAATCAACAGAGGTAATACTTACAGATAACGTTTCTCGGACACAACTGTCGATGTTAACAACAAAATTCCGCCAACAAAAACACAAGAAACGTGATGCAGCCGGGCTGCATGCACTGCGGCCGTTAACCCGCCACCAGTGGACTGCGTTTCGAAAACTTCACGTCGTCGAAGCGTTTAGAGAATATTCAAAAATAGACCGACGGATTCGTTTAAGGGTTACAACAGTACTCGCTCGCACGTTCTACTTCACGGCTCAACTCGAAATTCGAAACAACAGTGATGCCAGAACGGAGGATCCGTTTCGAATTGCTTTGAAAAGTTTCCAGTGCACAAAGTTATGAGGATCGCGAGAGAGGGCTCTACGCAGCGACAGCGCGGCAACCCCGTGGCGCTCCGAAGTGAACTGACGGCGCCCAACGTTCCGACGGCCGTCACCGCGCCTCGCGCGCCGACACACAGGAACACCCACACACAGAAACGAGACTCACACATCGCAACCATACACACGTACCTACGCTACACACACGACGCAGCATCTACACCCACTCGCGCATTATTCAAAACTGATAAACATACAAAAACAAAACTCTGCATCTGCACATACATAGAGTTTACAACACACCCTGTTTTCCTCATGTTGAGTGTTGATCGATGCTATCAGCAATGTAACCGTTGAGGGCCCTTTGGAAATCTTGGAAGACGTTTGTTTACTTGATTGTATACTGTTTACTGCAGTCGTATCTTGTAGACATGCGAAACAGGTTTTCGACGAGGTTCGTAATGGGTACTTGAATGCAGAGATGTCGTAGGTCGGACACGACGTAAAATGGCATATTAGAGACAGACGGAGCAGGAAAACAAGGGTAATAAAGAGAGGTCGAGACGCAGTAACGCACTCGCTTGTACTCATAAAGGTGAAGTTGTACCACAATCGGAGACTGTTATCAGTCGCACTACTTATAAACATGTAACAAAATGAGACAACGCGTTATGTATGAATGAAGCTATTGACAACTCCGAAATAATGTAGATTCAACGTTACCGAATGTATTGCATTGAGAATCCTATTAATAATATAAATGTTTTGATTGTTACTATGAATATGTTTGCTACTCCTTCACGCAAAAACTACTGAACCGATTGCGATGAAACTTAAAATGTTAATTAGGCTGGAGACCTGGATTAACACATAAGCTACTTTTTATATCAATGTTCCTACGGGATCGGGACTTACGCGGGTGAAAATGAATAAAAAAAATGACTGACGTTCTTTCCATATTAGAAAACTCAAAGAGTAAATCGAGCAATACTTATGTGTCTGTTTGTTTTAGATAATCCAGCTGCATAAATCACTGATCAATCTTCTTGTTACCGGCTAATCTACTTCGTTAATTTCTTTAGTCACTGGACATTGACGGAATTGCAACGCAATGTGAGCAGAATCGCCATTAATCAAGAATTGAATAGAATTAAACAATACTTAATTGTGCAAGAAGTACTTAACTAAATCTTAACCGTAACACTCAAATAAAAAATACTTATCTACACATATACAAATTTAAAAAAGTATTTGTAGTTCTCAACATAAAAAATGATAAGATACTCACGCATATAGAATCCGCATGTTCGATCGGTAACAATATTACCTGAAATTAAAGACAAAAAATCTGAGGGTAACAACTTAATAACGTAAAAAATATATAAGTAAGTCGAAAACCTTCAGTGAGTATATTAATTAAAAAAATATATATTAAAATTCAATTGCAAAACGAAATAACCACGAGTTCACTTGTTAATCTTCTTTTTTCAGTTCTTCTTCTAATTCATTAATCACTTAAAATTTGAGTCGTATTAGACATCAATTATAATTCTCTTTAAAAGATCCATATAATGTGCACCTAATATACATATACTGACCTAATAATATACCCATCATGTACAAAAGAGAAAAGGTCTTCAGGACGATACGTTTCAATTTATACTTTGTCGCTTTCAGAAATTCAATTTGAGCTTTCGTAAAATCTATTTGTGTTTCGACGGGGTACAAGCCCTGAGTCCTGAGATAAAAATGGTCTTGAAAATTGATTTATTGGTGTACATATTCTTACACCTTTAAGGATAGCGTATTGTTTCCGCGATTTCATCTGAACTCTAAAGCAGGATGAGATAAACGAGAAAGCCCACGCTAGTTGAAAAAGATACTGCGCGGCTTTTTCGTTATTTAAACAAAATTATTTTGCAAAGTACCTGGATCTCTAGAAAGATTAATCTTTACCCTCATGGTAGACACCAATATTTACGATCATTATCATCATCCTTCTGCCCTTATCCCAATTTATTTGTGGTCTGCGCAGGATGTTTTCTTCTTCGTTTCACTCCTATTAGTCGTCATCTCATCGTTCACATTCATCTCTCGCATGTCTTGTCTCACGCAGTCCATCCATCTTTCCTTAGGTCGTCCTCTTCCTCTCCATCCCTCTACATTCATACTCATCACTCTTCTAGTCACATGCGTCTCTTCTCTTCTCATCACAACTCCATGCCAACTCAAACGGTTCCCTTTTACTTTTTCAGTAACCGGTGCTACTCCTTTAAGGATAAATATTAACGAAATAAATCATAAAAAATCATATTATAATATACAAATTCACAATTTTTAAATTTTCGGAATCTAAAGAAGGCAAAGGGACAATTTTAAGCAAGAAAGCGTATAACCCGACAAATTAAGCGCAGAAAATCTAGTTAAATAGGTACATAAATTGGATTGGATGTAGGTCAGCCAAAATCAAGTTATATAAGAATATACAAAACAAATTATGTTTTTTCTTTCTTTAAACGAAGTTATAGCTGATTTTACTGCCAAGAAAAGTGAAGAAACAAATAAGTAAAAGTTCTTTTTGGCATTCGTTAAGTCATGTATCATTTAGCAATGTAGATTGGAGCCAGATCTTAATTTATGAACTAACGGAGATCGTTGATGACTTTTTAATTTTTCCTAGTCTACAAAATCAACGTTGTATTTGTTCAAAATTAAATCAGATACTTATGAGACTTTGAATATGTTACTAAACTAAAAATAAAATTGCCATGCGAAAACTATAAGCAAAAGAAACAATCTTCAAGTAACTATACTCAAAAGAAACAATCCTCTCACTCCAAACTCAAATACCTCCTCCGTTCCATCTTGGGTAAAATAATTACTTTTCCTAAAAATATTTAGAATTCCAACAAACACATTAAATAAAGGTTCAAAATAAGTAATGATTGTGGTCTGTCATGTTACAAGAGGGACAGTCAAAAAAGATGCTTTTAGAAAAAATATGTATTAAATAAATTATAGCCATTTGTCCGGACCCGGTCCTCGTTGGAAGTTTAATAAATTATCACAAGATACACTCCGGTTACTTCGTAAAGTTTCAGTTTTTGATTAACCACTACAAATAGCTAGGGACTAGAGACTCGATTTTCGACGTCTTTATACCCGTGATAGATCACTATTTCGTTATTTATACGTAGAGACTAGATGGGACCATCTCTATAATAGTGGGCAAAGGTACACCGTTATCTTTAAAACATGTAACAGATCTTAAATTTGTCAGTCTGCAGACAAATAAAGTTAAACTAGGACATAGATAAGTATAGTGGTAGTGTTCTGAATTTAAAAAATCATACTTCATTCATACTTCACATCTGAAAGAGAAAACAAAGCATTAAAGCTGAAAAATATTATCAAATAGACAGACAGTACGCGGACGACGAGACGTCCCGAAACTGGAGTATTACGTTACAGTATAAAAATAAAGGTTAGTTTTGTTTGCGCAACGGAGGGTCCGAAAACAGCGGATATGTGAAATTTTCCACGGTGGCGTATAGGATTGTTCCGATTCGAATGTATTCATTCACAGAGTATTTTTGGCTTGATGTTTCGTATTTGGGAATGGTGTCATCGCCAGCCGCCACACATATGAGACCGGGTTGCCGACCCCACTGGAGTAATACAAACAAACAGCTGATCGATACTTGATGCGATTAAAATCGTGTACCGTCAAAAGGTAACGAAGTCTGTAACCGAAAACGATTGTTCAATTTTACACTTCCCATCCGAACAAGGACACTGTGAAAAATAATAGAAAATAAAAACCGACAACTAACGAAGTTTAAATTTTCCACAGACCGTATTCTTTCAATGTTCTTATTTACGATCTGTTTATAAACATAAACACACAAAACCATTTACACAATTCCGTAGGATGTAATAAAAACTCAGTCCTACGCATTGACGGGAACTATTTCACCGAAATTTGATGAAGGAATATCTATTTTGAATATTATGCAATGAAACAAGATAAAGTCGATTGTTGACACAATTTAACAAACTGGGTAGAGTAATACAATCTAGCAAAGGTAGTAGGTACTGTATATTTGTTATCTTAAGCTGAGCTGAGATAACTTTGAGGTCACCAACCGCTAAGCAACTTCTTGTTAGCAGCTTTCGTTTAAAAATAGTACAGTTTGTATATGTTATTTAAGAAATTGAGCTTTAAGCATATACTGCTTCTGTAGAGGGTAATACAAATACAGACACAGTGAATACATTTTTGTAAACATTGGACGCAGACGCCTCTTGCTATCTCAAAGATGGTAGCCGCAATAAAAACATTAGCTATGTTTCCTTATACCGCTAGAATTCGAACCTGCGACTGCAGAATTCAAAGTCCAGTTGATTCCAAATTATTAGCCAAGAAAAAAGTAAAAAGAAGGGAAGTAGGTACGGTCGGCTGCATAATTACAGACCTACTGTAGAGGTCCAAAACGACTTTTATAAGAATGTTTTCAACACAAGCAAGATTCTAGACGCTTTAGTTGAAGTTTAAAGTCCTCTAACTCATGAATTTATCAAAGAAAAATTATTATAATGAAAACATTCCAATAATAGTAATTTTAGAACTCTACCGAGGGCGGCAATTATGCAACCACTTTGTGTTAAAATATAACCGGTGTTTTATTAATATAGCCGCAAACAGTCCATCCCGTACACATTGGCTATCTTTCCTTATACCGCTATAATCGAACCTACGACTGCAGAATTCAAAGTCTAGCTGCTTCCAAATTATTAGCCAAGAAAAGAGTAAAAAGAAGGAAAATAGGTACCCACTCGTAGTAACTCAATAATAATAAAGTTAAACATTACTATAAAACTGAAGCTGAGATTTTACCTGAAACACAAAATCATAAAAGAGCAACCTTTCAAGCAAGCTAGCTGCGGTGTTGGCCATAAATTAATTCACGTAATCTCGAGCACTTGCAACGTTCACTGCAGACTGAGAGAACCTTAATTAAAACGTATTGTGCCGTAAATCGTACACCCACAACAAACCTTAGAATCCCTTTATGTGGTCAGTGTAAAATAAAAACAGCAAGGGTGTGTTCCTAAAAGCGTTTTTAATAAATTCTATTTATTTTCACATTGATATATAACTATTTGTTCCGTTATTACTTACTAAAAAATGTTTGGTAAGAGTTTGGAATGGAGTAAGTCAAGCTAGGAACAAGCCCCAGGATTAAAACATTTATCTTCTTCTATCTATACCTCCTTAAATAAGGGAAGAAAAGTTTACTTGGAAGAAATTTAAACAAATCGAGTCATATCTTTGAGCAATCGTTTGAGCCGTCTTCCAGTCATCAGTGAATATATTATCATCACTATCACTACATAATATAAATAAAATCACTTTTCGCCGTCCCTATATCCCTATGTCCCTATGTCACTTTGTATGCTTAGATCTTTAAAACTACGCAACGGATTTTGAAGCGGTTTTTTATAATAGATAGAGTGATTAAAGAGGAAGGTTTTTAGATATAATACATGCATAATATAGCCGCGCGAAGCCGGAGCGGGTCGCTAGTTATCCTATAAATATAAGCGACGAATTGAGAACCTTCTCCTTGTTTAACTCGGTTTTAGAAAGCAACAGACCAAGAATTTATAGTTTTTAAATGTAGTTCTATCTGTTTCTCTGTAACATATGCAATTAAGAACTTCTAAACCTGGGTTTCGGATGGCTCTATTATCTAGGCTGGGACCGTGGGGTCGTGGTTTAAGAAAATTGAACTAACACGGTTAAAACCGTCGGGCGCAGCTAGATTTACTATAAAATCTGCAGTGCGCTAAAATGAACTATAAACCTGAGTTTTTAGTATAGTTAAAGCATGCACTTAGCTCCGCGTATTTCTCGCACTTTTAGGTAAGTACCTACGCGTTTTATGGGTTGACCTACTGAAAGGTTTTAAAAGCATTTACATTGTAGTAATAATTATCAATTTAATTTAATTTAGCCGTAAGCTTCAAAGGTCAAACTTAATTATCTAAATTTTGTGCAAGAATTTGCCATTAACAATTTGTATAGGTAGGTACCTTTAGTTTTGTGTTAGCGTACCCCGAATAGATGTCATTCCGAAAGCTCCCAAAATTCTTACTTTTTCAAAAATTGATTTCAGAGTATAAAAGGTCAAACGATTCCTTCTTCAAAACATATCATCATCATGTCAGCCCATACACGTCCACTGCTGGACATAGGCCTCCCCCATACGACGCCACAAACAGCGGTCCTGAGCCGCCTCCGCCTTCAAAACATAAAGGTAAGTATAAGTTTGATTAAATATTAGAAAGTAAAATAGCGGTATTTAACTTTAATCAGAAGGTACAGTCTCAATGCACTCAATAAAATTTATATACGAATTATATTAGTTTAAATCTTTTAAAATTATGTAGGTTCATGTATTTTTATTACATTTTAAAACCTAAATTTATTTTCGCACTTTATGCAAATAATTTAAAAAAATTCAAAACAATTCGAATAGACATAGAAACTGGTGTTATTGAATTTTTTATAAACTTACTTAATTACGAGCCAAGGTTTAAAAAAAACTTGTGTGTTAAAGTATGCACATAATAAACAGACATAAACAAAATAGTCAAAAAGTCTTGTTTAAACAAATGGAAAATTATGTATTAGTTGCGAATATTGATAAGGCGATGTTAGAGGCCTTTGTATATTTTTTTTGCGTATAAATAAATAATCAGACCAATTATTTATGTGCGCAGATTGTAGATTGGCGAATATTTTATAGTTTCTAGATCAATAAAAAATAATTTAAGTAAAAAAATTAACACCTCTCTCACTTTTCGCGGTCCTAAATCAACGATAGCCATGAAGAATTATGCCTTACGAAATTCTTTTAGACTTTTTTGGAATCTAATAAAATAATACAGGGTGATGTTTGACAAGTAATCTTTCTTTTGTTTCCTTTAACTTTATCGTAAAAGTAGGTATACCTAAATAATTTATTCCAGTTTTTAAAGATCTGATTGATAACAATTTTTATAGAGCGTGTAATGTAGCACTTTTTTAATTACTGGATGAAGACAACTTCCATGATCAAATATCTAAAAGAAAATGGTTGAAAGAACTAAGCGGTTTTGTTTTATTCTATTTTGAATAAGATTCTGAAAAGTTTTCAAAAGAATTATCTAAGTATACGCATACGATAACGCCGCCCCGTTGTAACACTTTGACTTTAGGGGGGTCCATACGCCAACGACCTTGGTACACAGCCTACTAAATAGTTACTACTGGCACCGGTCGCCTTCGTTGGTGAACATTGTTGATTGTTACGAGTGTGTTTTGTTTTTCTCAAAAGTGCTGAGATGGAATTGTAGGTGAGATTTTTACTGACATTTTGGTGTAATTTTGAGCCAAACATTTCATATAGTTTTGAAGCTATCCTAAAATTAAGAATTAAAACTAGTCTAGCTTTGAAATGACAAAGAATTTTCGCTTCGAAATTACCCCAAAATATCGGTAAAAATTTCACCTACAATTCCATCTCAGCTCTTTTGAGAAAAACAAAACACATTCGTTACAATCAACAATATAAGTTTTAAGCGACGACGGGTATTTCTGCCGCGTTGCGTTTGGCAGCATAAGCAGCCTTAAGCTTTGCGTTTATATTTACTTAATAAAGAATTGATATATCTATTTATCAAATTGGCCGACCATCTACTTAACACCCTGTATACTTAGACCTGCGTAACTATTTTCAAAAACGACTTTCAATTATTCTAATTTATTATATTAGGCAATAAAGTAGAATTCAAAAATTTTAGTTTCAATCGAGAATATTACGTTTGCAATGTTGCAATAGCCAAAATCATTTTAGTGACATTTGATAATCAAGAATACTTTTGTTTCGATAATATTCAATTAAGTAACACATTTTTATATTTTGTCGAATTATGTTCATAAGGGGCTCACAAAAGCAATTTATTGGTTGTCACCAATCGCACTGCATAGAACTTAGCGAGGTACGAGATGGTGCGCAATTAGCAATTTTAAACAATTTAGTCTAATATTTAAATTAGCGAGATACGAGATAATGCGCAATTAACATTTTTTAATTAATTTAGTATTTCGGTAGTATATTTTCTTGGATAAAAGAATCTATTAAAAACCATAATGATTGAGGAATTTTTAAATGGTTTTTTACTCGTTTATAGACTTTTTCAGAGGCTTTTTTTGTGATTTTACTAGATCGAATCAAAATAGTTGTGCTGTTTGGAGCACTTTGTTTTAGTAGCATAATATTCTTTAAGAATGTGTTCTTTTTGTTTTGTTCCTTACTTTAACTCGTATTTAGGTCCTGTCTGCCCCTTAAACGAGTAACGCTGTGTTCTGTATGTTAAACGACTAATTTATAGTCGTAACGTGTCTAGTGTATTCTAGTGTCGTATTTTGAAAACCATTCCTTCTTCTCATTGACAAGGCGAGTGAATTCGGTTAAGCGAATATTGACTCGGAAACAAGTCCCCTTAAACACGTCATAAAAACCTCCTCTTTTTTATATTCAAAGTCGATTAAAACAATTAAAACTGCTAAACTAGATGCTCTTGAATTTCGCAGAAATTAAATTGAGCTTCAACTTAAATGAGAGGCGCTTTATAATTTTTAATATCCCTTGAGATGCCAATAACAAAAGATCCAAAGTGTGTTTTCTAAATACGCCCCAGTAAAATACTTAGTCCTAAAATGAACCATTCATATGGCGGAGTACATGAAAATCCATTTTAGCGAAGCCATTGTAGGGCATTCTCTGAATGTAAAATGCGAGATACTCTTCTCAAAACGAGCACCTACTTAATAAAATAACGAACGCAAGAAAATACAGAAACTCGTACTCGAAGCCATCGAAGGCTTAGGATCATTTTGTTTTCTTCTATTACATTGAAATTTTATGAAGAAAAAAAACCGGTCAAGTGCGAGTCGGACTCGCGTACGAAAGGTTCCGTACTATGTTGTTTGGAAGCCCCACATAATATAAATATTATTACTATTCTATTTGTTGTTATAGCTGCAACAGAAATACCATAATCTGGTGATGATGATATTTTATCTTAAAATAAGTCACAGAGTTTGGTTATAAATAATTATTTTAGTCCTAAACCTTCGAAGCAGAGTCTTAGTGCTAGGCTAGACCAACATGTAATCCGAAAATCTAACGTAAAACAGACACTCGGATCCATATCTTGAAGAATAAAATACCTATTAGGAATTCAGAAAGAATAAATATTCAAGTTGGTTTCGTAAATGGCCATTCATTTTGATCCGTTCATCAATCAATCTATCGTCATAAGGCTGTATTAGATCATTATGGATCCATGTGGCAGACGGATTCGAACAATAATATGAAACGGAAGTAAAAATATTATTATAAACACATTTAGAAGTAAAAACTTGGGACAGCTGTTTCGTGGAGTCCCAAGCTTAACTATAAGAACATGGTTCCGCTAACAGCAGCTGCACTTTGGCTTTATTTTACAACTAGCAACCCGCCACGGCTTCGCACGGCTGTATTATGCATGTAATATATCTAAAAACCTTCCCCTTTAATCACTTTATCTATTAAAAATAAATATATAAATGGCCCTCGGGGACTGCCGCGGTAAAGCTATTGCATATTAGCGAACGCCTCGGCCGAGCTACATGGTAGGCGGAGTGGGGGGGTGTTAGGTTTTATTTTCGTTACGAAATGTCTTGATTCGGTCGCCGTGCTCAAAGCCCGCGATAAAAGCTATGCAATAGCTTAAAAACCGCATCAAAATCCGTTGCGTAGTTTTAAAGATCTAAGCATACATAGGGACATAGGGACGGCAAAAAGTGACTTTATTTTATACTATGTAGTGATGATATTTCGATTGGAAGCATACTTTGTGATATTGAAAGGTCTCATTTACGGTCGAGCGAGAGTCTAGAAGCGTTTGTTTGGTTTGGATCCGTCTCGGCCAGCACAGTTAGACGTCACGCCCCATTCCGTTTGAAGCAACAAACAAACGCGTGGCACACGCTCACCGCGTGTTCATTCATAAAATACGCTGAAAGGAATAAGGTAAGTACTTATTGATTACTAGCGACCCGCCCCGGCTTCGCACGGCATGTATTAAACATATAAACCTTTCTCTTGAATCACTCTATCTATTAAAAAAAAACGCATCAAAATCCGTTGCGTAGTTTTAAGGATTTAAGCATACAAAGGGATATAGGGGCGCGACTTTGTTTTATACTATGCATGTAGTGAAGAATCGAAATGAATAAAGAAATTTGACTTTGACTTTAACTTAATACCATTTACACTTTTATTCAAAGGTGATGGAAAATATTTTAATGTTAAAAATTATTTGGCAATAATAACATATTTTTAGTTAAAATCTGATGAAAATATATTTTTCATTACTCATACTCCGAAACTAGGTCTAAATATGACTGAAGAGCGTGTAGAAAATAAAATTTCCAGCCCTAGGGTTTTCACTTTCACTGACAGCTGTCATGTCAAATTATGGCTTCGCGCGACTTGTGCAATCTGCATGTAGCCAGTATCAGTATCATCTTCAAAAACCTAACCTCCTTGCTTTTTTTTTTACACCAAAGAATAATAATTATGGCTTGGCACGGCTCATGCATACTGCCAGAGTTTAGTACTAAATAACTTTTTTTTCTTATTTTATTATGTTTTTGTGTTAAGTTTAATCTGGTTTTTCATTTATGATTGTGTATTTTTAGTAAATAAAATTATCTAGACAAACCGTGTTACAAAGACTGTAAGTTAAATCTACGGACTTCGCGTCATTTCCCAATGTTGAATTAACTCATTAATAAAAACTTCTTCGGTAAGTACCGCCATATTTAAGTATTGAATACAAATAGCAGAAACCTAAAAAACACTACATAATGTATTACCTCTTTGGTCCCAACCTTGTAAGAGGATCAGGTAGTAAGAGTACCTACTCATGTGGTATGGAGTCTCATAGTCTCATTCACTCTCGTTGTTATGAAGAATTTTATGTATTATTCGTAATGAAAAGCACAGTGTTTACCTCGGGTGAAAGACTCATTAAGTCCCTCGAACTATTAGCGCCCTCGCTACGCTCGGGCGCCAAACTCCGTCTCGGGACTTGTAATGAGTGACTTTCACACCTAGGATAACAATGTACTATTTCAAATGAAGTAAACATTTTATCTGCGTACGAGGGACCGCTGATAAGTCCGCTGAGAATTAAAGCTCCCTTTTGGCCTGATAGTGACAATCTATCGAGCACCAATATCATTTTCTATAGACAATACGCGCGACACATCGTGGTTGTAATTTTACACGAATTTGGCTATTAGTTTAGCGATTAAGAGTTGATTTATCCGACAACACAAATTGTGACTAAGTGACATCAATAATAATTGCATTGTCGTTTTGTCAACTCGTCTACGTTACAGGTACAATCATCGGTCAAAAGTCTCTGCCCACTGTAACGTTTACAATCCTGTGCAGCACTATTTGAACATTATAACAACGTAACCTGTGGATCGAACCAACGCCGGTGGGTGTAGCAAGAGGCGGCCTATACCACTCGGCCAACTAAAGACATAGCTAACATGTTGAAAATATTATTTACACTGAGTACTTTTGATTCAAGTATTTATGTTTGTGTGTAACGTTTATTAGAAGAAGGTCGTAAGTCCAATACTTGTTGATAGTACACGCAGAGAAATCGGAGTCAACCAGAAGTACAAAACTGTGTAGTTACATTTTTTCACGATAATTTTAGTCTGAAATACTGTATTCTTGTAATCTCTGCGATTTTATTTTAAACCTCACTAAATGTTTAATATGGTACACTAGAAAAATATTTTAAATCAAAGCTACAATAATTTTGTATTTCAAACAATAATTCTTGCTTCAAAAACGAAATGATTTGTATTGTTTAGTAGAATAAAATGTACAGTTAACGAAGTAAAGTGTTCTGATTAATGATCGTCATGTTAGTAATGCACTACGAAGTTGCCTGTAACCACAACAACATTGTTTTAATTACTACAAGAATCTATAATTATCCTTACTATTCTGTTTGTTTCTGAAAATAACTAAAACAAATTGTTATTGTGACAAAATAATTATGTTGTCATAGATGAATATCATGTTAATTTAACACTGTGTTCATTTATTTATACAACAAAATTATTGTCAAAACTACAATACTACATTTTTGTGAATGCAAGAATATTCTAGTTTAATAATTAGATTTATGTGTACCTACTTATTTAATTAGTTTCATGAGTCGCAACTAGATGGCGCCAGTAGTAATTTTAGATCGCGCTATCGTTGTGTTTTATCAAATTACCTTGGTCGAGACGACAATTTTGATTTTACGTACGGATTACGGACTCCGCACTTAAAGCGATATGTGGTTATACTCCACTATAGCCATAAGTGCTGCATTTCTCGTAGAGCGTACAGACGCGTAGTCTACGAAACAATGTAGTCGAACTTTAATATCCCTTTTTGCTTTCTAGGATTATTATAATTGATTTATATATCAAACGCAATTATCGGAACTAGAATATTTTATACACTACAAAAATATCTAGTTACATTTACAATAACCTAGTAAACGTAACTAGATTGTTTCTCCGTGTATACTAGTAGACTACTAGTGTGTACAATAATTTCTAGTTGGTCCTCAATAAAAAATATTTGGTAAAGACAACTAGTGGGTACTGCTGTCACGGATCCAAACAGAAGTTCTGGTTGCACTTACGAGATTTCTCGTATGTTTAACAAGATTTTTCTCTGCGTGTATTATTGTAGCAAACTGATCATTTACATATCACCCATACAGTACTAGCTAGTAGAGCATATTTGGCTTTGGCACCTACTTTAACGCAAACAAATAGATCTCAAAAGCAATCCATAGTTGTAATGAAAAAAAAACTGGTTGCCTGTAAAGTCGGTATACGGGCGAAAGTTTTACGTGACAACAACTGTGCTCGAGTGGAAGGGACGCGTGCCTTTCACTTTTTGTGTCTGTCTCTCTCGCTCTTAGGCGGGCTAACCATGCCCGCGTGCCTCTCACTCGCTCTCATTGTGAGCGCATAACGTCAGCGGAGCGTAACGCAGTTTCTTGAAGTGTCACCCGGCAAACCAATTTATAAAACGTTGTCACGTCAAAACAAAAGTAACTACTTTAGTCTAAAACGAGTGTCCCACGTAAAATTTACTATGTCTATATTTTCTCCAGGACAATTAAAAGGAATCCTGTTTCTAAATGAAATTCCCAAAGCTGCGACAATTTGCGAAACTCAATTTACATACATCTGGAGAAGAAAAGTTATGGTTTTTCCTGAAACTGTGAGCAAACGTAGTAATTTAACTTTTATCTATTACTAGATACCGAGTTTCATAGCAATCGGTCCAGTTATTTTTGCGTAAAGGAGTAACAAACATAGGTAGGTACATACACACACACACAAACTTTCACATTTATAATATTAGTAGGATGAGTTCATTAAGCAACGCTATAATGTTTTTTTTTTTTTTTTCATGTTTTTTTTATTATGTTTTTTTTGGAGGGGAGGGAGAGGCTTTTGCCCTGCAGTGGGACGGAATCGGCTAAAAATAAATAAATAATAATAATGTTTTTTTAGACGAAAAAAAAAAGTGATCAGTTAATCGATTCCTTTCAAATTATTTCGATTTTTCATAACACGTCATCTTTGTCAGCACCTAAGGCAAATGCAGTAAAACAAAAAAAAATGGCTGATATTTTCAAGCCATCTTAAGAAACTGCTCTAGAAACCTTTTAAACCTTTAAAAAGTCGGGTTAAAACTGGATTTTTAACAACAACAAGGATCTCTTAAGCTCCTCTTGCATTTTTCATGACAGTCAAGGCTTAACTCTGAGCATCTTTTATAATACTGTCACCTCCGACCAAGCTTGAAAAGATTATCCAAAGCGGTGGCAACTTTGATAACTTTGACTGCTTCGGAAATATTCTTTAGCCAAGATATTTTTCTACATAATATAGGTTAGTATAAACGTGCTTTCAGTTTGTTTCTACCTTATAATATACTAGCGACCCGCTCCGGCTTCGCACGGCTATATTATGCATGTATTATACATATAAACCTTCCTCTTGAATCACTCTATCTATTAAAAAAAACCGCATCAAAATCCGTTGCGTAGTTTTAAAGATCTAAGCATACATAGGGACAGATAGCGGAAAGTGACTTTGTTTTATACTATGTTAATTTAATGAAGTTTTTCAACCTACGAAAGGATTCGTAGGTATTTGATTAAATTGGTTGTCAAAAAGGATTTTTCCAAATAGGCTTTGATAAATCAAGATAGCAATTTCAGTAAGGTTATCTAAGGTTAGATTTATATTTTATTAATGTATACAAATTTATTTTCAATTCACAATTATTTTTATTAATTAATTAATTAAGTAAGTATAAAATTTTAAGTCCTGACTGACTAATATAACAGATCAAGCTAATAGACGGATCGGGCTAAAATTTGGACCAGGGATAAATAAATAAATAATAAATATTACAGGACATTCCACCTAACTAGACTTGTGTTATGGGTGCGACACAACGGATATACTACTTAAATAGGTATAATTTTTCTTTTGTAAATATATACTGATAATACATAGAAACAACCAGACCCCAGACAAATATCTAAGCATACTTGCCTGAGGCGGGAATCGAACCCGCAACCCTGTGTTTGGCAGTCCGGCATGGTGAGCATTGTGCTAACTGGGTCGTCTAGATAGCTATTATAACGTAGGTATCCGATGAGAAACGATTTAGGAAAATTTAACTCACAAGTAGACAAAATCGCGGATGAAACCTAGTCATACATTTATTACTTTGATAATAAAGAGTTTCATTGAAATGTCTCGAAATGCACTTAACCCGTTTTCTCCTACAAATAGGTATTTTCCCACATCTTCTCGAAGTGCATTCAAAGCAATCAAATCACATAATAACGTGAGCCACGTTATTATTTATTCGCAAAATGCCCACTTCGCAAAATGTATCTTTCTCATAATGGCGCTTTCGCATGGCGCTTTCCCACAATGTCTCTTTCGCAAAATGTCGCGGACTTAGAATACAATTTTGCTTTTGGCATTTATGATGCCTATCAATATTTTTTTTTAGTTGAACTAAAGTAAATTTAAGGTACTAAAATTATGATATTTATGATTTGATTATTCTTTAAATTTTAACTTTAATAAATGTTTTTTCTGTAAAAATTGTGAGAATGGGACATTATACGTGCGTACGAGCATGTACACGATTGAACTTTGGTCCCACTACACAAAGGCCACCATGAGAGAGATGAAGGTGCAGTACAACAGCGCGTGGCGTGCTATGTTCCGCCTTCCGTGGTGCTGCAGCGCCAGCGAGATGTTCGCGGAGGGGCGCGCGCCCGCGTGGCAAGCGCTGCTGCGAAGCTGGTCGGCCACGGCGCGCACATGCCTACATCGATCCGACAACTCCGTACGGGATTGGAACGACAGCCCCCTTCATAGGATCTGGCAGTTCTATCATGCCCCCATAACCTAGGCCGGCCAAATTGTATTAATAATTTTTATTTATTTATTTTTTACTAGCGACCCGCTCCGGCTGCGCACAGCTATATTATGCATGTAATATACATTTAAACCTGCCTCTTGAATCACTCTATCTATTTAAAAAAACCACATCAAAATCCGTTGCGTAGTTTTGAAGATTTAAGCATACATAGGGACATAGGGACAGCGAAATCGACTTTGTTTTATACTATGTAGTGATTTTATAATTTCTGTATTCCTAATAATTTAAAGTTGTTTTATTTTGTAAATAAATATTTTTGTGTGTGTGTTTGTTTGGTTTTTAAAAATAAGATTGTAATTTGTGTGGACAGTACCTAGTTTGGAAAATAAATTTCATTTCATTTTTCATTTCAATATGCGAAATGCGATTATGAGAAAGATACATTTTGCGACTAGGCGACATTTTACGAAGTGGGCATTTTGCGAATGAGCCGCTATAATAACAGCAATATAAAGCATTTTATGATTCATGAACCGGAGGAAATAACTCGTCTGTTTTTACGAGAACATTTTATTATCGTTTCACATGAATCAGTTTTACATCGTTATTCGATTGTTGTTATTAAAAAAGTATTTTCTCGTTTTGAAATACCTCAAAATGCGAACAAAGTCTACGTATATCTACCAGTTTCAAGCGCGAAGTCCGTTTCGTTTATTAGAAGAACCACCATTTTCCTCAGTGTGTTTATTTATTTCGTATCGAAATGTGTCTTTTTATAACGTTCTTCTACGAAAGAAATCAACGCATATTTAAAGAATAGTAACACACACTCTTTCTTCCTACCTTCTATCTAGGGGGATGCACATTAATGCACAACCTACCTAAATTTGAAATATTTTGTTTATATTCTTATACCAAAATCGTAAATCTATATATATACTACTAATTATAAAGCTGAAGAGTTTGTTTGTTTGTTTGAACGCGCTAACCTCAGGAACTACTGGTTCGAATTGAAAAATTATTTTTGTGTTGGATAGTCCATTTAAAGAAGAAAGGTTTTATGCTACTTTTCATTTTGATATTCCCACGGGATCGGGACTTACGTGGGTGAAACCACGGAGCGCAACTATTTTAAATACTGTTCTACTCTTATTTCTTCAGAAGATAAGATAAGATAAGATAAGATAAGATAAGATAAGATAAGATAAGATAAGATAAGATAAGATAAGATAAGATAAGATAAGATAAGATAAGATAAGATAAGATAAGATTTATTCACTTAAACATACAATCGGTACTTAAAGAATAACTATAAGCTATAACAATCAATGATCCGAATATGTAGTAGTTAGGTACATAACATGGTAAGTATCATTGACAATTACTGTCTGCACTAGGTTAAACCTGTACAACAGACAGTATGAACTCTCTCATACATCGAATCTGCAAAATACGTGTTACTGCACGATGAATGATGCAAATACATAAGAAAAAGAAAGAAAGAAGAATGCCTATAATTAATGTGTATGCGTTAGTGTAGGTGTGAAACCGGAAGTTTATGAAGGGGTGTGAGTGCGAAGGGGGTGTGTGAGTATGAGTACATTGAGTTGTTGGCCTACCCCTAATCACCAGCCTCTTAAGAGTTGGGCAGGGGGAGACCTCCTTCTCAGTGTGGAACGTAAGATATGTAGGGACATGTGTGTGTTTGTGTGTGATAAGTGGTGAGTGATTACATAATTATATAAATAAATAAAGATATATATAAATTATAGTATTGTAAATTTAATGTTTAGGTATATGTATATAAACAATACATATACCTAACATAATCAACATAAAACTTACCTCTATCTCAATTAAGGTTTACTTTGATAGTACCTAAATGTGTAAATTAAACCAAGTGTAAACAACAAGGTCTCGTGATTCCAAGTCAGATGATGTCTGGACAAACGTGTGCGTAGGTAGTGCACGATTCTACGAATAGTGTACACCTACAATCTTTTTCTGCGTATTTTTACGTTTGTTAGTTGTAATGTAGGAGGTGTGGAAACATGGTAAACACAATTATTACGTCTAGACGAGATAAAAAAAAACACTAAGCACCGATGGTAAGGTTTTGCGCAATTGGAAGCGCATCTGGACGGTATTCAGGGGGTCGCGAGTTTAAGTCTCGTCTCGGTAGCAAACACTGAAGACTTTCTTTTAAGGTGAAGTAGAACCTGAAAACCCCTATCTCTTTCTCTTTCCCCCGCGCGCAGCGTAATGGCCATCACTTCACTATCATCACTATCACTATCACTACATAATATAAAACAAAGTCGCTTTTTCTGTCCCTATGTCCCTATATCCCTCTGTATGCTTAAATCTTTAAAACTACGCAACGGATTTTGATGTGGTTTTTTTAATAGATAGAGTGATTCAAGAGGAAGGTTTTTATGTATAATTCATGCATAATATAGCCGTGCGAAGCCGGGGCGGGTCGCTAGTTATTTATAATTAAAAGACTTAACATGTATTTAAGTGAAAACCCTTCTGCACTACCTTAGGGGATTAGGTGGAAAGTCTACGGCTGCCTTTGAACTTGGAACCTGCTACAGCCGTCAGCGCGCAGCGTTCGCCAGAGGAAGACTCGACCACTTTCGCTACGACCGTCTTCCGTGCACGTCTCTCTCGTTATTATTGTTCGGTCCTCTACACCAGTTATTTGTACATACTTTTACGTTTTTATATTATACCTATTGTATACCTACAATTGCTACGTTTCATTTATGTAAAGCTAGGCCAACATCTCCCCACAATTTTACGGTGATTGTAAAGAAAAAACAAGTACAATATTTATGAAAAAATAAATATTGTACTTGTTTTTTCTTTACAATCACCGTAAAATTGCGATTGAAAATTACGATTTTCACTTTTTTTTTTCTATCATAGCAATCGTGTTTCGAAGTGAATGACAATACAAAGCATATCTTCACCTTTACGACAATAGGAATTTTATCATAGTATGGATTTTAGCGGTTAATACCCAAAAACTGTTTCAAATACACTTCTATCGCGCTTCTGGTCTTACCCTTCGGCTGAAAATATTTTAAGGTTTTAGAAATAAGAATTTCTTACTAATGATTTAAAAACTTTTGATCTGAAAAAGACAAATAAAGAACTTGGTACTACCGTTCTTTCTAATTATGTGATAATTATGAGGATAGGGTACCGGCTCTCTATCCATACAAACGTAGTCGACTGTTTCCTCCCTGGATAAACTAGAGCAAATATTTTATTAGCATAAAACTTTTAACTGCCATGACCATGCCCCTATGTTTTTTTTTGTTTTTTAACTCTTACTTTACATGATAACTAGCGACCCGCGCCGGCTTCGCACGGCTATATTATGCATGTATTATACATATAAACCTTCCTCTTGAATCACTCTATCTATTAAAAAAACCGCATCAAAATCCGTTGCGTAGTTTTAAAGATCTAAGCGTACAAAGGGAAATAGGGACAGAAAAAGCGACTTTGTTTTATACTATGTAGTGATTAGAATATGAAAAAACCAAGACATAGGGGCATGGTCATGGTAGTTATAGTAGGTTTTATGGCACAAAAATATGATTGCTCTAGTGAAGTCTAGTGTCATTATCCAGGGAGGAAACAGTCGAACTACGTTTGTATGGAGAAGCGACCGGGTAGCTTTCCTCTTAAAACTGTCTCATGTGTCTGTAACTTAAATTATGTAATTGACCGTGACTGTCGCGCTAGAAAATATTCTTGACAAGTAAGTTACCTGGTTTTCTTCGCATTCGCCATTGCACCGGCGGTGGCGCCGGGCTACCTGAGCCCGACGATGCCAGCTTGAAGCCCGTCACCTGAAAACCGTTAAGAAATTGATATTTAATAAAAAGGAAGTTTTTGGCTTAAAATAGTGTTGTTATTGCCAAAAACAGACAAGAAAACAGCGCAGGGTATTGAAGGATTGGTGAACTCTTGTTTCGTATCCATTTTGGGACACTGTGCCAGCTAATGCCAGTGAAATATGTAGTTAGTGTAAAAAATCAGTAGTTGTAGCAACCAATCAAGCTATGTAAGATCTAGATAAGTAGGGCAAAATCCATTTCGTGCCAGTTGTTTAGATACACAAGTAAGTATAAATCAGTACCTGCTTAGTTGTAGCTTTAGTACAAAATCAATTGGCTCAATCAAGCTCACTAATTCAATAAATAATCTAACGGAATTTTAACTCAATGCAATATGGCAGCATTCTACATCACATTAGTACCATTCGTTTCGTTTTTGCGTCCTTTTCGTGCTATCTTAGACAGACCATTGCTATAGGAAGAATGTTTACAACAGGCAAGAAAACAGCGCAGGGTATTGAAGGATTGGTGAACTCTTGTTTCGTATCCAATTTGGTCCACTGTGCCAGCCAGCTAATGCCAGTGATATATTATGTACTTACTTAGTGTTAAAAAATCAGTGGTTGTAGCAACTAATCAAGCTATGTAAGATCTAGTAAGTACCTAGGCCAAAATCCATTTTGGCCACTTTTTTTGATACACCAGTAGTAATAAAAAATGGGTGCGTGTACTTATGTACGCGCGTGAGAAGTTATACTTCTTTGGCATTATTAAAAAAAAAAAAAAAAAAAAAAAACTCGTCAGGCAAAAAACTCGTCCGACAAAAAACTCGTCCGACGAAAAGTTCGTCCGACAAAATACTCGTCCGACAAAAAACTCGTCCGACAAAATACTCGTCCGACAAAAAACTCGTCCGACAAAAAACTCGTCCGGCAAAAAACTCGTCCGACAAAAAACTCGTCCGACAAAAAACTCGTCCGACAAAATACTCGTCCGACAAAAAACTGGACTGGAAAAGGATTGTCAACACAATCAATAAAGTTCAATTTAGATTTAAACAACTTCTCCCGTGAGAATTTTGTGTGACGTGAGAATTTTGTGTGACGCTTTTGTAAAATTTCACTCTCATCATTTTTTCATAACGCGCCTAAAGAAGTATAACTTCAAAAATCAGTACCGAATCTGAACGAATGCAATATGGCAGCATTCTAAATCACATTAGTTCCGTTTTTGCTACGTCCAAAAATGACATTTTCACGTTCTTAGACAGATCAAAGGAAGAGTGTTTAAGAGGAAAGGGTACCGGGGGCTCTCCCCATACAAACGTAGTCGACTGTTTTCTTCCAGGATGATGACACTAGAGCAAATATTTTTGTTGCATAAAACTTATAACTGCCATGACCAATAATGACTATGCCCTATGTTTTTTTTATTAAAAACCTAATTTCAATGATAATAAAATTTAATTAGATACTGAAAAAAACCAAAACATAGGGGCATAGTCAGTCATGGCAGTTATAGGTTTTATGGCACAAAAATATTTGTGCTAATGTCATTATCAAGGGAGGAAACAGTCGCCTACGTTTGTATGGAGAGAGCCCCCGGTATCCTTTCACCTTAACGTTTAAGTAAGTAGATATCCGAGAAAGTTTGTCCATGAAAAAAAAACTTATTAATAATGAATTACTTAAGTACTAATGATTCTTAGGGCACTTTGTAATATTTTTGCTCTACAGTGTTATTATTTTCCTTAGGAAAAACCAAAACTAATCTCAAGATTTTCCGCATTTAAAACATTCGTAGCGACATCTCTTGACAATAGAATAAACTACGTCACGGAACCTACAGACGTTCGTAACTGGAACTGGCAACCTTCAGAACCGCCGCGCCGCCGACTTCCCTTGTCTAATAAGTAGTAACGCATTTTACTGTTAGATGGCGCAGATATAAATTTTCAAATGATAAAGTTTGAGATTTTCCGAAACATTTTACGAATTCAAATCACATAATACTTACATACTTCCTGTGGTATTGACAACATGGCGGATAATTAAAATTATACAACTGATAACTTCCTCCTTTTTATAGTTGGTTAAAAAAACAAGGAAGCATAAAAGGCTGGCAATAAAGCCTGTGTCTATTTCACCGCATTACACAGTTATTTAATACCCAATTACAATGTCCTTAAAAAATCTCACCACAAATTTAACTCGAACTTCAGCCTGACTTTGAGAAGAATTTATCTATACTAATATTATAAAGCTGAAGAGTTTGTTTGTTTGCTAATCCCAGGAACTACTGGTTCGAATGGAAAAAAATATTTTTGTGTTGGATAGTCCATTTATCGAGGAAGGCTATGGGCTACTTTTCATTTTGATATTCCCACGGAATCGAGACTTACGCGGGTGAAACCGCGGAGCACTGCTAGCATAAATATGAGCATATTTTACACAAAATAATAGAAATGTGATAAAATTCTCCGTTTTTCTTTAACACAATGAAAATATTTCGTGAACTAGATGTAGAAAAAAGATTTTAAAGTTACGTGTTTTTTATTTTCTTTATCACCATTACTCATAAAGGAACTTCAAGAACCTCCTTGCCAACAAGTAATTTTTGATCGAAGTTTACCTTTATTTATTTAACTAGCTGCGCTCCGCGGTTTCACCCACGTAAGGCCCGATCCCGTGGGAATATTAAAATGAAAAGTAGCCTTCCTCGATAAATGGACTATCCAACACAAAAATAATTTTTCAATTCGAACCAGTAGTTCCTGAGATTAGCGCGTTCAAACAAACAAACTCTTCAGCTTTATAATATTAGTATAGATTTGATTATTTAGTAATTACATGTAGATAATAGTAATAAAGTCTTCGTCAATAAAAACAACTGAGGGAACACAAAAAAACTACTTCTAGTTAAGGTGAAAGGGTACCTGCGCGCTCTCCATACAAACGTAGTCGACTGTTTCCTCCCTGGATACTGAATGCCACTAGTACAAATATTTTTGTTGTATAAAACCTTCTTGGCCAACCGTCTTGGTTCTTTTCATTTTCTAATTATCATAGAAATTAAGATTTAAAAAACAAAAAACAAAACATAGGTGCATGGTCATGGCAGTTATAAGTTTCATGCAACAAAAATATTTGCTCTTGTGTCATTATCCAGGGAGGAGACAGTCAACTACGTTTGTATGGAGACAGCACCCATCTAACCTTGGTTGTTTTGCAAAAATAACGAAGTTTGGAAACGGGATCAAGTTCGCCTACCCACTGACCCAATATTTAACAGATCCACAGGCTTTTATCCGATCACTTTCTAGGTCAGGACGAAGTTGAAACTATAGTCATAATATATCCGAAGACTAGGCCAGATAGTTAACGTCTCAATAAATTGCTTCACTGAATCGTCACCAGTGTTGCCAACGCTACGTCTTTTTACGAAGGTCTACGAACTTTAAGCCTCTCCTGCAAACCTACGAACGTCAGTCCTAGAATCTACGTATTTTCTATCAATTTGTAAAATAACGAAACTCATAGCTCAATGTGCATAATTTCCTTTTCATTCGCGAAAAATAAAAGCACACTCGCTTTGCTAACACAATACTACTTTCGTCATTATTTTTAAACACAAGTGAAACAAAATTCTCATTCCACAGAGCTGTTACTGTGTAAAACGAAACGTCTTGTCTCACCAGCTCGCCTTGTAGAAAAACTTAACCTAAAAATATTTCAATTCGACGGAGTTAGTGTTGTTTTGTTCTTTTGATATTTATCACGATTTAATTGAACACAACAGCTGAGGAAATAAAGATAAGAAAGAACTATAGGTACAGTCAGTGCGCGGGTTAAATGCAAAGCTAAAACACTCATCTTATTCCTCTTCATTTCACAAAAAAAGTACGTACCTAGATCTACGAAATTTTCTAATGAGGTCTAGGTACGCATTTTTTAAAATCCAAGTTGTCAACACTGGTCGTCACAATTTAATATAGGAGACTTCTGTGGGTGGAGTGCGAGTTTTTTCGTATAGCAAACGTTACTATCACGTTAGCGTAAACGAGAAAATTGTATGAAAAGTTATAGCTTCGCATTACGTCCGCTAGGGGCGCTTTTCAACTTTCCATACAATTTTGTCGTTGACGCTAACGTGATAGTAACGTTTTCTATACGGAAAAACTCGCACTCCACCCACTGAACTTTTATCTGTTGGTAAATAAAAAATATATTTTACAACGGGAACTTGCAACCAAACGTCTGTAAGACTTAAATAAATAGTATTAACATTTCAGTCTCAGTAACTTAGTATTTATTTTCTGTGTATTTTCTTTTCTTTGTAATAAAATTAATGTTTAGATATTATTGTTATCTTAGTTATTATCTACTCTTATTGTTTCACGTGTAATTATTTCGTATGTTTGTTCTAATAAATTCTATTCATTCTTTTCTCTTCCCTAATTATTATTGAACTACTGGCTAAAGTATTAGTAGGTAGTCCGGTAACCGAATTAGTAACCAAACTATTTAAAGTTAGGGCAGCCTAACTCACCTAATCACTGATCTAATAAATTAACAGGTCCACTGGCTTTTACCACTTTCTGGATTACGACGATATCGAAACCGTAGTGAATTACTTTTATGAAGACAAGATTCTCAATAAATTGCTTTACGGAATCTATCTATCTATTTTTATAGACTCTGACCTCTGGACTCAGAAAGAATTTATAGTTTGATAACTACGACTTCAAATAAAAAGGTGGTTGTTTTCAATTCGTCGCGTAGGTATATATTTTTAAATTCCTATTTGTGTCTGTTTTCCCATTCTTACCTAGTTAAACAATTAAAACTGATTTTTTCTCAGTCGAGACTAACGCAGAGAAACTGCGTGATGCTAATCGTTAATAGACCATCAAGGTAATTTTGACAGACGCACATCTTACTTCTTCTTCTTCTTCATCAAAGATCTTTGATGAAGAAGTGAGATGTCACTATGAGATTGGGAAGAATGCTGTGGTCATTTAAAAATGTTTTGTACGCCCTATGTCAAATGGGTGGATTTCATCGCCAAATATCAGATTCACAAGTTTAGTAGGTAATTATACATAAGAACCTTACTTCTTGTGGTGTGTAGGTACTTGTGCTACCGTGAACATAATTAAATTAATCCAGCTAAATTAAATATAAAATGGTGAATGGACAGATCAAGAATTTAAGTTTGCTTAGTGGGCATCGTAGCAATTTGCCGAGGGTCTAGCACGGGAAATTAAACGGAACGTACCAAAGCAAATTGACGGAGGAGATGGAATTTATTTACCTACCTACTTCACACACCCGTTCGACGGAAGCGAAGCTTTTCAACATAGCGTCTCGTTCGATGGAGCTTAATTATTAACTCTTGAGTTATTTTCAGTTCAGTTTCAGTATTTAATACTGTAATTAGCTTTCTTAAAGGCACTTACTTTTCTTATCACTTAAAACAATTTAGGCCCATTTCTAAACTCTAGCATTTTTCCTATTTGTTGAGAATGCTTCCATTCAATTCCTTTCTGCGTATAAACTGAGTAAGTTATTTATTATTCAGTTCAATATGCAACAAACTAATGTTTGAAAACATGCGGTTGTTTGATTTAGTGAAGCAGAAGCAAAAGTTTACAGTAGGTACGCTACTGAAACTCTAAGCTAACTTGTAGCTAACCACGTTAGTCGTTCGCTGTCCTTATTCGACCTAGATAACATTGTTAATGTTTTCCACCTTGTAGACAAAAAGTTGTTATTAGTGTTTTTTTTTTGTGGTTGTGGTTGGTTGTCTGTAAAGGCGGTTTTACGGACGATAATTTTACGTGATAACGTCTTATGAAAACGATAAAAAAATTAAGATTTTTTTGTTTTTCCTTTATTTATTTTTCCTTGTTTTTCTTTTTTTTAAGTCTTCTATTCATCACTCGTCACAATAACACAAGCCAAGACGAGCGACATTATTATTAAATACTCTTGTTTCCTAACGGGTACGGACGCGTCATGTTACCGGAACATGACGCATGACGTCACACATCGGGAACGGGACGCATGACGTTACACAATATTACCATGACACTTTTGTGTAAATGCAAGTGTTCCCGTTATCATGTCAAAAAAATCTCTACATCTCCCGGAAAGGGAAGGCAAAAGGACCCTCACGCAACCCATAAAGCATGTCGTAGTAATCTTTGTTTCTTAAGAGGAAAGGGTACCGGGGGCTCTCTCTATACTAACTATTGCAAACGCAGTCAACTGTTTCCTCCCTGGATAATGCCACTAGAGCAAATATTTTTGGTGCATAAAACTTATAACTGCCACTGCTACCGTATGCCCCTATTTTTTTTACTTACTTATTTTTTTATTTTTTTTTAATCTTAATTTCTATGATGAAAAGAAATTTTCATTAGTAAATGAAAAAAAAAAGGAGCATAGTCATGGCAGTTATAGGTTTTATGGCACAAAAACATTTGTGCAAGTGTCATTATCCAGGGAGGAAACAGTCGACCACGTTTGTATGGTGAGAGCGCAGGTACCCTTTCACCTTAAGTATGAAGCGTCGGATTTAAATACCAACAACCTTAAAAAGGTCTTACAGAACAGGTCAATTTCCTGGAAAAACACATAACGACCGACAACGTGGATAAAATTGACCAAAAACATGAGTAGGTTAAGCGGCGAGCTTGACAAGGCAGATCTGAACTAAGCACTGGATTAAACCGAGACCCATTTGGCTCAAGACCACGCTACCTCTTGATCTGATGCCAAACACTGTAACGTTTCTATGCTTATACACGTATTTGATTGTAGCAACATACAATAGATAGGTACTAAGGTTGTTTAATAATTGTTTTAAACATAATCTCACGCAAGTCGCCCTATCTGTAGGTAATTGCGTGTAGTATCCATTTTAATTTAATTACTAGCTGTTGCCCGCGACTTCTTACGCTTGGTGATTTTGTTTTTTTGATGGTTTTTTGTACCAAAACTTCCTCTTGAATCACTCTATCTATTAAAAACCGCATCAAAATCCGTTTAGTAATTTTAGAGATCTAAGCATACATAGGGACAGACTGCAGGAAGCGACTTTGTTTGATACTATGTAGTGATTTAGCTTAGACATCACTATAAGAAAACCAAAACATTAAAACGTAGCTTGCTAGCATAAAGTACTAAGAGAATCGTGAGCTCTAGATACGCGGCGCGAGTAGGTATTTTCAAAAATGACAAGACGTATCGTGCAATAGAGTTTAATTTCGAACGTAATTGCCTATATTTTGCTTTTCAAATAATGTTGCGGGCCGTAACGTTTTTACCCCCTTTATCCTTCACAAAATCACTTCATCTTATTCTAGGTTTATATGTTTTTCTTTTTTGGTAATTCAGTTAAGTCTATTAAAAAACAATTAAAACGCTCGATGAAGTTTTTAAGTCAAAAATATAGATATTCAGATACTAATAACTTTTATCTTAGCCTATATTTCTTTAAAATAAAAACGGTTAAACTTAGTTTTCCATTAGATCTAGAACATTTACAAGAATTATCAAAATCGGACTTCGTTTATGGGGGCTTTTTGTATCGAAATTTACAGCTTCACAATGGTCTTAATTGCATTGCTACGTGGGTGGTATGCAATATTTTCTACCTTTAATGTAACTTTTTCAAACAACTCTAACATTGTATCAGCTCCAGCAACAATGTAATGAGCTGGTGACTACAAAGAATTAGGTAGGTAGGTACCTACTATTACTCTTGACTCTTTCTGATTAAGATTCAAGTCTAAAAACGTCACCAGTCACCAGCCTTTATTTGAAAGAACGTTTCATTTTATCTTATGGTACTTCCACTGTGTGGATGAAAGAGAATTCTAATGAAAGGGAGCTTTCCTAAGTCAGAATACAGCAGCAGTAGAGTTTAAAAATTACTATTATTGGCATGCTTTCATTCTAATATTTTTGTTTGATAAATTCATGAGTTCACAAGACTTTAAACTTCAACTAAAGAGAATCTAGCTTGTGTTGAAAACATTCTTATAACAGCCGTTTTGGAGCTCTACGGTGGGTCTGCAATTATGCAGCCGACCGTAATGTGGATAGGTACAGTTGCACGAATCAATTAAACTCTATTCTCATAGCTATTAAGTTCACAGCTTCAATTAAAGCGTTGATTAACTAAACTGGAACGTAAATACTTTAAGTACTAAAACTCATTTATACACTTTATGGACTAAACAATAAAATTACTTAGGGATTACCTAACTATTTCTAGTGCAGTACGCGCTATAAGGTGCTGTCGAAGTAAAGACCCGTCAAAATATATTGTTTTTTAGTATTACGTAGGTATATTGTGTCGCGACCAATAATAATTTTCATTAATAGTTTTCACAGCGCACGCTAACAACTGTGGTGGGTTTTCTACCTTAGGTTACAATATTGCAATTATCTAACGGATCCTTAATTTTTTTAAATTAAGTTATAATTTATGTTATTCCCTAATAATTTACCTTTCTATCGGTGAAATAATTTTTTGAAATCGGTTCAGTGGTTTCGGACGACAGACGTGCTGAAAGCGCGAGTGGACTGAGCGAGGGTTGTAAGATGACGTCACATGCGGTCACGTGACTGTTAGCGGAACTCGATATTTATCGTAAGTTTAAAATGCCTGTAAAATCAAAACTAATAGGTATGCCAACCGATTTGGCATACCTATTAACATTCTTCATTGAAACTTACGCGAGTAAAACCGCGGGGCGCAGCTTCACTATCACTACATAGTATAAAACAAAGTCGCTTTCTCTGTCCCTATACCCCTTTGTATGCTTCAATCTTTAAAACTACGCAACGGATTTTGATGCGATTTTTTTTATAGATAGAGTGATTCAAGAGGAAGGTTTACATGTATAATACATGCATAATATAGCCGTGCGAAGCCGGAGCGGGTCGCTAGTATGTTATAATAAATGCAGATTATTGTCAAAGAAGGAAATGCCAATGTAGGTAGTACCGGGTGGGTATGTAAATATGTTCAGGAAAATTGGCAATGTTATTTTACCTTTTAAAAAGCAATAAGGCCTTGAAGATTTTTTAAATACGTAGGTAGAGGTACAATCCACGGTCAAAAGTATCTGCCCACCCGTAACGTTTAGCACTATTTGAACATTATAACAACGTAACCTGTGGATCGATCCCACGTCGCGTCGGTGGATGTAGCGGGTGACTGCTTATGCCACTCACACAACTAAATACATAGTTAACATGTTGAAAATAATCACACTGAGTACTTTTAATTCAAGTATTTAAGTTTGTGTGTAACGTCTATTAGAAGAAGGTCGTAACTCCAATACAACAAGTATTATTGTATTAAGATAGTATTATAGCAAACTGATCATTTACTTATGACCCATACTGTACATCCGTCACACTAGGTATGTCAACAATCAATTTGTTTAAAATTATTTATGAAGACGTATATACGCACGAGGCATATTATTATCTAGAAATAATTTCAAGAAACATTTTTGGAGAACATTATTCCTTGAAAACATTTGCACAATAACAAAAATCAGTAAGTTTTCATATTGAACTTTTATTTTGGATCTTTATTTAGAAACAAGATGTTTGCACAGATAGAAAAAAAAATCTCCTCACCTACTAATATCTAAATTGCATTAACTTCTAAACTCGCGTGGCCCTGGCTCAGAATATCGGTAAATTGAATTTCCAAAAGTTTTGTGTGGACATGCTTCAAGTAGCTGACGACAATTTACGTCTTTATTTAGGTACTCTTAATTCTCGATAGTCTATGGATGTCCATATTGAACGTCTCACGTTCTCTCAACTTTACTTATGATTTAAATTGCATTAATTATTTATATTCTCGCGTGGCACTATGGCGCAAAACATAAAATTGTGGACATACTTCAACCACACTTCAACTAGCTGACGACAATTTACGTCTGAAGCTGGGGACACATTGCTCGGACGCGTTCGCGGACGCATCCGACAGCCGCGACTTAAAGGCATCTGTGTAATGTAAATGTATGTAACTGTGCACACTATCGGACGTAACTCGCGGACGTAACTTTGGGCCGCCCTTCAGCGGTCGGACGTCCGTGGACGTCCTATAGTGATCTGGGCCGCTGAATGCCAAACGACCGTGCACACGTAATACTCTAAATTCTCGATAGTCTATGGACATCTTTATTGAACGTCTCACGTTGTCACGACTTTACCTACTGAGATTTAAATTGTATTAATTCTTTCTGACGAACCAGTTGGCACAATGGTCACATAGTCATCATAAAGGTTGGTCATAAAGTCTCTATCTATCTATCTATCATGCCGGACTGCCAATCACAGGGTTGCGGGTTCGATTCCCGCCACAGACAAGTATTTATGCTTAGATATTTGTCTGTGGTCTGGTTGTTTCTATGTATTATAAGTATAATATATTTACAAAAGAAATAAAGTCGGTATACGGGCGAAAGTTTTACGTGACAACAACTGTGCTCGAGTGGAAGGGACGCGTGCCTTTCACTTTTTATGTCTGTCTCTCTCGCTCTTAGGCGGGCTAACCATGCCCGCGTGCCTCTCACTCGCTCTCATTGTGAGCGCATAACGTCAGCGGAGCGTAACGCAGTTTCTTGAAGTGTCACCCGGCAAACCAATTTATAAGACGTTGTCACGTCAAAAGTATATAAGTAGTATATCCGTTGTCTAGCACCCATAACACATGTCTACTTAATTAACTTGGGGCTAGATGGCGATGTGTAGAATGTCCTGCAATATTTATTTATTTATTATTTATTTATTTAATTCTATCCTCGAGTGCACTATGGTGCAGAACATCAGCAAATTCAAAAGTTTTGTATGGGCATGTTTAAAGTAGCTGACGACAATTTACGTCTAATACTATTAATTCTCCATAGTCTATGGACGTCTTTATTGAATGTCTCACGTTCTCACTAACTCTTCCTACGAGTCACGTTCAAAACTCCAGTAAACTCGCATTCCAGTGTTTATTACTTTGAAACGAAGACTCTGTTTAACTAGAACTCCTTTGAAAGGAACTTCGAGAAAAGTCTACCTTATTCATTTTAAGAGCCTTTACTCAAACAAGCGCCCCGAGCATACAAGGCACCCGATGTTGAAAATGTTCATAAGATTTGTTTTTTAATTAAAAGCTTGTAGGCTTGTAACCTATATTTGTAAAATAAGTAAATAAGAATAATTAAAAAAGTTACTAAGTAAGTACTTAAATAAACTGAAATATAAATTATAGAGAAAAGCTATTGTATTGGCTAGAAAATATAGACTACTGGCTGCGCTCCGCGGTTTCACCCGCGTAACTCCCGATCCCGTGGGAATATCGGGATAAATTATGATGTAAGCTATCCTATCTTTCAAGTTGGATCAAACTGCACACGATGTGCAAATTTGATTAAAATCGGTTAAGTAGTTTAAGAGTCGTGACACGTAATCATCACTACCACTATCACTACATAGTATAAAATAAAGTCACTTTTCGCCGTCCTTAAGTCCCTATGTCCCTATGTATGCTTAAATCTTTAAAACTTCGCAACGGCTTTTGATGCGGTTTTTTTTAATAGATAGAGTGATTCAAGAGGAAGGTTTATATGTATAATACATGCATAATATAGCCGTGCGAAGCCGGGGCGGGTCGCTAGTTTAATTATATTAGAAAGATATACAACCAGTCCATATTATTTTTAGAGACAACCGAAAGAAATGGCATTTGTAGGTGGTTCAACTTCTTCTTTTTCGTATCGATAGCACAAACTAAAGGGGGAATTGACGAAGTAGGGTCAGATCCCACTCCAGTGTACTGCCAGGTCTATGGCGTTGTTATTAGCTGATATCAGGTCCACCAATGTACAGCTATTAGGGCTGGAGGGACTGTTCAAGAGGTGGAGCATAGTTTGCTCGGGGGCAGTCGCACTGAACCCGGCATGGATCGATCATGCCCCATCTTCCCAGGTTCACCCTGCAGCGACCAACCTGAGTCCTTAGTCTGTTAAGTGACTTTCACAACGGGAAGAGTCTTTGCAGGGTCCAAGAAATGTGGAGGTAGGGCATACTTTTCCTTCCACAGAAGGAATCGGTTGTTCAACGAAGGTCCAACAATGTGCCTAGGTAGTTAGCTAGGTATAAAATCATGACAATGAAAGTCATTATTCCAATATCATTAATGTTTATAAACAACGATAAGATATAAAACAAATGTTACCCTTATCTCTACCAAGACTCGCATAAAATAATAATCAAAGTTCATACCTACTAATGTCGGTAAATCACGTGCATGTGACGTCACGAGATCCTACACATGCCTCTCCAATGCGTAACGGCATTACGGCCTATTTTACAGGTGTCGATGTCAATATTAAAGTAAGCAATCTTTACTCACGCGTTATAAATTAGTAGGTACAATGTGTAAGTAACTATAGGTCGGGCAATGAATCATGGCCCCCAGCGGAAATTGGCGAATGTACTATCGCGGACATAATTATAACAGCCTGTAGTGTAAGAATGCAGGCAAGCGAAACCAGTGGTAAAATTTATAGACAAAACTATAATGCAAACATAGTAATTTGATATTGCATCGCACCTGCACCGATATGAAGATGTGCCAAGGCCAAGGTTACACAGGTATCAATACTGTATTAGAAGACCATGTGACATGATATGTACTTAGTTTAATTAGTATAAAAACCCCTGTTTTTAGTTTACTCAATAAAATTCAGTAAACGGTATACTTTCAACGTGTTAATATCACTTATCTCCCTACTTCACAAGCCAAATTGTCATACTTTACCCCCGTTTAATAACCCAAAAACCCGAAATACGTTCCTTTAAATTAGAAAATTAGGTAATTTATTGCATCGGAACTAAAATTACATTGAATTTTAATGCCTTATGTACGGGTTAGCAACCGTACAGTTTTGTATTGTCAGCACATTCATTTTCCATATTAATATAATGTTGTAATTTAAGTTAGTGCAGCTGTGTATCATGAACGGTCGCGTCGCGCTCACTCCAATGTGTATCAATTAATTATCGACGTGTACCACATTTATCAATATTATATCATTTCTATCATATAAAGGCAGTTTATCATTTCAACCCCATGTTCTGAGCGAACAGCCGGAACATAATGGTCCTTCGATCGCCGTTTTAAGCTGGACCACGTGAACTTTTCGTGAATATCAAGCGGACTCGTTCGTGTGAGACAGTGAATCAGTGCAATTATATAATACAGTCCATTAAACATATCAAGGATTTTCTATCAATTGACTATCAACTCTGTGTTCTGTGTGAACAACCAGTGCATAGTGGATTTATCAGACTATCAATCATCAGGGTGTGTTCCAAGCTAAGTCAACGCGCGCTGAAATCAAGTAAGATCTTTCCAATTTTCCTACTTGATCTAGTTTATCAAAAATGGAGGTGCAATGGTTAGCTACTCAAGCTCAAATCACACAAGCCATTGTCGCACTTGGTGTCAACTTCAAAAAGGATGGGGCCGATCGCAAAACGTCGGACTATCTTAAAAGAAGATTGGACACTTTAAACTCTTACTGGAAAGAATTCCAGAATAATCATGATCAATTGTGCAAATCTCTCGATCAGTCTCATTCTTATTTCACTTCTAACCAGTATGAACAAACGTTACAATCATATGAAAATGTTAAATCAATGGTAGAGCAATATAGGTCCGAGGAGGGCAAACGTAGCCCATTCCCATCAACGAGCAAAATGGATATTTTTCAGCTTCCTGCTACGAATCCAACAGCAAGTAGACCTACCACACCTACTAACCAATTTTCAGCTCCATCTTTTGGTGGTGGCCAGGATGGCCAGGCCGGCCAGGCTGCTACTACATCGCGTGGTACCAACAGCGCATTAGATGAAAAGTTACGTAAACAATCTAGCAACTTTCGTGCATTTCAGCGTACCGTTGCAGGAATTAATTTAGAAGCTCTAAACCGTAAGTGGGCTTTCCAAGATGCTCTTAACAACCTTCAAGCACGTTGGTCGGTGATCGACAGACTTCACTGGGACATCGACAGCGAACTGACCGGGGAGAACATACTGAACAAGTACTATGAAGAGACTTTTTCCAAACAAGAAGCTACTTTTAACAAGCTAAAGGCGGATATCAATAACAAAATGGAATCTATAGCACACAGGGAACACTCCACACCACAGATGGAGATACCCTACTTTCAAGGTTCCTATCATCAATTCACATCATTCCGTGATCTTTTCTACGAATCGATTCACAATAATCCGTCGCTATCACCCGCTCAGAAAATGCAGTTCCTTAAAGGAAAAGTGAAAGGAGAGGCCGAGAGACTTATACAACATTTGAAGATTAGTTCCGAGAATTATGAAGCGTGTTGGGAAATTCTTAATCACAGATATGATAACAAACGACAAATCTTTCTCTCACTTGCGAAACTCATTCTCTCTTTGCCTAATCTTCAACAAAAATCGCTAACTCAAATCAAAAGAATGCATGACACGACAACAGAATGTCTTCATTCTATAAGAAATCTAGGTATAGATACAACTAACTGGGATCCATTTATGGTCGTCATTTTATCAGAAAAGTTAGACTCGGAAACTCATGACGAATACGTAATTTCCCTAAAGAATCCAAGAGAAGTGCCAAATCTGAAAGAATTTTTAGATTTTCTCGACAGTAAGGTTACGCAGCTGGAGTCCTCACGCAAGAAAACAGAAGCATCAAACAATTATCAGAAGCCAACAAATATCAAGGATTCATCATACAAGAAACAGCAGGGTTTGAAGCAATCTACTTATCATACTCAAAAGCAGTCATCGGAAAACAAAACATTTCCTAATTCTTTCCATCGAAAATGTGTTGCTTGCAACTTCGGATTTCATCCAATTTACCATTGCAAAAAGTTTCTTGGAATGTCAGTCGATGCAAGGCAAAAGTTGGTTGCGAAATTGAAACTTTGCAAAAATTGTTTGTTTAATCATTATGGCAAAGATTGTATTTCAACTTCAAGGTGCCGCGAATGCAAAGAGAATCATAATACTTTGCTTCATATGACAAATACCGCGCTATTGCAAAATCAAACAGGGGCGTACTCAGGTGCAAACAATAATTATCAAAACAATCGAGAAAATAATCAAGCGTCTCATGTTTCTCAGGACAATTTGGGCGAAATACTCTTAGCAACAGCACTAGTTGACGTCAAATGTTCGGATGGATCATATCATACTTTGCGTGCCCTCATAGACCAAGGGTCGCAGACATCTATCATAACGGAAGGTGCAGCGCAAACGTTAGGTTTGCCAAGAATGAGAAACAGAGGTGTGATATCAGGTATTGGAGCAAAGGAAAACACTTGTAAAGGCATGCTTAACATTAATTGCAAATCACTTCACAATGATTTTGAATTCAATACGGATGTTGTAATTATGAAAACTTTAATCAAAAATCTACCTAACTATTCCTTTCAAAAACCATCATGGGAATTTTTAGACAACATTCGTTTGGCAGATCCCGAATTTAACATTAGCCGTTCAGTAGACCTTCTTTTAGGTGCTGATATTTATTCAACAATTATTTTAGAAGGAATTATCAAAGCTAAGCCTACTCAACCGATAGCACAACAAACCAGGCTCGGTTGGATTTTGTGCGGAAACGTCAAAACTTATCATTGCAACGTCGTTCTCAATACGGATGACCTCAGAAAATTCTGGGAAATCGAGGACATTCAAGAACAATCAGAATTGTCCTCAGAGGATCAAGAATGTGTGGAGTTTTATTTATCAACAACAAAGAGACTCGAAAATGGCAGGTACGAAGTTCGTCTTCCTCTTAAACCTGAACACAAAGAAAAGTTGGGTTTATCAAGGCCACTAGCTTTGGCGCAATTTCACAGTCTTGAAAGAAAATTTGATAAAAATCAAAAGTTCGCGTCAGACTACAAAGCTTTCATGACTCAATATCAAGAACTCGGGCACATGATCCCATCATCATCAAGTTCATCATCATCAGAATATATCATACCCCACCATGCCGTCATGAGACAAGAAGCCGTCACAACAAAGTTGCGCGCCGTCTTTAATGCCTCTGCCAAAACAAGCACGGGTGTTAGCCTAAATGACGTCATGTTTAAGGGGCCGAATCTACAACAAGACCTTCAGCATCTCATTTTGAAGTGGAGGCTTTATCAATATGCTTATACAAGCGACATCGAAATGATGTTTCGTCAAATCAACATAAATTCAAAGGATCAAAAATATCAAAAAATACTATGGCGAGACTCAAATAACAAAATACAAATCAATATCAATCAAGAGGGTCAAAATCATCAAAAGGTACTATGGCGAGACTCAAATGAAAAAATCAATACTTATCAACTTACCACAGTTACCTATGGAACTAAGGCTGCTCCATTTCTAGCATTAATGACTCTGAAAAAACTTGCTGCAGATGAAAAACACAACTACCCTGAGGCCGCAAAAGCATTAGAAAATTGTTTTTATATGGACGATTACTGCGGAGGGAGTTACTCATTTGAAGGCGCTTTGAAGCTGAAGTCGGATCTAATGAAACTTTTAAAATCTGGCGGGTTTAACTTAAGAAAATGGGCATCTAATGAGCCTACATTATTATCAGACCTCGACAGTAATCAATGTAATCCACAAACATATCAATTTAAACAAGCTGAGTCGACAAAGACTCTAGGACTCGGATGGAACCCACAAAGGGACGTGTTTACATTTAAGTCAAAGATCGAATTATCAGAAAAAATACCTACTAAACGGTCGATATTATCCGATATATCAAAATTGTTCGACCCACTCGGTTGGCTCGCTCCAATTACTACTTCAATGAAAATATTATTTCAAAGTGTTTGGTTATCACAGCTGGAATGGGATGATCACTTACCAGAAGAAATTGGTAAGAAATGGATTAGTTTGAGAGATGAAATGCAAGAAATAGATAGCTTTGAAATAAAGAGATGGATAGGTGTCGGCGAGAAAGATAAGATCCATTTACATGGCTTTTGCGATGCGTCACAAAAAGCTTTTTCCGCCGTCGTATATTGTAAAATAGGGGAAAATCAGAGCAACACCCAAGTATCTTTGGTAGCAGCAAAAACACGTTTGGTTCCAGCTAACAAATCAATATCAATGCCAAGACTCGAATTATCCGGAGCTCTTCTACTATCAAAACTTATCAATAAACTCAAAGAGAGCTACGGAGAACATCAAATCAAAGTATACGGTTGGATTGACTCGACGGCAGTCCTCGGTTGGCTTCAAGGAGACCCAGGGCGCTGGAAACAGTTCGTAGCGAATAGAGTCAGAATGATAACAAATATCATGCCTGCAGATTGTTGGCGGTATGTAAACACACACGAGAATCCGGCGGATTGTGCAAGCCGCGGTTTATCTGTATCACAATTAAAACAACATTCGTTGTGGTGGGAAGGTCCTAGTTGGCTACCTACACAACTAACTTAGAAATCAAACAACCTAAAAAAGTATGTACTATCACTAAACAACACAACAAATTCGATGAAATCATACCATACCTACTAAATAAATATAGTTCGTTTAATAAGTTGGTACGTATACTCGGTTGGATACTTCGTATACCTACAAAGAAAGCCGAGCGTCCGTCATATCTCACGTTACAAGAGTTACGTCAAGCGAAACTTATCATAATAAAGTATGTACAACACATTGAATTCTCGGAAGATATCAAACAATTAAAGAAGACTAATACCTTACCATCAAATAGCAAAATCAAAAATTTGAATCCCTTTGTCGACGGAGAAGGCATTTTACGTGTAGGAGGACGCCTCCGGAATGCAAATATCACGTCAGATATGAAGCATCCTATTATCATTCCTTATCAAGGTCAACTCACCACTCTACTCATAAATCAAGCACACGAGTTGACATTCCACGGAGGCCCTCAGATGACATTATCAAACTTGAGACAAAGGTACTGGATCTTAAGCGGTAACAGAGCTGTCAAGAAACAATTGAGAAAATGCGTTACCTGCCGAAAGCACGATCCAATAAAACAACAACAATTAATGGGCGATCTTCCGAGTGCACGCATCAATCCCGCACCCCCCTTTTATCATACTGGAGTCGATTACACCGGGTTTGTCGACGTTAAAACTAACAAAGGTCGTGGAGTTGTTACAAGCAAAGGATACATTGCCATTTTCGTGTGTTTCGTGACGAAGGCCACACACATGGAAATTGTATCAGATTGTACCAGTACAGCCTTTTTGGCATCTTTAAGAAGGATGTCTGCCAGGAGAGGCACGCCATGTCATTTATATAGTGACAATGGCACTAACTTTGTGGGGGCCAACAGGATATTACAGAAAGAGTATCAAGAACTAAACCAATGTCTCGATGACAACTTTTTTAAAGATATCAGTGATATGAACATTCAATGGCACTACAACGCACCCTCATGGGCTAGCGCTGGAGGTTTGTGGGAACGAACCGTCCGCAGCCTCAAGCACCATATCAAGCGTGTCGTAGGAGACCAGAAGATGACATTCGAGGAATGGTCAACCCTACTGGCACAGATCGAGGCGTGTTTGAATTCAAGGCCGTTATGCGCGCTCTCAGAAGATCCTGAGAACCTAGACTTCCTAACACCAGCGCATTTCCTAACAGGCAGGTCAGGGCTTACGGTCATTGAAACTGATCATGATGCTAGAACCAGATGGCACATGGTTTCAAAAATAAAGCAAGACATTTGGAATCGTTGGAAAAATGAGTATTTGACACAATTATCGGTAAGATCAAAGTGGTTGGATAGAAAGAGCAATATGAAGATCGGAGACCTCGTCATCATTCATGAAGACAACATTCCATCAGGAAAATGGGCCATGGGCCGGGTAACTGACCTTCACCCCGGCAAGGACGGATTAGTCCGCGTGGTAACATTGAAAACCAAAAATGGTTATATCAAAAGACCAATTATCAAACTATCAATTTTACCAATTGGAAATCAGACTGAAGATTCGAGCAAGAAAGGTGAAAGCCCTACAGACAAAGGTGTCAAATCGCATGTTCATCAAAAACAATCACGATGCCTTAATTTCTTATCATTGACATTATCATTCATATTGTTTATGAACATATTGACTACCGTATCGTGTTCCTTCAACGTTACTAATTTTCCAACAAATCAATCATTATTCTTCGAACCTACTTCTAAACTCCAAGTTATTCGAGACAAGTGGACCCTTGTGACGTATTTCGATATGCAACCTTATTGGGAAGGGACCCAAGCCTTTATCAAATTATCAAATCATCTCGAAAACATATGTGCGAAGATTAGTAAACAAACAAATTGTGACATGACGCTACTTCAGTTACGTCACGATTATAATGAGGTCAAGTACTACAATGAACTCTTGCGAGATCAGCATTTCTCCGCTCACGCCAGACGTCGCCGGCGCCGAGGTCTTATCAATGCAGTTGGGTACTTAGCAGGAGATTTGTTCGGAGTACTGGACCAGCGATTCGCGGAAAAATACGAGGACGATATAGAACAGTTAAAACATAACCAACAATACTTGGCTCAATTATGGAAAAATCAAACAAGTATTGTCGAAGCCGAGTACAATTTGTTGAAGAGGACGGAAACTACGATTGCAAAACAGCATAAATTGATCAATCTTCATTTAATCAAGTTCGACAATGCTGTAACCTATGTTCAACAAGAAATTCAAAATATTACGATCATTCAAGATTTTACGTTGGCTATCATCACGGCAACATCTATGCTACAAAATCTGAAAACTATACAAAGCACTCTCTTGGATACATTGACAGATATTTATCAAAGTCAGTTTAGCATTCATCTCCTTAAACCAAATCAACTTCGCAAAGAAATGCAAGTTATTTCCAATCAATTGTCAAAGGACGCAACTTTACCTATCGAAAATAATCAAAGCATACGAGATATTTACAAATTACTACGGGTGAAAGCAAGAATGACGGATAATTATTTTATATTCGAGATTGTATTCCCATTAATCAGCAGGGATACATATAATTTGTACAGAGTTATACCTATTCCACATCAATTGAATGAGAACATCATTCAAGTTTCACCTTTATCGGAATGTATAGCTATCAACTTAAACCGGGAGTCATACCTAACATTTTCTTTACAAGAAATTAATACGTGTCAAGCTAACAACGACGCCTACTTGTGTGATTTCCAGAAGCCTATTCAACGTTTGAAGTCAGATGAGAAATTTTGTCAACTTCAAGAAAACGGTCAATGCAAGCCGAAAAAATCTAATTGCGAGAACCAATGGTTAGAGCTAAATGCACCATCGACTTATTTTTACTTTTGTTGTGATACCTACCCACTACGGTTTATATGTGAAGATCATGTTGCAACGAAGTACCTAAACAAAGCCGGTGTTATTAACCTCGGATCTACTTGTATTGCTAAGGGAAATGATTTTACATTATATCCGCAGACAAGGAGTTTTAATACTTTGAATATTATGCCAGACCTAGGCAAACCAGAGTTCAATCAAATTCATCATTTGTTTAATTTATCAATACCTATCATTGAGATTGAGACCAACGACACAGATGTCCAAATAAATGAGACTTTACGCACAATTCACGATCAAATATCGAATCTCAAAGCGAAGGCAAATGAGTTGCCTGATGCTTTATCAACACACGACGTCCACCACTACTCCATCAGCTACACCCTGGTAGGGGTAGCAATTGTCACGGCGGCGGTTCTATTCTGGAGGCGGAGGCGACGAGCGGTCACCGCTCGTCAACAGCAGCAGCGGCGGGCACCACCCGTCCCCCGCGATACGCGGGGCCCCGGTGATGACAGTGATCAGTGTAGTGTAGTGCTAGTTGAGGCTGACCGGCAGCCGAGTGAGCTAAATGCTATGTCTCAAAGTGCGCGTAGTGATAAAAGAAAGGCCACCGTTGGCCAAGTGTTGTCCCATATTCCGAAACACGATAAGTGTTCCTCCCCAATACCTATCAAACATGAATTTGTAGAGGACACTACGTTTTGAAATATTGTGACAGTCTTTTTACTTTGTTAATTAAGTTCCTATTCATAATTATTTACTTTTATTATCATGTAATGTGTAAGCTAAACATTTCTTATCATTATTTCACTTTAATCGTGCGTTATTGTTTTTGCTTTTATCAATTTAGTGTTATCATTATCATTCCTCATCTCCTGCTGGGGAGCATGTACGGGTTAGCAACCGTACAGTTTTGTATTGTCAGCACATTCATTTTCCATATTAATATAATGTTGTAATTTAAGTTAGTGTAGCTGTGTATCATGAACGGTCGCGTCGCGCTCACTCCAATGTGTATCAATTAATTATCGACGTGTACCACATTTATCAATATTATATCATTTCTATCATAAAAAGGCAGTTTATCATTTCAACCCCATGTTCTGAGCGAACAGCCGGAACACCTTAGGTTATACAATTTTTCAATTTAGACTTAGGCAAAGTTACGTGTGTGTGGGTTTACTGTGCGCGACCGTCATTAGACGACTAAATACGTGCGGGAGTGGGACAGAGCGCGGCTAGAGACGTGTGTGCGGAACAGAGAGCGATAATGTTAGCAACTGACCCTCCCTTCACTCCTGTCCCCCCGCCAACCGGACCTAAAAATTGAGTTCTGACATAGCCCTACCACTTTCCGCTAGCAGCCATGATTCATTGCCCGGCCTATACTTATTTCCCTAGTGTAGCTTTGGGAATATAACTTTATAGAGAGTTTAGTGGCACACATAAAGGTACAATTTGCTATGAGTCGTTCAATTTTTATCGCATCTGGCATTGTAATAGGTAATTTGAAATTCGCACGAAATTCAATTATTTTTCCACGATGAAATAGGTACATTATAAGTTAATGAATTGTTATTGACGCCAAAATTTTGCTTATTGATGGTACTGTAGTTTGACACGAATGTTTTTTGTTTACTTTATACCCCGTCTTTCCAAAACACGACGACGACACTTTTTATAGATGAACAGATAACAATTTCATTAGTTCTTTATTTGTGACTAACGAACGAACTATAAAAAAACGTAATCTAAAAACTTTGGTGTGTGTGAGTAAACAGTATTTGTTTACATTACCAACTACATAGGTAGGTAAAAGTAAAATATAAGACAAAGTAAGTGGAAACTTCGAAAACATCAAGTTTTTTAATATACCTACCAGCAGAGTTATAGGTACAAATCTACGAAGTTTTCGAGTAAATTTTAATAATTTTGGCAGTGAAATAACTTAATCAGCAAAGAATAAAACATCGAAACATCGACATCATTCTTCGACACAACCTTTTAAAATGGACGTCATACCTAACGGAACTCGACATGAGTCAACGAAGCCTTTTATATCGCACAGTAGTTTCTGGCAGAATTGAATTAAAAACAAAGAAATTACAAAGGAACTAACACTGTAGGTGCGAGCCTCCTACTATAGATAGATAGACTAACACAAAGTAATACAAAGAAGTTAGGACAACTTACAGATATTTTTAACGTTTGATAGCCATTGACAGCATGATACATGAGAGAGATGAATGTGAACGATGAGATGACGACTAATAGAAGTGAATGGAAGAAGACATAGGTACTGCGCCGGAAGGAAGATGATGATGAGCCATTGACAGCATAAAAATTGGGTCATTAAAATACCTAATCGGTCGCGATCTTGTGTTATTATGAGAGGGCGCCTCCTTTAATTTTTTTCCTCATTTGAAGTGGCCATTGACGTTGATATATTGATGTTCGTTAATTATTGACGTTGGTGATTGTTTAAGTATATTGATTGAATTTGTACAGTATGCGTCATAAGTACACTATCAGTTTGCTACAATTATACTAAATATAAACACGTATTATAGTACTTACGACCTTCTTCTAATAGACGTTATACACAAACATATACTTGAATTAAAAGTACCTACTCAGTGTGAATATTATTTTCAATATTATGTCTTTATTGGCCGGTGGTATAATCCGCCACCCGCTACTCCAACCGACGTGGTGGGTTCGATTCACAGATTACGTTGTTATAATGTTCAAATAGTGCTGCACAGGATTGTAAACGTCATGGTGGCGGAGACTTTTGACCGTTGATTGTACCTGCTACGGGTCCGTGCGCTTTCATAAAGAATGCCTAGTCCTTCTCTACTCATGTGCCTAGGTTGGACAGTTTCCTATTGACGGAAGGAAAACTGTCAGAATTTGTCGGCGCCGACCAAAGACCTAGATCCAACCGGAATATCACCACCGTTAACATTAATTTGTCTCATTATTTTCACACGTCGGTCGATAAGACTATCTATCTATGCCATAACAGTCAGATGAAAACGACGTGACATCATAACGTAAATCACAAACGACTAGAAAAATGTGGATAAGCCAAACTCATAAAAAATGCTGATAGCACGTTGCGATATTTTTTAATAGATATTGAACACGTTTCATTATTTTCTCGATGTATTACTTAGGATCTAACTTTACAGTTTTTCAGTATAGTTAAAATCAGAAAAAAACTAATTCGTTGGAGAATTCTGCCCATAAGGATTTGCAACATTGTTCAGTACATCTGCTATTGTTTACGATAGTTTTCAACTGTTAATATTTTTGCCATTCTTTATAGAATCGAGACCACTATGTAAAGTTTTTTACTGACGTCGTCAGTTCTAAATTGTAGGGATTTCTTTAAACACCAACCCCCTCCAAAACGAGGTTTAAGGATAGTTCGAGATGTGAATTTAAATCTTAGATTTAGATTTACTCGTGAACTATAGTCTAAACACTATCTTTATAGTAATCTGTAGGTATATAATTATAGGGAACTATAGTCTAAACACTATCCCTATAGATTATATAGGGAACTATAGTCTTAACACTATCCCTATAGATTATATAGGGATAGTGTTTTAACCATAGTTCACGAGTAAATCTTTATCTAAATCTAATCTTCACATATCTCGGACTATCCTTAAACCTCGTTTTAGACTAAAGGGGCAATTGTTTAGCATAGAAAATAATAAAATTCTACATAGAAATATCTCGAAGTCATCAAAGTCAAGACGAAAATTAATAGCAAAATGAAAAAAATCAACTCAAGCATAAAACTATAACGTTATAATCTAATAAATTACCTAGTCAATCAGGTTTGGCTAATTTTCATTTCGTTACTATTATTTTAAATATCATTCGACAGGTTCGAGTAGGCCTCTTATTATTCTATTTTTTTATAGTATAAACTAGAATTTTCCATTCCTCAATGCCATTCTACTTTTCTAAATAATTTAAATTAGATTCAGAACTCGTTAAAAATATTAAAATAAAACTTGATAATAGCGATATATCGCTAAAGATCACTCAAAAAACACGATTGTTTTTCATAAAAACTAGCTGCGCTCCGCGGTTTAACCCGCGTAAGTCCCGATCCCGTGGGAATATCGGGATAAAAGTTGCCTTTATTTTTTCAATTCGATCTAGCAGTTCCTGAGATCAGCGCGTTCAAACAAACAACGGAAGCCCTCAAAGATGAATAATTTCCCCCATTTTTTCCACATTTCCCACTGATTCTTCGCTCGTATTGGTCGCATCGTGACGTTATATAGCCATAAGTCTCCCTCGATAAATGGACTATCCAACATAAAAATATTTTTTCAATTCGAACCAGTAGTTCCTGAGATGAGAGCCTTCAAACAAACAAACAAATTAACTAACTCTTCTTCACTACTTCTCTATTAGTATAGATAAATTTATAAAAACCAACAAAAACCTAAAAATGACTTAGATTTATCTAGTACTAGCGACCCGCTCCGGCTTCGCACGGCTATATTATGCATGTATTATACATATAACCTTCCTCTTGAATCACTCTTTCTATTAAAAACACCTCATCAAAATCCGTTGCGTAGTTTTAGAGATCTAAGCATACAAAGGGAAATAGGGACATAGCCCATAGGGATATAGGGACGGCGAAAAGTGACTTTACTTTATACTATGTAGTGATAGTGATGCTGTCTAACAATCGCAATATGAGTAAGCAATTTGTGTGAGCAATTTTTGATAATTTTGGCAAGTAATAAAGTAATTGCAACACAATTTTAGAAGTTCTATTTTTTAATAAATAATAAATAAATAAATATTGCAGGACATTCCACACATCGCCATCTAGCCCCAAGCTAAGTAACTAGACTTGTGTTATGGGTGCTAGACAACGGATATACTACTTATATACTTTTCTTTTGTAAATATATACTTATAATACATAGAAACAACCAGACCACAGACAAATATCTAAGCATAAATACTTGTCTGTGGCGGGAATCGAACCCGCAACCCTGTGTTTGGCAGTCCGGCATGGTAACCATTGTGCCAACTGGGTCGTCAAACATTATTATTATTGTTTCCAACTAAACATTACTTCTAAACATTATTGCTTATTCTAAACATTATTGTTTCCAACAATCGAAAACAAATAATAAACGTGACAAATACAAATTGTAAAACACCCTTGCCTTTATCGTTTCTCAATACACAATATCATTTTCTGAATATTCAACATGAGACCATAAAATTACACAATTGGTTCCTATTCATCTATGAAACATACACACACGCATGAGTGATCTGGTTTTTAGGGTTCCTTATTTTATTACTTAGCCTTCGCTGTCCGTCCGTCTGTATGTCTGTCACCAGGCCTCATGAACCATGACAGCTTGAAATTTTCACGGATCATTTGCCGCTATAACAACAAATACTAAAAACAGAAAAAAGTAAATATTTTTTTGAGTTTGTTTTTAAGCTATTGCATAGTTTTTATCGCGGGCTTTAAGCGCGGCGACCGAATCAAGAAATTCCGTAACGAAAATAACACCTAACACCCCTCACTCCGCATACCATGTAGCTCGACCGAGCGTTCGCTATGCAATAGCTTTACCGCGGCAGTCCCCGAGTCGAGTGCAACACGTTTTTTTCATTTTTTTTTTTGGCAATATGTATTTTTTTACACTTTGTCTCCATGACGTCAACACAGTGTCCTTTGAAAATCTTAAGGTTTATTAGGAAAACTTGGAATACAACCATATCGTAAATAATTAGTTCCTCTAAGTTCATTGAAGTAGGTAGCCGAATTGCAGGAGTTTGGTAAGTACCTAAGTACTGAAGCAATGATTACTTAGGTAGGCCGATCATTCTTGGTGCAAAGTTTAGCCGTCGTCGGTCGCTATACAGAGAGCTAATACGGCCAGTAAATCTCGGCTCCTTTACACCAGTCAGCGGTTGCGGCCAGCTTGCTTACTCTCGACTTACAATCTCAATGTCCAATTACAATCTCAATCGAAAAAAAATGATGTCTGTAAAGTCGCTCTACGCACGATAATGTCACAAGATAACGTCCTAAGAACTCTTTTGTATCGTTGACATTTTGCATACTTCAATCATAGACTTTAATATGTTGCTATGGGTACCTTGTCAATAACGTAACGTAACGCATGACGTCACACTTTTTTATGAAAGCCGGTTTTCACCGATTTATGAGACGCTATTACGTCAAAATGTAAAATGGCACTCTTGAAAACAAGAGGAAACATTGAAATTGAATTGCGTGGAAATTTTGTGGACCTAAATGCCATTGAGATCGGGTTACGTTACGGGATTGAGAAACGGCACTCTTGACGCTGGTCTGACAGCTGAATATTGCATTGAGATTGTGTTTGTATTGTGGATTGTCACACTAACTAGAGTGTAACTTTGTTGAAATTGAGTTTTAATTCCCTCAATATTGCAAAATGTTATGTTCCTTAAAGCCTCAAGGATGAATTTACGAGAAAGGCGTAAGTAAGTAAACCTGGGGAGGTTTATTTGCTTAACGACTATTCAATTTTTATTTTAATATTTTTTAATTGTATTTTAACTATTAATGAATAATATGTAAGTAAATCATAAATATAAAAAAATAATAACTATAAAAAAGGTAGGTTCACACTTACGATATCTCGTTGATAGTTGAAAAATATTATTTCCTTATATAGTAATTAACATATTGAGCAATTAAAGTAGTTATGAAAATCTAGAGCAGGTTTAAATGCGTAATTATTTTATTATTCAGTAGTCGTTTAGTTGCCATACCAACTATAGGTTGATTACGTTTACTGCATTGTTTTGCAATAACGTATTATTAAAATATCGTATGGTTTAAAAGTAGGTTCTGCTCTAGACAGGAACTGAAAGGGGACCGGACATTTTAAGTATGGGAGCTTGGCATAGTGTTTTTTTTTTGCGCGGTGCATTTCGAAATCCATTTAAATCGATAGCGGGCATTACAGTGAACAACTAATGTCTTTATTCCGAACCTCTAAAGCGTCTATCGGAAACGGAATATTTAACAAAACGTTTTGTAATGTGATTTTTCAAAAATGCGCGGTGCATTTCAAGATCCATAGTATCCATAGAGGGCATCACGGCGAACAAATAATGCCTTCACATCGAACTTCTAAAACTCTAAAGCGTATGGTATAAGTCTCGAAATGGACTGCGTAGTTTTGGAATATCATAGGACAACAACAATACGTTTGGTTAAATATCCCGTTTCCGAGACGCTTTAGAGGTTCGGTGTGAAGGCATTATTTGTTCGCCGTAATACCCACTATCCATTGGCATGGGTCTCGAAATGCATTTTAAGTTACTATGCCAAAATGTCCAAAGGCTTTTAATGATGGTATTTGTCGTTGAATTTACGTATACAAGAATTACGAGGACATGTTTTTATGTAACAAATATTAAGTATACCTACTTACAGTAAATCTGTATATTCTAATAAGATCATTGTAATGAACGAAAGAGCATCGAAATTGAAAACTTAAGTGTAATTTATAAGTTTTTTCTTTAGAAAAACAGTGTTTAGGGTGATTGTTATTCTCTGCGAGTGCCGGAGTAGGCCCAGTGGGGGATGTTTTGATCAAATTCACACCCTTGAACCAAGACAACTTGTGCTATATTTTCTTATTTATGTATATAGGTACAAAGCAATATAATGTAGGTATAATATCTCATCTATACTTAATCTATAAGTACTACTAATATTATAAAGCTGAAGAGTTTGTTTGTTTGAACGCGCTAATCTCAGGAACTACTGGTTCGAATTGAAAAAATATTTTTGGGTTGGATAGTCCATTTGTCGAGGAAGGCTATAGGCTTCTTTTCATTTTAATATTCCTACTGGATCGGGACTTACGCAGCTAATAGTATATTATTATAAAGCTGAAGAATCTGTTTGTTTGAAGGCGCTAATCTCAGGAACTACTTGTGCTACTGATCCGAATTGAAAAAAAATTGGGTGCGTGTACTTATGTACGCGCGTGAGAAGTTATACTTCTTTGGCATCATTAAGAAATAATTTTCCAGTCACATATAATATTTAAATAAATAATTACATTAAAATAATTATGTAGCTGTAATTATGTAGAAAATAACCTCTTTGAACTAACCTCATTTTCAGTTTCACGTAGGTAGCTATTTGGTTTTATGACAGCTGTCATCTTGCGGTTTGCGGACAACTTCAAAATGGTTTTATGACAGCTGTCATCTTGCGGTTTGCGGACAACTTCAGCATGTGAATTTTCCGTGTCACGGTGCGCGCGCATCATAAAAATTCACTCTCATCATTTTTTCATAAAGCGGGTAAAGAAGTATAACTTCAAAAATATTTATGTGTTGGATAGTCCATTTATCGAGGAAGGCTATATACTACTTTTCATTTTAATATTCCCACTGGATCGGGATTTACGCGGTCGAAACCGCGAAGCGCAGCTTAATGTAATTCACCTACAATGCCGCAATTTTTTACTCATCCGAAAAAGATTAGAGTCGAAAACAGTCGTAATACTTCATTCAATCCGGATCAAGACTTTATGCACAAAACATTAATACGAACATAAATAATTTTATGTCCCGCAGTAAACACGCGTAGTTAGGAAAGTTACGTATTCTCTTCAGGCGCTGATATCATATTATCGATATTATTATTCAAGCCCACGCTGTTGTCACCGACCTTATAATCCAGGAGAGATAACAAACAAATCCGTTGATTACCATCGTATGAATTGACATTGGGTCATACTTTCGTGTGTACAATCTGAATGGGATTAAACAAACAAAACTTAAGTGGGAATGTGTAAACAGATATTGTTATCGTTAGGGCGATGTTTACCCAAAAGGGTTAATATGTACCTATCTATTTTGTGTGGGCGTTTATACAGGATCGAATAATTCTTGAACTGGAATTTATTACTAAGTATTATAGTAGGCCTTACTCCGTTTACGTGTAATGCCTGGTTTACACAGTGCGAGCTAGTGTACGAGTCAGCCTGCCGAGTAGCTGCACTGCAGTAACTCGCACTGTTTGGACGTCACTTACGAGTAACTCGCACGTGCAAGTTGAACAGTAACTCGCATCCGAGTTACTTCAACATTTTTTGTTTTCACTCGCATGCTCGCCTTCCAGCTACTCGTACATGACAGCAGCTCGGCCGTCGCTCGCATCGTATAGACACGTTCGGCAGTAGCTCGCCAGTACGAGCAGAACAGTCGTGTTCCCCGGAACCCGTGTTTTGTGCTGCGCCTGCGATTCTTTTCTTTTTAAAGTTTTTTATATTATGTTTACATTTTCCAATTCTTGAAATCATATTGCTGTCATAGAGCTTCGCGGCAACTCGCAAGACTGGGCGGACAGCAGTTAGTGTCGTGTAGACAGCAAAGGCGAGCCGAGCTACTGACGTACGAGTAGATAAGCCTGTCTACTGTCTGGTCAGCAGCTCGCAGCGTCTAAACTAGGCTTAAGTGTCAAAATGTTAGCAAAGTATTATTATAGCTGGGTTCCGGTTCATTTTCCGGTTTATCCATCAAAGTTTTACATATTTTAAAGATACCAAATTACGAATGAATCAGACAACACTCATCTTTAGATGATTTAAAAATATTTTTTAAATAATATATTACGTTTAAATGGTTTTTTGTTGCCTCTTCCCGCAAAAACTATGAAAATAGGCCGACTTTCGGTACAAAGATCTCAATAATTATAAGAATCAAATAATAAAAAATATACTACGATAAAATATAAATATTAAATATTAATTCATATAGAAAAGATACGACAAAAATATTCACAATCACTCCATAAACCACAAAAATAGATCATCAATCTTCCACCATGTTTTGCTAATTCATGTAAAGCTTATTTTTATAGAAATAAGGTTGAGTTTATTTGTCTTTGTCTCAGTTCGATGTATAAACTAACGACCATTTTGAATGAAAAGTCAATCTAGATACTTCGTCCTTAACAACCTAGACTGTGCAACTTGTGCTGCCCAAAACATTTAAGTTCAAGAAACAACCTACGAAATAAAAAATACTTATTATTTTTTGATTGCTTAATGGAAATATATATGTTTCAGACAAAACAACTTTTATAAATGCCTAAGTAGGTAAAATTTAAAAAAATTTCTAAAATAAATTTCAAGAAAACAAAAATGTCAGTTGGGAATCTCTTTAAAATTATTCAAAGTAGAAAAATCTAGAAATATTATTATATTAATTAATCAAAGCTACCCAGAAATTAAAATAATTGAAGATCTTGATATCCATAATTTATACCACAGAATGTAAGTGGAACGCTCTGCTGCGAATTGTGCGAATGCTTCCACGAGAAATTTATAATCCCGTGGGATAAAAATGCAATTGAAAAATCTAGAACATTTTTCTATATACACTAAGACAATTTACACTCATATTACTACAGAATATAAGATAAGCAAATAGATTTAGATGAACTTAAAAAAGTAGGTGTTTACTAGGGCTTAAGCTCCGGAATTCCGGTATTAACAAAATTCCGGAATTCCGACTTATTTCAGTATCGTTTGTAATATCGGAATTGGTGAGAGCAAAACCGGAATTTCGATATCGTTTGTTAAGGTTCCGCTGGTCGAACGTGTTTCCATACAAATGAATTTAGAGTGTTATCCATTTATTCTTTATGGAATTTGAAAAAAACAAAAGTTAAATCTACATAACAAGTCTATATCTAGCCCATGTAGGCGACGAAATAGACAAATTATATTTAATTTAAGAATTTAATAAATAAATATAATTTGTCTATTTCGTCGCATAAATACTTGTTCCCGGCGGGAATCGAACCCGCAACCTTCTGCGTCGCAGTCGGGTGTTCGCCCGACGCGCCACAGAGGTCGTCAACATCAGTTATTCAATAAATATGATGCATTTTGTATGTTATGTTTAAAGGAAGCATCGAATTCCGGAATTCCGGAACTGAATAGATCAACATTGAAACTGAATTCCGGAATTGAAAAATGGACCGATATTCAAATATTGTTTACCTACTTTATCATCAGTCATTCGTCACATTCTGTAAATTCTATAAAAAATTTCGTTTCGTCTAAATCAGCCTTTTCCCAAACTGGGAGCTGCGTTGTGCGTGTGCGTGTACGTGCGTTGTGTACTACCCACTGCGCTCAGCTTTCAAGTTAACTCTCGCGGGTTTATATTAAACTAGCGACCCGCCCTGGCTTCGCACGGCTATATTGTGCATGTATTATACTTAAAAACCTTCCTCCTTAATCACTCTTTGTATTAAAAAAAACCGCATCAAAATCCGTTGCGTAGTTTTAAAGATTTAAGCATACATAGGGATATAGGGACAGAGAAAGCGACTTTGTTTTAAACTATGTAGTGAAGTCTCGTTTAGGCTAATATAGCTTACAATAATTAATTTAATTTTATGATATAATGGTTTTTAAGTAGGTGAAAAAATGGAGGCGCTAAAAAATAATTTATTCCCAAAGTGAACAGTAGACAAAAGTAAGTAAAGAAAGTAAGTTTCATAAGTTTGGACACCGCACCCTTCACCTTCCTCAACTTCTTGTCCATCCATAGGTTGCCTGGAAGAGATCGCTTTGAGCGATAAGGCCGCCGTTTGTACCACTTAGACTTAAGCTTTGTTCTTTTTATATTTTATGTAATTTAAAAATGGTGTTTGCAATAAAGAATTTAGCTATCTATCTAGACAAAATAAGTTTGGGAACCCCTGATCGCTGATCTAAATCGTTATAATATTATGTTAGGGGTAGCAGACTGCAGAAACTATTTAATATCTACACACACAGTTCGCATGTACTACTGGTACATGTCGGGCTATTTTTCCGCAACCAGACCTTTGCGGTTGGGTCCTTTTTGCGTGAGGAAAATCGGTCGCATGAAATCCGTAGCTAACGGTTAACAAAAGCCTGGAATATCGGGCCGATCGCAGGGAAATAACGGGAGGCGGGCAATTTGCCGTTTAGCTGCACGATTTCGTATGATACCCACTATATTTCGTATATTTCACATTGATTCGTTATCGCTCTTGTTTACAATTCAAACACTTTTGCATTATTTATTAGCATTAATGATTTCGAATTTTCGTTCGTTTTGGATTGCTTTTCGTTACCAACATTGAAGTAGGTCTAGACTTGACATTGAATTTTGCTTAATTTTTGTAAATTAATCATTGAAATTTATGTAAGTACTAAGTCAATTGTTTGGTGGATGACAATTATTGTTTGTGTGGTTTGGATTTTTTTACTTGAGTAGGTAAGTATTATATTCTAGGTAGTTTTATAACACCACAATAATAAAACTGTATATGTAGGTATACGTTGACTCTTCGTTCCCTTTACAGTAATATTCACCTTTTATGATACTCAGACATCTCCAATTTGCACTAAACCCACCTAGGTGTAGTACAGGATCCCGTCCAGTGGCGTCCAGAATGATTTATGTTTTTTTTTTTGTTTTTAGACTTTTCACTGGTTGGGGCAATAGACAAATTCCGTACCAATTAAATACAAAATCTTTATTTTAACTTAACTTTAATTCATTAACCAGACCAGTGCAAATGATTAGTATCGATTTACCTGCCTACCCACGAGTTGTGACGAGAAAAAACAGGCAATTAACGTTTGCTTATTCTATAGGCTTCATACTTTCTATTGTTATGGAATTTGTCTCTTAAACAAGCCAGTGAAAGAGTTAAAAAACAAAACAAAAAATTAAATTGTTAGTTAATCATATTCTGGACTGAAATTTTTTAGGCAACCTTTTTGCAATATATTTATTGACCTATTTAATTTGATATTAAATACTTCTCATCCATTAAATAGCTCGATGTAGGTCGCCCTTAAAGGGATCTCCGACTAGTGTATTATGAGGTTTCTTCCAACTAGAAAATGACTTGGTTCATTCTAAACCGATTTAGTTATTTATGGAGCAAGATTTTTCTGAATAATTAGTATACGTAGTTTTATGTATACGACTTATATATAAAACTAATATAAGTAAGTACTTATTTATACACTTTCCCATTGCAGGGCCAAGACCTTTCTGCCTTTCATCCATTGATCGCTATCTATAGCTATCGCAAACCAGTATCAGTACATACTATAAAACAAAGTCGCTTTCTCTGTCCCTATGTCTCTATGTCCCTATATCCCTTTGTATGCTTCGATCTTTAAAACTACGCAACGGATTTTGATGCGGTTTTTTTATAGATAGAGTATTCAAGAGGAAGGTTTATATGTATAATAAATGCATAATATAGCCGTGCGAAGCCGGGGCGGGTCGCTAGTAAAATATAATTAAACTAGCGACACGCCCCGGCTTCGTACGGCTGTATCATGCATGTACTATATCTAAAAACCTTACTCTTTAATCAATCTATCTATTAAAAAAACCGCATCAAAATCCGTTGCGTAGTTTTAAAGATACAAAGGATACAAAGGGAAATAGGGACATATGGACATAGGGACGCGAAAAGTGTCTTTATTTTATACTATGTAGTGATTGATAGTGATAGTGATAGTGATGATAAGTTTTTTTATAAAGGTGCTTGAATTGTTTTTGGAAACAAACCTCTTGAATTAGGAATACGATATTTTGACATAGGCAAGGACTCCTTTGAAATCTGTTACCATCAATTGAAAATACAAAGTTTGTAACGTAATATTCGTAAAGACATTGTTTTTTTAGTTTAGGCAAGTTAAATATCAAGTTAGACAAATATTTACCTAACTAAATACACATAACTAAACGTAGGTAGGTAAGTATATGTACAATATAATATATTTTATAGAATATACATTGTTATTGGTAATTATACTAGCAAGCCGTTGATGGCTACTTCTGTGCACCTTAACAAACAACTTTTGTCCTACGACTTTTGGAAATTCGAACATTTTTTTGAAAATTCTGAGCATAGATGTACCTGATAATCAGCTGTTTCATACACGGTCACGGAGAGGTCATTAACCTTAAAATTTTACTTATTTCTTAAGTTTTATCTACTGTTCTTAGTCTGAATGACCTTTGTTTTAAAAAATCAGCTGTTTTTCGAATTTACATACTTAACCTCAAAATTTTCATATTTTTTTCGAATTTCCAAAAGTCAAAGAACAAAAAATGTTTGTTAAGGTGCACAGAAGTAGCCCTCAACGGCTTGCTAGTATAATTACCAATAACCCTGTATAATTCTTTATCAGAACATAACTGAGCACATATTCTACAAAAATCAAGTACCTACGCCAGTCACCAAAGACCATAGACGAGATAACATTTAAGCTCGTCATCACCTACATAGGTAGCCAGAAATAGTCACTGTGGCCGAAATCGGTCAAGGAGACATCATCATAAATACTCTTCAACACCATGATAAGGTGGAAGCCAAATAATAAAGCAAACACATTGAAAGGGTGAAGACTATGAGGGAAAACTGATTTAAGATAAATAATTAAGTACATAGAACGTACTTAATTATACTTGCTTCGTCCTCAACATTAGTGTTAACATGCAGCAACGCGGCTTGTACCCAGTCATAGACACTATAGTTTAGATAATTGTATAAAAATAATATTTTTTAAATTTGACACTGGGTATATGCTATCTTGTGGCAACCCCAGTTGGTACTGACATCTTCTTCATTCGCGTTTTAGTGCGCAGTCAGTGTACACCATATTTATCACTTTCTAGAATTTTATTTTAAATACATCAATAGTTATGTCTAAACAAAAATCTAGTTTTTTTTCAGTGATGAATACCTATTTCGAAAAATCAAGAAGTTGGAAATGAAGCTAATATATCTTGGTCGAAATAGTCGCGCAGTTTGTCTTTTGAAAACCATAATCAAAAGTTGTCATGACAACAAGGAAAAAATGGTGTGACAGCATCGTGACATCGTGACAGCGTCTTTCACGTCTATTTACATTATTATGTTATATTATTAAATAAAGGTATATTAATTATGTGTTGAGTGCACGTCCAAAGAGAGTGATACCTTCACAATGTAATTACATGTGTATAATACCCTGAGTCTATCGCCTTGTATAACGTGATTGAGTGTGCTTACACGAGAGTACTACCTTCCCTATACACGAGGTTAGTTCCTTGAGTCTATTACCTTGTAATATATACACAAGAAACAAATAAAATAAATAAACTAAAGTGTTGAGTGCATATCCAATGAGAATGCTACCTTCACAATGCAATTACATGAGTATAGTACCCTGAGTCTATCGCCTTGTATAACGTGATTGAGTGTACTTCCACGAGAGTACTACCTTCCCTATACATGAGGTTAGTTCCTTGAGGCTATTACCTTGTAATATATACACAAGAAACAAATAAAGTAAATAAACTAAAGTGTTGAGTGCATATCCAATGAGAATGCTACCTTCACTATCGCCTTGTAAAACGTGAGTTGAGTATACTTCCATGTAAGTACCACCTTCACCATACATGAGGGTAGTTCCTTGAGTCTATCACCTTGTAAAATATACACAAGAAACAAATACAAATTGTTGCACATCCAATGACAGTGCAACCTTCACCATGAGTGTATCACCTAGTAAAATATACCTTTATTAACAAATAGAAAGTGTTGAGTTCACATCCAATGAGAGTGGTACCTTCACAATACAAAATGAGTGTGGTTCCTTGAGACTATCACCTAGTAAAATATACCTATTTAACAAATAGAAAGTGTTGAGTTCACATCCAATGAGAGTGGTACCTTCACAATACAAAATGTGTGTGGTTCCTTGAGACTATCACCTAGTAAATTATACTTATATCAACAAATACAAAGTGTTGAGTGCACATCCAAAGAGCGTGCCACCTTCACGACGCAACATGAGGATAGTTCTTTGAGACTATCACCTATTTTGGTTAGAAAAACGTAGATTAAATAATTACACTTTATCAAAAGTGCTACTTTTACAAAAATATTGAAAACACAGGTTTATGACAACCAACCAGAGGAGGATTCAGGTTGACGTCGAAGAAAACAAACCTGACCAACCCTCAAATATGGATATGCAAATATTATCTGTAACTAACAGACAACTTCAGGGCAAAGTGACCCTAGTAGCCGCGAATTATCCGCACGGCACTCTTGAGAAGATGTATCTCTGCAAGTTTTTATTTTAGACTAGCTGCGCCCCGCGGTTTCACCTGCGTAAGTCCCATGTTTCTCACCGTTTAAACCTTCCCTGGACTACGACAAACATATCAAAACCGAAATCATCTAAATCGGTTCAGCCATTCTCGAGTTTTAGCGAGACTAACCGAACGAACATCAATTGATTTTTATTTATATAGATAATATATGATGTGTGCATCTTTGTCTTTGTCTGATGTTCAAGTTTTACAAAAACTTGACTATTAAGAAGCATCAATCTCTACGATTAATACTCTCTTTTTAGTCTTTGTCCTATATCCGTATATGTGACAGAGTAGTGCACAATTTAGTTTGTTACACTTAAAGATCCGCATTGTCCTTAATTGTCAATATTAAGATAAGGTCTGATGACAGAGTAATTAGACTTTTCAAAGGTTTTTATAAGCTCTACCTTTACGGAAATATGATGTGGCATGAAACCCTGAAATTGTTCTTAACTTTTTAAAAAATTTCGTATCCTTACAATGAAACTAATACTAAGAAAGTTGCAACTTTATTAGCGCTTATTACAACACAGTGCAAACTATAAATAAAATTAAAGTTCAAAATATCGAAGTAATTGTAAATGATAAAGGGAAGTAATTGTAGATGCTTTGAACAAAATTGAGTAAGGTTAAAACAACTAAATCACTATCTTATAGTGTTATTTTCCTTCACGTACGCAATAAGAGAACGTACACCAAATTTCATTTAAAAAAAAAAAAAAAAAAAAAAAACAGTAGTTTTTATCTTTCCTGAGTGTATGTGTGTATACTAGGTGGCTCTGCTAGAGAGAACACTCCACAGCAGTGCCACAAACAAATTTTTTTCCCTATTACCTTATTTTCTAGTATACCTACACACAGCTGTAATGGGCAACGTACATCATGCATACGTTCCAAATACATCATTTTAAGATATATTTTTTTTAGATATTTATTATGGTAGCTCTGCTACAGAGCACGACATAATAATTTTTAATGATTTGTAAAAAACATCCTCGTATTATTCCTTGAAAATCCCAAATGATGTCAAAAGAAAAACTAATAAAAACTAATTGCATAAGAAGAAATAAACAACTTTTCTCCTTAGTCCATAAGCCGTGGGATAAAAGAGGGTTTACATTAAAGTGGTAACTTTATATAGATTCAAATATATTTAATTCTCATTCTACTCACTTCTAAAGCATATACGAACGCTGTTTGTCTAGAAGTAGTTAGAAAAACGGCTGATTGATTGAAATACTCTTGCGTATTCGCTAGATTCTATCACAATCTGTTATTACTGATATACAGAATAGCTTGGCGCTACACATTTTAAATCAGATTACCTAGAATGACTAGGTATTTTAATCAACAAACATTTATTTTATTATTTTTAAGCCTATTCTGCCCCACTGCAGGCTAAAGGCCTCCCAATGTTCCCTGTCTAGTGCCAGCTGCCAGCTGGGTACAGTCCCTATGATGCGAGTCAAACTTGTCACGCCCCATCTCCTTCTGGGCCTGCCGCAGAATCTCCTGCTGATTTTGTTTACTTTTTGGTTAATCAAACTAATATTGAAAGCTATCTTTGGTATATCAATTTAATATTAGAATCTTTGGTTTTAGTTACTAAAGATTACATAAAAAAAAATATATATATATTTATATATATATATTTAAAGTTAATTACAATGAGTTTCATTGTTTCAAATAAGTAATGTTATTTCGTTACTTTCCTTCAGCATCTTTTATTTACTTATAATAAAAGAACTTGTTTTGTTTACAGTTCACATATTTTCTTAATACATATACCTATGTATGTATAATTCCTTTTTTGCTTATATAAAACAATTTTATACAACTCTAAAGATCTGCATGTTAACACTAATGTTGAGGACGAAGCAAGTATAATTAATGATTAAACGAACTTACCTTAAGTGAAGTTCTATCGTAATTATACGAGGCTTCGTCTGAAACATTAGGGTCCCTCCCACCCAAAAAACCCATAAAAATTGTTTAACCAAAAAAGGAATTATCTATTCTCTGAACTAAATGAAGATGTCAGTACCAACTGGGGTTGCCACAAGATAGCATATACCCAGTGTCAAATTTAAAAAATATTATTTTTATACAATTATCTAAACTATAGTGTCTATGACTGGGTACAAGCCGCGTTGCTGCATGTTAACACTAATGTTTCAGACGAAGCCTCGTATAATTACGATAGAACTTCACTTAAGGTAAGTTCGTTTAATCATTAATTATTTATCTTTTAGTGGGGGAAATACCAAATATATACCTACTCAATAAACTTTAGCCTCGCTAGATCTTTAAACTACAACTCCAAAACAATAATTCAAGCGTAACTCTCGCTTGAATCAGAATCAGAAAATATAATTCAAGAACTGGGTACAAACAATATGGTATTGGGTTTTACATAATACAGTGCCTAGCAGTTTATCCTTTATGGATGTACAAAAATAAGTAAAAGTAGTAGGCATAACATGGTTTAGACACAATCCCCCCTTATTCCAAAACGAGGTATAAGAATAGTCCGAGATGTGGATTTAAACCTTAATTTAGACACAGATTTACTCGTGAACTTATAGTCTAAACACTATCCCTATAGATTATATAGGGAACTATAGTATAAACACTATCCCTCTATAGATTTTATAGGGATAGTGTTTAGACTATAGTTCACGTAAAATTCCACATCTCGGACTATTCTTAAACCTCGTTTTGGAATACTATGGGGGAATTAGTTTAGGTATATTATAGAGATTCTATTGTTTTTTATAAGTTTTATGTAAAAACAAACAAAACTATCTCGCTTAGACCTACTCGACAAACACAAAGTTAACATCACAAGGGATATGGGGTTGGCTATACATATCTAAGGTGAAGCTAATTGAATGACTGCTCTCTGGGACGTTCCAGACATTACGTGAGGGTAGTACCAGGGTTCTGGGTTAATGAATTGAGATCTAGGACATGCTCTTCACGTCCGTGTCGGTTGACTTTTCGTTCTACCACCCACGACTTTTACAAGTTTCGATTATACCTTTATTGTGACCTATTTTCATTAAAGGTTAAGTTTGTTCAACACATTTGTGTAGGCTATTAAGTAATTGAAGTAGCGGTTAAACGGGATTGAGCACTAAATGTTTTGACGTCAAGATGTCAATGGGTAACAGTCTCAGTGTCAAAATGTACAAAAGTCGTAATTTATATTGCTACTTTAATCCTGAAGGCCAATTCAGGATGAAACATTGTTCAAATTCCATTTCACTAAGGCAGATTTTGAAAAAAAAAATAACTTTGAAGGTATCGGAATGATATTGCAATGTATAATTCAAAACAATTTTATTTTAAAGTACCTCAAAATACCCACTAAGTCAGCTTTTTGAAATAAAATATTACTGAGAGGGTATTTTTTGTAATCGAAATGCAATCGGAATGATATTGCAATGTATAATTCAAAACAATTTTATTTCAAAGTACCTCAAAATACCCACTAAGTCAGCTTTTTTAAATAAAATATTACTGAGAGGGTATTTTTTGTAGTCGAAATGCAATCGGAATGATATTGCATTGTAATTTGAACAATATTTACGAGAATTTGCCTTATTATCATTTTTGTTTCCTTAAATATGTTACATTATAAAGACGCAAAAGAGCTCTACTAATAATATTCTTTTGTCTTTTACGTAAGGTTTTCCTTCATTTTAACTGTCGATTATTTTCCTATACCTTAAAAATTAATCAAAGTGATTGATTCCCTAAGTTATGTCGCCTATAATTTATCAATCCACTTAAGAAATATTTGTATATATAAGTACAGGATGATTTTTTGAAATAGACTGAGCTATTTACTAAACTACAAGAGATAGCAAAAAAAAATGCTGAAAGGAGCGCGTTGTTAACTACAAAAATATCGATTGATTAGAGAGTAAAGTTAGTTTTTGAGTAGTTTATCCGTTGTCTAGCACCCAAGACACAAGTCTAGTTACATAGCTTGGGGATAGATGGCAATGTGTGGAATGTCCTGCAATATTTATGTGTTTTTTTTTAATTAACAGGTTGGATTTTTGGTTAGCCTGTTCCAAAAATCTAATGATGTCATTTTATTTTTTGTTAAATCGGGCACGCGAGTTTTCAGGATTTTGTGCTATTCCATATAGTTTGGGTAATAGCCCTGAAGGTGCATTTAAAAATTAACCCTGTATAGACTTATGCAAACATTTTATGATTAATTTATATTTTTTGCCAAAATTAGGCACGCAAAGCTTTTCAGCATTCGTGCTATATCATATAGTTTAGAAAATAGCCCTGAAGGTCCATTTAAAAAAAATACCCTGTATAGAACTGATATCCGTAGATTGACAAATGATTCGTGATATTACTGAAAGAACTTTCTCATGAAACGTCGGTTTGTCAAGAGAAAAGACAGCTCGTATATCATCGGTATTGTTTGCCAATTACCAATATTTCCTTCGTATGAAATAGATGTAATGAAATATAAGCCTTTTGTAGGGTTTAAATATACTTACAACGTGAGTCATTCTTCTACTTGATAAAATTCTTTTGAAAAGTCTATCAAATACCCTAAAATACCTACCCTAAAATATTAGGTGTGTAAAAATAAAAGTAGAAATAGAAGTTTATAATTTAGAAAATGGAATACTTACATTTTATAATTAAGGAAATGGGGTACCTCATGTAATCAACAGATGCAATCATAAATATAGGTATGTATACTTAACCTATATATTATACCTACTAGCAGCACTCTGCGGTTTCACCCGTGTAACTCCCGATCCCGTGGGAATATCGGGATAAAAAGTAGCCTATGAGTTAATCTAGGTCTCCAGCTATCTACATACCAAGTTTAACCTAAATCGGTCCAGCAGTTTCAGAGCTTATTCGTTCCAAACAAACAAACAAAAATCTTTTCTCTTCATAATATTAGTGTGGATATTCTTTTGGGCTCCAGAAAGACTGCTTTCTGAAAGCGTGTTAAAAAAAGCATTATTTGTACTGACAAATAATGCTTTTTTTAACACGCTTTTATTAGGTCGACCTGTATACTAACTAACTGTAACTAATGTAATCAAATCTTACAAGTTAAATTTGATCAACTTCCCGGGTACCGATTTAGCTGAAATTTTTTAAACCCCTATATGCCCAGGACTATTTTCGGCCCGTGATTTTTGGAAGAAGAAAGAAGAGAAGGAGTACTTTGGGTTCAATAACGACCCCCTGGCCATGTGGAATTTTCGAAGATTATTTTGAAGTTACCCGTTCCCTAGATACATCGTTTATATAATATTACAGGAAAACACAGGTACTCAAGGACGAAGGTACAACCATGTAAACAATGTGGTTTGATATTATATAAAACTGTGGTATTTTCCCACATCGCGGTTTATGTCATCCTATTAAAGAAACTCGCATTAATTACAAGCAATTCATATTTCTATAAACACATAATTATTGTACTTATGTACATCTAAGAAATATAATTGCATGCAATTAGTGTCATCAACGTATGATTCTTGTTGTTTTGTTTATATAAAAAATACCTACTGAAATTTGTGTTTTTATTTTTCAATTTGTGTAGGCAGAATAGAATAGATTATTTAAGAAAAAAAAAATTAGCCGACAGCACTCCTAATGAATCAATTTATCATCATACCAAGTTTAGATTAAAATCGGTCCAGTAGTTTCGGAGATAATTCAATTCAAAAAAACAAACAATCAAATCTTTCGTCTTTATAACATTACTAGCAGCGCTCCGCGGTTTCACCCGCGTAACTCCCAATCCCGCGGGAATATTGGCATAAAAACTAGCCTTTAGCCTCCCTCGATAAATGGACTATCCAACACAAAAATAATTTTTCAATTCGAACCAGTAGTTCCTGAGATTAGCGCGTTCAAACCAACAAAGTCTTCAGCTTTATAACATAAGTATCGATTATTGATAAGTATATACCTAAGTATAGAGTATAGATACACACACAGCAACATAGTTACAGAAGAAAAGACACAAAATATGACAAGGACATAAAATAATATAATATTGAAATTTTAAAAAAAAGGTAGGGAGACGCAGAGACCATGCGACTAAGGGTGGGTTGGCTTTGGGGGCCGGGCCCGCGGCTCCCAAAGCCTCCTTTATTTTAATTATGAGTTTGGAGTAGGCTTTGGGGCCCACATGGAAGTAGTTATTAATAAGAAGAGCAGTCACAGAAAAAAGTGAAAAAACTAAGATAATTTTATTATAAAAATATTTATATTAATCAACAAATAAAAACTAAAGAACTGAAAAGCTCTGGAAGTCTTTGTGGGATACCTATGTTCAGCAGTTGACGTGTTGCGGCTAATACGATGATAAAAAAAAGAAAGAGAAGCCGTGTGCCAAATGGGTACTGTGATTGACGTAAAGCAAATAAAATTAATTAAAAAGAGTTAGACAGATCGAATGCTATTATTGCTGTCCAACCAGCAATACCACTTCATATTAAACACTTAGCGGTATTCTATCCACCGATGTCAAACCAGTCTGCATTTGACCGTCCTGTCGACCCTTCTCCATTTCGCAAAGGCTCCGAACCGACTTCATTTGAAAAGACACACTCGCCTGTAATTAAACACAGATTGTGCCAGTCATGGAGTTAACAAGGAACTTAATGGGATTCGTGTAATTAATGGCAAATTGATTTTCCCGAGCGTCGCAGATTGTACAATTTTAGTGGGGTAATTTCACTTCGATAGGAAAACGGTTAAAGGTATGTATTTTATAGATCAATTCCCTATTGAGAGGAAGGAGAGCCATTGTAATAAATTTCAAATACAATTTTATTTCCCACAGTAGCAATACAATAGGATGCTTAAATAAAACAAACATTTCGCGCAAATAATAATTTTCAAGAAAATAAAAGGGCAGATATCTAATAAACACGGAGGGTAATCAGTTCGAATACCTATATATATCTTTACTTACTAATTATAAAACAACTAGCGACCCGCCCCGGCTTCGCACGGCTATATTATGCATGTATTATACATATAAACCTTCCTCTTGAATCACTCTATCTATTAAAAAAAAACGCATCAAAATCCGTTGCGTAGTTTTAAAGATCTAAGCATACGGACAGACAGCGGAAAGTGACTTTGTCTTCTCGGCACACAAAGAAGAGTTTATTCTCGTTTTTGTTAATACATAACAATAGAAGTACTTACCTAAAACTGAAAAGCTACCTAATGAACGTGAAAAGTTTTATGGTTGTTTACAAAATCGCTTTAATTAGAGTAAACATATAGACCCGTAACTGCCGCCCTGCCGCCACCAACTTTTAAAAGGAGTTTCCGTCCTTCTTTAGGTAATTACTGGTAAGTACCTAGTACCTACCTAAGTACTAACAGCAGTTGAAAAATGTTTTGATTTCAACCCCTTTTTCAACCCTTGATTATTTTTAAGATACTTACATATTTATTCCTAACTAGCTGCGCCCCGCGGTTTCACCCGCGTAATAATTTTCTACGAAATTTCCTTAATTTTTTCTTTCATAAGAACCTTCTCCTGACAATAACAAACACAACAAAAAAAGAATTGGCCAAATTGGTCCAGGCGTTGTTGAGTTATGCGCTTACCAACACATTTTGCGATTCATTTTTATATTATAGACTAGCTGTCCCGGGCAAACGTTGTTTTGCCATATAAAAAAAACTAAATCAAAATCGGTTCAGCCGTTCGGGAAGCTACGATGCCACAGACAGACACACACACACACACAGACACGTCAAACTTATAACACCCCGTCGTTTTTGCGTCGGGGGTTAAAAATCATACAAACCGGTTCAGCCGTTTGGTGTAGTTTGGCAACTAACACCGCGACCCGATTGACATCAATATTTATACGTCACTCAATTGTTTTGCCTTCCCGGAACCTCTCCATTAAAACTTGAACTTTATGTTATGGTACTAAAGTTCTTATTGACTTGTATTTTTACGAATCGTTTGTATGGTATGGAGTATAGAAAAGTGTTGTTTTTAGACATTTTCAGGCAATTTTTTAATTTTTTCTCTCCGTAAGAACCATCCTCGTACCTTATGGAATATTCTAAAAAAAGAATTGGCCAAATTGGTCCAGGCGTTGTTGAGTTATGCGCTTACCAACACATTTTGCGATTCATTTTTATATATAAAGATAAAAACAAGAAGTCTCTACATTTTTGTTCTTAACTAAGTAATTCTTCTTACTCATTTTTCTTTTTTTTTTTGCTTCCAAGTACCAGGGACGTAATATATTATACCTACTACTATTAATACGTCCATGCCAATTACAGACCATTTTGTCCTCTCTTCCTTTACTACGATTTATTCCTAATTTCCTTTTTAATTATTTGTTGTATAGCCTACATCATTTTTTTAAACGACTTGTAACAAAACAAGTAATACAGAATTGTTCTCACTAAAATTCAATGTGTTCATATGTTATTTTCCTAAAGGTCGTAAGGTACAATGAACTCAAGGAAGAAAAATTATCGCACAATGTACATAAATATTACTGTGGCACTTAATAATTTATACCCTTCAGACGATCAGGAAATGTCGTAATTCTCCCATCCTTGAGAAAGTGAAAAACGTTGTTTACTTCATCTTCATTAGCATTAAGTTAAACTCCCAAAGGGCGTGCTCATCTTAATGTTTCTAATTTGATTAAATGGCAATGATCTCCTAAACATTTCCAAAAGACAATTGAAAAGTAGACCAAAATAAATACGTTTGAAATATTTTGTACTCATTTAACTTTTTAATAATTTAAGTTTGACATAACTCTCTTTCTTTACTTTTTAGTCTCGATTTTTAGATATTATTTAGGTATTAAAAAATATAAAAATCATAAATTGAACCGGAACCCTGCTAGATCTATAGCATAAAAACGTTTTATTATAACTTTTACACCTTCTCTGAGAAATTTGCATTTGATTTAGGAGGCGGTTACCGAATTTCAAGATTTCCAAGTGCGAAATTTCATAATAATCACTGTGACATCAGATGTAAAAAAAAATGTGTTCAAAAGAAGTTTAGAAACTTTATAAGAAAATGTAGGCAGAAAAAGAAAATTACGGCTCATTTCAAATGAAAATATTAAGATTGTAATTCCCAGAGATACCGCGCCGCGTCTTTACATAAATGTTTAAACTGAAAACGTGACACGACGTTAATGAAAGTGTCACACTTCATTACACTAATCTTTATAAAGGAATGGAATTTGTAAGAATTTGTCCCATTTTAGTCCAATTTATTATTAACGGCACATTTTCTTATAATAATAACTAGCGACCCGTCCCGGTTTCGCACGGCTATATTATGCATGTATTATACATATTATAAACCTTCCTCTAGAATCACTCTATCTATTAAAAAAACCGCATCAAAATCCGTTGCATAGTTTTAAAGATTTAAGCATACATAGGGATATAGGGACAGAGAAAGCGACTTTGTTTTATACTATGTAGTGATTTAAATTTCAGTGAATTGAGGTTTTAACAGAATAGGTAGAAAGGAATCCTGCATATGACATCCTATCCTACTAATATTATAAATGAGAAATTTTGCGTGTGTGTGTGTATGTATGTTTGTTACTCCTTCACGCAAAAACTACTGGACCGATTGCGATCAAATCTCGGTATCTAGATAGCATGAAATCTCGGTATCTAGTATCTAGATGGATTAACACATAGGCTACTTTTTAACCCGATATTCCTACGGGATTAGGACTTACGCGGGTGAAACCGCGGGGCACAGCTAGTATTCCATAAAGTTATACTCGTATTATTCATAATGCAGATAATCTACAATTTGGCAATAGACATTGCCAAATAACTGAAAACTCGTATGACGCATTGCTGACCACGGCTTGTACCTACAATACAATTATCGAGAAACAAATACATTTAATGTTCCATAACAAGTGGTTTCGAAAAAGTAAAGAGAATAAACAACTAATTCCAGACTGAAAAGCAGACAAGTACCTACCTAATAAAACAACCTTTTCTCCCATTCTAAATGAAGTACAACGAATAATAAATAACAGTTAAAACCGCAATAGTCCGTGTTCTTTGTATTGAATAGTTGTTGTGAATGGAGTCGGAGACAGTAATTTGCCAAAAGTTTTTGTCGTTCGAACGTGGGCCGACATTAAAAGCAGCTTAGGAGGTCAAAGTTTCAGAGGACAACTGTAAATCTACAGTTTTGTTCGTGACACTTGATCGGATTCAAGATAGGGTGTGAGCGAGGTCACAAATGCCAAAATACGAGCATCTGTGTTTACGGAATACATTTTTAGCTTCGATTAAAGTGCAGAAAGGGCCATAGAACCAAGCAATGCCTAGTTAGATATCGGAACACGATGCTGCAAATTTTGTTGCTAATCTGTTATATAGTATAAAATTAGCTTTTTCCCGCGACTTCGTCCACGTAGAAGTTGAAAATGGTTCTAATAGGATTGGACAAAGGAATCACATTGTCTCATGCAAACTTTGCCCCCCTTTCTCAACCCCCTAAGGGCTAGAATTTCGGAATATTCTTTTTTTTTTATCGCATGCCTACATCATACAAAGAACACACCTTCCAAGTTTCAGGTATCTACGATCAGCGGTTTAGGCTGTGCGTTGATCCGTCAGCGGCAAAGAGGCGCAAGAGACATGCGGGCGTGGACAATGACCAAGGCGGTTCCTTTCCTTGTGCAAATTGCGGTCGCATCTGTCGATCGCGAATTGGTTTACTGAGCCACGAAAGAGCGTGTAGGCGCTGAGACGTAAATCGTCTGAAATAGACGAAAAGGCCAGAGATGATGATCCGTCAGTCAGTCAGTCATTCAGGACAAAGCATTTTATATTTATAGACGATGATTGACGTTGAGAAGAGGCGTTGGAGAGGCATATACATTGCAGTGGGCTAATACATGCTGCTGAAGAAGAAGAAGAGAAGAAGATGATGATTCAGGTGTGTAAAGGCAATCGAGTACTACCTACGTATTATGTAGGTAGGTACTCAATGTGTAGAGGTAGGTATCTAGGTATCTGTAAAATACTAAAGTTTAATTCTCTCTTGATTGAGTCTTAATGTCACGAGTGAAGGCAAGAAGACAAACCGTTTTTACAAGGTTTACTTTATTAAGAAAGACAAATCACTGTTGTTTTATTTAAAGCCTTGAAACTTAGGTATCACCGAGTTCTCCATTGACCTGTAATTTGTCTTTGTTCAGTCACGAGAAAAACCAATGTCAGTGACTTTATGAAGGATCCTGATTTCCACAAGGTTGGTTTTGAATCCTTTTTAGCTGTTCGATAAAAATAAACGATTGTGTTCTATATTCTATAAAACTAATGACTATCCAACAGAGAAATTAAGGTGAAAGGGTACCTGCGCTCTCTCCATACAAACGTAGTCGACTTTTTTCTCCCTGGATAATGGCACTAGAGCATATATTTTTGGTGCATAAAACTTATAAATGCCATGACCATGCCCCTATTTTTTGTTTTTTAAGGTATCTTAATTTCTATGATTATTTAAAATATGAAAAAAGAAATTTTTTTTTTTCAGTTTGTAATAGTAATTTGTATGGAGAAAGCCCTCGGTACCCTTTCCTCTTAATAGGTAGGTAGGTATATTGATGCTTACCAACTTGTTTGTTTCCGTATACAGAATCAGCAATAATGAAAAATCGATATCTCGAGCAACTTTATCAGGATAATGATACTGATAAACAGAACTACTACTTGATAAATAACCGCTAAGTTTTTGGTACTAGTTCAATAGATAAGATTCATGATAAAATTCGTTTTAGCACTGATTGACATCACCATTAAGATATTATTAATCTTTTCATTATTTCGTGACGGGTTTAGATAAATAAGCAAACTGAGTTTTTGGAATATAAACATCACCTGTCTCACGAGCTTGGTTTCTTATCTTTTACATTTGCTTAAGTACCTAATGAATTAATTAACTTATCATTTCTATGATAAGTTTACAAGGTTTTAAGGAAGCCAATCGGACCCGATCGGCATAACCAATCAGCTATTTATGAACAAAAAAATAACAATGAACTCGAATATGTTTTTTGCTTTGGTTAACTAAGAAAATACATAATAATCAGAAAACTTTTTTCTCCGTTCCGACGGAAATTACGTAGCTATCTCCGTTCACTAACATTGATCGAAAACCTTGTCTTTCAAGCATCTTTTATTTAATATCTATAGAATTGAATTGTTAATTTGTACCTACCTACCTACAAACAGTGAATCAAACATAACATTTATTTAAATCTAATTTAAAAATATACTATATTATTAACATTGTTTTATTTCTTTCTTTTTAATTATAACTTAAATAAATTTTTCAAAATATACTTAAAAAATTACAGCCAACTCATAGACAAAATCTGCACGTCTCTACCCGGTATTTGGGATTTTGAAAGAAGTTAAATCCCGAGCAAGACGTGAGTTTGCCGCGGGAACTTCAATAAAAACTGTTTCGAACTTCATTATGGCAATTCATATGCTAATTTAATTCTTGATTGCTCGAGTGTATTTACTAAATTAGGGTTTTTTGATCGGAAACCGATAAGAAAAACCATTTTTTCTCCTCTTAGCAGATTCTTATCGATTTTGTTGGGAACGCGCAAAATTCGATAACAACTTATATTTATACTGTTCTATCCTAACTTGGTATAATTTTTTTACCACTTATCATTACGGAAACGCTACTAAACGAGGAAGCTGAGGCGTGAGAACTTCCGAAAAACGGTAAATGAAAATTTCTATACTTATTCTTTGAAGATTCAGGCAGAAGACTCGAACGCGATAAGGTTCAGTTTTGAGTAGGTACCTATTCTCCTTTCTTTACATACTTTTGAAATCAAGGACACGCCATTGGCATAGATTGGCGAACAAATTACCTTGTCAATTAGCGGTGGCCAGGGTTACACAAATCCTGAATATTGATGTTACAAGTGTCATCAATATGGGTACAATAGTTTCGGAGCCTATTCGTTATAAACAAACAAACAAAAAAATGTTTTCTCATTATACTATTTGTGTAGATTACGTACGCACACATAGATAATCGTGGGTGAACTTTTCGAAAACCAGAAGACTTTTTAAAAAGACATCAGTTTTAGTAAGTATCTTTCGTCTATATAAGTAGACAAATATTAGGTATTTAAGTCCCTAGTCCCCAGTAACCTATAAGCTTTCTTCACATTTATTTTTTTCCAATAAATGTACCTATTGAAATAAAAAAAACAATGTGACACGAATCGAAAAATGTTTTCCGATAGAGATAATGATTCGTGACAACGAAACAATGATAACGGCTTACCATAAATTTTCCATGAAACGTTTCACTTCCTCAAAAAAATCTACTAAAAAGGGCAGAACAGTTTTATTAAGTACTAGCTTTTGCCCGCGACTTCGTCCGCGTATAAGTCCAAAATGGTTCTAATAGGATTTTTTATTGGTTTTAACTCTAATAAATTTCTTTGGGTTTTAAAATTACCGAAGTCGGTAGGTTAGTTTATATTCTTTTATATTTATATTTCACATGTTTTCTTTGATACTCATTATAAAAGCAGAGAGGACGAAAATTCTGTATTTACTTGGAAGCAAATAAAAAAAATGGTTCTGAGGGACTTTGAAAATATTGAAACAAAAACATGTAGTTTTTAAAGTTCAAGTCTATCTGTCTGTCTGTTTGTTACTTATACAATAAAAAACGCCTAAACCAATTGAAATCTGGTTTTCACTTTAAGATAGCTAGGATAGGAAGGTCGTGTTATACTTTACATCTAAATCCAATAAGTAGAACCTGAGTAATCAACGAAAAACTGCAGCCGCTCGAGAAACCCCGGCCGCCCGTGACGACACGAACGCGTCCCACTAAACACGAACGTCACAGAATACATAATAGTGTAGCATACTTTTTATCCCACGCATATCCCATTTTATTCCATATTTCCACGGGATCGGGACATGCTGGTGAAACCGCGAGGTGCAGCTACTTTTGAATATAGAATGATTCGTATATTTCATACTATGTAGAGACAATGTTCTACCATTTCAAATTTCGAATTCTACGTCCCCATGAGGCCGTCTCCTAAAAGTGCAACCTTTTTTGAATAAAATCGAAATGGGTGTCAAATGTAGGTGATTTAAAAGGAGTATTGATATCAACTTCGGAGGAAATCACCCCAAAATAACTTTCTACCCCTTTGAATGATGGGATCCCCCTTTAGGGGATGAATTTCAATAAAATATGAAACACGTGTTCCATCAATTCTGTCAAAAAGTTTATGCAAAATTTGAAGTAGATTAGACCAAGGAATCACGTTGTCCCATACAAACTTTGCTCCCCTTTTTCACCCCTTTAGGGGTAGAATTTCGGAAAATCCTTTCTTATCGGATACCTACGTCATACAAAGAACACACCCTCCAAGTTTCAAGTCTCTACGATCAGCGGTTTAGGCTGTGCGTTGATCCGTCAGTCAGTCAGTCAGTCAGTCAGTCAGGACAAAGGATTTTATATGTATAGATATAGATAGATATAGATAAGAAGATAATACATGCATAATATAGCCGTGCAAAGCCGGGGCGGGTCGCTAGTACTTTGATAAAAGAGATCCAATCAAAGAGTATTTAAGTTTTTAATAACCCCAGCACGCCGCTTCATACACATGTTCATACAAAATTGCTGGAGCGTTGTAATGTTCCAAATTCAAAAAACGCTCCTGCATTGGATTTAATTTTCTTTGACCGCGACACTGGCTATATGCACGATAGTAATAATGCGAAGCCATAGTAAAATTATAAATAAAAAAGAGATGGCGCTAGATGCTTCTTTCCGTATGTCAAACTGACAATTTTGACATCATCCCTACGTTCTGTACGTTTTCATGCAAAAATATTATGGTTTATTTTTTACGCCAAGAAATATCAAATTTTAATTAGTAACATAAATCTACTTGAAATACCTAAACCTCTTCTGATATTTTCTGAACACATTCGTGAAGATTATGTTAAAATCTGTTTCCTAGTTCCCGAAATTAGACTGCACAAACAAAAGTAAACAAATAAAATCAACATTTTCTGAGATGAATGGTAGTTTCGCGAAAACGAAGAGATGGCGCTAGTTACTTGAAATTAAAAAAAATATCTTATTAAATTAATTACTTTATTTTCTAGTTAAAAAATGTGTATATTGCTATGTATTCTTAAAATACATAAGTGTACAAAATTTTTAAGCAGAACAAAAAGAATAATCAACTAATTTGTGATTTTCTAAATTTAAGAAAACCTGAATCGCGCATGCAAGATTTTTTTCTACCGGAGCTATATAAGGTTAGCGAATTCTATAGTGCTAAGATCATTATGGACGTAGAACGCTTACTTCCAAAACTTCGAATTTATTATATGTAGAGATAACCGTTAATACCTATAGTAATATGAAATAATTATTGTGACCACTAATCGGAACATAGGCTACTAGGAACTTAGGAACCGATCATTCTCAAAAGATCCATTTGCCAGAACCAGGATAGATTTAGAGAGATTTTTTTTCTCATTTGGATCCAGAATTCAAGTTGTGGATCTACTGAGATTTTTCTTTCTTAGTTGATCCCTTCGCCAGATCCATGGTGGATCTAATGAACTTTTTTTCTCATTAAATACAGGTTTGAAGTTGTGGATCCACACTGAGAACTTTCCTTCCCAGTAGGTAGATCCATTATAAATAATAGCTTTTTAGCTTACCCGCGACATCGTCTGCGTAGAATTACTAGGTACATCGATTTTTTTTTCGTAAGTAATTAAACCGAGATTTTTACCATAGGTCCCTAGGTACTTGGTCGATCTTCTTTTGTTTGTATGATTGAGCTGGTAGGTACAGTGGGTAACAAAACCAACTAACCGTAGAATTCTAAAATTATTTTTATTAAGTACTAGCGACCCGTCCCGGCTTCGCACGGCTATATTGTGCATGTATTATACATATAAATAAATAATAAATAAATAAATAAATATTTCAGGACATATTACACATCGCCATCCAGCCCCAAGCTAAGCAACTTAATGCTTGTGTTATGGGTGCCAGATAACGGATAAACTACTTATATACTTTTTTTTGTTGTAAATATATACATATTATACATATAGGAAACACCCAGAACCAGAAACAAGAATTTATGGTCAGCATAAATACTTGTTCCCGGCGGGAATCGAACCCGCAACCTTTTATATAAACCTTCCTCTTGAATCACTTTATCTATTAAAAAACCGCATCAAAATCCGTTGCGTAATTTTGAAGATTTAAGCATACAAAGGGATATAGGGACAGAGAAAGCGACTTTGTTTTATACTATATAGTGATAGTGATTGGAATTGCATTCTGATAACGTTTGTCTAATAAAATCACGAGTTGAGTCTTTAAACTTCAACTTAGCAGGACCTTAGAAAATTGCGTGAGTAAAAAAATCTAATTATTATGAGTTTTGAAGCTCTACCATTTTGTTGCCTGATTGTAAGCACATAATATCCAGTAGAGACGTAATGCAGGCCGTAAAATTCCAAAATTCGTCAGCGGTTTTCAAGTGATGCGCTAGTGTTGTAGGTAGGTACTTATATAATCAAACAAGCAGCGCTAGCGGTTTCACCTGCATAATACCAGATCCCGTGGGAATATCGGGATAAAAAGTAGCTTATGTTAATTCCAATGAATCAATGTATCCTCATACCAACAATCATCAAAATCGGTCTAGTAGTTTCGGAGTCTATTCGTTACAAACATAAAAACAATCCTCTTTATAATATTAGTGTAAATTAGTATAGATGAAGTAGGTATTCAACACATTTATTTGAATGAGTTCAGTCAGATACAAATGAGACGATTATAAACGATATGAGATCATCTCGCGTTAGGTAGGTATTTAACAATACCTACTAACATTGTATTTGTCAGTCATAAAATGTTTAGTTTGTTCAGAAAAACCTATACGTTCCGTTTCTAGATACCTACCCAGTAGGTCCCTTCGCCAGATCCATCATGGATCCAATGAGATATGTACAGTCGGCTGCATAATTGCAGACCCCAGTAGAGTTCAAAAATTTCTATTATTGGAATGTTTTCATTATAATAATTTTTGTTTAACAATTGATTAAGTAGTTAGAAGACCAAACTCCAACTAAAGCAGGTGTCTAGAATCTTGCTTGTGTGAGAAAACATTCTTGCAACAACCTTTTTGGAGCTCTACGGTAGGTCTGCAATTATGCAGCCGACCGTACTTATTTCGCATTGGATCCAGGGGCCTAAGTCTGCTAATACAATCGTGTTTGAATAGTGTGTCGATATAATCGTAATAGAAATTTAATGTCAAAAATATGACATTACATGTTAAATTGGTATTCTGCTAACGTTGACTATTCTATCGAGACACCACTGACACACCACTGACTCACTTTTGTAATCTGCTCTACAATCGTAGCTTAATGGAATCTGGATAGTTGTCAAAACGGTATATTGCTTAGCAACATATACCATGTTGCTAGGCAACACCTGCAAGGTAAATATTACCATACCATTGAGACTCCATAGTGATTATATTGCGATGTTATTAAAACTTTAGCAGAATACCAAATAAAGTCACAATCTCGATATAATATCAATAGAGTCTCGATATAATGACAATGGTTGGCCAAATAGCAGAATAAGGCCCATTTCAAGTTGCAGATATAGGTACTAATAAGAACTTTCGTTCTCAGTAGATCCATGATGGATCTAATAAATTTTTTTCTCATTAGATACATTTTTGCAGTTGTCCTACAGTTACCTACAAATAAGCCGAAGATGTAACAAATCCGTGTAAATTATGTAAAAAAATATAAATAGGTACTAATGCTGTAGGTATACGTACCTACTATGATTTTATTCTGTTAAATACAACAGATCGTAGAGTTTTTCTAACTTCGTAGTAAGTAATATAAAAACAAAACTTGTTTTACGGTAACTTGATACTTATCTAAGTACATACTTACGTAGGTAAGTATGTACAGCTTATCTTATATCTACAGGGTAAAGTCAGGATACTTGCAACACTTTTGGGAGAATAGCAATCACCACATAGTATAAAATAAAGTCACTTTTCGCCGTCCCTAATAATCCCTATGTCCCTTTGTATGCTTAGATCTTTAAAACTACGCAACGGATTTTGATGCGGTTTAGTTTAATAGATAGAGTGATTAAAGAGGAAGGTTTTTAGATATAATACATGCATAATACAGCCGTGCGAAGCCGGGGCGGGTCGCTAGTAATTTCTAAATTAAACATTATTAGGTAGTACTTAAATCTTTAACTTATGTTTATCTTTGCGGGTTCGATTCCCGCCTCAGATAAGTATTTATGTTTAGATATTTGTCTGTGGTCTGGTTGTTTCTTATTATAAGGATATATTATTAAGTATTTAAAAAAGAAATGTATATAAGTATTATATCCGTTGTTTAGCACCCATAACACAAGTCTAGTTACTTAGCTTGGGGCTAGATGGCGATGTGTGGAATGTCCTGAAATATTTTCAAGCTATTGCATAGCTTTTATCGCGGGCTTTGAGTGCGGCGACCGAATCAAGAAATTTCGTAACGAAAATAAAACCTAACACCCACCACTCCGCCTTCCATGTAGCTCGGCCGAGCGTTCGCTTAACGTGTATGTATATGGTACGACTGTACGAAGCTCGCACGATGCAATAGCTTTACCGCGGCAGTCCCCGAGTGCCACTTTTTATTTTTTATTTATATTTAAACTAAAGCATAACCCTAAAGTCCTAACTACTTGAATTCAAAACATTCTATAATCATATTAGAACTCTACAGTGAGTCTGCACTTATGTTGCTTGTACCTACTTATCAATAAATGAGGAAGATCCCAAAAGGCTTTTCTCCTCTACTTACTCTCAAATAATTAGGTAGGTAGGTATATATGTATAAAAAATCAAAGGAGTGCTAAATGAATAGCTGAAAACATTTACCGCTTTAAAAAAGCTGATTCGGGGCACGTTTGGATCTTTTATTTTATTCCATTAAAACAATATCATTTAGAGAAACGCCCTATCGGAAATCAATTATAAAGAACTTTACTGTGGCGGCTACTGAAAACCGAACTTATAGCTTTGATAACCTTTTCCAAAAATTCAATTTAATTTATTTTACGTTGACAATGGAACAAAATAATAATAATAATTATTATTGTAAGGTTTTTTGGTAAATAAATTTATTATTTATTTATTATTATTTATTTTTTATTAAATACTCGTCATAATCTATGTACGTCATAATCTATCTATGTCTATGTACTAAATAATCGTCATAATCTATGTAAACTTCAACTAGAGCAGGTGTCTAGAATCTTGCTCGTGTTGAAAACATTCTTATAATAGCCGATTTGGAGCTCTACGGTGGTTCTGCAATTATGCAGCTGACCGTACCTACTCACATTTTTAATAAGAAATAAAAGTCCACTTAGTTCAATTAAAAGTCCAAAAGCCCTTGGAAGTGTTCCTAAAAGGCGTGCGTTACCTTTTCCCTAATACAAAAAAAAACCGGCCAAGTGCGAGTCGGACTTGCGCACGAAGGGTTCCGTACCATGAGCCCTAATTTTTTCTGTTTTTAGTAAGTATTTGTTGTTATAGCAACAACAGAAAAATACATTAAAAATTTAAATTGTATTAAAATTGAACTAAAATTTTAACTAAGTATCTAGCTAACATGGTTCATGAGATACAGCCTGTAACAGACAGCGAAGTCTTAGTAATACCTTAGGTCCCGTTTTTTTTACTTTTTAGGTACCTACGTAACCCTATTATACATGAGGTGGTATTACTATCACTATTACTACATAGTATAAAACAAAGTCGCTTTCTCTGTCCCACTATATCCCTATGTATGCTTAAATCTTTACGACTACGCAACGGATTTTGATGCGGTTTTTTTTAATAGATAGACTGATTCATTTGTTGGTGCAGCTATCATTGCTGAGGCAGAACCTTTTTGGAGGCACACGGCTCCTTAGATCTTATTTCTTCTTTTGTATTTTTTTTTGTCCTATTAATTTTTTGTGTTTTTTTATTTTTAATTATTAGTTTTTTAATTTTTTATTTTACTTATTTTAAACTTTTGTTTTAGGGTTGTGCTTTGATGTTTGTTACTACTTTGTTGTTTGACTTGTATCGTGTGCTTGTCCAAATAAATGTTTTCTTTCTTTATTTCTTTCTTTCTTTCATTCAAGAAGAAGGTTTTTATGTATAATACATGCATAATATAGCCGTGCGAAGCCAGGGCGGGTCGTCTAATATAATACTTACTTAACTCTAAATGTATTAGGAATTGGACTATTGTTAGGTGAAAAAAAAGAGAAAACATTGTACCTACTTACACACCACCAATATTAATTAGAATTACTATTATTTAGTATTCACACGGCTTGTTCAAGAAGTTACAGCCGGCATAGTTTTTCTTCGACGCCGTCACCCCGTCACCTTGTACGTAAGTTGATAAGTAAAATGCATGGTTTAACAATGGTCCTAACCAAGACATGGTTACATTAACATAAGTACAGTATGGGTCATAAGTAAATGATCAGTTTGCTACAATAATACTATCAACAAGTATTGGAGTTACGACCTTCTTGTAATAAACGTTACACACAAACTTAAAAACTTGAATTGAAAGAACTCAGTGATTATTATTTTTCATTATGTTAGCTATGTGTTTAGTTGTGTGAGTGGTATAAGCCGCCACCCGGTACACCAACCAACGTGGGTTCGATCCACATAGGATAGGATTGTAAACGTTACGGTGGGCAGAGACTTTTGACCATGGATTGTACATGTAAATTACTCAGTGATAAGGAAATTAATTACAAGTAATTGGTAAAAGCTAAGCGCAAGTAGGACTGGCGCAAGAAGGGTCCGTTATTATATTCTGTTTTTGGTATTTGTTGTTATAGCGACAACAGACATCATCTGTGAAATCATCAACTATCGCGGTTCATGAGATACAGCCTGGTGATAGACAGACAGACGAACAGTGGAGTCTTAGTAAAAGGTCCCGTTTTCACCTTTTGGGTATGGGACCCTAATAAAATACAGTACCTATAGCTAATTACCTAGGTACGTTACTTAAAATAATGCCTTATTTTTAAAAAAAAAGCTACTTCCCCAAAAATTCGACTTGAATTATAGGTAGGTACTCTAGGTACTTACGTGAGTTTCTGCACTTTCTCGAAAACGTAAGAAAAAGCGATTCGGAACCACTTTTCGAAGCTATTGAGAGATTTTTTGTTTTTAATAAATTTTGGTGGTTTGCAAATCGATTAAAAAGTATTTAGTTACCATTTTGATGAAGCAAACAAACATCCCGGTTACCCATTCGTTATGGACGAGTGGAAGGACAAACCGACGGAACGTTCGACCTTGTTTGACAGTTTTACCTATAAATAAAAACCATCGTCCAAGGCTACTGTGCAAACAAACCCGATGACATGACTAAAACCAGAGGATCTACCGAATAGCACAGATAGTTCGCAATCCCATTGATCCTTGATTCCATTGATTGAGTATCATCCATGTAAAGAAATCTGTATTAATAAGTTTAAACTTGATGTTTAATCTTGTGTCTAAATAAATACCTAATCTCGTTTGCCCTTGGAAGAAAACGCTTTATATTATTACTAGCTGTGGCCCGCGGTTACACTCACATAAGCCTCGATCCTGTGGGAATATCAAAATAAATAGTAGCCTATAGCCTTCCTCGATATATGGACTATCCATCACAATAAGAATTTTTCAATTCGAACTATTTGTTTGTTTGTTTGTTTGAACACGCTAATCTCAGTAACTCTGGTTTTAATTAAAAAAATATTTATGTGTTGGATAGTCCATTTATCGAGGAAGATTATAGGCTACTTTTTATTTCAATGTTCCCACGGGATCGGGACTTACGCGTGTGATTCGGTGAGGCGCAGCCACTGGGCGCAGCTAGTAATACAATTAAGTCAATTCAAAATTATTTGGTTCTCTTCGATTAATTGACAATTACAATAACATTTTTAATCATTGAAATGTGGGTTTCTATAAATGGGAAAGGAACTGTGTTACGTGGTAGAGACCCAGATACTTTTACTTTGATGTTGAACATGAAAAAAATAGATCGCGATAATAGTTCGTAAAAGCAGTTTCACTTGTTGTCTACTGGATAAACATTGGCATAATAAATGACAATTTGATTTATAGATTTTGTTGTTTGTTAGAACTATATTGAGGATTTGGCAAACTGACCATTGTGTAAAGTTCAGTTGTGCAGAGCTGACTAACAACAGCAGAATGAATTAAGCTTGGATTAGATCAAATAGACATAGTTGCTTCTTCTTCCTAAAATCTCTACGTCACGTTTATGCTACGCACGCAATTTTATATTTTACAGAAGAAGGTGGTCTGGATAAGCAAATATTTTTACCTGTCTTTAGTTTAGTCTAGCTAGACAAATGATTTCGTTGATTGACATGATTTCGCTCATAACACGTCATAAGCTTTTCTTAAAGAAATTCAAATAAAAGACTATTCATTTTGCGTGCAATGTTTGTGGCAAAAATTAAACATCCCAAAACCTTCACAAAGGAACTTACAAACCAACTGTGGAACGAAACGCCAAACACAAGGCAAACATCAGTCTAATTTAACAGTCAAGTTGACTCTTGATGTTCGTTTGCGATTCACAATACAGATTCAGACCTGATTCCATGGTCGGATGATCACCCGCAAAGCAATCATTATAAGTAGAACAACAAATCATGGCCCCCAGCGGAATTGGTGGGGATGGTTGGCGCATGTACTATCGCGGACATAATTACTACAGCCAAATCATCATACTTTACCCCCGTTTAATATTTTGCCCAACCCGAAAACCATTCCTTTAAATTAGATAATTAGGCAATGCACCGGAACTAAAATGACATTTAATTTTAACGCATTAGGTTATCCAATTTTTCCAATATAGACTTAAGCAAAGTTACGTGTGTATTGGTTTTATGTGCGCGACAGTACTAAGATGACTAAAGACGTGCGGGAGCGGGACAGAGAGCGATAATGACTATAAAAAATCTTTGAACCCTACCCTAAAAATTTACTTCTGCGCATACAATTGCCGGAGGCCATGATTCGCTGTTCGACCTATACGCAGAGAGGCACCGTTCCGTACCTCTATCACATGAGTATCTCTACTCATGTGCCTCTATTTCTGAAACAGACCTGATTTCCATAATCCAGTGGCAACAATCGTATACAATTGTGCTCCACGTTGCAGGCCAATGCAAAATAACTTAACACAAAATTAAGGAAACTATTTTTTGTACGTATGTTCTAGATCTAACGGTTTAAGTTGTGCGTTGTTTGTGAGTCAAGTATTAAAAACAAGTTCCTAACTATTCATGTTATCTTCTACATCTATTCTTATAATAGCCAGTAATATTTATGATGAATCGGGTTTAAAGGTCATATTTGAATGAACAGCGAGCGAACAGTTTAGCATTTAATTACAATAATTAAGTCCCTTATCATTATCAAATAGCTCATACATATGTAAGTAAAAACAAACTCAACCTTGTGTTTCGATTCGAATAATTGCACGTGGTTCATTTTGGGAGTTACTGAGTAAGAGAAATGTTACAGCCAAATACATTGGTACAGTATGGGTCGTAAGTAAATGATCAGTTTGCTACATTAATACTATAAACAAGTATTGGACTTACGACCTTCTTCTAATAGACGTTATACAAACTTAAATACTTGAATTAAAAGTACTCAGTGTGATTATTATTTTCAACATGGTTAGCTATGTCTTTAGTTGTTTCAGTGGTATAAGCCACCACCCGCTCCACCAACCGACGTGGGTTCGATCCACAGGTTACGTTGTTTTAATGTTCAAATAGTGCTGCACAGGATTGTAAACGTTACTGTGGGCAGAGACTTTTGACCGTGGATTGTACCTTCTTCAAATACGACCTTTTAAATCCTGTGAATTCAGCCATATGTAGGTAAATACAACGAGGTCTTCTTGCGATTTTGTGGTGGCATCCATTTTGAACCCCCATTTTCAACCCGCAAATATTTTTTCCATGTTGTACCTAAAATGTGTTCCATTTTCTACCCCCAATAATTTAATTGATTATTTTTTTCCAATTTCTACATAAAATGTATTCCATTTTCAACCCAAGTGATTATAATACTAAATGATGTTTTTTGTACAGATAGAATAATAATTTAATCTTTTTAAAGTACCGAAACTATGAATCTATTTTTTCTGTTGACGTTACTTGAGTAAAAATTAGGTAGGTAGTTAGGTACCCACTCCGTATTTGGGTAGAAAATGGACTATTGATTTGCAGGGGGTTGAATATGGAGGTATTTTAATTAAAATTATGCCGTGGATTGGGGGTTGAAAATGGATGCCACCGATTTTGTGTTATTATTTTGAATGTGGGAGGGTTATGTTTTTACAAATACAAGGCTAATACGACTCCTTAGTTAAAAATATTTGAATTCGTTTACAATCATTATCAGAATTATATCATCATAATATACATACGTAGATATATTGACCTTCTGTTTTACGTTTCTGATTAAATAATACAGACCGTCTCTTTACTTCCCTAATATTTTATAATACAAGTTATCTTATCTTTAACATCGTGTTATGTATTTGTAACGCAATTTTAAATAATTATTTTTTTATCTACCAACTAGCGACCTGCCCCGGCTTCGCACGGCTGTATTATGCATGTATTATATCTAAAAACCTTCCTCTTTAATCACTCTATCTATTAAAAAAACCGCATCAAAATCCGTTGCGTAGTTTTAAAGATCTAAGCATACATACATAGATACATAGGACGGCGAAAAGTGACTTTATTTTATACTATGTAGTGATACACCACGCAAAATTGGGTTGACTCTCAACGGGTCGCCCCTGCCGGGTCCCCAAAGTGATGTTATTTGTAAATTTCGGAAATCATTTTCAAATTACATTTATGTAAGTATAGAGTATTTCATACATTTGCCGAAATGTGTTCTTACTTAACTTATGAGATTGCTTTCTTAAAATACTTCGACATTCAGAAATACAGTCAAAGAGAATAAAACAAACATCAATATAAACTTCGCCTACCTACGTATCCTTTATGATAAAATGGATCAGAAAATATTTTGCTTACTTCACAAGGGATCGTGATGGATTAAGTATGAGGGCATAGACATATACATACGTTGTAGGTAGTTATATTATTCAACGTGGGTAGTTACCTAAACAAACCACTACGTCGCAATCAGATTGTTATAGGGATGCCGCCCTACGGTAGGCTTGCGGGAAGGAAAACACTGAGAGAAAATCAAATTAAGAGAAGTGTAACTCAAAATGAATTTCCTTATTTTCATGACCGTTATAATTTGATAAAAAAGGTAAGTGAACTAACAAGATAAGTGAAAGATTAAACGAACGATAAAACAAAAGATTAAAAGGACTGGTCGAAACGCCCTGTAAGTAGAATAGATGAGTTTTATTTTAATCACAACCATCTTATACATGATTTAAAATAAGTTAATATAAAATAAATAATGCACAAAACTAAATTAATCGGCACCATTTTGTGAGTAAACAACACAGAACAAAGTAAACAGTCAAATGATGTAAATATAAATTTCAAAAGAGAGATAAATATTAAAACTTCATTAATCACATAAACCGCCCCTGATCGCACCAGATGCAAAAGAGTGGAGAATACTGGCCGTATCTTTCAGTATGGGAGAAGCAAATATGAGCAATATAAATGCGTTGGAAAGAAGCAAATGCATGACCAAAGATTCAGTAGTAGTTAAGTATGACTGTTGTTACTAACCTTCGGTTTTCAATAACGAATTCGAATATATACTTGTTTAAGGCAAATAAAAGTAAAACACATATCTATTAGGAACTTCTTACGTAAGACAATATGGTTAACTACCAAGGCGAGGCGTGACTCGTTAACGAGAGATATAACCAGTTATAGAGCACTCAAACCTACCTACTTTCTTTTGTTAAGATACGAGGATCTGTCTGTTTCATTAGCGAAATAAATTACTAGAGCTGTGGTCTGAGTACCTGCTTTATCTTACTCTACTATTTGTAAATAAGTACAATATGAGATTGTACTGGAGATAGATACCTTTGGGGTTCCGACATCATCAGGAAATGTATTGTCTCAGGAAAAATGAAAGGGGACGTAAGAATTTCATATTTTATTTCAGGTGACAGATATGATATGATTTTGGTTGTCATTTTGATATGTGAGGTGTATCTACTTGAGATGAGATTTTCCTCTTTCTTCGCTTATGTACCGATATCAGTGTTAATCAAACAAGATACTGTCCTTTGGCATTGGTCTGCGAACGTATGACACTGCAAATATTTTTCTTTATCCTTACACGGAAACGGTCAGTTTGGTTGGATTCGTATAAACTTTCGGTTGATAAAATAGGACGCAGTTGAAAGGTATTCTACTAACTTTCCTGCTAACTTTAATTAGCAGGAAAGTTAGTTCCTTTAGGACGCAATTGCTTTGTTAATTATTCTAGCCATAGGCCACACACAAATTAAAGAACGTAATTTATGTACAAGCACGGCATAAGACGGTAGTAAACATGTGTTCATTTTACAGCCACATTTTAAATGAATATTATTAAAGTATGTATTATGTAAGTACCAAATGGTTGTTTTAATTTCGTGGAGCTCGATATTTCGTTATAAAACCATAAGAAATATTCCGTTTTAATCAATTTTAGTAGTAAAATAACCACGTTTAACCAAGTTTTACCTACCAGTGATACAATATACCTACCTACTATTCATAATATTCGTTATGTCATGTACACACCCATTCGTGCGTTGGCATTTTACAAGTTTTCACAAAAGAGTTGTAGGTATTTTCAAACAGTTCCTCTAACGTCTTAGTATCTTTTTATGTCTCTGGAATGGACCGTTTTTATAGAAGCTTGCCTATTCAGTATACATGCGATAAAGCAAAGGCATATAGGTGACCTAACCATGTTTTTTTCCTGAATTTTATTGCGTCGTTTCCTAAGCCACGAGGTTCATGCATGAATGAACAATGTTCGCTAATACTAAAAAACCTTTAAACCGTGTTTTACGTAATCCCAAATTTACAATGATAATAGTAGCTAACAAACCGAAATCACCCGGCCATGACTACGAAGAGTATCTACTTAAGGATAAGGTACGGATGAAAGAACAAGAGGGGACGTGTTATTAGAAGAAGAAGCCTAGTAAATAGTAGATTATCATTTTCTATCTATCCTTCACATAATTCACTTTAGTGCAGAAAACATTTCAAACACCTACCCAAATTTTTTTTTCAAAACGAGAGACAACAACCTTCAGCTTCGCAGCATGGGCGTGCCCAGAGTTTTGTACAGGGTGGGGCAGAAGCAAACAAAAGTATAAAACTCGATAAGTAGTAGAAAATTTAAAATGTTATTATTAATTAAGTACTGTATTTATTTGAATAATGTCATGGGGGGTTTAGGCTAATTAATCTCCAGCGAGATGGCAGCGATAGGGCAATGTGATGGTTGAAACGCAACTACACGATGGTCACCTTCAGTTGCTAATTAATCTCCAGCGAGATGGCAGCGATAGGGCAATGTGATGGTTGAAACGCAACTACACGATGGTCACCTTCAGTTGTAAATTGGAGAAGGACGTGCAAGCAGCCGCTGCGGCAATATAAAGCTAAATCAGTTCTTTTCCATCCAAAGGTTGCCTGGAAGAAATCGCTTTCAGCGATAAGGCCGCCCATTTGTGCAACTTGTACTTTCTAGCTATTACTTTACTTTGCTTTTTGTATTTATATGTTCCTTGGCTTTTATACACTGGTGGTGGGACGACACAGTCCAGAGGGAGACTAAGGCGAAGAAAGCCCTCTTTAAAAAGTGGCAAGTCTCCTGAAGATCGCGACTCGTATAAAGCCGCCAAACGTGCCACAAAAAGAGCAGTAGCCAGAGCCAGACAGAACCACTTACAGTCACTGTACGATAAGTTGGAAACGTCTGAGGGGCAGAAGCTTATTTATAAGTTGGCACGTTCGAGGGTAAAAGCGGCGCAGGATATATCCAAGTGCCGCTGTGTAAAAGACCCCGATGGTAACCTGCTTTGCGAGGACCTTGCGGTGAAGGAGAGATGGCGCTCTTATTTCCACGAGCTGCTGAATAAGCAGTACAAAGAGGTGCAGCCGCTGGAACTCCCTCCGAATCAAGGACTTGTGCCACCGATTACGCCTGACGAAGTCCGCAAGGCTCTTCGCCGCATGAAGAATCGGAAAGCTGTCGGAGCCGATGGAGTCCCTATCGAAATGTGGAGGGCGATGGGTCCTCGTGGTGTGGGCATCTTGACCAACCTCTTTAACCGCATACTCGAGACCCGTGAGATCCCTGCCCAATGGAGATTGAGTGTTATTACCCCAGTTTTCAAGGGCAAGGGATCGGTGCAGGAGTGTGGCAGTTATCGAGGTATAAAGGTCATGTCCCACACCATGAAGCTCTACGAGCGGATAGTGGATTCTCGGATCTGACAGGAGTGCACTGTCTCTGGGTGTCAATATGGTTTCCGCCCCGGGCATGGCACCATGGACCCTGTTTTCGCCCTAAGGATCGTTATGGAGAAATACAGGACGAAGAATACGCCTCTGCATTTTCTATTCCTAGATTTGCAGAAGGCCTTCGACTGTGTTCCTCGCATGATGATCTGGTGGGCGCTGCGGTCCAAAGGGGTTCCGGAAGCTTATGTTGAAATCATCAGAGACATGTACCGAAATTCGGATTCTGTGGTGCGAACTGCTGTTGGCGACACTAAGCCCTTCCCTGTTACCGTTGAAGTTCACTAGGGTTCCGTCCTAAGCCCGTTCCTGTTCAGCGTAATATTGGATGCACTGTCCGTTGCCATCAGGGATGCACACAAGCAGCCTCCATGGCTGCTCATGTACGCTGATGATATTGCGCTGGCGGATTCGGATAAGGGGCGGCTGGTCCAACGTGTACACAAGTGGAAGGAGTCGCTTGAGAACGGCGGTTTGCAACTGAATGTGGCGAAGACAGAGTACTTGGCTTGCAATACCACAGATCCCACACCTGTCTGCGTAGACGGTCATATGGTCGAGCGGACAGACCAGTTTAAGTACTTGGGATCTGTTCTTCGCGCGTCCGGCGACATCGATTGCGACGTCAAGTCACGCATTTCAGCGGCTTGGGCCAAGTGGCGTGAGGTGACTGGTGTCATTTGCGACCCCAAAATGCCGGTTAAACTAAAGGGACAGGTCTATAAAACTATACTAGACCTGTCCTTTTGTATGGTAGTGAGGCGTGGCCGGTACTTGAGCGACATAAGCAGGAGCTGCGTGTCACGGAGATGAAGATGTTGCGCTGAATGTGTGGAGTGACGCGAAAGGATCGCGTCAGGAACTCCCGCATCCGGGGCAGCCTTCATGTCCGAGACATTGCAGATAAATTGCAAGAATGTCGCCTACGCTGGTACGGTCACGTCTTGCGAAAACCGGCTAGTTACGTGGGGAACAAATGTCTTGCCATGGCGCCTCCGCCGGGCCGTGGCAGACTGGGTAGACCCAAGAAGTGCTGGCTTGACGTCGTAAAGGGTGATATGCGTGCAAATGGCCTTACCAACCAGGATGCCGAAGATCGTGCGAAGTGGAGGCGTAAAAGTAGGAAAGCGGACCCCGGGCTCCTGAGAGGGATGCAACCGGGAACATCGCTCGGATGATGATGATGATGATGATGTTCCTTACTGTACACCACGTACCAATTTTCGAGCACTCACTGATGAATGGGCCACGAGTAGATGCGTACCGCCATCGCTGGCCCACTTCCTTTGATGTGTGACCGAAAAACTGACTCCGTGGCCATCCAGTCTTCACACCACGAACCATAAGCCAGTGGGCCAGCATGATGGCCCATCATGAAGAGGGGCCATTAAATTTGTCAGGAACGTGCGGGCGGATAAACTTTAAAAATAGCGGGCTTTGTGCATGCGCGACCGATTCATGCATATTGCATTGTTTTACGCGGTAATTTTAATTTTGAAAGTAACATAATGGATATTTTTTGTTACTTATATTAAAAACCTATTTTTTTTATTATAAGCTCCGAGTCAGGGTGGGGCAAATGCCCCACCTTGCCCCACTGTGGGTACGCCCATGCTTCGCAGGGAAAACTTGACTGAGTGCTATAGCCATTGCCCCGTACCCGATCCCCTCCTACTCTGAAATCCGTGAATTAAGGACTTATCTAGCAAATTACCAGTAATCCCCATCCCTTGTGCGGTATTAGAATATGTTATAGGGACTCCAACATTTAGATTATCGAATACCTACTTAAACGTTCGCTCATTAAAATTATTTTGCTTCATACCTTTGGTATTTTAAACTGACTTCAAAAACAGAAGGAGATTCTCAATTCGTCACGTACCTATTATATATTTTTTTAAAGTATGTTCATTATGTTTTTGCTTCTCTTGGATCGATGTAACGTCGTCAATATAATTCAAACACTAACAATACGGAAACAGATCATAATAAAACAATAAACAAAATAAACAATTCACCACAGAGATCTGCAGACTCCATTTGATTACTTTCTTACGACAACCGTTAACCGAATTCACCCCCGCAATTTCTGAACGATAATATTACCCCAGTTACAGGTTACGACGATGACGAATGTTATGAACAGCCCAGAATTCTTCCGACATGTTCATTCATTGTTGACATACCGAAAATACACCGTACACCCGTGTACATAGAGGTTGTCAAGTGATTTTTTTCTGAAAATAGCTGAAGCCTACCCCGAAGGCTGAGCTGAACGAAATAATAAAGAGAAATTTAAAATTGTAATTACGCGTGGTCGACGCAATTTTGAAACCGCAGCAAAGCAGGCTAGTAGATTTGGAATTCTGACACGGATTCGGGTGAAGAAATACATTCTTCGATTTTCGAAATGTGCGAACATTATTTTAAAAAATTGAGTAACATTGCATATGAAGTTTATATTAATTAAAAAAGAACACATTAACGCAAGTACAGACATTTATTTCGTGTTTCAACAGATGTTTTAATTTATTAACGCCCCGCTCCCATTTGTTCCTACCCATTTCTCACATGTCAACAGCACTAAAGCATTCTCATATTTCATGGAACTGCGTTTTTGGGTAGAAAGAGATGTAGTACTACCTACATCACCTACAATTGTAAGTGAGACCTTATGTGCTTATTTTTTATGGAGACTAAAATTAATGCAAACAATAAACATGAAATTGAGTGCTTATAGTTTAGGGAATGCAGAATGACTCAGGAGTATGAAGTTGTTATAGTAGCATAAAAGCAAATTAGGAAAACACACATTATCGTCCAAATATTTACGTTTTCACATCGATTCCACAAAGCGATTGTAAATAGGACGCCAAGATGTATGATGTCATCGTACTCTAAATAAACCATTAGTTTGAGTTCCTACTCGAAATGCGTAACCGATTGGGTTAGCAGCTCATTGAGACTGACAATTTTAGAAGGTAGCCAATCACAGGTTGCGAAACTAGGTTGAACATGTTTCTTTTTGTTTTCACGATTGCGAAACTAAATTTGAAAATGTTTGAATTGTTTTAAAACTGCAACTCTATCATCAATGTGAAGCAACACACTGTGTATGTGTTGTCAACTGCAAAAACAACAAAACGCACCTGCTCAACCCGTTCGGTCGTTCCAAAGCTCAGTCCTTGAACATGAACTCACTCTAATCTTGGACGTCCTAAATATTTTACGCATTAAGCAAGTAAAATGACTTCACACTTTTAGATGTTTAAAACTGAAGTGCACTCGATTGGAACGCTTTAAAAAACAAATCTTGTGAATTTAGAAATATCTAGATTGTAGTTGTTGTTATTCTTATCTTAAGATAACCGAGGTTTATGTCCGACCGAGGTACTATATGAAATTTCTAAGTCATTCATGGATTCACTCAAAGAATTTTTTTAGTTAAGTAAGTATAGGTAGGTACTTATTCTTGTTTGGGGTTTAGGTAAGTATGGATATTGATACATATCTACTTATTGTTTTCTTAAATATGTACCAAAAAAATCTGATATAGGTATATTATATCGCATCATTCCGCACTATATTTATGGATATTACAAAATAATTTTCAAAAGTTCTCTACATTTACCTACGCGCTACGTGTTCTTCGCTCGAGTTCTGTTGATTTAATTTTGAAAGGGTTTATTCATTCCCTCGAGTTAGTAGGTAAATCAATTTGATGGAAGGTAATGTACCATAAATGGCAAATTATAAATAGGAAGACATCGCCGCGCCGAGTCACCGAACGATGATTTAAAAAAAATAAAAGCAAACCGAAAAAAAAGGACCTGATTAAGTACCTATCTACTTATTCTGAAATTGTGAATTTTGACAGAGATATAAAGATGAAACCCCACTTAAGGAATCTTGAACCAAAGACTTTCAATATTAAGTGCCTACCACAAAATCTTGAACGTTGTCAGAGAAAAAAATAAGTACCTAGTACCTAAGTATCTATCTTCTTTTTTAACCGACTACCAAAAAAGGGGATGTTTTCAATCGGATTGCATGTTTTTTTTTCACGTGTCAGCGTTAAAAATGAGCATTTATGTGTTATTGTGATTGATCAGCAGCGTGATATTTAAATTATTTGGTTTGTTATTAATGTATGACTAGTCCATTACAATTTACAATTACAATGATGTTGCACAAAGTAACTAAGTCAATATTTTTTTTGTTTTATCTCGATGACTTTATTTATTGTATGATTGATGTAGGCAGGTAGGTACCTACCTATGATATGTTTTACGAATTTGACCGTGATTGTTTACATTGACTTTAAGTAGGTACCTAAGTAAGTATTTTTTGCTTGTAGATCCTTCTGATATGGAAGGTATTTATTAGAATTATTATTAGGTATTTCTATCATAGGTACAAAGACAGATCCATCTTGACCTCCATCTCGCCTAATAGTAATGAAACAACGTCCTGAATCAATATTTCCTCTCAATATTCAAATTCAAACACTTCACAGTTGTGAACTGCATGGAATTAGTGTGTGTAGATAAGTAGGTAGGTACTTACTTATCTACATTTTGGCGTACCTACTTATACATAACATGAATAAACAACAATGTAAATAAGTTTGAACGAGTAATTCGATTTCCTGTGAGTATGAAAACCATGCCAATTTTGATGCAATGCCATGTAAATAGAACGGCTCGGTTGACTATTTCTTGAAAATCTGTCATGTAGACACTGTTAGCAAAATGTCTTATTTACTTCATGTAACAAGATTTACAGAATAGAAATGCAAACAGGAAGTAGGTAGGTATTCTAGGTATCAGTGTGTAAATTATATTGTAAATACAGATTATTTTGTTATCAAATTCCCTATCAATTTGTTACACAAATCAACTCATTTTTTTATTTAATCGTTATGATATTATGATTAGTAGGTAAGTATCGGGTATAAAGTCATTACCTTTGTCCGATTGCATTTGGAAGACGGCAAAAGCTACAAGTTATTAAAAATAAGGTTTTAAAACTCACCTCAATCGGCCGAGACGTAGTTTATACACAGCAACAAGTTCACGGGCACACTCAAAAATGAAGAACCAATCACCACTGAAAACAATACAACTTCGTAAACAACACACACGATGAACTCAACACAGCAACGTGAAACGATAAAGGGAACGCCAACTTCAATATAGGAGCTGTACAAGTGATGCAGGTAGACACAAATTCACTTGCAAGTGAAAGTTTTAGTGATAAAAGAACCCGATGTGTTTAACACAGGTTATGTTTTGGTTGTGATAACACGCGACGTACGTCGATACGGGACGGTCTCCGCGCAATTACTGCCCGACCGAACTGAATTGTGATCCGCGAAACGATTGCGAGAGAATGGAATGACGTCGCTCGACGCGAGTACTAGCCTCTTGTAATACATTACATAGATGGTAAGGTAAGTTATCTATCTAAAGTACGTTTTACTAACAGTTTAATAACTTTTCTGCACTTATGTATCTTATTTTACTACTAACAGCACTCCGTGGTTTCACCCGTGTATCTCCCGATCCAGTGGAAATATCGGGATAAAAAGTAGCTATGTTATTCCCAATAAATCAATGTCTCCTCATACCAAGTTTCATTAAAATCGGCCCATAGTTTTGGAGCCTATTTGTTACAAACAAATAGAAAAAAAGGTAGACTAGCCACAGGGTTGAATTTACCAAAAATTTTTCTTAGCTTTGTCAATATAGAATTTTAGCCCGTTCTGTGCATTGCATCAGTTTGGGCTGTAGATACGTTGATATTCTGACTGTTTGGACTTTGAATTTTTTTATTTAAAGACGACTACCGATTGACTATCTATCATTATGTTATATGCAAAATGTATGGTGTAAGTTAATATATTTGTTTGGCCTTATCAGGTTTTTCAGATAAATGTTTGCAAATGAAAAAAACTTCTCCAGATGTACCTACGTCGTGGGTAGTTAACTAACCTCACTTTCTAGGAGCGTTGTACGTCCTGGCCAATCTACTAGCCAACGAGTATCGCTCTATTTGAACCTTATTATTGCTTACAATAATAAGGTTCAAATAGAGCGATACCAAAATTAAGGTTCAGAACTAATTTCAACTCTATATAGAGTTGAAATTAGTTCTGAACCTTAATTTTGACAGAGGATGGATAAATGCAACTTCCGGCACAAACAATTTGGTGGGTCTAAGCCGTAAGAATTATATTTTAACATGAAATAACAGGCAAATTTGAAACTTTACGAGATTTTGTTATTTAGAAAGGTGGCCGTCCAATTCAAAAATAAAAAATGACTGATTGTTTAATTTGCCAAAATGTTATACTTAACCCCTAAAAAAAAATTTTCTATTAAAATAATAAAATTTTACGCAAGAAACGCGACGAGAAGCGTTGTCTCTGCGCAGTAAGTAACTCACTAAGGTGTATTAAACATAATCGGCCAAAAATATATATAGGTACGCGACGAATTGAGAACCTCCTCCTTTTTTTAAGTCGGTTATTAACATACATTTTTTATACAGTGCTTGAGCCGCCTCCGCAGCCAGACGCCCAGCCGCAACACTGTCGCCAGAAAGTTAGACATTCCGATAAGAACTAAAAATAAAGTCTTATTGGATAACTATGGAAAAAAATAAAGTTGTAGGTACTTAAAACAAACTCACTTGTTTTAATTATTATAATTTAGGTATTATTCCTTATGAGACAATTGGCATTTTTTAAATAGCCCTTTAGATTTTGTGTCTCCTAAAGATTGGCATAGGTGGAGTAAGTAGGACCCATAGAATAACAAATGTCTAATTTTATCCAGATAATAATTGCGATCCCGTAGGTTTACATGCGTAAGTAACATCATTGAAATTAAATTTCAATATCATTTTGATTGCATTTAGATCACAAATAACACCCTCAAAGTAGCTCAATATACCCTCAAAGTCACCGTTTTGTAAAAAAAACTGACTTTGAGGGTATTTTTTGCAATCAAAATGCAATCGGAATGATATTGAAATGTAATTTGAACCATGTTATTTACGAGAATTGGCCTTCTGATCCCGTATAGGAATTTCAGGCTTAGGTAGCCTACATAAAAGTCCTTTTCAAGACTTACAGCCATAGTTTCAATACAATATTTTTTTTATCGGTTCAGTACTTTTTGTTGTCTAATACCAACACAATTAGGTAGGTAAGTTTAAGTGGAATGTCATTTAATGTAATTCTGAAATTGTTTAAATGTACATTTAAGCTAAATAACTACTTACCTAGTTACTATTATTATGTTTATCAGGGAGTCAACCCAACACCAACCCCAGACCAGATTATACCCAGATTGGCAAAATATTTAGTTTATACTGACGACCCAGGGTTGCGGGTTCGATTCCCGCCTCAGACAAGTATTTATGCTTAGATATTTGTCTGTGGTCTGGTTGTTTCTATGTATTATAAGTATATATTTACAAAAGAAAAGTTATATAAGTAGTAAGTATATCCGTTGTCTAGCACCCATAACACAAGTCTAGTTACTGAGCTTGGGGCTAGATGGTGATGTGCAGAATGTCCTGCAATATTTATTTATTACTAGCTGCGCTCCGCGATTTCACCCGCGTAACTCCCGATCCCGTGGGAATATCGGGATAAAAAGTAGCCTATAACCTTCCTCGATAAATGGACTATCCAACACAAAAATATTTTTTCAATTCGAACCAGCAGTTCCTGAGATTAGCGCGTTCAAACAAACAAAGAAACAAACTCTTCAGCTTTATAATATTAGTAAGTATAGATTTTTAATAAGTTTATAATAAAGTTATAGTCTAATGTTATTAAAATTAAAGTTTAGCCTTTTATTACAGCATCAAAGGAGGAAAAACATTACTAGTTATACCTAGTCCTATTAGATTAAGTTCTCTAGCTATTAATATTTGAACGCCATCTGTATGGCAGAGTTGGCTTCTGCTTATATTATTATTAATACTCCTGTTTTTTATTAGTCTACTGTTTTTTATTAGTCTCTTTGTTTGTTATCCCCAGATTTAACGATAAGGTTCAAAGTGAACTGAATTAAACTAGAAAAGTGAATGTCTTTTTTAAATTTATTACCTAATACTTTAAGTACCTACTAAGTATCTGTAATTCTGTACCCTGCACCCACATAATATTATGATGAATGAACAAATAGAAGGACAGCTAAAAATGGATGCCTTTTGTGATTAATTAACTAACTTTAAAAATCTTATGTCTTGGTAGAAAATATTTTATTGTTGAACAAAATAAACCCTCTAAGTAAATCTCCTGTGTTTTCATATTATTGTAGGTATTGAACGAAATACAGAGAAAGATTATAGAGGCTCCTCCTCTAATAATATTCGTTCAATACACCATTCCAATAAGTCTCCTATATTTTCTTCCAAGACATTCCTAATATTTTCAAAGACAGTTTAAAATAAAAAGCATCCATCCGTCTGTCCTTCCACCTGTTCGTGTCAAGATCAACAAAAGTTTGTAATGCTGCAGAAAGTCAGTAGGTACCTACCTAGCCTAGCAAGGAAAATTATTCAGCAAGGAAGGAAGCAGATTTACAGGCCCAGAGCACACCCAGAGTAGGTAATTTGAAACCGCTAGGAGGAGTAAGCGCTCCGCTAGGAGTAATAGTGTTCTGTGTTTGAAACGCCGGAAATTCACAGGCAGTGAGCATACTTATCAGATAAGCAGGGCAGCAGAGAGGTACCACATATACTTACGAAGTAAATTCCATCCATGAATATACTCGTCAAAATAAGATCATGGTGGTGCGATGGTCATGATCGCCGTCGGACTAGAATTTTATTTTACTTCCTACTGTTTCGCACGTTCAATTACCTAATGAAATTGAATTATTAAATTAATAATCATATTGTGCAATTTTACTCAAATTATCATTACAACACGCAAAACCTAAAACTTTTTCATTTTCACGATCCCGCCATAACTTGGTTTGACACTTTGAATAAAAGTCCAATCCAATGACAGTAGATTTTTTTTTCCTGAATGAATAGGCGAAGCCAAAAGAGTGTATTTTCTATTTAGCCCATTCCGTTGATTGATTGAACAGTGACAAAAATTAATCCACGTTTTACCCATTTACCCTATGGTTTTACAGGATCGTACAAAACCATTGGATTGTTATTGCACGTGTTGTTTTGTTTTTGTAGAAAAGATAACTTTTATGCTTCTATCTTCAATAATCTTATTTATCTCAATGGTGTGGTTTTGGATGGGTTTTGGCATGGTTTTGGCCACATAGGTTTTGGCAATGTCATTGGCCATAGACTAACAAAAAAAATATCTATGGTCATGGCATAGATGGATGTAAAATGGGTGATAATTTTTGTGGTGCTCTAGCAATTCGTCACAAAGAATTATTCGCTAAAATCGCTAAAATTTATTCGCTAAGGTTCAAGTCATCGGGCGCGCGTGATTAGGACGAGATTTCCATACAAAAACCGCCCCCACTCCGCCCCTAATCACTCGCGCCCAACTACTTGAACCTTAGTGAATATAGGCCCTGAATACTCTGAATTATGTTTAAGTCGTGCGAAGCCATTAATTGAGAAGATAAAAAGTATAACTGTCATCATACTGTCATCGAAATACACGGTGTTGCTATTTATTGAATAAAAGTAAGGAATCAAACTATGCAATAGCTTAAAAAATGGTTGCCCGTAAAGTCGGTTTACAGATGATAACTTTACGTGATAACGTCCTAAGAACTCTTTTATATTGTTGACATTATGTACCATCTTTTAGTTTCATTTCATTTTACTCTTCACCATCTATCGAGATATTGAACTAGTTTGAATTTCACAGTTTTCTGATTTTCATCAACTTATAAGATGGCAACACTGACTGGCTTGGGTGTTAAATTATTTATTCTGTGGTGCTAGCTTTGTTTCAAATTCAAACCTGTGATTCAAACGATTTGGTTGGATTTCAAAAGATTTAGTTTTGAAATAAAGTTTGCTGGTCAAATTGAAATAAAATGATCAAAACAGAACCTTGGACTGGAGGGACAGATGAAGAATATGAGACTCAACACTTCGGCTTCGGAGCTCAGCGTCTCAAAATCGCTGTGCGACAAATGGTAGAACAAAAAATAACCAATGGAGTCAAAGACATGGAATCTTCTTTACAAGAATCACTGAATTTGAACGATACAGACAAAACTACGTTGACTAAGTCTTGTGATAAGTTGATTCATTTGTATTGTGAAAGAGCTGGACCGTCGCTTGAAAACATTGATAAAGAGATTGAAAGGATACTCAAAGTGCCACAAAACGTTTTACTACCTGGTGATGAATGTCAGTCGGCACAAATATCTGATGAAGAACACAACAAACTAAAGGATGAGGTTGCTGCGTTAAGGATAAGAGTTGAAAGAGGTGCGTTAATGGAAGCTTTACTATTAGCCGAAGAAGAGGAACTGTCTACTGTTGAAAATGTATGTGATATTGCGAAAAAAGACATGGAAACGTTTGATTTACTTAGTAAAAACAGTGAAAATAATTGCAAGTCTACTATTAATGAGACTATGTTCCTTTGCGCTAGTGTAAATTGCAGTAAGAAAGAGGATCACGATATATTTGCTAATATTGTATAAAGTTGATTGTCAACGACCATGAATTTTTGCTTGTGTAAGTAGAATATTAAACACTATATTTCCAATTAACATGTTTAATTGTTGCATGTAAGTCCAAATCACGGCTTTCCAACACAAGCGGTATCCTTGTTTTGTCTTAGCGTTTATGTTTGCAGTAGTGACTTTAAGCACTATTCATATAGTGGTATCTTACATTTTTAGAACTGTAGGACAATCAAATACTAGCGGCCATGCACCGATGGATTTTCTTATGAAATATGTATGTACATTCATTATTATTGCTTTCACGGTGAAGAGAAACATTGTGATGAAACCAGCAGCTTAGCCCCAGCAGGGCTAGCGTGGGCCGAGGATAAAAATGATGTCCACCTGTTATGTCCTCTGTCAAGGGAGAAAATTGTTTTGTCCACCTGCCAAAGCAAAGCACGGCAAAAGGAAAGGAAGGAGGTAACTGACTGTTCTGTGTGAACGGTTTGTGAAAAGGAACTTGACAACCTAGTTGGCACAAAGGTCACCATGCCAGACTGCCAAACACAGAGTTGCGGGTTCGATTTCCACCTCAGACAAGTATTTAAAAGCTTAAATATTTGTCTGTTAATTTTATTTATTTATTATTTGTCTGTGGTCTGGTTGTTTCTATGTATTTATTTACAAATGAAAAGTATTTAGGCAGTATATCTGTTGGCTAGCACCCATAACAACAGTCTAGTTACATAGCTTGGGGCTAGATGGCGATGTGTGAAATGTACTGCAAAATTTATTTATTATTATTTAAAACTTAAAATAAAACTAAATAATAACAGTCACTTTTAATTTTACTGTAAAAACAAAAACTTTACAGATATCTATAATAATAAACAATCATCTGAGAATAACAATACTTATTACATCGATCCTATGTTTAACATCAATCTTAATTACTAACACTAACTAATATTTTATTAATAAGAGAAAAAACATACATAGTAAGTACAAAAAACTTACATAGGTAGGTACTTACATCATTCATGTGTTGCTATACTCATTTTAAATACATTTCAAAAATTACATTGGCACATAGAAATCTAAAATATAGAATTATCATTGACAATACATTTAAAAATATCAAATTATGATTCCAAAATTTTATAATATATTTTGGAAGATGTTAATAATCGGAAAGATTTTACCTAACCTACTTATTAATTAACAGTAGGTACTTACCTAATTTAAAACTTTTTTTTTCAATTTGGATCTAAACGGATTTGTAAAAACATATTTGAGATCGGGGCTTGCTTTCCCAACATTTATTATATTTATTTGGGATAGCAAGCAACATACTATTTGTCAACTATCACTATGATTTTTATTTCATTTTGATTACAATTTACTAGAAAAAAATTAATTAGTTTTTATTCTTAAATAAAATTAATTAAGAGTTACTATTCTTTGGTATACATTTACAGCTACTGTTGTTTTGAGTATACTTACATAACATTCAGGTAGGTAAGTAGGTATATATTTTTTACATTATGCCTATCTACAAAATAAGTCACATACTCGAGCTCGAATGATGATAGCTTGATGTTCAATACCTCGAAGGTACGTTTTATCGATTAAGTATAATTTTTTGCTTTGGTTTTGACTAGCGACCCGCTCCGGCTTCGCACGGCTATATTATGCATGTATTATACATATAAACCTTTCTCTTGAATCACTATCTATTAAAAAAACCGCATCAAAATCCGTTGCTTAGTTTTAAAGATCTAAGCATACCAGGGATAGACAGCGGAAAGTGACTTTGTTTTATACTATGTAATGATGATCTTTCGAGGTGACCCGACCGTCGAGGTAGAAACCCTTTAAGGTACTTTCGACGAAACATACCATTTAGGGTTAATACTTTGAGGTATTCAACAATCGGACTATCGTCATTCGAACTTGAGAAGAAGACTCCCTTAAAAATGGCACATGTTTTGAGTAGATAATTAAATACCAGCAAGTCATAATATTAGTAAGTAACAAAAAATCTACACATTCAGAATAATAATTTCTATTTACTATTTTGCGTCTGGCAAATAAAACTTATAATAAATATTATGATATTATTACAATATAACATTGCATAACATATATAATACTGCAACGTTTTATCACAGATTACAAATAAAACAAAATCATTCAATAATCACTAACAACTATGTACAACACTTTAGAATTTATGCTTTATTCGATTCATATTTACAAATTTTCCCATAAATCTACACTAGAAATGGATTATGTTTTCCTAAATACTATTAAAAGAAATGTTAAAGAATTATTTTATTCAACAAACTTATATTTTACAATCCGATGCTTAGCAGTTTAGCAAGCTTATTGTCTGCCCTACCGTGAACACTGAGTGTTCGCCTCAATTCTTAAAACTTTGACGAAAAATAGTGTTTTTTTACCATCTAAGTAACATTAAAAATAATTTGACTAGCATGATCAATGGAAATTTTTCGATATAACATCATCTTATAATAAGTAATATATTTTTTCTAACAGCACAATATTTGGAATGACCTATTTATTATGAACACAGATGACAGATCTGATTTGGAGGCAGCCAGAAAATACTAGACAAAAAATGATCACTTTTAAAAGGAACACATATACCCATTAATTTTTTGGCATTTTTTTGGTGGACTTATCGTTCTGGGCCATATCTGTTTTCATTCTTTAAATTGCAACTATATGTTATGTTATTGATGTCAATCGCTTCAAAAGCTTTTATTCTAGGCTCACATGTTTTAAAATTTCTAGTAAGTAGGTAAGTATAATTTTAACTTATATTTTTCTTCATCTGCCTGCCCATTTCAAAATTTATTTATTAATCCAATTTTTCTATATATTTACCTATACCAATTTATTTAAATGATATCTTTTACTAGTTGCGCTCCGCGGTATCACTCGCGTAAGTCCCGATCCCGTGGGAATATCGAAATTAAAACTAGCCTATGCCTTCGTCGATAAATGGACTATCCAACACAAAAATATTTTTTCTATCCGAATCAGTAGTTCCTGAGATTAGCGCGTTCAAACAAACAAACAAGCTCTTCAGCTATATAATATTAGTATAGATATGATTAAAAAATAAAGAAATAAAGAAATGCAAGCCTAGTTAATACCTTATGAAATACAAAAAACACCGAAATCAGACCATTTTCTGTATGTAACCCTCTTTACATCTCAAGTCCACGAAAAAAGGAAAAATCGAAACTAAAGTGGATAGTTGTAATCATAGAGATGCTGAACCCGTTATTGAGAACACAGTATCTTCGAAACTGAAGTTTTGAGAAAAAACCTGTTAAGTTTTTTTTGTAAAATTGTATTACTGTTAGAAAATTATGTAGGTACAATCCACGGTCAAAAGTCTCTGCCCACTGTAACGTTCACAATCCTGTGCAGCACTATTTGAACATTATAACAACGTAACCTGTGGATCGAACCCACGTCGGTTGGTGTAGCTGGTGGCGGCTTATACCTCTCGGCCAACTAAAGACATAGCTAACATGTTGAAAATAATAATCACAAAGAGTACTTTTTATTCAAGTATTTATGTTTGTGTGTAACGTCTATTAGAAGGTCTTAACTCCAATACTTGTTGATATTATTATTGTAGCAAACTGATCATTTACTTATGACCCATACTGTACCCGTATTGTTTATATTTTTTGCAAAGTTTTCACACTTTATAACAAAACCATAAACCTCCCTTTTGGCTTCGCCGTAGTCGGGTAAAATTTTTTTTTTTTCATTAACTGAGATACAGTGTTCTTAATTACGAGGGCAGCATTGCGAATAGGTATCCCCGGACTGCGCAATGTCAGAGAGAGCCATATTATGCAATATGTATACAAGCTTCTATCTATTATATTTGCTATAAAGTCTTATATTCAACCTTAATTCTAAACATAAAGCTTTAAACGATATTTTAAAAAGCGAAAGTGCAAATATTAAAAATATTCAATTATTTTTAACGATAAAAATCAGCGACAGAACGCCATTACCACTGTTAAAGTTGGTAAAGGAAATGGGGATGAATAAGGAATGATTCTCGTTTAATTACACCGGGTTATCAGCCACCGAGGGGACCCGTGGAGAAGACGGGCTTCATCCAGGCACAAACGGGACACAGATCATGCACTGTGTAATACAAATTGCTTCATACAAAATGTATTTAACGTTTCAAATCCGTGCCCCGTCCGAAACAGGTACAGTCGGAATACCAATTAGCTGAACCCCACGACCTAGAGCTCACTCACAAATCCGTAAGGTTGTAAGTAAAGTTATGTTACCTGATTCTGTTTTTTTAAGCAATATACAATACAATATATATCCAGAGAGGGAATGCCGTCAGTCTCTTGGGGACGATGCCGCGAGGAGACGCTCTGGACGGTATTTTTTATTTATGATGTGTATGTGTGTTTTTATTTTTATTTGTGTAAGTACTTAATTAAATTTTTATTTGTGTGTTTTTTTAATTAAAAATGAAATAAAAAAATAACATAATAGTTAAATACTATATTTTTTACAGATATGCGAATGAGCTCTGAGTCACGTGAGGTTCAGCTAATTGGTAATGTGACTGTATACGACACGCCCCGGTCTATTAAGAATCATCCCTAAAAAGCATAATAACGAGCAAATTAAGATAAGGAATTAGTTACCGTCCATATATCAAAAGGTAGCTGTAGGTTCTTATGATTAAACTAGCTATTCCGGCTTAGTTCGCGTGATAAACAAAATATATAAAATGTCAGAGAGTTTGGAAAAGATGGCCTCAGCAGCTACACTTTGATGTATGGATAGCAACTTTAAGGTGAAAGGGTACCTGCGCTTTCTCCGTACAAACGTAGTCAACTGTTTCCTCCCTGGATAATGACACTAGCACAAATATTTTTGTGCCATAAAACCTATAACTGCCATGACTATTACATTTTGGGTTTTTTCATTTTCTAATTATCATAGAAAATAAGATTAAAAACAAAAAACATGGTCATGGCAGTTATAAGTTTTATGCACCAAAAATATTTGCTCTAGTGTCATTATCCAGGGAGAAAACAGTCGACTACGTTTGTAATAGTTTGTATGGAAAAAGCCTCCGGTACCCTTTCCTCTTAAACAAACCAATGCATCCTACGTTAGTACGCATTGCACGCAGATTGATACGCAATTACGCACCGAACGCATCGAATTTTTGCCGTCCACGGAAAAGGTACCTTATAATAATAGAGATAAGGTATCTACATTTATATTTCCGATGACGTCATCAGAGTCGTCCGCATCGTCAGAGGCGGCTGACTCTGAAATAAATAAATGAATAAATGTACCTTATCTCTATTACTAGCGACCCGCCCCGGCTTCGCACGGCTATATTATGCATGTTTTATACATATAAAACTTTCTTTTGAATCACTCTATCTATTAAAAAAATCCGTTGCGTTGTTTTATACATTTAAGCATACATAGGGATATAGGGACAGAGAAAGCGACTTTGTTTTATACTATGTAGTGATTATAAGGTACAGTCGGATGCATAATTGCAGCCCCCGGTAGAGTTCGAAAATTACTATATTTGGAATGTTTTCATTCTAATAATTTTTGTTTGATAAATTCATGAGTTAGAAGACTTTAAACTTCAACTCAAGCAGGTGCCTAGAATCTTGCTTGTATTGAAAACATTCTTATAACAGCCGTTTTGGAGCTCTACGGTCGGCTGCATAATTGCAGACCGACCGTAGAGCTCCAAAACGGTCGGTCTGCAATTATGCAGCCGACCGTACCTTTTTCCGTGGACGGCAAAAATTCCGATTCGTTCGGCGCGTATCAATGTGCGACCACCATTGGTTTGCAAGTAAATGTTGTTTGGCGTTAGACGAAGGTGGGAGGACGTGGGTCGACAGTAGTTGTGACGCATGAGGCCGCGGGGCGCGGGACGCTCGCGCCGCATGCGCACCGCCACGACCATCCGCTGTCGCTGACTGCTACACGTCACACGGGCCCAGACCATTCGGAGCTCTCCTGGAATCATACACACATATATATCACTTGTTTTATTTACGAAAGTTTCTACAATTTCAACACAGAAAAAATATAATTTTAAAATCTCTAACTCTTCTTCGTATTGATAGCACAAATTAAAGGGATTGATGAGGAAGTATCAGATCCGCCCACTCTAGCGTTGGCGTTGTTATTAGCTGACATTAGGTCAACCAATGTACAGCTATTAGGGCTGGAGGGGAGCACTTAGTTTGGGGCTATGGGTGTGTGGAATGTCATGCAATATTTATTTATTAATGATAAAGAAAATAAGTTAAGAGGAAAGGGTCTCTCCATACAAACTATGATAACTAGAAAATGAAAAAACCAAGACATAGGGGCATGGCAGTTATAGGTTTTATGCAACAAAGATATTTGTGCTAGTGTCATTATCCAGGGAGGGAACAGTCGACTACGTTTGTATGGTGAGAGCGTCGGTACCCTATCCTCTTAAGAGTAGACTACGTTTGTATTTGTATTAGAATAGAATTCATTTATTGTCAAACTGTGTACATGAGCCGATGATAATACTTAAAATAGTCACAACAGTTCACCACACTGGGCATACAATATTAAAATTAAAATTGCAAAGATTAAATTCAGTAAGTACATATTTTCAAAATGCATTCTCAATATTATTATTGTAAAAGTTGGCTATTATGCCCTTTAAAATATTGAATTTCGTTTGTCTATATGTAGTTAGTTATAGTTTAAACCCTTACTTGTGATATATTAGCAGTGTTGTTATGTAACGGCGTGTGAGGGTTGTTAGCAGTGAAGTAGCCACCGGGGCGCGGCCGCAGGTGACGGTTGTGGAGCTCCATCTGTACTATCTTCATGAACTCTATCTGCGCTGCTAGCTTCTGTACCTCTTCCTGAATATATAAAAACCAATAAGTATACTTATATTAGAATAATTAAGTTATCTTTATTTAAATCTATAGTAATATTATAAAGCTGAAGAGTTTGTTTGTTTGTTTGAACGCGCTAATCTCAGAAACTACTGGTTCGAATTGAAAAAATATTTTTGTGTTGGATAGTCGATTTATCGAAGAAGGCTATAGGCTACTTTTTATTGCGATATTCCTACGGCATCGGGACTTACGCGGGTGAAACCGCGGAGCGCTGCTAGTTGAAAAATAAAATGGTCAAAGATCTTGAAACAAATACAAAGAATAAACAGAACAATTAAAAAATGACAATGAAGATAAAAAATAAAGTGTTGTTGAATATAAAAAAAGATAATAAGTACAAATATTAAAATTTATATAAGTACTAGCTGTTCCGGCAAACGTTGTTTTGCCATATAAAAAAATTTAAAGGGAAAAATAGGAATAAAAAATAGATGTTGGATTCTCAGACCTAACGAATATACACAAAAAATTGAATACAAATTGGTTCAGCCGTTTAGGAGGAGTTTGGTAAAGCTAACACCGCGACTCGAGAATTTTATATTTACAGGGTGAATTTTTTACATGGGTCTTTGGGGCTATATCCTAAAATTGCATCATTAGATTTTTGAAAAAGTCATTACCCTAGCCAGGAATTTTGATTGTTGATTTTGCAAAAAAATAATCATCCCATATTTTTATACCAATCGATAGTGTTGCTGATAGAGATCAATTCTTGGAAAAGAACATAGTATGGCATATCAAAGGAAATAGCTAATTTTTGAAGTTTTCTGTGACTCGCCTTTAATTCTTCATTTTCCTGGTACAAATCAGGCGGTTCATCAGGGACCAGCCCTATACCATTGAGCGATGAGGAAGCAGGCACGCCGCGTGCACGAGCTCTACTGTCCCATGTGTCGCCCGTACCTCGGACCACTCGAAGCACCTGCAAAATTACAACATTAGAGGTATTCTTCATGTTATCAATGGTTATCAGAAATATCAGATTAACTTTTGAATAGGATTTTAAGTCACTAGAGGCGAGGAGATGTTGCCCGAAGTACTCCGAACTGCCTATGTACAATATGGGTCATAAGTAAATGATCAGTTTGCTACAATAATACTATCAACAAGTATTGGACTTACGACCTTCTTCTAATAGACGTTACACACAAACATAAATACTTGAATTAAAAGTACTCAGTGTGATTATTATTTGTCAACATGACGTTAGCTATGTCTTTAGTTGTGTGAGTGGTATAAGCCGCCACCCGCTACACCAACAAAGACGTGGGTTCGATCCACAGGTTACGTTGTTATAATGTTCAAAGAGTGCTGCACAGGATTGTAAACGTTACGGTGGGCAGAGACTTTTGACTGTTGATTGTACACTATCTAATTCGGGGTACTTCGATCAACTTCACGAGTAGTGTGTTACTCTTGACGTAAGTATGCTTTAGATTTAAAACGGAATATCATGTCATGTTCAACCACGTTTGATACAACCTCGATTTATCGAACTCCAAAAGATAAAAACATGGTACAATCCCGTTTTAAATAATTCTTTAACTCTCTAAGTAACTTAAAAATTAAGTTTAGTACTTATACCTACACAACAGGTTTGTTTGTGACTCTTTCAAGCAAAAACTAACCGAGTGTGATGAAACTTGGTAAGAAGATACTCGGACTGGCCTTGATTAACACAGGCTACTTTTTAGGGTTCCGTACCTTAAATGGTAAAAAAAGGAACCCTTATAAGATCACTTTCTTCTCCGTCTGTCTGTCTGTGTGTGTGTGTCACCACCGATTTTTTTCTAGATATTTTTACAGAATTAGGACTTACGCGGGTGAAACCGCAGGCAAACTCGTAATTTAGTATTCATATATGCCTAGGTTATGTCCTTAGTAAATGTCTAACTCCTTACCTTTGGTGCAAATACTAAAAGCACCGTTGTAGTTGTAGATAATTGTGTTCTTATAAAACCAAGGAGATATTTCATATCAGGCCCCGCCCTCGGCAAGATGAGCAAACTGAAAATAATACATTATGTTACTGACTCCAACTCATCAGAGAGCAGTGCTGTTAGTTTATCGACACGCAAAGAAGGACTAAATGGCGCCATCTAATGATACCTACTCTTAATCAAACGAAATACGTGGATTACGTCTTAACAAAGTAAAAATTACTAAGGCTCTCAGTGGCATTTACTGGAGAAACACTAAAGTTTCCATACATTTTGCGTTATCAATATGGCTTCACACCATCTTGCTTGGACCGTTTCAGTGTCGTAGCACACATATCAACTAGTGAACGGAACGTAAACGTATCAATTTGAGCAGTTCAGTATTCTTTGTATGAAACTCCCTACTGCAACGCACACTAATCGGAATCGTAACGTAATTGCCTCGCCTCGGGACAAGCTCACGAACCGCAATTCGGAGCTGCTGATCGCTTGGTATCGCGCTTGCGTTAGGGTGACGATCCTTTTCCGAGTTGATATGTCTGCTACGACCTTAAAACGGATCCGTCGCTTAATATAGCGTATTGGCGTGTGTACTAATTCGGATTCAGAATACTGTAGCGTATAAGAACACGCTCATACAGCTATATAATACGCCATCATAAAAACGACGATAAAACGGACTAATGTGTAAATTAACCTAAGTGCTAAGTTGCGATGGTCTGAAAAGTGTTGGAATTATTAAAACTGTCTGGCTATTAGCAATATTATCGATTTGGGACAAAAAAATAGGCGATATTTTCTTGTAAAATTAACAAATTCGATTCTTGGCTTTGCTACCTGATAACTCTCCGAGCCACTATGGCCTGAACTTCATAACTGCACAATACTGCACATCTATACTTTGTTTGTTTGTTTGTTTGAACGCGCTAATCTCAGGAACTGCTGGTTCAAATAGATTTTTTTTTTGTGTTAGATAGTCCATTTATCGAGGTATAGGCTACTTTTTATTTTGATATTCCCACGGGATCGGGACTTATGCAGGTGAAACCGCTGGGCGCAGCTAGTCATTAATAACTGTGTTAGATATATACATTATGTACATTATGTTATACATTATGTATATATCTATTTGTGTTTATAAAGGCTATCATTATCATTATTAACTGTGTTAGAGACATGCGCTGAGTAATTCTTAGCTTTTTAAATTCACGAAGGGTTGGCGGTAGGCGGGATTGGGATCTTGGTGAATAATATGAATTCACAGGTGATAATAATAATTAACACCAAAGTGTCGTCCGTACGTAAAATATACCAATTACAGTGTGCGTACTTACTGAAATGCGATCATAACAGAGTTAACAGTGAATATGTTGTATATTGCGAATGAGATGAGCCTCGCTTCGTTATAGAGAGACTCTGCGTGTCGTACTCGGTAACACACTCTCACACCCCACAGGAGGAATAATATCTCGCCTGAAACGAATAAAAAATATGTCTGTAATGTCAGTTTACGGACGATTACGTGATAACGTCATAAGAAAACAATAAAAAATGGTATTCCGTTTTTTCTTTTTTTCTTTTTTCCCCTTTTTCCCTTTATACATATAAGTCTTCTATTCGTCACTCGTCACCATACACAAGCCCAGATGAGCGATATTATTATTAAACAAACACGAGACGCGTGACGTTTACCATGACGCCGTCATGGTACCGGAACATGACGGCGCGGAACATGACGGCGTCATGGTACCGGAACATGACACTTTTTTTTGTAAATGCAGGTGTTCCATCAATTTATTAGACGTTGTCACGTCAAAAATCCACAGGGCTCTTCCAAACCGCTTTCTCTCAATTATAAGGCTTAGTCAAAAAAACAGACAGATAGACGTATAAGAAAGAGTTATAATAAGGGTTCCTTTATTTACCTTTTGAAGTACCAAACCCTAAAATAAAAAAACCGGCCAAGTGCGAGTCGGACTAACGCACGAAGGATTCCGTACCATTATATTGTTTTTAGTATTTTTAGCGGCAAAAGAAATACATCATCTGTGAATATTCAACTATGTAACTATCACGGTTCATGAGATACAGCCTGATGACAGACAGACAGACACAAAGACAGACAGTGGAGTCCTAACATCAAGTTTTATAATTTCTTTCACCCAATTTATTTCTTAAATTATTTTGTTTCGCTAGGCAAATGAGTTTTTTGGAGGGTGTATTATTTCCGTCTACAACTACATGGCACCTACCATTTGAGTTTTCTCTTACTTGTTACACGTTTATTGAATCAAACAACTGTGACTGTGATTGCTTCATCAGATATAAGAATAATTAAATGAAAACACTCAACTTACCTATAGCTAAACTGTGATCCCACCAATTGTAAGAGCACTGTTTGAATTTCAGGCCCAAATTATCTGTGATCTGAAACAAAAGTTAATCATCACTACATAGTATAAAATAAAGTCACTTTTCGCCGTCCCTATGTCCCTTTGTATGCATAAATCTTTAAAACTACGCAACGGATTTTGATGTGGTTTTTTTTAATAGATAGAGTGATTCAAGAGGAAGGTTTATATGTAAGTATAATACATGCATAATATAGCCGTGCGAAGCCGGAGCGGGTCGCTAGTAATTACTTATAAAGGACTTCAAAACATAACTAAACAAATCAAAATACATCACATATCTCATCCTAAATCCTACAAATATCATAATCTAGTTAGCCTGAAAAGTAAAAATGAAAAGGATGAGAAAGAATGGTAAGGTCTCAGTCCTCAATTTAAGTTTGGCTTGCACTGTTTGGTTTTTCTGGTTATTCTAATATATATAAATTACGCGTCACGTTGTTTGTGCGCGATTGACTCCTAAACTACTAAACCGATTTTAATCAAATTTGCACACCGTGTGCAGTTTGATTCAACTTGAAAGATAGGATAGCGTACATCTTAATTTATCCCGATATTCCCACGGGATCGGGAGTTATAAATAAATATTGCAGGAAATTTCACACATCGCCATCTAGCCCCAAGCTAAGTAACTAGACTTGTTTTATATTTATAATTAATATAGAAATAAAAATGGAATACATAGAAACAACCAGGCCACAGACAAATAACTAAGCATAAATACTTGTCTGAGGCGGAAATCGAAACCGCAACCTTGTGTTTGGCAGTCCGAAATACTTGTCTGAGGCGAACCGGCAACCCTGTGTTTGGCAAACCAGCATGGTGACCATTGTGCCAACTGGGTCGTCAAACTGGGTTTGGTATAAACTAGTGTTTAAAAAGATTGTGTTGTATAGTTTTTCAGGCTAAAAACTTACAATTTCAGCATCAGGTGGAGCCGAAAGTGTCCAAGTGCCGAGGTAAACGAGCATTATTATTAAAATTGGAGCCATCCACTGTAATAATTGTTTGTCAGTCAATTTGAGCTTATGTGCCGATTTCACTCTGTATGTTAGAGACACCCTGAAACATTACAAGAGCATTTTAAAGCTCTACTTTATCAAGACTATATTGTAAAAATTTCGCAAAATTCATTGGTGGCTCTGAAGTGGGAGCGCCTCTGGACGTAAGTATAATCTTATTTTATCTTTTTTTAACAAAAAAACTTTATGCCAAACGACAATATTCATTTGGCATAAAGTTTTTTCGCATTGATTATGAAAATCATAGTGTTAAAAACGCATAATGGTTTCTTTGGCATAATTATAACCGTCTAAAATGTTCTTTATAATAATTTTAATTAGCATAAAATGAAATGTAAAAGACATAATTTTTATACATCTAAATATGTTATTAAAATTTGGAAAATGGTCTATCAATTATTAGTAGTATTATTCTATGGGATCAAACCAATGCGTTAGTCTTTCAAATAATATTTACCTCCAAGTCTTCATTAATAAGGCAGTGTATGTAACACAGAAACCCATGTGTCTTGTCCATTTTGTTGCAATACAGAAATATCTGTCTAAAACTGGAAATATGGCAGCCATCTGAAAATATAACATTTTCAAAATTAAAAACTAGCAAGTAGAGTTATTACCGCCTAGAAAAATCGTGTGCAGTCTTTGTATGTTTTTGTTTTATTTCTCACTAGTTACTATCAGGAGAATCAGGAAATATCAGGCAGGAGCTTAATAAATTAAATCTTTCCATAGAGTGTAAAATTAACCTGACTTCAAAACCCTTATTTCTTCTATGTGATCTTTTTACAAAATGTACATAAGCAACCAAATAAATAAAAAAAAAAACAGCGCACTCCGGGAGTGCAGGCAGAAGTGAAAACTGTAAAGCGAACTGCGTACGGCAGCTCGCTGCGAACCTGCACCATCCACCGAGAGATGTCGCTGTTAACACTGTTGTACAGAAGTGAGTATCGTAGTTCGGCCGTTTGCACAGAGATGGCGCTGCTGCTCAATATTGCATAGTAGTAGAAGCATAATAACTGTTAAAATCTCATCTGTCAAAATCTCATCTGTCGCGAGAACGGCTGAAAATGCTCACCTACAAAAGTGCCCAACGCGCCATAAGAAGTTTTCACTTCAAAAATTGACTTTGACTTTATTCTGGATCAATACACGAAAGGTCAAACAAGTACAACGTCAAAACTCACTAAAGTCAAAGCTTACAAAATTTTGATTATTGACCATTCACGAGTATGACATTTAGCGTTCTTGACCTTATACATGTTTACAATTATGCATATTTGACATTTTTACATCTTCTTCTGTATTTGAGCTTTATCGTATTTATTGTGTACTTACTTCCATATACATTATAACACAGCCGCATAGTGTTATCGATAGAAACACAGGACTGGCAACTCGGAACACTTTGACTCGACGATGGTGTCTAGTGTAGCAACACAGACCGACAGTCATTATCGCACATGTCACTGATATTACTAGGAGTGTTATCCTGTAAATAAATAGGGATTTCAGTTTACTCATCTAAGTAGTGGAAGCTGCTTAGCTAAAGTAAGATTAGGTGGGAATGATGGACCATAATAACAACCGAATATTCGCCTACAGAGACATAACCAAAACCATGCTCAAGATGGTGACTGCGGGACGATTTTGGTTCCTATAAAAGTGATTGGTGTACAATAGTTAGAGATTGTGATCAATGGATTAGTTGCCTGCGTCTGTCTTTCCTGATATGTACAATTGGAAGGTCTTCAAGTTGTAAGTGAATAGGTATCTTCTAGGAAAGAGTGCTACATCTTAGGCTGCATTGTCACCTGCCATCACACGGGTGTGATAGTGGTCAAACACAGACCTATCATATGTAAAAAAAAATGGAAAGGTAGTGCCTTTGTTCAGCAGTGGCATAGTATCTCTTAAGAATAATGTCTAAGTAGCTAGGCAAAGGCTTACTTGACTGTTGGATCAAGAAACATAATACAAAAGGCATTTTACATTTTGGGTGTCTGGTTTATTTATTAAGGATATATCCTTTTTAAACCAAACACCCACAATGAATACCCTGTTCACAAACTGTTTGGATTGGTTGAATAATTGCAGTAGAACAAGTTACTAAGAAATTACAGTTTCCAGGGGTTTGATTGTTAATTTTACTATATTTTGCTCAGTGAACACTAGATCAGGAGCTATTGTAGAGTTTAAATAGCTGGGTTAAGGAACTTTAAATATTGCACAGAATTCCTTAGCGGTAAAATTAACACTAAGTATAGGAGTTTTTACAAACTCTCATGGGTGTGTTCAATCATAATAGGTACTTTCACTCAGAGTGTCATTGTGGTAGAAAGATAAGTTTTTCCAAAAATTCGCATTGTTAAGATTTGAATCTGCACCTCTGGCCGAGCGTAGCTTGTACTACTATTAATAAGTATCTAGGAAGGTAAGGCCTATTAGGCGAGGTATATTTATATATTAGGGGTAGTATATTTGTTGTAAAGTTACCGAAAAGGCCAGTTGTACGTAGCGAGGCAGGGCTCCGGTCCTCTACAAGTGTCGCAGCCCGGCGCGCAAGCCAGACACTCATACGGTTCGTTCCAGTTATCGACGCCATTCTCTTCATATTCTTGATACGCAACTTGAATGGAAAGACAAGAACAAGTTTGATTAAAGGTAGAATGATAATAGTTTACTTTTGAAAGTTTCAGCTTCAGCAAAATGAAAATAAACAAAAATGACATTGACAGTAAAAGTAAAAAAAAACAATTTTAATTGACAATGACAGCAATATTTCAAGACACAATGACAAATATGCGTGTTTTTTTGGCGGGAATGAGACTTGAATGAAAAGAAAATTAACGTGTTTTTGTATCTATCTCTGAGTTTTGACAAATTTATTAAAACAAATTTTAAGTGTTAATTTCCATAACTTTTTTGAATATTATTCGATGCAGTGAAGATGCAGGAAAGTAAAATTCAGGTGCAATCACATGACACTGGCTATATGCTCAAGCCGTGCTAAGCTGTTATCCTAAAAAAGAACGTGAGCGCCAAATTCAATATTTTTTTTCTTAATGGCTACAAAAAATGAAAAAAAAAAATGGAAAATGGTACATGAATAATTCAAAAAGGAGGTCTTATAGTTGTTTCTAAATAACCGATTTCGAACATTATTTTTTAGATACTATATTAGCGGATATTAAAGAACTACCGGCTTACTTTCAACAAGAGATCCATTAAATCCTTCAGGATGTTGCGTAGAGTAGTACCCACGACGACACCTGCAAGTGTATGAACCTCGAGCCCATCCGCCGAACCGCGAACCCATCTCGCGATTCGGTTTGTAATCACACTGGAAAAAAAATAATCTAAGTAGGTAAGTAAGTAGGTTTTGCTCACAAGGTTAGGTTGCAGGCCGAGCCGTTAGGCGAGGACTTTATTAATACGAGACAGGCAATTGCCATTTCCGCCGAGGCATATATATATATAGTGCTTTTCTCAAAAGACTGCAGGGAAATAAAATATTAAATTATCATTATTTTCGAGGAAGTAACACGTGAGGTGTCGAGTTTGTGGTCAAGGAGAAACAAAACCCTTGCAGGAGCGTTAGGACGCCGTTTCATACAAACTTGCTGGAGCGCTGTAATGTTCCAAATTAAAAAACGCTCCTGCTGGAGTTGACTTTTTTTGTCCGTAAATTCTTTTTTTGAAAATAATGATAATATTTCCATGCAATATCAAATACAGCCTATTTTTAAAAAAAAACCAGCATAACTTACGAAAGTAGTTTCATTCGGGCATTTGTGAGTACCATGGAAGGAAAATATCTGATTATCCATGTACATCTCAGTATCCATTTCACATTGATTTATTTCCAAGCTCGATATGTCTATGTCCAATGATACGATGCCTTTCAATCTGTAAAATGGCGTAAATTACAGCTATGTGTTGGGGAAAGTAGCACCAGTTGATCTTGATGGGGTAAGATGAGTCGGGTGATCCTTGGATTCGTCCCAAATACGGCTCAAATGGCACGAATTATAGAGATCAAATGGTTAAATGATTAGGTAAGTACATGTTATAATATTTTTCGGTCTTCTTAAATTGAACCTATTTAGCACAAATGGGTCTTATAGTCAATTTAGGGTCGCGAGTCGTGGTTGTTGGGAAACTACTTTACTCCCAAATATGTTCACTGAGGTGTAGATACAATTTAGGGTCTTTAAGAGGAAAGGGTACCGACGCTCTCTCCATACAAACTTATTCGACTGTTTCCTCCCTGGATAATGACACTAGAGCAAATATTTTTGGTGCATAAAACTTATAACTGCCATGACCATACCCCTATTTTTTGTTTATTTTTTATTTTTAATCTTAATTTCTATGATAATTAGAAAATGATATATTATCCAGGGAGGAAACAGTCGACTACGTTTGTATGGAGAGAGCGCAGGCGCAGGCACCCTTTCACCTTAAGGTCTTTAAGTGAATGAGTAGGTATCTTTCAGGCAAGCATGCTACTCACATTTTAAAGGCGCGATACCATTAGGCAAGTTATTATGTACAAGTTGCAAGTTGTATGCAAATTAAACAAACCATCGTATAAACCACCCGGAACTGACCGTGGGCGTACCTACGTTACATGTGCGTCGACCACTGTGGGCGAAAGCCACAAACCCAATGCATAGACAGGTAAGTCAGGGAATAGTAGTCAAACGCTGACTCATATTGGTATTCTCATTAAAACAAAGCCTAATTGTAGTATACATACCCTCGTATAGAAGAAACTGGGACGGTATAGGAAAGCAGCCACCGCTGTGCTTCGCAACTGTAGTAAGGGTACGTCCACCAGCCATTCATGGTAGCACCGGGCGGGGACGGCATGAATTTCGGAGATCGAAGACTTTCGTGGGCTGACTCGTACCTAAAAATAAAAAAAAAGTCAGTTAGAATAATATTTTTTTTATCTTACCCCTAGTATCCCACTGCTGGGCAAAGGTCTCCCCCATCTCCCTCCATCGGTCGCTGTCCTGGGCCACCTCCGGCCAAGCTGGCTCGAGGCGGTCGAGGTCGTCTCGCCAATGGTTTCGTGGCCGACCTCGACGTCCGCGTCGCCGAGGTATCTAGCTTGTTGCTGTTTTAGCCCACTTATTCCCTTCCATTCTTGATACATGGCCCGCCCAATCCCATTTCAACCTCGCTGATTTGAAACCCACATCTGTGATTTTAGTCTTTTCTTGCAGAATGCGATGTATTGCGTATGCGATCTGTTCTTTTTACACCTAAAATAATAGAATAATAATATGTCCTATAATACCCTGTAATAGGGCCATTTAAGAGGAAATGTACCCAGCTCCCTCTCCATACAAAAGTAGTCGACTGTTTCCTCCCTCGATAATGACACTAGCACCAACATTTTTATTGCATTAAACCTATAACTGCCATGACTATGCCCCTATGTCTTGGTTTTTTCATATTCTAATTATCATAGAAAGTAAGAGTTAAAAAAACAAAATATAATAGATTTTGCAATTTGCTCTAATGTCATTATCCAGGGAGGAAACAGTCGACTACGTTTGTATGGAGAGAGAGCCTTTTCTCTTAAGAGTCATCTCCAAGAGAGTCAGGTTAAAGGAAATTCCTACAAATATTATTACTGCGAGCGACAGTCTGTCTCATTGTTACTTTTTCACGGCCCAAAATGACTAATTTAATCAACAAAAATGTGTGAAGTACGAAAAATCTAAATACTATCATCCTTGGATAAATACGCGGACGAAGCTGCGGGTAAAAGCTAGTTCGTAATAATTTAACAACTTGTGTCAAGTTTGACCATCAACGCAAAAGGTCTTACCACAAAACTATGTTTGAGAAAGTTAAAACATTACAAACTTGGTTAGAGTGGACAAACTAGGCGGAAAAGTTGGAAAACAACCAACATTGTAATGTACTTATGTACTTGACTGATACACGCAACATTCTTGGTACTTATATATCGACGGAAGAAAACGTGAACGCTGTAAGTAGCAAAAATGGCGTAAATAGGTTAAAAATTTGAATGAGGAAAAAATACTGCATCGATTGGTCTGACTTTCATATTTCTTCGATGAATAAAAAAACACTTACGTTTCGAAAAGTAACAATATCTTTGATGTAAGTATGCTGAATACCGGTGTTTTTGATGATAATTGACTTCCGACAATTTTAAGCAGCTCACGCAGTTCTAATATCACAACGTCACTTACAGCGTTCTTTTGGTGTTAAGTTATACACTAATTACTTAAGATTTTATTTGATGACACTTACATCTTTTTAAAGTACTTAATCTGCATTAAAATGCAGGTACCGCATTTTAGACTTCAAGTAAATTAGAATTAAACAACTTACGACATTTTTCTGTTACGGAAATTAAGTATCGATTGCTGTAAGTAGCGAAAACCCTATTTCTAATAACGTTAGCACTAAAAACTTAATTTTGTTTTATGAACAATCAAATTTATAATATTATTAGGATCGTATCATTTCGATCACAAAGTTAGCTTTTTGTAAAAAAAAACTGACTTTGAGGGTAGGTATCTTTTGCAATCGAAATGCAATCGGGATGATATTGAAATGTAATTTAAACAATATTATTTACGAGACGAGAATTGGCCTTCTGGTGAACAATTGGGTTGTGTATACTTACAGCGTTCTTGTTTTCTTCCGTCGATATAGCTACTGTCATTAAATCTTAAGCGCTAAGTGTACCTGCGACTAAGTATACTCAGCCGATAGCAATTAGGACCCCAGTTGTCTACAGCTGTCGGGCATGTCATTGTCTAAGTTGTCCAGACCAAATGCCAAGGTTAGGTATTGTCTCACAGAAACACTTTTGGGAGTCAAAAATGAAGTTTTCAGGAGGTTGCGTGAGTGGTCGCAGTGTTTTCATTGATAATTCAGTTTTTAGCAATCTTATTCCTTAGTGAATATTAATGAAAGCAAGTAGGTGGACAGGATTTGTGTGATTTTTTTCGTTATAGTTAAACCCCCTTATTCCAAAACGAGGTAATGTATCCTCATACCAAGTTTCATCAAAATCAGTCTAGTAGTTTCAGAGTCTATCTGTTACAATAAAAAAATCTTTCCTCGTTATAATATTACTAGCAGCGCTCCACAGTTTCACCAGCGCAACCGATCCCGTGAGAATTTCGGGATAAAAAATAGATTATGTTACTCCCAATGAATAATTATTGTATTCTAAAGTAGGTATCCTCATACCAAGTTTCATCCATTATTAGTTTCTATTCATGACAAAAACAAAAAAACAAATCTTTCCTTGTTATAATAATAAAAGTACTTACCTATATTAACAAAAAAAAAGAAGATATGCGCGAAGATCCATAAAAAATAATCATACAACCGAATTGAGAACCTCCTCCTTTTTTGAAGTCGGTAAAAAAAAGATAGAAGACATAAATAGGTTACGTATACCTACCCACCTATTTATGACTTCTATTTTTTTTTTTCATTATTTTTAACTCACCACGGATATTCAGGATCAGGTGGTTTCTCCAACTGTGGCGTGGGTATAGCAACTGGTTCACCAGTCCCGTACCTTGCCCAGGCGACTGCGCTGTTCACCACGCCTTCTGGCCTCAGGGCTAACGCTCTGGCTCCGACTGCTCGTTCTGAACGGGTGCTTCCCATAACCAGCCCTTGAGATACTGCGATGAGGACTTCTGGAAATTCAAAGGGAGACAAGCACATTAATTAAGGTGAAAGGATACCTGCGCGCTCTCCATACAAACGTAGTCGACTGTTTCCTCCCTGGATAATGACACTAGCACAAATATTTTTGTGCGATAAAACCTATAACTGCCATGACTTTGACTATGCCCTTATTTTCTGTTTTTTTTTTTCATTTTCTAATTATCATAGTAATAAAGATTAAAAAAATAAAAATAAAAACAAAAATAGGGACATGGTCATGGCAGTTATAAGTTTTATGCACCAAAAATATTTGCTCTAGTGTCATTATCCAGGGAGTTTGTATGGAGAGAGCCCCCGGTACCCTTTCCTCTTAGGGGATCATAGGTTTAATCAATAGCGATTTGTGAATACAGTTTTTGTATGAATCACATCTGTCCAGCAAGAGCTAAAAATTAGGTGCAGTAGTTAAGTATGAAAATATAACAGAATTTATGACAAAATTAGATCGACAAAATAGGACACAAAATGACACCAGAGCGGCGGCTCCACCCCGGATACAACCCTATAGTAAAAATAGGCAAGTACCTACTTATGATACTGAACAAAGGATGTAGTCCGTAGACCTTTTCTCTCCCTAAAATCAGTGTAGGTACAAATAAAAAAGAAACATAATACTTACTTATTGTGTTTCTTTAGATATTTACCTATTCGTAGATACTTGAATGACGCGTGATCCGAATACTTTCGAAGGGTTTCGGCAATGGATCAAAAATCCAAGAAAAACAACATAGGTACAAAAACAAAACATTATTCTTTTACTATTTTTCCTCTTATATCAACGAGATGAATCGCTCACTTGATTCTCGACACGAGTGAGAAACTGAAGCTCACGAAGTTTATTAATATCGTCTATGAAAGTTTGTGAGATCGTATGGAGTTTGTGCCTCAAGCGATGTCTCTGCAATTTTGAAACGCGGTTCAAGTTGGAGTTGGTAGCAGTTTCACGATTCAATACATTTTTATGAGCCGTAAAAAATATGACACACATCCGTATTCTATATTGAAATGGATAAAACGTGGCTTATTCAATCATAAGTAAGTATATAAGTAACTTAAGTAGAAGCTACTTTGCGATCATTCATTGTAATAACGCCCAAGAGAATTTGAATTTTTTAGTAAATTGATCTTGGTAGATTGTAGGTAGATGCTACTTTGATTTGAAAAAGGAAAACGAGTTAGTGAAGGAATACAGTGCTTCAATTGATGTATACGTCAGTGCGCCGATTGTGGCGCCGCCATCTTGACTACTGTTTGTGTCTATAAATAGGAATAAAATAACGGAACGTGGTTTATTCCGTCGCAGTAGCTTCATGAAGCTTGAACTTTTTCATGGTCGCACAATTTATTTGAGTTAATTAGTTTAATACCTTTTAGAGAGTGGATTAGGCGTTGTAGTAAAATAGTGCTGATGGGTATGTTATTTATATGATTAAAATATGTTCTGATAATAAGTGCCTTTCGATTTACGTAACCTACTCTCAGATTTTGGTTAAAATACCTAGGTCCTTTGTGCTAGTTTTAGAGAAATTCTTCGGCAAAGACATAAACGTTAACTAAAATACTAATGGTTAAGGAAAACAATACCCTTTTTGAAGTTACATAACTAAGTATTTATTACAAGAGGTCCTGTTTTCCATATAGAAAGATTTTGTTCAAAGGTTGGGTTAAGTAAATAAGGAGCGATTTCAACTTAAGGGGTATATCCACGCCAACGACCTTGAGAGTGTGGGCGGAGCTAGACACTTCGTCCCGCGCGGCGCTCGCGCTTCCTCACACTGCCTCATAGCTAAAGATCGCTTACTATCCTACCACCACAGAATGTATAATAGTACAAGCTACTTACCACATCGGGAATCGTTAAGATAATTACTACATAATTTAAAAAGTATGTCTGTACGTATGTAAGGTTGTTGTGTTGTCTTTACTGGCCTCTTTCAATCCTATAATTTTATAAATCTGAAAGTTTGTTTAGGTATCTTCAACCGAGCACCTACCTCGGTCCCTACTACTACTACTTAGTACTACTTCGCACCTACCACATTGTGGTAGTGCGAGGTAGGTAGATACGTAGTAGGTAGATAGTAGATACGCGTTTATTATGTAGGTACAAGCTGGACCCGTGATCTTCGATTTATTCCGGTCGGATCCCCTGGATCTGATACCCTGGGGGATCAGTTTTATTTTAAAATATTTATTTTTAAAACTATTCCGGTCTGATCCACCGTGCAGGGGATCACAAATAAATTTTAATATTTTATTCCGGTCGGATCCCCTAGCTACCTATTAACAATTTTTTGGGACAATCACCAACAAAATATTTATTCAAGGTTTATATTTAACGCCTCGACTTCGCACGGCTATATTATGCATGTATTATACATATAAACCTTCCTCTTGAATCACTCTATCTATTAAAAAAAACCCCATCAAAATCCGTTGCGTAGTTTTAAAGATTTAAGCAGTCAAAGGGAAATAGGGAGAGAAAAAGCGACTTTGTTTTATACTATGTAGTGATACAAAATATTTGAAATAGGTACATGTTTATAATACTACATAATGTAATGGAAATGTGTATGTTAGTATTGGAGAACAATACTTATTATGGATAGTGGATACTTGTCTTGGCTTGTCCAGTCTTGGAAAAGTCACAGCATCTTTTTAATATTTTTTACCTTTTAAGTTTTTTAACCGACTTCAAAAAAGGAGGAGGTTCTCAATTCGTCTGTATGTTTTTTTTTTTTTTTTTGTGTATGTTACGCGATCATTCGAAGACGGCTCAACCGATTGAGATGATTCTTTTTGTGTTCGAAAAGTGATACCTCAGGGGTGGTCCCATAAAAATTTGGTGAGGATCTGATGAGAATCTTCGGAGTGATGAACAGATTTGCACCTCGAGAGTGCAGCAAATTGCTCAGTTTTCGATTTCCACCAGTAGATTTAGCCCATAAACGAATAGTTACCGATAAATGGAATATCTGAAACCACCTTCTCATCAGAAAACTCTTCAATCAGTTACGATTACAGGTTACAATTTGAAGATTTTAGTCGAATTTAGTCGCCGGACTGGGTTTGAATGAATGTTAATAGAGAACCCTATCTTAAATGAAGTTCTGATGAGGATCTTCGAAGTGATGAACAGAAATGCACCTCGAGAGTGCAGCAAATTGCTCATTTTTCGACTTCCATCAGTAGAATTGGCCCATAAACGAATAGTTACCGATAAATGGAATATCTGAAACCAGCTTCTCATCAGAAAACTCTTCAATCGGTTACGATTACAGGTTACAATTTGAAGAATTTAGTCGAATTTAGTCGCGGGACTGGGTTTGAATTAATGTTGATAGAGAACCCTATCTTAAATGAAGTTCTGATGAGGATCTTCGAAGTGATGAACAGAATTGCACCTCGAGAGTGCAGCAAATTGCTCATTTTTCGATTTCCACCAGTAGAATTGGCCCATAAACTAATAGTTACGATAAATGGAATATCTGAAACCACCTTCTCATCAGAAAACTCTTCAATCGGTTACGATTACAGGTTACAATTTGAATAAAATATTCGCTTTTGCCTCGCCGGACTGGGTTTGAATGAATTTTGATAGAAAACCCTATCCTAAATGAATCTGATGAGGATCTTCGGAGTGATAACCAGATCTGCACAGCGAGATTCAACAAATTGCTTTTCCACTAATAGAAGTGGCCCATACACAACAAGGATGAATGGGGCATCCGAAAACACCTTATTACCAAACTCTTCAATGGGTTACGATTAGGTACAGGTTGCAATTTGAAGAAACAGTCGCTTTCGCCTCATGGAGTAGAATTTTCAGTGACAGTGGCACTAAAAATGGTTAAATAAAAAATAAATAAAAATTTAAAAAACCGACTTCAAAAAAACCTGAAAAGAAAAACTAACAAAACCTGAAAAAAAAAACCAAAAAGTGAAAAATAATCCATTTCGGGTCACTAAGACAGCAGATAACTTAAACATAAGTACTTACTTGGAAGTCGGACTGGGTGACACCATGTTTTCTTTATACCTCTCAACATTCAATCTAACCCAGTCAGACTTCCAAGTAAGTACTTATGTTTAAGTTATCTGCTGTCTTAGTGACCCGAAATGGATTATTTTTCACTTTTTGGTTTTTTTTTTCAGGTTTTGTTAGTTTTTCTTTTCAGGTTTTTTTGAAGTCGGTTTTTTAAATTTTTATTCCAAAAAAAATACCTAATTTTAATGTCTGATTACCTGTGATGATTTTAAACACTTCGTTGATTTGGTGTTCATTTTATAGGGTTCAGTCAGTCAGTACCTTGAAAGGTAAAAGATAATCCTCAGTATCTGGTATGAATTTCAACTTGCTAGGTCCGCCCGTTCCTGAGAATATCTGTGGTGACACACGGACAGACAGACAGTCGGACAAGAAAGTGATCTTTTAAGGGTTCCTTTTTTTACCTTTTGAGAAAAAAAATCAAGGTCCTGAGCCAACACAATAAAAAGATATGGGCAAATTTACATTTTCGCAAAAACTTGTACAAAAATTAATCTTAATTTTCAACTTTATTATATATCGGAATTTTCCCTTTACTTGTGCTATAAGACCTTGCTTTTTGCAAAATTGACAATTCCCAGTCAACCGGAAGTACCCCATAGGTTTTGGGTCGAAAACCTATAATGGTAGTTCCCGTTGACCTAGAATCATGAAATTTGGCAAAAAAAACTATGCCTTATAGCACAAATAAAGGGAAAATTCCAAAAAAATAAAAAAAACATTGAAAATTAAAGGGTGTCCCCATACATACATAGTTGGACCAATTTTATTCAACTTGACCCTTAAATTGTATGGGCACCCAAACGAATTAGGGATCAAGGTAAATTGGTAACTACTAACTACCATACCACTGCAAGGGCAGAGAAAGAGAGTTGAAACTAATTTACAGAACCCTCGGCGCGCGAGTACAACTAGCACTTGATAGGTTTTTAACCGACTTCAAAAAAGGAGGAGGTTCTCAATTCGTCTGTATGTTTTTTTTTTGTGTGTATGTTACGCGATCATTCGAAAACGGCTCAACCGATTGAGATGATTCTTTTTGTAATCGAAAAGTGATACCTCAGGGGTGGTCCCATAAAATTTGGTGAGGATCTGATGAGAATCTTCGGAGTGATGAACAGAATTGCACCTCGAGAGAGCAGCAAATTGCTCAGTTTTCGATTTCCACGAGTAGAAATTGGCCCATAAACTAATAGTTACCGATAAATGGAATATCTGAAACCACCTTCTCATCAGAAAACTCTTCTATCGGTTACGATTACAGGTTACAATTTGAATAAAATATTAGATTTTGCCTCGCCAGACTGGGTTTGAATGAATTTTGATAGAGAACCCTACCCTAAATGAAGATCTGATAAGGATCTTCGGAGTGATGAACAGATCAGCACAGCGAGATACAACAAATTGCTCACTTTTCCATTTCCACTAATAGAAGTGGCCCATACACAAATATGAACCGTTGAATGGAGCATCTGAAAACACTTTCTTATCACCAAACTCTTCAATGGGTTACGATTAGGTACAGGTTGCAATTTGAAGAAACAGTCGCTTTCGCCTCACGGAGTAGAATTTTCAGTGATAGTGGCACTAAAATGGTTAAATAAAAAAAAAAATTAAACTTTTAAAAACCGACTTCAAAAAAACCTGAAAACAAAAACTAAAAAAACCTGAAAAAAAAACAAAAAGTAAAAAATAATCCATTTCGGGTCACTAAGACAGCAGATAACTTAAACATAAGTACTTACTTGGAAGTCGGACTGGGTTATAAATAAATCAACTAGAAAATCAAATGGAAGTCGGACTGGGTTAAATTGAATGTTGAGAGATATAAAGAAAACATGGTGTCACCCAGTCCCAAAATTGATTATTTTTCACTTTTTGGTATATTTTTCAGGTTTTTTTTAGTTTTTGTTTTCAGGTTTTTTATTAATTAGGGTTGGTCCAAAAAATGCTAAAGTCTGATTACCCGTAGTGTGATGATTTTAAACACTTTAATTTTTTTGATGTTTTAGATGATTTATTATATTAATTTTAAGTTCTGTTTATGTTATTTAATTAAGTTAGTCAAAACTTTTTTTTTATTATGGTTTGTCCAAATAATAATAATAACAAAGGTTGCCTGGAAGACATTTGAGCGACAAGGCCGCCCTTTGTAACACTTAAACTTAAAACATGTTTCTTTTTAAATATTTAATGCAATTTAAAAATGGTGTTTACAATAAAGAATTTATCTATCTATCTAAAGCCTGATTGCCTGTGATGATTTTAAACACTTAAATAAATTTAAAAAAATTACATTCAAAACTGTTTTCGATCGGAACGGCATGGTAAAGTTTATAGTGGATCAGAACGGAATTAAAAAATAATTATAACCAGCAGGGGATCAGCTCAGGGGATCAGACCGGAATAACTCTGATCTTCTACCTAGTTACCTCCTTCAGACGTTTTGTCTTTATTTTTTTTTGGTAGTTCAGAAAAAGTGTGTAGGTATTTCATAATAGATAGGTAGGTTGACTACTTACTAACTAGGTATAGTTTAGGTATGTACTTACGTTATTTCGCGACAATGAAGCATACTCTGAACTCTAAATTTCTTTAATTTACTCATCTTTCACAATTTAAAAAATAAATAAGTAGGTATAAGTCTGGGCACTTTAGGTACCTACGTAAGTACCAACACAAAAAAACGTCCGTCAAAAAAATTGGCACTATCTTAGCGTCCGTAAAAAACCACAAGTATGGATACCTAGCTATATAACGAATCAAGTACGTACAGCCGGCTGCATAATTGCAGCCTTCGGTAGTTAAAAAATTACTATTATTGGCATGTTTTCATTATAATATTTTTGTTTGAAAAATTCATGAGTTAGAAGACTTTAAACTTTAACTAAAGCAGGTGTATAGAATCTTGTTTGTGTTGAAAACATTATTATAACAGCCATTTAGGAGCTCTACAGTGGGTCTGCAATTATGCAGCCGACCGTACCTATCTAAAGACAAGCGTTTATGCGCAGTGTGAAAATATAAGGTATAAGTACCTATAGGTAAGTTTTTGAAAAAAATAGGACTATTCAACACAAACTTGGCAATACTCTAGCGTCCATTAGCCAAACGAATATATACTAGTATTATTTCAGAAAACAAAGTCCAAATAGGGAGCATAGTGAAACGTAAACAAAAATCCGTGCGAGAGCGCAGTGCGACGCGGCCTTCCCGTCCGAAAGCCAGGGGCATACTGGCCGCGCCCACCGGGGCGTCACAGGCTACTAAATAGTTACTACCAGCGTTCTAGCCACCGGTCGCCTTCATTGGTGAAAATTGTTAATTGTTACGAATGTGTTTTGTTTTTCTCAAAAGTGCTGAGATAGAATTGTAGATGAGATATTTACCGACATTTTAGTATAATTTTGAGCCGAAAATTCCTTATAATTTTGAAGCTACCCTAAAATTAAGAATTAAAACTAGTCTAGCTTTGAAATGACAAGGAATTTTTCGTCTCAAATTACACCAAAATATCGGTAAAGATCTCACCTACAATTCCCTCTCAGCACTTTTAAGAAAAACAAAACACACTCGTTACAATCAACAAAGTTAGTTGTAAGCGACGGGTATTTCTTAGGCGCTTTGCGTTTGGCAGCATTAGCAACCTTAACGACTGGGAAAATCTTTATGGATTTTCCTTGTAAATTATGAGATTGGTCCTCCATCGTAGCTTTATGCTAAGGTTCGAGAGAGTGACCGGCCGGAATTCATTGCTTTAATTTGTTAGTATTTGAATGAACTAATTTCCGAACTTTTGAGGACCTCGTCGAAGTTTTCTCATAAAAATGAATCACGTGACTCACATTTTAATGAATTTATTATTTTGTAATATTGCTTGAAGGAAGTTATTTTAGATTTTAAGAATATTGATGTTAAGTAGGTAATAAGTAGGTAGGCTTACTTATGTATCTACGGGCGGTTTTTTCATAAAATCATAATTAGACTAATAATTTTCTTGCGTAAGTAAGTATGGAGTAGGCTGGTTTAAGCCAAATTACCTTTTTTTTTTTTTTTTCTAGGTAGGTACCTACAAGAATGTCTACCTATATATCAACCTACATGAAGCAAGGTTTCTAGACTTACCTACCTATAGGTAAAAATGTCCGTAGTAAATAAAATAAATATTCCACACGTCGCCATCTAGTCCTAATCTAAGTAACTAGACTTGTGTTATGGGTGTTAGACAACGGAATATACTACTTTTATACTTTTCTTTTGTAAATATATACATATAATACATAGAAAAAACCAAACCACAGACAAATTTTAATATCCAAGCATAAATTACTTGTCTGAGGTGGGAATCGAACCCGCATCCCTGTGTTTGGCAGTCCGGCATGGTGACCATTATCCCAACTGGGTCGTCACAACTAGTTAAAAAGTAACATTACCATCTTTCTCCAATCCCAGCTGATGGAGAAGATTGGCAGCCAAGTCAGCCTGGGCCCGAGCAGTGTCCCACCGCGCCGTGTACAGTGGTGCCTTCAGTCTGCCATAACGATGAGTGACGCACAACGCACCGGTCGCACCCGTTGCTACTGCGTGAACTAGGCGTAGAGACGATTCTATTTCTTCCTGTAATTGAAGATAATAAACTTAAAGAGGGTTATTGGTAATAATACTAGCTAGCGGTTGAGGGCTACTTCTGTACACCTTAACAAACAACTTTTGTTCTACGACTTTGGGAAATTCGAAGAAAAATATGAAATTATTGTTAGTGGTTATGTAAATTCGAAAAAGAGTCTCGTCTCTGTTGCAATTTTTAAAGAATCATTTCTCCATAAAATATATTTTCAGATAGCCCAGTGCAGGCCATGCACTATAAAAAATTAAAAAATCATTAAGATCAATTAATAATCAATTTAGATAATAGGAATAAAGTGTAAAAATTACATTATTTTAGCTTTCTTAATTGTGTTCAAAAAAATGTTAGAATTTCCAAAAGTCGTAGAACAAAATTTGTTTGCTAAGGTGCACAGAAGTGAAGTGGCCCTCAGACGGCTTGCTAGTATAATTAACAATAACCCTGTATAAGACTACGTGTTGGAAACAACTAGTTTTATTGAAGTATGAAAACTTCTTATGGCGCGTTGGGCACTTTTGTGGGTGAGCATTTTCAGCCGATCTCGCGACAGACGACAGATTTTCTCGCGACAGATGAGATTTTACACAGATATACAGTTTTTTAATTTGGCTGTGAGTGTATTAAGACGTACATATGGTATTTTTTAACGGACGACTATTGACGGACGACAAATGTCGGACGACTATTTGTCGGACGACTATTGACGGACGACAAATGTCGGACGACTATTGACGGACGACAAATGTCGGACGACTATCTGTTGGACGACAAATGTCGGACGACAAATAGTCGTCCGACTATTTTTTTTTTCCATCTAAAACTCTTTTTGCGTATGTTCTCGCGACAGATGAGATTTTACACAGATATACAGTTTTCACTTCTGCCTGCACTCCCGGAGTGCGCTGTTTTTTTTTCTTGAATCACTTTTAAAATAATCACATCAAAATCCGTTGCGTTGTCTAAAAGATCTAAGCATACATAGGGACAGAAAAACAGCGGGAAGCGACTTATTCGACGAATTATTCCAATCTGTTTTATGTGCTTGTGCTATCGAATGCAAACAATTATTTTTATGACACATTGAAAGTTATCCCGCTTATCCATACATTACGTGATTACCATGTATGTAGGTATATTATAAGAACTTATTATGACTAGTTTTGAACTTGCAACACGAAAGACAATGGGTAGCCGGGTGAGAACTCCTGCAGGGACGCTGGAGTGTCATGAAGGCCTAACTAAGACGGACATCTCTAAGTGCTCGTTTATTATTGGGCAGTCGTAATTCTAACATTGCTTGCACGCTCGACTTAGGTATACCTAAGCGATGTTAAAGAATTATAATATTTAACTTATTTACCTATGGCTTTGACACATTGTATTAAAAAATAACGGCAAGGATTAAAATACATAAGTACCTACTTACACAATTTATTTGTGTAGGTATGTAAGTACGTAATGTAAGTACTTACCTACTTATGTTTTTTTAATTTTACCATAAAATGTAAATTATCAAATTTTTTGGGCAATTGAGCAAAAACATTATTGTATTTTTTGCTGACTTTAAATTGTGGGAATTTTGTAACTTAATGTTTTTTTTTCATAAACACATAACGACTCAACACGAATACCTACTATTTCAATATACCTACCAACAAAAACATACCTGTCACAGAATATTTAGGCTTATAGAATAGAATATTTTAGCTAGCTTGTTACAAACGTTGTTTTTCCATATAAAAAAAAATTGATGTTGAATTCTCAGACCTAAGAATACCTATACCTACACAAAAAATTTCATACAAATCGGTTCAGCCGTTTAGGTGGAGTTTGGTAACTAACACCGCGTTTAATTAACTAATATTATTAATGGATAGAGATTATTGACGTGAAAACGTCTATAAATCGATGAACACCGTACTGCACTCACAAAAAAGTGTCATGTTATTGACATGGTAGGTAACCATAGCAACGTTGTCATGTTACGGGAACGTGAGTTATTGACAAGGTCACCCTAATATATCAACGTATTATCGTTGCTATGACGTTTTCTATCACGTAAACACGAGAATTTATACTATCTATACTAATATTATAAAGCTGAAGAGTTTGTTTGTTTGTTTGAACGCGCTAATCTCAGGAATTACTGGTTCGAATTGAAAAAATCTTTTTGTGTTGGATAGTCCATTTATCGAGGAAGACTATAGGCTACTTTTTATCCCGATATTCTCACGGGATCGGGAGTTACGCGGGTGAAACCGCGGAGCGCAGCTAGTCTCTACTAATATTATAAAGCTGAAGAGTTTGTTTGTTTGATTGTTTGAACGCGCTAATCTCAGGAACTACTGGTTCGAATTGGAAAATTGATTTTGTGTTGAATAGTCCATTTATCGAGCTTATAGGCTACTTTTCATTTTGATATTCCCACGGGATCGAGACTTACGCGGGTGAAACCGCGGATCGCAGCCAGTTTATATACGAGACAAGCCTGTATGTTTAAACTTTGGTCCTAAACATTAGGTATGTCCGTCCATTGGTCCATATCTACCTGTGACTAGTTAAGTATCGATACATTAGGTATCTATGGGAATAGTGTTTGACATTATGACCCAATTAGTAAGTCATCGACATACATCAGTTCAATTGACTGTGGGCGTCCTATAACCACATAATTGATGAACTAGGCTACCTACGCTACCTAGATACCTGGGGCTAAAGTCTGCTAACACAATAATTGTGTTTCAATAGTGTGTCGATATAATCGTAATAGACATTTAGTGTCAAAAATAAACTAAAAAGTGAAAAATAATCCATTTCGGGTCACTAAAACAGCACATAACTTAAACATACTTGGTAGTCGGACTGGGTTAGATTGAATGTTGAGAGGTATTATAGGAAACATGGTGTCACCCAGTCTGACTTCCAAGTATGTTTAAGTTATGTGCTGTTTTAGTGACCCGAAATGGATTATTTTTCACTTTTTAGTTTTTTTTTCTTCAGTTTTTTTCTAGTTTTTATTTTCAGGTTTCTTTTTCAGGTTTTTTTTAGTTTTTGTTACCAGGATTTATTTTTCAAGTTTTTTTTAGTTTTTGTTTTCAGGTTTTTTGAAGTCGGTTTTTAAATTTTAATTTATTTTTTTATTTAACCATTTTTATTGCCGCTGACACTGAAAATTCTGCCTAATGTAGATAATTGTACCTAATCGTAACTCATTGAAGAGTTTGGTGATGAGAAGGTTCAGATGCTGATTTGCGGAAAATTCGTCTAAAACAATTCGTCTAAAACAATTCATCTAAAACAATTCGTCTAAAAAACAATTCGACTAATAACAATTCGTCTAAAACAATTCGACTAATAACAATTCGTCTAAAACAATTCGACTAATAACAATTCGTCTAAAACAATTCGACTAATAACAATTCGTCTAAAACAATTCGACTAATAACAATTCGTCTAAAACAATTCGACTAATAACAATTCGTCTAAAACAATTCGACTAATAACAATTCGTCTAAAACATTAAGTTCGAAGTGAGTTAAGATTCGATGATGGAGGCAAAATAAAACGTGGGTATGTAGGACGCAGCTGCAGTGGAGTTAAGATTTGATGATGGAGGCAAAATGAAACGTGGGTATGTAGGACGCAGCTGCAGTGGAGTTAAGATTCGATAATGGAGGTAAAATGAAACGTGGGTATATAGGACGCAGCTGCAGTGGAGTTAAAGTTCGATGATCGAGGCAAAATAAAACGTGGGTATGTAGGACGCTGCTGTAGTGGAGTTAAGATTCGAAGATGAAGGCAAAATAAAACGTAGGTATGTAGGACGCAGCTGCAGTGGAGTTAAGGTTCGATGATGGAGGCAAAATAAAACGTGGGTATGTAGGACGCAGCTGCAGTGGAGTTAAGATTCGATGATGGAGGCAAAATAAAACGTGGGTATGTAGGACGCAGCTGCAGTGGAGTTAAGATTCGATGATGAAGGCAAAATAAAACGTGGGTATGTAGGACGCAGCTGCAGTGGAGTTAAGATTCGAAATTGGAGTTATGCTGAGTCGCGGGTATGTAGGACGCAGCTGCAGTGGAGTTAAGATTCGATGATGAAGGCAAAATAAAACGTGGGTATGTAGGACGCAGCTGCAGTTCAGTTAAGATTCGATGATGAAGGCAAAATAAAACGTGGGTATGTAGGACGCAGCTGCAGTGGAGTTAAGATTCGATGATGGAGGCAAAATATAACGTGGGTATGAAGGACGTAGCTGCAGTGAAGTTAAGATTCGATGATGAAGGCAAAATAAAACGTGGGTATGTAGGACGCAGCTGCAGTGGAGTTAAGATTCGATGATGAAGGCAAAATAAAACGTGGGTATGTAGGACGCAGCTGCAGTGGAGTTAAGATTCGAAATTAGAGTTATGCTGAGTCGCGGGTATGTAGGACGCAGCTGCAGTGGAGTTAAGATTCGAAATTAGAGTTATGCTGAGTCGCGGGTATGAAGAACGCAGCTGCAGTGGAGTTAAGATTCGAAATTAGAGTTATGCTGAGTCGCGGGTATGTAGGACGCAGCTGCAGTGGAGTGAAGATTATATGATGGAGGCAAAATAAAACGTGGGTATGTAGGACGCAGCTGCAGTGGAGTTAAGATTCGAAATTAGAGTTATGCTGAGTCGCGGGTATGTAGGACGCAGCTGCAGTAGAGTTAAGATTCGAAATTAGAGTTATGCTGAGTCGCGGGTATGTAGGACGCAGCTGCAGTGGAGTTAAGATTCGAAATTAGAGTTATGCTGAGTCGCGGGTATGTAGGACGCAGCTGCAGTGGAGTGAAGATTCTATGATGGAGGCAAAATAAAACGTGGGTATGTAGGACGCAGCTGCAGTGGAGTTAAGGTTCGATGATGGAGGCAAAATAAAACGTGGGTATGTAGGACGCAGCTGCAGTGGAGTTAAGATTCGATGATGGAGGCAAAATAAAACGTGGGTATGTAGGACGCAGCTGCAGTGGAGTTAAGATTCGATGATGAAGGCAAAATAAAACGTGGGTATGTAGGACGCAGCTGCAGTGGAGTTAAGATTCGAAATTAGAGTTATGCTGAGTCGCGGGTATGTAGGACGCAGCTGCAGTAGAGTTAAGATTCGAAATTAGAGTTATGCTGAGTCGCGGGTATGTAGGACGCAGCTGCAGTGGAGTGAAGATTCTATGATGGAGGCAAAATAAAACGTGGGTATGTAGGACGCAGCTGCAGTGGAGTTAAGATTCGAAATTGGAGTAATGCTGAGTCGCGGGTATGTAGGACGCAGCTGCAGTGGAGTTAAGGTTCGATGATGGAGGTTAAATAAAACGTGGGTATATAGGACGAAGCTGCAGTGGAGTTAAGATTCGATGATGGAGGCAAAATGAAACGTGGGTATGTAGGACGCAGCTGCAGTGGAGTGAAGATTCTATGATGGAGGCAAAATAAAACGTGGGTATGTAGGACGCAGCTGCAGTGGAGTTAAGATTCGAAATTGGAGTAATGCTGAGTCGCGGGTATGTAGGACGCAGCTGCAGTGGAGTTAAGGTTCGATGATGGAGGTTAAATAAAACGTGGGTATATAGGACGCAGCTGCAGTGGAGTTAAGATTCGATGATGGAGGCTAAATAAAACGTGGGTATGAAGGACGTAGCTGCAATGAAGTTAAGATTCGATGATGAAGGCAAAATAAAACGTGGGTATGTAGGACGCAGCACCAGTGGAGTTAAGATTCGATGATAGAGGCAAAATGAAACGTGGGTATGTAGGACGCAGCTGCAGTGGAGTTAAGATTCGATGATGAAGGCAAAATAAAACGTGGGTATGTAGGACGCAGCTGCAGTGGAGTTAACATTCGAAATTGGAGTTATGCTGAGTCGCGGGTATGTAGGACGCAGCTGCAGTGGAGTTAACATTCGATGATGAAGGCAAAATAAAACGTGGGTATGTAGGACGCAGCAATAGTGGAGTTAAGATTCGAAATTAGAGTTATGCTGAGTCGCGGGTATGTAGGACGCAGCTGCAGTGGAGTGAAGATTATATGATGGAGGCAAAATAAAACGTGGGTATGTAGGACGCAGCTGCAGTGGAGTTAAGATTCGAAATTGGAGGCAAAATAAAACGTGGGTATGTAGGACGCAGCTGCAGTGAAGTTAAGATTCGAAATTGGAGTAATGTTGAGTCGCGGGTATGTAGGACGCAGCTGCAGTGGAGTTAAGGTTCGATAATGGAGGTTAAATAAAACGTGGGTATGTAGGACGCAGCTGCAGTGGAGTTAAGGTTCGATGATGAAGGTTAAATAAAACGTGGGTATGTAGGACGCAGCTGCAGTGGAGTTAAGATTCGAAATAGGAGTTATGCTGAGTCGCGGGTATGTAGGACGCAGCTGCAGTGGAGTTAAGATTCGATGATGGAGGCAAAATGAAACGTGGGTATGTAGGACGCAGCTGCAGTGGAGTTAAGATTCGAAATTGGAGTTATGCTGAGTCGCGGGTATGTAGGACGCAGCTGCAGTGGAGTTAAGGTTCGATGATGGAGGTTAAATAAAACGTGGGTATGTAGGACGCAGCTGCAGTGAAGTTAAGATTCGAAATTGGAGTAATGCTGAGTCGCGGGTATGTAGGACGCAGCTGCAGTGGAGTTAAGGTTCGATGATGGAGGTTAAATAAAACGTGGGTATGTAGGACGCAGCTGCAGTGGAGTTAAGGTTCGATGATGAAGGCAAAATAAAACGTGGGTATGTAGGACGCAGCTGCAGTGGAGTTAAGATTCGAAATTGGAGTTATGCTGAGTCGCTGGTATGTAGGACGCAGCTGCAGTGAAGTTAAGATTCGATGATGGAGGCAAAATGAAACGTGGGTATGTAGGACGCAGCTGCAGTGGAGTTAAGATTCGATGATGAAGGCAAAATAAAACGTGGGTATGTAGGACGCTGCTGCAGTGGAGTTAAGATTCGATGATGAGGGCAAAATAAAACGTAGGTATGTAGGACGCAGCTGCAGTGGAGTTAAGTTTCGATGATGGAGGCAAAATAAAAAGTGGGCATGTAGGACGCAGCTGCAGTGGAGTTAAGATTCGATGATGGAGGCAAAATAAAACGTGGGTATTAAGGACGCAGCTGCAGTGGGGTTAAGATTAGATGATGGAGGCAAAATGAAACGTGGGTATGTAGGACGCAGCTGCAGTGGAGTTAAGATTCGATGATGAAGGCAAAATAAAACGTGGGTATGTAGGACGCTGCTGCAGTGGAGTTAAGATTCGATGATGAGGGCAAAATAAAACGTAGGTATGTAGGACGCAGCTGCAGTGGAGTTAAGGTTCGATGATGGAGGCAAAATAAAAAGTGGGCATGTAGGACGCAGCTGCAGTGGAGTTAAGATTCGATGATGGAGGCAAAATAAAACGTGGGTTTGAAGGACGCAGCTGCAGTGGGGTTAAGATTCGATGATGGAGGCAAAATGAAACGTGGGTATGTAGGACGCAGCTGCAGTGGAGTTATGATTCGATGATGGAGGCAAAATAAAACGTAGGTATGAAGGACGTAGCTGCAGTGAAGCAGACTCAGCATAACTCCAATTTCGAATCTTAACTCCACTGCAGCTGCGTCCTACATACCCACGTTTTATTTTGCCTCCATCATCGAATCTTAACTCCACAGCAGCTGCGTCCTACATACCCGCGACTCAGCATAACTCCAATTTCGAATCTTAACTCCACTGCAGCTGCGTCCTACATACCCACGTTTTATTTTGCCTTTATCATCGAATCTTAACTCCACTGCAGCTGCGTCCTACATACCCACGTTTTATTTTACTTCCATAATCGAATTTTAGCTCCACTGCAGCTGCGTCCTACATACCCACGTTTTATTTTGCCTTCATCATCGAACCTGAACTCCACTGTAGCTGCGTCCTACATACCCACGTTTTATTTTACCTCCATCATCGAACCTTAACTCCACTGCAGCTGCGTCCTACATACCCACGTTTTATTTTGCCTTTATCATCGAATCTTAACTCCACTGCAGCTGCGTCCTACATACCCACGTTTTATTTTACTTCCATAATCGAATTTTAGCTCCACTGCAGCTGCGTCCTACATACCCACGTTTTATTTAACCTTCATCATCGAACCTTTACTCCACTGCAGCTGCGTCCTACATACCCGCGACTCAGCATAACTCCATTTTCGAATCTTAACTCCACTGCAGCTGCGTTCTACATACCCGCGACTCGGCATAAGTCCATTTTCGAATCTTAACTCCACTGCAGCTGCGTTCTACATACCCACGTTTTATTTAACTTCCATCATCGAACCTTAACTCCACTGCAGCTGCGTCCTACATACCTGCGACTCAGCATAACTCCAATTTCGAATCTTAACTCCACTGCAGCTGCGTCCTACATACCCACGTTTTATTTTGCCTCCATCATCGAACCTTTACTCCACTGCAGCTGCGTCCTACATACCCACGTTTCATTTTGCCTCCATCATCGAACCTTTACTCCACTGCAGCTGCGTCCTACATACCCACGTTATATTTTGCTTTTATCATCGAATCTTAACTCCACTGCAGCTGCGTCCTACATACCTACGTTTTATTTAACCTTCATCATTGAACCTTTACTCCACTGCAGCTGCGTCCTACATAACCACGTTTTATTTTACTTCCATCATCGAATTTTAGCTCCACTGCAGCTGCGTCCTACATACCCACGTTTTATTTAACCTTCATCATCGAACCTTTACTCCACTGCAGCTGCGTCCTACATACCCGCGACTCAGCATAACTCCATTTTCGAATCTTAACTCCACTGCAGCTGCGTTCTACATACCCGCGACTCGGCATAAGTCCATTTTCGAATCTTAACTCCACTGCAGCTGCGTTCTACATACCCACGTTTTATTTAACCTCCATCATCGAACCTTAACTCCACTGCAGCTGCGTCCTACATACCTGCGACTCAGCATAACTCCAATTTCGAATCTTAACTCCACTGCAGCTGCGTCCTACATACCCACGTTTTATTTTGCCTCCATCATCGAACCTTTACTCCACTGCAGCTGCGTCCTACATACCCACGTTTTATTTTGCCTCCATCATCGAACCTTTACTCCACTGCAGCTGCGTCCTACATACCCACGTTATATTTTGCTTTTATCATCGAATCTTAACTCCACTGCAGCTGCGTCCTACATACCTACGTTTTATTTAACCTTCATCATTGAACCTTTACTCCACTGCAGCTGCGTCCTACATAACCACGTTTTATTTTACTTCCATCATCGAATTTTAGCTCCACTGCAGCTGCGTCCTACATACCCACGTTTTATTTAACCTTCATCATCGAACCTTTACTCCACTGCAGCTGCGTCCTACATACCCGCGACTCAGCATAACTCCATTTTCGAATCTTAACTCCACTGCAGCTGCGTTCTACATACCCGCGACTCGGCATAAGTCCATTTTCGAATCTTAACTCCACTGCAGCTGCGTTCTACATACCCACGTTTTATTTAACCTCCATCATCGAACCTTAACTCCACTGCAGCTGCGTCCTACATACCTGCGACTCAGCATAACTCCAATTTCGAATCTTAACTCCACTGCAGCTGCGTCCTACATACCCACGTTTTATTTTGCCTCCATCATCGAACCTTTACTCCACTGCAGCTGCGTCCTACATACCCACGTTTCATTTTGCCTCCATCATCGAACCTTTACTCCACTGCAGCTGCGTCCTACATACCCACGTTATATTTTGCTTTTATCATCGAATCTTAACTCCACTGCAGCTGCGTCCTACATACCTACGTTTTATTTAACCTTCATCATTGAACCTTTACTCCACTGCAGCTGCGTCCTACATAACCACGTTTTATTTTACTTCCATCATCGAATTTTAGCTCCACTGCAGCTGCGTCCTACATACCCACGTTTTATTTAACCTTCATCATCGAACCTTTACTCCACTGCAGCTGCGTCCTACATACCCGCGACTCAGCATAACTCCATTTTCGAATCTTAACTCCACTGCAGCTGCGTTCTACATACCCGCGACTCGGCATAAGTCCATTTTCGAATCTTAACTCCACTGCAGCTGCGTTCTACATACCCACGTTTTATTTAACCTCCATCATCGAACCTTAACTCCACTGCAGCTGCGTCCTACATACCTGCGACTCAGCATAACTCCAATTTCGAATCTTAACTCCACTGCAGCTGCGTCCTACATACCCACGTTTTATTTTGCCTCCATCATCGAACCTTTACTCCACTGCAGCTGCGTCCTACATACCCACGTTTCATTTTGCCTCCATCATCGAACCTTTACTCCACTGCAGCTGCGTCCTACATACCCACGTTATATTTTGCTTTTATCATCGAATCTTAACTCCACTGCAGCTGCGTCCTACATACCTACGTTTTATTTAACCTTCATCATTGAACCTTTACTCCACTGCAGCTGCGTCCTACATAACCACGTTTTATTTTACTTCCATCATCGAATTTTAGCTCCACTGCAGCTGCGTCCTACATACCCGCGACTCAGCATAACTCCATTTTCGAATCCACACTCCACTGCAGCTGCGTCCTACATACCCACGTTTTATTGAACCTCTATCATCGAACCTTAACTCCACTGCAGCTGCGTCCTACATACCCGCGACTCAGCTAAACTCTATTTTCGAATCTTAACTCCACTGCCGCTGCGTCCTACATACCCACTTTTTATTTAACCTCCATCATCGAACCTTAACTCCACTGCAGCTGCGTCCTACATACCCGCGACTCAGCATAAGTCCATTTTCGAATCTTAACTCCACTGCAGCTGCGTCCTACATACCCACTTTTTATTTAACCTCCATCATCGAACCTTAACTCCACTGCAGCTGCGTCCTTCATACCCACGTTTTATTTTGCCTTCATCATCGAATCTTAACTCCACTGCAGCTGCGTCCTACATACCCACGTTTCATTTTGCCTTCATCATCGAACCTTTACTCCACTGCAGCTGCGTCCTACATACCCACGTTTTATTTTGCCTTTATCATCGAATCTTAACTCCACTGCAGCTGCGTCCTACATACCCACGTTTTATTTTACTTCCATAATCGAATTTTAGCTCCACTGCAGCTGCGTCCTACATACCCACGTTTCATTTTGCCTCCATCATCGAACCTTTACTCCACTGCAGCTGCGTCCTACATACCCACGTTTTATTTTGCCTTTATCATCGAATCTTAACTCCACTGCAGCTGCGTCCTACATACCCACGTTTTATTTAACCTTTATCATTGAACCTTTACTCCACTGCAGCTGCGTCCTACATAACCACGTTTTATTTTGCCTTTATCATCGAATCTTAACTCCACTGCAGCTGCGTCCTACATACCCACGTTTTATTTTACTTCCATCATCGAATTTTAGCTCCACTGCAGCTGCATCCTACATACCCGCGACTCAGCATAACTCCATTTTCGAATCCACACTCCACTGCAGCTGCGTCCTACATACCCAAGTTTTATTGAACCTCTATCATCGAACCTTAACTCCACTGCAGCTGCGTCCTACATACCCGCGACTCAGCTTAACTCCATTTTCGAATCTTAACTCCACTGCAGCTGCGTCCTACATACCCGCGACTCAGCATAAGTCCATTTTCGAATCTTAGCTCCACTGCAGCTGCGTCCTACATACCCACTTTTTATTTAACCTCCATCATCGAACCTTAACTCCACTGCAGCTGCGTCCTTCATACCCACGTTTTATTTTGCCTCCATCATCGAATCTTAACTCCACTGCAGCTGCGTCCTACATACCCACGTTTCATTTTGCCTCCATCATCGAACCTTTACTCCACTGCAGCTGCGTCCTACATAACCACGTTTTATTTTGCCTTTATCATCGAATCTTAACTCCACTGCAGCTGCGTCCTACATACCCACGTTTTATTTTACTTCCATCATCGAATTTTAGCTCCACTGCAGCTGCGTCCTACATACCCGCGACTCAGCATAACTCCATTTTCGAATCTTAACTCCACTGCAGCTGCGTCCTACATACCCGCGACTCAGCATAAGTCCATTTTCGAATCTTAACTCCACTGCAGCTGCGTCCTACATACCCGCGACTAAGCATAACTACATTTTCGAATCTTAATTTCACTGCAGCTGCGTCCTACGTACCCGCGACTCAGCATAACTCCATTTTCGAATCTTAACTCCACTGCAGCTGCGGCCTACATACCCGCGACTTAGCATAACTCCATTTTCGAATTTTAACTCCACCGCGGCTGCGTCCTACATACCCGCGACTCAGCATAACTCGAATTTCGAATCTTAACTCCACTGCAGCTGCGTCCTACATACCCACGTTTTATTTTGCTTCCATCATCGAATCTTAACTCCACTGCAGCTGCGTCCTACATACCCACTTTTTATTTAACCTCCATCATCGAACCTTAACTCCACTGCAGCTGCGTCCTTCATGCCCACGTTTTATTTTGCCTCCATCATCGAATCTTAACTACTCCACCGCGGCTGCGTCCTACATACCCGCGACTCAGCATAACTCGAATTTCGAATCTTAACTCCACTGCAGCTGCGTCCTACATACCCACGTTTTATTTTGCTTACATCATCGAATCTTAACTCCACTGCAGCTGCGTCCTACATACCCACTTTTTATTTAACCTCCATCATCGAACCTTAACTCCACTGCAGCTGCGTCCTACATACCCACGTTTTCTTTTGCCTCCATCATCGAATCTTAACTCACTTCGAACTTAATGTTTTAGACGAATTGTTATTAGTCGAATTGTTTTAGACGAATTGTTATTAGTCGAATTGTTTTAGACGAATTGTTATTAGTCGAATTGTTTTAGACGAATTGTTATTAGTCGAATTGTTTTAGACGAATTGTTATTAGTCGAATTGTTTTAGACGAATTGTTATTAGTCGAATTGTTTTAGACGAATTGTTTTAGACGAATTGTTTTAGACGAATTGTTATTAGTCGAATTGTTATTAGTCGAATTGTTTTTTAGACGAATTGTTTTAGTCGAATTGTTTTAGACGAATTGTTTTAGACGAATTTTCCGCAGACGCAGATGCTCCATTCGTCGATAGGTACCTATTAGTGTATGGGCCAATTCTACTAGTGGTAATGGAAAATTGAGCAATTTGCTGAACCTCGCTGTGCAGATCTGTTCATCACTCCAAAGATCCTCATCAGATCTTCATTTAGGATAGGGTTCTCTATCAACATTCACACAAGTCCAGTCCGGCGACTAAATTAGACTAAATTCTTCAAATTGTAAACTGTGATCGTAACCGATTCAAGAGTTGTCTGATGAGAAGGTGGTTTTAGATATTCCATTTATCGGTAACTATTAGTTTATGGGCCAATTCTACTGGCGGAAATCGAAAATAGAGCAATTTGCTGCACTCTCGAGGTGCAATGCTGTTCATCCCTCCGAAGACCCTCATCAGATCTTCATGGAAGATAGGGTTTTCTGTCAACATTCATACAAACCCAGTCCGGCGACTAAATTCTTCAAATTGTAACCTGTAATCGTAACCGATTGAAGAGTTTTCTGATGAGAAGTTGGTTTCAGATATTCCATTTATCGGTAACTATTAGTTTATGGCCCAATTCTACTGGTGGAAAACGAAAACTGAGCAATTTGCTGCACTCTCGAGGTGCAATTCTGTTCATCACTCCGAAGATCCTCATCAGATCTTTGTTCAATTTTTATGGGACCACCTCTGAGTTATCCCCTTTCATACAAAAAAAAGATTTTTCCGAATCGGTCCAGGCGTTTTCGAGTAATCGGCGAACATACATAAAAAAAAAAAATATATATACGCGACGAATTGAGAACCTCCTCCTTTTTATTTTGAAGTCGGTTAAAAATATGACATTACATGTCAAATTGGTAACTATTCTATCGAAACACCACTGACTCACTTTGATATTCTGCTCTAGAATCGTGACTCAATGGAATCTCGATAGTTGTCAAAACGGTATATCGCTTAGCAACATATTATATTAGGCAACATTAGCGACGCATCTATTACCATTCCACAGTGATTCTATTACGATGTTATTAAAACTTTAGCAGAATAAAGTCATAATCTCGATATAATATCAATAGAGTATCGATATAATGACAGTGGTAAAGCAAAATAGCAGAATAAGGCCCCAGGGCATCCCCAGGGACACCTGTCTATTACATGTCTAAAACCATTAAACAAGTGCTGTAGACTGTAGAAATGTTGTAGATTTTAGATAGGTAGATAGATAAAGACTGAAAAAAAGGCATAACCGAATATATAGAACTCTAGCGAGGAGACAATGACATCGCACCATGACCATGACTTTTGTAACATAGTCGAAACGTCGAGGAGGAAGAAATAAAAATAAAAAATACGAAAAGACCCGGGAAAATAATTACTAACAAACAAACAAATTCTTCAGCTTTATAATATTAAGTATAGATTTTAAGTTTTACATTATATTCTAGGTTTTTACCTATGACTGTCACATGTTAGAGAAAGTAAATCACTCTTCTAAGATTAGTAGGTGCTAATATTTATTTCTCACCAAAAAAATCTTACCAAATGAAGTCCCCAACCTAAGTAACGTAAACCTATTGACAATCTCTACCTTTTTGCGGCAACATCTTATTAACTTAGATTAGATAAAAGGTTTTCCTTCAATATTGCCACCAACTAAAAGGCGCCTATCGTGTGCCTAGGTAAATAATTACTCGCTTCGTGCCTTTGATGTTATGAGAAAATGGCAAGCACGGGACACATTTACCTTTGTGCTAACCAAGATTCTTTGTAAAAGGAAATTTATCGTAAAGTAGACCTACTGTTCTTTACTACCGCATCTCTGTCAGATGCGGAATAGTAGGGGTACCTTTATGTTGATCAATAGCTATTTGCGTTTTACGTAGATTGATAAGATAATAAAATGTCATTGAATTTTACGGTTATCTTATGAAGTAGGTAGGTATTTTGGGTGTGTTATATGTGCCTCTATACTTATTTTTAGGTTTCCGCACATAATAACCCGGACCCTTTTATTAGTAAAAGGGTCCGGGTTATGGAGTCTTAGGACTCCACTGTCCGTCTGTTTGTCTGTCACCAGGTTGTATCTCATGAACCGTGATAGCTAGACGGTTGAAGTTTTCACAGATTTGTGTACAAACACATTATCAATAAGCTGAACCTCACGTGACCCAGACCTCATTCCCATATCTGTAAAAAATATAGTATTTACCTGTTTTGTTATTTTTTATATTGTATTGTATAGTAAGTATATTGTTAAAAAAACAGAATCAGTTAACATTACATTACAACCTTACAGATTTGCGAGTGAGCTCTAGGTCACGTGGGGTTCAGCTAATTGGTAATGTGTCTGTACCTACTAGCAGTGCTCCGCGGTTTCACCCGCATCCAACACAAAAATATTTTTTCAATTCTAACCAGTAGTTCCTGAGATTAGCGCGTTCAAACAAACAAACTCTTCAGCTTTATAACTAGATTTGGGTAGGAATAAGTATTTTAAACCCAGGTATTAAATCTCTCTTTAATTTTTTTCAGAATCCAGTTCTAAATTAGTTTAATTAATGAATCGCTCGCGTCGTGAAACTGCATTTCCAAATGGCTTTCGCTTACCTAGATGGTTTAAATATTCAAAAGGTGATTGAATTCATAAGGTTCGATTGAATTCAAGTTGAGGCCACAGTTCTCATTAGTTACAGGCAGCGCGAGCGAATTAAACGGAAAACTCTACAAATATTAATATTAAAATTTATAGGTGAAATCTTTTTACTTAGGTATATTTTTTCGGAAACAGTTCTTGTGTAAGTATTTACTTTAACCTACCTAAGTAGCACGAGTCATTGAAAATTTAAAAACTGTTTTTTGTTTTTTGCTTTTTAACCGACTTCAAAAGAAGGAGGAGGTTCTTAATTCGTCGGGATATTTTATTTTTATTTTTTTAATGTATGTTCCCCGATTACTCGGAGACGCCTAGATCGATTTGGAAAATTCTTTTTTTATTTGAAAGGGGATAACTCACAGTTGCTCCCATAAAAATTATATGAAGATCTGATGAGGATCTTCGGAGTGATAAACCGACTTCAAAGTCAAAGTACTTGGAAGTCGGACTGGGTGACACCATGTTTTCTTTATACCTCTCATGTTTTAAAAAGTCATGATGAATGTTTCATTGTCATTTCCGTCGGTAGGTTTTTATACACTATTTTTATTAATAAGTACGTATTCCTAAGGGTCTGGATAAATAAATACGTTTTACTCTTAATCATTTCCACAATAATTAATCATTAAAATATGGAAACGTGTGACGTCAGTACCAATAACCGAAGCCAATTCGATTTCAATATTCATCACACGTATTTCGCTAATTAACTTAGAACGTTTTCACATTTGATTTTTAACGCAAGCAATACGTGTGAAATCTTTTAATCTGAATTTAATATTGCATTGTTTATAACAAGTGTGTTATTGTTGGTGTACCTAATAAATAAATAAACAAGGAATTAGCGGTTGTCAATAAAGATGCCACAAAATACGAAGATCGGCAAAACGCTAGGTAACGCTAAGGCATAAATAATTTGACCACAGTAAGTATCTACCTATTTTTAACCGACTTCAAAAAAAGGAGGATGTTCTCAATTCGTCGCGTAAAAGTATTTACTCAATATCTTAGACATAGATTTTTATAAAAACAAATGAAATAAGTACAAAATATATACATAACTATAATACGGAACTTATAAAAACAATTCTATCCAAGCGCTTACATAAATTAATAAATAATTATTTATTAACATTTTATGTATTAATTAATTTATTTATTTTTTGATTGATGTTTATTGTTTATGTATTGTAATTTTCTTTAAGTTTTTAATATGTTTTTAGGATTTTGATTTGTTCTATTGTTAAAGTAATTTGAATTATTTCTATCAGTAGCACAGAATAACAGAGTGCTCTGGTAGGTATTTGATACCTTGATTCAAATGGCATCGTATTTCCATCAACCAAGTTTTGACTTTTGATGCCTGTCGGAGTTCGCGGCTGCAAAATTCTGACGGGATGTCGCGTCGCCGTGAGAGCTTTTCCGGGCTAAAATTAAAATGATATTTCAAGAATGTATGCTGGGTTGGTAGGTATTTCACACAGAAAGAAAAAAGTTCTCCAGTCAAATAAATTTACTTGAGTCAAGATATTTCCTGTTTCCTATATAAGGAAAATAGAAAATACTCGGAGTAAGATATAAAATGTTTCAAAGTATATTGTTTAAATGAACCAATATAGTATTTGAGACAAAAGCGTGTTAACTCTCTTTTTAAAAAAATAATTATTGAATCCAAGAGCGCAACCGTTTTGGTTTAAAAATAATAATATTTGCATTTAATTTGTACCGTTTTCAAGATAAAATTTATTGACTCTTGATCTTACTTATTTTCATTCTTAGCTTGAAAAACTTTAGATAGAGAGAGGTCACATTCTTGCAACAAAACTTCTTATTTCTTGATTAGGAAATGATCTTTCTTGATTTAATGTTTAAGTGTTTATTCTAAGATCTCGATGATTTTGCGACCAAATATACAGTACTTGACAGCATTAATGTCATTTCTTGACTTAAATATGTGGCTAATTCATTCTAACATTTGGATATTACTTTTTTGGAATTTTTTATTATTTAAGCCAAGCTCTTTAAATTCTTTGTATTAAGAGTAATAGTTACTTGATATAAAAGATTCTGTTATTTCAATTGAAAATTACAATGCTTTGATTGAAATATTTTTTTAATTTAGGGTTAAACGTCACCAGCAGTGGCGCCACTTAAATAAATTCATAGCAAACATAAATTCTTTCATAAATATTCCGTAACCACGTCAAAATGAAACAAACCATTATTTTAGTACCAACAAGGTACTTATATCATTATTTTGTATTGTTTCATATTGCCGTGGTTTAGGAAATATTCATAAAATGATTTATATTTGCATGAATTTATTTCTGAAAATGACACCAACGCTGCTGAAATTTAACCATAAATAAAAAGATATCAAACATACTATTGATCTATCTGAAAATAGCAACACTTTTCTTAACTAGCATTTGATTCACACAGTACAGTAACCTATAACAATATTATATTACAAAAAGTACATAGAATAAATAAGCAAACGCAGAATCTTTCACTTATCAAGTAACAAATGATTAAAGGTTAATTTCATATTTCTTAGTAAAAAGTAAAAAAGTAGATTCAATTAGTTCTTTATTTTAAATATGCTCACGTTAGATGTTTGACACCATTTTTTTCTTAGCCTAAAGACGAAAACATTACACCATAAATACTATCAGTTACTACTGACTTACTTAGTTACTTACTTAACAAAGAGACATAAAAATAAACATTACAAAGAAAATGAAATTTTGAAAACAAACATTTTCAGTTAAGTACTTACTTATCTACTATAGCAATGAAAATGATAACATAAAAACAAATTTATCAGTCACTACTGACAGTTGCTTAAATAATAATACAAAGAAAACGACACTATAAAAACAACAAAAAAAACCAGTTTTTACTGACAGTAACTTTTAACAAAGTAAATGACACCATAAAAACGCTTTTGCTGCGCTTTGAAATTCGTACTTTACGTCATCTATAACATTATATACAAGGTTATTTGAAAAATGCGCACGCTGTCTTGCAGGGTGGTTCATATCATTGAGACCAGCTACTTTTGTTCTACGACTTTTGGAAATTCGAAAAAAAAAATCGAAAATTTTGAGGTTATGTTGATTCGAAAATCAGCTGTTACTGACACGGTGAGGTCATTAACCTTATGATTTTACGTATTTTTTAACTTTTATTGATATTTCCAAGTAGTAATGTCATTTATTTAAAAAAAAAGCTGATTTTGTTTCTGGATTACATTGTCAACATCTCCTGCATCCTGAAAAAAAAAATCTATGAATAATTGCAAAAAAAATACAACTTACTAAAAATATGAAATTGTTTTTTAAAGAAATATAACTTAAATTAATAATTGTATCAACTTTCGAAAAAACAGATAATTCTACAGGATGTACTGCAAACCAACAACATATGGAAAGGTGCAATGGAAGCAGAATCCTTTCCACTATTTTACTAGAAAGCTATTAATTTCAGAACAGCTGGTTGTTTTTTTTTTAAACATAGCTAAGAAAACTTGGTTGCTCGTGTCACAAGTGGTTTTGGAGCTACAATAAATAAATAAATATTGCGGGACAATTTACACATCGCCATCTGGCCCCAAGGTAAGCTACTAGGCTTGTGTTATGGTAGCCCGACAACGGATGTAATACTTATATACCTTTTTTTTTGTAAATAAATATTATACATAGACAAACCACCCAGACCATCACAAACATTTGTTGACGGCGGGAATCGAACCCGCAACCTTCTGTGTCGCCAGGTGTTCGCCGGACGCGCGCCACAGAGGTCGTCTAACAACACTACTATTGTATAGATCGTCTATTTTATACTATTTTATAGAATATATTGTCATCTATACAATAGTAGTTTTGTTTACTAAATTGGCAAAAGTATTACTTACATGTGTTTGAACAATTAATCCTTAAATAGCCTCCGAAGATGAAAATTTTATTTTTCTTGATAATCTTTTTTTGGGTGGGGCCAAATATCCGAACAGGGTCACTTGAAGTGGTATTTTTTTTGTCTGAAAAATATAAAAGTATAGCATAACTGCTAGTCTTAAAACACAAACAAAGTCAAATTATACCAGCAGGTGTTCATCCACTGTTTAAATATTATTATCTTACCATTGTCTGTGACAGCATTTAATATTTGTAGTGCATTTTCATTTGATATTTCGGGTTCCTTTAGCTTTAACAGCTTCCCAAAAAAGCGTTGCCAATTTTTGTAAAAGTTTAATGTCTGTTGTGTATATAATTTTTCGAAATCCAAATTAATCTGAAAGAACAAAGATAATATTATACTTTTGTCAAAATTCAAATTAGTTTACATCGTAGGCCACAGATTTATCGAAATAAACTAACGCATCAGCATGAACCTTATAACAATGGCAAAAGACAGCGTCGGCTTGGCTTGATCTATGGGATCCATACAGAAGTAAGCACTTACAGAAGGTCACATCTAAGTTGGGGAATTTTCATGCATATTATGACAGCTGCGGTTGGGGTGCACTCCAACCGGCAACGTAGGTACCTATCTACCTACAACGTACCTTTTTTGGATAGATCTCTCCAACCTTATTTATATACAAAAAATTAACTGGGTTTAACAAATATCTAGATAAAATAAGCAAATATACATGTCGTTTAGTGGACTTACCGCGAAATTTTTAAATAACTTCTCTGGGAACACACCAAGACTCGAGTAATGTCCACTTGTTCATTGGATTGGAGTTCTTATCCACTCAAGTAACAATGAGAATAATAATATAATCCTTAGATCAAGGACGTTGTAACATTAAAGAAAATAGGAAAACCACTTGTATAAAACCTTAAAACGCGTGCGCATAGATAAACCATTTATCGCGTGCGACACATTACACAAATCAAGCGGTGGTGATCAGTGTTGCCGCCTTGTGAATAATTTTTTCCCTAAGAAAAATATTAAAATCCCACTCATCACCAAAAGATCTTAGAAATAATTTTACGCAAAGTTTGGCGGTCAGCTTCAGCAGCGAGCGCACCACCCACCGTACTAGTTTATATATATGATTCAATGATATTACATTATATAAAAATTGAAATGATCAAAGATATGATGTAGTGCTGTCCACGATGTAGTGTAAAACCGACTTTAAACTATTGTGAGTTGACCAATATGCTTATTCGATATATTATATGCAATGAACTTAACTATTTTTTGGTCTAGTACCTCTCTTTTTTCAATTTCAATACGAAAAGGACGGGAACAATCATTTTAGTACCGTTTTAGTTTGACATATCAACCGACTTTGTAAAAAAATACTCCAGGAACGCAACTAAACCTGCGACCCGTGTATTCTTAATTTGGTAGGGTAATGTCGTTTAATCTTCTTAAAAAGGCAGAATCTGGCAGAATAGACATAATAGGTAACACTGATCGCACGTTTGGCTGCGTTCCTCGCATGATTTTTTATTTATTCGGTAAATACGTCTAACTAAAACGGTGTTAAAAGGATTATACCCGTCCTTTTCTTTTCTTTTCTTATTTTCAAAAATATATTTAGAACTGTTTATGCGACATATTTATTACAAATGTCACTTATAAGTTTGTTAAGGCTGGGCGTCACGCGGCTTTAGCAACACTGGACGGCGTTTCTAGCGTCAAAATTGTTAATAATTACGAAAAAAAAATTTTTATAAATTGTTAATACGGTAATATTATTAATTATTAAATTTACCATAAGTTCAGGGGGAGCTATTATACTGGTAACACTGAAATATTTCAAGATTTATTTTATAAACTTAAATTTCTATTCAAGAGTCATTGAATCTTGATACAAAATATATTTCAGGGTCATATTTAATTGAAAATATAATCACAAAATCAGTTTTAGAACAAGAATGAACAATTCTTGACGCAAAAGACAAGGTTGCATTTAGATTCTAGAATCAAAAAATTTGAATGAAGACTCAAGAATTTTAAATTAAAAATAATGATTTGGTCAGAGAAACTTAACGTTCTTTATCAAAGACGACAGGTATTTATTAAATTAAATATGCGGTAATGTGTCGTTCAAAATTAAAATTATTTGATTGAAATACGTATTGTTAAGAATGTTCACTTTAATGTTAAGAATTATAGGCAGTAGATTAAAGAAAGTCATTTTCAGTTTAAAACTGTATTTTTTGTACTAATTGTTTTTGAAATTCCTAAAAAGAAATTAAATTTTTTTAAACAATGCGGATTTGTAATTTGAACCAAGTAAAGTATTTTTGGATAAGATATATAATAATTGCTTTAAAAAATACGCTTCAAGATATATTTACGTTTTAAATAAAGATATAATTTCTATCTGTGCATGTTTGCTTATGGGCTACACTAAGCGCAGTCAGCAAAGTTACTCGTATAAATTGGCGACCGGAATTTCACCGAAGGATATTACTTAAACAAAAAACTGCTTAAGTAATTAAAATCTGGATTTTATACTAAACATATTTTTTCACTGAGTAATACCTAAACAAAAACAGACAGACAGACGGACAAGAAAGTGATCTTATAAGGGTTCCTTTTTTAGGGTTCCGTAACCAAATGGCAAAAAACGGAACCCTTATAAATTCGCCATGTCTGTCTGTCTGCCGTATGTCAAAGTCACGTTTTTCCGAAACTATAAGAACTATACTGTTGAAACTTGGTAAGTAGATGTATTCTGTGAACCGCATTAAGATTTTCACACAAAAATAGAATATTTTAGGGTTTTTAAATTTTAGGGTTCCCCATACTTAGAACTGAAACTCTAAAAAAAATGTTTTTTATCACAGTTGCTCATAAAGTGGATCTTATTAAACCGCTTTTAGGCTCATAATGCAACGTAATACACGCGTGCGATAAAAAAAATCCAACTAGTGTTGGAAAATAATACGTCATCCCGATATGTCAAATACGTATCTTACTGCTAATGACATATAGTAGATGAAACATTCTTAAGGACATCGTTCAAATCGTACCCAAAAATTAACGTGCCGGCCACAAAAAAAAATGTTTCTATCTTGTAGAGAATAACATTTTAAATAATGTTTAAGAAGGCAACAAAGAGCTACGATGAACCATCGTTGAGTTATTTTACATTGAAAACCCAAAAAAATGCATTTTGTAGAGATCCGTTTGACCACTTCTAAGATATTACTACAGAAAAAATATAAAAATAAGTAGTAAATGGATAAGTTTTGTCTGTTTTTATTATATTTATATACATAGGTATATCCAATAACCCTTTCAGAAGTTATAGTGGGATCTTAAAAGTGGTCAAACGGATCCCTATAAAATGCATTTTTTGGGTTTTCAATGTAAAATAATTCAACGATTTTTGATCGTAGCTCTTTGTTGCCTTAGTAAACATTGTTTAAAATGTTATTCTCTACAAGATCCAAATAATTTTTATTACTGGCCGGCATTTTTTTTTGTGGGTATTTTTTGTTAGAAACATGAATGATCTCCTTTATCTGGGTTATACTGTTTTGATGTATAGAAAAAGGTACCATCCAAAGAGTTTTTAAGCCTTGCTGGCTTAAAACTCTTTGTTGGTACCTTTTTTCTTCTTTTCAAAAGGTTGTCTCTAAAGTCTGCGAACGATAATATTACGTGATGACGTCTTTGAAAATAATTAAAAATTGAGTTTTGTTTTTATTTTGTTTTTTCTTTAGGTACATAAATATATTTTTTTTATATATTCTGTTTTTAATGAAACCCGGAACTAATATATTCTGTTTTTAACCGCCGACGCAAAAACAAATGAAAAAAACCCTAAAAAAATATTGTATGTCAGACGCTGTATAGGTTAAAAGTCTTTTGCCTAGCCTTTCGGGAGTGTAATTAACAAAAAATAGTAAACATAACCTAAAATTCTTAAAAACTTTTTTATTATTAAAATTTTAACAAGTCTTTTTTTTTATTCGCAACTGTGATAAAAAACGTCGTACGATACACGTGTGAATTGATCATTCCATCTCGGCTTTTGCCACGCTCGCGTTCCGCTTGCGCGTCATAAACCGCCTCTATGGAATGATCAACTTTCAACACTTGTATCGCAATGTACTATTTCATCAAACCCATACGTGTGGTAAGTATATGTTTTATGGATAGGTCTTCAAAAAATGATATTGAGGTTTCTAATATCATTATTTTCTAAACTGAATAGTTTACGTACCAGACACTTCCAAAGTACAAAATATTAAAAAAAATAAGACATAGGTAGGGGCATGGTTATGGCAGTTATAAATAAGTTTTAGGCTACAAAAATATTTACTCTAGCTAGTGTCTCCAGGGAGGAAACAGTTGATTACGTTTGTATGGAAAGAGAGCCGGTACCCTTTCCCCTTAAGGCACTTGGTAGATATAGGTAACAACTCGTACGTGCTTACGGCTGCCTAAGTATTAGGTACCAATTTGATTGCGAATGTTTACCAAAAATTTGGTACACGAAAGCTTTTCACATTAGAATCACAGGCACACAACAGCTTGGCAAAAATTTTGCCCCAAACTTTTTGTTAACAATTTTATGTGACTGTAGAACTTTTATTAGTACCGTGATTTATCAAGGCTTTTATACCATTTAAAAGTTCTTTTTAAATACGTTTAGTGGAACACAGTAGAAGCTATACAACTTAATAGTTACCTACTTCTAAATAGGTATCTAAGGAAGCCTTTTGTAGTTTATTATTGCTTTGCAGTTAAATTGAACGAGGCTTCAATGCAGTTTCAATTTCAGCCTTGTTGAAGTGAAAACTTCTTATGGCGCGTTGGGCACTTTTGTGGGTGAGCATTTTCAGCCGTTCTCGCGACAGATTTTTACGCGACAGATTTTGACGCGACAGATGAGATTTGACGCGACAGATGAGATTTTATTTGTGTTAGTCTTTTTGTTTAACTTATACTGCCATCTATTACACAAATTGAGAAACTTAGTTTCTAGTTTTTATGTTTTTCTTTATCAGTATTTTATTATGTTTTAATAAACCAATACGAATAAAAATAATAAAGTCTGGCATACGGCTATTAATTTGTTCCTTTTAATTAATTATTTTTCTTTTTAACCGACTTCAAAAAAAGGAGGAGGTTCTCAATTCGGATGTATGTATGTTTTTTTTATTTTTTATTTTTTTCATGCGTTTTTGACGTGACAACGTTTTATAAATTGGTTTGCCGGGTGACACTTCAAGAAACTGCGTTACGCTCCGCTGACGTTATGCGCTCACAATGAGAGCGAGTGAGAGGCACGCGTCCCTTCCACTCGGGCATGGTTAGCCCGCCTAAGAGCGAGAGAGACAGACATAAAAAGTGAAAGGCACGCGTCCCTTCCACTCGAGCACAGTTGTTGTCACGTAAAACTTTCGCCCGTATACCGACTTTACAGGCAACCAGTTTTTTTTCATCCATACTTTGTAAATTTTCGTTTGTGCTGCCGGCATTTTAATTTAAATGTATACAGGGTGGTGAATCTGTGAGTCAATAACGGTAGATTCTACAAATACAAAATTAAAAAAAAAATGGAGGTGTTAATCTGTACCAATATTAAAAAGAGTAAAGTTTTTTTTGTTTGTTTGTAACGAATAGGCTCCGGAACTACAAGACCGATTTTGATGAATCTTAGTATGAGAATACATTGATTCATTGGGAGTAACATATGCTACTTTTTGTCCCGATATTCCCACGGGATCGGGAGTTACGCGGGGGAAACTGTGGAGTAATTTTATAATAAGGAAAGGTTTTCTAATGAAATAAAATAGTTTATTTTCCAGACTACTGTCCACACAAATTAGAAATTTATTCTTAAAAACAAAACACACCAAAAATATTTTTTTTTACAAAATAAAACTACTTTAAGAACTTCCTATGAACGTTTTCTCGTAGCTAGCTAAAGACAGCGGTTCTATTCCATGCCCTAACTGACCCACTCAAATTAATCACCCTATATAGGTACAATAGGTACTCTAAAAGGGACGCTATAGAGTCTGGGGCATGTTTTTTTATAGAATAACCAGCACCTAAAGCAGGTAATTTAAAACGTATTTTTTACTCATCAAAGGTCCTATTTATTCAGGTAGCCCAGCCTACGGCCTCAATAGAGAAGGCTTATTACAGGTTAATTACTGACGTGAATCCGACGAAGCATACAAGGTAATGGAGCTATATATGTACGGCGGGAAACCTCGAGGGTTAATAAAGGTGCTCTAATGGTGTTATAATGGTATTCTATTGAAATGTGAGGTACCTATTGATTAGATTTCAAAAGGGTTTAGTCGCTTTTAATTAGTAGGAAAGGGTACCGGGGGCTTTCTCCATAGTACTCCATACAAACTATTACAAACGTAGTCGACTGTTTTCTCCGTGGATAGTGACACTATTAATTAAGCTATTGCATAGCTTTTATCGCGGGCTTTGAGCGCGGCGACCAAATCAAGAAATTTTGTAACGAAAATAAAACCTAACACCCCCACTCCGCCTTCCATGTAGCTCGGCCGAGCGTTTGCTTAACGTGTATGTATATGGTACGACTGTACGCAGCTCGCACGATGCAATAGCTTTACCGCGGCAGTCCCCGAGTGCCACACGTTTTTTTTTAATCTTTTTTTTAAATCTTAATTTCTATGATAATTAGAAAATGAAAAAAGAAAAAATAAATAGGGGGGTATAGTCATGGCAGTTATCGATTTTATGGAACTAAAATATTTGTGCTAGTGTCATTATCCAGAAAGGAAACAGTCGACTACGTTTGTATATGGAGAGAGCGCAGGTACCTTTTCACCTTAACGTAACTGTTCTAATGAAATGTGATAGTGGAAATCTTTATATCATATAGCAACGCTACGCGGTGTGAATATCGGGATAAAAAGTAGCCTTTGTTACTTCCAATGAAACAATGTATCCTCATACCCAGTGTCATCAAAATCGGCCCAGTAGTTTCGGAGAATATTCAATGCAAATTATAAGTAAGATAGTAAAGCCATTAAATATCATGTAAGTAATACTTTTTATACCGATATTCTCACGGGATCGGGAGTTACGCGGGTGAAACCGTAGTATAATAAAATTAGTTTTAACTATTTCTGTTACTTAAAACAATAACAATTAGGGTACAGAATAGATTGTCATATGTTTAAGAATCTCACAGAAGAAAGATAACGCTCGAGCGGGCGAGCACGAGCGCACATAAAATGTTTTTAATTCTGTATTGATATTGTAAAAACTTTTTCATTACTCATACTCCGAAAGTAGGTCTAAAGATGCCTGAAGAGCGTGTAGAAAATAAAACTTTCAGCCCTAGGGAAAATCGCTTTCACTGACAGCTGTCATGTCAAATTATGGCTTCGCACGGCTTGTGCAATGTGCATGTAGCCAGTATCCGTATCATTACGCATTAGGAACTTCAAAAACCAAACCTCCTTGCTTTAAGTAACACCAAAGAAGAACACTACATGTATATAACCTCTGTGGTCCCAACCTTGTAAGAGGATCAAGTAGTATGGAGTATCTCATTCACTATCGTTGTTAGGAAGAATTTTATGTATTATTCGTAATGAAAAGCACAGTGTTTACCTCGGGTGAAAGACTCATTAAGTCCCTCGAACTATTAGCGCCCTCGCTACGCTCGGGCGCCAAACTCCGGCTCGGGACTTGTAATGAGTGACTTTCACACCTAAGATAACAATGTACTATTGTAGATAACTTGAAAAATCGAATGCTCTTTCAGGCATTTGTAAGACCTAACCACTTGTACTTGTATACGGGCTGTTTTCCGCAATTAGACCCTTATTAATTGGGTCCTTTTTGCGTGAGGAGAGAACTTGTCAATACTTCTGGAGCCAACTAAGCTGCGGGTTTCATCACGATATTTTTCTTCACCTTAAGAGCAATGACATTGGTGCACGGCCGGCCGGGATTCGAACCCATGACCTTCAGAATGAAAGTCGAGGTATCTACCACTAAGCCAAGACCGCTCTCTAAGACCTAACTAAGTACAGTCACATTACCAATTAGCTGAACCCTACGTGACCTAGAGCTCACTCGCAAATCTGTAAGGTAATACAATACAATATAAAAAACTTGAGAGGTGTCAAGGGACACCCGGATGGAACGAAGTTCCTTTCTATTAATTAGTGAAGGAATGGTAGTTTTTTTTTGTAAATAATCGTCGCAACACCACACTGTTCAGTGCGGAATAGCAAGACGAAACGAACATAACTAGCTTGCTTTCTATGCGAGAGAGAGAGAGAGAGAGACAAACAGATAAACACGCGCACGCCCGCGCCGCACGGCTTACAACTATAGCAAAAAGTGTCTTTACAAGTTTTGGTCTTAATTTGTACCGTTACAACTTTTGGTCTTAATTTTTTCCGTCTAGCCCCCTTTCGAAACGCGCGATAAGGAACTATTGTATCGTAGGTCACGTGGGGTTCAGCTAATTGGTAATGTGACTGTACATGTCATTGTATGAAATTAGTTTCGACGAATTATCCTACTCGAGTTACTGATTTCGAGTGTAAGTACCAATCAAACTATAGTTGGTAAAACAGTAACATGAGATGAATTTGTTAGTACATTAGCAAGTTAATGGTAGATTATGCCACTCTGGTGAGTAATTTACTTCGGGTTTGTGTGAAGTTTGATTTGGTATTCAATTAAGTGTTAGATGATGTTAGTATTTAATTTTATTACCAGATTATTAAGATCTCTCTCGAATCGATCCTTCATGTCTGAAGATCGCGACCACTATTATTAGATTAGATTATTAGATTGATAAATGAAAAGTTTATTCAAGCTAAAAACAACGATAAACATTTAAAAAAAGAAATGAAATAAAACAAAGAGTGTAATAAAAATAAACATGTGCTGAAAAGCAGTTGGTCCCGGGCTATAGGCCAAGGCCACAAAATATAATAATGTGTGCCACAGCTCATAGTAGGTAGGTATTAGTAGTAAAATAAAAATAAATAAAAAAAAAACATACATACGTCCGAATTGAGAACCTCCTCCTTTTTTTGAAGTCGGTTAAAAATAAAATAGCTTTATTGTTCCCTTAGACAATATTCGTATGAACCTACTTATATCTAACTATGTAAATTTGTATTTTAACTTTAGGTAGGTACTTATGTTACTTAAGTTTATTTTTCTAGGATTTTATTGCTGTGTGTGGGTATTAATAGTAGTAGCAGGTATTAGTAAAATTAGCAGCTAATTTTGTTATCTTACGATATGAGCTACGATGTAAATATTAGTGTTTATGATTATAAGCTGACAAGCTGTTGAAAGATGCACTCGATGACTTATAAATGTAGTAAGTAATTTCATGAAAACATAAAATGATTACAACATGAATTAGTGATTTAATTAAATTTATAAGTTTTAGTGAGGTAAATCATAAATAGATTATACTTATATCATTCAGAGTAAACAAAGTCGCTTCCCGATGTCTGTCCCTCCCTCCCTATGTACCTATGCTTAAATCTTTAAAACTACACACCGGATTTTGATGCGGTTTTTTTTAATAGATAGAGTGATTCAAGAGGAAGGTTTATTATGTATAACACATGCATAATACAGCCGTGCGAAGCCGGAGCGGGTCGCTAGTAAAATAAAAAATATGAAATAAAAAATAAGTATCAAATCAACATTACAAAACATAAGTATACCTCCAAGAAACTTAGAAAACGTATTTTTAAAATTAAGTAACCCTACATTACAGCATAAAACTTCTCTAGGTCTAAAAGTGTTAAGCTTTAAATAAGTCGTAGACTCGTAGGTAAGTAGCTCCGGTCTAATCCTAGAGCTTATAACACCTTTTTATTTTAGTAGAGACCGTCCTGATAAACGTCAAAACTTCCATAGATAGGTATACAGTCTATAGTAAATACCTATACCTACCTATCCATTATGTACCTATATTGCCTTAATCCATCAAGGCTTACTTTAGGGTTGATGGATCTATTTCTAAATTCTATGGGAAGATGGGTAATGGAAAATTCTTGGTAAAGAGTATGTAAGGTATAAATAAGTACCCGAGGGCCTCATCATCATCATATCAGCTACAGGACAGCTACTGCTGAACATCTACGTCGAGTCTATCAGAAGGCCCCTGGTCATTCTCGTCACAAATTCAACGACAAAAAATCGACAGAGTATATTGATTTATGCGTGAAAATCCAAGATTTCATGACGTTTTAGAGTTTGAATTTTCCATCAAAAACCTGTACCTATTAATTGATATGGTACAGGGGAGTACCAAATGCAGTCACCGTACTCAGAAACGCTGCTTAGCGGGGCCTTTTTTCTCCTAGGGGTTAAGTTAGCGTTTAACCAATATCACACCTGCCTGATAGTAGGTAAGTAACGATACAGTCTAACTAAGATGTAGCACGCTTACCTGGAAGAAGTGACTGTTACTTCTTCATCATAGGCCTTATTTATATATAGATCTTGTAAACAGCATCCGTAGAGGTCCGAGTATCCATAGCACTTACGCAAGCACATGGCTTGCAAGTCAGATGCGGGAGCGATAGCGCCGGCCACAAATGTCACAAAAAGTTTGTGCTCGGGGATGCGTTGCGCAGTTCGCGTTTTTGAGACAGTCCCTCGAACCATGCGTGGTAGGTAAGTAAGTAAGTCCCTACTGGTTATGGAAACAAATATTTACCCTGTATGTGGTGACGTTGACAGCGTTCGAGTGTGGTAGCGACAGCAGAGCGAAGGGAAGCAGCAGCGCACTGGACATGCGCCGCGGCCCCCCCATCACTGTCCACCATTCGCGTTGACGCGCAACACTCTGCAACAAAAGATAGAAAATAAATATTGCAGGACATTGCACACATCGCCATCTAGCCCCAAGCTAGACTTGTGTTATGGCTAGACAACGGATATACTACTTATATACTTTTCTTTTGTAAATATGTAATATACTTTTAATACACAGAAACAATCAGACCACAGACAAATAGCATAGCATAAATACTTGTCTGAGGCAGTAATCGAACCCGCAACCCAGAGTTTGGCAGTCCGGCAAGCATGGTGACCATTGTACAGTCGGCTGCATAATTGCAGACCCTGGTAGAGTTCAAAAATTACCATTATGGAATGTTTTCATTCTAATAATTTTTGTTTGATAAATTGATGAGTTAGAAGACTTTAAACTTCAACTAAAGCAGTTGCCTAGAATCAGAAAAGTAAATAAAATAAAGTAAAAAAAAAAATCTAAACCTTTCAAATATGAACTATTTTCTAAAGTTCTGATATAGGTAGGTAGGTAGGCATATTAAGTCAACACTTCTCTTTCTGCGTCTGATGGACCTCAACGACCATTTTTACATTCGATAGAAAAACCTTCAAAATAAACAACTAAACCACTAAATCATGAAATCCATGAACATCTGAGGGCTCTGAGTATAAAACACAGATAAAAACCCTCATCAAACATTTATTCCGTTGAGCTGTCGTTAAATATTTGACCGTATAAATCTAAGTAGGTACTTAGTGAGATCACCTTTAAAATAAGTTAACCGCAACACATTTTCCTCATCTATATGAGATTCAGAGACGCTATATGATTATATTTATTTACAATAATGTCATAATATACAAACAATAATCTCGTTTTTATGTCCCTCAGAATAAATTATGTATTACATACGCTGATATTTCATTAGAGAGGCGATGGATATCATTGGCAATGTGTACGTAAAAATGCTTTTTTCCTCATCTTCATCTCCAATATGAGAGTGAAATACAATTTGCTATGTGCCGCTACGACGACGTACCTATGGCCTTGCTACAAGCCTTGTAGTCAATGTACAATTTTTTTTAACAAGGTTTGATTATCACTACATTAGTATAAAATAAAGTCGCTTTCTCTGTCCCTATTTCCCTTTGTATGCTTAAATCTTTAAAACTACGCAACGGATTTTGATGCGGTTTTTTTTAATAGATAGAGTGATTCAAGAGGAAGGTTTATATGTATAATACATGCATAATATAGCCGTGCGAAGCCGGGACGGGTCGCTAGTTTACTTATAAATTTATAAGTAGGTTAAGTGGGTTACCTACATTGCGTACTTTTCCATACAAAAATAAACACCTCTACATTTCGGTATTTCTTTTTTTAGGGTTTCATACCCAAAAGGTAAAAACGTGACCCTTGATGTAATTTTTGAAGTGAAAACTTCTTATGGCGCGTTGGGCACTTTTGTGGGTGAGCATTTTCAGCCGTTCTCGCGACAGATTTTGACGCGACAGATGAGGTTTTATTTGTGTTAGTCTTTTTGTTAAACTTATACTGCCATCTATTACACAAATTGAGAAACTTAGTTTCTAGAAAGACCGCTATTCGAATGTAGATGGCGCTGATTTAATTTTTTTACTGCCATCTAGCGAATAAAAATAAACTATATTTGTTTAAGTGAGTGCTAATAGATGGATTCTATGAGAAATAACAAGATTATTGTTTTCGCTTCTGTCTGCACTCCCGGAGTGCGCTGTTTTTTTTTCATCAATTTACTAAACGTTATTACGTCAAAAAATAGTTTGTATGTGACAGCTCATGATACCTACTAATTTACGTAAGTAATTTATCAATTAATAATAAGTATCACACTTAAGTATACAAATTAAATAACCACAATAATATAATTTTAAAGTAATATTAGCAGAGCTTCACTTAGTTCGCAGTTTGCCGGTAATTATAACAAGTGTTTTAGAGCTAAAGCTGTATTCTGCTGAACAAAATAAAAGAGCAATGAATTAAAAAACGGGGAAATTAATTTTCAGGTGGTATCGGGTGGTTGCAGTTTTAGGTCAACCATTAAATGAAATTCAGACATGTTCTAGACTAGGTGGTAGATAGATAGGTACGGTCGGCTGCATACTTAATTGCAAACCCACCGTAGAGCTCCAAAACGGCTGTTATAAGAATGTTTTCAAAAAGAGCAAGATTCCAGACACCTGCTTTAGGTAAAAGTCGTCTAACTCATCAATTATTCAAAAAAAAAGAATGCAAACAATCCAATATTAATAGTAATTTTCGAACTCTACCGAGGGCTGCAATTATGCAGCCGACTGTATCTATATATTATTATTTAGATATTATAGGCACTTAACATAGCGAATTCTATTCTATATTCTATACCTTGGTATTCTAATTATTTTTTAATATGTCCAATCGCCAACACTAACTGCGTAACGTAAAAAATTAAATAAGTAGTTTATCTACTTTGTCTTAATTTAGCTTATTAGCGCCCCAGCCCCCAGGGAGACGTTAATCGTGAGATAGTTCTTGACAGGGGGTCCGTTGAGCGTAGGGGATCCGTTGGGGGAGCCGTTAAGCGTGAACCTAACATCATCGTTTGAATGCCTGAGTTCTGCCTGGGTAAAGGTAGCGTCGTTTGTCCACCAGAAGGAATGGTTAAATTGTGCCTGTCAAATCGAGCAAGCTCCAATCTTTTGTTTTTTATTTCGATCGTCTTTTGTTTTTGTTTAGATCTTTAATTTTTTTCGTCTGTCTCCTATTCAAAAGTTATGATGCACAGGTGCGCGATTTTAATACCTATCGTGAGCGCAACAAAACGGGTGCGCAAATATGGAATAGTTTAGGTGCGCAATATTAGGTGCGCTTTAAAATGGGTGCGCAATAAGGAATACATCTTTGTTTTTGTTTGGATCTTCGTTATTTTGGACGTTTATCTGATAATCTGGTTGATTAAACGACTAGAGTTTTGTGTTTCCTTTACGTCAATGACTGTAAGTACTTACTTACCTGATAATAATTTCATGGATGCCAAAACGATTTTTAATATATTAACATAACCGAATTTTAATATACAGGGTTATTGGTAATTATACTAGCAAGCCGTTGAGGGCTACTTCTGTGCACCTAAACAAACAACTTTTGTTCTAAGACTTTTGGAAATTCGAACATTTTTTTTGAAAATTTTGAGGTTAGGTTTACCTAAAAATCAGCTGATCCTTACACGGAGAGATCATTAACCTTAAACTTTTACTTAAGCTTAACATTTATCTACTGTTCTTAGTCTGATTAACCAGCTGCAATAAATCAGCTGTTTTTCGAATTAACGTAACCTCAAAATTTTTAATTTTTTTTCCAATTTCCAAAAGTCGTAGAACAAAAGTTGTTTGTTTACGTGCATATAAGTGGCCCTCAACGGCTTGCTAGTATAATTACCAATAACCCTGTATAAGATTATCTTTTAAAATAGATTATTCAGTTGCACGCATGCTGAAATATTATCGAATGTTCCAATTTCCCACAACCATATTTGTACTTTAGTAAACCGAGGTCCGTTTAAATAGGGGACTCCAATCTAAAACAATGTTTACTTACACTAACTAAAACCTAATTAGTATGCAGTGTCCAATTTACCATAAACAGAACATCACTGAGGGCACCGCGCGCTCGTTGCCGAGGGCACTTTACTTGTCTAGGGGGCCGATTCATGTAGAATATCAAGCATGAAATAACCAAATAAACTTATTTTTTGCCGCGATAATGAATATTGGTTTCATAAACACGTGATCGTGTGTGGGACACGATTATTCCAAATTTCCAAATTATGAACGAAGATTACGAAAATAAAAAAACGTGTGGCACTCGGGGACTGCCGCGGTAAAGCTATTGCTATATCGAGAATAATTTCTTGTCTTAGTAAAGGTTCTTATAAAATAATAAAAAAAAATATATATTTACTTATATAAAAAATATATATAAAAAAAAAAATAGGTATATAAAAAAAAATAGTCATCCGACATTTGTCGTCCGACATTTGTCGACCGACATTTGTCGACCGACATTTGTCGTCCGACATTTGTCGTCCGTCAATAGTCGTCCGTTAATAATCGTCCGTCATTTGTCGGGGGTCTTAGGTGTTTTCGTTACGGAATTTCTTGATTCTCCCCCCAAGGCCCGCGATAAAATCTATGCAATAGCTTAAAAATCTTTGAATTGACTATTCGGGTTGGTGGAGGAGCTACCCGATCTCCAAGCGACCCGTCGCTGAGCTACCCACTTTCTAAATTCTCGATAAATGACAATTTAGGATAAATCTATAAGTACTATAATATTATAAAGCTGCAGAGTTTGTTTGTTTGTTTGAACGCGCTAATCTGAGGAACTACTGGTTTGAATTGAAAAATTATTTTTGTGTTGGATAGTCCATTTATCGAGGAAGGCTATAAGGCTACTTTTCATTTTGATATTCCCACGGGATCATGACTTACGCGGGTAAAACCGCGGAGCGCAGCTAGTTTTGAATCAAAATACCGTTAGCAAGCTTCGGTGTGTACGTACGAGGTACCTAAGTACTTTTATGGATCTAAAAAATAATCTAATACTTGCAGATAGCGGTGCGTTCCGAACGAAAATTTGGCTTTTGCTTGTCTCTACCTACATGGACTAGGTGTAAACAGAAATAAAGGTTTCTTGTAGTTTCCTCCTTACGTCCTCCTATAGAATAATTTCTTGTTTTTAGTATGTAAGTACCTAAATTATAAGCAAACTTTTCTTAATTTAAGATGCTTGTCATTTTAAGATTTTTTAATAAAACCAAGAAATTATTCTCTAGTCTCTATATGGGGAGGGAATTATTTCTTGCTTCAAGAAACCTTTTTTCTATGTTTTAATTCACATAAAGGAAATAATATAATTTGCGAATTAACCCCTGGGGGTTGCTTTAATCAAACTTATGAACTGAAAACTTATTCGAAAAGTTTTAATAAAAAAAAGAAATTCATTGAGCAAGTACTCGTAGGTACAACTAAGTCAAACTTTGTAAATGGAAACTTTCAGTAGGTAATTTCAATTTAGTGGTTTCTGATGGTCATGTGCCGTTTTTATTTCATTATATCCTTTGTAGAATTGGCCCCTTTTTCCCTTGGTTTCTTGCACATAATGACTACTCAGAATCAATTTTCGCTGTTGTTTATCTTTCCGACGCTCGCTGTTGTGACACTAACATAGAGCTTTAATGAGTCCGAGATAGCTTTTGTGCTATTTACTTACTTTAGTAGGTAATGAATTTATTAATTTCACTGAGCGAATGTCCAAGGGGCACACCTAATGATTAATCTGACTTCAAAAACGGATAAGGGTCTCAATTCGTATACAATATACCTATAGTACTTACTTACCTGTCGGACTGCCAAACACAGGGTTGCGGGTTCGATTCCCGCCTCAGACAAGTATTTATGCTTAGATATTTGTCTGTGATCTGGTTGTTTCTATGTGATAAGTATATATTTACAAAAGAAAAGTATACATGTAGTATATCCGTTGTCTAGCACCCAAAACACAAGTCTAGTTAGCTTGGGGCTAGATGGCGATGCATGTGTGGAATGTCCTGAAATATTTATTGTAGTGTTGTCTGATATCAATTATTATTACCAACTACTTGGTAATAGAATATGTAGGTATGGCAATAGGAAATAGGTACGTAGATATATGTGAGTAAAGGGTATTAACAATGGTAGGCACAGTCTAAAAAGTAATGTAAGTACATCGAAGAACGAAGGGCTTTTAATATCCCTCACTAAATATTTGTAGGTACAAAAAAAATAGGTTGTCTGTAAAGTCGTTTTACGGACGATAATTTTACGTGATTTATGAAAACATATTCAGTAGCGTTCACGTTCCCGTGACGTGAGCGTAACGTCACACTTTTTCATGAGTGCAGTATGGTGTTTATCGATTTTTGAGAACGTTATCACGTCCATAATAATTAACTTATCTGCTTTTCACATGCGGTTCGACTCCCTTTATATAAAGTTATTACAAAAAAACTATGGTAGGTATGTACTTGTGTGTGCAATAAAGCGTTCTATCTATCTGTCTATATCTCGAACCGTTAACAAGAACCAACAAAGCCCAAGACACATTTCAGCAAAGCTTTTGTTCTGCTAAGGTCATACCACGAGTACCAAGAGTTTCTCTTAGAGAATGCATGAGATAGGTTGTGTTGTGGTCCGACAGCCCTTTTCCTTTCACCACTATATGAATAGCGAAGTTAACACCAAGTGGGTTGTGAGCCATAGAGTAAATTGTGTGTGTTTGTGCGTATAACAACTTTAATAACTACCAAACTCGAGCACTGAATTATGAAGTCACTAGCTGCACCCCGCGGTTTTACCCGCATATGTCCCGATCCCGTGGGAATATCGGGATAAAAAGTAGCTTATGCGTTAATCCAGGTCTCCAGCTAACTAGATACCAAGTTCAGCGCAATCGGTACAGTAGTTTTTGCATAAAGGATTAACAAACATTTGTTACTTTAAAAAGTTTGTGTGTGTGTATGTACAAACTTTCACAGTTATAATATCACTTCACTACATAGTATAAAATAAAGTCACTTTCTCTGTCCCTATATCCCTTTGTACGCATAAATCTTTAAAACTACGCAACGGATTTTGATGCGGTGTTTTTAAATAGATAGAGTGATTCAAGAGGAAGGCTTATTATGTATAATACATGCATAATATAGCCGTGCGAAGCCGGGACGGGTCGCTAGTTATAATTAAAATTAATAATTATTAAGATAGCTATGATAATTCTGAAGGTTTTTTAATTACACATTTAAATAGTTTCTAAGACGTTCGTTCTATCTTATACGAATGATTTCAACTGACAAAACATTTTTGACTTGGACTTTGAAACGGAATTTTCTTTCTTAATTTCTGGACTTTCGGAAAAGTGATGGCAAGGCAATACTTGAGCATATAATTAAGTAGAAAAATACGATAAAAGTCTTCGATTTTCTAGATTACAATAAAATTGTAAAATTGTTCTGTGTTCTAGTATTTCGTGAACAATTAAATTTAAAAATTGAGAAATCAATATATCAATTTTTCAATTTTTTTCTTTTTCAATTTTAATATCAATTAAATTTAATTTGAAAAAAAAATGAATTGTTCATTTTTCACTCTATAAAAGCACCTGATTTTCCCCCAATAAATCATATTATAATAATAAAAAATTTAATTTAATTTGTCAATTTAATGTTAATTGTAATTTTGTTTGTGTTTTCATTTTCTTTATCAGCATCTGACGCCATTACACATATATAACAACAAGTAATTTTGGTCCGAAGTTTTGTCATTATAAAGGTATTTGTTAAAAAAACTGGTTGCCTGTAAAGTCGGTATACGGGCGACAGTTTTACGTGACAACAACTGTGCTCGAGTGGAAGGGACGCGTGCCTTTCACTTTTTATGTCTGTCTCTCTCGCTCTTAGGCGGGCTAACCATGCCCGCGTGCCTCTCACTCGCTCTCATTGTGAGCGCATAACGTCAGCGGAGCGTAACGCAGTTTCTTGAAGTGTCACCCGGCAAACCAATTTATAAAACGTTGTCACGTCAAAAACATAAAACATTAACCTATTTTCCGACAAAGGTTTCTTACCTATACGTAATTACGTACGCAGTCCTACCTAAACCTAATAATTACTCCAAAAAATCAACAAAGACTTTAATATCAAAGGAATTCTCAACATAATAATGTAAGGACTTAAGGTGAAAGGGTACCTGCGTCGACGGTTTCCTTTTCCATGTTTTGGTTTTTTTCATTTTCTAATTATCATAGAAATTAAAATAAAACAAATAAAATCTCATCTGTCGCGTCAAAATCTGTCGCGAGAACGGCTGAAAATGCTCACCCACAAAAGTGCCCAACGCGCCATAAGAAGTTTTCACTTCAAAAAATAACAAAATAAAAAACAACTAAAATAGGGGCATGGTCAATATGGTCATGGCAGTTATAAGTTTTATGCACCAAAAATATTTGCTCTAGTGTCATTATCCAGGGAGAAAACAGTCGACTACGTTTGTAATAGTTTGTATGGAGAAAGTCCCCGGTACCCTTTCCTCTTAAGGACCTTTATAACATTTGAATGACTAATTGTATGGCTCTTGGAATAACCCCTATTTACCTACATCTATCTATAATAATATTATAAAGCTGAAGAGTTTGTTTGTTTAAACGCGCTAATCTCAGAAACTACTGGTTCGAATTGAAAAAATATTTTTGTGTTGGATAGTCCATTCATCGAGGAAGGCTATAGGCTACTTTTTATTTTGATATTCCCACGGGATCGGGACGTACGCGGGTGAAACCGCGGGGCGCAGCTAGTTAAATAATAATAGGTAACCTTTCTATCAGAAGAAGCAAAAGCTCCGATTACGAAAGCAAGTTTACAAAACTTTACTAATAAGGACATTAATTAAATCAGCAACAAGTTATAATATTTAACACGGGTAATCCGGTAATATTTTCAGGCAAAAGGTCGTTTTTCAATATCCCTCCAAAGTTGGGCAATTTACAGGGTGATGCTAATCAGAATAACGATAACAATTTTGGACAGATACGGTGCTTCCTGATACCTCTTTTATCATACCGAGACAATTTGGTTTGATGTTATTATCCGGCATTAAAAATTGTGATGTTGTTTTTTTTGCAACCTTTTGTTTCCGCTCAACTTTTTCTTAGTCGTTTTAGGGTTCCGTACCTCAAAAGGTGCAAAAAGGAACCCTTATAAGATCACTTTCCTGTCCGTCTGTCTGTTTTTTCTTCTGATGGCGGATGCGACTGCCATGTGCATAATATGCTACGCATCTTGCCTAGGTTTAATTTAAGTTAATTCACACAATTTACCTATAAAATATTTGACGAAATCCAATAAAATGCGCAAGAATTTTTCCCATGTAGGTATAAGAAACTTATCATCTGTATTAGATTTATTACAGTGTGTCAGATACAAGAACCCAATTCTTCTAAATTGCTTTCAGCGTTTCTTGTAACTCAATTTACATTGGGAAATCTCTTAGGGCCGGCTGTGTAGAGTTTGGGGTAATTCAGTATTAATTCTAGCCGACGTCCTTTAATTTCTCCTATAATACAGTGTTATTCAACCTTCTTATAAAGGCGACCCCTCTACAAGTTAAAAAAATAAAGCGACCCCCGCCCCCCTGGCGGGGCTTAATTAAACTACGCCATTCATTCAAAGACTTTGTATTTAATTTTCTCTATATTGCGAAGACCTATTTTGATCAAATAGACAAGGAACAACTGTGTAAACAAGTAAGAATTTATGCGAATTGACATTAAAAAAATAAAATAAAAATAGTTTCTAATTAAAAAATCACATGACGTCCCTAAAATAGTATACCAAGTTTCGATAAAATATTAAAAAATAAACAAGCACAGCCATCTCAATGAAATCGTATTTTTTTTATTGCAGTGTAGGATCTACAAACAATGTACTTATTCGTTTACTTGCGACCCCCCGAGTGAGGTTTTGCGATCCATCTGTGGGTCGCAACACACAGGTTGAAAAATACTGCTATAATAGTCTACCTATTCTAATAGTCCAATGACATTATTTCGTAACAGACAGATGGTCGAGTCTCCTCAATTTTGATGACCAACCCTATAAACGTTACTCACAACACATCTGCGTGGAACGTACACCGGACAATCCCAGACATTTTGTCCTTAATGGTCTATTTCTCTCATTCTCGCACAGAGATTCCCTAATTAGGAAGATGGGTCAGTAAGTTGTGCCCAATTTTGTGGACGAGGCCATAAAATAACAACCATATGTAACTAAGTATATTTCGGAGAGGCCAATTTGTGACGCAAGCAACGTAAAATTGTGGACAAAAATAAATAAATAACCTTCGAATCTTTTTTATATTTAATAAAACTCAACAAACACCTAAACTAGAAACAATAAACAAATAAGCTTATTATATTATCTTTAACTAGCGACCCGTCCCGGCTTCGCACGGCTATATTATGCATGTATATACATATAAACCTTCCTCTTGAATCACTCTATCTATTAAAAAAAACCGCATCAAAATCCGTTGCGTAGTTTTAAAGATCTAAGCATACAAAGGGATATAGGGACAGAGAAAGCGACTTTGTTTTATACTATGTAGATAGATAATGCGTAAGTGCGTAAGCTTGCACTCGGCATTTTATGTTTGGAGATATTTTCTATGAAAAATGCTTTTTACAAAAAATGAACCGCGATAAAACGGTACGTTCCTTCTGATCAAACTTTCTGGTCAAGCTAGTTTGTCCAAAAGGAATAAATTTCCTCGTAGTCAAACTACTCAACTAAGTGGTTAACAAAATGCGATCGAAACGGAAAAAAGACGATCGAAATGGAAACAAAAGGCGACGCGACCTTTAGCTTTCCGTGAAAAAGCACCAACTGCACGAATATGCATTTAGTCCATTGAAAAGTTACATTTGGGGTTGCATTTGTCAAACTCAAATTTTCATGGATTTTTGCTTATAACTTTTTTATTTTTGGTTCTACGACTAAAAGTTACTTGACAAAAGTTGTAGATAATCATATTTGCAACAAAAAATGTTAAGTAATATTTTTTGTGAGACCTATAGTTTCTCAGATAAACCATAAAAACCGTTTAAATAACTTTTTCCAAGATGGCGGCCGTGGGACAAGAGCTACAATCCCTCAAAGTTGGATTTAAGCTTAGACTAACCCCCTCTTGATATCTAAAAATAAAATTGCATCCTCTGACAAATGCACGCTAAGACCAAAAAAATTTAACATTTCAATGGACTAATTTGTCTAAGAAAATATTTCTTCCGTGTTTGTAGGTAGGTATTAATATTTTAATTATTACGAAGCCTTTTGAAATAACCAGCTGTCAGCGTTGTTAACATGTGAAATAGCAGCACGAAAGTATATATTTTGGTGACGACTCGAATTTATCTATTGCAAGCACATCAACAGCTAACTTTAGTGCAGCCACTCGGCACGTTTCCAACTGATGCCCCAAGTGTCGTTTTATATGCGAAGTTAGCACTGCTAACTGAACGTAGCCTTGCACATCTGAAATGGCCCAAACTTTGGAGTGATTTATTTAGTGAAAAGATATTTCAGACATTAGAGATTAATTCTCTTTGCATAATTAAGTGGAAACTAAAGTGAAAACTGGCAAAAACAGTACCTACTTATCCCAAAATACAACGTTTAGACAATAAAAAATAAAAAAAACTGACGCCTCTCCTTTTGTCTAATTACTCTTGTGTGATAGGAGGAGTAGGGCACTATTACTGATAAGGTATAAACCTTATCAGTAATAGTGATGTAATATCTAAATAATATCTAAATAATTAGACAATTTTTTAGTAATAATAATATCTAAATAATTAGACAATTTTTCATTTCATTTTTTTACATGTAAAACTTAGTAATCACGCATTTACACAAACTTTTACAGTTATTTTAATCCTATGATGATAACTGATATCAAAATTTCCATTCCCTAACAGTAAAATCGATATCCATTGAAGGTCCAATGAACTATAACCCTTTATCTGGTCAAACTTATAAATATTTTCTTCAATGTTCAACCAAAATTGTCGGGTTTACTAAACATGACCGACATTACACATAAAACTACGACGAGCTTTTATTATGTTTACTCACTAACACTTACATGAAACTGAGGTTTGCTTTTCTCGTGAACAAAGAACGTTTCTGTATTAAAAGATTTATATTAAAAAGTTTGTGATTACCAAAGTAAATTCAGTCAAGAAATTAACGGGAAAGCCATGTACGCGCGGTTCGGTACTTGACATAATTTTTATTACTAAAAAATAAAGAATATTTCTAGACCAACACGGCATAACTTGCAGCACGAAAAATAATGTTTTTGAGGTCCAAAGCTCAATTATGAGCGCAGTGCATAAAATGTAAGATTCCACTGCTTTTAATCAATTAATTAAGAGGAAGACTACCTAACTTGTAAATGCAATTGCTGTGGGTAAAACCCATTAATTTTATGTCGAACAGAAATCATTCTGGTATGTATATATTATATACGATAGATATGTTCCTCTTCCCTTCCGCCATAATACATATACTGTTGACCGTTTTCTCCAATGGATTCATAATTACAGTTATATTAATACGCCTTTGGTAACCTTCACCGTAATATCCCTAAGGATTTAATCAAATATTAATAGATGTTAGAGTTTCTCTATCCAACATCATCATACATAAACTATAATAAATATCATATAACTAAATAATTAGATTATTCTATTTCAAATCCTCTGTGCCATCGACAATAATCTTTTGAGTGAATAATGAAATAGGTAACGTAGATTACTAAGTATCTACCAACTACGTAATCTACAAAGTCCCTTTATACATTCACTTTGATAAACAAACTCATCATGAAAATTGCATCACTGAAGGTAATCAAATCAGCTCCAGATCGTGGAAAGTTATCAAAAGGATCGTAATGTTTCAATCGTTTGCTTTGATGTCTTATTTGCAGTAATAATCATGAACGATTGATCAAATCGAATTGTTTGTTAGAATCTATTTTACTTATTTACGCAGGCAACGCATAGCCGGGTCTAGAAACATGATATTATATTGCAGGAATCCTATTATTATAGCGTAGCATGTTTAGTAAGCAGGGATTTTCTATTCAAAACGTGCGTCCCAGTTTTAAATTAAAATTGATTTATTTATACCAGAAAATTAATAAGAAAATTAAGGTTGGTCCAAAAGGGAAAGGAATCGACAATTAATTTTCTCTACGAGCACAAGTCTGTAATAAACTTTTCATTACTCGTACTCCGAAAGTAGGTCTAAAAATGCCTGAAGAGCGTGTAGAAAATAAAATTTCCAGCCCTAGGGCTTTTCACTTTCACTGACAGCTGTCATGTCAAATTATGGCTTCGCACGACTTGTGCAATCTGCATGTAGCCAGTATCAATATCATTACGCATTAGGAACTTCAAAAACCTAACCTCCTTGCTTTTTTTTTACACCAAAGAATAATAATTATGGCTTGGCACGGCTCATGCATACTGCCAGAGTTTAGTACTAAGTAACTTTTTTCTCAGTAATCAAATTCAAGTAGGTACCTATATATAGTTCAAGATATCTTATTTAACCTCTTTGGTCCCAACCTTGTAAGAGGATCAGGTAGTATGGACACATGAATACCTACTCATGTGGTATGGAGTCTCATAGTCTCATTCACTCTCGTTGTTAAGAAGAATTTTATGTATTATTCGTAATGAAAAGCACAGTGTTTACCTCGGGTGAAAGACTCATTAAGTCCCTCGAACTATTAGCGCCCTCGCTACGCTCGGGCGCCAAACTCCGTCTCGGGACTTGTAATGAGTGACTTTCACACCTAGGATAACAATGTACTATTTCATTACTCATACTCCGAAAGTAGGTCTAAATATGCCTGAAGAGCGTGTAGAAAATAAAATTTCCAGCCCTAGGGCTTTTCGCTTTCACTGACAGCTGTCATGCCAAATTATGGCTTCGCACGACTTGTGCAATCTGCATGTAGCCAGTATCAGTATCATTACGCATTAGGAACTTCAAAAACCTAACCTCCTTGCTTTTTTTTTACACCAAAGAATAATAATTATTGCTTGGCACGGCTTATGCATACTGCCAGAGTTTAGTACTAAGTAACTTTTTTCCCTTCCGGGACTAGTTCTCAGTAATCAAATTCAAGTAGGTACCTTTACATTTATTTTATTAAATAAGATATCTTGAACTAATTCAAGATATCTTATTTAATAAAATAAGTGTAAAGACGAAAATGGTCAAAGCGACCTATGACCATGCCGCGCCGCCCGCTCCGTTGAGTAAAAAAAAAACTGGTGGGAAATGCTAGCATTTCCAAATTATTTTAAACGTTTTAATTTGTACTATTTTTTCTTAGTTTATTATGTTTTTGTGTTAAGTTTAATCTGGTTTTTCATGATTGTGTATTTTGTGTAAATAACATTTTCTAGACAAACCGTGTTACAAAAACTGTAAGTTAAATCTACGGACTTCGCGTCATTTCCCAGTGTTGGATTAACTCATTAATAAAAATTTATTCGGTAAGTACCGCCGTATTTAAGTATTGAATACAAATAGCAGAAACCTAATAAAAACACTACATAATGTATAACCTCTTTGGTCCCAACCTTGTAAGAGGATCAGGTAGTATGGACACATGAGTACCTACTCATGTGGTATGGAGTCTCATAGTCTCATTCACTCTCGTTGTTAGGAAGAATTTTATGTATTATTCGTAATGAAAAGCACAGTGTTTACCTCGGGTGAAAGACTCATTAAGTCCCTCGAACTATTAGCGCCCTCGCTACGCTCGGGCGCCAAACTCCGTCTCGGGACTTGTAATGAGTGACTTTCACACCTAGGATAACAATGTACTATTTAAAACTCACACGATTTAAATCTTCTTCCCGGGTCTTATTTCATTTCTCTTCTTTCGTCGTTTTGATTCGACTATGTTACAAGTGGCGAGCGTAAATAAAAAGTGGCTTAAAGTGGTGTAAATAGTTAAGTACTATGAATAAGTAGGTACAGTCACATTACCAATTAGCTGAACCCCACGTGACCCAGAGCTCATTCGCCTATCTGTAAAAAATATAGTATTTACCTATTTTGTTATTTTTTTTATATTGTATTGTAAAGTATATTGTTTAAAAAAAACAGAATCAGTTAACATTACTTTCAATCTTACAGATTTGCGAGTGAGCTCTAGGTCACGTGCATGGGGTTCAGTTAATTGGTAATGTGACTGTACAATCCACGGTCAAAAGTCTCTGCCCACCGTAACGCTTACAACCCTGTACAGCACTATTTGAACATTATAACAACGTAATCTGTGGATCAAACCCACGTCGTCGGTTGGTGTAGCGAGTGGCGGCTTATACCACTCGGCCAACTAAATACATAGCTAACATGTTGAAAATAATAATCACACTGAGTACTTTTAATTCATGTATTTAAGTTTGTGTGTAGCGTATATTAGAAGAAGGTCGTAACTCCAATACTTGTTTGATAGTATTATTGTAGCAAACTGATCATTTACTTATGACCCTTACTGGACACTACATTCTTTCGATTCTTGATGGGTAGATACTTACCTACCTACTTAGGCACTTACAAAGATTTTCCTAGCCTTTTAGCAAGCACGCAACTGCTTGCTAAAAGGAATGCAACTTACTGAATGGATCCAAAACTAAATTAATTCGGTTCACACTTCCAAATGTAAAACAAGTAAAAACTGTTGTAAAAATTAATGATGAGGAAGTTGAATTAGTCAGTAAGGCTGTCTTTCTAGGTATAACTTTAGATCCTAAGCTTCAGTGGGGCCCACATGTGGAAGCATTGTCCAATAGACTTAGTTCTGCCGCTTACGCCGTTAAGAAAATTCGCGAATACACGGACATTGAGACTGCTCGCCTAGTCTATTTCGGCTACTTCCACAGTGTCATGTCGTACGGCATCCTACTGTGGGGGTGTGCTGCAGATATTGATGCTATTTTCATATTGCAAAAGAGAGCTGTCCGAGCTATCTACAAAATGGGCCCCAGGGAATCACTTAGAGAAAAATTTAAAGAGATAAATATATTAACGCTCTATTCACAATATATCTACGAAAACTTGCTCTACGTTCACAAAAATCCTGATATTTTCCGTAAAAACAGCGATATTCATAATTTCAATTTAAGAAATAAGGGTGAACTTACCGTGCCCGGTAGCAGGCTCCGGAAAATAAACAGGTCGTTTAATAGTACATGTGTGCTCTATTATAATAAATTACCTAAAGATGTATATGACATGTCCATTAACAGGTTCAAAACTTTTATAAAGCATAGATTGTGCAGTAAGGCATACTATGATACTTCGTCTTATCTTAATGATAAGAACCCATGGACATGACTTTAGTTGCTCCATTTCAAATAATACTTTCAAATACTGTAATATTGACCTTTGTGAGCGTGACCACATGAAAAAAAAAAACCCCATGAGTTTCTTGTGCCTTCTTCTCATTGGTGGGCGCGTTCCGAAGGCACACATCCTAACTTAGTTTTTAAGACGTTTTTATGTGGTCCTGTATACTTTTAAGTATTAAGTATCCAAAGAAAATAAAGATATTTGATTTGATTTGATTTGATTTGCATTCTGAGCGCTACGAGCGGCCGATGACACAGGTGTGACACATTTTCCAACGTCCTACATCGTCAGTATGTCCAACCTTCTGTTTACATGGGCTTAGTTTTTAGGTTGTTTGATGTTCGTTCGTTAGGTCGGGCAAACGATGTTAATCTGCCCTAAGACATAAAAGTGTTACGTCATAGGCAAACTGTGTCTAAGTTATAGATATTTTTGTAAATTTCAACGAAATATGTATTTATATTGTATTTGGATGTACCTACCTATTAAGTGTCATCGTAAGGTTCTATTTCCATTTGAATTTTTTTTAAGTAGGTATATCAAAAAATCATACCTATAAAAAATCCAAAAAAAAAAACTGCAATCACAGTTTAGTTGGTACTTAAACCTATGTATTGTGGTTATAGTTCTGGTATTCTTTTTCGGATTTTGAGAATAAACGCTATAAAGAATAAACGCTATAAAGAAAACAAAATATAAAAGACTAGCGACCCGTCCCGGCTTCGCACGGTTATATTATGCATGTTTTATACATATAACCTACCTATATACCTTCCTCTTGAATCACTCTATCTATTACAAAAAACCGCATCAAAATCCGTTGCGTAGTTTTAAAGATACAGAGAAAGCGACTTTGTTTACATAGTATATATGTAGTGATATACTTACAGTACGACTGCCTAGTTTTCAGTTATAGCGGGCATAAACAGAAGCTTATTTTTTGAAGTCGCCCTTTCCATTGTGAAAGGAATAAATAAATCCATTAAAGAAGATTAAAAGTTCAATCCGCTGAAAGCATGATAGCTCGAGTAGAGTATAAGCTCGATCTCTGTCAGCGCATTACTTTAATTCAGACGAACCAGATTTTCACTGTAACAATGTTCGGATGTTGGACTATAATATGTGTTTTGTCTTCAAACAAATCTTAATAACATATCTATCTACCTAGGTTAGAACAGCATGTGTGTAACAGATGTTCACGCTACGATGATTTCAAACAATACAGATCAATAGGTAGGTACAGTATGGGTCATAAGTAAATTAACAGTTTGCTACAATAATACTATCAACAAGTAATAGACTTACGACCTTCTTCTTATAGACGTTATACACAAACTTAAATACTTGAATTAAAATTACTTAGTGTGGTTATTATTATAATCATGTTAGCTATGTCTTTAGTTGGCCGAGTGGTATAAGCCGCCACCTGCTACACCAACCGACGACGTGTGTTCGATCCACAGGTTACGTTGTTATGTTCATATAGTGCTGCACAGGATTGTAAACGTTACGGTAGGCAGAGACTTTTGACCGTTGATTGTCCAAGTTCTACACAAACAACTACAATTTAGAGCTCTTGCTAGGCTAGATAAGTATTCAGAATGTTACATCTTTCAACACATCATCACTGCGCCTTGTTAACCTGAAGACTAAAGCACTTTGTAGGGCCCTGAAGAAGTAATAGAAGATTCTGCTTTAAGGGGGGTCCATTCGCCAACGACCTTGCTAAACAGCCCACTACCGGGACCGGTCGCCTTCGTTGGTGAAAATTGTTTATTGTTATGAATGTGTTTTATTTTTCTCAAAAGTGCTGATATGGAATTGAAGGTGACATTTTTACTAACATTTTAGTGTAACGTTAAGCCAAAAATTCCCTATAGTTTTGAAATTAAGATTTAAAAACTAGTTTAACTTTGAAATGACAAGGAATTTTCGTCTCCAATTACCCCAAAATATCAGAAAAGATTTCACCTACCATTCTATCTCAGCACTTTTCAGAAACACAAAACACATTCGTTACTATCAACAATATTAGTTGTAAGCGACGAGTATTTCTGGCGCGTTGCGTTTGGCAGCATTAATAGCCTTAAACCTTAGAGGTACCTTAATTACTGATTGTTTACCTTTATACTTTTCAGAAAGTATGTAATAAATGCTACCACGTAGCACTTTAATATCCATTGAATCAGATGTAGGGCCCTGTTAGTTGTGTATACAGGCATTTGTGGACTTGCTGTGGTCTCAGATTACCTAATTCTAAGTACCTGGTTCTTAATTTCGAATCTAAGACAAAAATATGAAATCCAAAAAAAGGAAAGGACCAATAAAAAAAACCACGAAAATTAAAAATAAAAAGGGGATAATTTAGAAAAAGTTATATTGATTGACACAATGAAAGATAGCAAAATTTTCCTCCAAGGAAAATAATTATCTTCTGCGTTACTACGAGTAAGATAGTTCATTCCCGTCGTTCAAGTTCGGTTATTCCAATAACTTGAGATTAGAGCCGACAGCGAGAGTTTTAACATGCCTACTAGGTATACCTACTTCCCTAATTCTTATCATTCCGATCGAGAAATTCTTCGGCCTCGATTTTTATCTCAGCTCAATGAGGTTTCCAGAGGGTTGTGGATTCGTGTTTATTTTTGTCAACGTAGGAAAAAGTTTCGGTATTAAGTACGAATATTTTCGTTTTTTTATTGGTCCTCGTAATACTATTTACTTAGTAGAGTTTTATCTTGGAGAATTTCGAATAGTTTTATACATTAGGGATACAAAATAAAAGCAAAAATAACTTTAGCGTTTCTTGTTTTTATTTTTATAAAAACTTAGGTACCTACTGAGCACGTTTGAAAAGTTCTGGCGATTATCCGTGCTTCGATAGGCAGTTTATTGGTAATCTTTGTTACAATTTTTATCGTTAAGTTTTAAAGCCTCTTTGGCCCGTATTAATAAATCGCTCTCAATATCGATCTTGAGTGCGTATCAATCGAGTGAGTCTTGAGATGCGGTCACTATCTTAAGTTAGGCGTTAATTAATAGATAAAACTCAAGTTTTAACCAGGCTGATATCGCTCTTGAGATTTGAAACTGATCTTGAGAGCGACATTGAATGACAGTAACGCTTTGTTCTTACCTTGAATGGTATGTTCTTACCCTATGGTAGGTAGTGTCGTCATATTTTGCTGTCAACTTGTTTTTAATGTGAATTTTTTTTACAAAATTTAAGATTTTACTACTAAATAATGATTTAAATGCGAATGATTTGTTCAAAAAGTCATTAGCATAAAATATCATCATAATAATTTATTTCTGACAAAATTTGTTCTAGCTCCATGTTCCTGAACTACAAAACTAACGAAACAGCTAACTTATGTCATGTATGACCCGCAATCAGACTTGAGTTCACGAAACTACATCTTGAGACATATCTTGAGAGCTGAGTTTCATTTATTAATACGGTATTACTCAAGTGATACGTCGCTCTTTAATCGCGTCTTAAGATAGGTTTATTAATCAGCGCAACAACTCAAGAGCAAACTCAAGATTGAAATCGATATTGAGTTCAGTTTATTAATACGGACCTTTGAGTTGGTGAACCAAAACACGAAAAGCAAAAAAACTAACTTTATAGAAACAACACTTATTCAATTGTACTTTAAAGAACAGAGAGGTAAGAATTCGTAGCAGAACTCTACGTGAGCGTGATAGATAATTCTAGATCGTATATAACTTAGAGATTCCTTCCCTCAATACCTGAAGGCAGACTTAATACCAGCACGAAATAGGCAGGTTTGGGTCAAATCGGTCGTTTACACGTTAAAGCCACCCTTTTAATATAATTTACATGTGAGACGTAACTTGTGTTTTGGGAGATGAGATTTGAAGCTAGGTTTAAGTTGAGGAGAATGGCGCGTTGCGTTTGATGTTTCTTTAAAGTTTGAAGTATTGAGTATACTTGGGTAATTAACCGAGTGAGTAAAGCGTTGTTGCCACAATGGCAAAATTTGCTTTCCTCAGACAGGTTGTGTGTATATGTTGGTAACATACAGCGTATTTTACAACCGATCTGGACGAAACTTAGTAGGTATATACAGATTTTTTTGGTGTCAGAAACTTTTGATTGTAGGGTTCCCCCCTACAATGCTACAATGCCTTCCCCGAAAAGAGGGGTACTTACTGGATATCCTTCAGTCTTATGAGATCTGTTTCTGAGATGTTTCTTTTATTCGAAAGGTTACTTCAAGTTGGTCTCATAAAAATTTGATAAAGATCTGATGAGAATCTTCGGAGTGAGGAGCAGAATAACTTGGTAGGGATTGATTGAGCACCTGGAAGCACTTCACTTTCTCATCACAAAACTCCTGAATGGGTAACGCTGTTCTACTAGTAAAATAGACGTACTAAACTTTGACAAAACATACAGAGAACTAGACCGAACATGACGTGAACAAACTCAACAACTAAAAACCGGCCAAGTGCGAGTCGTACTCGCGCGCCGAGGGTTCCGTATATTACTTTCAAACCTCTTTCTCTACCCTTGCAGTGATATGATAGTTACCAATTTAACTTGACCCCTATTTTTTAAGACTTTGCTTTTTGCCAAATTTCATATAGACCTCAGTATCTGGTATGAATTTCAACTTGCTAGGTCCACCCGTTCCTGAACAATGACAGACAGACGGACAAGAAAGTGATCTAATAAGAGTTGCCTTTTTATCTTTTGAGGTACGGAACTGTAAAGAAACAAGACTAGAAATTCAATATAATCTTAAATGGAAAATCTACCTGTGAGTTTTCACCCTTCAACCCAGTTCGTTTCCAGGCCCAACTTCGACGATATCTATTAGATAAGAATCGCATCGCGGCCCAGTTGTTTACGGACTCACCGTTTAGGTACCTACTTGGGACAGGACAATTTAGGTACCATCAGATATGGGCGACATCTGACAGGTGACAGGTGTGTAACTACTGTGCTACCGGTGACGGCTTTCAATGATTTTATCAGGTGATAAGAAGTTTGTTTAGGTATCCAGCTACTAATATCATAAATGTTAGTGTGTATGTTTCTTACTCCTTCACGCAAAAACTACTGAATGCGTTGAATCTCGGTATGTAGATAACTAGATACCTAGATTAATATATAGGCTACTTTTTATCCCGATATTCACACGGGATCGGGACTTATGCGGTTGAAGCCGCATGAGCCGAAGGAGCGCAGCTAGTTGTAGATAATAGATGTGTTTTACACCGCACCGTATTATTGTATATACCATTGTATAGGCCAGCGTTTAACCACTATCTCACACGATGGTATGTGACGATGTGGTCGAAGCTTTCCTAGAATATACTTTAAATACGCTCGTGACTCAATACATGGGGGCCTTCGGGGGACGCAAGTGATGGTAAAAGAAAAAAAAATTCCGACCTGTTTAGGTATTGTGACTGACAAGATCACTGGCTCGACGACTAAAGAAAAACCACAAGGTAATGTTAAAATTGCTTATCTGGTTGAATATGATCCTCATGCAGTAGGTAGACGACCCAGTTGACACAATGATCACCATGCCGGACGGCCAAACACAGGGTTGAGGGTTCGATTTCCGCCTCAGACAAGTATTTATGCTTAGATATTTGTCTGTGGTCTGGTTGTTTCTATGTATGATAAGTATATATTTACAAAAGAAAAGTAACTAATATCCGTTGTCTAGCACCTATAACACAAGTCTAGTTACTTAGCTTGGGTCTAGATAGCGATGTGTGGATTGTCCTGGAATATTTATTTATTTATATTTATTTATTTATACCTACCATAGCAAAACGAACAATCATCAATGGACATAGCTCCGATATTCCTATAGCTACAGTGAGCGTAGATCTCAAGCGTCCTTTCCGTGAATCACATTTTATGCAACAGTGCGAAAAATAACCATCTTAGGCCGCATCGTCACCTACCATCAGGCAGGTGTGATAGTGGTCAAACGCTGACCTATCATATATAAAAAAAAACCTATATAAGTGAGATAGGCAGTCCCAACAGTAGCATTGGAATAAAACACTTAATAAGCCTAGAGCGTGACTACAAAATGCGTTTACTGTTCGCTCGTGTTTTCCGGAGAAGCCCGGAATAGGATAACCTTATTTCCTTTCCCTGTCTACGTTCTCTGAAGCTGCCGACGTAAATAAAGGTATTTTATTAAATTTTAAATATTGTTATAAGTATAGAACGTAAACCAGATTAAAGGAGAATTTGGAGTGGCCGGGTGCCTTTATTAACGTAACCCGTCTTCCGGGATGGGTATTCGGATAAAAGATTTTTCCATGCATCAAAAGGTATCTATTGTGTTATTTATCCTACCTACAGTTACTCTATTTTGCACAAAAAACCGTCATCTAAAAGGTTTCAATAGACCAAAAATTATATTATGGAGTACGGAGCTAATCTTCTTTTATTCCTCCTTTTGAGCAGTATCAACAACCGCTTTGATCTTTTTTAATATCGCAAGACAAGACCATGGAGTCTTATCATATCATATTACTAGCAGGGCTCCGCGGTTTCACCCACGTAACTCTCGATCCCGTGGAAATATCGGGATAAAAATTAAACTATGTTATTCTCAATGAACTAATCCATCTTGATGCCAAGTTTAATCAAAATCGGTCCAGTAATTTCGGAGCATTTTCTTTACAAAAAAAAAACAAAAAATCTGTCGCCTTTATTAAACTAGTGTAAATTATGGAGCTATCAAGAAGCCAAGTTGGTTATAAATAAATGTTATGTAAAAGCAATCGAAACCACGAATCCACTAGGGATACCATTCAACCTGTTAAACGATACCCAGGGATTGTGGGCCTTCATTTAAAACCCTAGGTAACCCTTTAAAATTCATTATTATGTAGGGCCAAAGTCATTAACAAATTTGTAACCCTATTACAGTTTCATTGTTGTAGTAAAGTACTTATTTGCAAAACGTTGAATGGGTTTTCTTTAGCTATTACGAAATTTAATTTTGTTCGATTTAATTAAAGGCAGTTGGTGAAGTTTATTTCATTAAAAACGTTACAATGGATAGCGTGTCCAGCCCCCTGAGACGCGATTGCTTTCCATTAGCGATATGGCCAATCGACAGCCTTTTTTTTATCTTTTTTTGTAAGAAATTGACCGAAACGTCACGTGGTCTTGCGTCAGAGGAAAAAAATGGTATACAAGCACTTACACAAGTTTCATCTTATGTCAATATCATAGAATTATTTTCATTATGTCAATTTCATACAGAAAAAAATATGTCGATTGGCGATATCTCTGTGATATCTCTGCTGGAAAGACAGGGGCAGAACAAAAGCCTTCTAGTGAATCAAATAAGCTGTGGTTCGGACGCGGCCGGACGTGATCCTGCAGATTATTCATCGATTAAATACAAACAACTATATAACCACCGGGTGTAATAATGGTCAAACACTGACTCATACCTATCTTCTATACTAATATTATAAAGCTGAAGAGTTTGTTTGTTTGTTTGTTTGTTTGAACGCGCTAATCTCAGGAACTACTGATTCGAATTGAAAAATTATTTTTGTGTTGGATAGTCCATTTATCGAGGAAGGCTATAGGCTACTTTTTATCCCGATATTAACACGGGATCGGGAGTTACGCGGGTCAAACCGCGGGGCGCAGCTAGTTTGTAGATAAACTTCTTTAACTATAGTGCTGAATAGTAATGACAAGCTTTATTTTTTAACCGACTTCAAAAAAAGGAGGAGGTTCTCAATTCGGTTGTATGTATTTTTTTATGGATGTTCGCGCATATCTTCTTTCTTTATCAACCGATTTTGATGAATCTTTTTTAACTTATAGATTTAATAGCAGCACTCATTTTGAAAATTTTGAGGTTATGTAAATTCTAAAAACAGCTGATTTTTTAAAACAAAGGTCATTCAGACTAAGAACAGTAGATAAAACTTAAAATATAAGTAAAATTTTAAGGTTAATGACCTCTCCGTGTATGGAACAGCTGATTTACAGGTAAACCTAACCTCAAAATTTTCAACATAATGTTCGAATTTCCAAAAGTCGTAGAACAAAAGTTTGTTTAGGTGCACAGAAGTAACCCTCAACGGCTTGCTAGTATCATTACTAATAACCCTGTATTGAAACGTGAACTATGTACCTATTTACTAACTACCCATATTATCTTATAATAGACGGTAAAGTCTCTTTCGTAAATAAAAGCTACGAGCAGCTGCCTCCTGTCGGTAATTACAAAGGAGGAATAAAGAAGCAAATAAAGTGTTGAAAAATAAAAGCTTTCAAGAGAAAGGTCTTTCATAAAGATAATAATAAAAAGAACGTTTTGAAAAATGTAAAGTAAATGAATATTTTAGAAATAGAATATATTAAATACAGGACTGCTTAATTAAATAAGCCAGGGACTTAGGGCTTACTCTCAAAAATATCCAAAGTAATAAAATTATTGAATTAAGAATATACATTTTTAGGGTTCCGTTGCCATGCTATGTTGTTGGGAATTAATCTCAATCGGCAACACTATCGATTGATTACAAAAATATAGGATGATTATTTCTTAGCAAAATCAACAGGTTCGATTCTTCGTTAGGGTTAGAGTCTTTTTCAAAAATCTAATGATGCAGTTTTAGTTTTTGTTAAAATCGGGCATGCAACTCCATTTAGCATTTTTCACTATCTCTTATAGTTTAGGATATAGCCCTGAAGGCCTACATAATTAATTTACCCTGTAGGTAAGTATAGGTATACGCGACGAATTGAGAACCTCCTCTTTTTTTGAAGTCGTATAATGGTACGGAATCCTTCGTCCGAATCGCACTTGGTTGGTTTTTTTATGTTTCGTGGAAAACGAGAACGAAGTTTACTTTGTTTTAGTCTCAAGTAAACTTGTAAACAATAACTCTGTAAGATAGAATATCATTTTCCCGCAGCTACAGACCCATTATAAATTGAGTATACGAACCTTATGTTAACAGCGTAGATACCTACCTATTGTTGTCTTTGTTTAGGTTATGGACCAAGTGATCAATTCGGGCATTATACATAATGCCCGGGCATTATTAATAATGACGACCCAGTTGGCACAATGGTCACCATGCCGGACTGCCAAACACAGGGTTGCGGGTGCGATTCCAGCCTCAGACAAGTATTTATGCTTATAGATATTTGTCTGTAGTCTGGTTGTTTCTATGTATTATAAGTATATATTTACAAAATAAAAGTTTATAAGTAGTATCTGTTGTAAAGCACCCATAACACAAGTCTAGTTACTTAGCTTGGAACTAGATGTCGATGTGTGGAATGTCCTGCAATATTTAAGATTTGATAATGACAAGCTACTTTGGGCAAAGTGATTAATTATCATTTAAACTTTAATATTCATCACCTTTCTGGGCATTATGAATATTGCTACATGATCGTTGGGCAATGTTATAATAGAGATAGATTCTATGCGGTAAAGAGCTTCTTTAAATGCTAGGTATTTTTTTTACAGTGTGAACCTAACCCTTTGCTCGCGCGTGCTTTGTCACAATATCTAACCTAACCTATCTTTCTGGCACCCAATTGCCTTTTTTACCGTCTCATATTTTTGAAGTGAAAACTTCTTATGGCGCGTTGGGCACTTTTGTGGGTGAGCATTTTCAGCCGTTCTCGCGACAGACGACAGATTTTCTCGCGACAGATGAGATTTTACACAGATATACAGTTTTTTAATTTGGCTGTGAGTGTATTAGGACGTACATATGGTATTTTTTAACGGACGACTATTGACATTGACGGACGACAAATGTCGGACGACTATTTGTCGGACGACAAATAGTCGTCCGACTATTTTTTTATTTGAGTGAGAGTGGAAATGGGAAAAGTAGTTTACCCGTTCACTACAAAGTGGTCATTTTAATTGTTGATTTAATTTGTTAAATTTGCATTGAAAGAGAATACACGAAGGCCAGAGCATCTATACAACGAAGAATTTTTGTGTTATTTGTGTTAAAATATCAGTAATTAAACATGTATTTTATTACTCGCCGAATAGGTGACAGGCGTTATGTATAATGCCCGGGCAATATAATTATTTTAGTAGATATAATCACATTGCACTCTCATATTGGTCATTATTTATAATGCCCGGGCATTATGTATAATGTCCAATTAATCACTTGGTCCATAACATATACATGTAACGTTTCTCATTCCTCTAGAGACGTAGCTTGTTGTTTTTTTAAACAAGATTTTCCTTACAGAGAGAGAGAGAGAGAGAAAGAGAGAGACTCAAAATACGCAAATACCGAAAAGGGTAGGGGTTTAAAATTTAAATTATCAAGAATCAAGAATGTTTATTGTCCAAGTGATGTACATTGAGATCTTAAAATAATTAAAAATAATAGTTAGGTAACAATCACTTACCCATTACAGGCATACAATATTTAAAGTTTGAGCATCTATACAAATAAAAAGCTAAGACAATATTAGCTAAGATAATATTGTAACTTAGTATATTACATTTGTTTTTTCATAAAACTCTTTAAGAGTATAGAAAGTGTTATCTACAAGCCATTTTTTAAGGCGACACTTAAACAAGTTTATATTTTCTAGAATTTTAAATTCTATCGGTAAGGCATTATACACTTTTATTGCTGTAAAATAGGCACTCTTATGAAACATTGTGTTATTTGCCTGAGGCATACTAATGTTATATTTATATTTGGGTCTAAGACTACGGTTAGGTTTGTTTGTGAAGAAGTAGCTAAGGTTATTTTTGACGAATACACATAGTTCAAGAATATATATACTAGTGACAGTAAGTAAATTATGGTTTTTGAAAATTAAGCGTAAGGATTCAGTATTTTTTAGATGAAAAATAGAGCGAATACATTTCTTTTGCAAGACGAAAGTAGATTGAACGTCGACTGAGTTGCCCCAAAAAATGATGCCATAACATAGCTGGGAATATACATAACCGTAGTAGGCATTTAGAGCAATTTTTTTTGAGGCAACATTTGTAAGTATAGACAGAGCGTAACAATATTTTGATAATTTGCCATTTACTTCTCTAATGTGGGCTTTCCAGGTTAAGTGTGTGTCTATAATTACACCAAGAAATTTGGAATCACATTGTTCTTCTATATGAATATTATCACTAGTTATTTTTAAGTTGAGCGGTGGAGATCTATAGCTACGGAATTGTGTGTATTTAGTTTTGCCTAGGTTTACCTTTAATCCATCTCTGTTTAGCCAGTCTTTTATTCTTGTTATTGTGTTTTCTATTTCTTTTGAAAAATCTAATTCAGTTAAATTATTTTTAGGGATGTAGATAGTAACATCATCAGCAAACATAACAGTCAGGTGTTTAGATATTAAGGGTAAATCGTTAATATAGAGTAAAAATAAGACAGGGCCAAGTATGCTACCTTGTGGTACTCCCATTGTGTTTGGTTTTGTGTTTGATACACTTCGTTTGACTAGCTTGGATTTTTTATCATAAGTATCAAGTATAACGCACTGGTTTCTGTTTTCTAGATAAGATTGAAACAGTTTTAAAGGTAAACCTCTTATTCCAATGTGTTCTAATTTAGATAGCAAGAGACTATGTACCACACAATCAAAGGCTTTTGATAAATCGATAAATAACGCTACCCCTTTATTTTTATTATTGATTCCATCCCATACTACCTTTAACATATTAAATATGGCAACAGACGTATTCTTACCTTTTTGAAAACCAAATTGATTCTTATTTAATAAATTGTTTGCTGTTAAAAATGAGTTTAGCCTTGTATTAATTACTTTTTCAAAGATTTTAGAAAAATTTGGTAGAAGTGCAATCGGCCTATATTTTTTTATATCATGTTTTACTCCTTTTTTGTGGATTGGTTTAATAAGTGCTTTTTTCAAACTATCTGGAAAACATCCTGTTTCTAAACATAGATTAATTATGTGTACTAGTGGTTTTACTATGAAATAAACACTCTCTTTGATTAGTGAAATTGGTATATCATCGTGGCCCGTGCTTTTTTTGTTTTTCAACTGGTGAATAATGTTTATTAATTCAGTTTCTGTTACTGGGAACATGAAAATTGTATTTTGGTTTGTCAACGTCAAATGTTTATTCGGTTCTTTAGTCTTTAGGTTTGAATTTTTAGGTAAATCAAGAAAATTATCATTAAATTTATTAGACATAATCGTCGGATCAGAAAAGGTTTTGTCATCTATTTTGATGTAGTCTACGGTTGTTTTGATGTTATTAGCTGGTGATGTGTTTTGCTTAATTATACTCCATGTAGCTTTAGATCTATTTTTACTATTGTTTATATACCTTACATTTGAGAGCTTTTTCGATACTTTGATTGTTTTTTTATACAGCCTATTATACATTTTATACCTTAAAGTACTTTCTACATTACTATCTTTAATACTTCTTAAATATAATTTTCGTTTTGTTTTACTTGCTAGTTTAATTCCTTTGGATTTCCATTTTGGTTTTTTCTGGTAACTGACTTTTATTTTTTCTCTAGGTACACAAAGCTTGAAAATAAGAGTAAATAAATTTATAAAAGTTGAATAAGCTAAGTTTGCATCATTTTGTTCGTACACTTCCGAAAAGCTAATTTGCTGTAGATACTTTAGAAAAATTTCAATATGTTTGTTTAAGTTTCGTTTTTGTATGTACCAGTATTTCTCTGTAAAGCTCAAGCTAGAAGCTACCTGTATTACTTGGGCCGTGTGGTCAGAGATGCCCAAGTCTAAGATGTTCGTTTCATATTGTTTTAAATTAGTTAGTATGTTATCAATGCAAGTTTGTGAATGTGAAGTGATTCTGGTCGGCTCTGTGATAGTTGGATGAATTGAGAAGTTTTTTAATGTATTTAAAAACATTTCACTCTTTTTACATATTTCCAAGATATTAACGTTATAATCACCTAACAATAGAATCTTATTCGTATTATTTTTGAAACGGATCAATAATTTGTGTAAAACATGTTCTAGGCATTGTAGAAACAGATTGAAGCTGCCTTTGGGTGTTCGATATATACAGATAATGATATATTGCAATTCAGGTATGACAATGCCACAACATTCAAAATGGCGTTCTATCGAGATGTCTGATAGCCAATCAAGTTTTTTATAATTTATATTGTGTTTTAAATAGATTGAAACACCACCTCTAGATATACTTTTTCTACAGAAATGTGCAGCCATTTTGAATTATTTAATTCGTGGAACAATCGGGATTCATAACCAATATACAAAGAGTAGGTATATTTATATGAAATACGTAGGAACGAGGGTCGTGTTTAATCTTTCTGTGTGATACGGAACAGAAAAGCCACCTCAGGTTAGTGGTCTACCTAGATTTTTCTCTGTTGAATTTATACTTCTTCAAGCGCGTTATGAAAAAATGACGAGTGAAATTTTAAGATGCGCGCGCATTTGTAATAATAAGTCACATGCTGCAGCTGCGAAACCAAAAGTAAAACAGGTTGAAGCTGCGAGAGTGAAATATAAAGATGCGCGCGCATCAATGTAACACTAAAGTAACAGGTTAAAGCTACCCGCATAATAAATATCAAACGGAGGGACGGACGGACGGGCGCGCGGGCGGACGTATAACTTCTTGTTTATTCATGTGGTATAACTTCTAGAATTATAACTTATTTTATACATAAGTACACGTAGGTACCCATTTTTCTACGAATAGGCTTACTCAAAAAAGGACTAATTCCAGATAGCAGCAGCATCTTCAGGGTAGGCAAAGACTGCTCAGTTCACTTACCAGTCTTTGCCTTCCCTGACGGATAAAATTAAAAAAAAAATCTCCTGAACAGAGACAATGGTGACCATAAAGCCCGCCATCGAGCGAGAAAATAAGCCAAGTATTAAAATATTTATATGAAATACGTAGGAACGAGGGTCGTGTTTAATCTTTCGGTGTGATACGGAACAGAAAAGCCACCCTAAGTTGGTATCTACCTAGATTTTTTCTTTATTGAAGTTATACTTCTTTAAGCGCGTTATGAAAAAATGACGAGTGAAATTTTAAGATGCGCGCGCATTTGTAATAATAAGTCACATGCTGCAGCTGCGAAACCAAAAGTAAAACAGGTTGAAGCTGCGAGAGTGAAATATAAAGATGCGCGCGCATCAATGTAACACTAAAGTAACAGGTTAAAGCTGCCCGCATAATAAATATCAAACGGAGGGACGGACGGACGGGCGCGCGGGCGGCCGTATAACTTCTTGTTTATTCATGTGGTATAACTTCTAGAATTATAACTTATTTTATACATAAGTACACGTAGGTACCCATTTTTCTACGAATAGGCTTACTCAAAAAAGGACTAATTCCAGATAGCAGCAGCATCTTCAGGGTAGGCAAAGACTGCTCAGTTCACTTACCAGTCTTTGCCTTCCCTGACGGATAAAATTAAAAAAAAAATCTCCTGAACAGAGACAATGGTGACTATAAAGCCCGCCATCGAGCGAGAAAATAAGCCCTATTAAATCCGCTCTGGGATGTTTAACACAATCTTGCTTTGTTTTTGATTTGGGGCATTAATTGCGCCGTAAGGCTGAAAAATATCTAGTAAAAACTATCAACATTCATTATTACCTAGACTATGATGTCTCAGTTTTAAATCCTAAATTAAAATAAATATGTTGGTTCACTTACCCAAACAGTTCAAATCATGCTCGAATCTGAAAAAGAAATAAAGAGTGAATGAAACTGTTAAGTTTTTAAGACCAGTGTCAGGCTGTAAATTTACATACAAAAAAAAACTGGTTGCCTGTAAAGTCGGTATACGGGCGAAAGTTTTACGTGACAACAACTGTGCTCGAGTGGAAGGGACGCGTGCCTTTCACTTTTTATGTCTGTCTCTCTCGCTCTTAGGCGGGCTAACCATGCCCGCGTGCCTCTCACTCGCTCTCATTGTGAGCGCATAACGTCAGCGGAGCGTAACGCAGTTTCTTGAAGTGTCACCCGGCAAACCAATTTATAAAACGTTGTCACGTCAAAAAGCGGTAACGTTTTCCCCCCCATAAACGAAGTCCGATTTTGATAATTTTTGAAAATGTTCTAGATCTAATGGAAAACCAGGTTTTACCGTTTTTATTTTAAAGAAATATTGCCTAAGATAAAAGTTATTAGTTTATATATTTTTTACTTAAAAACTTCATCGAGCGTTTCAACTGTTTTTAATAGACTAAACTGAATTACCAAAAAAAAAAAAACGTATAAACCTAGAATAAAATGCAGTGAATTAAATGCAAAAATTTATTTCATTTTGTGAAGGATAAAGGGGGTAAAAACGTTACGGCCGCAACATTATTTGAAGAGCAAAATATAGGCAATTACATCCGAACTTAAACTCTCTCTATCGCACGATACGGGTCATTTTTGAAAATACATACTCACGCCGCGTATCGAGAACTCACAATTCTCTTAAGAAAGAGATCATTTGCATGACGTATTTTTGTTCTGAATACTCCATCCGTATTAATCCTAAAATAAAGCTTACATTTCCATTAATTCAGGAAAGACTTTCGAGTTTCGACAATTTTATACTTATACTAGCTGTTCCGGCAAACGTTGTTTTACCATTTAGGTACAAAAAAAAACTGACGGAAACAAAATAAAAAATAGATGTTGTTCGATTCTTAGACCTAACGAATATACACAAAAAAAAACCTGCAAATCGGTTCAGCCTTCTAGGTGTATACCACCGTAGAGCTCCAAAACGGCTGTTTTAAGAATGTTTTCAACACAAGCAACATTCTAGGCACCTGCCTTAATTTAAGTTCAAAGTCTTCTAACTAATGAATTTATCAAACAAAAATAATTAGAATTAAAACATTAAAATAATAGTAATTTTAGAACTCTACGACGGGTCTGCAATTATGCTGCCGACCGTACGTACATATACAATAATCTTTCTACTTATGATAGTAAATGCAGTAGAATTATAGTACATTGTTACCCTAGGTGTGAAAGTTACTCATTGAGTCCCGAGATGGAGTTTAGCTAATAGTTCGAGGGACTAAATGAGTCTTTCACCCGAGGTAAACACTGTGCTTTTCATGACGAATAATACATAAAATTCTTCCTAACAACGAGAGTGAATGAGAGACTCCATACTACCTGATCCTCTTACAAGGTTGGGACCAAAGAGGTTATATATATGTAGTGTTATTCTTTGGTGTTACTTAAAGTAAGGAGGTTAGGTTTTTGAAGTTTCTAATGCGTAATGATACTGATACTGGCTACATGCACATTGCACAAGCCGTGCGAAGCCATAATTTGACATGACAGCTGTCAGTGAAAGCGATTTTCCCTAGGGTTGGAAGTTTTTCTTTCTACACGCTCTTCAGGCACATTTACACCTACTTTCGGAGTATGAGTAATGAAAAAACATTTTCGTATCTGAGAGTAGAGCGTATCCATAAATAGTAGGCGCCTAAAACAATTACCAAGGAGTGTTGAAGTGATACTTATTGATCGAAAGCACTCTATGGGTAAGTAGGTACTTCCAATTATGTGAACGTGCTTAGCTTAATTTCTACAGCTAAAACTCTAGTGTTTTCACTATATAAGTTAACGTTAACCTATACAGGGTTATTGGCAATTATACTAGCAAGCCGTTGAGGGCTACTTTTGTGCACCTAAACAAACAACTTTAGTTCTAAGACTTTTGGAAATTCGAACATTTGTTGGAAAATTTCGAGGTTATCTGAAAATCAGCTGTTCCTTACACGGAGAGGTCATTAACCTTAAGATTTTACTTATTTTTGAAGTTTTATCTATTTTTTTTAGTCTTAATGACTTTTGTTTTACAAAATCAGCTGTTTTTCCAATTTAGATAACCTCAAAATTTTCATTTTTTTTTTCGAATTTCCATATGTCGTAGAACAAGAGTTGTTTGTTAAGGTGCACAGAAGTAGCCCTCAGCGGCTTGCTAGTATGATTACCAATAACCCTGTATATTTTAATGTTCGTGTGGTAACTTAAATATGTTCCGGTGTAACGTCTAAAACAAATACAATTTTAGGGTTTACGTTGTAAATTGATGCAATTTGTGTCGCCTGCGTCGCGGGATTAGTCATACTGTTTTGTTTAGCTCCCTGTCCACTACGAATACTACGATCAGTGGTTTAGATAGAGCTTTGTCTATACTAATATTATAACAGCACTTCGCGGTTTCGCCCGTGTAACTCCCGATCCCGTGAGAATATCGGGATAAAAAGTAGCCAATCTTACTCCCAATTAATCAATTTATCCTCATGCCAAGTTTCATCAAAATCGGTCCCGTAGTTTCAGAGCCTATTCATTATAAACATAAAAATAAACAATCTAAAATCTCTTATCTTTATAATATTAATGTACTTACTTAGATAAAAAGGCATTATTGATTGTTTGCATTGAACAGGCTCCGAAACTACTGGACCAACTTATATGGAACTTGGTATAAGGATACGTTGATTCATTGACAGTAACATAGGCTTTTTATTCAGATATTCCCGCGGGATCGGAAGTAACGCTGGTGAAACCGCGGAGCGCTGCTTTTCTTTTTTCATGAACTAAGATCCAAGCGCAATAAAGAGTGCGTAAACTGCGTAACATATTATTAAGCAACGGGATACAGGATTTTACCATTCAATACACATATTGAATGGTAAAATCCTGTATCCCGTTGCCAACCCCGCTACTAGCCGCCGCTAGTTGCTGTGTACCATTGTGCCAACTATGGGTCGTGAAATACACATATTTCACGACCCATAGTTGGCACAATGGTCACCATGCCGGACTGTCAAACACAGGGTTCCGGGTTCGATTCCCGCCTCAGACAAGTATTTATGCTTGTCTATTACACTTAAAACTTGGAGGGTGTGTTCTTTGTATGAAGTAGGCATCGGATAAGAACGGATTTTCCGAAATTTTACTCCTAAGGGGGTGAAAAAGGGGGGCAAAGTTTGTATGGGACTACGTGATTCCTTAGTCCAATTTTCTTCAAATTTTGCATAAACATTCCTTAACAGAATTGATGGAACACGTGTTTCGTATTTTATTGAAATTCCTGCCCTAACGGGGTAAAAAGGGGTAGGAAGTTATTTCGGGGGTGATTTGCTTCGAAGTTTATATCAAACTCCTTCTAACTTACCTACATTGTATTTTGACACACATTTGACACATGTATTTTTTTTTCTCTCTTGTTTGGCCCCACGAACGTTATGCCATTTTCATCTTGATCTTCATTCAGAGAAAACTAATTTTTTAAATTTTGCAAGAAAATTCGCGCCTATCACCAACGAATGCTTCCTGACACATCTTTTATAACTCAATCCGATTTTATTCAAAAAAGGTTGCACTTTTAGGACACGGCCTCATAGGGGCGTAGGATTCGAAATTTGAAATTGTAAGGACTAGAACATTTTGTCACTACATAGTATAAAATATACGAATCATTCCATATTTTAAAAAAGTAACTGCGCCCCGCGATTTCACCCGCATTAGTCCCGATTCCGTGGGACTATCGGGATAAAAAGTATGTTACACTATTATGTATTCTGTGACGTTCGTGTTTTGTGGGACGCGTTCGGCCGGGGTTTTCTCGAGCGGCTGCAGTTTTTCGTTGATTACTCAGGTTCTACTTATTGGATTTAGATGTAAAGTATAACACGACCTTCCTCGAAAAAAGAGCCATCTATAGCAAAAACCAGATTTCAATTGGTTAAGGCGTTTTTTATTGTATACGTACGTAACAAACAAACAGACAGATAGACATGAAATTTAAAAACTACATTTTTTTCTATTACTTTTTCTAAGTCCCACAGACCCATTTTTTTATTTTTTTATCCAATTAGATACAGGCTTTTTGTCCTCTCTACCATTATAATGAGTATCAAAGAAAACATGTGAAATATAAAAGAATATTAAACTAACCGGCCGATGTCGGTAATTTTAAAACCCAAAGAAAATTAGAGTTAAAACCAATTTAAAATTCTATTAGAACCATTTTCGACATCTATGCGGACGAAGTCGCGGGCAAAAGCTAGTATGTATATATTTACAAAAGAAAAGTATATAAGTAAGTAGTATCCGTTGTCTAGCACCCATAACACAAGTCTATTTACTTAGCTTGGGGCTAGATAGCGATGTGTGGAATGTCTTGCAATATTTATTTATTTATTATTTATTCACAATAGAAACAGCATAGTGAAATTATTATTGTGGTAGGTATTTTGTTATTTACAAACCATTATTATTTCAGTGTTTACAGATAATTAATTTCAGTTTCAAACTTCCTTGTCTTACAGCATGATCGATGTCTTACAGTGATTGTAGTGGTACCTACTTAGATACCTACAGGATCAATGAGAATCATCACAAAAGGAAAAGAAAAAGAATTTAAAGAAAGAATTTAGATAACATACAGAAACACAGATTTAGTCGGCCCGGCAAAGGAAAACTTTGTCTCTAAAAGCATTCAATTTCAGAAATCTCAGATGTAGATTACAGTGAAATACTGAGCAAGTACGGCTGAGTATTTTAATTGAACGAATGAAATTGAACGAATGTGCACGCCTTGTGTCCCTGTAAATATACATTAGACATAATACTACGTAGGTATAGGAATTTAAGCAAACATGATTATTTTCACTAGGTATATAGGTACAGTAAAGGTCATAAGTAAATGATCAGTTTGCTACAATAATACTATCAACAAGTATTGGAGTTACGACCTTCTTCTAATAGACGTTACACACAAACATAAATATTTGAATAAAAGTACTCAGTGTGATTATTATTTTCAACATGTTTGCTATGTCTTTAGTTGGCCGAGAGGTATAAGCCGCCACCCGCTACACCAACCGACGCACAATGGGGAAAATTCGTAAGCAAAATTATTTTATGCCTCCAAATGCTTAAAAAACTAATAGACTTGATTATAAAATAGGAATAAAATAATAACAAAGATTTATGCGTTTCATTTATTCGGAGTCACTGTTTTCTAAACCAATTTCTTGGTCTTGCATTAGAAGTTCAATTGTCTTAGGATCTAGTGTTAGATTTTTATTGGCATAAGCTATAGTTTTTTTATTAAGGGATATTAAAGGATCCGAAGACAATAACATTCTTTGAAATATGTCTTTTAGGGTTGCTTGTCTGGACATTTTTCTCGAGCGGTGCTCGCGATAAAATTTGAAATCTTTGTTTCTAGCTTCTTGGGCCTCTTCGGATAGCTGTCCTATGGGTAGAATCGCCTCTTGGATTATAAGATGCCCATGAATTAAAATTTTGTGTACAGTCGGTGACATATAATACCAATTATACAGAGAAATATATAATTCCGCTGTTTGGTAACAAAATATTCTAAATTTTTCAATGTTTATTTTGAATCCACTTGAAATTGCTTGCAAAATTACATGAAACCGCTCAATTAAAGTTTTAACCTAACCTAACCATTTCGTTTCTTTTTCTAAAAACTTATCTTTATGGCGTCCATGAGCCTGCCATAGTTTCATAAAAGACTTCTTAAAATTGGTAATTTACCGTTTAAAATCATTTAAATTTTCATACGTACAGTGTGCCTCACGCACGAGTAAGTCCTCCATATCTATGATTTTGCTATCGATATTTTTTTTCGGACATTTTAAATAAAATATCACATAATTCTCACAAAAACAATAAAGTTATTATAAACGGGATATTTACGATGCTACATTGGTACTAGGTATATGTATAATAATTTATAATCATATATTAGGAACAAACATTGATTTATTTATAATCAATACTAATAATAATTTAAAATAATATCCCTAAGTCTTGCAAATAAGAAAATTAAATTTGTTACTCACCAGATTCATTAAAAGTTACAGACATATTAGTAATTGAAAACAATACAACGTCTTTAATTCTATATGTAAGTACCTAAAACGGCTAAGCACTTTATCTAGAATTTGTAAAACAAATAAGTAATTGCACTGCACAATCAAATTAACACTTACGTAGATCAATTACAATATTGGTTCAAAAGTGACATAAAAATAAAAATACATATGTACCCTCAATTCCCGATCTAGTATAAACATAACAACACTTCTTATAGGAAAGTCAATTGAAGTTGTAAATAAATCAATAATTGTAATAGTTAATATATTTTGTAGAAATACCTACTTTACTTAAATGCATATAACTCATATAAGGCGTGTAGTGCCCGGACTTTTGGCCTCGGTTTATTAGTGACTAGAGCCTAACCTACTATACTAGTATAAATAAAAGACGGGTTCTTTGCGCCAGCAAAAGTAACAGGCATTTATATCTTGTATCAAATTTGGCCCTATAACTTGAAAACTAAGCAACAGTAATGAATTCCAAAATATACATTTGATCATTTGATGTGTAGGTAATTTTAATATTACTCAAAAGTTACCTAAATTAAATTTAAATCCTGATAGCAAAAACACTTAAGTTTAAAACGATATATAAATCTTATTGTAAAAATCAAAATTTAACATTTCCCTATATGCGCACGTTTTTCGAGTTTTTCCCCAGTGTGCGACGTGGGTTCGATCCACAGGTTACGTTGTTATAATGTTCAAATAGTGCATAGGATTGTAAACGTTACGGTGAGCAGATACTTTTGACCGTGGATTGTACCTACTGAAGTTATAACGGGACATTTTCTTTGTTTTGTTTCGTTTCAAACACTGTATAAAGTTATTACGTGGGTTACTGCCGATTCGTACACTCTATAGATTTGGAAGTAGTATAAAGTACTGTTGAGGAAATAAGTAAAATACCGACATTATTTGTAAATAAGATATATTTTCAAATCTAAATGTAATTTCAATTTAAAAAACAAGTTACTGTACATCTTAAATCACGTGGTACAAAAATTGACACACAAATCAAAATGAAAAAAAAACTTGATATAAATCAGGGAGTAACGATCAAATTATCTAATACTAGCGACCCGTCCCGGCTTCGCACGGCTGTATTATGCATGAATTATATCTAAAAACCTTCCTCTTTAATCACTTTATCTATTAAAAAAAACCGCATCAAAATCCGTTGCGTAGTTTCAAAGATCTAAGCATACATAGGAACATAGGGACAGCGAAAAGTGACTTTATTTTATACTATGTAGTGATTAAATCATTTTAAAATCAACAAATATTTACATAGTTAAAAGTTGTTATTTTTGAAGTTATACTTCTTTAGGCGCGTTATGAAAAAATGATGAGAGTGAAATTTTACAAAAGCGTCACACAAAATTCTCACGGGAGAAGTTGTCCGCAAACCGCAAGATGACAGCTGTCATAAAACCATGTTGAAGTTGTCCGCAAACCGCAAGATGACAGCTGTCATAAAACCAAATAGTTTAAGTAAGTACAAAGAGGTACTACTACTACATAATTATTTTAATGTAATTAATTATTTATATTTGTCGGACGAGTTTTTCGTCGGACGAGTTTTTTGTCGGACGAGTTTTTTGCCGGACGAGTTTTTTGTCGGACGAGTTTTTTGTCGGACGAGTTTTTTGTCGGACGAGTTTTTTGCCGGACGAGTTTTTTGTCGGACGAGTCTTTTGTCGGACGAGTTTTTTGTCGGACGAGTTTTTTGCCGGACGAGTTTTTTGTCGGACGAGTTTTTTGTCGGACGAGTTTTTTGTCGGACGAGTTTTTTGCCGGACGAGTTTTTTGTCGGACGAGTTTTTTGTCGGACGAGTTTTTTGTCGGACGAGTTTTTTGTCGGACGAGTCTTTTGTCGGACGAGTTTTTTGTCGGACGAGTTTTTAACCGGACGAGTTTTTTTTTTTTTTTTTTTTTTTTTTTTTTTTTTTTTTTTTTTTTTTTTTTTTTTTTTTAAATGCCAAAGAAGTATAACTTCTCACGCGCGTACATAATTTTAAATAAAAATATCCCTCAAAAGTAACAACAACTATTTTGAAGCATGTTTATAACAGCCTTAACAGTATTAAAGCAAATTATTCTAATCAAATATTAAATGAAACAAACAATGGAATGACCTAATATTAAAAAAAAAAAACAGAAAATTAACAAACAAAATAAGAAAAATCAGCCTTAAAAGTAACATTTATTTTCAAGCAAGTTTAAAATCAGCATTTTTTAAATTAACACAAATAAGAGGACCTCTAGAAAGTCGAATGTTATTTAAAAAATATTAAAGTAGGCCTTCCAAACATTGTCCAACACAGATTTCACCTTGCTCATAAGCTACTACTACAATCTTTATAATGCATCCTGAGGTAGGAATCAGCAATCTAATTCCTAAAGTCTCCATTTCAAGTTTTTAAGTATTTAGAGGTCTTCACACAGACATTTTTGTATGTACCTAGTTGTTAGAAGCTTGCACATAAACATCAGCTCTAAGCTTTGTATTGGTGCATTACCAGCTTGTTTTAAACAAATGCTTTCTATCCGATAGCATCCTTCGGGTTATAAACATTGTTAATTTAAACATGGCACAATGAAGTGACGTCCATTTCACGTCACTCATGTAATGTAATTCCATGTTTAATACGAGTGTCGTGATGACTGTAATTTATCACACGCAAGCTCAAGCGGATTCGCATACCTAACCTAATTTACTGTAGCAAATGACCTGAACTGCTATCATTTTCATAAACTGGAAAATGTTTCTGAGTAAATTAGATATGAAGATTTGCGTAATTTGGGTTCGCAAATAATTAATTTATGGATTCAATAAAAAGAACAATCCCGATGCTTACCTACTGTTTGCTAAAGATAGATAGATAGATATCTCTTTATTTGGCCAACAACAAAACTTAACCAAAGACACAACTTATTTTTAGTACTTATGACTTAAAATAACAGACTTATGTACTTAAATATTATAAGCTATATTATTTATAACACAGTAACAGTGTCGCCGCCAAATAGCCTCCTGCTCAGCTATGTGTTGCATAAATGCAACGCTGATTTTCAGCAGAGACCCTGTGATCGGAGACAGTAGGATTCCACGATGGAAGAGAAAATATGACGTTACGTGTCATATTTTCTTCCACTAATGATGACGATGACTTTAACAATTATTGTGATAATACTTTGACTGTTACCTTCATTTACTATAACCTTAACGAAACTAACTTATACATTACACTCCTACAAAAGCTCAAGCTTAAAAATATACCTATAATTAAGCGTATCAGAAACACGAACCTGCGCTCCAGAACTCGCATTGCTGACGTCTTCCAAAAAGCCGCTAAGCTAAAATACGACTGGGCGACTGGGTTCATCTGACATCTGACGTTCATCTGACATGCGGCAAACATGGGACATGTTTGCCGCATGTCAGATGAACGATGGGCTAAAATAACAACAGAATGGTCCCCCATAGGGATACGACCACGCGGCAGACCAAGGCGACGATGGCGAGATGATTTTGACTCCTATAGGAATGATTGGTGTGCAATGGCGACAAATCGTGATCAATGAAAGAAAGGTAGAGAGGCCTTTGCCCTGCAGTGGGACAGTGTAGGCTCTTATTAAATAAAAAAGTACTAAGTAAAAAACTTTCTACGTATCTATCTAGATAGGTAGAGGATCTTTAAGTATGTAGGTTAATATTTAACGTGCAGATGAAATATATTTAAGCTGTTATGGACTTAATTATAGGTATATTTACGTTGAATACTAAATCATTTATATAATGTGAGTGAACAGTCTTTTAGATACACGTTTCATGTTAATAAGTAGGAAGGTTCCTACCATCTAATTACTCGTAATTAGTGGTTTTATGACTAAAAAAAACTCCTTAATTTATTTACCTACCAACTTAATGATTACATAAATAGGAGGTAGATTCTTATAGTATTACTAGCTGCCCTACGCGGTTTCACCCGGGTAACTCCCGATCCCGTGGGAATATCGGGATGTAAGCTATCCTATCTCTCAAGTTGGATCGAACTGCACATGGTGTGCAAATTTTATTATAATCGGTTAAGTGGTTTAGGAGTCCATTGAGGACAAACATTGTGACACGAGATTTATATATATTAAGAAGAAGATTACGTTTTGTTGCTAGAATTCAAATCGAAACCCAAGAATAAAATAAACGAAACGTTAAATCGCCCTTTTAAAAATAAAACTTATTTTCTTTTATAAATTGCGATCACTGTCGAGACTTGTAACATCTGTTCAATATTTCATAGCAATTTTTTTCTTGTGACAAATTGTTATCAAAATCCTTCCTTTCTGTTGAATTTTCATTCTCGTGTAAAAAACACCGATTGAGATCAAAAGGAAGACTGATCGATTGGTTTTATGTCAGAACGCGTTTGGTCAAAATTGTTTCCATCATCGTGAGCCCATTTATGTTATCCACTAGTGCGTAGACTCAACTACAAAATTGATATTAGACATGTACAATCAACGCTCAAAAGTACACCGCCACCGTAACGTTTACAATCCTGTGCAGATCAATTTGAACATTATATCAACGTAACCTGTGGATCGAACCCACGTCGTCGTCGGTTGGTGTAACGAGTGGCGGCTTATACCACTCGGACAACTAAATACATAGCTAACATGTTGAAAATAATAATCACGCTGAGTACTTTTAATTCAAGTATTTATGTTTGTGTGTAACGTCTACTAGAAGTCCTGGGCTGACGTGGAGGATCTGTCCCCAAAACCACTCAAAATCTACTAAGTGTTATTCTTTAGTACTTATTAGTTTATAATATTTATACTTACCTATATTGATTAATTTATATTTAGTAATAAAAGGGTTCTATCGAGTCCTCTCCTGCAACATACACAAATTAAATCTTATCGTGGGTCTGAGTCTTTTAAAAACACTATTTTGTAGACCTTAGCTTAGTTCGAATCATCTATGTCCTTAGATTTTAATGTTGCAATTTTTAAGAGATAAACATTTATTTACTTCAATGATTAAACATAGTTAGGTAGTAGGTACCTTTAAACCTCAAAGTCACCTACTGGGTTTTACCGGATGATCAGCGTTGCGCAGAATTTCATTCCTGCTGTTTTTACTGAGGTGTGGCCCTTTCAGACTGTTTTTTTTTAATATGTATTCTTCGGTTTCTTTTATTTTGTTTGTTTATGTAACCTTTGTTTGTATGTAATCTACTTTTGTAACAATAAACTGTTCTTTCTAACTTGTGTTTGTTTGTCGTGTGCCTTTGTTCTGAATAAATCCTTTATTTATCTATCATCTACTCTTATTCGTTTCGGTATTATAAAACTCAGGTCTCTTGGATCGTGACGGTCGGCCGGACGGACGGAGTATTAAGGTGAAAGGGTACCTGCGCTCTCTACATACAAACGTAGTCGACTGCATCCTCCCTGGATAATGACACTAGCACAAATATTTTTGTGCCATAAAACCTACAACTGCCATGACTATGCCCATATGTTTTTTTTTTCAATTTCTAATTAACATAGAAATTAAGATTTTAAGATTAAGATACTTCTTTGGCATTATTAAAAAAAAAAAAAAAAAAAAAAAAAAAAAAAAAAAAAAAAAAAAAAAAAAAAAAAAAAAAAACTCGTCCGACAAAAAACTCGTCCGGCAAAAAACTCGTCCGACAAAAAACTCGTCCGACGAAAAGTTCGTCCGACAAAATACTCGTCCGACAAAATACTCGTCCGACAAAAAACTCGTCCGACAAAAAACTCGTCCGACAAAAAACTCGTCCGACAAAAAACTCGTCCGGCAAAAAACTCGTCCGACAAAAAACTCGTCCCACAAAAAACTCGTCCGACAAAAAACTCGTCCGACAAAAAACTCGTCCGGCAAAAAACTCGTCCGACAAAAAACTCGTCCGACGAAAAAGTCGTCCGACAAAAAACTCGTCCGACAAAAAACTCTGGACTGGAAAAGGATTGTCAACACAATCAATAAAGTTCAATTTAGATTTAAACAACTTCTTCCGTGAGAATTTTGTGTGACGCTTTTGTAAAATTTCACTCTCATCATTTTTTCATAACGCGCCTAAAGAAGTATAACTTCAAAAAAACTCGACTACGTTTGTAATTGTTTGTATGGAGAGAGCCCCCGGTACCCTTTCCTCCCACCGCCGACCAAACTAAGTTAGTTTAGCTTAACTCGCATAGTTTAGCCAATTTTTCATACATACACCGCAAACTATGCCAGCTAAGCTACGTAAAACTGAAAAACTACGAGCTAACCTAAACTATTAGTTTGGTTCATATTGACATCACGTCAATGGTAGCAAAACTCCTTTCAGACGTTTCAGTCGGCCGTTACACGCCACTCTCAAAACGTTGTCTGACAGAGATCGCTTGCTTCGAGCCTTTGTTAATACTAGACTTAAGCCGGAATCTATACTAATATTATAAAACTGAAGAATTTGTTTCATTATTTGAACGCGCTAATCTCGGGACTTACGCGGGTGAAATCGCGAAGCGCAGCTTGTGTTATATATTTACTAGCTGCGCTCCGCGGTTTCACCTGCGTAAGTCCTGATCCCGTGGGAATGTCGGGATAAAAAGCAGCTTATAGCTTTCCTCGATAAATGGACTATCCAACACAAAAATAATTTTTCAATTCTTACCAGTAGTTCCTGAGATTAGCGCGTTCAAACAAACAAACAAACTCTTCAGCTCTAAACTATTAGTATAGACTTTTTACAAATGAAAGTTTAGCATAAATTGACTATCACACGGCTAACGGTAGACGATAACAGACTAAGATGTATCATGCTTTCCTAGAAGACACCTGCTCACTCTCGTATTGAAGACCCTAAATTGTACACGTCAGGAAGGATATTGAAGGTTTTCACAATAAAAGATAATTATATTATGACAAGTGATCACAATAAACCTACCTCTAAGTTGTCTTTATCGCGTACCTACAGTTACTCCTCAGTACAGATTAAAACTTGTTAAACAACGAACTAAAGTATCACTCTATCTAACCGAATCATAGAAGTACCCAGTGCCACGGTTTAATCTAGACGTGAAAGTTCAGTCAGTACTTTCCCCTATAGCAAACATTATCGAGGATTGCGATCCACTTACACAGTTTGTTAGTGAGCGCTCGTCGAGTGCATTGGATTCAGTAGATTCTACAAGCAATGTATTTAACCACTTTCATAAAACTTTTCTATTTGCCACAAGACATTATGGAATGCCTAGAATATCTTGTACCTAGGTTGAAGTTTAAGGTGAAAGGGTACCGGGCGCTCTCTCCATACAAACGTAGTCGACTGTTTCCTCCCTGGATAATGACACTAGCACAAATATTTTTGTGCCATAAAACCTATAACTGCCATGACTATGCCCCTATTTTTTTTGCTTTTTTTTTCATTTTCTAATTATCATAGAAATTAAGATTAATGGCATGGTCATGGCCAGTCATGGCAGTAATAAGTTTTATGCACCAAAAATATTTGCTCTTGTGTCATAATCCAGGGAGAAAACAGTCTACTACGTTTGTAATAGTTTGTATGGAAAGAGCCCCCGGTACCCTTTTCCTCTTAAGGAATGGAAATAGAAACAGCTTTTCATTGCTAGGATTTCAAACAACAATTGAATTGGATTTTAACTAGCGCCACTCTAGCGGCTTCCCATATTATCCAGGCCGGTGTGCAGCGGCTGCAAACGCGGAGCCTTGCAAGTATTTGGAGCTGGCGGACCGAATCATGTTAGTTCCTATAGGTGTAGACTGTAGAGACATTGGCAACTTGGAGTCACGAAGCCTTCTCGTTTTTTAAGGACCTCGGCCTCGCAAAGAAACGCAGTCATTGCGAGGCATCTGGTGATTGAGTGAAAACTGGTGGGGTTTTCGCTCAGAAGTCAGAAGCAAATGTTGACGTCCTACTGGGACCGATGTCTCGGGGGGATGCGCTTGAGGATATGTTTTATTTGTCATTTTTAAATTAAACTTTAGTTTTTAGAGTGTATTTTAGTTTCTTTGTTTTAGAATTTTTTGGTAATTTTGACGTAGGTATTTTATTCGTTAGCTTTTTTTAAATACAAGTAGGTAGGTATACCTGATGCACAAACGTAAATTCAAAACTAAACAAGCTAAGTACATATTTTAAAAATTACCTATTGGGAAATATGTGCATAACAATTTATATTGGGAACTGTTTATTAAAACGAATAGCAGACTTACCAACGTGTAGTAGCTATTTTCGTACCACTATTGAAACGTGTTTTCTTTAAAACACCCGATACCCGCTATTTACAGTAGCATCGTCCATCCCCCCTTATCAGACCTTACTGTAACCTCCCCCAATCCGGTTACGGGCTCATCGAAGTCTCGGCTCCTCTTCCAATCTCTTCGTATGTATAATTCAATGCCTATTATTATGTAAATACACCTAGTTCCAGCGGCAGACTGAAAAAGCAATCTTATTTACGTTCACTCCCTTGTTTCGAATTCATTGTTAAAGTACTTAAAGTTCTAAGAATGTTTTGCTCTTATTGTAATGTTTCCATCCATTTACAAGGTAAATAGATTAGCTGAATTTGGTAGAGTTTGGAAAATTTTAACTTTTGTTTATGAAGATATAAAATAAGCAGAAAGTTACCCTGTAAACTTTCAGTAGGCAGTTAGGCACATCCATCGATATTTATTTAAAACTAGCTTTATCAACGTAGGGATTGAATTTTCCAAAATCTTTTCTTAGCGGATGCCTAGGTACGTCATAACAGCTAAATAGCTCTTGATCTGTGCGCTAGAGAGCAGTCAGTCAGGACTTTGATTTTTATATATTTTTGACTAACAAAAATTATTTCATTTATAATTCTATTTTCAGTGCAAGTAATTATAGCTGCTAACAAGCAAAGCGCTTCGCTTCGCGGGTCTCGCAAAATAATAAAACAGAATTTGACTTGAAATCCCTTTTTCCCTTCCCTATCTAGTTCAAGCTGCATACTTTTATTAGCGTCGAGTTTCCAAATATTCTCATTCGATTTATCGTAAATTTGCAACGTTATCTTTATAAGTAATTAGCTATAGTTAGTTCATTCGGTTTTAAATTACAGTTTCGACAAATTAAGAATCGAATGTGGCTAAAATATGTAAAGCTACACAATTCTATTAGCATTACATGTTAGTAGTTAAATGGCAAATGGTTGCCATGTCAGTTACTTACTTGCTAATTTGTGTGAAATGATCTTGGTTTTATTTAATACTCTAGTCAGGGGTTCCGAAATTTATTTTGTCTACTTTGAGAATAAATTATTTTTTATCGCCCCTATTTTTTCACCTACTTTAAAACTACTGAAATTAAATTAGGTATTTTGAGCTATACAGGAAAAGTATTTTTGTAGTGCAATTTTTTTTTCTGCTGAATATATGAGTAGGTGGTCGTTTCGCACGCAAGAAGTTCGCACGAAAGTGCGAAACGAATGTCGGCAGTGGAGTACATTTACGACAAAAAAAAAAACAAAACTTAATATGAAAAACTTCCTGCAATTTCTAAATGATTGGGTATCTCAGTATTGATACACACAGTGACACGTAGGTACCTATCTTCATTTAGAGCGCGCTATTAAACTCGCTGGCGCTAGTATAATTGTGTCCATGGACTTCGTCGTTTTGTTAGAAACACTTAAATGGTTATAGCTCTGAGAGTTTTTGAGTTAGCACCAAAATAAAAAAAAAACAGTATTTTTCATTTTATTGTGCTTAAAACATACCGAAATTTGTGCACTACAAAAATACTTTTCCCGTATAAGCGGAGATTAAACATTAATTCTAAACGAGACTTTTACTAAAACCCGCAAGAGTTAACTTGAAACCGGAGTGCAGTAGGTAGTTACACAACGCACCCATTTCTTTTTTGGTCTCTTAGTGCCCCCCTTTATGCCTGCAGCGCCCACAAAGGGACGTCATCGCCCACTTTGGGAAATGCTGCTCTAGGTAGTAGAGTATCATTCGTTAGTTAGAGTAATGGTTTTACAAAAACACAATTAATAACCTACCTGTCCTTTCCATCATTTTTCTTTCACAAAGTCCTGAACAATTCTCCCTTCCTAGGCTCATTTTTAATTGACTGAATATATAAAACAGTGTCTTTGACAGCAATTCTACTGAAAAGGGCAATTTTTTTGATATTGAGGAAGATAATATTGAATAAGTGTTTTTGTATTTTCTTTATTTAATTGTTATATTTTTGTATGTTGTGCAAATAAAGAGTTTATATAGTCGCAGTGTAGGGTTCCGTAGGTACCCCTCTCAATATGTGGCCTCAGAAGGCTAAGAAGGCGGAGGCTAAGAAAGAAGATTAAAAACCTGGGTGCCTACTGCTTCCAAAGATATGGTACGAAAATATAAAAAAAATGTTTCACAAAAGGCATAAAGTTAAGAATTATATGCACATTGCTAGAGCTTACTGTATTGTTTAGAATCAAATAGACCAGTTAAAGCAGATGCATTGTCAATTAATATAGTTGAACCAGTTATACTTTTCGCTTTATCACTGGCAATAAATGCAACTAAATCACCAATCTCTTGCGCGTCAACCAATCTATTGGAAACACTTGATTTCCTCATTACGTTGTAAACATCTGAAGACAATTTTGTATTTAATCCAATGTTCTTAAGAATGTCAGTTTCCACTGGGCCCGGGTTGATCGCATTCACTCTGATTCCTCTAGTAGCTAAATCCAGAGCAGCACTTCTAGTAAAATGATCCAAAGCAGCCTTTGAAGAGCAGTAAGCAAAGGCAGTCCTTGTGAGAACAACTTGCGATGCAAAACTCGAAATGTTTACAATATTTCCCTTAGTTAATGTGAGATGTTCGACGGCAAGATTGATCATCTGAACAGCAGCACGAAGATTCACAGACATCACTTTATCGAACACTTCCATCGCATTTTCGTCAGCTACGCTTACTAAATTGGCGACACCAGCATTATTTACTAATATATCGAGTTTCTTGAAGAACTGAATGGTTTCAGATACTATTCTCTTGGCGTCAGTTTCTTTGGTTACGTCAGCCACAATTATAAGCGGTTTAGACCCGCTGCTTTCACATTTTTCGGAGGTGTCTCTAAGCTTGGCTTCATTTCTCCCGACGACAGCCACTCGCGCTCCTTGCTTTGTGAGCTTTACGGCAATGGCAGCTCCGATGCCGGAGCTAGCCCCCGTCACTATAGCCACTTTATTACCCAAACTCATTGCTCATGTAACCGTATCGAATTACTATTTAAGAATGATTAGTCGATGGTCTAATCGAACCATTTTATTTCAAGGAGAATTGAATAAAGGAAAAAAAAAATTGAATATTAATACGTTTTAGTTATGTATGAGATACTTAATTATTCTCCTCATTTTAAGTTTAAGTAAGTAGATAAATTTTAATTAAGTATTAAAAATATGAGTATTATAAATATTAAAAAACAGTGGTTGATAGTTGCAAACAGGACTATAGGCCCAGGCTACACTATTGTAAGTACTTTGCATAGGTGCAATTGGTACCTAACAACGTACCTACTATACCTAATGAAATTAATATGATTTACCATTATCTTCTTTCCAGAAATTAGGGATTTTGAAAAGCATCAGTCTTTCAAGGTCATGAATTGACTATATATTTTACTCGGACACCGGTATTTCCATTGCATAAGTACCTACCTGTTGTTAGATTCATAGGTATTATCTATTTACAAAAACTAAGATTCTAGAAGGTATAATAATAATAAGTACCTATCTATTTTGCATTTTTGTAAAGTAAAATTAACTTGTAAGAACACACTATTATGGAAATCATCATTTAATTTTATTCGCTCGAAAATTCAGTAAATAGTTAATGCCTACTTATACTCAGTTTTCTCGTCATTCTATACAATTTACTGTGCAAAAAAAAGACACTGCATTATTCAGTTACTTGTATTATATTTTAATATTGTTGTACAATGTGTATGTATATTATTTACAATTATAGTTTACTTTGTGCTTCACACGTCCGTCGACATCGATTGCGACGTCAAGTCACGCATTTCAGCGGCTTGGGCCAAGTGGCGTGAGGTGACTGGTGTCATTTGCGACTCTAAAATGCCGGTTAAATTAAAGGGACAGGTCTATAAAACCATCATTAGACCTGTCCTTTTGTATGGTAGTGAGGCGTGGCCAGTGCTTGAGCGACATACGCAGGCGCTGCGTGTCACGGAGATGAAGATGTTGCGCTGGATGTGTGGAGTGACGCGAAGGGATCGCGTCAGGAACTCTCGCCTACGCTGGTATGGTCACGTCTTGCAAAAACCGGTTAGTTATGTGGGGAACAAATGTCTTGCCATGGCGCCTCCACTAGGTCGTAGCAGACTGGGTAGACCCAAGAAGTGCTGGCTTGACGTCGTAAAGGGCCTTCATGCGTGCAAATGGCCTTACTAACCAGGATGCCGAAGATCGTGCGAAGTGGAGGCGTAAAATCAGGAAAGCGGACCCCGGGCTCCCGAGAGGGATGCAACCGGGAACATCGCTCGGATGATGATGATGACAATTATAGTTTACTATATAATTGATAATCAATTGGACCAGTTAAATTAGATCCATTGTCAATAAATATAGTTGACCCAGTTATACTTCTACCTTTATCGCTAGCAATATAAACAACTAAATCACCGATCTCTTGTGCGTCAATGAATCTATTGAAAATGGTCGATTTTCTCATTAGGGCGTAAAACTGTGAAGACAATTCTGGATACATTTGAGTGTTCTCATAAATGTTGGTTTTCACCGGCCCAGGGTTGATTGCGTTCACTCTTATTCCTCTAAAAGATAAATCGAAAGCAGCACATCTAGTGAAATGATCCAGACCAGCCTTCGAAGAGCAATACGCAAAGCAAGTACTTGCTAGAACACTTCGAGACGCAAAACTCGAAATGTTTACAATATTTCCCTTAGTTAATGTGAGATGTTCAACGGCAAGATTTGTCATCTGAACAGCAGCACGAAGGTTAACTGACATAACTTTATCGAACACTTTCATGACATTGTCATCAGCAACGCTTGCATAATTGGCGACACCGGCATTGTTAACTAAAATATCGAGTTTACCGAAGCACTGAACGGTTTCAGATACAATTCTCTTGGCGTCAATTTCTTTGGTTATATCAGCAACTATGATTAGTGGTTTGGAACCGCTGCTTTTACATTTTTCGGAGGTATCCTTAAGCTGGGCTTCGTTTCTTCCGACTATGGCCACTAGCGCTCCAGCCTCTGAGAGCTTCACGGCGATTGCAGCTCCGATGCCGGAGCTGGCTCCTGTCACAATAGCAACTTTATTTTCCAAGCTCATCGTACTCGTGTGACCGTTTCGAATAGCTGTTTGAGAATGATTTGCTGATGTAATTATAGCACCAGTTTGGACAGTAGAACATAAATAAATAAAGAAATAGTTACATTAAAATAACTATGTGTGCATTGTGGCTCTACCCGCATAAAAAGTAGCATGAAGCTAGTAGGTACCTTCGCGTTATACTATGAAACCCCTTCTATCACAGAACAAATAAATAAGCCTTCTATACAAACATAAAAATCTGTTGACCTTGAAAATGGAACAAACAAACATACTATTGTAATATAGTCGAAATGTCGAGGTAAGAGAATAAAAATACGAGATTAAGACCCGGTAAAATAATTACTATGAATACAAATCGTGTGAGTTTAAAAAGTTTATAAACAAACATACATTTAGCATTCATAATATTATAGGGATAGTACATATAATTTTAAAATAAACAAAAATAAGTACCGTGGTAAGTAAGTAGTCTTTAAATTATTACCTATTGTAATAATTTTGTTCGTATACAGGGTTATTGGTAATTATACTAGCAAGCCGTTGAGAGCTACTTCTGTGCACCTTAACGAACAACTTTTGTTCTACGACTTTTGGAAATTCGAAAAAAAAATGAAAATTTTGAGGTTATGTAAATTCGAAAAACAGCTGATTTTTTAAAACAAGGGTCATTCAGACTAAGAACAGTCGATAAAACTTAAAAAAATAAGTAAAATTTTCAGGTTAATGACCTCTCCGTGTATGGAACAGCTGATTTTCGGGTAAACCTAACCTCAAAATTTTCGAAAACATGTTCGAATTTCCAAAAGTCGTAGAACAAAAGTTGTTTGTTAAGGTGCACAGAAGTAGGCCTCTCCCTCAACGGCTTGCTAGTATAATTTCCAATAACCCGGTATCTACTACGCATCTACCTACTAAGCTCTTTAAAGGAATTAAAATAATATAAGTTTACTAGCTTTTGCCCGCGACTTCGTCCGCGCAGGAGTCGAAAATAGTTCTTATAGGATTTTTTCTGTTGACTTCAAATTGGATTGAGTTTCAATCATGTCTCAAAATAAAATGTACCTACTTACTTAATTTAAATCAAAAGCACTAAAGAGTTCGAAACGAAAGCAAATTCCCTAAAATAACTTTCTACCACTTTTCACACCCTGAGAGGTATAATTTCGGAAAATCCTTTCTTATCGGATGCCTACGTCATAAAAAGAACACACCTTCCAAGTTTCAGGTCTCTACGATCAGCGGTTTAGGCTGTGCGTTGACCCTGCAGTCAGTCCGGACAAAGCATTTTATATGTATAGAAAATAGATTTTGAATTACCTACATGTATTTTAACTTGGAAGACGAAACCCTCTGGTACACCCATTTGTCTTGGGATGTGATGCAAAATGGGCTAAACGTATATGTACATGTATAAAGTTCTAAGCCAACAATATTATTTCTTCTGCTTCTATCTTTCTAGCACAGAATCAATAATGCACGAAACTCTACTATTACCACATGAGATGTCGTGCTAATTACATTTCTATCATAGTCATCTTTTGTGTTTTTAGGGTTCCGTACCTTAAAAGGTAAAAAAGGAATCCTTAAAAGATTAATATAGTTTTAATTTAAGTTTTCGTTATTTAATTGTTATTTAGTATAGTTTAGTTACTTGTTCATTTATAATAAACGTTTTCAAATAAAAGAGGTTTTAGTATACGCCATGATGACTCCATTCAAATAATATTTGGGTTTATTAATTTCTTTTTAAATTAATATTTCTTTTATACATCTTTTATATTACTAAGTACTTAGTACCTACTAACTTTGGGAATTTGTGACTTTGGCAAATTGTTCAGATTTTTATTATAAGTTAGGGTTGAGCAGTTGCGCAGAGAGTAATTTTGGCGTACCTTAATAAAATATAGAGTTTTGCAAAAAAAAATGTAATTACAATATTATACCTAAGAAATACATGACATTGGCTGTATGCAGTTCAAGGAGCCAATATTATTCTGTTAGTCTATGGCCAATACGAATAAAAAAAAAATTGAAAGACCGCGAACTGTGACCGTAATCGTCATGGAGTAGGAAAAAGGCCTTTGGACACAACAGATATATTAACTTAAAAAGGTCGTGATGCACTTTAAGACCTATTTCTAGCCGATAGAGGGCACTAAGGCAAATAAATAATACCTTCACACCAAATCTTTAAAGCGTGATGCGTTCCATGTTTCAAAAAATATCGCGCAAAAAAAATACGACGTTAAGTTCCCAGTACTAAATGGCAAGACACCTTTTTTAGTTTAATGTTCTAAGTTTTTAACCTCTTTGGTTTTACTGCTGTCAGCTTGAGGTGACATCTTACCAATCTAATCAAAAGCACTAAAGAGTATTGATATCAACTTCGAAGCAAATCACCCCCAAAATAACTTTCTACCCCTTTTTGACCCCGTTAGGGGATGAATTTCAATAAAATACGAAACACGTGTTCTATCAATTCTGTTAAAGAATGCTTATGCAAAATTTGAAGTAGATTGGACCAAGGAATCGCGTTGTCCCATACAAACTTTGCCCCTCTTTTTCACCCCCTTAGGAGTAGAATTTCGGAAAATCCGTTCTTATCCGATGCTTACTACATACAAAGAACACACCCTCCAAATTTCAAGTCTCTACGATCAGCGGTTTAGGCTCTGCGTTGATCCGTCAGTCAGTGAGTCAGGACAAAGCATTTTATATGTATAGACTAGCTGCGCCCCGCGGTTTCACCCGCGTAAGTACTCACCGTTTAAACCTTCCCTGGACTACAACAAACACAACAAAAAAAGAATTGGCCAAATCCGTTCAGCCGTTCTCGAGTTTTAGCGAGACTAACGAACAGCAATTGATTTTTATATATATAGACTAGCTGCGCCCCGCGGTTTCACCCGCGTAAGTCCGATCTTTAAATTCTCACCGTTTAAACCTTCCCTGGACTACAACAAACACAACAAAAAAAGAATTGGCCAAATCGGTCCAGCCGTTCTCAAGTTTTAGCCAGACTAACGAACAGCAATTGATTTTTATATTATAGATTGCATCAAAAATATTTGCTCTAGTGTCATTAGCCAGGAAGAAAACAGTCGACTACGTTTGTATGGAGAGAGCCCCCGGTACCCTTTTTAAGTCGTTTGTCTATGAGACCGTCTCGTGCTGCGTTTTTAGTTTTAAATTATTAGAGACTACCATTTTGTTAAAAATATCCATTGTTTGCTTTTTAAAACTAAATGTCAATAATTTTTAAGCATTTATTTATCTTATTAAGAAAACCAAAAGCAATTAAACAAAACTTAACTTAAATAGTAATAAAACAGCCAATTACAGGTTTTTAATTACATATTTAAACATTCAAATTATCCTGCTCGGTATAAAAAAGTAGTTCTTAGTTTTATAAAAAAGCGTATATCATTCGCTCAATTCTTATCGTTACGCTTTTTCTCACAAACACCAACATTATTATTTTTGACGTCATAAGGGCGCCTAATTGCCAAAATTTATTATTTTTATGACGTCAAAAGGGTGGCAATTTATGATATCGCCCCGGGTAATAGTGACCCGCGCTACGCCACTGCAGTTTATACTTACGTTAAACGGTAAATAAACCAGACCAAACTCTGGTATCATACACGGCCGAAGGGAAATAAATAAATATTGCAGGACATTCCACACATTGCCATCTAACCCCAAGCTAAGTAACTAGACATGTGTTATGGGTGCTAGACACCGGTTATACTACTTATTATACTTTTCTTTTGTAAATTTAAACTTATAATACATAGAAACAACCAGACCACAGACAAACAAATAAGCATAAATACTTTTCTGAGGCGGGAATCGAACCCGCAACCCTGTGTTTGGTAGTCCGGCATGGTGACCATTGTGCCAACTGGGTCATCCCACAAAGTGGAACGGAATTTTAGATATTGTGAAAAACAATATTAGATAGATGGATAACTTTATTTGTACAACACAGGAAGAAACAGAACACGATATACACAAAGCAAAGTAATAGCTAGAAAGTATAAGATGAACGGTCGGCTGCATAATTGCAGACCCACCGTAGAGCTCCAAAACGGCTGTTATAAGAGTGTTTTCAACACAAGCAAGATTCTAGGCACTTGCTTTAGTTGAAGTTTAAAGTCTTCTAACTCATCAATTAATCAAACAAAAATGATAAGAAAACATTCCAATAATAGTAATTTTCGAACTCTACCGGGGGCTGCAGTTATGCAGCCGACTGTACATGGATGGCCTTATCACTGAAAGCGATTCTTCTAGGCAACCTTTGAAAATATTTATAATTTGTAATAATATAATTTGTATAAACAACAAATTGGTAACTGAATAGGTACCTACTCTGGACTATCAGTAACTCGGTATCAACTAGTTACGTGAAAAACAACTGATTCTACCTTATCAATATAATGCGTCGATTATAAAAATACAATAAGTACCTACATGTTTATCTACCTACTTATATTTGTATGTATAGCTTATTGAATTAGGCCATAACATGGCGAATCCATTTTGAGCCGTTGTCAACGACAATAGTTTCAGCTGTTATTCCTTTGGCCTTGTCACTAGCAACAAATGCAACAATCTCAGCTATTTCTTCTGCATCGCTCACTCTATTCAATGCTGTTGCTTTACTAAATCTATTCCAAAATTCATCAGACGCTCCGTTTTCAATACCACCAGTTTCAAAAATTCCAGTCTTGACTGGCCCTGGACTGATTGTATTTACTCGAACTCCGTGTGGAGCGAGCTCCATAGCTACACACCTGCCGAAATGATCTAAGCCCGCTTTTGAAGTACAATACGCTCCGTAATATTGTGTAAAAGTTGCTTGTCCAGCTAAGCTTGATATATTAATAATGTTACCCTTACTCTTGACTATATGTTTTGCTGCAAGGTGTGTCAATTGTACTACAGCTCGCAAATTAGTAGCCATTGTTTTGTGAAAAACTTCCATAGCGTTAGCATCCACAATTCTTGCGGGAAGTATAATACCAGCATTGTTGATAAGAATATCCAGTTTTCCAAATGCATTTAGAGTTTCTGTGATTATTTTTTTAGCATCTTCGTCATTGCTTACGTCAGCGACTATGGTGAGTGGTTTGTTACCACGCGCCTCACAGATGTCGGAGGTGTTCTTGAGTTTATCTACGTTTCTTCCGACGATGACTACTCGAGCTCCTTCTTCTGTAAGCTTCACAGCAATGGCAACTCCAATACCAGCACTACCACCCGTCACAATCGCTACTTTATTCTGTAAACTCATCCTGCTTCAGTTTTATATAATTCTTTTATAATAAAGAAGGTTACAAACTTGTGTTACTCACAACGGACTATGATCAAATAAAGTTTCATTGTTTTTATCATATCTGCTTATAAATATACAAGTATCTACTTAGCGAGGTAGCGCTTATCTTCTACCTATGAAAAAGTCGTGACTTTGAAATAAGTCTATCATATTGTTAGTTTTAGGGCAGCCGTACGCGGATCGCTAAGCAGTTACAAACAATCGCTTCTACACGGTCTTTTCTTTATAAGTACAAGCGACTGTAAAGTACTTAGTATATTCTTAGCGAGGTAGCGCTTATCTTCTACCTATGAAAAAGTCGTGACTTTGAAATAAGTCTATCATATTGTTAGTTTTAGGGCAGCCGTACGCGGATCGCTAAGCAGTTACAAACAATCGCTTCTACACGGTCTTTTCTTTATAAGTACAAGCGACTGTAAAGTACTTAGTATATTCCTGGAGCGTCCGTATATGGCAGGCCTTAATTGTTTTACTATCAGATAAGATTGTTAACGGCTAATGATTAAAATATAATTGATAAAATTAAGTCGATGTAACCGATTCAAAACAGGTAGGTACCTACCTAATTAGAGAGACGAAAACTTTTGCTCTATCTGCTACCACAGATACTCTTACCTAAAAACAGCTGAATAGGTGTATTTACCGCCAGAGTCAGAATTGCAGACCCACCATAGAGCACTAAATTTTTTATTACTGGAATGAATAGAATAGAATATAATTTATTCAGAATGTTTTTATTGTAATGATAATTTATCGAATTAATTCATGAGTTAAAAGACTTTAAACTTAAACCTGAGCAAGACATTAGAATCTTGCTTCAGTTAAAAACTTCTAATAATAGCAGTTTTGGAGCTCTACGGTGGGTCTGCAATTCTGACTCCGACCGTATGTACCTACATAAGTATGAGTATTTAGCTTGTATCAGGTGACAGGCTAATAATATATCCAAGCTATTCCAAACCTCGCAACTGGTGGTTTAGTTCGTGATTCTGAACAACGGCTTTTTATTTCTACCCAAGACATCCAAGACGCTTTTTTTTTCCAATAAATTAGAAAACTGCTTTTCGAGGTAAACATTCAAAGTGGTAAGGTAACATCTAAACATATAACCGTAGTAATAATGTGGTTTGGTAACTCAGATTTCATGATTCAAAAGGCTAATGAAAAACGGTATTTTTCCGTTTCTTGATTGCAGTTTTATCTCAACTGTTAAAAGGTTCTAGGTAGGTAGAAAGGACATGTAGCTAACTTTAATCAGAGTACTTATATTCATTAAAAATTCATTGTCATCGGAATTCGGAACTTAATATCATGTTAAATTTCATCTACTACAATGCCAGGAAGCGTTTTTAATTCAGCTTGCAAAATTCGACTTGATCAAACAAACATAGTAAAACTATATTTTATCAAATTACACCTTTTATCCTTTTTAAAACAATTTTTAATGAGGTACATTTATTAAAACTCCATTATCAGTTACAATAGATGCACCTGTAATACTTCTTGCTTTGTCACTAACGAGAAAAGCAACTAAATCTGCTATTTCTTCAGGATCAGCAATACGGTCTAAAGCTGTGGCTCTCTTCAACTTTGCCCATATTTGAGCTTCGTACGCTTTAGGAGCACCCATATTTTCCATTATATCGCTGTGCACTGGTCCTGGGTTGACAGTGTTTACTCGAACGCCATTCGACGCCAGTTCGAATGCTGTACATCTCGTGAAATGATCTAAAGCTGCTTTAGAGGTTCCGTATGAAAAGGTATTTTCAGAAAGCACGGCATAGGCCGCGGCACTGGATATATTAACAATGTTGCCTTTGCTTGCAGCAATTTGTTTAGCAGCAAGATGAGTGAGAAGTACAATAGAGTTTAGATTAGTAGCCATCACACTGTCAAAAACAGCCAATGCATTGTCGTCCATTATCTTTGCAAAACCGCCAATACCAGCATTGTTTATCAAAATATCGATTCTTCCGAAAAAATTCAGCGTTTCAGAGATAATTCTTTTGGCATCGGTGTCTTTCGTGATGTCAGCAACAAGGATTAACGGTTTAGTGCCGCGTATTTTGCATGTCTCAAAGGTGTTTTTTAGTTTTGCTTCATTTCTTCCAACAATAGCAACTCTGGCTCCTTCCTCTGTAAGCTTTACGGCGATTGCAGCTCCTATACCGGAACTAGCTCCCGTCACAATCGCTACTTTGTTTAAAAGACTCATATTTTAACACTTTATTAATTGAATTACAGACAGCTGCTTACTTCAAGTGTCTACCTACTGCTATGTCAATTAAGAAACTAATTATCATTTTATTATTTCTTAACAATAGGTACAAACAATCTTATCAAATGTGATACTGATATAGGTACGTAGATGTTTTATTTACGGAGCGAATTAAAATCGGAAATAATGTTGAAAAATCAACCGTGCGTGTCAGGCCTCGGTCTTTGTCCCGGTTGGCACAGTAGTCACCATGCCGGACTGCCAAACACAGGGTTTCGGATTCGATTCCCGCCTCAGACAAGTATTACGCTTAGATATTTGTCTGTGGTCTAGTTGTTTCTATGTATTATAAGTATAAGTATATTTCCAAAAGAAAAGTAAGTATAAGTATATGTAAATACTGTAAATAGTATATCCGTTGTCTAGCACCCATAACACAAGTCTAGTTACTTAGCTTGGGGCTAGATGGTGATGTGTGGAATGTCTTGCAATATTTATTTATTTACTAGCTGGCCGACAAACGTTGTTTTCCCATTAAAAAAAAACTAAAGGAAACAAAATAAAAAACAGATAGTAGCCGTTTCTCAGACCTACTGAATATGCATATGAAATTACATAAAAATCGGTCAAGCCGTTTCGGAGGAGTATGGTAACTAACATTGTGACACTAGAATTTTATATTATTAGATTTGTAAGGTTCCGTAGTTCCCGTCACAATATTATTATGTTGACTTACAAGAGGGCTTTTTATTATTTGATACTTACGTCTATGAACAATTAAATAAGGTACCGTCGACAAACAAGGCCCACTATCTGAAACACACACTTCTAACAGCTTTTTTTTTTCATTTACTTACGTACAATTATAGAGAACCATTAGTAAAGCTAGCATAAATAAATAAATATGCGCCATCTTGTCAGTAGGAGAGATTCAGATTAGCGACTTGAACTGCGCGCTCATTAAGCAAAATTTTATCTAAGTACAAAACTATTAAATTCCGCCTAAGATGGGTTACTTTTTGAACTGCTCGCATTGCAACACTGACGTTAAATGTTGAGATTAGTGATGCCATATTGAGGTAAATTGAGTAATTTCGTTAAAAACTTAGTGATTTATTATTGATAAAATAACAAGAAAACAAACTTAGTTTAACGTAATATTTGGTTTCCAATAAGGTGGCCCTTATTTGTCGCCGGTACCCAAGTACCAGCGACAAATAAGGGCCACCTTTACATTTAATATTGGTATTAAATGAGTTTACAGTTGAACGATTAAAAACGTCTAACACTATCAATTAATTTTCAATTAAATTTGTACAAAATGAAAGAAAGAAATAAACTTTATTTTGTAAATACACTACACGCACAAAAGTCAATAAGACATATAATAATAACAGAAAACTAAATCTAAACAATTAAACAAACTTCTTAACCTGTAGTGTAACCAAAAAACGATTATACTCAGCATAATGTTGTGATGCCAAAAACACCACAACGCTGATTTTCAGTACAATCCTATAGAGCTGAGTGACCGATGTACAAATAAAAGAAATATTAACTAGACTAACGTAATAAAACACAAATACAAAATATACGTTAAAACGTTAGGTATACATACGATAAACGTAAATTTTGCTTTTTACTTTTGGTAAATTATTATCCGTAAAAAAAGGAACCCTTAATAAGGGTTCCTTTTAAGGGGGTTAGGTTTGATCTTATAACTCAATTTCTTATCCGTCTGCCTGTATGTCGGTCACCACCACATTTTTATATCTTACATCTAATACATTGTCTGAATATAAGTAATAAAATATCCAAAAACACATTAATTTTTTGGGTTTTTTTTGGATACAAACTGAGTGTTTCTACGTGCGCATTTAATGATATTTACTCGTACGTCATACATTACCTATGTATGACGTACGAGTAAATATCATATGTAGGTAGGTAAATATGATTCAAAAACAATATTTATTTTTTATTTTTATTCGATTTGAGCTTATTATTAATCAACAAATCCTTTAATAAGGGAACCATTATCAGTTACAATAGATGCGCCCGTAATACTTCTTGCTTTGTCGCTAACGAGAAAAGCAACTAAATCAGCTATTTCTTCTGGATCAGCAATACGGTTTAAAGCTGTGGATTTCTTCATCATTTCCCATATTTTTGCCTCGATCGCTTTGGGAGCTCCCATATTTTCTATTATATCGGTTTTCACTGGTCCTGGGTTGACATTGTTTACTCGGACACCACTCGATGCCAGTTCTACTGCTATGCACCTCGTAAAATGGTCTAGAGCCGCTTTAGAGGTACCGTAGGCAAAGAAATTTCGAGTAAAAACCCCGTGCGCTGCGACACTAGAAATGTTAACAATATTTCCTTTGCTTGTAATCAGATGTTTAGCAGCTAGATGCGTTAAACGTACAACAGAGTTTAGATTAGTAGCCATCAATTTCTCGAAAATGGTTAAAGCTTTGTCTTCCATTATACTTACACCACCACCAATACCAGCATTGTTTATTAAAATATCAATTTTTCCAAAAGAATTAAGGGTTTCCGAGATGATTTTCTTTGCATCGGAATCTTTCGTTACATCGGCAACAGTTAGTAATGGTTCGGTACCTCGTGTTTTGCATGTTTCGAAGGTGTTTTTAAGTTTAGCTTCATTTCTTCCAACGATGGCCACTTTGGCTCCTTCTGCTGTAAGCTTTACTGCGATGGCAGCTCCGATTCCAGAACTGGCGCCTGTCACAATCGCTACTTTGTTTAAAAGACTCATATTTTAATTTAAAACACTTCCTGCCAACCAACAAGTGTCTACTTTTAAATCAATAAGAAGACTAAAACATTATCATGCTGTTACATTTTTTTGACATTATCGAATGAGAAACTGATAAGTATTCTGATAGCGTAGTCGAATGTAATCCAATCATAAAAGTATCATAAAAATAAGTGACAAGTGTTTGTGTACTTATGTATTGTCTTGTTACTACCTACATATGCACCACATCTCATATTTTTATTTTGTATTATGAATCAACGTGTGCTTTCAGTAAGACGCCATTATCAGCTAATACAGATGCCCCTGTAATACTTCTTGCTTTGTCGCTGACGAGAAAAGCTACTAAATCAGCTATTTCTTCAGGATCAGCTACACGATTCAGAGCAGTTGATTTCTTCATTCTTTCCCATAATTCTGTCTCATACTCTTTAGGAGCACCCATGTTTTCTATAATATCACTCTTCACTGGGCCTGGGTTGACAGTGTTCACTCGGACACCACTCGATGCCAATTCTAATGCTATACACCTCGTAAAATGGTCTATAGCTGCTTTAGAAGTAGCGTATGCAAAAGAAGTGCGAGAAAGTACCGCAAGTGCTGCCACACTAGAAATATTCACAATATTTCCTTTGCTTGCAACAATATGTTTGGAAGCAAGATGAGTTAAACGCACAACAGAGTTTAGATTAGTAGCCATCACTTTGTCAAAAACAGTCAACGCATTGTCATCCGTTATCCTTGCAAATCCGGCAATACCCGCATTATTTATTAAAATATCAATTTTTCCGAGAGAATTCAAAGTTTCAGAAATAATTCTTTTTGCATCTGAATCTTTTGTGACATCGGCAACAGTGATTAAAGGGGTAATGCCACTTGTTTTGCATTTTTCGAAAGTGTTCTTAAGTTTAGCTTCATTTCTCCCGACGATGGCCACTTTGGCTCCTTCTGCTGTGAGCTTTAGAGCGATGGCAGCTCCGATACCAGAACTAGCTCCCGTCACAATCGCTACTTTGTTCAATAGACTCATATTTCAACACTGCGTGAATAAAATAAAACTACAAGTGTCTACTATAAAGTCAATAACGTAACTAAAAATGTTATCAAGGCATTATGTCACTATACCTAAAAATACTATCAAAGATGACGACAGAGTCGTATTCTGATAGTGAATAAAATTCGAGTGAGCTACTTGGATAAACACAATTTACGAGTACCTACCTAATTAATATTAGTGTAAGTGCAAATAAAAATTGATTCAAATATTAATGAATTACTTTATTAATTGTCATGATGAGGACTACAAAAGGTATAAAAATAGTACTGACTCTTTTAATTAAATATCACATTTATCTTAAAACAAACCAAACAAAGAAAAAAGAAATGGTATGGTAGGAAATGTTATCTTGTTATCTTGAAGTATCGCAAACACTTCTCTTGATTGGATATAATGGTATCAATCACTGCCCTTAACTAGAGCACCATTGTCAGTAACTATTATTGAACCAGTAATACTTCTTGCTTTATCACTAACGAGAAAAACGACTAAATCAGCAATCTCTTCAGAATCAGCTACACGGTTCAGAGATGTACAATTCTGCATCATTTCCCAAATACCATCTTCCATCGATTCCGGAACACCTCCATTTTGTAATATATCAGTTTTTACCGGCCCTGGGTTTACAGAGTTCACTCTAACACCGCTCGATGCCAGTTCTGAAGCTACGCATCTCGTAAAATGGTCCAAGGATGCTTTAGAAGTTCCGTAAGCAAAACTCTTTCTTGACATAACGGCTTGAGATGCAATACTAGAAATGTTTACAATATTTCCCTTGGTTGCGATCAAATGCTTAGCAGCAAGATGTGTTAAATGTACGACAGAAACCAGATTGGTAGCCATGATTTTGTCATAAACTGATAAGGCACAATCATCCATAATACCCACAGCCGTGCCACCGCCAGCGTTGTTTATTAAGATGTCAAGTTTTCCGAAGAAATTAAGAGTTTCAGCGATTATTCTTTTCATATCATCATCTCGTGTAACGTCAGCAACGATGGTTAAAGGTTTTACACCACGGGCTGAGCACGTCTCCGATGTTTTCTTCAGTTTAATTTCATTTCTCCCGACAATAGCCACTCTGGCTCCTTCCTGTGTGAGCTGCACAGCGATAGCGGCCCCGATACCGGAGCTAGCTCCCGTCACAATTGCTACTTTATTTAATAAACTCATTATATATAAAAAAATCACAATCGTCCAGCACCGCTTGAACCTCAATAATAATTTGTAACAGGTTATCGTATCACAAAGATATCATGCTATTTTATCGAATAGAATCAGTAGGTATCACTGTTGTGTTTATGAAAAGGTATTCAAACCCATATAGGTGTAGTATGTGAGTATGTATGTAGTGACAGACACATATTAAAACAGTTTTTGAATAAAAACTTAGAATAGAATAGACATTTATTAGACTTACAACGAATGTGCACTGTAAAGTCAATGAAGCGATTAAAAGTGTAACAACTTTACCTAAGCACTCCTAGTTGCTATGTCGCGTAGTATGCCGGCGGCGTAGTCGGTGAGCGGGTATTTATGCGTAGATTGATAGGGATATATTATTTAACTGCGGCCGGGTTTGCCACTGGCATAGTGTGTAAGAGAATTTTTAATTTTATCAAGAAATATCTGCGCTCCGCGGTTTCACCTGCGTTATAATTTTCTACCCAACTTTTTTTATTTTTTCTTTCATAAGACCTTCTCCTGACAGTAACAAACACAACAAAAAAAGAATTAGCGAAATCGGTTACGCTGTTCTCGAGATTTGCGCTTAGCAACACATTCAGCGATTCATTTTTAAGGTACCTACTAGATTAAGAGATATCTTTATAATTATAAAGATATCTTTTAATCTAGTAGGTACCTTAAAAATAGTGACTTGTCATGATTATGACACCATTAGGTAACTTAGTGAAAACAATAGATTAGGTACCTTTATTTTGGAGTTAAGACCAGTGTGAGGCTGTAAATTTCTATACAAAAAGCGGTAACGTTTTCCCCTCCATAAACGAAGTCCGATTTTGATAATTTTTGAAAATGTTCTAGATCTAATGAAAATTTTAAAGAAATATTGCCTAGGATAAAAATTATTAGTATTTGAAATAATCTATATTTTTGACTTAAAAACTGTATCGAGCGTTTCAATTGTTTTTAATAGACTAAACTGAATTACCAAAAAAGAAAAACGTATAAACCTAGAATAAGATGCAGTGAATTAAATGAGACCAAATTTATTTTATTTTATAAATGATAAAGGGGGTAAAAACGTTACGGCCCGCAACATTGTTTGAAAGCAAAATGAAGGCAATTACGTCCGAACTTAAACTCTCTCGCACGAACCGGATCATTTTTGAAAATACCTACTCGCGCCGCGTATCGAAAACTCATGACGTCGAGCCAACATTATAAGATCGCTTATGATGATAACACGGGACCACATTCAACCTAAATTGCATGATGTATGCGGGCAACCTCAGCATTTATCGTGGTTTCCTTGTTTGCGCGTTTCGGCCCCTGTTTAACTCCGTTTATTATCGGGCTTAGATGTTCGTTAGAGCGGCAAATATTTAATTAGCAGCTCGGTTAGGTCTTATACTGTACGAGAATATTGTTCAGGGAAGCATTCCGAGAAAAGGCTATACTGGAACTGATACTGACACGCTGACGTAAGTATTTGCGGTAAGTTTACGTTACAGCTTACCTATTTGTTCCTTAGGCTATTTTACTAGAAATTACGTGCATTTGGCAGGAGAGTCAAGGTTTAAGCAGTAGGTAGGTTAAAATAATTCATTAATTTATACATTTAAACTCGAATATCAATAAATCATCTGTTGCCAGACAGAGTTCGTGCAGACGTTTGATAGGGTTAGTCTCCGAGGGCCACGATCTCCGAGAGACCCGTCTCCGAGGTACACACTTTTTAAATTCTCGACAAATGACGACTAAGAATAGATATTGAAAAAAATACCGTCAGCAAGAAAGTCCTTTACCAAATTTTTAATTAATTTATCATCATAATTGTAGCTTCTTGTTAAATAATTATACTAGGTAGTTATAAGTATGCCTATCACATAACTGATAAAAGCGTAGATGGTAAAAGAATTTGAAAATGTAGCCTGAAAACTGTACGTGATAATATAGGTGTCTAATCTTACTTATTATAAAGCTAAAGAGTTTGTTTGTTTGTTTGAACGCTAATCTCAAGAACTACTGGTTCGAATTGAAAAAATACTATTTGTGTTGGATAGTTTATCTTTTTCCATTTATCCATTTATCGAGGAAGGCTATAGGCTAATTTTCATTTAGATATTCCCACGGGATCGGGACTTACGCGGGTGAAACCGCGGGGCGCAGCTAGTACCGATATAAAGTTTAGATATTCCCAGTAATAATAACTTTCTTTTGTAATTATTATTTTTTAGTCGCTACGAAAATTCGTAGCAGCCTCATAGAAGTTTATTTATACTTTTACAAGTTTATTTTACCCAAGTTGTATATAAACAACATCTTACACGGTTTTGAATAAACAAAATTAAAGCTATCGAAGCGAACGACGGTATATTTTCAAACTTTATTTATGATTTATTTATTATTATTTTTAGCCCACGTTTTTTTATTTTTTTTAGGGATTGAAAATTTACTAGCTGCGCCCCGCGGTTTCGCCCGCGTAAGTCCCGATCCCGTGGGAATATCGGGGTAAAAAGAAACCTACATTAATTTTTCAATTCGATCTAGCTGTTCCCGAGATCAGCGCGTTTGAACAAAAACGGAAGCCCTCAAAGATGAATCATTTTCCCCGATTTTTACACATTTTCCCCTGATTATTCGCTCCTATTTGTCGCAGGGTGATGTTATATAGCCTAAAGCCTTCCTCGATAAATGGGCTATCCAACACAAAAATATTTTGAAATATTTTTTTAATTCGAACCAGTAGTTCCAGATATTAGCGCGTTCAAACAAACAAACAAACTCTTCAGCTTTATAATATTAGTATAGACTAGCGACCCGCTCCGGCTTCGCACGGCTATAATATGCATGTATTATACATATAAACCTTCTTCTTGAATCACTCTATCTATTAAAAAAAACCGCATCAAAATCCGTTGCGTACTTTTAAAGATCTAAGCATACAAAGGGAAATGGACATAGGGACGGCGAAAAAAGACTTTATTTTATACTATGTAGTGAAGTATAGATAACACCAGACTATATAAACTCTCAGTTCAGGCCGGTCTAAGGATTAATCTGTAAATGGGCTCACAAGTGGACTGAAATGTATTTATTTTGGGGGCCCCCATCCGCCACTGTAGCGTAGTAGGTACGGTCGGCTGCATAATTGCAGACCCACCGTAGAGCTCCAAAACGGCTGTTATAAAAATGTTTTCAACACAAGCAAGATGCTTTAGTTGAAGTTTAATTAAAGTCTCATGAATTTATCAAACAAAAAATGGTTGTCTGTAAAGTTGGTTTACGGACGATAATTTTACGTGATAAAGCCATTATGAAAACATTATGGTTACCTTGTCAATAACATGACACTTTTCGTTACGTTGTTATGTTTACCTTGTCAATAAGACGTGGCCCCTATGAGCTTTTTGTGCCTTCTTCTCATTGGTGGATGCATTCCGAAGGCACACATTCTAACTTAGTTTTTAAGACGTTACTATGTGATATTTGTACAATATGTACAGTATGGGTCATAAGTAAATGATCAGTTTGCTACAATAATACTATCAACAAGTATTGGAGTTACGACCTTCTCCTGATAGACGTTACACACAAACTTAAATACTTGAATAAAAAGTACTCAGTGTGATTATTATTTTCAACATGTTAGCAACCTATGTCTTTAAGCCGCCACCCGCTACACCAACCGACGTGGGTTCGATCCACAGGTTACGTTGTTATAATGTTCAAATAGTGCTGCACAGGATTGTAAACGTTACGGTGGGCAGAGACTTTTGACCGTGGATTGTACATAAGCATCCAAATGAATAAAAAAAAATGACTCTGACTATGAAACGTGTCCGATGACGTCACACTTTTTTGTGAATGCCGCTATTCATCGATCTATAAGACGTTATCACGTCAAAATTATTATTAGTATTATTCTAATAATAGTAATTTTAGAACTCTACAGTGGGTCTGCAATTATGCTGCCGACCGTACCTAGTTCTACACAGGTCACTAGTCCAATACACCGCAAGTCAACAACAAAGTGATTCATTCATTCAATCACGTAAATTGATTTGAACTTGGTCACTAATAAACGTGACGACATCTAACCAATGAATGCAGTGTGTCGTGCAATGCTACCAATAAATCAATTAAAATTCGTTTCAAACTGTAATAAAGCTTCTATGAGTTGATTGTGTTGACTGTTGACAGAACTCGTCTCTTTAGTTCAAATTATACAGACATAAGAGAGTTAAAACTTTTTAATTTCTCATACTCGGAAAGTAGTGTTTGTTTGATCCGAGTAGCGGGTCGAAGACGCTGCTTCTCTCTCTAGGGCGGAAATGAATTTTGCCTTTTAATCACTGTTTTGGTGTTCGTATATTCGACCTCCATCTCAATGGTTGTGCAACCTCCTTGTGCAAAAATTCTGTCTGTCTGTCTTTCTTAAAAACTGCTATTTATTACTTTCCTTTTATTCGAAATGAAAACTAGAGTGTTTAACACGGGTGAAAGTCACCAATTCCTACTCAGACTATAGCCTAAATGGGAATTGGTTCCCTTCTACCCTATATGAAATAGTAGATTTTGTGTCAACGGCTTCAGAATAGTTTAGTCACAATTAAGTTCCCTTGCCCAAATTGATGGCCACGGCAACTGCATCATTTGCCCTGTTGAATCACAAAGCATAAAGAGCAGGCCTAATATGGATGCTCCTTAAAGATGGAGCACCCAAATGCCTCCTGCAGTCACATAAACAATGTGTGGCGACGCTTCACATCGCCACCAACAGATGGCGCCACTGATACGATCATTGATCCTAGATCGCGCAAGCGAAGTTTTTCTGAAGATAAGCTCATATACAAGTTCCAACGAAACATCGCTGGGCCTGCCCTGTATAACACCTGCCCGGTGGAAGATCTTCCCTTTGGAAGTACATACCACCAACTACCTCCAAAAATGTATCCGATCCGAAGAATCACCACCTAGTCATGATCTCAATGGCCAACCTGGTTCCGCAAATAAAACTTATAAATATGAAGATCTTGCGAGTAGCTACTTGGTCTTTTCCGTGGGGGTAGACGTTGGGAGCTTGAGGCCCCATTCCCCCTTTAAAGACCTGATTGGGGGTCTCAATGTGGTGTCAAGGGACCGGGGCTGACGGCTTCTTCACTCAAAGAGCTTGACTATTTAGAAAGGAAATGTCGCCTGCCTTTTGGGGACGATGCCGCGTGGAGACATTTTACAGGGTGTATTCATTTTAATTTAGTGTTTTTTCGTGTAATAATTATTGTAATTTATCGAATAATTAAATATATTTACATAGCTGCGCTCCGCGGTTTCACCCGCGTAACTCCCGATCCCGTGGGAATATCGGGATAAATTAGGATTTAAGTTATCCTATCTTTCAAGTTGAATCAAACTGCACACAGTACCGTGTGCTTTGATTTTAAGAGTCCATCGCGCACAAACAACGTTACACGTAATTTATAAATATTAGAAATAAAAAAAAACATACATACAATCGAATTAAGAACGTCCTCCTTTTTTTGAAGTCGGTTAAAAAGATAAGTACTCACTCAGTTATTGCGTAGATTCTTCCTTATTACCTAGTACTGTAACTGTATCCTGCAATCCGTTTTTAGCTTTATAGGTACCTATAGTTCACTGGACCAGTGAATTAGATTGTGCGTTTATAAATAAAATATTGTAACGTGTTTTTCCCTATGAATATAGGTATGTTTAAGCATAAACGAAGACAGAAATGTTGGAGAATGTACTTATTTTTGTATAACAGAATAAATAACACCTCCTGTGCACTCTAACATAAAAAATGGGTGTCTGTAAAGTCCGTTTACGGACCATAATTTTACGTGATAACGTCATAAGAACACGATGAAAAATTGAGATTTTTGTTCTTACTTATATTTTTTTCCTTTTGTTTGTTCTTTTTTTTTCCTTTAGAAAAGTCTTCTATTCGTCACTCATCAAACCATAACACAAGCCCAGAATAGGTACTCTGTTTCCTAAGTTACCATGACGCGTCTGGTCATATTACCATGACGCATGACGTCACACAATATTACCGTGACACTTTTTTGTGAATGCAGGTGTTCCATTAATTTACTAGACGATATCACGTCAAAATAAATAAAATACATTCAACAACCTACGTCTAATAAGTAGGTAGGTATGTTACTGAAAAAGAAATGCTTTGCGCATTTCAATTTACATTTACGGAGCATTATGAAAATTACATTTGCGAGGTTCTTCTCATATTAATACTGTCCCGTCGTCGCGTCGTAGGAAACATAGCACCTATCTTTTTTTTAAATTAAAGTTATTAATTTTTTCGTTTCACGGAATTGGAAGTCAGAATTTGTTGAGGTTTTTGAGAAATAGCGCGATAAAAAGGAATCATTCGGAAAAGGATCCAGGATGGATTTAGTGAGACTTTTATTTCTCTTAGATAGATAGATAGATAGATAGTTTATTGGTATTCAAAATACAAGTCACAAAGTTTCTTAAAGTTATATCTAATGTATAACTTAACAAAATTATAATTATGCATGGTAAAATAATAATAAAAAAAAAAAACTAAATAATAACATTATGTATACATTGAATAATTAATTAATAATAAATAATAAAATGCAACAAATTGTCAAATAATTAATAAACAGTAACGCGTCATATAGAGTAGGCAAAATTTATCAATAATAATTATCGACGAATACTAGGTTCGTAAAATTCATTAACATGATACATTGGTTTTTCGAGTAGCATTTTTTTAAGATGAACTTTAAACGACTGTATAGAGCATGTGTTTTTAATCTCGTCAGATAAAAGATTATATGTAATGAGACTAAGTTACATGTTTTTCCAGGATCGGTATTAATAATATAACTTACACATGCCCACATATTTAGGGACCTAGGTAGACCTAATCACAAGAAGGCAGCTAAAGTTTCCAAATTAATTAACTAGAAAGTACCTAAACCTATACTTACGTCAACATTACTGAAATAATCGAGTTAAATAGGTTGGTATAGTTTTTACCTACTTAGTATTAATCAAACCACATAACACACAGGATTTGTTTACCACAAAAACAATCAGAAAACACATAAAATCACGAATAAATGACAGTCTCATATTTTATGGCCCATTTGATTTGTTACATTTATGAGAGATATCTATACAAAAAGAAATAGCTATTTTCTTCCCTTAATATTGCCCGATTAAGGTGTTTTTGTGTGTGATTAAGCTCACTATAAACTAACTGCTTTTTTATTACCTACTTTAAAAATTATAAGCGCCTTAAAATAAATCATTTTTGCGATGAAACTGTGACTAATAAATACCTAATATTTATTCTTTCTATCCGTATTGCTCATCTTAATTTACCAGTAGGGTATATTTTAGCATTTTAATAAGTGGACTTTGCAGTCAAATGCTGGTAGCCTAGGAATGTTTCCTCGGATAAAAGTCTCAAGGGATGTATCGTTTAATGGATAATGATTAATTTATTATTAGTATTTCTAAACTACACTTACTTACCATAAGACAACCCTAAACTATGTAGCTTACCTACCCACTAGTTAGATAACGTCTCGGTTCCTCCCTCCAGCCTCCACGGGGTCGCAACCTTTGCAACCACTCAAAACCGTCCTTCGTCAAAACAAATCATATATAAAATCAATATTTAATCAGTAAATAGGTTTGCAAAATAGTTCTAACTTACCTAGACGTCGTTATTCTTGGATACGAAACACAACTGATGATTTCACAAGTCAATCACCAACAGTCAAATACGTTTACGTTAATTGTTATAAATAAAACGTATGTAATAAAACCACAAAATTCAATATTTGAATATTTTTAAAACATTACGACACGCATCACTTCAAAATCACACTCCCAAATGGTTACTTAACCATTCCACATGAAAACGATTACCGGTGGATAAAACGCGGAACGTGTGCAATTCCCTCAGCGGCTTTCAGAGGACTGCCTGAAGCCTACGGGAAAATATCAAGCCTCGACCGGGATTTCGTGATGAAAATACCACGGAGAGAACTGTACCGCGTTCTGCCTTTCATTCCCGCAAATGGCTATACCTTACGGCTTAGAAAGAGTCAGAAACATTCCCCTCCGTGAATTTAATTCGGGAGATGAATCTACGAACATCCCTGAGCCGGTTCGGCAATGAACGACCTGCCGCCTAAAGCTCATTGAGCAAAAATAATTCATTATGAAAATTGAAATATATTCTATTCTCCACACTTCGTAATAATCCTTATTTATGTTATAAATGCGTAAGTTTCTTTAGTTTCTTTTTTAAAGTTTTCTATCACTTACTAAACGACTCGATTAGATTCGATGAAAATTTGTAATTGATTGTGGAGAACGCCTAGTCTAGGCTACTTTTTAAGCGGGAGAAACCGCGGGGCCTAGCTATGTAAAATATATTAAGGTAACAACAGGTGCTTAAGAGGAAAGGGTACTGGGGGCTTTTTCCATACAAACTATTACAAACGTAGTCGACTGTTTTCTCCCTGGATAATGACACTAGAGCAAATATTTTTGGTGCATAAAACGTAGAACTGCCATGACCATGCCCCTATTTTTTGTTTTTTTTTAATTTTTAAATTTTTAAAATTTTAATTTTTATGGTAGGTAATTAGAAAATTTAAAAAAATCAAAACATAGGGGCATAGTCATCGCAGTTATAGGTTTTATGGCATAAAAATATTTGTGCTAGTATCATTATCCAGGGAGGAAACAGTCGACTACGTTTGTATGGAGAGCGCGCAGGTACCCTTTCACCTTAAATCATATTTTATGAGTTTGGGCTTAATTAGGTAACCACACAAGTAAATAAGTAATATTTAGTTGAATATGAAAGATGAGAGTTTTCTTTCTTTTGGATCTTTAGCAGGTAAGCGTACAAGGTGCATTACGTACGTTTAGGTAAATAACCTACCGCCTACCAACTTGGTTAAAACCAGTAAGTAAAACCTTTATTATAGGTATCTTAGTCAATCACTATCATTAAGTACATACCTAATATAAAACAAAGTCGCTTCCCGCTGTCTGTCCCTATGTATGCTTAGATCTGCGGTTTTTTAATAATAATGATTCAAGAGGAAGGTTTAGGTACCTAAAACAAAACTACTACGCGTATGAAGTTGCGGGCATTATACACGGTGTAACAAGGGGGGTGGATCATCGGTTGCTGGGGGGTGGGGGACCTCAGTACCTATCGATTTAACCCCCTTGTATGTTCTGCAATAATTAGTGGTTCAAAAGTTATTTGGGTTTTAGTGAAATTTAAGTCAAAATCAGATTTCACCCTGAACTTCGCAATTACAGCTAAACTATCAGGTCTGCGATTCTGCCTTTTTTTGTGAAACAAGATCCGCAGACCTGATAGTTTGGCTGTAATTGCGAAGTTCTGGGTGAAATCTGATTTTGACAAAAATTTCATTAAAAGCCAAATAACTTTTGAACCAGTGAATATTGCAGAACATATAGGGGGGTTAAATCGATAGGAACTGAGGTCCCCCACCCCCCAGCAACCGATGAGCTACCCCCCTTGTTACACCGTGTACATATTTCTAACTTGATTACCGACCTCGAAGGAAAACTATAATCAAAATTATGTAAGACATACTTAGGCCCGTATTAATAAATCGCTCTCAATATCGATCTTGAGTGCGTATCAATCGAGTGAGTCTTGAGATGTGATCACTATCTTAAGTTAGGCGTTAATTAATAGATAAAACTCAAGTTTTAACCAGGCTGATATCGCTCTTGAGATTTGAGACTGATCTTGAATGACAGTAACGCTTTGTTCTTACCTTGAATGATATGTTCTTACCCTATGGTAGGTAGTGTCGTCATATTTTGCTGTCAACTTGTTTTTAATGTAAAAATATTTAAAAAATGTAAGATTTGTATGACCCGCAATCAGACTTGAGTTCACGAAACTACATCTTGAGACATATCTTGAGAGCTGAGTTTGATTTATTAATACAGTATGACTCAAGTGATACGTCGCTCTTTAATCGCGTCTTAAGATAGGTTTATTAATCAGCGCAACAACTCAAGAGCAAACTCAAGATTGAAATCGATATTGAGTTCGGTTTATTAATACGGACCCTACATACCAAGATTTTTTCGTATGAAAAGTTTTTTACTAATTATCCTAAAAACCCTAAAAAAACAAAGTAGTATTTAGAAAATAACTATATTTCTTGTAAAATTGTAGGTGCGGAAGATGCTATATTATTATAATATTCGTCTCAAAAGTTATGCATAAAATATATCGGAACAAGCAACAAGGTAGGTAACATGCCCGAAAAATGTACATCAGGTAACAAAAAGGGAGGTTCATTGTAGAGTTTGCTACACAGGTTACTAAATAGTTACTACTGGCACCGGTCACCTTTGTTGGTGAAAATTTTTGCTTGTTACGGATGTGTTTTGTTTTTCTTAAAGTGCTGAGATCGAATTTTGAGTGAGATCTTTACCAATCTTTTGGGGTAATTTGACACGAAAATTCTTTGTCAATCCAAAGTTATACTAGTTTTAATTCTTAATTTAAGGATAGCTTCAAAACTATAGGAAATATTTGGCTCAAAGTCACTCCAAAATGTCGGTAAAGGTATCACCTACAATTCCATATCAGCACTTTCGAGAAAAACAAAATACATTCGTAACAATTTAGTAACTTGTATAGCAAGGTCGTTGGCGTATGGGCCCACCTTAATAAGTTTATTATGTGCATGTGTATGAAGCCTGTGTGGAGTCAAAGCCAACACGTGTCCACATCATACTTTGCCATTAAACTTGTTACTGTAAAGTAACGGGTTGATGTCCACATCATACTTTGCCATTAAACTTGTTACTGTAATGATGTGTGTCGTTACTGTGTGTGTTTAATGGCAAAGTATGATGTGGACACGTGTTGACTTCGACTCCACACAGGCCTTCATACATTGTATAGTGCTGAGCTCTGCATTTTATAGTGTAGAGCTGAAAAGAGCTATTGACAAACTACAGGAGAAAAGTACTTGGGCTATTTGTGATAGAACAGTAGTAAACTGGATACTGGATTAATAAGTTTATCATAATAATTATTTGAGCTATTATTTAGGATTAAAGCCCTTAGTTTTTAATAACTTTAGAGCCTTGATTTAGTTGAAAAAATCTGATAATAACAATTTTAGAACTCTACGATGAGCCTCCACTTTTGTTCATAACTATACAAAAATAATTATAAAAATGTTGTTTAGACTGTAATAAATATCTGTTATTTAACATCTGCCTACTCATTTCAGATGAATAAAGTCTTTGTCTACTTCAATATCGATGAGGTATAAAATTCTACATTTACTTGCAATGAATACTCTAATTAAATGATTTACTACAATACGCGATACAAAAATCAAGTCTTTTAACTGTTCTTCACAAAGAACAAGCAAATTATACTGTCTATGAGATTCAAAGACGGACGGACACAAATTAACATCTGTTTACTAAAGCTACAGTCACACAGCGAATTATATATTATTACAATGAGTATTACTCATATTTATTGCTTTCATAAGTAAAAATTGCAGGTGGTTTTGTATAAGGCTCGGCGCAAACGGACCACCGAACTCAGCCATCGGTGGCCAGCTACTCTACTCTAGCCAGTTCACACAATTTTTCATACATTTTGTTAAAACTACATTAATACTACAGTAGTGTCAGCGACTCGCTACTTGTGGTCGCTACGGGCCGCACAAATCGCCAACTCAATCGAAAATGTTTAAAAAACTTTTTTGGATATCTTGATAGATTATCGAAATGCAAATTACGTCGTATTTATAGTAGTGCGAGCACACATTCCGTGTCGGAGTCCATCGTAAGACTGCGCAGTAGAGAACGGATTATAAAAATTGGTGGCTGTCGTAGCGGTAGCGCGCGACCGGAACCGGTGGCTATAGGCTCTGCGCAAACGGGCCACCAACCACAGCCACCGGTGGCCAGCCACTAGCAGTTCACACGATTTTTCATACATTTCGTTAAAACGCGGCGCACACATGTGGTCGGCTGCGGCTACAACAAAATGAATGAAAATTGCTAGTGGCTGGCCACCAATGGCTGTGGTCGGTGGCCCGTTTGCGCCGAGCCTAAGTTCATACACGATACCCGATGGGGTAGCATATTCATAGGTCATGGTACTTGTAACATGAATTCACTATATGCCTGTCACACAGAGCGAGTAGAACTATCATCCTATACTACAATTGTGACAGTCAATTCATCTCTAAAATCTGTCGTCTAGTACCATATCACACAGAGCAAGTTCTCGTGGCAAGCAAAATTAAACATGTTCAATATTACTAGCAGTGAATGAATCTATTCACTTAACAAATTCTTGCTGTGAAGGCCTATTCACCCCGAGAACTATGTGTGACTGTAGCTTTACTTATAGAAGATGTTCTGATTATATACAAATGTCATAAGTTTAACTTACATAATTTACTCAATACTTACATACTACTTATTAGGTACTTTATCTGGACGGAGTCAACATTAGCATTGGAATAATTTCTTAGTTTACTATTTACTTACTATAAGTACATTTTTATTATATAGTGATTCCAGAATTATTCAAGGTTTCAGTTACCTGAATTAGTGAGATTCATTTTCTTGTCTTGTCAGTCGTTTACTTTCATAATGTCCAGATCCCAAAATGTCCAGAGGGTGCAAATTGTCCATATCCGAATATCCAATATCTGTCAGAAATGAACAATTTGCACCCTCTGGCAATTTGGGGTTTATACAATATGAACCTAAACATGTTCAATTGTTGTAATTTCTTTTTTTATCAAAAAATTGTGAAATCAGTGTAGGTAGATACTTATAAAAATGAAGGCACTATTCTCTTATCATACTACATTAAACTACAACATAATATACCACCAACCAATTAAGCCTAATACAACCAGAACCAAAGAAGATCTAACTACATTTGATCCGTTACACTCATCTGCGGAACAGTAGCATTCTTCCCAATAGACTCCGTTCTCGTAAACGCCCCAGTTGCAGACGCCCGTCACTCCGGTCTCAGCTACGGAGGCGCACCGTCTGATTACTTGACGCCAGCGTCCGTCCCCTAGAAATAAAAAATGTGAACATCTTATAAAGACAGAATGGGAAAATGGTTGTTTTCAAAAACATTATATAGACGTTTATTTAACTAATTACTGATATTATTTATTACTATAGTAAGTAAATAAAATTACAAATAAAAGACATTCTCAAGCCCATCTCCCCGAGGCATCGTGCTGAGAAGGCTGGCAACATTTCCCCTCTGGATGGCCAGACTGACCCATATTTATATTTATCTAAATAAGACCTCAATATAAAATATATTTTAGCCTAAGTTATTCCATGATAATGTAGCTTCCTTTTGGTTAAAGAACTTTTGAAACTGGTGCCGTAGCTTCGGAGCCTATTTGCTACAAACAAACAAACAAAAAATATTTCCTCTTTATAATATAAGTGTCGATGTAGATAAAAATGTGGAAATCTAACAGAGACAGAACGAGAAAGCAGTTGTTTTCATAAACATTATTTATTTAAAACTTAAATATAAAATATGTAGTTTCTAGGTTTCCTGGTTATTCTGAAGCTTAAACACTTGGTTGCACATAGGTGCCCATTTATGCATTCTAGCTATCAGTGTAATGTTTATCTATCCATATAATATTTAAGTAAATCTTAGGCAGGTAAGGGCCGGCGCTTACTGCCAGCACGGCACGGCTATGCAATGACAGGTAGGACCCTCATTATGAATAAAAATACAGTAACTGTTTAGCTAAATGTAAAAGTGAGCCACATAAAAAAATACCTTACTAAGTAACTGTGCTAGCCTAGCATGAAGACCAAAACACGATACGATAAAGCGATATAACTACATCAACTCTCAAAATATGATAGATAAAGCCGCCATGTTGAATTTTTATCATAATTTTTATCGCAATTTATAATAAAAATTCAACACGGCGGCTTTATCTATCATATTTTGAGAGTTGATGTAGTTATATCGCTTTATCGTATCGTGTTTTGGTCTTCATGCTAGGCAGGCTGAATTCACAAACCTAAACTACTGAGGGAACACAAAATCTAAACCTATAATTAGTACATCAATATTAGGGTGAAATTTAGAGTTGAGCTTTGTGTGTCTATAATATTTTGCACACCACCCTAAGCAAAATTAAGTGGGGACCAATCATTTTCATGGGGATTGAGGTTAACCCCCAAATGAAACGCAGTTATTTACTTTTTGGTTACAACTTGAGCATTCCATACTTACAAATAAATCCTCTAGGTCCTTGTTGAGTAAGTTTCATACAAAATGAACCAGGCATGTGAGATTCATCACTTCCACATTCGACAGCTATGTGGCTGTCTCTATCGAATTTCCTATATGCCCCGCAATTGTCTTCACCCTTTGCATCCTGAGACGATGCGCATTGATAGCATCTCACAGAGAAAACTGGAAACCGTATGAAATTAAGTTAAGTAAAAAGTAAAGTTTGTAGTCACAAAGTTTATCGTAACTTTCTTTGTGTTATGACTTACCTGTGGGTAACGAACACAATATCAGTATTAATAAATATCGGAAAATCATGATTTTTATTTTAAACCTATGATTTTTAGTCAATAAACATTAATAGAACACCGTTGCTACTGAACCGAAATAAAAACAAATTGAAATTTGATTTTGTACACACCCACCACTAGGGATTGGGCGAAGATGGTTTGAAGTTGATTGTTTGTAATGTCAATCAATCATAATCGATTTCTTTTGAAATCGACGATTCTAAATATTTTATTGATGATGTATGTACCTAGATCACTTTTATTTAAATATTATGGTTATAATTGTGTTTACCGAGAATAGCGCCATCTATGGTAAATTCGCCGAATTCGTTCTTCAATTGAATCTGGTTTGTTGTTGACTACAAAATGTCGTAAATACTTTCTAGTCAATGGTAAAATGAACTTTATTGTGACCGATGAAGGTAAAAAATCAAATATACGGGTTGTGTGATTTAGGTTAATTTTGAGCAACAAAAAACACCAATATAACGAATTATTTTTTAAGTATGCAAAATATGATTAGGTATCCATTTAGATGTGTGAGTTTTGCGACATCGGTTCTGATACAAAATTTAGCCTATAGCATTTCCACCCCTCCCTATTTCCGTGGTTTCCACCCCTTCCTATTTCCGTGGTTTCCACCCGTAGACAGAGAATAAGTATAGACAAGCTACCAGCGTATACAGTGTGAGACAGCGAATTCAACATACTTACCTATATCATAACCTGTAAGTCGAAAGTTGTCAAATTGCCATTTAAACAGTAATTAACCATCACTGCACAAGTTCACACCAATTAGTACTCCTTTTTAATATCTTAAAAGTCACAAGTAACACAAATTAGTGTCCACGGGATAAGATAACGAAACTTTAAACGTTTGTTTGCCTCCGGCGACATTGGAGCCACACAAAAAAAACCTATACGCAAATAGAGACAAAAAATTTACACTTCTTCTTGCTCCCACTTACTCATTAGACGTTCAATCCTTCTCACTCTAGTAATTATTATTATTTTAGTAGCGAGTCCATAATTATTCTCTGTCTACGTTTCCACCCCTTCCTATTTCCGTGAATACAGATACAAAATCACATAAATCGATTGCATTAGACTATTAACAATCAGTAGGTCACAACACTAGCCAAAATAAAATTGCTTCAGTGTTGCCATTCGGTTGCGACTTAATTGATTGTTGGTAAACTTTCAATGATCAAACAAATGAATAAGAAATACGTTAAAAATAACTAAAACAACTTAAAATCACAAAATTGACACTCAAAGCATGTACCACAAGTAAACATTTGCGTTAGTGGTAAGAATGGGCAAGAACCAATAATTATAGGCATTTTTGTAGTCATAGAATAAGTTTTTCATTTAAAAATTGTAACTTTTCAATTAGTAATTGGCAGCACTAGATGATTTTCATCGGCCCGCGCCCCGCACTCTGCCGCTTCCCGCCCCCCGCCGCCTTTCACATGTCACTTTTAGCTTGCTTGTGAATTTGTTGTTATTATTTTGTGTAATTTGTAAGGAAAATAATATAAGTTCTTCAAAATGCAGAAGTATATGATTTGTGTATTTGTATTTGTATCCGTCATATCCACCAGTAAGTGTACAAATTAGTTACCTACCTACCTAATTATATTCTAAATTGTTTACGGTCACGCCCAAAACAAACTCGCTCTAACTGTTTTTGTTCAAAACTTTTCAGGTTATAGTATAAAGTGTTGGAATTGTCGCTCCAATAACGACCCTAAGTGTGCGGATCCTTTTGACAACAGTACTGTGCCTATAACCGACTGCGTGCAAGAAAAGGGACTATCACATTTGCCCGGCGTCAGACCCAGTATGTGCCGGAAAATAAGACAAAAGGGTAAGTAAACCTAAACAAAATGCTGCTAAGTACGTAGGTGCTAAGCTTTCTTCCCTAAGTAGGTGCTAATACCCAAAATATTAATAACTAGCAGCCTACGGACTACTTGTTTTTGGGCTGTTTTTCCGAAACAAGACCTGTGGGTCCTTTTTGCATGAGAATGAGGTAGGCTTGCCCAGCACAGCACCTATACTAGCCTCTCAGCTTATTCGACTGAGACCAGAGAAAAGAACTCATAAAAATGTCTGAAACCAACTAAGTCACATGTTTAATCACAAGGTTTTCCTTAGCTGTAAGAGCCATGTCTATTAGTGCACATAAATGTTTAGTTAGAAAAATACATTACTGCATGGCTGGTCAGAAATGTCCAAGTATCTACCACAAAAGGCCAACACTGCTCTCAGCCTACTGAATATATCCCCCCAATAAGCCAACGATCAACCTACTGGCTATAGGTAAACAACCAAAACATGTAGTTGTGCTCACTGATTAAAAGAACAACAAAAGACAGCAGTGACTTCCAATTCTACACCCTATAATGCTCTTTACTCATACATAGTCTTGGGTAAAAAACACCGAATCACAAATTGCATAAATGGTAGACAACAAAAATCTTAACTTTATTGATGTTAATCTGACAGAAATTAGCTTATAAGCACACAGTTGGTAACAAAAATTATGTTTGTTTTCCAGTAAATGGTGAATGGCGCTACTTCAGGGATTGTGCTTACCTTGGAGAAGTTGGCATCCAAGGTGACGAGCGATTCTGTCTCATGAGGACTGGAACATACAACATCTTCATTGAATACTGCACTTGTAATAGCAAAGATGGGTGCAACTCTTCATTTAATTTTAAACCTAGTTTTAGTTTATTAGTACTGGCAGCACTACCTTTGTTATTGAAAGTGTTGTTGTAAGTAAGTTAATCTGTAGAAGCCATTTTTTTAACAAAATCTTAACTCGCAATTTGGTACTTGACAGTTGAAATAATAAAAAAGTGGCTGTGACATACGGCAGACAGACAGACATGACAAATCTATAAGGGTTCCGTTTTTTGCCATTTGGCTACGGAACCCTGAAAAATGAGATATTATGTAGAAAGTGGTAGCCAATAAGCTAAAATAACTACTAAACAATATTTTTATACACCAAAATATGTTGCAAAAGTTTTATTATGCAATACAAATTTAAGATTATTTTGTCTGTTGATTATAAGACACAAAATGCGAAGGTGACGTCATAAAATTTACTTGCAGTACATTTTATTTTACCCGAAAAAATAGGCTCGGAGTGACCCTTCAAAGTTAGTACTGTGACATTGTGTACTGTTTTCGCGGTACAACTCGAATAATTTTAATTTTAGCATTAACTATTAATGAACAAATTATCTTTTTCGTTGATAAACGCTTTTTTGAAAACCAGTCACATATAAATAATTAATTACATTAAAATAATTATGTAGTAGTACCTCTTTGTCCTAACCTCATTTTCAGTTTCACGTAGGTAGTAGAAATATGCAAACTATTTCGTTTTATGACAGCTGTCATCTTGCGGTTTGCGGACAACTTCAACATGGTTTTATGACAGCTGCTGCTGTCATCTTGCGGCCACCTAGAACTAACTTTACGATGTAGAATTTAGGTGTCGGTGTGCGCGCGCATCGTAAAAATTCACTCTCATCATTTTTCTCCATCGCGCCAAAAGAAGTATACTTAACTTCAAAAAGATAATTGTAAAAGGTAAACATTTGCAAGTTTTAAAATATTAACTGAAAAACTGTCAAGAACCCAATTGTGTTTGAACCAGAACACTGATCATCTAAATTCAATTATCTGCTAGTCACAGCTGTATCAAAATCGGTTTAGTAGTGTTTGTCTAAGAAAAGCATTTGCAAACAGCTGAAATTATGTTGTTTTGAAAAGGACACAAGAATCTCAAAACTTCAGAAGTGCCTTAGAATTTTAAGATTCAAAGTAGTTTATTGTGAATTTAGATAGTATTTAGAAATCGTGGCACAATTTTTTTTTTAATTTAGAATAAAAACTAGGTAAGTAATTATTATTATTACACTGAAATCATTTTTTTACATGTTTTGACACATCTACGTATTATATACTAACTAGCGACCCGCCCCGGCTTCGCACGGCTATATTATGCATGTATTATACATATAAACCTTCCTCTTGAATCACTCTATCTATTAAAAAAAACCGCATCAAAATCCGTTGCGTAGTTTTAAAGATTTAAACGTACAAAGGGAAATAGAGACGGCGAAAAGTGACTTTATTTTATACTATGTAGTGATAAAAACTAGGTAATTATTACACTGAAATCATTTTTTTTACATGTTTTGACACATCTACCTATTATATACTAATGTTTTGTGTATTTTATTATTAATAATTATGTTTATAGAGTAGATATAATTATAAATTAATTGTAAGACTGACTGCCGTCCATTTAAGCAATAATATTTGTAATATTGTTATACATATTTTTACAGAGAATATCTTAAAATAAAATGATCATTTCACGTATACATAAATTTTATTTAATAACTAGCGACCCGCACGGCTATATTATGCATGTATTATACATAATTATAAACCTTCCTTGAATCACTCTATTAAAAAAACCGCTTAAATCTCTAAAACTACGCAACGGATCTTCCGTTGCGTAGTTTTAGAGATTTAAGCATACATAGGGACAGACAGCGGCGGGAAGCGACTTTGTTTTATACCTGCTATGTTAGTGATCACTAATTTATAAGTAGGTACTTTACACACAAAGGAGAAATAAAAATAATCTCATTAATAAATAGTAAATAAATAAATATTGCAGGACATTGTACACAGCGCTCGCTGTCTAACCCCAAGCTGAACAACTAGGCTTGTGTTAAAGTGGCCAGACAATGGATATCATACTTGCACACTTAATTTTACTTAGTGTATTTTACAGTAACACCCGAACTAGAAGCAAATATCATTTATATTATTGAAGTAGAATTTGTGGCGGGACTGGAGCTCGCAACCTTTTGCGTCACATGTGTTCCCTCACCACGCCACAGTTTTTAACCGACTTCAAAAAAGGAGGAGGTTCTCAATTCGTCGCGTACCTATATATTTTTTTTTATCATATATAAAAATTATCAATTTTATTAATAACCTTCTGAATATCTTTCATGTATATATTACTAGCGATCCGCTCCGCTTCGCACGGTTATATTATGCATGTATCCTACTAATATTATAAATATGAAAGTTTGTGTGAGTGTGTGTGTGTGTATGTTTGTTACTCCTTCACGCAAAAACTACTGGACCGATTGCGATGAAACTATATATCTAGATAGCTGGAGACCTGGATTAACACATAGGCTACTTTTTATTCCGATATTCCCACGGGATCGAGACTTGCGCGGGTGAAACCGCGGGGCGCAGCTAGTTATACATATAAACCTTCCTCTTGAATCACTCTATCTATTAAAAAAACCGTATCAAAATCCGTTGCGTAGATTTAAAGATCTAAGCATACAAAGGGACATAGGGACGGCGAAAAGTGACTTTATTTTATACTATGTAGTGATTATGTAAAGTAACTACTAAGATGAAAAGCAGTATTAAGTACCTAATTCAAAATGTACCTAATGTTTAGCCTTGGAGTCTTGAAAAAACTGAGTACCTACCTATCACTCCTAGGCTAATCGAAAAAAAAAACAAGTTTGGTTAAAATAACTGGTTTTTGGCAGCTTTGACCTCGAACATTAATGATAGCTTTTGAAGATTAACAATTGGGAAGGATACTTATGTAAGACTAGCTTTTATCCGCGACTACCTCTGCGTATTAGGAGTTAAATTTTTCCAAAATACTTAGCGGATGTAGTACAGCTCCCAGTCCTAACAAAAATCAGTTTTAAGGTCCCATCGTGAAGAAAGCATGAAACTTGGCATGAACGTAGCTGTCATATATGTGCTTCAATTTGGATATGGAAGCACGTCGAGAAATTATTGTTTCCCCCCTTTCTTTGTGTGCCAAATTAGAGTTTTTTGCATTTTGTATGAAAACGGTTCAAACTTTAACCAAACTGTCAATGAGCAAATGATCCTCATTAAATTCACTACCTACAATAATCACCTTCAGCATACATAGGGATATAGGGACAGAGAAAGCGACTTTGTTTTATACTATGTACCTACCCCCTACTAGGTAGGTAGGTACCCCTAGTGATGTAGGTAATTTAGAAATGGTGTTTGCAATTAAGAATTTATCTACTTATCTATCTGCCCATACCATATGTAATTCTTAACGGATTTTAATGCATTTTTTTAAATAGATAGAGTGATTTAAGAGGAAGGTTTATATTATGTATAATACTTGCATAATATAGCCGTGCGAACCCGGGGGCGGGTCGCTAGTACAATATAAAAAACAAAACTTAAGTCTAAAAGTGTTACAAAGGGCGGCTTATCGCTCAAAGCCAGACAGACAGCGGAATCGATTTTGTTTTGTACTATGTAGTATTTAAAAAAAAACGGCATCAAAGTCCGTTGCGAGATCTAAGCATACACAGGGAACGACACAGCGGGAAGCGACTTTGTTTTATACTATGTAGCGATATTATGTTAGATTTTGACGTGACAACGTTTTATAAATTGGTTTGCCGGGTGACACTTCAAGAAACTGCGTTACGCTCCGCTGACGTTATGCGCTCACAATGAGAGCGAGTGAGAGGCACGGGCATGGGCATGGTTAGCCCGCCTAAGAGCGAGAGAGACAGACATAAAAAGTGAAAGGCACGCGTCCCTTCCACTCGAGCACAGTTGTTGTCACGTAAAACTTTCGCCCGTATACCGACTTTACAGGCAACCAGTTTTTTTGTTTTGTTTTTATGGTGCAATTAAATGTTTGTACTTATCTATCTATTCATAAGTTCTATACCCATTGCCTTGGTCATTGATAATACAAACCCGTTCAACCTCGCCCCGCTCTCCTTTGTCCCCCTGCACCGCTCTTTACCGTTGGTGGCCAAAAGCTTAAACGTAGTTGTGTGCCCCGCTCGCCTGTTCGCTTGATAACTATATTCTCCAAGGATTTTGACATAACTCCTTCATAATGCAGTTGTATTTAAAGTACATGCTTTGTGTATTTGTATTTTCATCAATCATATCAACAGGTAAGTTAAATAATTAAATAAGTTACTTGCAGGTAATAGGGCCATCTGCCACATTACTTAATTAAAAACTCTAAATAAACAAACGTAAATTCTCTATTTTTGTTACGAAATATTTCATTTCGTAAAAATTAAATAAATAAATATTGCAGGACATTCCACACATCGCCATCTAGCCCCAAGCTATATAAGTAACTACACTTGTGTTCCATAACACAAGTGTAGTTACATAACTTGTACTTATATCCGTTGTCTAGCACCCATGTGCTAGACAACGGATATACCTACTACTTATATGTAAGTACTGCATAAGTACTGTTATTGTACAGGAAAGTACATATAACTTATATGTTATGTTATATGTACCTACTTTCCTTTTGTTCATAAGTAGATATACTACTTTTATACTTTTCTTTTGTATATAAGTAGTTTAAATATATACCTATAATACATAGAAACAACCAGACCACAGACAAATATCTAAGCATAAATACTTGTCTGAGGCGGGAATCGAACCCGCAACCCTGTGTTCGGAAGGCCGGCATGGTGACCATTGTGCCAACTGGGTCGTTAAAAAAAACACTAAAAAAAGAGAAAAACACTTAAATACAAGGTGATTGATTAGATAGGTAGGTATACCTCGCGCAGCGAATGGTGACCTCTGCGGTAAGTGGAAGGGTTATGCGCAGAACTCGATATTTATATGAAAATTGAGTTCTGCGCATACCCTTTCTACTTTCCATCAGAGGTCAACATTCGCTGCGCTACGTGTACCTACTTAAATATTTTCTTTATTGTCCATATTAATAACAATGTTTATTTTCTTGTTATTTTATTACTAATAATAATATTTTGTCATAATAGTTATACCGCTTATACCTAGTCCTTTTAGATTATGTTCCCTAGCTATTCTATTCATAGGTATTTGAACACCATCTGTATGGCAGAATTCGCTTGTACCTACTAATAAGTATTATTATTATGACCAAATTGTAATTAAGGTACCGAATTCTTGGAGACATACACATACCTACTTACTTACTAATATCATGGTTTAAAAAAACTTTCGAGTTTTATAGGTAGTAGGAATTGTAAAGAAACGATTAAATTAAATTTAATTTAATTTTTTATTATTTTTATTATTTTTTTATTTATGGCCCGCGGTTTCACCCGCGTAAGTCCCGATCCCGTGGGAATATCGGGATAAAAAGTAGCCTATGTGTTTTTTTTATTTTTTTTTTATTTATTTATAATCAAAAATAAACTTAAAAAACATAATGCATGCCGAAAATCGCAGTGATTTGACTGGCGTGCTGATATGGGTAAGTAGATGGTTAATTGACTGCATTCTTAAATATAAAATACAAAAAATTGAAGTAGGTAGCTAGTAGGTAACAACAATATGTTATACAATACAGTTAAAACTCTCGAATTGATTAATCCAGGTCTCCAGCTATCTAGATACCGAGTTTCATCACAATCGGTACAGTAGTTTTTGCGTGAAAGAGTAACAAACATACATACACACACACACTCACACACACACACAAACTCTCACATTTATAATATAAGTAGGATGTAAGTAGGGTCGGGTGGGCATCAATGAACCACCCAAAGTTTGAAGAGGTGTAACTCACTTTTTTCAAGACTTTTCCTAATATTATTATATAAAGATTGTAAGAAATATATCTAGAAATCATTTGGCTTTAAAGAATTTAACGTCAATTTATTAGTTTTCAAGATATACATCATTTTGTGAAAAATGGGAAATGGTTCATTGTGTACCACCCGGGGTACTATGTGAACCTAGGGGAGGTACTGTTTAAACCGTATGGTACTAAATGAATCATAGTTCTTTTTTTTATTTGATTAGTATAATTGAATGAAAGAATGGAAATAAATAAAAGAATGAAAATGTACTCAAGTCATTTTTTAGTGAAAATAATCTTCAGAAACTAAATACCACTTACCTACACGAATATTAATCAACAAATTCCAAGGAATAATAAAATCCCAAATCAACAGCAACATTCAGTATCACAAACAACCAACTTACCTAATGTTGACAACCAAATATCTCTTACACAAAAAATAATCAACAAAAGTCTAGGAACATTATAATAAAATCTCTAATCAACAGCAACATTCAGTATCACAAGCAACTAATTTACCTAATGTTGACAACCAAATATCTCTTACACAAATATTAACCAACAAAAGCCTAGGAACATTATAATAAAACCTCTAATCAACAGCAACATTCAGTATCACAAACAACCAACTGTGGTATCCTTAGAACCGTGGTTCATTGAGTACCACATCGGAATGGTTCAAATTGTAGGTACCACCCTTACCCTATAAATTTTCAGGTTATGTAAAAAAATATTGAAACAAGTATCGTTAATGATAATGTATCTATTAAAATGGCAATAAAACGTTTCATGAGACTTCATAAATCATATTTTAATATATATAACAGTAAATGACAGAGAAAAGAAAGAACTTATCTGTTTTTTTTTTCACTTTTTAGCATTAAAAACACAAAAACTTCGACATTATATCCGTCTTCGGCAACAGTTCGGCGGTGTCTAGTCTGGGTGGGGGCGCCACCTAAGACGTACCTTTTTGTCTTTGTCGCACACCGCTGCAACTTTGCGTTGCTGAATTGGAAGACTGATTCATTTAGTACCATTGGCTCAATGAGTACCAACACACCCTAATCATTTTGCGTTTTGTGTCTATGGTGCAATCTATCTAATAATAAAGGCTTTTTATTAATTTATTTTTATAAAGTCAAATGTAACTGTTTTTATTTAAAAACCGTTTCAGGTTATGGTATAAAATGTTGGACTTGCCGCTCCGAACACGATCATAGATGTGGGGATCCTTTTGATAACTCTACTATGCCTATAACCGACTGCGCGATGCTATTAGGAATACCTGGCTTGCAAAAAACTATGTGCAAAAAGATACGACAAAAAGGTAAGTGCATTCGGCAATAGAATCTGTCCCCATTGTGGGGACAACGGAACGTCACAAAATATCCTTTCTGCAGGGAGAGCATGGCCCGTAGATAAAAATGATGTCCACTTGAAAATTATTTTGTCTACCTGCCAAAGCATGGCAAAAGTGGAAAGGATAAGTATATTATAGGGGGTCGAAAATGGCCTGAATTGTTTCGAGAAAAGGATGGTAGGTACGGCCGTGCCGCTTTTTTGCTCGACTTGGCGGGGGCACTGCGCCGTGCCCCCAGATCCCCATTTGACATTACACGTGGACATCTAATTCCCCGCCTATAACATGTTGTGCCTATAGCGTTTCCCCCGTTTTGTCTACCGTGAATAGTAGGTACCTATATCCACCCTTGCGCCTATGCTCGGGGGGTGGACAAAACTGACAGAGGAAAATACTATTTTGTCCTTTCCCCGTGGATAAAAGGATTTTTTATGACTTCTCTTTGCCCATAATGGGGACAGAGTGAATGGGGACAGTAGGAACAACAAATTGTAGACCCACCGTAGAGTTTTAAAATTACTAATATATGGAAGTTTACATTATATTAAGAAACTAACGACCCGCCCCGGCTTCGCACGGCTATATTATGCATGTATTATATCTAAAAACCTTCCTCTTTAATTACTCTATGTATTAAAAGAAACCGCATCAAAATTCCGTTGCGTAGTTTTAAAGATCTAACTAAGCAGACTTAGGGACATAGGGATGGCGAAAAGTTGACTTTATTTTATAGGTAGGTACTACGAGTATGTAGAGATGATAATGATTATTTTATTAAATTCAGGAGTTGAAGGACTTTAAACTCCAACTCGAGCAACTTGAAAACATTTAAACTAACAGAATACAGACAAGCGTTTTCCTGTTTTTACCTATTGAGTCTTGAGGTAGGTACTTACGGAACCCTAAAATGTGAACAAAAACACAACTTTATCTCGTTTACAATGGTTATTGACTTGACCTAATGACTGCTACCTCAGATAACAGATTTAACAAACATAACTTACATTCCGATAGTTAAGTTACCATTTTTAATCAGCGGCGTTCTTTGTATATACTTAAAGTCATCAAATCCTTATCCTACTTCGTAGAATAAGTATCCTGTTATACTTTTCAAATTTTAGTCAATTCATTATTTTTATTTCATACTAGCGACCCGTCCCGGCTTCGCACGGCTATATTATGCATGTATTATACAAATAAACGTTCCTCTTGAATCACTCTATCTATTAAAAAAAACCGCATCAAAATCCATTGCGTAGTTTTAAAGATTTAAGCATATAAAGGGATATAGGGACAGAGAAAGCGACTTTATTTTATACTATGTAGTGATTTTACTAGATACATGAGCTTGATATGGCGGCTCAATATATTGTTTTGTATTTAATATAAATTAAGTTACTTATGTAACTCATTATTGTATGTCCGGGATGGACGAACTGTTGATACCTACCTATATTGACATCTTATGTACACAGTTTTAATATTCTTGATTCGTTAATTAAACAACACTTTATAAACGACTAGCAGCGCTCCGCCGTTTTACCGGCTTATAACTTCCGATCCCGTGGATAAAAAGTAGCCTATATGTTATTCCCAATGAATCAATGTATCCTCATACCAAGTTTCATCAAAATCGGTCCAGTAGTTTCAGAGCCTATTCACTACAAATAAACAAACAAAAAATCTGTCCTCTTTATAATATTTTAGTGAAGATGTAGGCTAGCTGCATCCTACGACTTTACTTACATACATCGGGCCCAATCCCGCAGGAATATCGGGATAAGTAGCAAAAGTGTGTTACCTATTAGATATCTCTCTACCAGTTATAGTGGGTCCAGTATTTTTCATCACTATCACTATCACTACATAGCATAAAACAAAGTCGGTTTCTGTGTCCCTATTTCCCTTTGTATGCTTAAATTTTTAAAACTACGCAACGGATTTTGATGCGGTTTTTTTTAATAGATAGATTGATTCAAGAGGAAGGTTTATACATGCATAATATAGCCGTGCGAAGCCGGGGCGGGTCGTAATCCATAATTCATTTATTGCGAATAAGGGTATTTAAGTTTTTAAGTACTTAAAAACTTAAAAATAGCCTTACTTAGTGATAGGCATGCAACGATTTTTGTAGCCATGACGTTAGATTTACCAACATGTTTTCATTCCTTTAATGGTTATATTGCCTTTCCGCTTTCCGGTTTTAATGCGTGAAGAGCTTCTTTACATAGTATAAAGTCGCTTTTTCTGTCTGTCCCTATGTATGCTTAGATATTTAAAACTACACAACGGATTTTGATGCAGTTTTTTGAAGTGAAAACTTCTTATGGGGCGCGTTGGGCACTTTTGTGGGTGAGCATTTTCAGCCGATCTCGTACTACGAATCTGTCGCGACAGATTCGTAGCGACAGATTTCGTAGCAAGGTCTACGGGCTGTAGTACCTCTACGAAATTGTTATTTTTTTAATTTGGCTGTGAGTGTATTAAGACGTACATATGGTATTTTTTAACGGACGACTATTGACGGACGACAAATGTCGGACGACTATTTGTCGGACGACTATTGACGGACGACAAATGTCGGACGACTATTTGTCGGACGACTATTGACGGACGACAAATGTCGGACGACTATTGACGGACGACAAATGTCGGACGACTATTTGTCGGCCGACAAATAGTCGTCTGACTATTTTTTTTTTATTTTTTTTTCATCTTTAACTCTTTTTGCGTATGGTTTTTTAAATAGTTTGAGTAATTCAAGAGTAAGGTTTATAGTACTTATGTGTAATGAACAGTCGTGCGAAGCCGGGGCGGGTCACTAGTTAAGTATAAACAAAAAGAAGATTCCTCCAAATGATGGTTGATTTTTAAAGGTAATTATTATAATTTTCAGTGAACGGTAATTGGAACTATATTAGAGAATGTGCGGCCCTCGAGGAAGTCGGCGTCCGAGGTGACGAACGAAACTGCTTCAAAAAGAATGACTTAGACAACGTCGTCACAGAATACTGCACGTGTAACAGCAAAGATGGTTGCAATTCCTCATTTAATTTTAAACCTAGTTCTTTACTATTAGTTTTGATGGTATTGCCTGCTTTAGTAGTAAAGATTTTGTCCTAAGTAGATTTAGAAATAAATTAGTTAGTCTTAGCGATTTTTAGCTGTCAACGAAGTGTACTTTTTTACAAGCTTTTATTTAGCTTCACCTGTCATGATGACTGTCATCGAATCTTGCAAATAAAGACCCACTTCCCGGTTATCGATTGAGCTAAAACTTTACAAACATGTGTAAATCGCTTGCCAATGCAATAAACGCCTGTTTTTAAAAATATTTTTAAAAGCTCCTTTTTACAAGGGGTAGGACAGCATTTGAGCATCAGTAATTATTTTTTTCCGGGTCTTAGTTGCGTATTTTTATTTCCCTTATACCTCGACGTTTCGACTATGTTACAATACTCATGGTCCCCGAATACAAATGGTGTGAGTTTAAAAAGTTTATTAGCATTTGTTCTCTATCACACCTCCCTGATGGTAAGAGACGATGCGGTCTAAGATGTAGCACGTGCCCTAAAAGATGCCTCCAAATTGTAAACGTCAGGAAAGACAGACACAGGCGTCCATTCCCTCGGAGTACAAATAAGGTATGACGTAACAAAACGATTAGTGCGGGTTTCTGAGATTTCTACCATAAATCGGTGTCGCATATGAGTTTGCCTGGTAGTATGACGAAAAAATAGAGATGGTTTCTGCTTCAGTGGCATCTCTCACTTAGAGCGAAAAATTTTCTAGGTAAACCTTCATAGACGAATACAGTTTGTTGACAGTTAAACGAGAGCGCGTGTTTGGTCTATACGTTGTCTAAAAGCTAGCTCACTATAAAACTTTTAACTATGGAATCGTGTGAGTCATTAATTAGACCAGTGTTAACCTATTAAAACCTTTATCTATTAAATGAGTCAATTAGACTCATTCTATCAATTCAATCAACCTCTGCCACCATGTTTCTGCTGATAAGCAGTATCAAAATGATCTGTTATCTTAGAATCTGTAAATTTGAAGTAGGTTCTTACCTAAAAATCTTTTTAACCTACTTTTCTAAGGTTATGGAACAGTAACTACCTACAACCAAAAACGATATATATCAGAGATTGACTGCCATCCGTAAAAAAACATGCGTTGCAAAAAAAAAAACTCAATAGCACTTACCTACTTCTAGATGGCGCCACCGGTATTTATACCATGTTATAATTATTATAATAATTAAGTTTCATTTTTTTGTGATTAAATAATGTTCAGCTCCTAATAAAATTATTTGGTGGAATATCTTAGTTATTAAAAGTAAAAAAATAAAGCTCTGTTATTCTTTATTATAACGCCATCTGTGAGACGTCGTTTCAAACGTTGAAGGTATTTTGTAGACTTAATTAGATTTGTAACAGAAGACGTTACTAAAATTGATGTAGGTACTAAATTGATGTTTTCTATTTGAGAATTCGTCCATTTTTATTGGTATTTTGCAAGTAGATTTTACTACCGTAATACGGTAGTCGCAAGAATCACAGAAATACAGTCTACATTATAACTTAACCTAAAGGTTTTCGAAATCCACCTAGAACCAGCATTTTTATATAATTTCCCGCACCAAAAAGTGTGGAGTTTATTAGGCGCCTCCAGTGATAAATAATACTGTACACTGAATGCGCATTAAAACCTAAAACGCAAATGAAGATGTCAGCTAGTGTTGCCAGACAAGATAAGCAAACAACCCAGTGTCAAATTTCAAAAATATTATTATTTTTATTTACTATTTTCTCAACTAGTGTACATTTGGCTGGTGCAAACGTGCTGCTCCTTGGTTAACTAATGTCTCAGACGAAGCAAGTATAACTATACTTACATACTTATATATATTTAATGGGACATGGAAAAGGAATAATAATTATTTTGTAATAAATAAAGTAAACATTACATATAAACTATTCGTGAATCTTTATTACGAAAAACTTAACATTTGCTGCCAATATACAAAAAAAATATCAACAACATTTATATTGAGATTCGTTTTCTTTGATGTAAATGCATATTTTATATATTTTTTTTGAAAATAAATTACTACATTTGTGTCATAAAAGTAATAAGGCACTGATTATAACTATAATTATTACGTTATCAAACAATTTTTAAATCAGTTACGTATTTATATAAACTGTTATTTGCAAAGGTAGGTATATGAAATACTTAGGTAAGTACTTATAATATAGTTACAAATACTTACATACGTTAAGTAATAAGTTGTAGACAGAACATTTAGGTAGAAAGAGATAAAAAAGACACAGAAAAAAGGTTTCTTAAAGCAAGAAATCATTCTCTCCATATTATTTCTTGTTTTTAGTAGATACTTAAATGTTCTTGAAAATAAAAAGTAAGTATATTCTTAATTTTAGACTTAATTTAGGGCTTTGAAATTAAGAATACCTACCTACTGCTTATCATCTTAAGATTTTTTACTAAAACTAAGAAAATTACTACTTTCTAGCGTCTATAATTCTTAGAAACCTTTTTTCTGTGTATAGAAAACAGTAATTTTCAACAAAAGTCAATAGGTTATAGGTAGAATAGGTAGGTAGGTATACGTACATAAGTACTTATTAATGAAAATAAATAGAACAGTGCAAAATATAAGCGGTTTGTTAGCTCCTATCTTTTAACACTAAATTACGACACCTAAAATAATTAGCACACATTTACAACGTTTTTTTAAGCTTACATGGTTAACTTTGTATGTGACGGTGGGTCCATGACTCCTTGAAACGATGTGGTCCCACGAGAAAGGCTTTGTACTTAATATTGTGATGGAGAAACGATTGTTACAATTTTAGTATTTGTATTTAGCACAGAAGAGAGATAAAAGTGTTAAGTGAAAGATTTTGTATCGAAACCATTGCCAATTGAAATATAGTTATTTTCACCACTAAAGTTATTCAAAACGGTATAAGTAGCTACCTAATACTTAGGTGCTATGTTTTTTGTTTGAGTTTTGTGAATCTCTATAATTCGCTCAAATGCACGCGGATTTTCCTCTTGATATCCATCTCGTAGAAATGCTTCTAACTGCATCGAAATATCGAGCTTCGCAAAAATATGGTAAATATTCAAATGGTAATCATTTTAGTAGAGCTCTGAAAATCTTCAAGCCAACGTTATTTCGTTCATGTTAGATCGTGTGAAATGATTGCAGTTTCTTTGTCTTCACAATCTCTGCGCGTTCCGTGTTTTATAGTAGGTTCAAAAGAAAGTGGAACGCTTTTAAAATATGTTTGGCAATACTATGCCGTCCCACGTGATCGTTATGCAATCAGCCATGAGTTTTACTTTCACGAGCTGTTTATAGTTTCTTTTACTCCGGGCGACGCACGCGCGACGCCATACCAGTGGTTTAAAGATCAGTGAAATCTGCGCCTTTGTTTACTGTCTTAAGTATCTACGAAGACAGAGGTAAATATTCACTGACCTCCATAGTACTAGGTACTTGTATTATAGGATTTAACAGAGCTATTAGATTGATTTGAGGACTCATCCGTGTTCTGGTACGTAGACCGATGCAATGCAGCCACAAAAGGACAACGAGTCGGAATAGTTTTTGTTCCACGTCCGTGTTCCTACCTTCGCTCGCGTCCCCCGAAAGCTTCCGCTTATTTGGGGGTCTTTGAGAAACGAGCGTATCTTCTAGGGGCGCGTATTAGAACTTAGAGTGCATCGTCTAATAATTCTACTGTACGTGTGTATGTCACTGAACTCTTCCTAAATGGCTGAACCGATTTCAAAGATTTTTTTTGTATGCGTTGGGGTGGCGCCCAGTATGGTTTAGATTCACAAATAAGCCCGGTTTGTTTTAATGGCAAAACAACGTTTGCATGGACAGCTAGTTTATTATAAAAAAACATTTCCCAAGAAAGGTTCTGATAAAAATCTGTCACTTAACACTTTCACCTAATCTATCTTTCGTACTCAAAGGCCCTGCCTGATTCTATAGCTGTAATATATTTAAATACTGCTTATCATCTCGATTTCTTCGTTTCTCCTTATTTCTCCTATCTTAAAATACGTACAACTATAAATTACTTGAACAAGAGAAGGGCTAAAGGTGCAATAATGAGAGCCAGAGTCTTGCCAATAGCAGCGGCTCCATTGCAACCATCGTATTCACATGTTTCACAGAAAGATGTGACTTCGTTGGGTCCGTTGTTGCTGGCAGGGCAACCGGTCGAGTAGTCGTCTTGACGCTTCCATGTGCAGCCGCGGGAGATCACTAGTTGGTTATTGACTGGAATGAGAAAAAAGTATGGTTAGTTGTAAGTATTAATAGATTTTGGTCAGTATTGTAGTTAGATGTAAAGTCAGTATCAGTAACCTAGAATTCTATCTAGTATTTCTTGCGTGGGTAGAAGTTATACAGACAGACAGTTAAATGAGGAACTTTAAATTAGACCTACATCATCTCTGTTGGAGGTAATGTATACCTTTGTAGTTAGATGTAAGGTCGGCTGCATAATTGCAGACCCACCGTAGAGCTCCAAAACGGATAAAAGAATGTTTTCAACACAGGCAAGATTCTATGCACCTGCTTTTGTTAAAGTTTGAAGTCTTTTAACTCATGAATTTATCTAACAAAAATAGAATGAAAATATTCAAATTTCAAATTATAATAGTAATTTTAGAACTCTACGGTGGGTCTGCAATTATGCTGCCGACCGTACCTATGACAAGTAGTTAGGAGACCGATTCCGATGGTAGAAAGCTTAAAGTGAGCAATTTACTGCATTAATAACTATTCTACTCATCACTCTGAAGATCTTTATCACATTTTTCAACAAGTTTTTGAGACTCTTGAAGACCACTACCTTACAAATCACTACATAGTATAAAACAAAGTCGCTTTTTCTGTCCCTATTTTCCTTTGTACGCTTAGATCTTTAAAACTACGCAACGGATTTTGATGCGGTTTTTTTAATAGATAGAGTGATTCAAGAGGAAGGTTTAAATGTATAATATATGCATAATATAGCCGTGCGAAGCCGGAGCGGGTCGCTAGTACTTAATAAAATAAACATTAAAATTGGATCTCATGAGGCGGAGATATTCCGTAGCCCCGTTGCGCGTTTTTAGGGGGAAGTAGGTCTTATGAAGAAAATCACCACAAAATAAATTAAATAAATCTTAAAACCCTGTGTATCAAGTTTCGTCCAGATCGGTTGTAAAATACGACCTGCTCTAAAGAATTACCAACTCCTAAACGGACCCTGGGCTCCCGAGAGGGATGCAACTGGGAACATCGCTAGGATGAAGATTTGTAGCAGAGGGACGCTACGCTCGCTTCTTCAAATAGGTAGGTTCTAATGTGATTAATGTGTTTCCTGATCACTAGATAAAGTACTTAGGTAGTAGAGAGCGGCGTTGGCTTAGTGGTAGATACCTCGACTTTCATTCTGAAGGTCGTGGGTTCGAATCCAGGCCGGCCGTGCACCAATGTATTTTTCTTAAGAAAAATTCATGTGCGCTAATTGACATTGCTCTTACGGTGAAGGAAAACATCGTGATGAAACCCGCGGCTTAGTTGGCTCCAGAAGTATTGACAAGTTCTCTCCTCTGGACATGGTTGACTAAGCTGAGAGGGTAGTAGGTGCTGGGCAAGCCTACTCCATCTTCACGCAAAAAGGACCCAATTAAAAAGGGTCTAATCGCGGAAAACAGCCTGTATACAAGTACAAGTACAAGTAGGTAGTAAATATTAAGTTATTCTAGACACCTACTGATAGATAATCAGCATGCAATCTAAGAACAATAGAAATGAGGCGCATAACACGTGATTAAATTGTTTGATTTCAACGTTTATATGCATCTACCGCAGTCTAGGCATTATAGTTGAAAGTAGCTCCTTAAATGAAAACGCCTACTATTCAATAAGTCGTATGAATAGCTTAGTTCTAGAATGTTGTCATAATAATATATTGAATAGTATGCTATTCATTATATTGTTATGCCTTAGGCATCCTGGTAGGCCTATTAGAAAGCCTATTGAGTTAGATTCTCATTCTAATTTCAAAAGAAATGACGAAGATTCTTGAATCTTTTTCCTATCTTTTACACGTAAGGGAAATAATTCTAAATTCCCTTTCTAGTCCTTTCTTACGGCTTACGACACAAGGAACCCCTCTGCATTATTTTCTAGACTCCTACGAAGGAACCCCTCTTCATTATTTTTTGGTCTGCAGAATCATCGAGTAGGTAGAAGAGAAACATTATCATAGTGGGTTGTATAATCTGAATTCTTGAACTTGTTGATAGAGATAAATAAATAAAATAAAAAAATATTGCAGGACATTCCACACATCGCCATCTAGCCCCAAGCTAAGTAACTAGACTTGTGTTATGGGTGCTAGACAACGGATATACTACTTATATACTTTTCTTTTGTAAATATATACTTAATATACATACAGACACCCAGACCACAGACAAATATCTAAGCATAAATACATGTCTGCGGCGGGAATCGAACCCGCAACCCTATGTTTGGCAGTCCGGCATGGTGACCATTGTGCCAACTGGGTCGTCGTGGGTAGATACTTAATTATTAAGTAAATAAACACTAATCTTCCTAGAACCCTAAACCTAAGTGTAGCTTAGGTTAACCACTTTGTATCCACTTCACCAGGCAGGAAGTATTTGAAATGCTATTTAAATAAATCAGTAAGTATTTAGAATTATTGAATATCTAAGTAGATTATAGGTACTTATAGTAAGTATATATTACTTATATTATCTGAAGAACGATTATGTCGAAAGGTAGGTTGGTACCTTGCTTTTGATTAAGCATGAAATAAGAAAGCGGTTTGTTATGATAATTTTTATGAGGTAGGTCTAACTTAGAAAATCGAGCTTTCTTCGCAATGAAACGTTCCTTTTAAATAGGTACCCATTATATTATTGTAGATTAAACTTTGGATTTAATTTGGATTAGGATGATTTATATAAAAAGCGACTTCGTCAGCGTAGATGTCGAAAATGGACAAAGGAATTACATTATTCCATACAAATTTTGCCCCCCTTTTTCACCCCCTAAGGGGTAGAATTTCGGAAAATCCTTTCTTATCGGATGCCCACGTCATACAAAGAACACACCCTCCAAGTTTCAGGTCTCTACCTACGATCAGCGGTTTAGTCTATGCGTTGATTCGTCAGTCAGTCAGTCATTGCCGCAAGCTGGCTGAAAAGCTTAGATATAGAGGTTTGATCCACGCAGGATGAATGCCATACGCCATGATGATGAGTCAGTCAGTCATTCAGGACAAAGCATTTTAAATGTATAGATAAATTCAAAGTCCTGACTGACTGATATACCAACGCACAGTCTAAATAAGAATTAGTTAAAATAAATAAATAAGAAAATAAATCTTGTTTGACTAGTCTTTTTTCGACAAAATCTTTTCTCGGTTGCTATTCTCTGTTTGTTAGTTTGTTAGGCGTAATCTAGAAGTTCAGTTTTTTAAATAAATAAATAAATAAATATTGCAGGACATTCAACACATCGCCATCTAGCCCCAAGCTTAGTAACTAGACTTGTGTTATGGGTGCTAGAGAACGGATATACTACTTATATACTTTTCTTTTGTAAATATATACTTATAATACATAGAAACAACCAGACCACAGACAAATATCTAAGCATAAATACTTGTCTGAGGCGGGAATCGAACCCGCAACCCTGTGTTTGGCAGTCCGGCATGGGGACCATTGTGCCAACTGGGTAGTTTAAAATCTAGTTCATCAGTATTTATCAAATACCATCGTATTTACTGATCGTGTAAGCTAGCGTCCATCAATACCCATCAAAAACATAACTTGTAAAAAAAAACAAGTCTCGCAACCCAGTTCTTCTACCGTAAAAAGTTGTGAGATCCATGTAATACCAAGTCGGTTAATTTATTCAGTCCCGCTAAAGGGACTTTCTGTCTAAGTTATTTCGTAAAAGATTGACTTGGCAATCGCATGAAAACACAATGTATCTCGCAAGAAATATATACCTATTATACTAAATTAGATTTTTTAGGTGCCTTAGACTTTTGATGATCGGTCAGTCAGTGAGTGAGTGAGTGACAAAACTAGGAAACTTTGACTAGTTATAATTCTTAAACTACTTGTTCAAATTGGATGAAATTTGAAATATACCGAGTTCATACAATGCTTGCTTGGTATCTGAAAATTCAGGCTTTTAGTTTTATCCACAACGAAGTTATAGGGGGTCGAAAATGGCCTGAACTGTTTCGAGAAAAGGATGTTACGGCCGTGCCGCTTATTTGTTCGACTTGGCGGGGGCACTGCCGTGCCCCCAGATACCTAATATTGATGGATGTCAGTATTTGCCATGCATGCCTTGCCTGATTACTACGTCGATGCAATGTAAACTATCAGTACCTAAAGTACCTATCCACAGTAACTACATTAAAAAAACTGAACATCTAACCTTCGCCTTAGAAGTTGTTACGGAAAGTGAGAACCCTTTAGGCAAATTACCAACAACCCCACTATACGAGAAGACGAACTTATAAAATACTCACTGTATTTCTTCTGTTTCTTGCAGGCAGACTTTGAAGACGTGAGATACGGGTACGTAGCTCCGGTGTTTGCGTCACAGTTCTCAAGACGGAACAGGTATGAGTTGTCTGAGCGGCCCGCGAGGAACGGGTCGTTGCAGAGCGGGTTCAGATCCGAAGAACACGTCCAGCATCGTACTGATTCGCCTGGAATTAAGAATTTAAAAGGTTAGTTATTTATGTAGGTCATTCTTGTTTTAAGTGTAAGTGACACCTAAATGCCCAAAGTAGGTATACGTATACGGATAACTTGGGCTTCAAAAAAGACTGGCCGGTACCTATCTACTACACCAATTTTTCTAAATGAATATAATATGTAAGCCACTCTTGGTTACGGTAGCGGAAATTGCTCTTACGGCAAAGGAAAATATTGGTGTTGCAACCCTGCAAACTTGGTTGACACCAGAGAGTACCTATTGACCAGTTCCTTCCTCTAGACATTGTTCAGCTAAGCTGGGAGGGTGGTATAGGTGTTTGGCAAGTCGAAAGATTCTTATCCATCAAAAAAGGAATTGGCTTATTTTTAACCGACGACAAAACGAAGCAGGTTCTCAAGTCGACGCGTATTTTTTTTAATGTAGGTAAGTAGGTACCTAACCTACAACCACGCATAACTTTTGTAGAGTAGTCAGATTTTGATAATTCTTTTTTTTTCTTAATTGACTTCACACAAAAAAAAGAAGTTCTCAACGATTTTTCCCTGTATAATGTATGCTATGACCCCCATAGAACGTGATATTTAGATATATGCGTAGTGTCTATATGTGATGACCACACGAGTAAAAAATCCTTGAACTGGCCTTGTCAATAACCACAAACAACGTAAAGTACTTATATTAGGTAGAAGAATAAAGAGCTTGAGTCATGACATGAATGATATTTTACTACAGGAAATATAAGTCGTAGTGGTAAATGGGCGGGGCACGCGTGTCACAAGCGAGCTTTACTATTTCAACCTATTTATTATCCTATTTTAGAACGAATTTCAGAATTATTATTAGTCTGTATAAAGGCAGATGTTCGGGATCATTCTAAATTTTTGCAAGAACACTGAGATTTTACAAAATTTATAGTAGTCTGTTTTAAATCAGATGTTTGGATTCCTGTTATATAATTTTCTGGGAATTCAGAGATTTAGAACCAATTAGAAATTTTATAGCAGTCTTGTCATATAGCACATGTTCGAATACTCTCTAAATTTTTTTGGAAATTTGGAGATATTTCTAAATATTATAGTTTTTTAGTAGTCTGTGTGAAGGCACATGTTCGGATACCTTCTACATGTTTTTAGAAATTCAGAGACATTTTTAGAAATAAGAGTTTTTTAGTAATCTATGTGAAGGCACGTGTTCGAATATTCTCATTTTTTTTTCTGGATGGTCAGTTATTTCCCCTAATATCAAAAAGTTACAATTCTCCCGTCATACATAAAGTAAATCTTTGTTTTGTTCCGTCTACTTTCTAAGCCATATATCATGGCATAACGGAACTTAGTTCTTCAGAATACCGAACCAATCACTGTTACAGAAACTTTTCCAAGTGAATAACAATGGGTAACCCTAACCATAAAACAATATCTCCGTTAGTTAAATACATTCCTTCTACCTACTTATTTCTTTAACTTCACAAAGATAATAGCAGTAATTATCATCGCATTACGTAATTAAATCGTCATTGGATCAACTGGTTCTTAAATGGGTGGGTCAATTAAATTACCTACTTCTAAACAATGATACTTGGCTAGTTTGTGACTTTGTTACTGAGAAAGTTAATATTCTTTTAACTAAACATGTACTTCGTTGTCTTCTTCCTACCACTAACCCAGTTTATTTGGAATTTGGCACAATAAGTCTCTAGAATTCGAGTTTATTATTCAACTAGCGAAACGCTCCGGCTTCGCACTGCTATATTATGCATGTATTATAATATAATAATCTTGAATCAATCTATCTATTTTAAAAAAACCGCATCAAAATCCGTTGCGTAGTTTTAAAGATCTAAGCATATATAGGGACAGACAGCGGAAAGTGATTTTGTTTTATACTATGTAATGATGATAATGAACTGGTTCGGCGGTAAAATTTCAAGGTCAACCCTCCTTAGGAATGCTGTTGTTTTTGGTTAACGCGCCATCGCAACTGCGCAGGAGACACAAGTTGCAATGATTAGCGCTATGGTCTGCGACACAGAAGGTTGTTGGGGTTTGGTTCTCGCCTTAAATTAATATTGATGTTCAGCTATTTATTTCTGATCTCGATGTTTCTGCATGTAGATAGATATTTGCTTAGATAGATGAAGATAGATTGTTGCTTAGCTTGTGGTTTGTTTTTATTGCTATTTATTTAGACCTTAATCGCCTTCAACGACACCCATGGAAGGCGATAAGTTAGTTCCTATTTTATTCTCAACTAGCGACCCGCCCCGGCTTCGCACGGCTATATTATGCATGTATTATACATATAAACCTTCCTCTTGAATCACTCTATCTATTAAAAAAAACCCCATCAAAATCCGTTGCGTAGTTTTAAAGATTTAAGCAGTCAAAGGGAAATAGGGACAGAAAAAGCGACTTTGTTTTATACTATGTAGTGATAGTTGTAGTAGTAGTTTGTTTAAACAATTAATTTTAATTTAAAACTACTGTAATCTTCATCATTACAAACGTAATCGACCAAATCAAACTTTAAAACTCATCATTGAACGTTTTTCTAACGTTTCAAATTCAAACGGCCTCCAAATAACGTTCCGGTTTACAAAAACTGTAATAACACCCAGCAAGGCCCTTCGTGGAGTCACCGGCGCGGCGGCGCAGCAAACGGTTTTCCTGCATTTGACACGGTATGATGACCACTGACAAAAGAAGACATTTTTTTTGATAATAACCAAGTACACAGTAACCAAGTTAGCAGTGCAGATGGATTTTGGAGAACTAAAATAAGAATAGGCAATTTTTATTCAATACGTAGATGGTGGCGCTTTCGGCAACTGAATGAGACCACAAGAACCTTAGTTGATTTGTATTATACTTACAAGTACACGCAATTTTGTAAGAAGGCACGTGTCGTCACGTCGAATGACAACGGAAGAATTTAAAATAGGCAGTATTTTCTTTTTAGCGACTCGAATATCAAATAGAATTTAAATCTAATATAAACTAACGGGGAAATGTTGAGTGGGGATTGAAATACTCGTTCAACTAGCCATCCTATATTTAAGTAGGTACTAAAACGGTTAATAACTTCGCTCTAATGTCGCTCTAAGTGTGAAACTTGAATATAACAAGAAAATGGCAACTCGTAGCAAAAACTGGTTGTTCAGAAATGCAGGGAAATAGCTTATGTTAGTCAAGTATTCATTGACAACCGCCATATTAGAATTCAACGTGGATATGGAAGAAATAGATATTGTATACAAGGACGTGGGTGGGTAACTAGTTTATCTGTTTCCTATTTGTTAAGAAAGTTTGTTGCTATGGCGGCTATAGGAGTTCTGAATTTAAAAAAATAAAGTCTCTAATTTTTGACGTAATAACGTCTTATAAATCGATTAGCACAGTACTGCATAAAAAAGTTTCATGTTACGGGAACGTGAGTGAGAGTTATGGACAAGGTAACCATAGCAACGTATTACCGTTGCTATTGTTACCATCAATGTTTTCTTTTAAGGCTTAAGTTGTATCGTTAAGCGAACTTGAATGTTTTGCGATACATAACCCCGGTGCACGCACACCCAAGAGAACGAGTTGGAAAACTTTTCTTTCTACTGCGTTTTCCTACCTAAACTCGTGTCCCTTGAAGGTCCCCGCTTATTTTAAGCTTCAAGTTACGAGTGCATAGGTATCTTTCTAGTTAAGCGTGCTTCATCTTAAACCGCATTGTCACTTACTATAGGGTGAGGTAGTGGTCAAACGCTATCCTATTTATCATCACTACATGGTATAAAATAAAGTCGCTTTCTCTGTCCCTATTTCCCTTTGTATGCTTAAATCTTTAAAACTACGCAACGGATTTTGATGCGGTTTTTTTAATAGATAGAATAATTCAAGAGAAAAGTTTATGTGTATAATATATGCATAATATAGCCGTGCGAAGCCGGAGCGGGTCGCTAGTTAAATATACTTATTTCCGGCAAGAATTACTCTTTCAGCAAGTTTAACCATCAAACCACTATCTATTGTATGGAAACCTTGAAAACTGACTGATTATTCAATTTGTATCTTCTAGCATGACCGTTTGTGTTAATTAACCGTACAAATATGGTGTGATGGCCCCATTACGTTTAGCACTGAGTAAACACAAAGTATGAACAGATTTTTTTATGTAGTCCTAACTTATTGCACGAGTTTATCAGGGTTATTCTACTTCATATTCAACATTCCTTATAGGCTTTTTTTATTAATATTATACTACTGGGTAAAAACTAAAAACCTAACCTATCCTAGATATAACCTAACCTTCATATTAACTTTGTTTATTGTCTTCTATCTAAACGGTTGTTAAGATTAAGAAATAAACTAAAATAAAAGGCTGAAGAAAAAAAAAAGTTCATTATGTTGTTGCTTGCTTATTATGTGTGTATATATGTTAGTATAGAAGCTTCAGTCTTTAGATTTTAGTTTAAGTAAGTATTTTTAATTCATGTATAGTTTCATGGTTATTTTAGCGCTACATTAGCGACAGAAGTGGTATTTTTAGGTATAAAAAAATATTTATTTGATTGTAGGTATAAATGCAACAGATCTGAAACCTTCATTAGTATTGGCTTCTCTATTCGGAGTTATAATAATATCTTAAAGTCTTTAGTACTGTAGCGATTGACGTTGATTAAAATAAGTATCCAAGAAGTAAATAGGTAAGTTTTCAATACTAACGATAAAAACAAGCGAGAGCTAAGACCTATAAAATGAATAAGCCGGTAATATAAGTAGCTAATAAATGAGTCTAAGTTAGACGTATGTCGTATGTTGATGGAATAATCTACTATCATAAATTATAAAGAATGAGAATGAGTGAGTCAGTCTCAGTACCTACTACCTACCTATTTTAATTGTAGTACCTACGTACATACTTGTCTTTGACGATGTGTCATTTTGTTCATATCAGCACATGTGTGACCTCAGGTACGACAATTGTTTAAGCTAATTGTTATACGTGGGAACATTTCATCATTATCTTCATGTATTCTAGAGTAGGCTAAGAAGGTACACTGAAAAAAGGTTTCTTGAAACATGAACTTCCTCTCTATACACACAGGAGACTAATTAACTACTTGGTTTTAGTAAATGTTTAAAAAAAATGGTCATCTTTAAAGTCGGTTTACGGACGAAGAAAAATTTAAAAAAAAATGTTATTCGTTTTTTTTATTATCTTTTTGAAGTGAAAACTTCTTATGGCGCGTTGGGCACTTTTGTGGGTGAGCATTTTCAGCCGTTCTCGCGACAGATGAGATTTCTCGCGACAGATGAGATTTCTCGCGACAGATGAGATTTTATTTGTGTTAGTCTTTTTGTTTAACTTATACTGCCATCTATTACACAAATTGAGAAACTTAGTTTCTAGAAAGACCGCTATTCGAATGTAGATGGCGCTGATTTAAATTTTTTACTGCCATCTAGCGAATAAAAAAAACTATATTTGTTTAAGTGAGTGCTAATAGATGGCAGTAGCAGATCGTTTCAAGAAATATTCTATGAGAAATAACAAGTTTATTGTTGAAGTGAAAACTTCTTATGGCGCGTTGGGCACTTTTGTGGGTGAGCATTTTCAGCCGTTCCGCGACAGATGAGATTTTACACAGATATACAGTTTTCACTTCTGCCTGCACTCCCGGAGTGCGCTGTTTTTTTTTTCTCTCTTTTGTTTTTCCTTTTTAAAGGTCTTAAATAAGCAGTAAGTAGGTAATCTTAATTTTAAATTAAGAATATCGCTTATCATTTTTAGATTTTATTACTAAAACCAAGATTAATCTCTAACGTATATTGGGGAGAATTATTTTCTTGCTTCAACAAACCTTTTTCTGTGTACACGTCTCGGACTCTATAGATTCTGAAATACTTTCTTGATGACTCCGAGCGATTGATGTGATTAAGGAATGAAAATAAATACAGCCTGACAAGGACATTTTTCAATTTTAAGAAGGGCTCTAGAATCGACTATAATTTATCAATCCAAAACGAATTTGGACATTGTATTTGTACACAAATATGACGGCATATTGGTTGATGTTTTGATGCAAAAAAGATCAACAATTGATTAACCCCAAACCCATTTTGTATCTATTTCAAAGTATGGATCTACATAGATTAAAATAGAGATTATATTGTTTATCGGTAAGGTTAGTTTAATGTTAGCCATCGTAGACATCGTGATTGTTTTATTATTATATCCTACGGTTGAGTTTAGATTGTCAATCAATCCTTCTTGAGCTTGGCTTTCAGTCATGTGACCGTGTCTCGTTAACCAGAGTATTTTTTCAATAAAAATTGTCATGTCCATTGTCTAGATCGACCTTGGCAATCAATCTCCAAGGTGTTTCTCACGTTTTATGATAAAATGAGGAAAATATATTTATCATAATTATTATTCACCACGACGGTGGTAACAATGTTTTTGTTGTGAGGAAAACATAAGGAAACTGACATACCCTAGAATTGACCGCGGTTCGAAGGTATCTGAAGTATAGGCACCCGAGAAGGAGTCATACTGCTGACACTCTTTTAATGTCGTATTTTGACTGCACGCTGAATGTCACATTCAACTAGCATATTTATGTGCACATTTTCTTCTTTTCGAGTCAGTTAATTGAGCCACTGCAACTGCAGCAATTAGTATTAGGGCACATTGGGCATTGTAGTAGGTGCACCATGGACTGCGACGGAGCTCCACACTCGCATTGAACATGTGCAAATGTGCACATGTGAAAACGGGTTGAATATGCTCGCTCCCGCGTCCACGTTTGTGTCTTCTAGCTTGCGTGTGAACAGCTTGCTTGGCCCGTCGACGCCTGCTGGCTGGCTTTTTGGCAGGCTTTATGCCGGGCTGGCATGAAGCCTGGTATTTAAATGTAACAACTACCAACTTTGCCTTTTTTATTAACAATGAAAACGATATTGAGAATTTAGGATAAACACTTTTTACTTGAATATTTGGTTAAGTATGGAATTTACGATAAAATTTACTTCGACTGAGGTGGTAGGACTATTCAATCATGACTGACACTTGATTTAGAGATGGCAAATCATTGAAATAGTATTTTGAATACCACAATTTCTAGGATAAGGTACATATTGCCCACTGCTAAACCTATTGAGAGACTGCCCATTGTTGATTATGCCGTATTGAGTTAGTTTCCCCTTGATATTTACTTATAACATTTTATTTATATTCTGGGGTAAAAGTAAGTCAAGCATGGCTTCTCATGAGTTAAGTAAGAGCAAAAAATACCCAAGACCTTGTGGCTGCGGAAACCACAAGGTAAAGTATACCTTACTTCATCTAAGTAAACTTACTTGTAAGACAAGTACAATAGGTAATTCGTGAAGATTGGCTAACGTTTGCGATTTTGTGGTGAAGAAATTACCTAAGCAAATTGGAGTAAGTAGGTATAGGACCCAGGACATTACTCAAGTAATATAAAACATATTTTTGCATGAAAAAAATAATAATAAAAGTTCGAGAAAATTACTCTAATTTACAATTTTTTTAAAGTAATTTTCAGTTATGGCTATTGGATATAAGCGCAGCGGCTTAATAATGGTGTTTTGAAATTTTTCCAAATTATGGGTAAATTAGGGTTAATTTTCCTAAACACAAATTAAAACATTCTTTTCCTGTTTTGGAAAAGCTTCGGGGTGGATTTATTGTATAAGTAAGAGGAGTTACATGGTTTCCTTTACACAGGTGTACCTATAGAAAAAAGCTATACTTGATTAAAAGAGTAAAAAACTTTATATTATAAGATTAAGCTAGTTTTATTATTAAGCACCAATGAACGCTAATGCAAATGATACAATAGCCTTGAACGGTTCGAGATGTTTCGTAGTCTCGAAGTCTTTGCCCTTCTAATGTCCTTACGCAACATTCTTGTGGCTAAACAAAACCTACCGGTCGAACTCTTAGGCCGTTCAACTGATACTTGGCAAGTTTTCATATGCCATTTTTGGAACCACTACATAGTATAAAATAAAGTCACTTTTCGCCGTCCCTATTTCCCTTTGTACGCTTAGATCTTTAAAACTACGCAAGGGATTTTGATGCGGTTTTTTTAATAGATAGAGTGATTCAAGAGGAAGGTTTACTTAAATGTATAATACATGCATAATATAGCCGTGCGAAGCCGGGGCGGGTCGCTGCATCCGCATCAAACCGCATCAAAATCCGTTGCGTAGTTTTAAAAATTTAAGCGTACAAAAGGAAATAGGGACAGAGAAAGCGATTTTGTTTTATACTATGTAGTGATAGTGATAGTGACTATGTAGTCATGATGTAAAAACTGACTATAATGGTACGGAATCCCTCGTGCGCGAGTTCGACTCGCTCTTGGCTGTTTTTTTAATTAGGTACCTACTTGAATAGTTCGGCTAGGCTTGGGTGAGTTCGCGATATGATAGCTTCTTGAGTGTAATATTGTACCGAATTCCGGGCAAATTCGGAATATGAAGTTTTGGTGCGATTGCTCGAACCACACAATCGCAACTCAGCCAATAAAGGCGAATCTAATTAGATACAGAGTTGTTTTTCAATAACAAACGTCACTTTTTAATGTTATTTTCAATATTGTCAGTTGTAATAAGATACTTAAATACCTAATTGCATGCTGTATATCATAGGTAATTAGGTATTGTAGGCAACGATCAATGCATATTGCTTACATTCACAATTGCAAATGAATGTCAATATTAATAATAGCCTTAAAGACAGACAGATGGACATAACAATAAGTAATTTAATAGTAGCGTCCCGCGGTTTTACCTGGGCAAATCCCTATTCCGTGTCAATCATCATACTTACTGACTAATGACAACGCACAGCCTATACCCCTGGGCCTAGAAACTTGAAATTTTGCAAGGCTTTTCCTTATTCTATGTAATGCTTTGTCCTGACTGACTGACGGATCAACGCACAGCCTAAACTGCTGATCTTAGAGACCTGATACTTGGAGGGTATGTTCTTTGTATGACGTAGGCATCCGATAAGAAATAATTTTGAAAAATTCAAACCATACGCGGACGAAGTCGCGGACAACAGCTATGTGTCATACATAAGTGAGCACTATATAGGAATTTTGGTTTCTTAATTTAATTTCTAGCTTTTAAGTGTTAATCCAAGTCACCAGCGATCTATGTATCGAGTTTAATCGCAATTGGTTGAGAAGTTTTTGCGTAAAACAGTTACAAACTTCACAAACTTTCAAAGTATTAGTAAGTAGGATTGAACACTAATGACAACGCACAGCCTATGCCCTGGGCCTAGAAACTTAAAATTTTGCAAAGCTTTTCCTTATTCTATGTAATGCATGACCTGATAATTGGAGGGTATGTTCTTTGTATGACGTAGGCATCCGATAAGAAATAATTAATTTTGAAAAATTCAAACCATACGCGGACGAAGTCGCGGACAACAGCTATGTGTCATAAGTGAGCACTATAAAGGAGTTTCGGAAATTTCTTAATTTAATTTCTAGCTTTTAAGTGTTAATCCAAGTCACCAGCGATCTACGTATCGAGTTTAATCGCAATTGGTTGAGAAGTTTTTGCGTAAAACAGTTACAAACTTCACAAACTTTCAAAGTATTAGTAAGTAGGATTGAACACTTATGTAGGTAAAGGTACCCACTTAGGTAAGTATATCTGTTACTTTTCTAGCTTTTAAGTGTTAATCCAAGTCACCAGCGAGCTACGTATCGAGTTTAATCGCAATTGGTTGAGAAGTTTTTGCGTAAAACAGTTACAAATTTCACAAACTTTCAAAGTATTAGTAAGTAGGATTGAACACTAATGTAAAGGTACCCACTTAGGTAAGTAGGTATATCTGTTACTTTCCGTTAATATGCGACAATTTCCGGTGTGATTTCAACATGTTTACACAATAGGGCGAGGTAATTGACAACCTTCACAGTTTTATAACACTTCAGAACGCCATTCAGTTGATGACTAAACGTTTACATATAGCTGTCGATAGAGGGCGGTAGAGGTATCTATTGTTTTATAATATAGAAAGGTCCCGCCACATGCATCGATTGGCACAAAAATATTTTTATAATTAATATAAAAATGGTGATAGTGGGTTATCGCTAAGAGATAGACATAATCGTGTCCATTTATCGAGGAAGTCCATTTATCGAGGAAGGCTACTTTTTATTTTGATATTCCCACGGGATCAGGACTTACGCGGGTGAAACCGCGGGGCGCAGCTAGTCGTTTATAACTGTTAAAATCACGAAAGTTCGGTGGAAGGCGTGAAAAAGGAATATACGCGACGAATTGAGAACCTCCTCCTTTTTTGAAGTCGGTTAAAAAATAATGTGCAGGGGTGATGGAGTCAGTTTCCTGCTTCTGTCTATGATATTGTGTGCAATTTGGGTGTCTCTATGTTATGAGTGAAAGGAATTTATAGTAATTATTTTCCCGGGTCTTAATCGCGTATTTTTTGTTTTTTATTTCTCTTACCTCGACGTTTCGACTATGTTACAATAGTCATGGTCACGAGGAGACACCGGGAAAATAATTACTATGAATACAAATCGTGTGAGTTTAAAAAGTTTGAAAGGAATTTAGTTTAGAATTAACTGAATTTTACCCATATCTTAGACCGTATCGTCACTTTCCGTTAGGTGTGATGATGGTCAAACACTACCTATCATTCCTATCATTTGTAAAAAAGGGATGTTATACGTTCAATTTCACTTCGTAATTAATCTAAGTTCTCAAATGGAATCGTTTGATATTTTTTTACCTATTTTTCAACAATTTCAGTTGTGTTTGATCAATATTTAAGTCTCAATCAAAGGTTTTTTCATTGTTCCTCATTTTATTTCCTATTTTCTATTAAGAAAGGTTAGTTAGCAAGTTCTTATCTAGTTATTTACTCAGGTTATAGTTATTTATATATATGTTTAAAGCGATTAGGTACACCTATAAATCTGCTTTTGATTAACGTTTGAGTGATTGGTTCCGGCTGCAATCGTAGTAGCTAACCTAAGTATACATAATCGATTACGAAATCAGGTATTCCAGATAACCATTGAACAATGTTAATAGAAGAAGAAGTCTTATACCAATCTATTTCTGATGGCGGGGACATAGAGTGAAATATGTACCATAATAACCATGCCGGTTTTCATCTAAATCCAGTCGTTTGGTGAAGATGGGACAATCAATTAAATAAATAATTGAAAAAAATATTTATAAATACAGGAAAAGTATTTTTGTAGTGCATATTTTTTTTCTGCTGAATATATGTCGGCAGTGGAGTACATTTACGCAAAAAAAAAAAATAAAAAAAAAATTAAAACTTAATGTGAAAAACTTCCTGCAATTTCTAAATTATTGGGCATCTCAGTATTGATACACACAGTGACACGTAGGCACATGAGTAAATATCTCTACTCATGTGACGTAGGTACCTACCTTCATTTCAAGAGCGCGCTTAAACTCGCTGGCGCTAGTATTGTGTCCATGGACTTCGTCGTTTTGTTAAAAACACTTAAATGGTTATAGCTCTGAGAGTTTTTGAGTTAGCTCCAAAATAAAAAAAACAGTATTTTTTATTTTAATGTGCTTAAAACATACCGAAATTTGTGCACTACAAAAATACTTTTCCTGTATAAATAGTATCTAATTGTCTCTAAATCTTGCTTGTGTATTAAATTCACTAAATAAAAAAAATTAAAAAAAAAAAAAACAAACTTTAATTTTTGGATTTATGATATTAGGATAATAAAAAATAAAAAAATTACAATCATCTACCATTGCACTTGAAAGAACTCAATGGTGTCATTTTCCATAAAAAACGAAAATCCTGGTTAATATCTAAAGGTTTCTATAGCATATCGGAATTTTTCGATAATGATGAAAAATAATAGATTACATACTTTAGTATGTACCTGTACCAATTTAGTATAATTAGTAATCTAAGTTTTAAGCATCTATGTTTTTAATATTGTATGGTCGAAATCAGTAATCTGTTGGAACCATATTATTTGTAAGATCTTTAGGTACACAGATAGAACAATAAATAAATAAAAAAATATTGCAGGACATTCCACACATCGCCATCTAGCCCCAAGATAAGTAACTAGACTTGTGTTATGGGTGCTAGACAACGGATATACTACTTATATACATTTCTTTTGTAAATATATACGTATAATACATAGAAACAACCAGACCACAGATAAATACCTAAGCATAAATACATGTCTGAGGCGGGAATCGAACCCGCAACACTGTGTTTGGCAGTCCGGCATGGTGACCATTGTGCCAACTGGGTCGTCGTAAATGATATTCTATTCTATAATATTATGTAAACCTATACGAGATCGAAACCAAATTTACTTAGGCCCGTATTAATAAATCGCTCTCAATATCGATCTTGAGTGCGTATCAATCGAGTGAGTCTTGAGATGCGGTCACTATCTTAAGTTAGGCGTTAATTAATAGATAAAACTCAAGTTTTAACCAGGCTGATATCGCTCTTGAGATTTGAGACTGATCTTGAATGACAGTAACGCTTTGTTCTTACCTTAAATGATATGTTCTTACCCTATGGAAGGTAGTGTCGTCATATTTTGCTGTCAACTTGTTTTTAATGTGAAAATATTTAAAAAAATGTAAGATTTGTATGACCCGCAATCAGACTTGAGTTCACGAAACTACATCTTGAGACATATTTTGAGAGCTGAGTTTGATTTATTAATACGGTATGACTCAAGTGATACGTCGCTCTTTAATCGCGTCTTAAGATAGGTTTATTAATCAGCGCAACAACTCAAGAGCAAACTCAAGATTGAAATCGATATTGAGTTCGGTTTATTAATACGGACCTTAGGTACTTATCCTTTTTGGCAAACTTTTACTGTGACCTTATAATGAATCACACGCATACAAAATTAATACCTCCGGAAATACTACGTTAATTGATATCCTAATAACTTTTAAGATAATAAAACTCTTTAGAAACCTATTAAGTTTAACACTTTATTAGTCACGCCTCACTTTACCTCAATAAGAATATTTTTCAATAACCGCATGATTCACTATGTTTTAACAAGTGTTCATTTTACAAAAGTAGGTATGTACCTTTTACCTTTTTAAGCTATTTGTCTTTTTGTCAATATGTATATTTATCATTTATTTTTATTGGTGAGTGGACAGAGTGATACAATCTATTTTGATGCAGATCATTAAATGATTGTCATCACTATGTCATTCCATACCGAAATATTCCAAATGTATTCAAATGTGGCTCGATATGGCTTAATAAAATATGCTAGTCCGATCTGACCTATTTCTTTATGTTTGTGACCCGATTCAGAGATACTTATGTCATAATTTACTGAAAATAATAAGGGCGTGCAAAGCCAACTAACACTAAAGTTTTAAAACAGCAGTCAGTTTCCATAAAAAGTAGTACAAGAATTATTATTTGATCATTTTTGATAGGTAGAACCTTTTTAATATTGTTCATTTCGATAAATCAAGTTCTAGGGGATTATTTTAACAAAATAAAACGCCCTATTTAGAGTATTTAGGTGTATTTTTTTACGTTGTTGTTGTTAGAAGTGGGTCACGTTGGCACGGACACCTTAATTTGTCTTTTTAATAGGCGAACTTAATGACTTCGGCGTGCTTAGTCAATATTTTCTCTTGTCATGCAATTTTACTTGCTTTGTTGTTTTCTGTTACTTATAGGACTTTGTGTTCTTAAGAGCCCTTTCAATGAAAATGGAAAAAATAAAGGTATACTTGCAAAAAAAAATTGTAATAAAATGAAGGTAAAAAATGGTTGTCTGTAAAGTCGGTTAACGGACGATAATTTTACGTGATAACAACATAAGAAAACGATAAAAAATTGAGATTTTCTTTATGCTATTAAATAAGATTTTTTCTTTTTCTTTCTTCGATCTGTCACTCGTCACCATAACACAAGCCCAGATGAGCAATATTATTATTTAATACTGTTTCCTGGCGGAAACGGACGCGTCATGGTCATGTTATCGTAATACTTTTTTGTGAGTATAAGTTTTCCACCAATTTAATTGACGATATCACGCCAAAAATGTAATCCATTAAAAATATTTAACTATTTGCGACGGTATCGTGTGGTTAATAAACATTTGTTGGTTCTGGCACAAATAAAAATGCGTCATTGGCATGAACTTTATTGCGTAAAGGGATAACGTTCAGAATGTTGCGAAACGAGATGATGTCAGATCTCTGTACTATTTGCCATTGATCACACAAACTGCCAGTCTTCCAGTAACCATGGCAGTATCATACGCCGTAAACGAAGACATTAAATATTTATCCCTTCCTTCAAATTAATTATTACTAACATTAGATATTTAGCGAGAAAATCTAATTTCGTACAACCATGGTTTTAATTATCAACGTTGTATCATTCGTTAGATCTTTAATATTTTCAGAGGCCCTACGATTAAAAATAGCTAACATACTATAAATAGGTTTTTATTTTAAGAGGAAAGGGTACCGGGGGCTCTTTCCATACAAACTATTACAAACGTAGTAGACTGTTTTCTCCCTGGATAATGACACTAGAGCCAATATTTTTGGTGCATAAAACATAAAACTGCCATGACTATGACCCTATTTTTATTTATAATTTTTTTAATTGTAATTGCTATGATGATTAGAAAATGTAAAAAAAAACCAAAACATAGGGGCATCGTTATGGCAGTTATATAGGTTTTATGGCACAAAAATATTTGTGCTAGTGTCATTATCCAGGGAGGAAACAGTCGACTACGTTTGTATGGAGAGAGCGCAGGTACCCTTTCACCTTGAATCTAACAATAAAAGTAGATTCAACTGCATTCTTGCATTATTGACGTAGACTATTCCGGAAATACTTTAAACAGTTTATCTAATCGAATCAAATTAATCTAAATGGTTTATACTTAGCTACTAGTTACAGCTCCTCTGAGGCTTTATCACTTATCATATATTTTGACGTAATAACGTCTAATAAATTGGTGGAACACCTGCATTCACACAAAAGTGTCACGGTAATATTGTGTGACGTCATGCGTCACGTTCCCATTGAGTGACGTTATTTTCACGTTCCCATTGTGTGACGTCATCGTCACGTTCGTATTGTGTGACGTCATTGTCACGTTCGTATTGTGTGACGTCATTGTCACGTTCCCATTGTGTGACGTCACGTTGTTCTATGACGCTCCGGTCATATTTGTCATGGTAACTTAGGAAACAGAGTATTTAATAATAAAATCGCTCATCTGGGAGTGTGTTATGGTGACGAATTACAAATAGAAGACTTATATAAATGAAAACATAATTGTAAAAAAAAAGGAAAAAATATTTAAAGGAATAAACAAAAAAATGACAATTTTTCATCGTTTTCTTTTGATGTTATCACGTAAAATTATCGTGCGTAAACCAACTTTACAGACAAGCATTTGTTATTTTATTTAATGTATAGTTATTGATACTTGGTACATGTATATTATCGCTAAAATACCTAATTATTGCCCGACGTCTCTATTTTATCTATATTATGTCACCGACCTGCTTATTTGAAGGACAAGATTGTATTTAGGTTTAACCCACATACTGTTATTACGTTGCTGTTTTTCTTAAGAATTTCGTATCTAAATAGGTGAATCAGTTGAATATGTACCCGTCATGGGTAAATAAACTATTAATCAAGAACGAATTCGATCAATATAACAATGAGAACAATAAGTCCTTCCATATCGGATCTAGACAGTAGAATGTGAATTTATAGTATATGTACCTATGACCCACAGTTAAATGACGTAGCATGATCTATTAGTAAACTTGTTTTTCGCTTATAGTAAATCTTAAGAGGAAAGATACCCGGTCGCTTCTCCATGCAAACGTAGTCAACTGTTTCCTCCCTGGATAATAGGGCTAGAGTAAATATTTTGAGACATAAAACCTAAAACTACCATGACCATGCCCCTGACTCCACTATCCGTATGTCTGTCACCAGGCTGTATCCATGAACCGTGATAGCTAGACAGTTGAAATTTTCACAGATGTTTTGCTTCTGCCGAAACGAACGAAAGAGAATATTCTCTAATAATAATAATATTCTCCGTCCTAATTATATAATTAGGACGGAACCCTTCGTGCGCGAGTGCAACTCGCACTTGGCCGGTTTTTTATTTTATTTTGTGGAGTTTAATATTTCGATGTTCGTACACACATCGTTTTCAATGAGACTGAAAAATCGAAAAGTGGAAATATCGAAATATCTCTTCAAAATAAAAACAATAAATATGGTAAAATCCTGTTTTTAATAATTTTAATAGGTATTATGTTTCATCTCAGAGGTCACGATCACAAAAAAATGTAGTTATATGGTTTCTAAAGAGGATGTAAGATAGACGTTGGATCTTATACGGATTCCAAAGTTTTTAGAGTCAAATGATCGCTTATGTGATCTTATTTTCGAATTCAAGCAAAATAAGGAACAAGCTTCAAGCTCTTAAAAACATCGTAGTTATAATATCTATGTCAAGTAATTGTCAACCCATTATTAACCAAAAAATTCATAGGAAATAGTTCTTTAATTTATATTTCATTTAAGGCTACGCCGAAAATAATTTTGCGAAACGTCAAACACCTAGATTTTCGAAAAAAAAACTTAATCACAGATTTTTTTACCTGTTGTTTACTTGGGGTAGTTTAAAGCTTAATTATAGGCATTTTAATAAAGTTAGAAATTATGTTACTAACAAAAACATACATTTGATCTCTTACTGAATAATTTTCCTAAAAATATAGATTTTTATTTTGTTCCCGCCTTTATGCTCGGAATAGCCCTAAATAACTACCTACACCTTGGCACACAAACAAACATAACCGGCTTTTTCCTAATAATTATTATCACATTTACCAAAATACCTCTTGCTTTGAGTAAAACTTATACCTATATGTTTACCTATTTGTACGTCATCGATGTTTTTATATATGTTAGTCTTGTGTTGAATAATAAAATCATTTTATGTTCTCCGTCCTTTATACGATTTTAGTAGAGCTTGAAAATAGATAGATATAATTAAACGATAGGTTCCCATCATTATACTGGAGCGGATGAGTAAATTATTTATTTATTTCCATTAGAATAATGCGTTTATCTTGGCTCGGCATTTTTATATTTTGATGTTAAACTATTAATTTATTAGTGAACTCCGTGTTCCAATTCCGATGTGGTCCGAAACGCTTTATTTTACACTTTTACTAATTTTCTATTTGAATCAATATAAAACCTGTTATAAATGCAACATTCTAATCGGTATTTAATTCACAGATACGCTTTCTCTACGTCAATACCATTAAAATACCTACAAACGAGAATAGATGAAACGCAAACGATATTTTATTTGAATACGCTTAATTAAAAATACAGTCACGCTCGAAAATGTGTTTTAATTTCATCCTGTGTCACGAGCGAGAGGGGAACCCAACTTGTGACATTGTTAAAATCATAATTTTTAATAAGTACTCATTGTGACATCATAGTTGACGTAAAACATGAGGAAAGGTCGCTACATACTTGACGGGATTTTTTCCCGTGCCGGACGGAACGTGATATTTTTATATGAAACTCTGTCAAGAAATAAATTGTCACTTCCCGTCCGGCACGGGTAAGATCACGTTACATACGTTTAAAGTCCACGAGCACTTTATGAACAACTAGCGACCCGCCCCGGCTTCGCACGGCTGTATTATGCATGTATTATATCTAAAAACCTTCCTCTTTAATCACTCTATCTATTAAAAAAAACCGTATCAAAATCCGTTGCGTAGTTTTAAAGATTTAAGCATACATAGTACATACTATGTAGTGACTAGCGACCCGCCCCGGCTTCGAACGGCTATATTATGCATGTCTTATACATATAAACCTTCCTCAAGAGGAATTTAGGTATATCACTTATACTACACTATATCACTCTATCTATTAAAAAAAACCGCATCAAAATCCATTGCAAAGTTTTTAAGATCTAAGCATACAAAGGGACATAGGGACGGCGAAAAGTGACTTTATTTTATACTATGTAGTGACTATGTAGTGACTATGTAGTGACTATGTAGTGACTATGTAGTGACTATGTAGTGACTATGTAGTGACTATGTAGTGACTATGTAGTGATGATAGTGATGATGCACGTCACGTCCCGTGCCGTCTGAAGTTTTATCCCGTTACGTATGCAGCGACCTTAAGACAGTTCCAGAGGAAATTATTTTCGTTCATTGTTAATTATATTCACGAGGACATTATAAACTATTGTTCTTAGTTCACAATTACGTAGATTGTCATAGAAGATAGTGGAAAAGCAGGGTTTAGGTACAGTTGGAGACAAAAGTATGTAAGCAATAGTGATAATATAAGGCCAAGGTTTTGCTCGAGTGTAGGTTTGTTTTTAGCTTTAGTTTTTAACGTGATAACGTCTAGTAAATTGATGGAACACCGCATTCACAAAAAAGTGTCATGGTAATATTGCGTGACGTCATTGTCACGTTCCCATTGTGTGACGTCATTGTCACGTTCTCATTGAGTGACGTCATTGTCACGTTCGTATTGTGTGACGTCATTGTCACGTTCGTATTGTTTGACGTCATTGTCACGTTCTCATTGAGTGACGTTATTGTCACGTCCCCATTGTGTGACGTCATTGTCACGTTCCCATTGTGTGACGTCATTGTCACGTTCCCATTGTGTGACGTCATTGTCACGTTCTTATTGTGTGACGTCATTGTCACGTTCTCATTGAGTGACGTTATTGTCACGTCCCCATTGTGTGACGTCATTGTCACGTTCCCATTGTGTGACGTCATTGTCACGTTCCCGTTGTGTGACGTCATTGTCACGTTCCCATTGTGTGACGTCATTGTCACGTTCTTATTGTGTGACGTCATTGTCACATTCCCATTGAGTGACGTCATTGTCACGATTGTATTGTGTGACGTCATAGTCACGTTCGTATTGTGTGACGTCATTGTCACGTTCCGGTGACGTCATGTCAAAAAAATGAAAAAAAAAACACAATGTTTCTTAGGTTTCTTATGACGTAAAATTGACGTCCGTAAACCGACTTCACAGACAACCATTTTTTGATATGAATGAAAATCGACATGGTAGTTTGCATCCCAAAGGATACTTTTAATCCAGGAATTCCCTCGGGATCGGGACTGCGGGTAAAACAGCAGGGCGCTGCTTGTCACTACATAGTATAAAACAAAGTCGCTTTCTCTGTCCCTATATCCCTATGTATGCTTAAATAAATCTTTAAAACTACGCAACGGATTTTGATGCGGTTTTTTTAAAAAGATAGAGTGATTCAAGAGGAAGGTTTATATGTATAATACATGCATAATGTAGCCTTGCGATGCCGGGGCGGGTCGCTAGTATATTATAATTTGTATGAGTCCCGCTGTCTGCTCTCTGAATTTGTGAGTCATTCGGCTTGTTAATCTTAGACCTTTCCACGGGTCATGGTTCACTAATGAGACCAAAACCCACTTGCACTTTGTGTCTATTACAAATTAATGATATTAAACTAAGCTGTGTTTTAATTGGGTCACTTCATTCAAATTATGTAGGTAGGAGTAGTTTTTCTTGTTTTACCTTGCACTAGTTCTTATCTGCATTATACATAATCCCTGCACAATATACAAAGTTTTTCAGCGCAGGGGTTTTAATACGGGAGGGGGTTTTTCTAGTGAATAACTTTTGTTTTACGACTTTTGGAAATTCGAACTTCTTTTTTCGATGATTCTGAGGGAATTCTTACTTGAAAATCAGCTGCTTCATACAAGCGGATTTTAACAAATTATTGATAAATACTCTCGTTTAGAACTATTTTTAAATATACCTATATTTTTGTACATCTCGATTTTATGTTAATTACAACGATAATTTTTATTACTATGTACCTATAGGTACAGTCACATTACCAATTAGCTGAACCCTTCTAGAGCTCACTCGCAAATCTTTAAGGTTGTAAAGTAATGTTACCTGATTCTGTTTTTTTAACAATATACTATACTTACAATACAATATTCACTACATAGTATAAAATGAAGTCACTTTTCGCCGTCCCTATGTCCCTATTTCCCTTTGTATGCTTAGATCTTTAAAACTACGCAACGGATTTTGATGCGGTTTTTTTAGTACATAGAGTGATTAAAGATGAAGGTTTATATGTATAATACATGCATAATATAGCCGTGCGAAGCCGGAGCGGGTCGCTAGTACAGTATAAAAAAAAACAAAGTAGGTAAATATTTTTTACAGATATGCGAATGAGATCTGGGTCACGTGGGGTTCGGGTAATTGGTAATGTTACTGCTTGCTTAAAGAAAATTCTTCTGAAAACTTATACAATTTCAACATACCGATAACGATAAACAGCCGATAGCAAAACTTTCCTGAAAAGCTTAATCAAGCAAAGTGCCCATAAAGTAAAGTAGATGCATTATTCCAGGACTAAGTAAAGAAGAATACAATAAATAACCACTATCGGGCCCGTTAATATAAATCAATGGTGTGATTTGCCATAGTTAGTGGGACAATGGTAAGATATGGTCACTGCTTTGTGGGGTCATGCCTTTTTTATTGGATTGAATGTGATTATGCGGGTTTCACATTAAAAAAATTTTATCGGTAGCTACTGAGTTTGTTCTTTTGTTGCTTTTTATTTTTATTGTTTTTTTTTTATTATTATTAAGAGCCTGTAGTGTCCCACTGCACAGGCCTCTTTACTCCCCCTCCACTGATCGCGATCTTGTGCGACGGATTGCCAATTTGTCATAAATTTGTCCATAATATCGTCTCGCCACCTTCGACGGGGTCTGCCAGGTAATTTTTTTCCGTTGGTGGGTGTCCAAAAGTTGTTGATTTGGCCCAAAGTTCTTCCGGCCGGCATACGGCAGATATGGCCGGCCCAATTCCATGTTCGATCTATATATTGTTTTAAAAATAAAAATATTCTCGGAGCTTTTTAATTGTGTCTCAATTTTAACATCTTGTTATAAATAAATGTTTGGTTAGTAACCTTATTTCCATTACCTAATTCATTACTAATTAATTCTTATACGTAGTTAGGCATGTACATAATTATTACGTGTTTTTTTAAGTACTTAATTTATTGTTCACCATTGTTTTATTCAACACAAACATATATTTAAATCATATTTTTCACATGACTAAAATACTTCGAGACTTGTAATTCAATTATTCATATAAGTACCTTCATAATGATTAAAATAATTAGAATATTTTTAGTTTAACTACTTATACCTACGTATAGATACGTAAAATAATATTGATGTTTTACATTTAATCTAGATGATGGTATACTGTAGTGCCTGGAACATGTCTTGTATCACTACATAGTATGAAACAAAGTCACTTTCTCTGTCCCTATATCCCTATGTATGATCTTTAAAACTATACGCAACGGATTTTTATGTGGTTTTTTTTTAATAGATAGAGTGATTCAAGAGGAAGGTTTATATGTATAATACATGCATAATATAGCCGTGCGAAGCCGGAGCGGGTCGCTAGTAGATAATAATTTGTAATACTCAGACTTGTTTAAAAACCCCTACGTGACATATTATTTCAACTTAGTCATTCTCGAGCACCACAATAACACCAAAGTAGATATAAGTACATGCATTTCATATTTACGTAATGCATAACATCGTGCTGGTTTCGTGAATGTCAATAGTGAAAGTAGCAAATTCCATTGTTTATGGTTACTGACACAGTTGATAACATCGCGCAAAGTAAAATATACAAGTAGATTTTCATATAAATCTACCATCTAAAACACATAGGTATAGCCACGTGTAGCTATTCGTTGCTGTCACAAGCTGTCACAAATGTTCTACAAAAACATTACTATTTCAGAAAGTTGAGTTTTCGACAGTATCTTTTAGTAACGAAGATCGATCTTTATAAACGTTACAAATTCTAACAGTTTAGTTCGCGACTGTACCTAGGTACGTGTCAAGTAACGTTGTAGAAAAAAAAATGGTTGTTTGTAAAGTCGGTTTACGGACGATAATTTTACGTAATAACGTCATAAGAAAACGATGAAAAATTTATTATTTTTTGTTATTCCTTTATATTTGTGTTGTCTTTTTTTCTTTAATTTTTTTTCCTTTATATCAGTCTTCTATTCGTCACTCTCATATCACCATGACGCATGACGTCACACAATATAACCGTGACACTTTTGTGTGAATGCAGGTGTTCCATCAATTTATTTGACGATACACGTCAAAAGGGCTAAGAGTTAACTTTTCGACAGTATCTTCAAGTAACGTAGTTCGATCTATTCTTCAAAAACGTTACAAATTCTAACAGTTTAGTTCGCCACTGGTACCTTTCAAGTAACGTTGCAGAAAAAGGGCTAAGACAGTTGACTTTTCGATAGTATCTTCAAGTAACGTAGTTCGATCTATTCTTCGATAACGTTACAAAAACGTAACAGTTTAGTTCGCGACTGTACCTTTCAAGTAACGTTGCAGAAAAAGGGCTAAGACAGTTGATTTTTCGACAGTATCTTCAAGTAACGCAGTATGATCTATTCTTCTAAAACGTTACAAATTCTACCAGTTTAGTTCGCGACTGTACCTTTCAAGTAACGTTGTAGAAAAAGGGCTATGTATGTAGGTCACACGCCTTTGATAAAAGTGAAAGTCGCTCGTACTATGCGCCTACGATTGAAGCCATTTGTATTTCCAACGAAAGTTGTAAGTAAATATTATTAACTTCCTTTCGCAACAGATTATAATAAAAGATAGATGGATTATTATTATAAATGTTGATTTGTATTTATGTTCGATGCTTTTTCGATTGTGCAACGTTTTGTATGGAATTTATTTTGGATGTATTTTTAATTAGTTCAGTAATGACATTAGAAATTAAATAACTAAGCATTAAATAATGCAGACTGTAAATTTCAAGCTTCGTTTACATAGGCCGTAATTGACAAGAAATTTAAAACCAAGCAAGACGTTATGCTAAGGGCATTTATAGTTATTTTCTTTTAGTTTTATAATTAAATTAGAAATCAAATACTTAAGAACTAAATAGTGTGCGAAGCTGGAAACTATGCAAACTGTAAGCTTCGTTTTCATATAGATGTACTAGCGTCCCGCCCCGGCATCGCACGGCTATATTATGCATGTATTATACATATTATAAACCTTCCTCTTGAATCACTCTATCTATTATAAAAACCCGCATCAAAATCCGTTGCGTAGTTTTTAAGATTTAAGCATACAAAGGGAAATAGGGACAGAAAAGCGACTTTGTTCTATACTATGTAGTGAAGAAGTGCTTAATTTTAAATAAAGACGTATTGGTAGGTAGGTACTGGGATATTTTGAATTAAAACATTTAAGGATCTAGACCTTTTCGCGTTTTTGATATCGTGTTTTTGCTATAAGGATATTCTGATAGTTATCCAAATATTCAATGGTTAATAGACAGATACTAATTTGTCAGATATTTCTTTATTTATCAGTAAAATGACCAACATTATTTCAATGTCAATCGAGACGATTACCTTTAGAACAGAAAATTACTGCGTAGTTTCCTTAAAGATTACTATGATTATGTACCAAACCTACCTGCGGTTGTTTTGAATAAAAATGTTTGAATAATATAACAGATCTATAAATAAGATAAAATAAATTGAAACACATATTATGTAGGTATAGGTACCTACCGAAATTGTATTTATAAAGTGCAATATAAGTTTTTGTTAAGCCTTTATTTTATGTTTTAAACAAAGCTTAAACTTCCATAAGGAATGTTTTTCAATAGTATTTTTATTCAGATAATTTGGTAGGTATTGAGAACTTTGTTTTGTCTACACTAATATAATCGGAAAGTTTTTGTTTGTAACAAACACGCACAAGATTGATTTTCATAAAACTTGGTATGAGGATACATTGATTCATTGGGAGTAAGATAGGCTACTTTCCTACTACTGACCCGCTCCGGCTTCGCACGGCTGTATTATGCATGTATTATACATATAAACGATCCTCTTGAATCACTCTATCTATTAAAAAAAACCGCATCAAAATCCGTTGCGTAGTTTTAAAGATTTAAGCATACATATGGATATAGGGACAGAGAAAGCGACTTTGTTTTATACTATGTAGTGATAGTGATAGCTATATGTACTATATTAATTAAGTATCTCGTGAAATCAGACGCTATTAAATAACATCGAAAGAGAAACTTAAAAATGTAAACATATTTTGTTGTAGACGTTTTTTTAAACGACTTGTTGGTACCGGTTTTTCCAATCTCAGCAACACCTTCCATATGGCTTGCTTGAAAACAAGTTTATGTAACGTGCCAAATGTATGTATGTATACTTGCCTACGTATACCTAAATGTATACACGATGACATAATCGTATGAGAGGAAAAAAAACGAAATACTTAACTTAAAATGACCTTACATTATGGATAATAAGGTAAGTAATGACAGTTTTTATACATAACTAGCTGCGCTCCGCGGTTTCACCCGCGTAAGTCCCGATCCCGTGGAAATATCGGGATAAATTATAATTATCGGGATAGAATATCAAAATGAAAAGCCTAAGTATAGCTAACCTCGATAAATGGACTATCTAACTCAAAAATAATTTTTCATTTCGACCCAGTGGTTCCTGAGATTAGAATGAACAAACTCTTCAGCTTTATAATATTAGTATAGACGTATCCTCATACCAAGTTTTATCAAAATCGGCCCTGTAGCTTCGTTACAAACAAACAAAAAAATCTTTTCTCTTTATAATATTATAAAAACCTACGTAAAGATTGAAATAGGTATGACCAATGACCATTGATGATTAACAGCATTTATTATTAAAAATATATATCCTAAAGAATTATTTCTAGTAGGTAAGTAAGTAGGTACCTTCAGATCAGCAATTCTTTATCATAAGTACTTTAAATACTGACATACGTGTTTCACCGTTACGTTTAAAAAAACGCATAATAATCTGTCCCACATTGCGTAAACAAATAGAAAAACGTTTCCGTAAACGAGGTCACAGTTAAAAAAGCAATTAAAACACAGGTACTGTTGTACCTTTAATGCATAAAAGAAAATAATAAAAATCAACTTACCGCTTTGTGCGAACAATGCTACGAGAAGCACGGGTACAATCAAGGAAAAATACGCCATTTCTTATGTAATTTTATTTGCGAATGTACACAAATCACGAGATATTTACGTTAGTTTCACGGTTTAGGGAGACGGTCGTCTCGTTTGTCAATCGGTGAGCGAATGGCGAGGGAGCGTGCGATGTAACTACGCGTTGTTCCAGTTTTCGCACTGGTACGCGCAAACGCTGCGCTTGGGCGGTTGAACGCTGAAGTTGCATGTTTTCTACTTAGTCATTAAACGACGGATTGTTATAAAGTTTGACGTGTCTCTGCGTGTGTGTCTGCCTGTGGCATTGTAGCTTCCAAACGGATGAACCGATTTTGATTTGGTTTCTTTTGTTTGATTGATTGTAGTTTGATATTTTTAGTTCTTTATCGTGTCGATGGTACAATTTAACTTAAATTTAAATAAGGTCAGATCCGTCCACTACATTACGCTTCCAAGATGCTATAATGTTCGGCATTGTTATTGCCAAGTACCTACCGTACCAGTATTAGGGCTTAAGGGGCAAATAAGAAGGTGCTGCATAGTTTGCTTGTGAGTCCCGTAGTCGTACTGGATTTGGCATGGAACAATAATGCCTCAGCCTCCTAAATATGTTTTTTTTTTTTTTTCAGATGTTTAGGCAGATATGACATTATTGTGTTTTAGTGCAAATAATTGTGTAACATTGTACTTAAGCACATAAACCAAATAGTAAAAACAATATTTTTCCCAGTTCCTACCCAACTTACCATACTTATACTTTTTTAAATACTGAAATTCCATTGAAACATGAGTATTTATTGTTTTAAACAGCTTCAACTTCCAATTTAATTAACTAAACATTCAGAGCAAGTTTTTATTGCGTAACGACACGACATCATTTGTATTTATAAAACGCAGATATTAAAACTCATCGTTTTAGTGTGCTTGTGCGAAATGCCATTAAAACTACTAGGCGCGGCTTTTGGCGCGAACGCCGTAGTAGAGGCCTAGTGAGTACAAACACGATTGTAACAAAGCTGATCAAACTTTACAGAAAACATTATCGGGAAAACTCGTACCTACACTGAGAAGTAGGTACCTACTACGTTTTATTGAAACTGCAAACTTGCAGTTAAATCTATTCTATACTAATACTAGCGACCCGCTCCGGCTTCGCACGGCTATATTGTGCATGTATTATACATATAAATCTTCCTCTTGAATTACTCTATCTATTAAAAAAACCGCATCAAAATCCGTTGCTTAGTTTTAAAGATTTAAGCGTACACAGGGATATAGGGACAGAGAAAGCGACTTTGTTTTATACTATGTAGTGATTATAAAGCTGAAGAGTTTGTTTGTTTGAATGCGCTAATCTCAGGAACACGGATCTCGGGTTCATATTGAATAATTATTTTGGTGTTGGGTAGTAAATTTCTCGAGGAAGGCTTTAGGTTACTTTTTATTTTGATATTTCCACGGGATGGAGACTTACGCGGGTAAAACCGCGGGGCGTAGCTAGTATTTAATAAATAAATTTTTGGTGACGACAGTAATATATCAATTATACATTCACATTTCAATGTCTTAATCCCTTTCATTTACATTTGAATATACAGAATTATTGGAAATTATAGTAGCAAGCCGTTGAGGGCTACTTCTGTGCATCTTAACAAATAACTTTTGTTCTACGACTTTTGGAAATTCGAACAATTTTTCGAAAATTTTGAGGTTCGATTTACCTGAAATCAGCTGTTCCTTACACGGAGAGGTCATTAACCTTAAAATTTTATTTATTTTTTAAGTTTTATCTACTGTTCTTAGTCTGAATGACCTTTGTTTTAAAAAATCTGCTGATTTTCGAATTTACATAACCTCAAAATTTTCATATTTTTTTTTCAAATTTCCAAAAGTCGTAGAACAAAAGTTGTTTGTTAAGGTGCACAGAAGTAGCCTTCAACGGCTTGCTAATATAATTTCCAATAACTCTGTACATATCAAGTGTAACTTAGAAAATTCCAAAAACCCCTAAAGTCATCAGACACGCATAACCTTCAACCCTTATTATTATGTGGAAAGGAAAAAACCCCAAAGGGGTAGTAGCAAAATATGTATGAAAAAAAAAAAAAATAGCATAAATAGACGACGTCGACGAAAAAAGGAGGAGGTTCTCAATTGGTCGGGTTTTTTTTTTAATGTATGTTCCCTGATTACTCGGAGACACCTAAACCGATTTAGAAAATTCTTTTTTTGTTTGAAAGAAGATACTTCACAAGTAGTCCCATAAAATTTGGTGTATACCGGATGAGGATCTTCGAAGTGATGAACAGAATTGCACCTCGAGAATGCTGCAAATTGCTAATTTTTTAATTTTCACCAATAGAATTAGCCCATATATTTTTTTACACAACAGAAACATCTGATACTTTATGAGATTTTGTTACATAGACTACCATCACTGTCACTTCACTATCACTATCACTACCTACATAGTATAAAACAAAGTCGCTTTCTATGTCCCTATGTCCCTATATCCCTTTGTATGCTTAAATCTTTAAAACTACGCAACGGATTTTGATGCGGTGTTTTTAATAGATATAGTGGTTCAAGAGGAAGGTTTATAGGTATAATACATGCATAATATAGCCATGCGAAGCCGGGACGGGTCGCTAGTTTGACATAATCTTGTAAAGTGCCACAACAACTATGTTGTTTGGATTAATGCTCCAAACAACAAATACCATGGTTTTTACTTTGGAGGGTTTTGGCGAAGGTTTATGTAGGGAAGGCTTATAGTGCTCAGCCTGCCTAGCATGAAGACCAAAACACGATACGATAAAGCGATATAACTACATCAACTCTCAAAATATGATAGATAAAGCCGCCATTTTGAATTTTTATTATAAATTGCGATAAAAATTCAACATGGCGGCTTTATCTATCATATTTTGAGAGTTGATGTAGTTATATCGCTTTATCGTATCGTGTTTTGGTCTTCATGCTAGGCATACTGGACGTCCTGCGACTGATATGATGATGATGATACATTGTCATTAGGTTTGAAAGCCGAAACTAAAAAAAAATGGCTAATTATTTAGTATGCCAAAATATTACATCCCCTTTCATATCTAGTCCCAAAAAGGTTTCGACTGTACGCTGAGACTGTATTTAAAATATATCAATAATTCCTCAAGGTTTCCTTTTGTTTATATACCGAAAATTACCTAAGTAGGTATTGCTGAAACTTGATAATATAATGCTTCTTATCTTGTCTTATACTTTGTGACCAGTGCAAAGTTCAATACATTAAATTGATATATTATAAACTTCAAATTTATAAACATGTATCGTCCGTCCGTCCATCCGTCCGTCCGTCTGTCTGTCTGCCTGTCTGTCCGTCTGTCATCCGGTTGATTCTCAAGAATCGTAATAGCTAGAGAGGTAAAATTTTCACAGATTATGTATTTCTATTGTCGCTATAACAACAAAAATTAAAAACAGAAAAAAAATTGAGTGAAGCTCAAATACAACATGCTACGGAACCCTTCGTGCGACTCGCACTTGTTCGAAATTGGACGTCGGACCCGATAGTAAGTAAACATTGATGGTAACCACAGCAACGATAATGAGTTGCTATGGTTACCTTGTTAATAACATGACGCACGACGGGAACGTGAGCGGTGACGTCACACTTTTTGTGAGGGCCGGTGTTCATCGATTAATAAGACAAAAACTTCTGTTACTATCACAATATGGCCAAAGCTACTTTAGTCGAGAGTTTACAATCTTCTTGTTTCAGTATAGTGATAAATCTTTATAACGAAACCATGGTTTTTAATTTCGATATCGCCTGAATCTCTCGTCGTCTGATTAAAGTAAATAAAAATGTTCCAAACATCAAACTTACGAGACACAAGTACAAAAAAAATCTTTTTCTTTCGTATCGATCCAATCATCTATATTCTATACATATAAAATGCTTTGTCCTGAACGACTGACTGACTGACTGACGGATCAACCACTATACGCAGACAAAATCGCAGGTTGATAATATCTGTCTGCCATAACTTACTCTTTGTCAAGTAATTAATCAAGTTAGATGTACTTAAGTACGTACCTTATTTACGTAACTCACGACCAACTGGTTTATTAACTTAAGGCGCAAATAGGAGCCAAAAGCAAAATGCCATTCGTGTAACTATTATGCCCGAACAGCTATAAAAACATGTCGAATTGAGAACCTGATCTTCGCTACCCATCACAGTAGGTGAGATTAGGTGAAATGCAACCCTATTTTACGTAAAAAAGGACCTATTTCTATTTTGAAATCGTTTAAAATTTGTTAATTTTATTGTATGGAAAATTCATTTTAAGCGCTGCTCTGTGTACCTATTAGTTGAAGGTGACAATATTTTCCTTTATTTTGGTATAAATTGAATTTGATTTTTCTTATTCTTTTCTAAGCGTATCCAAATTTATATCGAAAATTGACGTCATTGATGGTTTTTGACCAAAAGGATAGGCTTAGGTTCTTCTTTAAATGAAATATGCCAAAGTATAGAAAAAGATTTCACCTACAAAGAATACAATATTTAAGAGGAAAGGGTACCGGTGGCTTTTTCCATACAAACTATTACAAACGTAGTCGACTGTTTCCTCCCTGGATAATGACACTAGAGCAAATATTTTTGATGCATAAAACTTATAACTGCCATGACCATGCCCTTATTTTTTGCTTTTTTTTATTTTCTAGTTTCTTTAATTTTAATTTCTATGATAATTAGAAAATGACAAAAACCAAAACATAGGGGCATAGTCATGGCAGATTTAGGTTTTATGGCACAAAAATATTTGTTCTAGTGTCATTATCCAGGGAGGAAACAGTCGACTACGTTTGTATGGAGAGAGCGCAGGTACCCTTTCACCTTAACAACTTTGCCGACAGCAATTTTGCGTTTGTCCCCTTTATGAACGTTTACTAATGCAGTTTCTCATTTGGACATGGCAGGTTATTATTTAATAGGTTACTTATATCAATATGCGTTTATTTTTTATCAAATGTATCGCGACTACTTTTTATTCTTATTCAAGTTTGAAAAAGATGGGCGTCAATTCGTTTGATTGTAGAGTAGAGTAGATAGATAGATAGATAACTTTATTTGTACAACACAGAAAGAAACAGAACACGATAAACACAAAGTAAAGTAAAAGCTAGAAAGAACCAGTTGCACAAATGGGCGGCCTTATCGCTGAAAGCGATTTCTTCCAGGCAACCTTTGGATGGAAAAGAACTGATTTAGCTTTTATGGTAGGTTGTGAATAACTTAACTTATCATAGGTGATGATATAAAATATTTACAAAATTATGGATTTTAAATAATTACCTATTTATAATACATACCAAATAATTATATACATAGATACATACAAATAAGTACATACATACATGTATACATACATAAATAATACAGGAATATATACGGATATTAGACAGTACTGAGGTAGTGATCAGTTACCATAGCTTTGAAAATGGGTTGGGTACCCTAGACAGTACAATACGAATATAAAAGCTTTGTAAATAAATAAATAAATAATTTATTATTATATATGTATACAAGCACGTTTAAATAAGTAGTACGTCCCAGTTGTCACCGCTGGAGACAGTGGCGATGTCTCTAGCGGTATCAACTAAGACGGTAGGTATAATACACACATCAACAAAGTCTAGGGAACACGGGTAAAATAGTGTTTTTTGGGGATTTTTTTTATTTTTTTGGTTGTTTTGTGTTGAATGTCGTATGTCAATAAATGTTTTGTTTCTCAGTTTCGGCACTATTTTAGTTTTCATACTAAATTTCATTTTTTTTAATAAAATCACAGCATTAAAAAGAGTATAATATTCCGCTTCTATTGACATACAACACTAAGACAAAAAAATTACGTCCATGACTGAGACATACTGTCTGCTTTCATGGTCACATGCCGATAAGCACAGAGGCGACAAAGTACTGCAAGATTTTATACGTTAATCAATTGATAATAGGGGTTCTTAAATTTATTTTTCTACTGCCCACTTTGAGAATATTATGCTTATTTACCTATAAGTTTACAAGATTATTTATAACTAGACCAAAATAATAGTATTCAAAATCTAAATAAGTTGCCCTAGGTAGGGTGTCCAAAAGGCTAGCTGCATTGCATCTTTGGCGTCATCTAAACCTTTGGCGAGAATACCACCCGCCCCCCAGTGGTTGCAATGAGCTGGCAGAAAAACTGCCCCCTGGTCACAACCTACCGTGGGCAACCTGGAAAACCCTTAACCGGCTCAGAACTCAGGTGGGTCGCTGTAAGACCAACCTTAGTCGATGGGGTTACACCGACCCAGGAAATGTCTACTGCCATTGTAACCCTGGTCAAACAGAGCAGACTATGCCTCATCTGCTGGAGTGTCCCTCGTGTCCGGTTTCATGCTGCACACAAGACCTCTATGAGGCGACTGATAATGCCGCGGCTGCAGCTACTTATTGGGCTGGATACTGTATATAGCATTATAATAATATTAATAAAAAAAATTAAAAATCAAATACAAAAAAAAAAAAAAATTAAAAAGTAAAAAAAAAACAAAAAAAAAAAAATTTGGTTTAACGGAATCGACACGAAAAGAAGAAGATTGCATCTTTGGATGACAAATGCCGATCCGTTGGCCAAAGTAGCAGCCAACCCTTTGGTCACTAAAAGCTAATACTAACAATTTTGAAATAGATAATTATAATAATTATTGTCATAAGTATTTTTAACCCCCGACGCAAAAACGACGAAGTGTTATAAGTTTGACGTGTCTGTGTGTGTCTGTCTGTGGCAGTGTATCTCCCGAAAGTATGAACCGATTTTGATTTTGTTTCTTTTTCAATTTAAAAAAATACTAAAGCAAATATAAAACATTTCAAAGAGGGATATTCAATTGGATTTTTCTGAGCGGGTTCCGAATCACTCGATTTGACACACTGAAATTTGACAATGTCCCTTTACAGCAGCACCTACTTATGAATGTTTTATTTTTATTTACTTATTTAATAAATGTTTTAGATTTTAATATTATTACTTATGCCTGTGATGTAATTTACTCAATGTCCTTAAAAATATGTAACTTTCTGACGTGACTAGTGTTCTGTAGGTACCTACAGTCTAAATAAATGAGTATAAGTATGAGTAGTAGGTATAGATGGCGTTGGCGGACTTTATAGCCACCATCGTCTCTTGGCAAGAGATTTCATTTTGTCTGGTCAGGAGGGCAAAGACTGCTAAGTGAGCAAACAGTCATAACAAAATTCATCGATTCTTACATTCTTACAGTGGGTGGTTTTTCGTATAGTTTAGTATCACGTTAGTGTAAACGAGTTAGATGTATGGAAAGTTAAAAAGCGCCCCTAGCGGACGTAATGCGAAGCTTCAACTTTTCATACAATTTTCTCGTTTACGCTAGCGTGATAGTAACGTTTGATATACGAAAAAACTCGCACTCCACCCACTGATCATTCGACATACTTACTTAGGTTTTTACTTTTTATGATGTAAAAATTCTGCTGCCATCTATCGAGGCATCTGGTAATACTCGTAGTCCTCTTCTTTATTAAAATCCTAATGTGCACAAAAAGTAAAACTAAATTATTTGATGATCTGGATGCATTCGATGAAGACAAACAGGAAACACATGCAGGAGACCTTTACCATGTGGGATAGTTTAATAAAAAAACACACTTAAAAATAAAATACTTACCTATTTGAAAAATTAAATTAAAACTAGGTCTACAGGTATCTACTTGTTATCAAAGTGATTAAAACACGTATTTATAACACAATTTAAAACAAAAATTATGTTAAGCGGCTTGATTGATCTTTATCAGTGAATTTTTTATGAAAACTTATCAATGCAGTGTTGATAAGATTATTATTTTTAAATACCTTGTCAACGGGTCAGTAGTATTAATTATATTTATCTCTGACGTGTGTTTACGTCAATATTGTTGTCAACTTGGGTTTTCCATCATATTTGAAATCCTTACAATATCCACGGCAATATTCCACTACTAACTGTGCTCCTCGGTTTCACCCGCGTAAGTCTCGATCCCGTGGAAATATCAAAATAAAAAGTAACCAATAGCTTTTTCATAAATGGACTAACCAACACAATAGTACATTGTTACCCTAGGTGTGAAAGTCACTCATTAAAAGTTCCGAGACGGAGTTTGGCGCCCGAGCGTTGCGAGGGCGCTAATAGTTCGGGGGACTTAATGAGTCTTTCACCCGAGGTAAACACTGTGCTTTTCATTACGAATAATACATAAAATTCTTCCTAACAACAAGAGTGAATGAGAGACTCCATACTACCTGATCCTCTTACAAGGTTGGGACCAAAGCGGTTATATACATGTAGTTATTCTTTGGTGTTACTTAAAGCAAGGAGGTTAGGTTTTTGAAGTTCTTAATGCGTAATGATACGGATACTGGCTACATGCACATTGCACAAGCCGTGCGAAGGCATAATTTGACATGACAGCTGTCAATGAAAGCGATTTTCCCTAGGGCTGAAAGTTTTATTTTCTACACGCTCTTCAGGCATCTTTAGACGTACTTTCGGAGTATGAGTAATGTAAAAATATTTTTTCAATTTGAAACGTCACGCTGCGATCAATAGAAGCGAAGAATCAGTGGGAAATGTGGAAAAAACGTGGAAAATTATTCATCTTTGAGAGCTTCCGTTGTTTGTTTAAACGCGCTGATCAATTCGAAGCAGTAGTTCGTGGGATTAGTGCGTTCAACCACATAAACAAACTAGGTACTTTATAATATAACAAACTACTTTTTAATAAGCTTTATTATTAGTACCTAAAGCTAGTAGAGCATCTACATCTTAGGCCGCATCGTTACCTACCATCAGGCAGGTGTGATAGTGGTCAAACGCTGACCTGTAATATGTATATGTATGTAATATGTAAAAAATATAATAAAAACTAATTCAACATTCAACATTATTTCCATTTATTTTCAGATTCTTTTAAAATGAAATGAAAGATTAAGAAACATCAGTAATTCCATCAATGAATACCGAATCAGATTTCTAGAAAATTACTAGCCATCGCAGGCATCGAACTTGTTACTTTGCAAAAAAATCATCTATCGGAAATCGGAAACTATCGGTAACACTATCAATTGATACACAAATATATGGTGTTTTTCTGCAAAATTAACTGGTTCGATTCCTGCCTAAGTGGGTAGGGTAGTGACTTTTCCACAATCTCATATTGCAGTTAGTTAACTTTTATCAAAATCGGGCAAGCGACTCTTTTTTCGCTATCTCATAGTTTAAAAAAACATTTAAAAATCATCCTGTATATTTAATAAATAAATAATTAAATGCCTACATCAAAAAGAACAAAAGGCAATCGATAAAAAATAAAAATAAAGACGATTGTTTTTATTAGACAACTTTTTTAACTCACGCGTCTTTTGACTTTGTAAGGATTATTTTATTTACAATTCCACCATCGTAAACTAAGCTATTTTTAAAACTCTAAATGATTTTTATTGTGTTCTCCCAAGATTCCAATTCCTTAGGCATTAAAAGAGAATTTCTTGTTCTGTTGTCCCAATTATTTCTTAGAATAGCTATGCGACACTCTCGTTTATAAATAAATCGTGTTTTATATTAAGACTGTTCGTCTCCCTAGTTAAACTATTAGTAGATTGCATTTATTTTATTCGATTCTAACAACTGGAAATATTTATCATCCTTTTCTTGTTTTAATAAGTATGATACCCATTTCAAAATCAGACTGACATTTGATAGATGTCAACTCTGATCTGAAAACGGATCCCGGATTTGGAATCAGCACCACCGAAAACGTATTAAACGACACCCCACTAATGTTCCTACTAATAATTCCTAATGACAGTCGTGAGGCAGATTTTCGAAATTTCTTCGAAAATTCCTAGAGCGAAAAATTAAAATTTGCTACAGTTTTCAAGTAGTAAAGTCTCAAATATTTATTAATACCTCGTCTAATTATATTTGTTCAGAAAAAGCGATAAAAATGATATATACCTAAACAATTTCTTGTTATTAACATGAAACTAGTCGATAACGTCACAAATGAACTCCATTATTAAGCATTAAGTTGCTTAGCTTGGGGTGGCTTGGGGCTGGATGGCGATGTGTAATATGTCCTGAAATATTTATTTATTTATTTATGTAGGTTTTATATTTTTTCCGATAAATGTACTGCAGGTAAATGCTGTGACGTCGCAGTAGCATTCGTGGAAATTGCGTTTCGTGGAATCAACAGTTTTTTTTATAAAAGTATCATCATCATCATCATCATCATCATCATCATCATCATCATCATCATCATCATCATCATCATCATCATCATCATCATCATCATCATCATCATCATCATCATCATCATCATCATCATCATCATCATCATCATCATCATCATCATCATCATCATCATCATCATCATCATCATCATCATCATCATCATCATCATCATCATCATCATCATCATCATCATCATCATCATCATCATCATCATCATCATCATCATCATCATCATCATCATCATCATCATCATCATCATCATCATCATCATCATCATCATCATCATCATCATCATCATCATCATCATCATCATCATCATCATCATCATCATCATCATCATCATCATCATCATCATCATCATCATCATCATCATCATCATCATCATCATCATCATCATCATCATCATCATCATCATCATCATCATCATCATCATCATCATCATCATCATCATCATCATCATCATCATCATCATCATCATCATCATCATCATCATCATCATCATCATCATCATCATCATCATCATCATCATCATCATCATCATCATCATCATCATAATATCAGCCACTTGACGTTTACTGCTGAACATATATCTCCCAGCAGATACAGCCAGCCAAAGGCTTTCAAAACGATCGGTCGTATGCACTCTGCGTCAAAAAATAATTTATAAAGGTATATTTTACAGATTTTTTTTTACATATTTGAATATAAAATCCGGCCAAGTAGGAACTGACTCCCGCACGATGGGTTCCGCCCGTATTTGTACCTATTATTTGTTGTTTAATGCAGCAGAATCTGTGAAAATTTCAACTGTCTAGCTATCACGGTTCATGACAGCCTGGTGACAGACAGACAGACAGACAAAACATATTGTTAACCATATCTCATATTTTATGATCACAAGTGTCGAGTTCCGAATTCTTTAGCCATACATATATTTCAAAATGTTTCATTTTTCAATCCGCTTTCTTCTGTTGAACAACACCATCCATCTAAATTCGAACTTTGAAAAATCGCTCATTAAAAAACAAACAACTTAAAAAAAAATCCTTTATTAGTAACTAACGTTTTAAGACATTGTTCGTATTAATAGATTAATATTTCTTATCCATTGTGTCATATCGAAAAGAAAATTCCTTTTGTTGATAAATTTCCAATGTAGATTGTACGGTTGCCTGCATAATTGCAGACCTACCGTAGAGCTCCAAAACGGCTGTTATAAGAATGTTTTCAACACAAGCAAGATTCTAGGCACCTGCTTTAGTTGAAGTTTAAAATCTTTTAACTCATGAATTTATCAAACGAAAAATTGTTAGAATGAAAATATTCCAACAATAGTAATTTTAGAACTCTACGATGGGTCTCCAATTATGCTGCCGACCGTACATTCTGTTTAATCTTTGGTATTTTATTTGCCAATTTAACAAATGTTAAATTGTTATTGTTTTATCATTGTATGGAATTTTGACGTTAAACCGGATATTCATATTAGACACTATCTAACACATTTGTTTATATAGGTCTGTATGCATGCAACTTGGAAGACGACGGTGACTTGTAGACGTACACGACGAAGCTATGTCACACGAGCGATTCTAAAATACAGCTCCAGCCTGCCTAGCATGAAGACCAAAACACGATACGATAAAGCGATATAACTACTTCAACTCTCAAAATATGATAGATAAAGCCGCCATGTTGAATCTTTATTATAAATTGCGATGAAAATTATGATAAAAATTCAACATGGCGGCTTTATCTATCATATTTTGAGAGTTGATGTAGTTATATCGCTTTATCGTATCGTGTTTTGGTCTTCATGCTAGGCAGGCTGGGGCCCTACGGGCGCGTTCAGATGACACGCGTTGACCACGCGCCCACCACGCGCATCACACGCGTTGAACAAGCGTTGAAATTTGTACTATACATAATTTGAGTCTTATGACACATTAATAGATCTCAAATTGCATTTCTCCAAGCAGGCGCTGGGCGTGCGCGGGGTGTGCGCAGGGCGGGCGCGGGTGGACTTGATAAATGCAATTTGAGATCTATTGATGTGTCATAAGACTTAAATTACATATAGAACAAATTTCAACGCATGTTCAACGCGTGTGATGCGCGTGGTGGGCGCGTGGTCAACGCGTGTCATCTGAACGCGCCCTACCGCGGTAAGTGCGTCGGCTTCAAGCCAAAGCGTCGGCTGACGCTTTCATAGAAGTTTTGAAAAATTAAGTGGTTTTTTTTCATGTGTTTTAAGTATGCAGGACTGTTGGGGACATCAAAACATTTAAAAATAAGTGATTCTGATTTTGTTATTTTTAAAAAACACCACCAAATATGACTTTGTTTTTTTTTTTAATAATATAACCCTAATTACTTATTTTTGAATGTTTTGATGTCCCGACAATCCGCATACTTAAAACACACGAAAACACTACTTAATTATTCAAAATTTCTATGAAATGCAAGCTCAATTTTCCGCTCATTGTGAGACGCGGTCTGGGATATCGATGTTGGCTTGAAGCCGATGCACTTACCGCGGTAGTCTTTGGGCCCCTGGAAGTCTTTGGAAGAGGTCTATGTCCAGCAGTGAACGTCCTGAGACTGATATGATTATGATAAAAAGAAATCTGAAGCATTCGGAGATAGGGTTGAGAGAAGATTGAAATTTTTTTTTACCCAAGCGTATATACCTTCAACAGCGGTACAATAATCAACGAACAAAAAGTGATTATTTTTGGGTAAGACTTTGTCATAGTATCAAAATTACACCTATCACCATAACATTCTTTACAATTTTGAATAGTGATCCCGTATCTTCCATTTATTTTGTTTAAATCTTTACAGTTGCCTCTTTCGGTGACACAGCCCCTTATATACCGTGGTTCTTTGAAATCTGGAACAAGACGTTAAAACTGATAGAGAAATTGAATAGGTGTAAAGTATAGAAGAACAATTAAAAATGTCTTTAACTAAGTGCCCATAGCGGCCCTATATACAGGGTTATTGGTAATTATACTAGCAAGCCGTTGAGGGCTATTTCTGTGCACCTAAACAAACAACTTTTGCTCTACGACTTTTGGAAATTCGAACATTTTTTTGAAAATTTTGAGGTTAGGTTTACCTGAAAATCAGCTGTTCCATACACGGAGAGGTCATTAACCTTTAAATTTTACTTATTTTTTAAGTTTTATTTACTGTTCTTAGTCTGAATGGCCTTTGTTTTAAAAATCAGCTGTTTTTCGAATTTACATAACCTCAAACTTTTCCTTTTTTTTTTTGAATTTCCAAAAGTCGTAGAACAAAAGTTGTTTGATAAGGTGCACAGAAGTAGCCCTCAACGGCTTGCTAGTATAATTACCAATAACCCTTTATACAAAACAGAGTCAAAACAGGGTACAATTGCATTAAGATATGGAGGATTAGACCGATTAGGTATCTTTCACTTATCTTTCTTATTTTTTGGGCATTTTTTATCCCTCCTTCTTGGTGATAGTGAGGTTTAAGACTACCTCCCCCCCTTGTAATATACCCCCCTTTCGAGCCTCAAGTGATTAATGGACAGCCCCCAAGCACTAGAGGTGCATCAGGCCTCAGGGCACCCACTAAAATCAAGACTGGTTCTTCTAGCTAGTGCTTTCGTGTTGGTCACACAGGTAGAAGGGTGATGATTCCCCGTGAAGATGATTGTAATGAAGGTGATGATTCTTTAAATCATTTCAATTTAAGGATGTTTTTAACGACAAATAGACGACCCAGTAGGCACAATGATTATTACCATGCGGGACTGCCAAACACAAGGTTGCAGGTTCGATTCCCACCTCAGACATGTATTTATGCTTAGATATTTGTCTGTAGTCTGGTTGTTTCTATGTATTATAAGTATATTTTACAAGAGAAAAGTATATAAGTAGTATATCTGTTGTCTAGCACCCATAACACAAGTATAGTTACTTAGCTTGGGGCTAGATGGTGATGTGTGGAATGTCCTGCAATATTTATTTATTTTATTTGACTAATCATCATCGTATTTAACTTACCTTTAAACTTTTCGACGTATGATATACATTTCGGTTGCGGACTTGGCTCTAAAGGGTTAATTGGACAATGTTTTCTTGCTGTGCTGTTCGTAACATTTTTGCAGTTACTGCACGTATAGCATTCTCTTGTTCGAATAGGTAAATCTAGAAATATTTATTTGTTTTTGTTAATTGGAAAAGTTATTGTTCAGAACTCATTGCGGTAGTTTAAACTATTCTGTAAAGGCACACCTGAATCTGGGAAAATTTTGTAAAAAAAAACCTCATGAGTTTCTTGAGCCTTCTTTTGGTGGGCGCGTTCCGAAGGCATACATCCTAACTTAGTGTTTAAGACGTTTCTAAGTGATCCTTGTACAAAATATATTAAGCATCCAACTAAATATTTTAAAAAAATTGACCTTGACTTAGGTACAGTCGGCTGCATAATTCCATCCCTCGGTAGAGTTCTAAAATTACTATTATTTATTGTATCTTGTGTATCAGAGTTTATTAATAATTTTTAATTTAATAAATTGATTAATTGATGAGTTAGAAGACTTTAAACTTCACCTAAAGCAGGTGGTTAGAATCTTGCTCGTGTTGAAAACATTCTTATAACAGCCGTTTTGGAGCTCTACGGTGGGTCAGCAATTATGCAGCCGACCGTACATTTTGTAAAACGAAAATTTTACTTATTCAAAAAATCTAACTCACTTATTCTTAAACATTTAAGCCTTCATTATTTAAAATGTATTTTATTGGAAACCATAAAGGAGAAATCTCCAGGTCACTCAATTAGATTCAATATAAATGTGGCTAAGTATCTTAATTTTTACAAATTTCGTTTTGTATAATTTCCTTAATTGTTCACGTATCTATGTAGTGATCTGAGTCACAACAAATGCTAATTTTTATCACGTTTTATAACGTTAGTAGCATTGCATTCGCACACCTTGAACTTTAAGCTAGATTTTTCCTGTAGGTATATTCTTTACTTTCCTTAGTTTTAGTAGAGTACTAGCTTTTGCAAGCAAGTCAAAATAAAGTTTATGCAAAATTTGAAGTAGATTGAACCAAGAAATCACGTCCCATACAAACGTTTTCACCCCCTATGGGGTAGAATTTCGGAAAATCCTTTCTTATTGGACGCCTACGTTATACAAAGAACACATCCTCCAAGTTTCAGGTCTCTACGATTAGCGGTTTAGGCTGCGCATTGATCCATCAGTCAGTCCGGACAAAGGATTTTATATGTATAGATTTATCTAGAAAGTTTAAGTCGCTTGTCATTTGCTTTTCTTAAAAACAAAATGTAGAAATCTAATTAATTATTAAGTCACAAAAATACTTACTGTTGTCATTTTGTCCCTGGGCCGAAACTCCAACAATGAAAATAAAAGCCAACAAAATAATCGCAACACAATCCATATTCTTGAACTGCTGGTTTATCAGAATCTTTCCAACAATTCTCAAGACTGTTTTATAGGAGTTTTTATCAATTCAATCAAAGATCGTTTTGCACCGTTAGGCATTCTTTTGTTTTAAATCAGAGCTATATTTTAAATTCCAACGTTTTCGAATGCTATTTTAAATTTATTATTGTTATAATAATATACTTACTGATCCATACTTTGTGTAGTCTTAAGAGAATTGTGAGTTTTCGATACGGGGCGCGAGTAGGTATTTTCAAAAATGACCCGTATCGTGCAATAGAGAGAGTTTAAGTTCGGACGTAATTGCCTACAATTTGCTTTCAAATAATGTTGCGGGCCGTTACATTTTTACCCCCTTAATCCTTCATAAAATGAAATAAATTTAGTCTCATTTAATTCACTGCATCTAATTCTAGGTTTATACGTTTTACTTTTTTAGTAATTCAGTTTAGTCTATTGAAAAACAATTGAAACGGTCGATGAAGTTTTTAAGTCAAAAATATAGATTTTTAGATGCTAATAACTTCTATCTTTTGCAATATTTCTTTAAAATAAAAACGGTTAAACCTAGTTTTCCATTAGATCTAGAACATTTTCAAAAATTATCAAAATCGGACTTCGTTTATGGGGGGGAAAACGTTACCGCTTTTTGTATGGAAATTTACAGCCTCACACTAGTCCTTAACATTAGTGTTGTTACTAAATAATACTAAAAATAAAATAAAGGATATAACATTTATTACAACAACAAAAAAATTACAATATACTTACTTACTATATTATTATGATACTTATCTTTAATCGCAATACTCGCTGAAATCGACCCAATTAACATTTTGGTGCTATGGGTATTTTTTTAGCGTTAATATAAATTATAAATAAGAGCTTCTAAAAGACTAATAACAGTAAATAATTCTTAAAATATTGCCCGTAGCTCCAAAATATTAGTTATCTATGAACTTAGTTACGAATAAGTTATTTTTTTTCAGTCGTTCTTTTTACAACGTTACCTTAGCTAGCTCTAGAATTCGTATAACGCATACCTACTACAAGACACTGATATAATTTCTTAATCTCATAAAATCTCATTTTCATTTTGAACATTTAAGATAATAGGAACTTGTCAATCACTAGACATTACAACTTTACCATTGCCTTTAAGAAACCCAATATTTTTAACTCACTTTTTTAAATAGTTTCAAGTTCATATTATTACAATTTTGTAAGGGCGTGTTCAGATGACACGCGTCGTCGCGCACTCACTACGCGCATTACAGGCATTGAACACGCGTTGAACACGCTTTGAAATTTGTTCTATATATTATTTGAGTCTTATGACACATCAATAGATCTCAAATTGCATTTCTGCAAGCGGGCGCGGGGCAGGCGCGTGGCAGGCGCGTGGCGGGCGCGAGACGGGCGCGTAGCGTGAGCGGGTGGACATGCATAAATGCAATTTGATATCTATTGATGTGTCATAAGACTCAAATTATACATATATTTAGAACAGATTTCAAAGCGTGTTAAACGCGTGGCGGGCGCGTGGTCGACGCGTATCATCTGAACACGCCCTCTCTCTGAGAAATCCACGAGCTATCACTTAATTGACTCGGCGTTTTACGTAAACTTATTTTACAGTACAATGGGAAAATCTAGATTGATTACTGGATAGGTAAACAAAATTCAGAGAACTATATCTTCCTTATTTACCTTCCTTCTTGATTTGGCGTCTTCACTATTAATTCTTGTTTTAATGGACAAAAAATGAGAAGATTCTTACAATGTATTAATTTATCGTAAATACGACGCAAGAGTTTGGATTAACAGCAATGAGACAACAGTGCTGATGCCAATTGCGTTAATATTTGAGGAGTTACATAGTTCGGTTCCACAAAGATTACATTCCTTTATAATTACTCCGTCTTTATTTATCGCTTCCTGACATCTATCTGCAGGGTCCATTGCGAACGTCGAACATCCTCGCACTATGTGGTCTTGACCATTTTCTAAAACAAGTGACTTAAGGTGGGTTCCTCCGCAAACGACCTTGCTACATAGCCTACTAAATAGTTACTACCGGTGCGTGGGTAGACTTCGTTGGTGAAAATTGTTGATTGTTACGAATGTGCTATGTTTTTTTTCAAAAGTGCTGAGATGGAATTGTAGATGAGATCTGTACCGATATTTTGGGGTAATTCGAGACGACAATTCCTAGTCATTTCAAAGTTCTACTAGTTTTAATTCTTAATTTTAGGATAGCTTCAAAACTATAGAGAATTTTTGGCTCAAAGTCACACCGACTTTTGAGATAAACAAAACACATTCATAACAATCAACAATTTTTACCAACAAAGGCGACCGGTGCCGGTAGTAACTATTTAGTAACCTGTGTAGCAAGGTCGATGGCGTATGGACCCCTTAAGAGATTTGATGCTGCCTAAGCAGCGAGCATTTTTGAATAGCTGGATCGAAAGCACCTTTTTCTTCTTTTAAACCCTAATTATATCGGGTATACCTACCATAGACAATAGATATGACTTTAATTGCTCCATTTCAAATAAACCTTCAAAAACATTTGTTATCTTGACCTTTGTGAGTAAGTATGATCACAAAAAATTACAACAACCCCATGAGTTTCTTTTGCTTTCTTATCATTGGTGGGCGCGTTCCGAAAGCATACATCCTAACTTAATTTTTAAGACGGTTCGATGTAATTTCATGCATGCACATTTTCTAATAAATAAATAAATTTTGACTTAAACCCCCTTGTAGTCCGCCTGCCATCACATACGCTCATCGCTCTGTACCAACGGTTTTTAAATACTTTAATCGTTCAATACTATTAAAGGTTTTTAAGCATGCTGCAGATGTTTTAAACTTACTAGCTGTCCCGACAAACGTTGTTTTGCCATATAAAAAAAATAGATGTTGAGCGATCCTCAGACCTAACGAATATACACAATTACACAACATTTCATAATAAGAATCGCTCAAGCCGTTTCGGAGGCGCTTAGTAACTAATAAGAGAATTTTATATACCTAACACCTAAACAAAAAGACAACCTATGCCCTCATATCTACATAATATTGTTAACATTTTGGTTTTTGGTCTTTTAGTAGGAATTGATTTTTCTACGCACATTTGTAAACTGAACAGAGATGAAATTTAATTTGATGATTTCTTACCTTCATATAAAGAATAGACGCATCGGACATCGTCTTGTGAATCTCTGGTATCTCTTACAGCACGCAGTAAATGCGCTCGTGGGAAAGATCTCGAATAGTTGTCAATCATCTGCAAATAATAATAAAATAGTACATTGCGATACAAGTGTGGGAAAGTTGATCATTCCATAGAGGCGGTTTATGACGAGCGAGCGGAACGCAAGCGTGGCAAAAGCCGAGATGGAATGATCAATTCACACGTGTATCGTACGACGTTTTTTATCACAGTTGCGAATAAAAAAAAGACTTGTTATAATAATCAAAAGTTTTTAAGAATTTTAGGTTATGTTTACTATTTTTTGTTAATTACACTCCCGAAAGGCTAGGCAAAAGACTTTTAACCTATACAACCTTGTCTGACATACAATATTTTTTTAGGGTTTTTTTTTCATTTGTTTTTGCGTCGGCGGTTAAAAACAGAATATAATGGTAAGGAAAAAATATATTTATGTAGGCACCTAAAGAAAAAACTAAATAAAAACAAAACTCAATTTTTAATTATTTTCAAAGACGTTATCACGTAAAATTATCGTTCGTTATCAGACTTTAGAGAAACCCTTTTGAAAAGAAGAAAAAAGGTAGGTACCAACAAAGAGTTTTAAGCCAGCAAGGCTTAAAAATTCTTTGATGGTACCTTTTTTCTATACATCAAAACAGTATAACCTGATAAATTAAGAATGTTTCATCTACCTAATATGTTATTAGCAGTAAGATACGTATTTGACTTATCGGGATAGCGTATTATTTTAGCACTAGTTGGATTTTTTTTTCGCACGCGTGTTTAATACGTTGCATTATGAGCCTAAAAGCGGTTTAATAAGATCCACTTTATGAGCAACTGTGATAAAAAAAACTATTGTATTTGACACCAAAAACTAAAAAAGTATCTTGCTTTATTTATTACTCAATATTACCTTGACTTGATACGATGGTGGGATGTTGTTGACAGGCGGAATCACGGGCGCGTCAGTGGGGACAGGAGGAATCGTGGGCGCGTCGGTGGGGACAGGAGGAATCGTGGGCGCGTCGGTGGGGACAGGCGGAATCGTGGGCGCGTCAGTGGGGACAGGCGGAATCGTGGGCGCGTCGGTGGGGACAGGTGGATTCGTGGGCGCGTCGGTGGGGACAGGAGGAATCGTGGGCGCGTCAGTGGGGACAGGCGGAATCGTGGGTGCGTCAGTGGGAACAGGCGGAATCGTGGGCGCGTCGGTGGGGACAGGTGGATTCGTGGGCGCGTCGGTGGGGACAGGAGGAATCGTGGGCGCGTCAGTGGGGACAGGCGGAATCGTGGGTGCGTCAGTGGGAACAGGAGGAATCGTGGGCGCGTCGGTGGGGACAGGAGGAATCGTGGGTGCGTCCGTGGGGACAGGAGGAATCGTGGGTGCGTCCGTGGGGACAGGAGGAATCGTGGGCGCGTCAGTGGGGACAGGCGGAATCGTGGGTGCGTCGGTGGGGACAGGCGGAATCGTGGGCGCGTCGGTGGGGACAGGCGGATTCGTGGGCGCGTCAGTGGGAACAGGCGGAATCGTGGGCGCGTCGGTGGGGACAGGTGGATTCGTGGGCGCGTCGGTGGGGACAGGAGGAATCGTGGGCGCGTCAGTGGGGACAGGCGGAATCGTGGGTGCGTCAGTGGGAACAGGAGGAATCGTGGGCGCGTCGGTGGGGACAGGAGGAATCGTGGGCGCGTCAGTGGGAACAGGCGGAATCGTGGGCGCGTCGGTGGGGACAGGTGGATTCGTGGGCGCGTCGGTGGGGACAGGAGGAATCGTGGGCGCGTCAGTGGGGACAGGCGGAATCGTGGGTGCGTCAGTGGGAACAGGAGGAATCGTGGGCGCGTCGGTGGGGACAGGAGGAATCGTGGGTGCGTCCGTGGGGACAGGAGGAATCGTGGGTGCGTCCGTGGGGACAGGAGGAATCGTGGGCGCGTCAGTGGGGACAGGCGGAATCGTGGGTGCGTCGGTGGGGACAGGCGGAATCGTGGGCGCGTCGGTGGGGACAGGCGGATTCGTGGGCGCGTCAGTGGGGACAGGCGGAATCGTGGGCGCGTCGGTGGGGACAGGCGGAATCGTGGGCGCGTCAGTGGGAACAGGCGGAATCGTAGGTGCGTCAGTGGGAACAGGAGGAATCGTGGGTGCGTCAGTGGGGACAGGCGGAATCGTGGGCGCGTCGGTGGGGACAGGCGGAATCGTGGGCGCGTCGGTGGGGACAGGCGGAATCGTGGGCGCGTCAGTGGGTACAGGCGGAATCGTAGGTGCGTCAGTGGGAACAGGAGGAATCGTGGGTGCGTCAGTGGGGACAGGCGGAATCGTGGGCGCGTCGGTGGGGACAGGAGGAATCGTGGGCGCGTCGGTGGGGACAGGAGGAATCGTGGGTGCGTCAGTGGGAACAGGAGGAATCGTGGGCGCGTCGGTGGGGACAGGAGGAATCGTGGGTGCGTCCGTGGGGACAGGAGGAATCGTGGGCGCGTCAGTGGGGACAGGCGGAATCGTAGGCGCGTCAGTGGGTACAGGCGGAATCGTAGGTGCGTCAGTGGGAACAGGAGGAATCGTGGGCGCGTCAGTGGGGACAGGTGGAATCGTGGGCGCGTCGGTGGGGACAGGCGGAATCGTGGGCGCGTCAGTGGGGACAGGAGGAATCGTGGGCGCGTCGGTGGGGACAGGCGGAATCGTGGGCGCGTCGGTGGGGACAGGAGGAATCGTGGGCGCGTCAGTGGGGACAGGAGGAATCGTGGGCGCGTCAGTGGGGACAGGCGGAATCGTGGGCACGTCTGTAGGTGGAGGGGTTGGGGTAATTGGAACAATTGGTCTGACTGTTTCCTCAGTGGTTGGAGTTTCAGTGGATGGTGTGTCTGTAGTTGAGGATTCTGTAGTTGATTCAGACGTTGGTTCAAGCGTTGATTCAGGTGTTGGTTCAGACGTTGGTTCAAGCGTTGATTCAGGTGTTGGTTCAGGCGTTGATTCAGTAATTTCCGAACTTGGTTCTTCTGTTGTTGTTGGCACGTCTGCTGTACATTCTTGTATATGCTCTTCGGCAGGTTCATCGCAGTCTCGACAAACGTAACATCTTAGTGCATTAGCTGTGAGAAAAAAAACAGATTAAAAAATGGATTTAGTAAGTCCTATTGTCTAATTCCTTACTTGGCAACTAAGGCATTTAAGTCAGTCATGGTAAAAGTTTCAATTTCGCGCATGGAACTCTCTACCCGCGTCGCTGTTCCCATAAAACTACAACCTTGGAGTCTTCAAGTCTAGAGTGAATAGGTACCTTCTAGGCCAGCATGCTACATCCTCGACCTCATATTCGCTTCCTATCTGGTGAGATGAGGTCAAATGCAAGCCAATTTTACTGAAAAAAATGTCAACTAAAAATAGAGGTAAAAAAAGTACTTAATTGTAATTTTTTTTTTTTTTTTTGTAAATAATCGTCGTGACACCACACTGTTCAATGTGAAATAGAAAGACAAAACGAAAATAACTGGCTTGCTTTCAATGCAAAAAGTGTCGTTACAACTTTTGGTCTTAATTTTTTCCGTCTAGGCCCCTTTCGCAACGCGCCATAAGGAACTTTCGTTCCAATATTAATAACCTTACCAGTACTAATATTATATTAGATTACGTGTTACGTGTGAATTGATAGATATTGTTAGATTAACTATGATAAACTATCTTTACCAAACACCGTAAAATGTTATACATGATTTAGCAGATTGGTTCAATTAAGCCAAAATTACATATTACGGTAATCGTTGAATTAGATCAAATTGTTTTCGCTCTGTCTTTTTTTTGACGTCATCGGTAACTGAATGCTTTTATAGAAAAGAAGAAATTTATTTGCTGGTGTTAAAGTATTATAACATATTATAATTGCTAGGGAGGGTTTGGTATGCGTTTGGCTATGTCAGGGTGCGTCTATGTGTCACTATACCTAAGCTATACCTCCATAACCGATAAACTTACTTCTTCAACGTAGTACAAAACACAAAAAAATGGTTGTCTGTAAAGTCGGTTAACGGATGACTATTTACGTGACAACGTCATAGGAAAACGATGAAAAATTTAGTGGTTTTTTGTTTTTTTTTTTATGTTTTGTTTCCTTTAAGTATATATTTTTTTTCCTTTTTAGGTCTTCTATTCGTCACAAGTCCAGATGAGCGATATTATTATTAAACAATAAAACAAACACGAGACGTTTGCCTCGTTTCGTGTTTGTTTTATTTTGGTGCGTGCTGTGACGTCATGTAACGTTCCCGGAACGTGACATGACGTCACACTTTTTTGTGAATGTAGGTGTTCATAATTTATTAGACGTTATCACGTCAAAATTCCTGTGATATTATTATACCAGTCACTTGTTCTGATGCTTGCTAATAAGGTTTAAATCCTTAGTTTGAACATAAAGCAAATAAACGTGTAGGTATTTTGGAGTAGGATATTCTTCTATACAGTCTGGTTAACTTTATTTAATACTAGCTGCGCCCCGCGGTTTTACCCGCATATGTGCCGATCCCGTAAGAATTTCAAAATAAAAAGGCTTAGCCTTCCTCGATAAATGGACTATTCAACACAAAAATATTTTTTCAATTCGAACCAGTAGTTCCTTAGATTAGCGTGTTCAAACAAACAAACAAACTCTTCATCTTTATTATATTACTAGCTGCCCTACGCGGTTTCACCCGCGTAACTCCCGATCCCGTGGGAATATCGGGATGTAAGCTATCCTATCTCTCAAGTTGGATCGAACTGCACATGGTGTACGGTCCAGGAGGTCCGCACACCTTTTAATTGATAGTTTGATAAATGATTGATTGTCACTATTAGTAAAACACTGAGTACTGAATAACTTATTATATTTTTATGAAACCACTGATAAATTGTTTAGAATTGATTGATTGATAGCAATTAATGATTTTAATGATGATGAGTTCGCGCGCCTTTTCGTCGGTAATGATAGATACGAACTGAGCTCACAATAATGAGGTTAATGCTGATGAGGATATTTTTCGCGGCGCTCGGCGATATTTCGCAATACGGTGTACGAGTTATAGCTCGTACATGCTGCCGCGCCAGAAGATGAGAGATGAGGGATGCAGAATAAATGATGAGAAGCACCTATAGAAAACTAATCTAATTGCTGAATTAGGGTGATATACAAATAATAGATACAAGTCATAATACAACTTCCTCTTAACTTAGATGAGTGATATACAAATTATAATGTTCCTTAAATATACGAATATACGATACGACGAAATTAACGAAAAATAGGTGACGTAGATTTATGTTTACGCGTTTCACTTAATTCACTTTCATTGATCTGATGATCTATGATGCCACTCGGGCCACTACACTTACACTTCACTTCACTAAAAGTTTTGAGTTCTACTGAAGCGCTAGAAGTGCTGGACACCTCTGCTGGTGGACGCGGGGGAAGCGCTGTGTGCGCCTGCCGCCCTCGCCAGCGACGCCACAGCAGCGCCGCACCGCATACCAATAATCCGACCACGACCAAGTATATCACGACGTAGTGATGAACGTCGTGGTAGGACACTCTATTCGTTAAAATCCCTTCTGCTGCACTCGCCTTCAAATTTTCAATTTGGGTGCCCACTTCGTTTAGAGACTTTTGATTGCTCTCGAATACGGTGGATATGTTTGACATCGTTAAGTTCGGAATCGAATGATTTAAAATATGATTGATGGGTGGTATCTCTATTTTCAAAATATCAGGCTGGTTGTTCAAAACCGAGGACTGACGTTTATGAGAAAAGATAGTAAAAGTCCGACTTTTTATTAAGCAATCATCATCGAGCGATATGATTCCAGCTCTGTCTAATTGTTCCGCCGTAACCTGAGACGCACACATAATGCGCATGGAGCATTGACCGCAACAGAAAAATAAATAGGTATTTATGTTATTAAGCTCTTTCCAAGAATCCTTACACTCTACCGTCTGTGTTTTACAATGGTTGTTTAATTGATTTTTCATACAAAAATTCTCGTCTGATCTCATCTGATGAACAGGGTGATTCAAAGGACACATGTGAATGTCAGCCTCAAATTCGACGCAAGTTTGGAGATCTTTCTCTGATAATGGCACATAAGAATCTTTCTGTATATTTACTGCAATGTAATCTGATACAGGTACTAAGCTAATCATATTGTTGTTAGTTTGTTGTGGGATTGGAATTACTTTGTATAAGTCGAAGCTGTCTCTGCTTATTAATGGGATTTTGATCTCGAATATGATATATCTTTTTGAAGCTTTGGCTCTAACTGTGAGGAGATGATAAATTTTTGTCAAATCTGATTGAAGATTGGCAATTGGGAGCGTTAAATCTTTTGATATTAGTCCGGTTATAGTATTCAACTCGTTTCTAAGTTGTGCTGTAGTCATGAGATGGTAGTTAAATTTCCCAGAGTAAATATTGGTCAATGACTCTATCAATGTTTGTTGAATGGTTTGTAAGTTTATTAGAACATTGTTGGAGATGATAGAAGAAATTGTAAAATCATTTGTTTTCACTATGTCTTGTAGTACGTTTCTCTGTTGACCGATGTAATTGTTCAATGTATCTAAATGGTTATTAAAACTTTTTTGGTGTTTCTCGATTGATTCTTCTACTCTTTTGATAAGATTAAATTCGGCTTCGACCACCGACGTCTGGTTTTTCCACAACAAAGCCATGTGCTTCTGATTATCTCGGAGAGTCGCTATGTCTCGTTCATACTGTTCTGCGAATTGATCGTCGAGTACGCCGAATAGGGATCGCGCGACGTAACCGACACCGTTGATAAGACCTCGCCGTAGTCGCGTGCGCTCGCTTCGTGTGAACTGCTTACCGAGCAGTATGTTGTTGTTGTGCTCGAGCTCGTTCAACCCGTGATGTAATTGGAGAAGTATGATGTCACATTGAGGTATTCTTTTAATGTCTTGCTTGAAACAAATACCATTTAAATGATCGAGATATTTTTCTAATAGGGTAGTAGCTTGCCAGTAGGGGGTCATATCATAATAAACAATCAGTTTCCAATGATCTCGCTGCAGTTTAAGGTTGCTTAATTGGTCAAAATAAAAACCTTGGCTGATATTCAATTTTGATATTTGATAATTAGCACTGCCAGGGGTTATTATCATCAACAACCACATGAATAGCGTAAAGATATAATAAAGTTTGTTAGGTTTTCCGACATTCGGGGGTTGCTTTAAAGTAGTAGTTGTCGTTATCTTCTTTTCTTTCTTTTCTGTCTTCTCAGGAATCGGATCGCCTTTTTTCTCTACAGGTAACTTTGATATTTTCGTGATAGGTCGTTTGATAATTCCATTTTTTGTTTTGATAGAAACTACTCTAACGTAATGATCGTTTCCCGGATGTAATTCTACAATTTTTCCGAGGGCCCACTTACCCGCAGGTAAGTTGGGTTCATGGATCAGTACAACGTCATTTATATTTAAATTTTCTTGAGTTGTCTGCCACTTACAACGTGTAGATAGTTGAGTTAGATATTCGGAGCGCCATCTTTTCCATATGTCACTAAATATCTTTTGCGTTAATTGCCACCTTGTCCTATGATCTTTTTCTGTTTCTATGATAGTTAGTGTAGGACCGCTTGCCAAAAAGTGAGATGGAGTTAGATAGTTCAAGTCATCTGGATCTTCGGTTAAAGAACACAAAGGTCTTGAGTTTAGACAGGCCTCCAACTGAGCCAAGATGGTAGTGTATTCTTCGAAGGTCAATTTCTGCTCTCCGACGACTCTTTTTAATTGTAACTTAAGACTTTTGACGGCGCTTTCCCATAGACCACCTGCTGATGGGTTTCCAGGTGCTTGGAAATGCCAGTTGATCTCCATGTCGGTGATAGATGTTATAAATTCGGTATCTAGAGTTGAAATGATTTCTTGATATTCCTTGCAGAGAACTTTGTTTGCTCCGACGAAATTGGTCCCGTTATCGCTGTAAATATGATGCGGGGCCCCTCTACGCGCCGCCATCCTACGAAGAGCGGCAATGAATGCTGATGAAGTCAGATCAGACACCACTTCCAGATGTACCGCCTTTGTCACCATGCATACAAACACGCAGATGTAGCCTTTGTATGTTTTGATACCGCGACCTTTGCTTGCCTTGATATCGATGTATCCAGTAAAATCAACCCCGGTGTTATAGAATGGTCTCGATGGCTGAATACGAGCGACAGGTAAATCTCCCATCAGTTGCTCATGTTTTAATGGATTATGTCGTCGACACGTGATACAGTTACGCAGTCGCTTTTTCACAATTCTGTTTCCACCTAATAGCCAATATTTTCGACGTAAAAACGCTGATGTAAGACGGGGTCCTCCATGAAACGATCGCTCGTGTGCTTCATCAATCATCAGTATAGCCAATCTGCTTGACCCAGGAATTATAAAAGGATGCTTCGTATCGGGATCTAGTTGAGCATGTCTCAGACGGCCGCCGACTCGCAATAGACCATTATTGTCCAGAAATGGGGTGAAAGGCAACAGTTTACTTTTGGTGCTAATTTGTTTTTTATTTGAGAGGTCTTTGAATTCTGAAGGGAATTCTGTTTGTTGGACGTACTTAATAATCAGGTAGTTCGCCCTTTCGATTTCTGATAGTGATAAGAAGAATTGTTTGACGTCCGATTTATATTTAAATCTTAATATCCAGGCTAATATCTTTCTAATTTTGATGTATGAACTAAATCTTGATAACAATTGATATATGATATCTTCCTCGTTCGATTTGTTTATGATAGAGTTTACTTGTTTTACCACCTTCATTTCTTGGTTTGTTAAATAATTAGGTTGTTGTTCTTTTTCTTGCTGTATAAATTCCGGTAGCCAGGATGGACCCTGCCACCACAGATGATGCTCCACTAACTGAGAGGCGTTTAGCCCTCTACTAGCGCAGTCTGCCGGATTCTCCTCAGACTTTACATACCTCCAGCATGCCGACGGCATGACGCTTATTACCTCTTTCACTCTGTTTGATACAAAAGTCTTCCACCTACCAGGATCACCGTTAAGCCAGCCCAATACTATCATCGAGTCTGACCAACCATATGTCTTGATGTTAAAGTTCTTAAGGCAGTCCATCGTTTTCCTCATTAATCTTGATAAAAGCAAGGCTGCACTTAATTCGAGCCTAGGCAGTGATATTGTTTTCTTAGTAGGCACGAGTCTTGTTTTACCTACTAATAAAGTTGTTGCGACAGTCTTTTGACCTTGTTTGATTAATAGGTAAATAACGCACGAATAACATTTTATTGATGAGTCGCAAAAACCGTGCAATTCGATGTCGTCATCTTGTTTCGTTGCTACCCATCTAGGTAATTTTATTTTATTGATATTTTCTATGTCCAATTTTATTTTTGTCCACTCTGATTGAATCTCTTCTGATATATGATCATCCCAGCTGATATCTGATGCCCAAACTTTCTGAAATATAATTTTTAATTTTGCTGTTAAGGGGGAAAGCCAACCAAGCGGGTCAAATAGCTTGGAAATGTCTGATAACAAACTTCTTTTCGTATCTTGTTTTTTCGAAGCTTCAATTTTTGAAATAAATGTAAAATGATCTCGTTGCGGGTTCCAAACCAAGCCGAGTGTTTTGGTTGTATCAACTTGTTTGAAACTGAAACTTTCTTGTTGTGATGAGTCACTCGGCGTGTCTGATAACTCTGGAATATTGGAACGCCACTTTCTTAGGTTGAAGCCGCCTGATTTTAATAGTTTGCAGAGGTCATTTTTAAGTTGTTTAGCTTCCTCTCTGGTATGCGCGCCATCTAGCAAATCGTCCATATAAAACGACCCTTCCAGCACATCGCAGGGATTTTTGGGAAACTTTTTTCCAAAAATGTTTGTACTTTGATAATTCGGTCTCTCATCAGCTGCAAGTTGTTTTAAAGTCATCATAGCTAAGAATGGAGCGGCCTTGGTTCCATAGGTCACTGTTTTTAACTGATATTCTTGAATAGGTTGTAAAGAAGACTCTCTCCAGATGATCTTCTGATATTTTTGCAGGTCTTCGCTAAGCATTATGTTGCGGAACATCTTCTCCAGGTCGCCAGTTAAAGCAAATTGATACTGTCTCCACTTGATTATAAGAGACTGTAGATCTTGTTGTAGATTTGGTCCACAGTACATGACGTCATTGAGGCTGTGCCCTGAAGATGTTTTAGCGGAAGCATTGAACACTACGCGAAATTTCGTGGTAGTGGATTCTACACGCTGTATCCCATGGTAAGTTAGATAGCAGCCGCTGTTCGTGCTACTCGTTGATAACTTCATATGACCTAAAGTCAAATATTCGTTCATGAATGTTTTGTAATCGTTTTCCAAAAGTTCGTTCTGTTTGTACTTCTTCTCTATTGATTTAAACTGTGCTATCGCTCTATTTTTTGATATACCTAACTTACTTTCAAAATCTGGCTCCATCGGTAGCCGAACTACATATTTTCCGTCTTGTTGTCTTGTGGTCGTATCTTTATAATACTGAATACAATGTTGGTCTTCTGTTGATAAGCTTGATTCTTCTGATATATCCTCGATTTCCCAAAACTTTTGAATTTCTTCTAAATTCTTCAAAACTACATTACAGTGCAGGGTCTTTGCACTGCCGCTTAAAATCCAACCCAAGCGTGTTTTCTGCGCTACGGGTGAATTCGACTGCTCACTCCGAATGATCCCATCTAGTAAAATTGTAGCGTAAATCTCCGCTCCTAGTAAGAGGTCTATCGGCTGACTAATATTAAATTCAGGGTCAGCTAATGATATATTTTCTATAAATTCCCAATCTGACATGTCGAAGGACTGGCTAGGTAAATTTCTGACAAGAGTATTCATGATAAGTGCTTCGGTTTGAAATTGATACTTGTTATCGTAAGAAGAAAAATTGATATTTAATGCACCCTTACAGTTACTGTCCTTTGATCCGATTCCTGATATAATACCATGGCATCTGTGTCTTGGCAACCCTAATAATTGTGCTGCATTTTCTGTAATCAGAGATATTTGTGAGCCCTGATCTAACAAGGCACGAAGTTTCAAAAAAGAACCATCTGCTCGTTCTACATTGACGATTGCTGTAGCCAAAAGGATTTCGGGTACTTCAGATTGTACCGACACATGAGAGCTGCTTCGTACTCCTTGACCCTGGCTGGGCTTGGATTTGTTGTAGATAGCGCCTGTCGAGGTCGTCCCATTTGCCTCCATGTTGTTAAGTCGTGGATATGCCTCGTGTAATATTGTATTATGTGGTTCATTGCACTCGCGGCATCGTTTTTCCGAAATACATGGCTTACCTGCATGATTATAAAGGCAATTTTTGCATAAATTATTTCTTTCAACTATACTACGTTTTGCAAACGGTGACATTTTCAAAAACTGCTGGCAGAAGAAAATTGCATGTTCGTTGGTTTTGCAATATGCACATTTATAAAAATTAGTAAAACAAACACGATTATTATTATAATGTTGCGAAATAGGATGTGATTGGAAATTTTTTGATCTGTTGTAATGATATTGAAATCTCGAAAATGGTTTGGTATTTGGATTTCTGTTATCGATATTGGTAATTTCTAGTGTTTTGCGATTTGGCTCCATGTTCGTAAACTTGTCTTCCAGGAATGATAACAATTCATTTAAATCAGGTATTCCTTTAGGTTGTTTCATAACTGAATTGTACCCGTTATTTGTTGCGGGGTCTAATTTCTGGCACAAAATATGAACGATTAACGGGTCCCACTCGCCTACTTTTATTCCAAGCTTTTCGATAGCATTGAGACTTACTCGAGTGACGTCATGAACTCTTTTAAGGTGATTAATTGATTGAGTAGTTGCTGTGGGAATATTTAGGATAGCATTGATATGAGAAGTTAGAAGTAGTTTTATATTGCTGTATCGTTGTTCTAAGATTTTCCAAGCTACGTCGAAATTGTCTGTGGACACTGATAGATGCTGAATGAGTCTTTCCGGTTCTCCTCTCACCTTGGATTTCAAGATTAACATCTTTTGACTTCCATTCAATGATAGATTTTTATTGATCGCGTCCTGGAACATATTGCTGAAGCTGAACCATTGTTGAACATTGCCGGTAAAAGTAGGAATCTCTACTTGCGGTGTCGAATTCTCTCTGTACGTTGCCGATGCTATTTTGGAGTTGATTGCGTCACTTAATTCGTTGAATTTCTTCTCGTAGCTGTAAAACATTGATAGGTACTCTTCATCTCGACCAGCTAACTCGGACTCTAAATCCCAGTGCATTAAGTCGATCGCTTTCCAGCGTGATTCTAGATTACGAAGCGAACGCTCCAATTGCCATTTTTCTGATAATTCCTTCAGATCGATAGTGGAGATTGTATGTTCGAACGCCTTAAAATTGCTACTTTGTTTCCTCAATAATTCATCTGTCTTGCTGTCAAATCCTCGCGATTCAAATGAACTTTTCCTTTGGGTCTCCTCTGGAACTCCTAGGGGTGTCACTGACTTGAAGAGAGGAGTGGCAGAGCGGCTCCCCTCCCCAGCTTGCTTAAAACTCATAATAACAGATCTTATATAATTGTACCTCTCCTTAAGTCTCTCAGAATGATTAGAGCTAAAGTAAGGATGCTGCTTATCACCGAATCCACACAAATTAATATGATTAGACTGATATTCATGCCAATAGGTATCTAGTAATTCTACTCGTTTTTTGATATATTCAGGAGTTTTTCGGTCCGAACCATCTTTCTTAAAATTAGTATAAAGTTGCTCAAAAGCAGCAGCAATCTTCTCCTGATTAGCAAATAAATCTTCCATCGACATCGTGATTATTATTGATGTTAGATTGCAAAGTAATGGAAAATTCTTACTTGGTCTGTTGATACTATCTGATACGTGCTCCTCTGTCACCACCCAACGCCTTGCTAGCTTCTCGTATGCCTGAACTCCTGCTGAAGTTCTGATAGATGCAAGCTTTGCCTAGCTCGCACTCTTCTTGATACAATCTTGATAAATAATTGATACACAAATTCTTCGATATTGTCACTGATCGCTCCACTTATCACACAGGTTCACGAGGTATATTTCGCGGTACTACGTAACAAGTGGCCTTTCGAAGGACCAAAAAGAATGTACGGTCCAGGAGGTCCGCACACCTTTTAATTGATAGTTTGATAAATGATTGATTGTCACTATTAGTAAAACACTGAGTACTGAATAACTTATTATATTTTTATGAAACCACTGATAAATTGTTTAGAATTGATTGATTGATAGCAATTAATGATTTTAATGATGATGAGTTCGCGCGCCTTTTCGTCGGTAATGATAGATACGAACTGAGCTCACAATAATGAGGTTAATGCTGATGAGGATATTTTTCGCGGCGCTCGGCGATATTTCGCAATACGGTGTACGAGTTATAGCTCGTACACATGGTGTGCGAATTTTATTATAATCGGTTAAGTGGTTTAGGAGTCCATTGAGGACAAACATTGTTACACGAGATTTATATATATTAAGAAGATATAGATTGTAAATCGACACAAGTTAGTGTCTGTTGTGGGCAAGATTGTTTTAAATATAAAATTAAGTTAAATATTCGTCAAAGAAATGTCTTTATAGTCGTTATTACGATAAATCGTCAATTAAGGTAGATATGGGGGCATTACCAGAAGATTATTGTAAGTAGGTGCGATAATCTGGCTTGCTAAATCCAATACAAAACGAAAAATATATGAATTATTATGTTACATTTTAACTGTAACTTAATTAATTTACACGAGGTCACTACATGATTAAAGTTCAGTAGCTGCAGCTAATGTACTTTGTTTTAATAATGAATACATTTTTCAATAATTATAAATACTTTAAATTAATTATTTGTTTAGCAATAAACGTAAGTACCGACATGGCTCAACCTAAGCGTCCGAATATTGTGCCCGTTCACAGGCTTGGCTTTTAGCTAGATGTGATGGATGAGTTTGAATCTGCAGGACAACTTACACCGAAAACGAGGTCTTGAAGGCCAAAAAGTGACACCGCAACTACCAACATCATAAATGGATGGGCATGGGTTAAAAGACTTGCAGGACATCTTCTGGACATGTTTAAGGAACAATTTCCTTACTAAATACGTAGGGAAAATGTCAGGATGGATCAATATCCATCCTGACATTTTCCCTACGTATTTAGCGAAGGACCTCTTCAAACTAACCCCGGTAACGATGGATTATGTCGACGACGTGAAAGACTTCACGTTGCTGGAGGATGACGTTACTAACATTCGTGCAAAACTTGAAACGTCAGAACATACTATTGCTGAGCTGCGGGTGAAGTTGTCATCATTACGAAATGGATGGAATGGATCATTGTGAAATGGATGATGCGCATGCGCATGCGCCGACTATTTCGCCTTCGTCAGCGCAAAACGTAAACACAAGGCGATACTGTGGCGATACTACCTCGGTAACCGTCAGTCCCAACGACTTAGCACTCCTTGCCAACGCGAATGACTCTAAAGTGAGTATGCAGGTTCATGACCAATTAAAGGGACGCATGATGCTTCTGCTTCTATCCCGCAAACTGTAGATATAGAATACATCTGATGTGCCAACGACGATGGTTTGTGTGACGGTTTCACACTTGTGGAAAAGAAAATTCGTCGTCTACCAAACCGCCAATCACCGTGGCACTGCACAGTCAACTAGGTTGAAGGCGGTAGAGCCTGGTATTCTCTGCTGTCGTGGCAAGCGTTTCGCACGTTCTGCGAAATAGCTATGTCCACCAAGGAGGCCGCGGAGAGGGAGCGTGAACTCCTCTCTGTGGAACCGACGCGCGCAAGGCGCAACAGGAGGCGGACGGTTCGCAACGACCATCTGCCACCCTAAAGTGGCCTGCGGAGGCGGACTCGGGGGGGTTCGTCTCCAGATCACAGGCCTGAGATGGCGGCGGCGTGTCCTACGCCGCCTCACGAGAGGGATTTTTTCTCCTGTATCACACGGGTTTTTTAGAGACGGGGTCTGACGAGACCAGCCGCCGCCGTGGGGCAGCAGATGAATGCGCAAGCGCTCCTGCGTCTCCGGCACATACGGCGGAGAGAGGACACCGAGGGGTTTTAGTGGGTAAACCTATGGCCGCCCACCATCTTAGGCCAGCAGGGAGCCCCACACATCCCCGCCGCTCCCCCCGGAGCGGTGGGACGGTGCATAAGGCGCATTTCCCCTCGTAAAAAAAAAAAATAAAAAAAAATAATGGTATTCTCTGCTGATTTCAGGCAAACCGAAATTATAATAAATAACATTGTTTAAATTACATTTCAATATCATTTCGATTGCATTTCGATCATAAAAAATACCGGGGAAGTAGCTTAAAATACCCTCAAAGTTAGCTTTTTGAAAAAAAAACTGACTTTGAGTGTATCTTTTGCAATCGAAATGCAATCGGGATGATATTGAAATGTCATTTAAACAATGTTATTTACGAGAATTGGCCTTCAGACCAAAGATAGGAAACTCTAAAACTTAATTTATTACAATATTATATCTAAATGTATGTTTGTCTATTGGTAAGGTATTTATTTTCTATGGCTATGTTCCTACTTATTTTTAAGTATGTGCCTGATAATTCAATTATGAATAATTTGCATATTGCCTCCCTATTTTGACGTACTCCTTTTTACTCCTTTTTATACAAATATGAATACAAATCTGTATTCATATTTGTAAGCAAAATAATCTATCAATCACACAATATGCACATAATATTTAGAGAAAAATGGTGCATACAAATATCCTAAGAAGACAAATAACTAGAACATCCATTAATTAACAAATTATAAAGACTACACATACACAACTCAAAAATTAAAGACAACATACAGAAAAACAAAGAACAGACTGACTGACGATCATGGAAAAATGGACCCGAACGGCATATTGTAGACATCATCGCCAAGATTTTAAGTCAAACCCACTTTGATAAAAATGCACCGAACGCTTGGGTGCTTGGCTCACACGAGGTGAATTCCTCCCATTATACCAATGAAATTATGGAAGCTATAGCTATACAGGATCACGCAATAGAAACCAGAAAATATCAAAATAATTATTATAAAATTAAATTTTAGGCACTAATCTTCAATCATAAATTATTTTATTGTGACATTTTTTTATCAATTATTCATCGACATTATAATCTTAAAAACGCATTTAATTAACATTCCTATTTATTTTTAGTAGATAAGTAATGAAACCTAGTTTGGCACGTGTAAGAAAAGATATATCATTTATAAAGAGACATGAGTTTTTAGTAAAAAACATGACGTTTTCTTCATTTATCCATTTTTATGTAAAACAATATAATTATTAAAAAGGAAGAAAATAATTACTCACTGTTTTGATTTGAGTAAAAGCCAATTAATAGAAAAATCACTAAACACTTTGAGATCATTTTTCTGAACTCTCTATTGCAGAATTTGATTAGAACTAAATAATTAGGTTTGTTAAGTGATTATGTCTGTTTACTTTGCACTCCGTAGCGCTACTATTAGGACTGCAGTTTCTGCTTTTTGATAGTAATTTTATACGGTAAGGTATTATCTGATGTTGATAAATAATCGTCATTTGTAGATTGTACCTAGAACTTTGTTTGCCAATTATAGGGGATTCCTTCAGACGATTTTTAGTGTGACATTGTATGATTTGGCGCCTGTGGTGTATCGTTATTAATATTATACAAAAATGCGTTGATTTCTTTCCCAAATGCTTAATATCTACATTTAGAAGGCTTTGGTTTTTTATCACCATAAGATAATATAAGTTTAGTTTATTACATTTATAGTTTATTATATTTATAGTTTATATATTAAGTTTATTAAGCAAAGAGTTAACATATTTTTATGAAAATCTGTTATTAGGCATCAAGGAGTCTTACTACTACTTATGTTAAATTTTAGACTTTCTCAGCAAGTTTTCGGACGGTCAAAGTTAGATAACGAAAAAAGCTAGATAAGTCCGGGTAAAGATGATTGCCTGAAATCTTTTTTCTGTGGTCAAACTTAAGGACTCCAAGTTCCTCAATGCCGGGACTATTCATAGGTGAAGTTTTGGTTTGTCTTTCACTTTTTATTTAATTGTCGATTGGTAATGTTTTAAATCGAAATTAATTTAACAATAGGTAATATCAATTACCTATCTATTGCTATATTAAATTCGTCCATGGACGTGAAGTTTATTAAACTGATGGCTCATGACGTCTCGGTACACTGTAAAGCTATGTAATTTTAATATTAATTTAAGCTTCTATGTGCCTTTCAAGTTTGCAAAGGTAATTCGGGTAGGTCAAGTCTTGTAAGCTGAATTGAACTCTTTTGGTCTTATGCTACGAAATTAAATTTTTGTATGATGGTTTAGTTCAAATGATATTAAAGTTTTATGGTAAGCATAATCTGAATCAACATCCAAGATTGGCTCCAAATAAAGGAACTCTTCAACGGTCAACAGCACAGAAATGACATTTCTGTGCTGTTGACCGATCCGGTTTTTTAAAGAATCATCTTTTGATTCAAGACTGTGAACCCTAAAGCTGGGAACATAATATTATCGGACGCGGCTTACGGACGCATCCCGACTTATAGGCATCTGTGTAATGTAAATGTATGTAACTGTGCACACTATCGGACGTAAGTCGCGGACGTAACCTTGGGCCGCCCTTGAGTGTTCGGACGTCCGCGGACATCCTAGAGCGATCAGGGCCGCTGGAATGTGTCCCCAGCTTAAGAGGAAAGGGTAGCGGGGGCTATTTCCATACAAACTATTGCAAACGTAGTCGACTGTTTTCTCCCTGGTTAATGACACTAGAGCCATAAATATAGAAATAACTAGGGCAAATATTTTTGGTACATAAAACTTATAACTGCCATGACCCTATTTTTGTTTTTTAATATTTTTTGAAACTTAATTTCTATGATAATTAGAAAATGAAAAAAAATCACAACATAGAGGCATAGTCAAAGTCATGGCAGTTATAGGTTGTATGGCACAAAAATATTTGTGCTAGTGTCATTATCCAGGGAGGAAACAGTCGACTACGTTTGTATGGAGAGCGCGCAGGTACCCTTTCACCTTAAAGCATCCGAAAAATACTAACCAATTGATATAACTAGCACTTGGGCCGACGGTAAGTAAGTACTTATTCGTTAATTTTGTTGGTAGTTTAGTTACACACGTGTCTTATCCTTTTGCCGGAATTAGGGCTATAGGTATAATACCTACGTAATTCGGTAAACGTTTGATAACTGAATCAATTAGTTTAGGTGATAATTGTTTTTGGTTGCGTGTATGATTAAATGATAACAACGATAAATTGTAGTTATGTACCTATATGGACATGGTTAGTTAGAATAAAAACAAGTGACCAAATGGGACTTCAATTCACAAATAATTTCTTACAATTTTTATTTATTTAAGTATTTTATTTATTATAGGTACCTACTTAGGTACTTACTGTATGTTTGTCTTTTCGTCCTCGGTCGTTTTGATTTTTTTTTATATTTTTTTATTTTAAGCAAGTTTCTATTAAGTATATCTATCTATCTAAAATTATTTGGTCTTTACTCGCAATTTGATCTGCGAATAGGATTTTTCTAAATCGGATGACTCTGTGTCCCAAATTTCAGCCCGATCCGCTTTTTGTTTTGAGCTGCCAGAAACCTTTTATTAGGTAGGTACTTCTAAAATCTACTTATTTATAATCTGTCTGGAAAATAAAAAGTATGATTAGGAATACTTGATGATTTTATCGTCTATTAAAATTGTGCAGTTATCTTATCAGTATTAGCTGTTATTAAATAAATGATCAATTCTATGAATTAAAATATAGAATCTAATCGTATGAATTAGGTACAATCAACGGTCAAAAGTCTCTGCCCACCGTAACATAATCATGTGCAGCACTATTTGAACAATAGAACAACGATAACCTGTGGATCGAACCCACGTCGGTTGGTGTAGCGGGTGGCGGCTTATACCTCTCGGCCAACTAAATACATAGCTAACATGTTAAAAATAATAATCACACTAAGTACTTTTATTTCAAGTATTTATGTTTGTGTGTAACGTCTATTAGAAGAAGGTCGTAAGTCCAATACTTGTTTATAGTAGGTATTCCTAGCAGCGCTCCGCGATTTCACCCGCGTAACTCCCGATTCCGTGGGAATATCGGGATAAAAAGTAGCCTATAGCCTTCCTCGATAAATGGACTATCCAACACAAAAATAATTTTCAATTCGAACCAGTAAGTAGTTCCTGAGATTAGCGCGTTCAAACAAACAAACTCTTCAGCTTTTTAATATAAGTATAGATTGTAGCACACTGATAGTGGACTTATGACGCAAACTGTACCTCCTTCAGCTAAAAACTAAAATGTTATAAGTTGCGCCCCGCGGTCTTACCCGGGTTATCGTCGATCCCGTTGAAAAATCGGGATCAATAACAGCGTCAAAGCGCATTCTTGTTGCTAAACACCATCATGCTTTTTACCCCTTTACAGATCGATTTTCCAAAAATACTTTCCTAATGCTATCCTATACCTACTAAAGGTACCAAAAAACACCCCACATACTAAGTTAAAAAACAGCAGTTTTGAAGCTCTATGGTGGGTCTGCAATTCAATATTTTGGGGTTCCGCATCTCAAGAGGAAAAACACGGGATCCATATGGGCTAATAAACTTTATGATCTTAAACTTTTTGTATTCACAGTCATTATTTTTCCCGGGTCTTAATCGTATATTCTTTATTTCTCTTACCTCGACGTTTCGACTCTGTTACAATAGTCATGGTCGCGAGGAGACTGGAGTAGTGGTTGTATGTATTACAATTTTAAGTAAGCATTTTACTTCGAAGGGTGGCCAATTAGTAGTGTGGCAAAAATGTGTTTTCGTGAGCCCCTCCGTGCTTCGGAAGGCACGTTAAGCCGTTGGTCCCGGTTGCTACCTCTAGTAGCAGTCGTTAGGTCAAGTTAGAGGCCTTAAGGCGATCTGAAAACTATAACAATAGGTGAGCCTGTATATTGTCCAGAAGAAGAAGAAGATGATGTTTATAGAGCGCCATCTATGGAGCGATTCAGACCTAGTATAAAAAAACATACAGACGAAAAGAGAACCTCTTTTTTTGAAGTCGGTTAAAAACGGAATCTAGTATTCCCCTAAGACATAAAAAATAAATTATTTCCTGATATAAATAATTACATTGATAAGCATAACTGTAATCGAATACCAAAGATAAAGTTTGCCTACATATTTTTTGTTTTATGACCTCACCTTGATAAAAGATGCCATAAATTCTTCAAATTAAGGTTTTTCGATATGGATGATTGAAATAAGCCTTGTCGCATCAGTGACAGTGAACTCGACCTATTCATTATTTATCCAGAGCGGTGTTGGCTTAGTGGTAGATACCTCGACTTTCATTCTGAAGGTCGTGGGTTCAAATCACGGCCGACCGTGCACCAATGGATTTTTCTTAAGCAAGTTTTATTTGCACTAATTGGCATAGCTCTTGCGGTGAAGGAAAACATCGTGATGAAACCAGCGGCTTAGTTGACTCCAGCAGTATTGACAAGTTCTCTGCTCTGAATATGATCGGCTAAGCTGAGTGGGTAGTAGGTGCTGGGAAGCCTATTCCATTCTCACGCAAAAAGAATCCAATTAAAAATAGTCTAATTACGGAAAACAGTCCGTATACCTACCAGTACAAGTACATTTATCCATTCCTAACTAGCTGCGTTTCGTAAATTCATTTTTTTATTTGATTGGAATAATTTGCATGAGTTCACATTGAATCGCCTTGGAATTAAGTTAGGATTGGTTATTCCTGGATAAACAAGGACACTTCAAACATTTTCGGCCCAACTTAGCTCGTTTTCTACCTGCTTGTTGCAAGTTATTTGGGGTTTCGGCAGCACATTTCCATACTTTTCTTTCCATTCTCCTCTATTAGTCGTCTTCTCGTTCTAAGCTCTTTTTCTGCCTTCCCTTGTCCCAAGTTGTTCTAAGTCTCAAGGCGTAGTACGTTTTTTCCTTCCATTCGCCTCTTTTAGTGACCATCTCATCATTCACATCCATCTTTCTCATATCTTGTCTTACACAGGCCATCCATATTTTCTTAGGTCGTTCTATTCTTCTCCATCGCTCTACATTCATAATCATTACTTCTCTAGTCTCTCCTCAATCACATGGTCCATACCAACTCAAATAGTTCAACTTTTCCGTAACTGTTTTCATGCTTCCTTATTTCATCCATCCTCGATAATCAACATTTCTCGCCTCCGTACCGCTGCATGCAGTCATCTTACACCCTTATTCTACGACCTAGCATTCCGATCATAATTTTGTAAATCTTACCTTTTAGCTAAAGCGGCATCCGTTGATCACAAGTGGTTGCTGTGCCCTACCGCCGTCATTTTAAACCAAACTTCTTAACGCAAATCATCATCATCATCATCATGTCAGCCCATACACGTCTACTGCTGGACATAGGCCTCCCCCATACGACGCCACAAACAGCGGTCCTGAGCCGCCTCCATCCACCGACTACCCGCGACCGCCACAATGTCGTCGGTCCACCGGGCAGCTGGTCTCCCAACACTCCGTTTCGCGTTGCATCGTGGCCGCCACTCGAGAACCTTTACTCCCCAGCGGTTGTCAGTTCTGCGAGCTATATGACCTGCCCATTGCCACTTCAGCTTACCAATCCTGAGAGCTATGTCGGTGACTTTGGTTCTTCTACGGATTTCCGTTTTTCGAATTCTATCACGTAGAGAAACTCCGAGCAGAGCTCTCTCCATAGCCCGCTGCTAAACGCAAATACTTACTGCTAATGATTTTCATAGCTTTTAGCTAGATACTACGAAGTTTAAATATGTATTAATTTGATTTGATGTATGAATAATGTATTATTTTTGAGTAACTTATTTAATTCCTAAAGTAAAATAAATTGTTAGTCTAATTGGCAATGAAATTGTTTCATTTCACAACCTCGGGTGTGGTCGATACTTAGCGGTCAATCGATTGTTAAATGATAAGCTTATCAGATACATATTATAAGTTTTCTCCACTTCTGCACATACCATACATACGTTTGCGTCATACATATTTATGATACTTACTAGCAGCGCTCCGAGGGGACAGATCAAACTTTTTTGTCCGATCCGAGCGTGGGGACAGATCGGAATAATTCGCCGCACAGCTGGCTGTTGCACCCGTCCTGCAGGCCGATCGCATTATTCTTATGCAACGCGTCTTGACAGCATTTGCGTCATAACTATAGATTTCGTATTGCCCTAATTTCTTAAGACGCACACGTCACGCAAACCTAAACGTTGCGCGCTTGCGGTATTGCGCTAAATTTTGACGTGACATAAAAAAGTCAATTCAAATTGTCACCTAGGAAGATTCGTCATAAATTTCGTACCGGCAACAGCTTTTTTCACGCATAACAAGCTGTTGCCGTGAAGTAGACGTGCAGTTAAAGTAACGGTTACGCGTAGCTTCATTTTACGGCCATACCGATTATTGTTTGCGTGCACGTGACGTATGCGTCAACTGGACGTGTACTCGACTAATGCGTCATAAGTTACGGCGATCGGGGGGCAGATCAGATCTCTTCGTCTTCTCAGGGTGCCTCTCCAACTAGTGAAGGTTGGCAGTCAGCTCAGAATTTGACCCGATCTCTCGCGAGGCCAAAAAGTTGTGCGGCACTCGCTATCCCTGTCTACTCTCTTATATTCCGCAACCAGGATTTTTTTCCTACGACCGACTTTCCTTTTTCCAGCAATTTTCCCCATCATTATCAACGCCTGGTACCCTTTCCTATTAAAGCACTTAGGGAATTCACGAAGTCGCTTTTATTAGGTACGACCCGCCCCGGCTTCGCACGGCTGTATTATGCATCTATTATATCTAAAAACCTTCCTCTTGAATCAGTCTATCTATTAAAAAAAACCTCATCAAAATCCGTTGCGTAGTTTTAAAGATCTAAGCATACAAAGGGACATAGGGAAATAGGGACATAGGGACGGCGAAAAATGACTTTTTTATACTATGTAGTGAGTGATAGTGATTTGTACTTACTTACCACGAGTTCGTTGAAATATTTTTCTCTTTATGCATTTCTGTAATTGGATTTGTTTGTATTGAATAGCCATTGACTTAGAATGTTCACCCGTACTTACCTATTGAATGATTTGATTTATTTTCTTAAAAATTGGATTAATATGATACTCTGAGTGACTGAATAATTTTGCTAAAAAAATAGAAATGGTTGATTGATAATTTTACGTTACAACGTCCTAAGAAGACGAAGAAAAATTGAGATTTTTAAAGTGAAAACTTCTTATGGCGCGTTGGGCACTTTTGTGGGTGAGCATTTTCAACCGATCTCGCGACAGATGAGATTTTATTTGTGTTAGTCTTTTTGTTTAACTTATACTGCCATCTATTACACAAATTGAGAAACTTAGTTTCTAGAAAGACCGCTATTCAAATGTAGATGGCGCTGATTTAAATTTTTTACTGCCATCTAGCGAATAAAAAATAAACTATATTTGTTTAAGTGAGTGCTAATAGATGGCAGTAGCAGATCGTTTCAAGAAATATTCTATGAGAAATAACAAGTTTATTGTTTTCACTTCTGCCTGTTTTGTAAGTAGTAGGTATTACTTGAAATATATTTTTCTTTTTTTTTCTTTATATAAGTTTTCTATTCGTCACTCGTCACCATAACACAAGCCCAGATAAGCGACATTATTGTTAAATATTATGTTTCCAAACTGGAACGGACGCGTAATGGTCATGTTACCATGACGCATGTCGTCACACAATAATTACCATGACACTTTTTTGTGAATGCAAGTTTTCCATCAATTTAGTAGACGTTATCACGTCAAATATAAAATAACCAGTATCAATAAATACGATAAAGAAATCCGGATTTAATAAAGACGTATTAACACAAATAACTTACGGATAATAGATAAATAACTAAAAGGATTTTATTAACGTGGCGTAAAAAGGAACTTACCTACTTAGATAAGGTTCATGTTTATAGTACGGGATACCTTTAAGGACGACCGCCATCGAGCTGTTTAATGGATGAAAAGTATTTTATATCCCGCGTAACTCCCGATCCCGTGGGAATATCGGGATAAATTAAGATATAAGCTATCCTATCTTTCAAGTTGGGTCAAACTGCATACGGTGTGCAAATTTCATTAAAATCGGTTAAGTAGTTTAGGAGTCCATCGTGCGCAAACAACGTGACACGTAATTTATATATATTAGAAAGATTAAATAGGCCAATAAATATATTGGAAATGGGTTGGCTAAAAAATTCAGTCCAGAATGTTTTTTTTTTTGTTTTTAGACTTTTCGATGGTTTGGTTAAAAGATAAATTCCATAACAATGAAATACATAATCTTCATTTTAAATTAACTTTAGTTCAATAACCAGACAAATGATTAGTATCGATTTAAGTGGCTATCCAAGAGTTATGACGGGAAAAATAGTCAACCTAACGTTTGCATATTCTATAGGCTTCATTTTCGATTGATATGGAATTTGTCTGTTACACAAACCAGTGAAATTTCAAAAAAAATTAATTATCAATTAGATAGATAGATAACTTTATTTGTACAACACAGAAAGAAACAGAACACGATAAACACAACGTAAAGTAATAGCTAGAAAGTATAAGTTGCACAAATGGGCGGCTTTATCGCTGAAAGCGATTTCTTCCAAGCAACCTTTGGCCATCCAAAGGTTGCTTGGAATCTTTTCATAAAAGAACTGATTCAGCTTTTATGCTAGGTTGTGAATAACTCAACTTATAATAGGCGATGATATAAATTATTTACATAATAATGGTTTTTAAACATTAAATTATATATAATACATACCAAATAATTATATGCATAGATACCTACATACAAATAAGTACATAGATACTTGTTTACATATATAGATAATACTGGAATATATACTGATATTAGACAGTAGGTACTATGAGGTAGTGATCAGTTACCATAGCTTTGAAAATGGATAGGGATTAAGCAGAACGAATAGGTTGAGGCAGGGCATTCCAGAGGATGACAGAGTGAAAAGAAAAAGATTTATTGTAGAAAGTAGAAAGTATTTTTCATTACTCATACTCCGAAAGTAGGTCTAAAGATGCCTGAAGAGCGTGTAGAAAATAAAACTTTCAGCCCTAGGGAAAATCGCTTTCACTGACAGCTGTCATGTCAAATTATGGCTTCGCATGGCTTGTGCAATGTGCATGTAGCCAGTATCAGTATCATTACGCGTTAGGAACTTAAACAACCTAACCTCCTTGCTTTAAGTAACACCAAAGAATAACACTACATGTATATAACCTCTTTGGTCCCAACCTTGTAAGAGGATCAGGTAGTATGGAGTCTCTCATTCACTCTCATTGTAAGGAAGAATTTTGTGTATTAGTCGTAATGAAAAGCACAGTGTTTACCTCGGGTGAAAGACTCATTTAGTCCCTCGAACTATTAGCACCCTCGCTACGCTCGGGCGCCAAACTGCGTCTCGGGACTCAATGAGTGACTTTCACACCTAGGATAACAATGTACTATTGTGTTTTGTTTTTATGGTGCAATAAAGTGTTTATCTACCTATCCATCTAGAGTTGAGGAGAGGAGCTTGAAGGAGAAGGGATTCTGTCAAACGGAGTTGTCGTGAATGGGCGTCACTCAAAAACTTAAAACGTTGTCTGTGGTAGTGAGGAGAGGAGGGAGCGAATAGGACAATTAATCATAGTCTGAAATGTTTTAGTCAACCCATTTGCAATATATTTATTGACCTATTTAATTTGATATAAAATACTTTTCATCCATTAAACAGCTCGATGAAGGTCGTCCTTAAAGGGATCTTAGGTTATTAGATTAGTGAGGAACTAAGGACACTTACTCCCTACGTTCACTTTAATCATTGTCGACTAATGACTCAAATAAAACGGGTAAGCCCCTAATGACTGAGTCACAATAATTAATAGGTATCTCTAGTGTTTGTTTAATATTAAGTGGTTAAGAAATTAGTAATGTCCTAGGAATAATTATCAATAACCATGTTAGATAGTTGTTTTATTGCAAAGTTAATAATAATTTAATAATTATAATTTTTTTATTACCTACCACATGCCCCCTTATTCCAAAACGAGGTTTAAAGATACTCCGAGATGTAGATTTAAACCTTAGATTTCGACACTGATTTGCTCGTGAACTATAGTCTAAATACTATCCCTATAGATTATATAGGGAACTATATAGTCTAAACACTATCCCCATCAATTATTTACGGATAGTGTTTAGACTGTAGTTCACGAGTAAATCTGTGTCGAAATCTAAGGTTTAAATCCACATCTCGGACTATCCTTAAACCTCGTTTTGGAATAAGGGGGATGTAGTTTTAGTTCATTAGTATTACTTAAACCACAATGCAGTTATAGATACAATAATAATATATATAGATTCTCTAATATTAATCGCAGCGTTGCATCCATCCGTATTGCAAGTGGAACAGTCATTCACGGCTTTATTGACAGAGGTTGCATATTCACAGAGTGGCTTCCCTTCCAACTGTGACGGCAAACATCCTCGAATAATTACTGATGTCGTGTTTTCTAAAAAGAAACAACAGTCTTTTCTTAGGTCTGCATAGGTATAGGGCAGGGTCAGCAACCTTTTGAGTCGGAAGAGTAAAAAATTACAATTTACAAAATTTCAATTTTTTTAAAGAGCCACAATTTTTTTTTGCCTACAATAAATAGTAGGTACATAATAAAGTTTTTTGAAGATAGTCGGCACACCAAATGCCAACTTCTTCACCTCACTGTAGCAATCGGTAAGACTATTCCATGCGTCGAATATAAGTGCCTCAACTCGCTGTATTTCTTTAAAATATATAATATTTGCATATGGAACTAAAGAGCCACAGCTTCACATCCAAAGAGCCGCAGGTTGTCGACCCCTGGTATATGGTTGAATGCGCTAATCTTCTTATTTTCGTATCGGTTCTGATTGTTTTTGATCGATCTAACACAGTATGTGACCGCAAGCACGGCATCGTCAGTTGCTTCCTATAGGTCCTGTGCGGTGCAGGAACTAGGACTTAAAGAACCAGGGATATTTGCTGGGTCGGTATAATCCCATGGGCTTAGGTTAGTCACCATGCCGGACTGCCAAACACAGGGTTGCGGGTTGGATTCCCGCCTCAGACAATATTATGGTCTGGTTGTTTCTATTTTCTATGTATCAAAAGCAAATATTTACTAAAGAAAAGTATATAAGTAGTTTATCCATTGTCTAGCACCCATAACAAAAGTGTAGTTACTTAGCTTGGGACTAGATGGCTATGTGTGTAATATCCTGCAATATTAATTTTTTATTGTTAAAAGTTCTATTGAGCTAAATTTACGGACTTCTTCGGTTGATCAATCTTACCTAATTGAATAGATGCTTTGAAGCATACGCTGTCAACGACTGAGACATCATCTGCACTCAGTCTGTTGCTGCAATCACAATTGTCGTCCTGAAATTTTTCAAATATTATTTGAACCGGTTGTGTTTTATCCTAAATTAAATTACACCAGCCAGCTTGTTCCGAAATATTATGGGCAAATAAGGGTCTTCACTGCATCCGATAGAAAATATAGGTATTTTGTGACGTATTTTTTACTTACATCAATGCAGTAGCATCCATTATTATTAATTAGGGGTCTTGTTTTTGTGATGTGTCGTTTTCCCCTTATGTTTTCTGGTGGTGATTGTTCAGTGTTGTTTGTTTCTGGAGCATCGGTTGTTATTACTGGAACTTCTGTTGTTATTACTGGAGCTTCTGTTGTTATTACTGGAGCTCCTGTCGTTATTACTGGAGCCTCGGTTGTTATTACTGGAGCTTCTGTTGTTATTACTGGAGCTCCTGTCGTTATTACTGGAGCCTCGGTTGTTATTACTGGAGCTTCTGTTGTTATTTCTGGGGTCCCTGTTGTTATTACTGGAGCCTCGGTTGTTATTACTGGAGCTTCTGTTGTTATTACTGGAGCTCCTGTCGTTATTACTGGAGCCTCGGTTGTTATTACTGGAGCTTCTGTTGTTATTACTGGAGCTCCTGTCGTTATTTCTGGAGCCCCTGTTGTTATTACCGGATCCTCGGTTGTTATTACTGGGGCCCCGGTTGTTATTACTGGAGCATCTGTTGTTATTTCTGGAGCCCCGGTTGTTATTATTGGTGTCCCGGTTGTTATTATTGGAGCCCCTGTTGTTATTACTGGAGCTTCTGTTGTTATTTCTGGAGCCCCGGTTGTTATTATTGGAGCCCCTGTTGTTATTACTGGAGCTTCTGTTGTTATTTCTGGAGCCCCGGTTGTTGTTAACTCCAAAGGACAAGACTGTAAGGGCTGATTCTTGACATCGTTGCAATTTTCACATACGTAACATTGCAAACTATGTGCTTAAAATTAAAACAAGGATTATTGAAATTACAAAACCATCTAGAGAAAAAGACTTCTTCTACATTATAGATAAACATATAATCAAAACTAAACGTTGATGTAGCATATTTTCGATTAAATATGTTTGACCTTCACTTGCACTCTGATGACGTCACCATTGGCTTTATGACGAAATCGACATGTGCCATAATAAATAAAAAATCAAATGACAGTTAATCCATGATATGGACACACTTATTTTACACAACCTAAGCCATGGAAGACTTTGATATTACGCCATTGGTGACGTCACCAAGTTTGACAGTAAGAACTATTAAAAAATGTAGGTTTTTTTTTTTAAATATATTTGAAAATTACAAAAATATTCAAATTAGTCTATATTTTATTTACGGAAAATAATATAATAACCATAGGTCAGGAAATTTGAACAATCCCAATATAATTCTATGTGAGACCGTTCTCGAAAACGGCTTTGACTATTTCGATTTACTATAGGAGCCTGCCTACGTGTTTGTTTCTAGTTGCACTCCACAGGTTGTTCGTCTTTCTAAATATTTTTAAATGAGATGAAATATGTAAGTAAGTACTTATACTTTCTAGCTATTACTACACTTTAAAAAAAGAACTATCTAACTAAGTACTGTTAGTTACATGTGTATTAAGCACTTAATTCAACTTACCTTTACGAAATCCAATGCAGAGGAAAAATGAAAATAAAATTATAACCCTCATTCTGGTTTAAACGTAGTTTAACTAGTATTGAAAATGCAAACACTGAAGTTACACTGATACTTAATATGTATTTATATTAAAGATAAAATTTATCTTTTTAAGTGTTTAATAAGTGTATAAGGGCTGATTTATATTAAATTTCTCGTACCTTTATTAACATTTTACATATTTGTTTTTAAGTATATTAAATTTATTTGGCCCACTTGCCCCCGAATATTGAAAGGCTACATAATCTTAAGTGGCGTTTAAATTGAAATTTAAGTGTAGGCTTCAATAGAAAACATACACTTAACGTCAATTTAAACACCACTAAAGATTAAGTAGTATTTCAGTATTCGGGGGTTATGGGGTACTTTCCGACACTATTAAACCGGACACTAAAAGATCTTTAAATAATAATTTGACATCTTCTAATATTGGTAATTCAATCTTTATTCCTCCTGTAATTACTAATGACATTATTAAAATTATAATTTCTTTGAAATGTACTCTTAGCGTAGGATATGATGGGGTGTCAACTAAAATAATAAAAGAAGTTGCACTAATAATAGCACCCGTCTTATGCCACATCATAAATGCAAGTATTGAACACGGAACATTTCCGGAGGATCTAAAAATATCGGTCATCAAACCTATACACAAAAAGAATGATAAAAACAATATGGAAAATTACCGCCCCGTGGCTCTGCTATCAGTTTTTTCAAAGATTTTCGAAAAAGTTATTTATAAGAGTCTGTATGACTTCTTCGAGGTTAATAAAATACTAGCTGAAGAACAAATGGGGTTTAGGAAAAACAAAACCATTAATTTGGCCATATACGAATTTCTAAATCGGGTAATGCTAGGTGTCGATAAAGGAAAATCGACAGTAGCTGTTTTTATGGATATGTCTAAAGCGTTTGATTATGTGGATCATGATATTCTCCTGAATAAACTATCCTCATATGGTGTACGAGGCAACGCGCATGATTTGTTAAGATCTTATCTTGTAGACAGGAAACAACTAACTCAAATTGACAAAGTTTGTCCGACAGCTAAAACCGAAGTCCAATATCATTCAGAGGTAAGAACCGTAAAATATGGTGTTCCCCAGGGGAGTGTATTGGGTCCTTTATTATTTTTAATATACATAAATGACATGCCAAAAGTGACTAATCACCCTATGACTTTATTTGCCGACGATAGTACAGTACTTTTTATTTCACAAGACAAATATATAAATAAATTTGAAGAAGATATAAATAATACAATAACACTACTTATACAATGGTTAATACAAAATAACCTTAAAATAAATATAAGCAAGACAAAAATGATAGAATTCAAACAGAGACGTAGTAATTTATTGAATCTTAGTGTTAATTTTGAGGGAGAGTCCATTGAGACGGTGAATATACATAAGTTCTTGGGAGTAAATTTGGATTGTCAACTAAATTGGAAACACCAGGTTGACCAGGTATGGAAAAAAGTCAATCAGCTGTCGTATGCCATTTTCCAATTAAAAAAAGTTGCTGATGAATCCACAGTGCTCACGGCCTACCACGGATGTGTTAGTCCAATCTTGGGGTTCGGTATTTTATTTTGGGGACACTCGACAGATGTGGAAAAAGTACTGAAGGCACAAAAACGATGCATAAGAGCAATGTGCAACCTGGATCCGATGGTATCTTGTATACCGTATTTTAAGCAGCTGAAGATTATGACTACCCCAAGTATTTTTATCTTTGAAACTGCAGTTTTCGTTGCTCAAAACCGAGAAATGTTTTGCTCTATGACAGGGGCTCGTCATGGCGATAAACTCAAAATTGTACCCTGTAATAAGACTTTAATGCATAAGAGTGTATTCTGCCTAGCCCCAAAGATATTTAATAAATTGCCAAAAAATATAAAAAATGCGGAAAACATCACTGTCTTTAAAAGAAAACTCAAGAGCTTCCTTGTCGAGAAGGCATACTACAGAGTCAAGGATTTCCTGAGCGATGATCTGTCTTGAGGTCTTGTGATTCTTAAAGGTCCGTGTACTTAAATAGCTAAAAATACTAAGTAATTATTATTGTTATATTAAATTGATCTCTTACTATACTATTTCAAAATTTGTACACCTGTAAAGGTAAAACATAGCTGCGCAACTTCTTTATATAACATCAAATTTTACCTATGTTTACAAATAAAGTGATTTGATTTGATTTGATCTCGGTTTAATTTTGATTTAGTTTTTAGGGTGATCAAAAATTAATAATAGTTTTATCTATGCTTACTACTGCTTACAAAGCTCTTATATTCATTGGCATCATTATCTATCTATAGATGTATGAGACGTGTATGGGTTGATCATATCACCCCATACACGTTAACTGCTGGACATAGGCCTCCCCCATACGACGCCACAAACAGCGGTCATGAGCCGCCTCCATCCACCGATTACCCACGATCGCTACAATGTCGTCGGTCCACCGGGCAGCTGGTCTCCCAACACTCCGTTTCGCGTTGCATCGCAGCCGCCACTCGAGAACCTTTAGCGGTTGTCAGTTCTGCGAGCTATATGACCTGCCCATTGCCACTTCAGCTTACTAATCCTGAGAACTATGTTTGGTATAGAGGTATCTTATGTTTAAGAAAAGTTCATAATATCTGAAGGCAATTCTCTTAAATAAAATTGTTCAATAGTACATTGCGATACAAGTGTGGAAAGTTGATCATTCCATAGAGGCGGTTTATGACGCGCGAGCGGAACGCGAGCGTGGCAAAAGCCGAGATGGAATGATCAATTCACACGTGTATCGTACGACGTTTTTTATCACAGTTGCGAATAAAAAAAAAGACTTGTTAAAATTTTAATAATAAAAAGTTTTTAAGAATTTTAGGTTATGTTTACTATTTTTTGTTAATTACACTCCCGAAAGGCTAGGCAAAAGACTTTTAACCTATACAGCGTCTGACATTATTTTTTTAGGGTTTTTTTCATTTGTTTTTGCGTCGGCGGTTAAAAACAGAATATATAAAAAAATATATTTATGTACCTAAAGAAAAAACAAAATAAAAACAAAACTCAATTTTTAATTATTTTCAAAGACGTCATCACGTAATATTATCGTTCGCAGACTTTAGAGACAACCTTTTGAAAAGAAGAAAAAAGGTACCAACAAAGAGTTTTAAGCCAGCAAGGCTTAAAAACTCTTTGGATGGTACCTTTTTCTATACATCAAAACAGTATAACCCAGATAAAGGAGCAAAAAATACCCACAAAAAAAAATGCCGGCCAGTAATAAAAATTATTTGTATCTTGTAGAGAATAACATTTTAAACAATGTTTACTAAGGCAACAAAGAGCTACGATCAAAAATCGTTGAGTTATTTTACATTGAAAACCCAAAAAATGCATTTTATAGGGATCCGTTTGACCACTTTTAAGATCCCACTATAACTTCTGAAAGGGTTATTGGATATACCTATGTATATAAATATAATAAAAACAGACAAAACTTATCCATTTACTACTTATTTTTATATTTTTTCTGTAGTAATATCATAGAAGTGGTCAAACGGATCTCTACAAAATGCATTTTTTTGGGTTTTCAATGTAAAATAACTCAACGATGGTTCATCGTAGCTCTTTGTTGCCTTATTAAACATTATTTAAAATGTTATTCTCTACAAGATAGAAACATTTTTTTTTGTGGCCGGCACGTTAATTTTTGGGTACGATTTGAACGATGTCCTTAAGAATGTTTCATCTACTATATGTCATTAGCAGTAAGATACGTATTTGACATATCGGGATGACGTATTATTTTCCAACACTAGTTGGATTTTTTTTTATCGCACGCGTGTATTACGTTGCATTATGAGCCTAAAAGCGGTTTAATAAGATCCACTTTATGAGCAACTGTGATAAAAACAATGTTATTTACGAGAATTGGTCTGTTTCAATTTCCTATTTTACAAGATATTTTTTTAATAACAATAAATAATATACCTCATCAGTAACGGAACCCTAAAATAATATGCCTTATGGGTAACGGAACCCTAAAATAATATACCTTATGGGTAACGGAACCCTAAAATAGAAGTCAGAATACATTAAAACATATTATAATGTAGGTACCTAATATGCATATATAACTAGCTCACTTATCTATTTATCAATAATATTTTTATCAAGTAACTAATATTAGTTGCAATTCCTCTTGAAGTTAGATAATATTGACACTTTTATTATGTAACTACCTATATGTATCCAATTAGTTAAATAAAACAGCAAGTTAAATCAAAATGATCTTTATTTAACGTAATGTGTAATTAATAAAAAACATTTTCGAAAATTAATGTGAAACTTAATAACTTGTCTAAGTTAAGTGTGAAACAAGTAAAAAAATAACAAATGTAAAAGTAAAATTACTTGACTTTTTATTCTTTTTTATTTTTACGTTGGACGTCAAATGTAACTTAACAGGTATAAACCGAATAACTTAAAATTAAACCTATTCGAGAACAAAATGAAGTTATTTCGATAAAATATTTTACGTGATAACGTCAGATAACATTGATGGTAACCATAGCAACGATAATACAATGCTAGGGTTACCTTGTCAACAACGCTCGCTCACGTTCCCCGTAACATGACACTTTTTTGTGAGTGCAGTACTGTGTTCATCTATTTATAAGACGTTACCACGTCAATAAATATTTTAACAATTTGTAAGTTTTTGTATTACTTAGGTACCTTTTTTACGGTAAGTAAGCGAAGGATAACCATAAATAAATATTAAACGATTTTCATGCTGATTTTACTTTAAACTACATACAAAATAAAAAACAATGGATGACCAAGGTTATAAATATGTTATTTAGGTACCGGAAACTCGTTGGGGGAAGATCATAAGTGGCGCCCGCAGGTGTTACCAACCACAAAAGTGCTAGGTGGTGCTAAACGAGCTCAAAATTTACCAATTAAAATACATAACCCTCCTTTTGCCGTAGTAGAATAATAACCATTAACTCGTCTCAGCGTAGGTATAGGTAAGAATAGTAGTAGAGTCTAATAATGCAACAAAATCTAGAAACAGAGCCTTGACGGATCTCTGTCTAGAGTGCTACTCTAAATTACATTATGTGCGTACAATATAATTATTAAAATGGTGTTAAAAACAAATCAACTTAAAACTAAATATTTTGTAACCATAACACAATCAAAAATCTAATTTTTATGTTTTACTTAAACATCGCAATCATTTTTTATGCAATTTTTTTTAATAAAAATTATAAGTTTCTCTAGGTAGGGTGCCCAAAAGGCGTGCTCTGCATTGCCTCTTTGAATGGCTATGCCAATCCGTTGGTCAAAGTAACAGCCCGCCCTTTTTTATATATAGATTAAAAGCTTGTTATACGCTTATGTATTTGTAGGTGTATTATACCTAATACACCTACAAATACATAAGCGTATAATATACCTATTTTAGTACAATTTAACGTAAGTAATAGTAGGTAAGCATCTGTGTATGTATTTTAATTAAAAACATTGTGATGATTTAAGTGAGAGTACGCGAAAAAGCCCACATAGTACCGATTCTAGTATAAGTTGATATAATTTATAAGGTATTTACAGTTAAAAAGCTCAATTCATTAATTTTCTCTAAATGTAGGTACCTACTTGAAGCTCAATTCTTTAAGTATTTTTTTAAATTTAGGTTCGCAGTATTTATGTTTTTTATGAATTGATTACTTTATCGAATGGAATAAGTACCTAGGTGTAGATATTTATTAAATGCGTAGTTCTAAAGAAGTAAGTATACTTTTTCTCGATTAGTCTCACGTTTGATCGCCGATTTATACTTCTGTTGCTTAGCAACACGTGTCATAAAGAAGGAGACAAAATCTCCAGATCAACAGGCTTTATTCAGACCAATCATTTTAACTTTTTAACGTTCATGCTAACTTAACCAATTTCTTCAATCTAACGAAAAAATGCGCGTGCGTTTACTTTAGGCACTAGACACACAGAAGAGGCGAGGTGCGGGTGCGGCGCGGGCTCGTACAGACGATTAAAAACCGTAAGTTTGTTGTGACAGAGTCTATATTTGTATACTGCGCAAGCGGTACCCACGCCTCGCCCGCGCCGCTTCATACAAAATGTGCCGTATACAAATATAGACTCTATCGCAATAATTTTACGATTTTTAATCGTCTGTACGAGCCTACGCTGCACCCGAACCTCGCCTCTTCTGTTTGTTCCGCGCCTTACTGGTATTAAAATTCTAAATATTTTTTTATAGATATCTACCACCAAGATCTCAAGGAAGGATTCATGGTTGGATTGCTGAAGCTCCGCGATGTAGCCTCTAAAGAGTTTAGCGCTATTTACACTACTATGAAGGCAGAGTCTTACTAAACCACATGATAAAATGCAGGTAAACTGGCTGAACGCAAGAGATTCGCTTTAACATAATACAGTGCTCAAAAGCTGATGCTGTGAATGTTCTAACCGATGAATAATTGTGTCCATAACCGCTTAATACTTGATACGAAGTTGTTCGAGGCAAACAGAGCATCAAGCCTCAGAAACTTGCTAGTAAGACTAAGGGCGCGTTCACATATACGTACGTTTTTACAGGATCCTTTTTAACGGATCCGTTGCTACTGGAGATAGTATTCACACAGCATATAAGGGATCCTTTTTAACGGATCCGTCGCTACTATCCGATATGGATCCGATAAACGGATCAGTATACCTACTGGATCCGAAATACTGTATTATATGTGAACTGGCTCATACAACTACATACGCTTATAACACATACGTTTAAACGGACCTGTAAAACGGATTGCTGCTTATTTTGTCGGATCGGTATTTTCTACTGGATCCGGAATACTGTATTATGTGTGAACTCGCTCATACAACTACATACGCTAATAACATACACGTTTTAACGGACCTGTAAAACGGACGTTATATGTGAACGCACCCTAACAGACTCTGCAAACACTAGTGTAAATGCAAATAAACACTTTAGTGCAAGCTGAAGAAGGCCACAGCAACAGCTAAGATAGCAAGAGGGATTGAGACGAACAACGTGGCTGCACCGTTGCAGTTGTCTTTATCGCAGACGCTGCAGTACTTGATCCTTTTGTCCAGAGACGCAACCTTGGAGACGTCTTCCATTACTCGACAGGAATGGTTCATGTTGGTCGGATTCGCGTCCAAGCATGTGCGGATTACCGTGCCAGTTTCTGTAATAAGAGGGGCAAAAGTTAAGGAAGGATATGATAGAGCTACATTATATTCACGTGAACCTATATCCTACGTCTCAGACGTAACTTTAAGCAAAAATTGCTAAAAAAGGCACACGCCTGTTCTATATACTAAGGTACAGTCGGAATATCAATTAGCTGAACCCCACGTGACACAGAGCTCACTCCCACATATGTAAGGTTGTAAAATAATGTTACCTGATTCTGTTTTTAGGGTTCCGTAGCCAAATGGCAAAAAACGGAACCCTTATAGATTCGTCATGTCTGCCGTATGTCACAGCCACTTTTTTAAACAGTATACTATACGACACAATAAACAATATAAAAAATAACAAAATAGGTAAATAGGTACCTACTACATTTTTACAGATGTGCGAGTAAGCTCTGGGTCACGTGGGGTTCAGCTAATTGGTAATCCGACTGTACATCTTTGTTGAAAGACTAAATAAAGTACGCTACGTGACCTAGTTTGACCATTTTGCAGCTGGCTTTAAACGCGTGATCGAACTGTGCAGGACATCATCATGTTGACATCCGCAGCTTAGTAGGCTCCAGATGTAATGACCCTATTTCCTCTGGAATCGGATTACTAAATTGAGAGGATAGATTAGATACTAGCTGACCTGACACAAAAACATAACCTAGGTGTGCCCAGGCACTACAACGGCACGTTTAATAGCCTAAACTTCTAGATAAATACCATACAACTTACCCATTACAATTTTGTGGCAGTATCTCGGAGCACCAACGACGCTGCCAAAGACTTCAGCCGGAAGTACAGAATACAGGAACTGCTGGTTGTACTTCGTCGAGTCTGGGGTTTGGCAATCCTGAAATTATATATAATGCCAATTAAAGGTCTTTGCATACGTGACGGGATTTTTCCCGTGCCGGAAGGAACGTGATATTTTTATGTGAAACGAAACGCTGTCAAGAAATTGTCATTTCCCATCCGGCACGGGATAGATCACGTTGTTTAAAGTCCACGAACACTTTAGGGACAATGTACGGTCGACTGCATAATTGCAGACCCACCGTAGAGCACCAAAACGGCTGGTATAAGAATGTTTTCAACACGAGCAAGATTCTAGACACCTGCTTTAGGTGAAGTTTAAAGTCTTCTAATTTATCAATTAATCAAACAAACATTATTAGAATGCAAACATTTCAATAATAGTAATTTTCGAACTCTACCGAGGGCTGCAATTATACAGCCGACTGTACAGTCACATTACTAATTAGCTGAACCTCATGTGACCCAGAGCTCATTCGCATATCTGTAAAAAATATAGTATTCACCTATTTTGTTATATTGTATTTTTTATTATATTGTTTAAAAAATCAGGATCAGGTATGTAACATTACTTTATAACTTTACTGATTTGCAAGTGAGCTCTGTTACTTATTTTATAGTTAATTTATTATTAAATTACTTAGTTACTTATTTTATACTTAGTTACTTTACTTATTTTATAGAATTTTATATTTTAGCTGTTCCGGCAAACGTTGTTTTGCCGTTCGATTCTCTATTTAGGACACATCCGTTAGCGTTTTCTTTCGTCAGTCGTCGGCTTTATTGCCTATTTTGGTACTTAGACCTAACGAATATACCTACAACCTACCGATTTGTATGTCAAAAAATGACATACAAATCGGTTCAGCCGTTTAGGTGGAGATTGATAACTAACACCGTGACACGAGAATTTTATATCATAGGGATTTTAAGTATATATACAGGGTTATTGGAAATTATACTAGCAAGCCGTTAAGGGCTACTTCTGTGCACCTAAACAAACAACTTTTGTTCTACGACTTTTGGAAATTCGAAAAAAAAAATGAAAATTTTGAGGTTATGTAAATTCGAAAAACAACTGATTTTTCAAAACAAAGGTCATTCAGACCAAGAACAGTAGATGAAACTTATATAATAAGTAAATTTTTAAGGTTACTGACCTCTCCGTGTAAGGAACAGCTGATTTTCAGGTAAACCTAACCTCAAGATTTTCGATAAAATGTTCGAATTTCCAAAAGTCGTAGAGCAAAACATGTTTGTTTAGGTGCACAGAAGTAGCCCTCAACGGCTTGCTAGTATAATTTCCAATAACCGTGTATATTTATAGGTACTTACAATTAATTTGCTTTGTGCCGTGAAAGGGTCTCCGCACATTTTGTCATTTTCTGTGTTGCATTGGTAGCATTTGATGCAGGACCCTGAAATAATAGCAAACAATCACACATTAGATACTATTTAAATAACAGGTCGACACTGTCCCCCTCTCTGCAGTGAGAGGGCAAAGGCCTCTCTCTCCCTTTTTTCCATTGATCACGATCGATATCTCTAACTATTGCACATTGATTCCTGTTCAGTCCTATAGGAATGACTAATGTGCAATAGCTAGCTACATATCTTGTTAATGTATTATTGCTTTACACCTATCTAAACAGTAATTTGTTTCTTAATTTCCGCACAGCAAAAAATATTTCGAAGCATCTTCTTTTGTTGGTTGAATATGCATCTTTATTACGATCCGGTAAGTCTTTTAAATATTTACTTGTGGGCTGAATATATAAACGGACGCTTCAGTTTTTCAGCCTATATATTCGGTGGTACCATTATCCCACCTAGTTGACTCAATGGTCGCCATGCCGGACTGCCAAACACAGGGTTGCGGGTTCGATTCCCGCCTTAGACATGTATTTATGCTTGTGTTTAGGTTGTTTTTACGTAGTATATATTCACAAAAGAAAAGTATTAAATAAGTAGTATTATATCCGTTGTCTAGCACCCATAACAGAAGTCTAGTTACTTAACTTGCGGCTAGATTGCGATGTGTGGAATGTCCTCCAATATTTATTTATTTATTAATATTATCTATGTTTAAGTTTGTCGATTCTCGACGCCCGTGAAACATATACACACTTCTGAGAATTCTAGGGCATGTGTGTGTCCTCAATGATGCAATTACAAAAAACCTCTGAAGTAAAATGTGTACTCTATAAGATAGCAAGAGGAACTTGTTGTTATGACTCACATAAAATTTATTATACCTTTTCCTCTATTAAGAGGAAAAGGTAGAGAAACGCAAAAATAGGGCACCGCATTAAAATAGCGCGACATTGTAAGTTTCGAAGTAGTTTCTCTAGGTGGGGTTCCATTTTGAGCCTTTGTGTCAGAAGTACCATTGATTGTACAAGTGACACAACTTTTTGATGGTTTTCAGAAATATGTGAAGATAAATTTTATAGTTGATTCATACATACCTAAGAAATTGAATTTGTATAATATAGAGCCAATACAGGATGATTTTTTAAGTGAACCTTCAAGGCTATATCCTAAACTATAAGAGAGCGAAAAATGCTGAAAGAATTTCATTGCCCGATTTTGACAAAAACTAAATCTGATTGATTAGATTTTTGAAAAACTCATTACCCTTATAGCCAGCAGTCGAACCTGTTGATTTTGCAAAAAAAAATATCATTCTATATTTTTATACCAATTGCTGCTGATAGAGATTAATTCCTGGAAATATACATAGTATGTCGAATCAATCAAATCGCAACCCTATGTTTGGCAGTCCGGCATAGTGACCATTGTGCCAACTGGGTCGCCATCATACTTAATGAGTGACAGAGAAAAAGAAAATTTCGCCATGCTGGAAGTCGAAACGCTTCGGTCACCTGGTCCACAACAATAAGAGGCCCAAATTTTCCAGTATCAAATCAACTCTCATATAAAAACGAATAGTTAATACGACTCTGCAGACTTACCTACTAAAGCGGTGATGTCATCGACACACTTTTTGTATTTTTAGACGAGTAGATACTGCGTACCTATCTAGCTGCTACCTACATACATTAAAGCTAATGCAATGAGTTTCTTAGGAATTATCTAGGAATGTTTGCCAAATTCTACATTACCTAGGCCCGTATTAATAAATCGCTCTCAATATCGATCTTGAGTGCGTATCAATCGAGTGAGTCTTGAGATGTGGTCACTATCTTAAGTTAGGCGTTAATTAATAGATAAAACTCAAGTTTTAACCAAGCTGATATCGCTCCTGAGATTTGAGACTGATCTTGAGAGCGACCTTGAATGACAGTAGCGCTATGTTCTTACCTTAAATGGTCTGTTTTTACCCTATGGTAGGTAGTTTCGTCATATTTTACTGTCAACTTATTTTTAATGTAAAAATATTTTACAAAATGTAAGATTTTACTATTAGATAATTATTCCGAGACGTTTTAAAGGTTTGGTGTGATGACTTTATTTGTTCACTGTAATGCCCTCTAACTTTAGTCATGTATGACCCGCAATCAGACTTGAGTTCACGAAACTACATCTTGAGAGCTGAGTTTGATTTATTAATACGGTATTACTCAAGTGATACGTCGCTCTTTAATCGCGTCTTAAGATAGGTTTATTAATCAGCGCAACAACTCAAGAGCAAACTTAAGATTGAAATCGATATTGAGTTCGGTTTATTAATACGGACCCTAGACATGCACAACCTACATTCCGACGTAAAAGCATGGTAAAAAAATATATTTTTTAGATTAATATTGTAGTAGGTATATGATCACGATATGATACTGATCAAAAAAAATATTTTCTAAATCGGTTCAGGCGTTTTCGAGTTATGTCATTATTATGTAGAAATCGGCGTACCTACATACATACAGGTGTTCAACAATTTATAAGACGTTATCAAGTCAAAAATATTTGGAAGAACGTTACATGAAATGCTCTAGGAAATGCTCTAGTTTATACTCACCTTAATACGAAAAATATTATCTGAGTAAACAAGCTATATAAATGAAGTTTCCGTTAATTTGTGGAATCTTTTAAGGCATAGAGTCACTCACTCTGTTAGAGTGAGAAATATCTAATTCACTTATCATAGTCATATGATAGTGCTAATAATTCAATACGAAAACTATTGTATAGAATAGAAAAAAAAACACACAAGACATTTTAGAAAAGTAGAGAAGCAAACAAACATAAAAACACTAACATTACCTACCTACACTAATGCACACAGTGCATTGAAACAAAAAGTAAATAGATAAAAACAAAAAAAATAAGATAATACAATAGAAATAGGTACCTATATAAAAATACTAGCTGTCCCGGCAAACGTTTTTTTTCCCTATACAAAAAATAATTAATAAAGAAAAAAAAAAAGGAAAAAAAACCTAGATAACTTATAACATTATTATCTACCTACATACACAAAAATATTCATACAAGTGGGTTCAGCAATTTTAGCTACTAACACCGCGACACGAGAATTTGATTATTCCTGTCAACCGGCAGAAAGACATAAAAGCGGCCTCTTATGTCTTTCTGCCAGTTGACAGGTTGATTCACACATTCACACATGCTGTCTGTTGATGAAATATATAGAAGATCTAAGGAGTCGTGTGCTCTTAAAAAGGTTCTGCCTCAGCAAAAAATAGCTGCAACATTGAGCTGATACAGACGCTGGTCTTCCGGCAGAACCCTATTGCTATTTTCCACATTTCCACGCAGCAAAATTACCTTCAAAATGGCGGTGCTTCCGTCTCCGCCGCCCGTACGCGATGTAATACAGTCCTTACTTAACTATCACTATCATTACTACATAGTATAAAACAAAGTCGCTTTCTCTGTCCCTATTCCCTATGTATGCTTAAATCTTTAAAACTACGCAACGGATTTTGATGCGGTGTTTTTCAATAGATAGGTAGAGTGATTCAAGAGGAAGGTTTATATGTCGTATAATATCGTCGGTCGCTAGTAGCGTAATTAATTCTTTGATTCTTTAGTTATCCAGTAGTGTAATTGAAATTTGGATGGGGATAATAACGAGCAGCAACACTAAACTGTATCCCCAATTTTGTTATCTTTCTTTTTTTTTATTGCGTCCGTATGGAAGCAATTTTAAAGACGTATCCACGTCTAAATACGCATTGGTTTGTTATACCTACATATTACAAATCTGTGTCGTTAAATTTTTAAAGTTAACCATTTCAGAAGTTTTTTTGAAGTCCTTAAAATACCTACGTGAAAACGTGGTTAGCATCAATTTAGACTTATAAAGGGAAGCGTGAATGAAAATGTTCTAAATGAATTCTAATGCATATGAATTGACTGTTTGCATTGATTGTTTGATTGATAATAATTGGGAATTGTTCCGAATAGAAACTGCCTGATTGGTATGAATGGCATACCTATTTAGGTACATCCAATGATATCGGTTAGAAAACAAAAAGTGGCTGTGACATACGGCAGATAGACAGACATGACGAATCTATAAGGGTTCCGTTTTTTGCCATTTGGCTACGGAACCCTAAAAATAGAATGCCAAATAAATTCCACCTAATTGCATGTTGACCTTTTTAGATAAACGAAGTAGTTACTTAAACGTTTTTTTTTATTAGTATGTAAGTAGTACTTACCTATAAAATAAATTCGCGAAGTATTTTAGATAAGTATACTTTTTTTCTGGGAAGGTCGTGGTATAGTTAGGTAGTTACATCAAAATTAATTACGTAGAAATTGAATAAAAAAACATTGATTTCAGGTCAAGGTTCATAAGAGTTACAAATTAGATAAGTTATCAAAGAATGACGAACAACGCGGGCAAATCCGCGGGGCGTGACAATAAGCAAATACATATTGAGTAAATTGCAATATTTTGTCTAAATATTTGTATTTTTTTTCAACTTATTGGTTTAAATGTACTTTTAGGCATCTAGTTGACATATATCTGCTTTTAGGTGTTTTTTATTTTTTTTATATTGTATAACTAGCGACACGCGCCACTCTATCTATTAAAAAAACCGCATCAAAATCCGTTGCGTAGTTTTAAAGATCTAAGCATACAAAGGGACATAGGGACGGCGAAAAGTGACTTTATTTTAAACTATGTAGTGATTATTGTATAGCATATTGTTAAAAAAAACAGAATCAGGTAACATTACTTTACAACATTAGGTACAGATGTGCGAGTGAGCTCTGTGTCACGTGGGGTTCAGCTAATTGGTATTTCGACTATACACGGCCCGGCCCGGATACGGCCCGGTCCAATGAGAATCATCCCTGGGTTCCTTGTTAGAAATGGGTTAAGTAGGTCAGCATAGCCAAAATGCCACCATTTGATTGCCAAGTACCGTGTCGACTCCATACTAAAAAGGCACCTTATTAGAATAAGTAAAATGATGTCATAGATTGTGTAACGGTTACTTCTTCAAGACCTCGTATAGCGGACCTCAGATTAGTGTTGCCGAACTATCGATACTAAAACTATCGATAGTTTTCATCTGATAAAGCCTATATTATCGATTATTCTATCGATACAATTGATAGTATCGATAGCTCAAAACGAGGCAATACTATCGATAGTATTGTAGCTCGCGAAGAATAAACTATTAATTTTCAATAGTATTTGGTATATTTTAACAGTAGACTAGCGACCCGCACCGGCTTCGCACGGCTATATTATGCATGTATTACACATATATTATACCTTCCTCTTGAATCAATGTATCTATTAAAAAAAACCGCATCAAAATCCGTTGCGTAGTTTTAAAGATTTAAGCATACATAGGGATTAAGGATATAGGGACAGAGAAAGCGACTTTGTTTTATACTATGTAGATAAGATAAGATAAGATAAGATCATTCCAACAATAGTAATTTTAGAACTCTACGGTGGGTCTGCAATTCTGTTACCGACTGTACGATTGTTAACAATACTATTGCCAATTGGCAGACTATCGATAGGCAAAATTATTTTTTTATTTACGAGCAACAATACTATCGATAGGCTAACAAGACTATCGGTTTTTAATGAACTATCGATAGACTATTTGACGACTCAGTTGGCACAATGGTCACTATGCCGGACTGCCAAAAACAGGGTTGCGGGTTCGATTCCCGCCTCAAACAAGTATTTATGCTAAGATATTTGTCTGTGGTCTGGTTGTTTCTATGTATTATAAGTACTTACAAAAGAAAAGTATATAAGTAGTATATCCGTTGTCTAGCACCCACAACACGAGTCTAGTTACTTAACTTGGGGCTAGATGGCGATGTATGGAATGTCCTGCAACATTTACTAAGTATCGATTTTTCAGCGAATAGTCGACTATCTATCGGCAACACTACCTCAGATTCCAAGCCGTACCACACCTCAATAGGTTAAAGATTTATGCTTTCAAAATAAGTTAGGTAGGTACTGTTAGTCAAACACGTAATGTACTTGAATACTAATGCATTATTACATATAGGAGCGGCGTTGGCCTAGTGGTAGATACCTCGACTTTCATTTCGAAGATCGTGGGTTCGAATACCAATGAATTTCGACCGATAAATGTATGTGCGCGGAATAGCCTTGCTCTATATTACTAGCGACCCGCCCCGGCTTCGCACGGCTATATAATGCATGTATTATACCTACATATAAACCTTCCTCTTGAATCACTCTATCTATTAAAAAAACCGCATCAAAATCCGTTGCGTAGTTTTAAAGATTTAAGCATGCAAAGGGATATAGGGACAGAGAAAGCGACTTTGTTTTATACTATGTAGTGATGACTAACTGCGCTCCGCGGTGTCACCCGCATAACTCAAGATCCCGTGGGAATATCAAAATAAAAAGTAGCCTATAGCCTTCCTCGATAAATGGACTATCCAACACAAAAATATTTTTTCAATTCGAACCAGTGGTTTCTGAGATGAACTGTCGATAAATTATCTATGGACTACACTAAACCAATGCTATAGGTAGGTATAGCCTAGTTTTTTATACCTACCTACCTATACAAGAATCTTGTTTAGCTACCTACGCTACGATAAAACTATAAGCAATACCGGTTTCAAGCAGATATACTTTTCGAATGTTCTAGTCTAGATAGAGCCTTGATGCCTAGATTGTCTCCCATTCTATAAACACACCCTATTTGACCAATCTATACATATAAAATGCTTTGTCCTGACTGACCGCTGATCGTAGAGACCTTAACCTGGAGGGTGTGTTCTTTGTATGTCGCAGGCATCCGATAAGAAAGGATTTTCCGAAATTCTACCCCTAAGGGTGGGCAAAGTTTGTATGGGACAACGTGATCATATTATAACCATTTTCGACTTTTACGCGGCCGAAGGCGCGGGCATGAGCTAGTTTAACATAAAAAAGTAAAATTTTCTTACTTTAAATGTTCGGAGATTCACCTAATCCTATCATAAAGAATTTCTCAAAATCCTTTACCTAGGACTCTTGTGTTAAATTCCAAATTCCAATAGGAAATACCAATCTCATATCATCGAAGCATTGAATCGTACGCAGTTTTAACGGAACACGAGGGTTCCGTCGGAACAACTGTCGCGGTTTTTTTCTCGCGATTATGTTTGTAAGTAGAACTTTCGATAAATAATTCGCGTTTCTCTGCCACACAACGCTCATAAGGCTATGCGTTGTTTAATTCTAAAACCAACAATATAGTGTAAGTATATTAAATTAATACAAGGTACAAGGTTATTATTTAGTGTATTTGGTTAACATTTTTCCTCTATTTAGCGGGAAAAAGTTCAAAAACCCTCTAAAACTATCTTATCGTGTTCGTTTTATTTAATGTTATTATTTAGTGTATTTTATTTATATTTTCCTCTATATAACTATCTTATCGTGTTCGTTTTAATGTCGAATTTTGCAAGGTTCAAAACAAGGTGTGCGGGTTGGCCTCACTTTGTCATTTAAGGCAGAAATAGCCGTGACATCATTAATTCTATCGTAAACAAAATTCACGTTTCGAGGTACAATCAACGTTCAAAAGTCCACCGGCACCGTAACGTTTACAATCCTCTACAGCACTATTTGAACATTATAACTACGTAACCTGTTAAATCGATCCATCGTCGGTTAGTGTAGCGGGTGGCGGCTTATACCACTCAGCCAACTGAAGACATAGCTAATATTTTGAAAATAATAATCACACTTGAGTACTTTTGATTCAAGTATTTATGTTAGTGTGTAACGTCTATTAGAAGAAGGTCTTAATTCCAATATTTTTTGATAGTATTATGATAGCAAACTGATAGTGGACTTATGACGCATACTGTACGTTAATGTTGGAACTTGGTGAATTACTAGGATCTATATTTGAGGGGTCGTTTTATGTTTCTTGAAGGGGCAGGTGAATAAATTACGGAACGAATAGTGGGCATTCAGCACGAAGGTTCGAAACCACAATTTGTAGACTGATCAACGAATATGTATTATGATAGTTGTATGAATTCCCAATGGGATAAGTTAGTTATGTACCATGTTATGGAGTTACGAAAAACGGATTAATATTTAGGTAGGTTCGTTCCGTAGGGAAATTTGTAATATTATACAAACATAAACAGTCAAATTATAGACATGCTTAGTTAATACAACTCAACATAATATTATACTTAACACGGGCTATATGGGACAATCGATCGAAAAAAACATAGGTCAACGTTTGACCACTATCACACCTGACTGATAAAGGTGACGAAGCGGCCTAAGATGTAGCACGCTTTTTACTTTTTTAAATTGAACTTTTCTTTATTTGTTTACTAACATAGGTAACACTTTCAGAAGTTTTAGTGGGATTAACGGTTTATAATTAGTACCGACCTACTATGATAGTATAGTACCTACCTTTATACAATAAAATTGAATATACCTATATATATAAATATAATAAAAACAGACAAAGCTTATCCATTTACTACTTATTTTTATATTTTTTCTGTAGTAATATCTTAGAAGTGGTCAAACGGATCTCTATAAAATGCATTTTTTTGGGTTTTCAATGTAAAATAACTCAACGATGGTTGATCGTAGCTCTTTGTTGCCTTAGTAAACATTGTTTAAAATGTTATTCTCTACAAGATAAAAACATTTTTTTTCACTGGCCGGCACCTTCATTTTTGGGTACGATTTGAATGATGTCCTTTCTGTCAAACCTATCCTTTCCCCTTTGCAGGTGGACAATAGTACATTTTTACCCTAGGTGTGAAAGTCACTCATTAAAGTCCCGAGACGGAGTTTGGCGCCCGAGCGTAGCTAGGGCGCTAATAGTTCGAGGGACTTAATGAGTCTTTCACCCGAGGTAAACACTGTGCTTTTCATTACGAATAATACATAAAATTCTTCCTAACAACGAGAGTGAATGAGAGACTCCATACTACCTGATCCTCTTACAAGGTTGGGACCAAAGAGGTTATAATATACATGTAGTGTTATTCTTTGGTGTTACTTAAAGCAAGGAGGTTAGGTTTTTGAAGTTCCTAATGCGTAATAATACGGATACTGGCTACATGCACATTGCACAAGCCGTGCGAAGCCATAATTTGACATGACAGCTGTCAGTGAAAGCGATTTTCCCTAGGGCTGAAAGTTTTATTTTCTACACGCTCTTCAGGCATCTTTAGACCTACTTTCGGAGTATGAGTAATGAAAAATAATTTTCTCCCTTGACAGAGGACATAACGGGTGACCATAATTTTTATCCTCGGATCATGCTTGACCTGCTGGTCGAAGTACCATATACCATGTCGGTGACCTAATATGTCCCTAAGTAAATGTCAACTTTCATTTACAAGGTCAATAACTTGAAGGGAACTTGATGTAGGCAGTCGGTGCTAAATTAAAGTTGTATCGATTAACATTTTCCATCGACTGCTGACGTTCTTTATGAAGACAAATGATGATGAAAATGGAGTTCATCAAGTATAAAATATAAAAACTAAGTAAGTACTTGGATCTTATTGTGCAGTGACACGCAAAGTTGGAAAGGAAATTTATGGAATGCTTAATTTTAACAGAACCGATTTTTTTGGTTGACTTTTTAAAGTGTAAGAAGAACAATAATCAACCATTAATTAACACACTTACTGAAAATAATATTAATAAATTAGTTTTTATCACAGTTGCTCAATTGCTCATAAAGCTTTTATAGGCTCATAATGCAACGTATTATACACTAAAAAAAATTCATTCAAAATTCAAAACATTCTTAATTTATCTGGGTTATATACTGTTTTGATGTATAGAAAAAAGGGACCATCAAAGAGTTTTTAAGCCTTGCTGGCTTAAAACTCTTTGTTGGTAGGTACCTTTTTTCTTCTTTTCAAAAGGTGGTCTCTAAAGTCTGATAACGAACGATAATTTTACGTGATAACGTCTTTGAAAACAATTAAAAATTGAGTTTTTTTTTTTTGTTTTTTCTTTAGGTACCTACCTACATAAATATATTTTTTCCTTACCATTATATTGTTTTTAACCACCGACGCAAAAACAAATGAAAAAAACCTTTAAAAAATATTGTATGTCAGTCGAGGCTGTATAGGTTAAAAGTCTTTTGCCTAACCTTTCGGGAGTGTAATTAACAAAAAATAGTAAGTAAACATAACCTAAAATTCTTAAAAACTTTTTATTAGTATTTTAACAAGTCTTTTTTTATTCGCAACTGTGATAAAAAACGTCGTACGATACAGGTGTGGATTGATCATTCCATCTCGGCTTTTACCACGCTCGCGTTCCGCTCGCGCGTCACAAACCGCCTCTGTGGAATGATCAACTTTCCACACTTGTATCGCAATGTACAGGTTGTGCAGCGAATGGTGAGCGCTGGCGGAAATTGGTGGGGATGGTTTGCGCATGTACAATCGCGCACAGAATTATTACAGCCAAACCGTCATACTTTTTTTACATACCGTATATGATTTTGCCCAACCAGAAAAACATTCATTTAAATACTATTACTATTATATAGTATATTCTCTTTTATAAGATTTATTCACTGTAATTTACACTATTAAACTATAGATAGACTACTAATATGGAACTCAAATAAAATAAACATATTTCCTTTTATTGAAACAACTACCTATTGACTACTGATCTTCTATTGATCGATAATCTGTCACTGTCACTTTAATTAAACTGTCAGATTGCTGTCAAATCTATATTTTCTATTGTTTTTGGCGCGAACTTCAAACCACGGAACTAATACTGTCCTGTACATTTACTGAACAAAGGTACGATGGATTTCTATGCCTGCACCAATGATTACCAGTTTTTCTGTATAAAGTTGAATTTTCGATCTGGGTAAAGTTAGCTACGCGGCTGCAATGTTAACCGAGTGATGGTAACTATTTATGTGCGCGACAGTACTTAGACGTGCGGGAGCGGGACAGAGCGCGGCTAAAGACGTGTGTGCTAAACAGAGAGCGATGATGTGAGCAACTGACCCTCCCTTCGCTCCTGTCCCCCGCCCAAACAAACAAACAAACTAAATAAACCTCTTTGACACCGAACATTTTGCTTTTGGCTGTAACGTTTATGTTTCCACTTTTATGATGAAAATGATAGTAGTTTTATACGAGTTTCTATATCTACTTTATCAAATGTACGCTGGAGAGTCTCCAAAAACTTTTTCAGTACAAATTTAAGTGCTTAGCTTAAACAAATGGGGTTTTCCTACATACTTATTCAATTAAGTAAGTAGCTACTTAAGTTATTTTTTATCCCATTTTCTTCGAGTGATTTACAATTTTGACGACCCAGTTGGTACAATGGTCACCATGCCGGGCTGCCAAACACCGGGTTGCGGGTTCGATTTACGTCTCAGACAAGTTTATGCTTAGATATATTTGGTCTGGTTGTTTCCATGTATTGTACGTATATACTCGTATTTACAAAAGAAAAGTATATATGTAGTATATCCGTTGTTTAGCACCCATAACACAAGCCTAGTTACTTAGCTTGGGGCTAGATGGCATGTGTGGAATGTCCTGCAATATTTTTTTATTTATTTTCCTATTATTTTTAATGTTTGTATGAACTTTACACATATTTGATTCGGATCTAGAACCTGACTGTTTCTTTATGTCTAGTTTCATAATTATATGACTACTAGCTGTCCCGGCAAACGTTGTTTTGCCATTTAAAAAAAACCGGGCTGATTTGTGAATCTAAACCATACATGGCGCCACCCAAACGCATGCAAAAAAAATCATTCAAATCGTTCCAGCCGTTTAGGAGGAGTTCAGTGACATACACACGTACAGTACAATTATTTATATAAAGAAATATGTATAGTAATTATTTTCCTGGGTTATAATCGCGAATTTTTTATTTTTATTTCTCTTACATCGACCCGGGTAAATAATTACTATGGATAAAAATCGTGTGAGTTTAAAAAGAAAGATTTACTAAAAAAAGTATAACTCGGTATATGTCAGTATTAGGCGAAAGGTATTTTGCGTTTGACCCCTATTTCTACCTTATCAAAAGGGGCGTACAAATAGATAAAGGTTACAAGGTTGTAAATGTTAACACAGTTGTTTAATGACATTTTTGAAGGGCAGAATAATAAATTAGTACTTAATCTATTCGACAGGTACTTAAACAAACCTTGGTAATGTGTTATTTCGTAAGATAGAAAAGAAAAATAAAATATAGAAACGGCAACCATTTAAAATGTGGGCGTGAATGTTCAAAACAACGTGATTCCAATATAAATATTAGGTAAATCCTATTTATAAGCGATTATCTAACACAGTATTTAATGTAAAGGCACGCAAATAAGGACTAAGTATTGAAAATATTGTTTTGACAACTGGCTCTTCGGTAGACTCACCCTACAAAGACTCATCTTACGGGGTGAGTTTACGAGAACGAATTTTGAATCGGTAGACTGATCCTGATTTAAAAATAAAAAATCAAAAGTATTTACGGAAGTTACAATATGGCTGTCAACCGATGCCAATTATATTATCAAAATTTGCAGATTACTAGTTAGTTCAAATTTTTATTTACTTTATTCTTTATTGGGTCAAAAAAATACAATCAAAATACAATTGAAATTAAAACATACAAAGGAAATATTAAATAACGTTATATTACATTAGTTTATGAACTAAAGGGATAGTTGGAAATTTATTGACAGTTTAATTGTGATATGCCAATTAATCTAACTGATAAACATTTTAAACTCACACGATTTGTATTCATACTAATTATTTTCCCGGGTCTTAATCGCGTAATTCATGGTCGCGAGTCGCGAGGAGACTCGCGACTCGCGACCTATGACTATTGTAACATAGTCGAAACGTCGAGGTAAGAGAAATAAAAAAAAAAAAATACGCGATTAAGACCCGGGAAAATAATTACTAATCTAACTGAATAAAGAAATTTTGACTTTGACTTACTAATTACTAATTATTTTGATATTTGTTTACCATAACTAAGTAGTATTTGGGATGTTCCGATACACAAATTCTGAATAAGCTTTCCGACAATAGTTACGAAAAGTGTATAGTCAACTATAAGTTACTAATTTTCAAATTAAGAGAATCATGAGTTTTCGATACGCGGCGTAAGTTGCTATTTTCAAAAATAACTTGTATCGTGCGATAGAGAGAGTTTAAGTTCGGACCTTCATTATGCTTTCAAATAATGTTGCGGGACGTAACGTTTTTACCCCCTTTATCCTTCACAAAATGAATTAAATTTGGTCTCATTTAATTCACTGCATCTTATTCTAGGTTTATACGTTTTTCTTTTTTGGTAATTTAGTTTAGTCTATTAAAAACAATTGAAACGCTCGATGAAGTTTTTAAGTCATAAATATAGATATTCAGATACTAATACTTTTATCTTAGGCAATATTTCTTTAAAATAAAAACGGTTAAACCTAGTTTTCCATTAGATCTAGAACATTTTCAAAAATTATCAAAATCGGACTTCGTTTATGGGGGGGGGGGGAACGTTACCGCTCTTTGTATGGAAATTTACAGCCTCACACTGTTCCTAAGTAAGTACCTAACTTCAAAACTATCGAACATCTGGTGCAGACATGACTGTTGTTTCTATATTTACAATAATACCTAACATGTGTCTAACACAGTCATTTCAATATTTATTTCTAATTTATGATTTCTGACAATTTTATCCCGAAATTCCCACGGGATCGGAACATACGTAGGTAAAACCGCGAATTTATAATCTATACTAATATTATAAAGCTGAAGAGTTTGTTTGTTTGAACGCGCTAATCTCAGGAACTACTAGTTCGAATTGAAAAATTATGTTAGAGTTCGATAGTCCATTTATCGAGGAAGGCTATAAGCTAATTTTAATTTTGATATTCCCACGGGATCGGGAGTTACGCGGGTGAAATCGCGGAGTGCTGCTAGTAATTTATATAATTTATAATTTACAGTTACCTGTTTAGACGTCCATAAAAGACACCTTAATGACGTGTTAACTGTAAAGTTCCAATAAAATTCACACAAATGTGTTATGCAAATGAGTTAAGAGGAAAGGGTACCGGGGGCTTTTTCCATACAAACTATTACAAACGTAGTCGACTGTTTTCTCCCAGGATAATGACACTAGAGCAAATATTTTTGGTGAATAAAACTTAAAACTGCCATGACCATGCCCCTATTTTCTGCTTTTTTTACTTTTTTAATTTTAATTTCTATGATAATTAGAAAATGAAAAAAACCAAAACATAGGGGCATAGTCTTGGCAGTTTTAGGTTTTATGGCACAAAAATATTTGTGCTAGTGTCATTATCCAGGGAGGAAACAGTCGACTACGTTTGTATGGAGCGAGCGCAGGTACCCTTTCACCTTAAAGTTAATTCAGTTGAGTGGTTAATAGTTCAAAACATATTATACTCATTGACTATTGACTATTCTATACTATTCGCCGTTATTAACTTTAAAAACTATTTAACTACTAACTATAACTATTAACTTTTAGCTATTAATTTTAAAAACTTATTACTTTAGCTTATTGAAATCCAATATTCTTAAATTAAAATTAAAATGCTGCTTTATATTTTCAAGAACATTTACTAAAAACAAGAAATTATTCGTAGTAGGTACAATCCACGGTCAAAAGTCTCTGCCCACCGTTACGTTTACAATCCCGTGCAGCACTATTTGAACATAATAACAACGTAACCTGTGGATCGAACCCACGTCGGTTGGTGTAGCGGGTGGCGGCTTATACCACTCGGCCAACTAAATACTTTGCTAACATGTTGAAAATAATAATCACACTGACTACTTTTAATTCAAGTATTTAGGTTTGTGTGTAACGTCTATTAGAAGAAGGTCGTAAGTCCAATACTTGTTGATAGTATTATTGTAGCAAACTGATCATTTACTTATGACCCTTACTGTACTTATAGACCTAATAGCAAATAGTACCTATAGACCAAGATCCCGCCTACAGCCAGGCCCTCGTGATTCTAAAAAAGCTGAGACTCAGCACATGCTTCCAACACAGTTATGAACGATGTCAAATTATGAAGTTCAGACCATAGTGGAGAGTTCTCAGGTAGCAAATACAAGAATCGAACCTGTTAATTTTACAAATAAAAAAAAACAAATGGTTGTCTGTAAAGTTGGTTTACGAACGATAATTTTACGTGATAACGTCATAAGAAAACGATGAATAATTTAAAAAAAATGTTATTCCTATTTATAGGGTTATTGGAAATAATACTAGCAAGCCGTTAAGGGCTACTTCTGTGCACCTAAACAAACAACTTTTGTTCTACGACTTTTGGATATTCGAAAAAAAAAGAAAATTTTGAGGTTATGTAAATTCGATAAACAGCTGATTTTTTAAAACAAAGGTCATTTTCTATTTTAAGGTACTCACCTCTCCGTGTAAGTTGATTTTCAGGTAAACCTAACCTCAAAATTTTCGAAAAAATGTTCGAATTTCCAAAAATCGTAGAACAAAAGTTGTTTGTTTTGGTGCACAGAAGAAGCCCTCAACGGCTTGCTAGTATAATTTCCAATAACCCTGTAGGTATATATTTTTTCCTTTAAATTTTTTCACTTAGAACATAAATCTTCTATTAGTCAACCGTCACCATAACACAAACCCAGATGAGCGATATTATTTTTAAATACTCTGTTATATTACCATGACGCGTCATGGTAACTTAGGACCATGACGCGTCATGGTAATATGACCATGACGTCACACAATATTACTGAGACACTTTTTTGTGAATGCAGGTGTTCCATCAATTTATCGCCTACATTTTCGTACTGATCGATAATGTTGCTTTTTGGCTTTGCTACCTATAACTCTTCAAGCCACTATGATTATAAACTTTAATTGCACATCGTTCATAACTGTGTTAGAGGCATGCGCTGAGTAACGGACTGCCAAACACAGGGTTGCGGGTTCGATTCCCCCCTCAGACAAGTATTTATGCTTAGATATTTGTCTGTGGTCTGGTTGTTTATATGTATATATTTACAAAAGAAAATTATATTATTGTAAGTATTATATCCGTTGTCTAGCACCCATAACACAAGTCTAGTTACTTAGCTTGGGTCTAGATGGCGATGTGTGGAATGTCCTGCAATATTTATTTATTTATTTATTTATAAAATCACGAGGGTCTGGCGTTGGTGGGATCTTACACAATAAATACATACCTAATTTCATTCGATGAATTAATATTATGCGGTATACCACAAACGCGGCTATTGTTTTCAAATAAACCCATACATAATTAAAATTATATTCCACTAGCATCACCTCGTGGTTTTACCCGTTTATTAGCCTATCATTCTCCCAGTGACTCAATGTACCTATCCTCATACCAAAATCGGTCCAGTGGTTCTGGAGCCTATTCGTTACATAACAAAAACATCTATCCTTTTTTTTGAACGGACTTCAAAGGAGGATTTTCTCAATTCGTCGCATATATATTTTTTTTAAGTATGTTCGCCGATTATTCGAAAACGCCTGAACCAATTTGGAAAATTCTTTTTTTTTAAATACTAGTATGCTTAGAAGTATAGCATCAACTCACGGTTTCACCCGCGCAACTAGCCTATGAGCCAATAAACTGTGTTTTACATACTTTTGTACTTGGTTTTATTATGCGATTATCTGTTTTATATTTAGGTAGGTCAGAAAGCGGTAAAACTGCATTGCATTTTTTACACTAACCACTTTCCTACTCATCTGTACAAATTAAACTTAGAATCCTTAATTTTTTTATATGCTTCGTTTCTCTCCGTGGTCCGAATCGACCCATTCCAAAAGTTACCGTAGGCAATTCGCAGCGCTTCAAGCGAGCGAGCGCGGTTCGAATGAACCCATTCAAAACGAGCTCTTGGGAGATTCATACCGCGATCCGAAACGCATTATTAGAAAACAAAATGTATTTCTGTGACTGTACCCAGTACCCACCTGCCATCTTAATTATAAAATAAATATTTCGTAAAAGCTATACTTAAAAACAGGTAATTAGATAAATATTTACTGTATTGTCAACCTGAACAAAAAAATAATTTTCCAAATCGGTCCAGGCGTTTTCGAGTAATCCGCGAACATACATAAAAAAAATACGCTACGAATTGAGAACCTCCTCCTTTTTTGAAGTCGGTTAAAAACAATTCTATGTATATTTTCTTGTTCATTCATTTGTCACTAATATTTTAATGGTCTCTATTATTCGGTGGTATTCGTTTTGGTATTAGAAATGAATAGATCGTTAGTAGGTAGGTAATAGATACCTACACATTTTACCCAAACCAGATTTCGTATGAAAACATTATTTTTATGCCAGTATTGATATGAAGCGATAACATGTACACTCATAACAAACATGAAAAAAAACACAACTAAACAGTGTGTAAATAAAAAATCCATGTAATCTCTCTTATGTCATTAGATGAGAATAGGTCAAATGCAAGCCTATTTTGTAAAAAAAAAATGTAAGGACCTTACCGAAAAAAAATTGAGAATTGAAAAATAGGAAAAAAAGTTACAGAAATATAAGGTTTAGAGTAGGTATTTTCAAAATGTTACAATACTATTATTCACACACGGGCTCGTTGCCAATAATTGTGTTGCCAAATCTTTAAAACAAACAGTAAATTCATAATATAACTTTCCTGAATTATAATTAAAATGATTCTTTTATTTTCATGCTAAAAATATTTTTTTATATTATTTTTGTTACAATGTCTTAATAATACCTGATAGGGTTATCAAGGTTTTTGTCACATTAAAAAAACAACAAAAAAAATCTTTTTTATCGGTAGATATCTTTCTTCCAATACCGGCATTATGTTTACTAACATACATACCTATTTAAAACGTAGCTATGTAGATATATCTATTCAATCAACAAAGTCATCACTCTCATAATAAATAGCATATTAAAACACAAAGATCGAAGTGAAAACTAATAAAATAACTTACTTACCAATTTCAAATAATGCTAAGAGAACGGTTACACAAGCTGCTATACTTCTGGCCATGTTATTGTCGTCGGTTTGCCTTCGGAGATATTATTACGCACTAGCACACGTTAGCTACGGTCAGAGTGAACTGAGGATCGCAGAGGGGAATCGTTCGACACTAACCCGCGGGCGACAGCGTGACGCCACCATTGAATGTACTGTTTGAGCGTTCGTTTATGATACCCAGACTTAAGGCATCGATAGTCGGCAGACAATAATAACATACATAAAAGATAAAACCAATTTTGCCTTTTTATCGTATTAACACTATAAAAAGGATTGATTTTTAATAACAATCTAGCTGTCCCGGCAATCGTTGTTTTGTGTTGTTCTCAGCTACCGAATTCGACTACAAGGGTGTTCGAGGGCGGACAAGACCGCAGGATGGCCGTGTCAGTAACAAAACGAAAACGACTGAAGGAAGTCAACAATACAGTGCTTCATTTGATGTGTACGTCAGGGCACCGCCATTTGACTGCTGTTTTGTGTCGATAAATAGGAATAAATGACAGAACGTGGTTCATTCTGTCGCAGTAGATTTATGATGCCTGAATCTTTTCATGGTCGCACTAATTATTTGAGTTAATTCGTTTAATACCTTTTAGTGAGTGGATTAGGCGCTGATGAGTATGTAATTTATATGATTAAAATATGTTCTGATGATATGTGCCTTTAAATTTATGTAACCTTACGCTCAAATTTGGTTAAAATAGTCCTTTATAAAAAAAAGTATATTGTTCGATTCTCAGACCTAACGAATATACACAAAAAAAATCGGTTCAGCCGTTTAGGTGGAGTTTGGCAACTAACACCGTGACGCGAGAATTTTATTCATATAGGGTTAGACCTCTGTATCTAGTATAAATTTCAACTTACTAGGTTCATTCGTTCCTGAGAAAATGACACACGGACAGACAGACGGACAAGACAGTGATCTTATAAGGGTTCCTTTTTTAACCTTTTGAGGTTCTATCTAAACCCTAAAAACAACATACAGTCAAATTGAGATCCATCTCCTTTTTTGAAATAGATTTTAAAAATGTCTTTTTTTTTAAACAGGCTTCAAATAAAATGGGAAAAATACATACATACAAATACATTTACGTTTCATTTTGTAGTTTGGCTGCCCGACTTCAGATGATGTTGATCGGGTTATTTTTCCCTTTATTTTAAGTCGGTTTAATTTTTTTTTTCAGTCGTTTTTAGTGCATAATATTTCCACTGTCTATGAAAATTTCTTTAAGGGTCAATTTTACTGGCTGACCTTGAAAACTGAGCAATTTGCTGCGCGCTCGAGGTGCAATTCTGTTCATAACTCCGAAGATCCTCATCAGATCCGCACAAAAATATATAACGCGGCCACCCCTGAGGTATCCCCGTTCAAACACATAAATAATCATCTTAATTAGTTGAGCAGTTTTCAAATAAACGGTGAAAATACATGAAAAAATTTAAAACCTACTTTTTTGAAGTCACTTAAAAAGTTAATCTGCCATTGTGACTTTAATACACCTAAAAATGATGGGAACTTCACGTTATCTATGATTGTTTATCTGTGGTTTTCAGGGTTCCGTACCCAAAGGGTAAAAACGGGACCTTTTACTAAGACTCCACTGTCTGTCTGTCACCAGGCTGTATCTCATGAACCGTGATACCTAGACAGTTGAAATTTTCACAGATAATGTATTTTCTGTTGATATTAAAAACAGAATATAATGGTATTGAACCCTTCGTGTGCGAAGCCGACTCGCACTTGGTCAGTTTTTTATACCGTAAGCCTGGCCATCATGAGCTCTCTGCTTGTTTTGATAACAGGTTTCTTCGTTATGTTTGGTATTCAAAAAGAGATAGAGAATTAAAACCAAGGCTTTGATTGGTATAATTCCTACGGAAACAGGATCTTCGCTGTTTTAAAATTGTAGGGATTTATGTTATTTTTTATTCATTTTCTATTGATATATTTATTAATTTTGCAGTATTTTTCAATATTAAAATATAAGTTAATAATCTAGTACTTACAAGACAAATTCTGGTTTTATGGTCACCCTTATAGTGGCATTTATTTTTTCTCTCTTACAGAAGCATGGTCAAACAAGATTTAAGGCTATGATTAATAATGTTTTTTGCACTATAAACCATTGGCAAAGATCAAAAGCTGATAACGTATTGTGGCCATGGGAGAACTTCTTAATTTTTATTCACTTAATTCTCTAAATATATAATTGATTTTACCCGCGTAACTCCCGATCTCGTGGGAATAACGGGATAAAAATAGCATATGTTACTCCCAATGAATCAATGTATTCTCATACTAAGTTTCATCAAAATCGGTCCAGTAGTTTCGGAGCTTATTCGTTACAAACAAAAAAAACAAATGGTTGTCTGTAAAGTCGGTTTGCGGACGATAATTTTACGGGAAAATTGAGATATTTTTTTTGTTAAGTATTCTTTCATATATTTTTTTCTTATTTTTTTCTTAATAAGTCTTCTATTCGTCTCTCGTCACACCATAACACAAGCCCAGTTGAGCGATAGTATTATTAAATAAGTACTATTCTATCTTTTATTACACTTCTTCTTATCGAATCATCTATTCTTATACTTCTATTTCCTAAGTTACCATGACACTTGACGACACGTCTGGTCAATGATTATATTAAAACATAAAAGCACTAACCTAAAACACAAAAGTTTAAAATAAAATAATAAAAACAAAAAATTTATAGGAAAAAAATACAAAAGAAGAAATAAGATCTAAGGAGCCGTGTGCTTCTACCATGACGCATGACGTCACACAATATTACCATGACACTTTTGTGTGAATGCAGGTGTTCCACCAAATTATTAGACGACAACACGTCAAAAATATTTCCCATATAATATTAGTTGGTATAGATATATATCGAAATAGCTTAAATTACATTTTAAAATACCGAAAAAATAAGACCGGTTACCGATAAATTGTTTAAAAAAAATTGATTGTTTGTTGTTTGCGAAGATAAACAAGTTTGAAGTTGTGTGGCGATACGACCCATATGAAAAGCTGCGCCCGCGCCCGCACGAAATAACAGTTCTCACTACGTTATTTTATTCATTACTTAAATATTTTTTGGTTTATTTTAAAATTGGTAGGCTATGTAATTCATTGTACCTAGAAAACAAATGTTTGACTGTTTCGGTTTCAGACTACGTCCGATTCGAACCGTAGCAGAAATACATTGCTCTTTGAAATACATTACAAATCACTATTGCTATGGCATGATAAATAATGTGTACCTAATTGACTTGTTTCAAGCACCAATATTATGTCCTTGATACACAGATGTCTTATTAATAGATATTGAATTCCAGATCATCATACCAATGGACCAAAATATCAGTCTGGCGGGTATGCTTTGACTGATGATTTGATGTCTGGCAGACAGGGGAGACGTCTAATTTATTTAAAATTTGTTCAATAATATAAGTTTATGTAGGTAGCTGTAACTCTGGAATAAATATGAATAATTATATTAATTTAGTTTTATTTCTTAGTTAAAATATAGGAATTTAAACATATACTTACTTATTTTCTTCAATGATGACAAGCATATTTTCGACAATCTAAGTAACATAAATGTAGGGTTTCAAGCTACCGCTGATAGGAAGATATCGAATAATGACGAGTTGCTATTCTGTCACTTTGATATGTAGGCAAATTATAACATAGACGAGCTGCTTCATAGGCGACCTATCTTTTTAGGCAACTTGCATTTATGTTGTATTGATAACAGAGCAGTTGACAAAAAACAATTATGTCGAGTTGCTTCATAGACGACTTTACATTGAAGACTAGTTGCAAATTAGTCCACATGATTTTAAGACAAGTTGCCACATAAGACGACTTGCGTTTTAGACCGTCTGATACTAACCCTAATTTACTCCGAGGAAAGTCTAGCATTTGGCGTGAATGACATCAAACCATAATGCGGTACGTACCTGATTTATTTCCAATTTGCCATGCTCTGCCAGTTGAATTATGAAAGAAAGAAAGAAAACATTTTATTTGAACAAGCTTACGACACAAGACAATGAGAAAAGTAGTAAAAAACTTAGAAGCACTAACATAAAACAAAAGTATAAAATAAAAACGAAAAAAAAACTGGTTGCCTGTAAAGTCGGTATACGGGCGAAAGTTTTACGTGACAACAACTGTGCTCGAGTGGAAGGGACGAGTGCCTTTCACTTTTTATGTCTGTCTCTCTCGCTCTTAGGCGGGCTAACCATGCCCGCGTGCCTCTCACTCGCTCTCATTGTGAGCGCATAACGTGAGCGGAGCGTAACGCAGTTTCTTGAAGTGTCACCCGGCAAACCAATTTATAAGACGTTGTCACGTCAAAAATAAATAGGTAATAATAATAAGATAATACAGAAGAAATAAAAAAATAAGATCTAAGGAGTCGTCCTCTAAAAAGGTTTTGCCTAAGCAATTATAGCCTTTATCACTCTTTTTGTGGGTCCTACGTATGCCCAGGGGGTCAACATCGACCCCAAAAGTACTCCTTCTTTCTTCTGTTACACCTCCACAAATCCAAAAATCACACAAATTTGCGACAAAAGTCCTGGGCATAATAATTTAATGGGCGTAAAAATAACATTGAATATGTATTAATATTGAAAAATAACGATAGAGTCGTAACGTTTTCACCTTTAAAAAGCCTTTGCTAGGGATCTATTCAGCTACCGGTTTTTCGAGTGAAAACCCTTATTATTCACTCCTTAGAGTAAACCGGTAAAATACGAAGGAACGAAATCGAAACGAATGGGTAAAGGTACCTTTCCGCTCCTATTTCGTTCGCGGTTTTCTTATCATCATCATCCGAGCGATGTTCCCGGTTGCATCCCTCTCGGGAGCCCGCGGGTCCGTTTTTCTACTTTTACGCCTCCACTTCGCACGATCTTCGGCACCCTGGGTTGTAAGGCCATTTGCACGCATATTACCCTTTACGACGTCAAACCAGCACTTCTTGGGTCTACCCAGTCTGCCACGACCCGGCGGAGGCGCCATGGCAAGACATTTGTTCCCCACGTAACTAGCCGGTTTTCGCAAGACGTGGCCGTACCAGCAAATGCGACATTCTTGCAATTTAACTGCAATGTTTCGGACATGAAAGCTGTCCCGGATGCGGGAGTTCCTGACGCGATCCTTTCGCGTCACTCCACACATCCAGCGCAACATCTTCATCTCTGTGACATGCAGCTCCTGCTTATGTCGCTCAAGCACCGGCCACGCCTCAATACCATACAAAAGGACAGGTCTAATGATGGTTTTATAGACCTGTCCCTTTAGTTTAACCGACATTTTGGGGTCGCAAATGACACCAGTCACCTCACACCACTTGGCCCAATCCGCTGAACTGCGTGACTTGACGTCGCAATCGATGTCGCCGGACGCGCGAAGCACAGTTCGCGGTTTTCTATATATGCTAAATAGACATAAACGTTAAAATTAAATGCTGTAAGTAGTAGCAAAACGTCTGGATCGTAAAATGTCTTAATTCGAAATTATTTTGTTGTTGTTGACTGTTTTTTGCGATATGTTAGATACAACAGAAATTTACAAAAACATCGCAGAATGAGATTTCTCTAAACTCATGGTAAAAAAATGGAAATTGATGACGGAATATAAATTCAGAGGTAATAATTGGCTCCTTGATAGTTTTCTAGTTACCTAAGAATTTTAAAACTCGCAAATATTTAAAAACAAATAAAAATTAACTTTTACATTATTTCATTAATTTGTCTCACGAAAATAGATGATGACATTACTGCTCTATTTAAAGGCTCACTCCGTGGGGGTTTTATATTTTATTCTGGGAAAATGTACTTCAAGTAGACGTTGCTATCGCGTATCGGGTACAAATAATCGATTAATTATTATTTTTAACCAAAAAAAACATTTGCGACATGTTTTGCTAAAAAATAAAGTATACTAAGTACCTTATTAAACATTTAGTGAGGTTTAAAATAAAATCATAGAGATTACAAGAAAACAATATTTCAGACTAAAATTGTTGTGAAATAATTTAACTACACCGTTTTGTACTTCTCGTTGACTCCGATTTCTCTGGGTGTATTCTCTGGGTGTATATAGTTAAGTATTTTTAGCCTATTAGCTAATATTTCCAACATATACCTATGATATTTTATCGTTACAACTGTCAAGTACCGAATTATTGGTCTCTAAAAATAAAGCTGAAACGACGTTGACATAACCGGTGGCCTAAATCTCCTAAGAAAATAGCCAAGTTCTCGGCCTACAAAAGACGTTAATTTATTATGGCGTGTTGTGTTTATCCATAAAAAATATGATAGGTATTAGTAATTTTACAGGCCAGTGTTGTTAGATAGATAATTACTTAAGTACTCACTGAGTCAGATGCTTTCAGCAGGATATACGTGAGATAAGATAAAAAGGGGCTGTGACATACGGCAGACAGACAGACATGACGACCCAAGTAACACATTTGGTAACAAATAGCTTGCATATAGTATTTTTTTGGAACCTTTAGTAATAAAATCCGCCTTGATTAAGTTCTATATAGGTGGTTAGAACTTATATGCAACCTATATATTACTAAAGGGAGAAAAATTGCAACTCATTTATAGTTGCAGAAGCGTTGCATAAGAGTTCGAATTGTTACCCTGAGTGGCACTTGGAACTAACGGTGCGAATTGCGCGCTGTGAATGAATGATTGAACGATAAAGCGATACCGTTCATTCGTTGAGTGACAATTTGTCATAACTGGTCTTATTTTCGGCGGAGACAAACGAAAAACGGTGTGCTTTGTTCTATTGTGTTAATTGTGACAGCCATATTGCATCTATTTGGCGAGTATTAAAAATGTACGTGTAAACCGCAGCATAATATCACGGAGCCCTTGCAAATGGTTTTTTATCGTGAAACCATGGTATATTTACTTAGTAAATTTTGATGCGCCTTCAATTTAATCAAAAGTATTAACAAATATGTGCTGATCAAATAAATAAGATAATACTTTACAACAATTTGGTTGTTAAAAACCTAACATTATAGTTTCACAAAAAGTATACTGTCAACAATAGTTATCAAAACTTATTTTGTTTTATGTTATTGTAATAAAATATCATTAAACAAATAATGCTTTTCAAGGTTATTATTTTTAAACATGGCGATTTAAAGTAGACCTTGTAGTTCTTATTTTCACTTATTTGTTACCATAATGGAACTCTTAAGCCCAAAAATCACTCATTAGTACCTAGTAGTGATATTTTTCACTTCACAGGTCTTGCTGTCTCTACTTTGAATTGGGGATCCTCAAGACGGGTACAAAACCCATTGTGAAGGATAATAAAGTAAAAAAAGTAAAATTTACTTAACTTGTAAAGTCGAGGACTGTCTGTACAACTGTCTGTGCAATTGTCTGTACAACTGTCTGTCACTGACTGGTACTGTCTGAAACTGTCTGGTACTGTCTGGTACTGTCTGGTACCGTCTGGTACCGTCTGGTACAGTCTGGTACAGTCTGATACAGTCTGGTACAGTTTGTTACAGTCTGGTGCCGTCTGGCACCGTCTGGCACTGTTTGGAACTGTCTGACACTGTCTGTAACTGTCTGGAATGAAACTAATGTAGGGAACCCTCAGCGCGTGAGTACGACTCGCACTCGACCCGTTATTATTTTAATTAGATCTTGTGGTTCTAAATGAGATAAAAATGGAACCGATCTACGCTTTACAGTGGCATATAAGAGTATTTTCGACCTTACAAAGGCAATTACATTAAGGTTCCAAATGAGCTGCAATAATAACTCTTGAGCCACTACAAGTGATAAATAACTCATATATACTACTTATTTAGTACTAAAGGTGCCAAATGAGGGAAAAATACCACCTATTAGGGCCCAGTTCTTTAGGGGGGATTTTAAGATGTCATATGCCTCTTTAAGTTCTAAAAGAGAGAAAATTAAAACCTTTATGCGCCTATGAGTAATAGATTCGGCTTAATGCTACCATAGGTAATAAAGCAGAAACAAAAATCACTCAAAAGCAACCGTTAGTGATAAGAGTTACTCATTTGCAAATTCGAGTGCTGTTTGCATCTTTAAGTAATACCATACACTCTTGCATCACCTATATGCTACCTACAGTTGCAAAATAAGTTCCAAAATTCACTAACGTGCTACTTGGGGAATGGGTTCCGTTTTTTGCCATTTGGCTACGGAACCCTAAAAATTAACGTTTCGCGGGACCCGCGAATTTTGAGGTTATGTTTACCTGAATATCAGCTGTTCCTTATACGAGGAGGTCATTAACCTTAAAATTTTACTTATAAGTTTTATCTACTGTTATAAGTCTGAATGACCTTTGTTTCAAAAAATCAGCTGTTTTTCGAATTAACATAACCTCAAAATTTCATTTTTTTTTTCGATTTCCAAAAGTCGTAGAACAAAAGTTGTTTGTTAAGGTGCACAAAAGTTGCCCTCAACGGCTTGCTAGTATAATTTCAAATAACCCTGTATATTAATTATCGGTCTCCTTCAATCTCTCTTTCTCTTACCGTTTTTCGTAACGCGTTTTCAAAACGCGTAAACTTACGTACCTACATTTAAACGCAGTAAAACGTACATTTTTTCTAGGCTTGTCCCCTCGCCAACCCGCGTTAAGGAACATCGTTCCAATAAAAAGTAAAGATATAAGGTACAAGTATGTAGGTATAAATAAAAGTAAAAATAAAAATAATATTATGTTATTCTCTTCGTCTTCGTCTAAGCTAGGTTGTGTGTCAACACAAAAAATTAGACAGCTCTAAAAATAAAGCAAAGTTAAACAATGGATTTTCCACTACAACCAATGGTTAAAACAAACACTAAGTGAATTTTCTAATCCTCCCACGTACGTACCTACTTTGTACATTAGAGGATATACGGGGTGTAACAAGGGGGGATCATCGGTTGTTGGGGGAAGGGGAACTCAGTACCAATAAATTTAACCCCCATGTATGTATGTATTCAATGGTTAAAAAGTTATTTGGCCCAAAATCTGATTTAAGCCTGATCATCGCAATTACAGCCAAACTATCATGTCTGCGATTCTGCTTTTTTTGTTAAAACAAGTTCTATAGTGGACCCCTACACCAATCAAAGTCTGACCAATCAAAGTACTTACTGAGGTTTCCTACCTTCCAACAACCGATGATCCACCTCTCTTGTTACACCCTTTATAACGTTCTGAATGATGACAGCGACCATTCAATGATTTAACCTTGCTTAGGACCAGGAATGTAAACCGGTTAATTGTAATTGGTTTTTCCGGTTTATTCCGCTCGCGGCTCTAAATACCAATCGGACCAAGAACGAAATTTAAAAACCCTCGGTGTACCCACGTTGGACGATATAGAACGAATCTATACTTCCAGAATCTAGAATCCTAACTTTATTTCTAAGGTGAAAGGGTACCAGCGCTCTCTCCATACAATCGTAGTCGACTGTTTCCTCCCTGGATAATGATACTAGGACAAATATTTTTGTTGCATAAAACCTATAACTGCCACGACTAACTGCCATGCCCCTATGTCTTGGTTTTTTCATTTTCTAAAAAAATTCTTTTTTAAATCTAAAGAAATTAAGATTAAAAAAAAAAGAAAAAACAAAACATAGGGGCATGGTCATGGCAGTTATAAGTTTTATGCAACAAAAATATTTGCTCTAGTGTCATTATCCAGGGAGGAAACAGTCGACTACGTTTGTATGGAGAGAGCGCCCGGTACCTTCTCCTCTTAAAACGCTTCAAAGTGATGTAAAGCACTGCATTACTCCTATTAAAAAAAATTGAGAATATGTTTATCCCGCTCACTACCGGTATATCGAGCGAAACCCTTATTTTTCACTCCTAAGAGTTAATCGGTTTAATAGGGGTATAACCAATACCGAAAAGAATGGATTTTTATGAAGGTACTCAGACTCCTTCCGCTCCTATTTAGGTCGCTGTTTCCCTGCGGTGGTATATCCCTGCTTAGGAACCTTTTAGGCACCCTAACTAGTGACCCCACCCGCTTGTGAATTTTTAATTCAACTTCAACCAAGTTGAGATCTTTAATTCTATATAATTATAGTTAGTTTTTTTTATAAGATTGTGTCTTTATAATGACTAGTAAAATATGATTTCTAAGGAAAATATCTATTATTAGCTGCGCTCCGCGGTTTCACCCACGTAACTCCCGATCCCGTGGGATAAATTAATATTTGAGCTATCCTATCTTTCAAGTTGGATCAAACTGCACACGGTGTGCAAATTTGTTTAAAAATTAAAATTAATTTATAAATTAAAGCTTTTGATGACATTAATATTTTTAATATTTAATATTTAGATAGTAGATACATCATTTCTCTAGCGCAACGCATGCATATTTGGCCCTTTTTTAGTGCATTTTATTCAACGTATACCTGGGGCCCTACCGCGGTAAGTGCGTAGGCTTCAAGCCAACGTCGATATCCCAAACCGCGTCTCACAATGGGCGGAAAATTGAGCTTGCCTTTCATAGAAATTTCGAAAAATTAAATAGTGTTTCGTGTTTTTGTAGTGTTTTTTAAAAATAACATAACCAGAATTACTTATTTTTAAATGTTTTAGGTCCCCAAAAATCCTGCATAATTAAAACACACGAAATAAACCACTTAATTTTTCAAAACTCCTATGAAATGCAGGTATAAAATTTCGCCCAGTGTGGGGCGCGGGTCGGCGCAAAGCGACGCGTTGGCTTGAAGCCGACGCACTTACCGCGGTAGGGCCCCTGATGAATGATGAACGACATAACACAGGCATGCCAAATGACCTATGTTAATTAAAACATCAACACTGCCTTTAACAATAGAAAATAATGATTGACTCATAAAGTAATCATAACTCAAACCTAACCATTGACTTATACAACAGTTACTATTGTTTTAAATTGTTATGTTTTTAGGGTTCCGTATCTCGAAAGGAAAAAACGGAACCCTTATAGGATCACTTTGTTGTTCGTCCGTCCGTATGTCTGTCTGTCAAGACCCTTTTTCTCAGGGACGCGTGGAGGTATCAAGCTGGAATTTATATCAAATGCATAAGTCTACTGTTCCTTAGAGCTGTGAAAAAATCAAACTTCTAAGCCAACGCAATCAAAAGACTGTATCTTTTGATTGCGTTGGCTTAGAAGTTTGATTTTATCCGTATTTATAAACAGTACAGAGAAAGAGAGTTGAAACTAAAGTACGGAACCCTCAGCGCGCGAGTACGATTATAGGTTTCAATTTATAACTGCTTATAAGGAATGGGTTACTCATGCTGAGATTGAATGACGTCAATATATTCATTTATATAAACTAGCAGCTTCCTGGGTTTCATTTGGGAATCTCGGGACAAAAAGTATCCCGGTATTTCCACAGTGCATTCGTTTTTGATTCGTTTGGTTTGTGCGTGTATTAGTTCCTTAGTAATATAAAATATACGATATTTTGAGGGTTCTTATTAAACTGTACTGTTGGAAAAACATAGGTAAAGGACGAAATAGTATTGGTATTTCAGTCAATAGGTACTTTAGGTACAATGTAGCCTGAAAAAATATTGTTATTTAATTGTATCTCAAACAAATTTACCTACTAATAATTTCCCTAAAAATACAAATAATATAATATATAAATAATTCAATCCTAGTTAAATAGCGTGAACCTTAATTAGGCATTTAGTTACTTTTACTAGGTACAATTTTTTTCCGATGTGTAGGTAGGTACTATATTTTTCTAAAGTAAATACTACTTTATATGTTATCAATCAAATTTTGACAAACCTAGCGTCTACCTAGTGTCTGTGTTTTAATAGTACATTGTTATCCTAGGTGTGAAAGTCACTCATTACAAGTCCCGAGACGGAGTTTGGCTTGGAGTTCGCTAATAGTTCGAGGGACTTAATGAGTCTTTCACCCGAGGTAAACACTGTGCTTTTCATTACGAAGAATACATAAAATTCTTCATAACAACGAGAGTGAATGAGACTATGAGACTCCATACCACATGGGTAGGTACTCATGTGTCCATACTACCCATATACTACCTGATCCTCTTACAAGGTTGGGACCAAAGAGGTTATACATTATGTAGTGTTTTTTTAGGTTTCTGCTATTTGTATTCAATACTTAAATACGGCGGTACTTACCTACTTGCCGAAGAAATTTTTATTAATGAGTTAATCCAACATTGGGAAATGACGCGAAGTCCGTAGATTTAACTTACAGTTTATGTAACACGGTTTGTCTAGAAAATGTTATTTACAAAAAATACACAATCATAAATGAAAAACCAGATTAAACTTAACACAAAAACATAATAAAATAAGATAAAATAGTTCCTTGTACTAAACTCTGGCAGTATGCATGAGCCGTGGCAAGCCATAATTATTATTCTTTGGTGTAAAAAAAAGCAAGGAGGTTAGGTTTTTGAAGTTCCTAATGCGTAATGATACTGATACTGGCTACATGCAGATTGCACAAGTCGTGCGAAGCCATAATTTGACATGACAGCTGTCAGTGAAAGTGAAAAGCCCTAGGGCTGGAAATTTTATTTTCTACACGCTCTTCAGGCATATTTAGACCTACTTTCGGAGTATGAGTAATGAAAAAGTATATATTTTATTTATAGCTAGCTATAAGGTTTACAGTTATGTCTAATTAACTTCACCACTTAACTACTTCAATAAATTATTAACAATCAACTTAAGTATATTTATGTAGAAAACGGCACTAATATTCTATTACATTTATTATTTGGCAATAAATTAATTCATATCTATCTTAAGGTACCTCCTAACTTCAAGTTACTGATACTTATCGTTTGATTTATATACCTACATATTTCCACCGATTTTTCCGTTTTCACACAAACTGACTCCATTTCCCGTGCTTCGAACTTTGACCTATTTCTAACTAAATTAATGTTGTCCTCACTATCTTGAAAGCAGCGACCGAACTAGTAATAAAACTGTGATTTATAAATATCAAATTCAAAGCCTTGACTGACTGAATTACTGACTGACTGATATATTACTTATCCTTATCTTATACTAGCGACCCGCCCCGGCTTCGCACGGTTATAGTATGCATATGTATTATACATATAAACCTCCTTGAATCACTCTATCTATTAAAAAAAACCGCATCAAAATCCGTTGCGTAGTTTTAAAGATTTAAGCGGTCAAAAGGAAATAGGGACAGAGAAAGCGACTTTGTTTTATACTATTTAGTGATATCGGGGCCTTACAAATAGCCAGCAACACTTCGACCCATTGGGATCTTTTGTGTTTACCCCTACCTTAATGTTTTTTACTCATTGAAGAAGTGGTCGATTAACGCGGTGATCCCAATAAAAGGAAGAAAACTATATTCCGCTTTGGGATAGTCATTCCCAAGGAGGCTCATATGCTTTGCTGAGACGTCGCATTCACACAGTATGTGCTACATAGTTTCCCTGACATCACCGCAGGCTCTGCAGTCACTATTTGAAGTTATCATTTTAAAAAGCATGTCATTAGTTCCGTAATGTCCTGTCAAGGCACTGATATATTAACGCATAGCTTAAACCGATCTGGTATAATGGACATGATATTTGGAGGGCGTATCACTACACAGTATAATCACTTTTCGCCGTCCCTATGTCCCTTTGTATGCTTAGATCTTTAATTAAAGCCTCCGTTTGTATGCGCGCAGCGCGGGTTGGTGACGTCATCAGCATCGGCCTTGGGGATTTCCTTCGCTGCGGCGCGGCGACTGTGGCGCGTGCGGTGCGGCTAGGTGTGCGCTTACCTTTAGCCTGAAATAAATAATCATTCATTCATTCAAAATGGTTTGTAGTGAACGATTGTCACTCGATAAAATAACGTTTAATAAATAAAACTACTTTCTAGTTCAGACACCCCAGAATATCAATTGAAGGAATTAGAATTTATTACTTTTATATTTTTAGGGCCCTAATAGTATGGCTACTATTAGGGAGAAACCAGAATGCCTTTTGAAAAAATAAAAACAATTATTGTATAGAAAAATATTAAGTTAAGTATTGTTGTGTGTACCATTTTTATGCTAAGTTAATACTTAATCTGCTCTATAGCTAATCCAAACCATGTCGAAAAGAAGTATTTTGTACTCAAATTTTGATAGGCTTAGCAAAATGTAGGAAAAGATACGTGTACTTAAATACCCAACAACAACCATGTTTTTAAATCAGCGATAACCATTTAGCGTTTGGGTCCTTATACGTATTAAAAATAATTTAGGCAGTTTTTATATATACCAACCTTTTAATATTTTGCGCAACTTTATGAGCGCTCGACGCGCTAGTTCTTAAACCTACTTACAGTACATAGTATCTTAGGAACATATTATTCTTAGATTTTAATGCAGCATCAAAGGGCACACTGCCTATAAAAATGCCTACTCCATTCCACATCTCAATCTGGCACTCTACCAACCTTAGGAAAAATCGTCTCCGTTTACATTGACTAGAGCAGTGATTTTCAACCTTCTTGGAAAGGCGAACCCTTTACAAGTTAAAAACATCAAGCGACCCCCGCCAGGGACTTAATTAAACGACACCATTCATTCAAAGACTTTGTATTTAATTTTCTCTATATTGAGAAGACTTATTTTGATCGAAAGACAAGGAACAGGCATGAACTGTGTAAACAAGTAAGTATTAATGACAATTGACATTTAAAACAAAAAAAAAGAAATACCTAGGTTCTAATTAAAAAATGACTTGACGTCCCTAAAATAGTACCAAGCTTCGATAAATTATTAAAAAATAAACAAGCACAGCCATCTCATTGAACTCGTAGTTTTTTTATTGTAGTCTACAAACTTCTATTTCATTTACCTGCGACCCCCGAGTGAGGGTTTTCGGCCCATCTGGGGGTCGTGACCTACTGTTTGACAAACACTAACCTAGAGGCTTCTACATGGCTTAATCCGACACTGTGAAGGCCAAACTTCATTAGTGTTTAGCTATAGAGTCTATAGCTATGCTTTAGCGTAAGCCTAAAATAACTGCCGGCCATAAAGTTTCAGCTGTAAGGAAATGTCAGAGCTTTCCACATACCGTGACTGAAATAGTGGCAGACTATTAATAGAGCTATGAAATGCTATAGTGTTTACATCATGTCGTTAATCGATCTACAAACTTAGATACGTAGAAGGTAGGTAGGGTCGACTGCATAATTGCAAGGATGGTTCTAGAGTACTAGGCACCTGCTTTAGTTGAACTTTAAAGTCATTAACTCATGAATTTATGAAACAAAAATGATTAGAATGACAAAATTCCAATATAATTGTAATTTTATCATAACTCTTATTATAACTCTACGGTGGGTCTGCAATTATGCTGCCGACCGTACATTCTTACTCTATCTGTCTATAATCTATACTAATATTATAAAGCTGAAGAGTTTGTTTTTTGTTTGAACGCGCTAATCTCAGGAACTACTAGTTCGAATTGAAAAAAAAATTTTGTATTGGATAGACTATTTATCGAGGAAGGCTATAGGCTACTTTATTTTGAAATTCCCACGGGATCGGGACCTGTAAATGTTTAGGTTTATAATTCATTAAATTTGTGAAAATTGATTGAAATATGACGATGATTTTTGAAGATGTCGGGATAAGATCATACCGACTGGAAGCTTTGCTGGCGTGTGCTGCGTAAAGTAAAGCACTTTTTTTAAATAATAAATAGGTCAACGTTTGACCACTATCTGACACGATGGTAAGTGACGATGTGGTCTAAGATATTTTATAGCATGTTTTCCTAGAAGATACCTCTACGCTCGTGACTCGAAGACCTCCAAATAAACGGGGGTCTTCGAGAAACGCAAGTGAAGGTAGGAAGACGACAGTGGATCAAACATTTTTCCAACCCGTCCATCTTTTGTGATATTGAATCAGAACATATCATATCAGAACACAATTTACTGAACGGATTTTTCTTTGATGCCCGTGCGGGGCCGCCGGGTCGCCAGTGTTTAATATTTTTATGGGTATGTATGTACACAGAAAAAAAGGTATCTTGGAGCAAGAAATAATCTTCTCCCTATAGACGTTAGAGATTAATTTCTTGTTAGTAAAAGATTATAAAATGCAGTATATTCTTAATTTTATGTCAGTGACAAAACGTAAACGAATGAAGGAAGGCGGAGGGAAAGTGGTGCCGCCATCTAGTTTACTGTTTTTTGTCTATAAATAGGAATAAAATTTACCGAACTTGGTTCATTCTGTCGCAGTAGCTTCATGATGTCTGAACTTTTTCATGGTCGCACTATTTTTTTCAGTTAATTAGTTTAATACCTTTAAAAAGTAGATTAGGCGTTGTAGTAAAATAACGCTGGTGGGTATGTAATTTATATGATTAAAATATTATGTTCTGACAATAAGTGCCTTTAAATTTACGTAACCTACGCTCAGATTTTGGTTAAAATAGCTGGTCCTTTATATTAAAAGCAATATTCTTAAGTTAAGAATACTGCTTATAATTTTCAAGTGCCTAAAACATGAAAAAAAATTGTAGCGTCTTTACGGAAACAAATTTTTCTTGCTTCAAATAACCTTTTTTTTCTGAATCATAGAAATGCTAACAGTATCAAGGCAACAACAAATTACTACCAACAGGTTAGAAAAACGTGTGCTATTGTAACTACATAATTATATCTGTTATGATATCATCTGAGGAGGACGAGAAACGTCACACATTCAAAATGATGTCACAGACCTTCGTCGACTAATTCCACTATTACCTCATCTCGAAAAATAGGTGCCGGTGTACACGGCACAAATAGGAGCCAAAAGCAAAAGTCTTTCGCCTATAAAATCATCATTGGCCTTTATCCTGTAATCATGGATCAAACTTTACCCAAAAAACGAAAAGTTGGAAAATAAGGGAAAAAACATTTTTCAACTTTGCTCTAATTTCCTAGAGTTTGGGGAATTTTTAAAATGTGACAACACCAATATTTACTAATGGCCAGCTATCAATTAAATTTGTATGCCATAGTTTCTGCCTGAAAATAAGTGTTTTTATTAAGTATTTTTTTTTTATTTAAATTTGGAAAACCTTAGAAATTACAAGGAATATCCATCTGTAAATTATAAACGATGGTGTGACGATCTTGAGGCATTTGACACAGACTGGCTAAACCTAGCCAAGGACCGAAATGCTTGGAAAGATGTTAGGGAGGCCTTTGCCCAGCAGTGGGAAAATAGGCTAAAAAACATACCAAAATGTAAGATAAGAACTCACCTACAAAGCACAACAACAATAATGTAATTTTAGTCATGGGCGACAGGCATTTTGCGTTCGGCCCCTATAATGTCACGTCTAAAATAAATGTCACTCATAGTCTAATTTTTAATCAAACAAATCGACGTTATTTGTCGCTCGACCCAAGGATCGTATTAACATACAAATGTACCTAACAATTATTATGAATGTACCGAGATAAAGTACGGTCGCCTGCATAATTGCAGACTCACCGTAGAGCTCCAAAACGGCTGTTAAAAGAATGTTTTCAACACAAGCAAGATTCTAGACACCTGCTTTAGTTGAAGTTTAAAGTCTTCTACAACAAAGAATGAAAACATTCCAATAATAGTCATTTTAGAACTCTACTGGGGGCTGCAGTTATGCAGCCGAATGTACATCACACATCACGGATATTCTATATGTGTGGAAATAGGGGCGCACGCACATGTCGAAAGATGCATGACTACCATACATCGATGAAGTTCATCGATTGATCAAATCAAGTGCACCTGTCTCTCTCGCACCGCACTGCTTCGTATCTACTTGTGCGATGACCATGTACAATGTCGTATACTTACATTAGGGGAAAACAGGAAGAAAGGCGCCGCAGGTTCTATGAAAGTAGGTCGATGGGAATGTTTATTAAATCGCACCCCTCACTGACCTTGTTTTGGGTATAGGGCTATAAACTAGAGATGCCACGAATAGTGATTGTGCCGAATGCCGAATGTTTATTTTATTTATTTTATTTATTTATTAACACTAAATTATAACACCATAACAGTTTAAAACCAAATCGATGTTATAACTAAAAATTAAAAATAGGTAACTAAAAATATTACTTATGAATTAATCTAAAAACCTAACAACTATTGATTAATTTTTCCAAATAATTTTGACTTTCAATCAACCTATGAGCCGCTTCTGTGAATTTCGACGTTGTACAGCCGAATATATCAACTTCTGAAGCTAGTAAATTCAAAATTCGTATAGCTCGTGCCATCGGCGCAAAATACATAAGGTTGGTCCTATGGGCGGGCTCATGCAATAGTGGTGGTTTGCGGCGCGCTCCCACGACACCGTTTGGTGCACACAGTTGCAGTTCCACCAGCACCTCCGGATGATGAATGATACCCCGCAACACCCGCCACACGTACGTGACCAGGGTCACATCGCGCCTCACACTCAGTCTACAGTACCCGACCATTCCTATCACAAATAGGCTCGGGTACATCAGTGAGTAATACGGATATACCCCATGTTCGGCTAGACTCGCATTTGAACTCATTTCACCCGATTGGAAGTGACAATGGGGTCGAGGATGTAGCATACTCGCCTAGAAAGAGAAGGGCATGCCTGAATAACATGGTGGAACGCGACGAGTCACTTAAACAAATACAATTACAAAAACATTTATTTGCTTAAAAACCTGTGTACGGTCGGCTGCATAATTGCAGACCCACCGTAGAGCTCCAAAACGGCTGGTATAAGAATGTTTTCAACACGAGCAAGATTCTGAACACCTGCTTTAGTTGAAGTTTAAAGTCTTCTAACTCATGAATCTATCAAACAAAAATAATAGAATGAAAACATGCCAATAATAGTAATTTTTAAACTCTACCGGGGGCTGCAATTATACTGTACATAGGTGTTCTTAAAATTAGGTATAGCATCCACAGGTTGCCCATTGCGAGCATGCAATTTAAGAAAAAGTTATGTAATATGCTTGCTAATATTTATTTATTCCTTTAGCAGTGTAGCAGTGAGCCAATGGCCATTGAAAGCAGGAATAATAAATTTATAAAGAAAAGCGCAATCTTTTGCTATCAACAAATGCTGGAAAACTTGTTTTCGTTCATCATAACTTACCAATGATAGATTTTAAATATTAACTAAGATAATTTATTGATATAAAAAATAATTTTCCAAATCGGTCTAGGCGTCTCCGAGTAATCGGGGAACATACATTAAAAATATATATATATATCCCGACGAATTGAGAACCTCCTCCTTTTTTTGAATTCGGTTAAAAATTGACAATAATAGCTCGCATCATAGAGACGGGATGTAGGGACCACATGCGTAGAGTAAGCTAGAGTGGTAGGGACATCATAGGAACTGGAAAAGAGGGGAGGGGGGAGGTTTTTGCCCTATAGTGGGACGGAACAACGTTCAAAATCACTACATAGTATAAAATAAAGTCGCTTTCTCTGTCCCTATTTCCCTTTGTATGCTTAAATCTTTAAAACTACGCAACGGATTTTGATGCGGTTTTTTTAATAGATGAAAACAGGAAGGAAGGAGAAGAGGAAGGTTTATATGTATAATACATGCATAATATAGCCGTGCGAAGCCGAGACGGGTCGCTAGTAAAACAATAAATAATTGTTAGAAAAAAAGCCGAATAGGCCGAATGCCGAATAGTTGTTGAACATTCATAGCATCTCTAATATAAACGATACTCGTATTGCCACGCATGTATTCTTTTAATGATGGAAAGTTTTGATGTCCCTTATTAGTTGTAGCTACTACATTTATCGTAACTAACGTTAATTCTCCTAACTTGACTTGATTACAGTGTTCATATTTGGTAAATGTGAAATTATTACGTAGCAGTAGCGTAGTGTGAGTCACTGTCGCCCGGGGCGGAATCATAATTTGCCGCCCTTTTGACGTCACAAAAATAATAATATTGGCAATTTACCATCATAAAAATTAAAATGTTGGTGTTTGTGAGATAAAACGTAACATAATGAAAGAATTAAACGAAAAATATTTACTTCAAAACCATGTAAGGATGCGGGGCAACAACTGTATTGAGCGGGAGGAACATTCAATATCATATTTGTACTTACTTCATTCAAACTTAATTACTAAAATATTATCTATATGCATGTTAGTCTGTAAGGTATCTATTATGCCATATATTACACACCCCTATTTTATATGGGTTGTACTTATTTATAAGCCTGTTACCTGCAATAAACGAATTAATAATATATGCAAGTGGGTATTGTTTTGCTCAGTTTAATTAATAAATAATACACAAGTGCTTCTACGCTATTGTTTCATTAAATTAATATAAGGAAGAACATTACAGGAGCTAATTTTTTTGATAAAATAATTGTCAGACTGACCGCCACTGACCGCACATAATAATAATATTATTTATGTTTGTTGTTCCCAATTTTACCGCCTTCCTAATGTTTGCGCCCGGGGCGGTACGCCCTTCGCTACGCTATTGTTCGTAGTTTCCATCGATCGGTAAGCAGTCTATTTATTATAAATGTATATTACGATAAGTACCTACCTACGAATATGAATAATTTATGAGTGATAAGGGAATGTCAATGATGATTAAGTATGTGGATTTTTTGGGTTTCATAAAAATTACCCAGTTAGGTAAATAAATCGAAATATATGGTTAACTAGCTGTGTCCCGCAGTTTGACCCGCGTATGTCCCGATCCCGCGGGAATTTTGGGATCAAAAGTTTCCGATGTCTGTCTCCATCCCTAAAATTACCACTATCCTAATTTTTAACCAAATCAGTTCAGTCGTTTGATCATGAAGAAGGAACAAACTAACAAATCATTAGACAAACTTTCGGATTTGTAATATTAGTTAGGATTAGGACTTTTACCTACAGCATCTAGCTAGAACATATAATTTTTCTTCTTTAAAAAAACCTTAGATTAGGCCACAGAATATTATTATAGTACCTTCAAGTTTAGGCTTTAATTAATTGAGTAAAGACTTCGAAATAGAGTCGAAACAACTATAAAAATTGATAGCCTTGGGACCATGGTTTTGAGACGGTTTTGTCATATTTTCCTGTAGTCCATTGTTGGGCAGTTGGTCTACTACAATAATAAAAACTGTGGACTCACCAGTAGGGCAAAGCGGTGGGTCCACAGTTAATACCTCATTAGCAGTAACAAAAAGCTTAGACAACTAGTTCGAAATACGAATTTTTTTTTTTTCTAAAACTAAAGTACCTACGCTATAAAGAAAAGGTTTTGAAATTCTACTAGGAGCGCCATCTGTGTAATCGTAATAGAAATGCTAAGTCAACTAACGCACAAACCATAATAATCGCTACCGCAGCGTAGCCAACCAGAATGTAGTGTAACGAAACGTTCACAGATGTCGCTATTCGCAATTTTAACAAATCTTTCTCTTCTTTTAAGTTTTAAAATAATAAAGCCCTATTTCAGGGGAAATCGGGCGATAACTTGGTGTAAACAAACTATTTATATTTACTATCAATAAATACCTAGATATTTTTTATTAGAGTTGTAGAGTGCCAACATCACATGAGTTCATGTGCCAAGTCAATCAAAGCTTCAAAAGCTTTTTGAATGACATGAAGCAATACTTACTGGTAATTAGGTACAATCTTTATAAGATGAATCTAAATGATTATCAGATTTTGATCTAATATCCAATGAAATATTATTGGAAGAAAGATGCGTTTCTGTTTTTACCCGACTACGGCGAAGCAAATGGGAAGGCTAAGTTTTATATTATAACTAGCGACCTGCCCCGGCTTCGCACGGCTATATTATGCATGTATTATACATATAAACCTTCCTCTTGAATCACTCTATCTATTTAAAAACCGCATCAAAATCCGCTGCGTAGTTTTAAAGATCTAAGCATACAAAGGGACATAGGGATATAGGGACGGCGAAAAGTGACTTTATTTTATAATATGTAGTGATGATGATAGTGATAGTGAAGTGATAGTGATGATATAATAGAGTCGTTCGAACAAGAAAAGTTTGACCTACATTGACTTGGCTAAAGTTATTCCCGATTTATAAAACATTGTTGCACAGATTTTATTTAACTTTTAAGTAAAATAAGTAGATATAAGCACCTAAATATAGGAAACCAATATTGAAAGGAAACTAGAGTTATTGAACTCGGTTCTTGCAACAAAAGTTCACGGTTAAAACGCAAATATGACCTTACAATTGGCGACATTTCGACAAATGACAAAATCACTACATAGTATAAAACAAAGTCGCATTCTCTGTCCCTATATCCCTTTGTATGCTTAAATCTTTAAAACTACGCAACGGATTTTGATGCGGTTTTTTTTTAATAGATAGAGTGATTCAAGAGGAAGGTTTATATGTATAAATACATGCATAATGTAGCCGTGCGAAGCCGGGGCGGGACGCTAGTTAAATTATAATTTGTATTCAATTCACATGATACTACATAAATAGTCCAATATCAACCTAACTAGTATCCTTAATAATTCAATTGCCCATTGTCAGGAAACCTACTTCTGCGAAATGGAAAAAACGATGAATTTAATTGCCTATTTTGCAGAAAATAATGTTAACAGCCGTAGTTATAACAAATATAGCGATAGTTAGGCATATATAAAAGAACCATCCTAGTTTTTTTAAACTATAGGTAATGCTAAACATTAACCCCCTTATTCCAAAACGAGGTCTAGGAATAGTCCGAGATGTGGATTTAAACCTTAGATTTAGACACAGATTTACTGGTGAACTAAAGAGTTTATAAACTCTATCCAAAAATAATTTATAGGGATAGTGTTTAGACTATAGTTTCCTATATAATCCATATAGGGTTAGTGTTTAGACTATAGTTTCCTATATAATCCATATAGGGTTAGTGTTTAGACTATAGTTTCCTATATAATCCATATAGGGTTAGTGTTTAGACTATAGTTTCCTATATAATCCATATAGGGTTAGTGTTTAGACTATAGTTTCCTATATAATCCATATAGGGTTAGTGTTTAGACTATAGTTTCCTATATAATCCATATAGGGTTAGTGTTTAGACTATAGTTTCCTATATAATCCATATAGGGTTAGTGTTTAGACTATAGTTCACAAGTAAATCTGTGTCTTAATCTAAGGTTTAAATCCACATCTCGGACTATCCCTAAACCTCGTTATGGAATAAAGGGGGAAAGAGTTAGTTAAAAAAAATGCTGAAAGGAGTCCCTATTTTGACAAAAAGAAAACCCGCATCATTAGATTTTTGGAAAAGTCATCCTAGCCAAGAATCAAAAATGTGAATTTATCAAAAAAAAAATAAACACTTAATTTTTTTGTATCAATCGATACTGTTGCTGATTGATAGCAATTCCTGGAAACAAACATAGTGGGGCAAATCAAAGGTAATGGCATTTTTTTGTATACCCAGCATATTATTCACGTCTGTGACGCAGCAGGTTGTGGGTTCGATGTTCACCTCAAACAATTTTTGTACAGTATTTGTAGAAACAAATACAGTTTGGATATAAAAATATCTACTAGCAGCGCTCCGCGGTTTCACCCGCGTAACTCCCGATCCCGTGGGAATAAGAATAAGAATAAGAATTTTTATTGCATAAATTGTGTACAATGGATGGTAGGTAGTTTTAAAATTAAGTAACAACAATTTACCCATTGCGGGCATGCAATAAGTACTTATTAAAAGTACTAAAATAAAATTTCAGAAGAATAACATCTTGTACTTGTATACAGGCTGTTTTCCGCGATTAGACCCTTTTTAGTTGGGTCCTTTTTGCGTGAAGATGGAGTAGGCTTGCCCAGCACCTACTACCCTCTCAGCTTAGTCAACCATGTCCAGAGGAGAGAACTTGTCAATACTTCTGGAGCCAACTAAGCCGCGGGTTTCATCACGATGTTTTCCTTCACCGTAAGAGCAATGTCAATTAGCGCACATGAATTTTTCTTAAGAAAAATACATTGGTGCACGGCCGGCCTGGATTCGAACCCACGACCTTCAGAATGAAAGTCGAGGTATCTACCACTAAGCCAACACCGCTCTAAGAATAACATCTTATACTTAAATCTATAATTAAATTATAGTGTTTGTTATTATTCTATTTTTAAAATTTTATTACAATAGAGGTAGGTACTATGTACCTAGTTAAAGCTTCAAGCTAATCTTTATAAAATAATGCCCTTCTAATGCCTTCTACCTATTTATCCCTATCACTATCAAAGTACTCATTCAGATTGTAAAAGGATCTACTGATAAGCCAGGACTTTAAATTAGTTGGGAAATTCGGGATAAGAAGTAGCCTATAGCCTTCCTCGATGAATGGACTATCCAACACAAAAAGAATTTTTCAATTCGAACCAGTAGTTCCTGAGATTGACGCGTTCAAGCAAACAGACTTGTCCGCTTTATTACATTAGTATAAATAAGTACCTACTACTATGTGTAATTAATAGGTATGTGTTTAATACCATAATTTTAGAAAATAACTAGCGACCCGCCCCGGCTTCGCACGGCTATATTATGCATGTATACTTATAAACCTTCCTCTTGAATCACTCTATATCTATTACTAGCTGCGCCCCGCAGTTTCACCCGCGTAACTCCCGATCTAGTGGGAATATCGGGATAAAAAGTAGCCTATAGCCTTCCTCAATAAATGGACTATCCAACAAAAAAAGAATTGTTCAATTCGAACCAGTAGTTCCTGAGATTAGCGCGTTCAAACAAACAAACAAACTCTTCAGCTTTATAATATTAGTATAGAAAAGAAACCGTATCAAAATCCGTTGCGTAGTTTTAAAGATTTAAGCATACATAGGGATATAGGGACAGAGAAAGCGACTTTGTTTTATACTATGTAGTGATAGTGATATGTAGGGTAGGTATAACTGACTTGGCTTTACCCTATGATCTTACAACTTTTTATGGTGGAAGACTAGACCTTCTTTTACTGATTTTGATGGGATTAATATTTACTTGCAGTAACTTCTAAGCACTTAGCTAACAGGCGCTACTTAACCGCACGATAAGGCTTAATAAGGCCAGAAACAATACCTAATGACTACCTACTTTACTTAATCATTTTACTAAATCTCACAGCGAGTGTTGTACTAAAACAATTCTTAATTGTTCCTTTATCATGATTAGACTTATAATTTATTATTGATACTGCCGAAAGTAACAAAGAGATCGTGGTCGCGACAATAGGTATAGGCCCAGTTGGGTTAGACATTTATTAAGACAGATATGTATCTTGAATTAGATATTAAATAAATCAATAATTTAAACTATGGTTGGTTATGGCCTCTCGCAAATTACAAACTTTTGGTCGGTCGATAATTTGCGGACAGTACTTAGTCAAACGATTTCATGAAACAAACAAACAAAGATATGCGCAATAATCATAACATTTTCCTTGCATTGGGGTAAAAAGAAAAATTTCGTTTTCATTACTCATACTCCGAAAGTAGGTCTAAAGGTGCCTGAAGAGCGTGTAGAAAGAAAAACTTCCAGCCCTAGGGAAAATCGCTTTCACTAACAGCTGTCATGTCAAATTATGGCTTCGCACGACTTGTGCAATGTGCATGTAGCCAGTATCAGTATCATTACGCAATAGGAACTTCAAAAACCTAACCTCCTTGCTATAAGTAACACCAAAGAATAACACTACATGTATATAACCTCAGGTAGTATGGAGTCTCTCATTCACTCTCGTTGTTAGGAAGAATTTTATGTATTATTCGTAATGAAAAGCAGTGTTTACCTCGGGTGAAAGATTCATTTAGTCCCTCGAACTATTAGCGCCCTCGCTACGCTCGGGCGCCAAACTCCGTCTCGGGACTTTAGTGAGTGACTTTCACACCTAGGGTAACAATGTACTATTTCATTGCCTGTACTATCAGGGAACAAAAACTGCATAGCCACTTTTTTACCCGGAACGGAGGACGGTAGGCATTTAGGGTGAAAAGGTGATACTGAAATGTCTGATTTTTTTTTTTTAAAAGAATTTATAATCCTAATCCTAACTAATATTAGGAATCCGAAAGTCTGTTTATTTTTTTGTAGACTACTTTTACAAGCTTTTATTTATTATTCCGATATTCTCACAAGTTTGCAACTTTTTTCTAAGGCCACTACTGCCAAACGCACGCGCAGTTAAAAAATATCACGTAGTGTCAACCGAAGCGTAAAAGGATATTATTTAACAAACAATATATTGATAATGAAATAATTAGTGTGAACGTTTCTGACTTCCGCAAATAAAAGTAAAGGCCGTGATTATATCAATCAAATAGACGATAAAATATGTCAACATGTCAATAGTTTAATAAGTATTTATTATTGTAACTTTGACTCTATAACAAGATCTAAGTAGTTAAATTAGTATAGGTATATATATATACCTACTTACACTTTTTTACGGTTGCCTGAAAGAGATCGCTCTTAGGCGATAAGGGCGCCCTTTGTTCTAAGCCACTAAACTTTTACCTACTTACTATTTTTTTTCATAAATAAATACTATACATATAAGTACATACAGAAACAACAATTTTTTGACAGTTTGGTTGTACTTATGTAGCTTTAACCGTTTTCATGAAAAATGAAAAAAACTCTTATTTGGCACACAAAAGGGGGAAAACCAATCGCCATACGAATTGTTTCTACTTCTATATCTTATTATCTATGTAAAAGCTACATGCATGCCAAGTTTCATGCTTTCAGCCAGATGGGACCGTAAAAATAGCTAGGGAAACGAAGTAGGTAATGGCTTTTCGCTTATAACTTTTTTAGTTTTGGTTTACGACTGAACTTACTGACTGTTACTTGACAAAAGTTGTAGATAATCTTATTTGCAACAAAAAATGTTGACTTATATTTTTTGTGAGACCTTTATTATAGTTTGTCAGATAAACAAAAAAAAAACATTTAAAGCCCTTTTTCCAAGATGGCGGCCATGGTACAAGGGTTACAAACCCTCAAACTTGGATTTAACTTTAAACTGACCCCCCCTTGATATCTAAAAAATAAAATTGCGTCCTCTGACAAATGCACGCTTAAGAGGAAAGGGTACCGGGGGCTTTCTCCATACAAACTATTACAAACGTAGTCGACTGTTTTCTCCCTGGATAATGACATTAGAGCAAATATTTTTGGTGCTTAAAACTTTTAACTGCCATGATCATGCCCCTATTTTCTATTTTATTTTTATTTTAATTTCTATGATAATTAGAAAATGAAAAAAACCAAAACATAGGGGCATAGTCATGGCAGTTATAGGTTTTATGGCACAACAATATTTGTGCTAGTGTCATTATCTAGGGAGGAAACAGTCGACGAACAGTTTGTATGGAGAGCGCGCAGGTACCCTTTCACCTTAACCCAAAAAATCGAATTCGTGTCAATGAAGTTCAATGAACTATTTCGTGTCAATGTCTTATGATTTTTGATTAAAGACTAGGTAAATATTTTGCACTCATAACTTACCGATATTGCCCTACAGGATTTTAAATCAACAAGTAATTAAAATATTACGAAGCGGAACCCATGTTACCTACTTCAACGAAATCAATAAGTATTCATGAATTGTTAATTGCTTGTATATTATAAATAAAATTACCGGACATCAAAACGTGTGACAAATAGAAACAAATTCCTTTTAAACTAGTTAGCTTATCCCCTAAGGCATTTACGTCAGAACAAGCCTGAATGGAATAGAATAGTTTTTATGATATGCCTGGTGCTGGTGAACTACCACAGATAACAGTTAGTTTAATAGCAAATGTGTGCTCTATTATAATAAGTTACCGGAAGATGTAGGTATATGACATGTCCATTAATTTTCTATTTTGGCACTCCGGCGTGGTGACCATTGTGCCAAATATTGGTTTGAAAACTCCCCAAACTCTGGGTACATTAGGGTAATTTTCCAAAAGATAACTATTCCAATTCTATTGGGTAAAATCCGTAAGGTGCCTACACTACAGTACTCTACGTCATGTAAGGAGGACTTACAAGATTTTATTTACAAACTGATAGTTAGTTATTTAAACCAACCCCCTTATTTATAATCGTTTAGTTTATAAATAAGGTAGTAATTTGCATAATTTAGGAAAGGTAGCGTTAAATTTTAACTAATAAAATTAGTTCCACCGCTAACCGCTAGAGGCGCTGCAAATCGAGATATAAATTCTCAAATTGTGACTAGGTGTGATAAGACCCAGAGCACACAAATCCATAGTCTTGGTCTTTATAACAGTTGTTTTTTTTTTAATAAAAGTTGGACGTTCCATAAGAGTAAAAGTTGTTCACCTTGCACTTGTAGATAATAATTCCCAGAGTGCAATTTCCAATAACCCTGTTTAAAAATAGTTTAAAGACTTGTGTCCGGAAATCCCTGCAAGTGTACCTACCTGTCTCATTATCCGGACATACGTTTTGCTTCGTTATTCCTTATTCGTACTGCAAGGGAATGGAATCGGTTGCCTGCGTCTGTCTTTTCTGACGTGTACAATTTGGGGTCTTCAAGTTGCGAGTGAATAGGTATCTTCTAGAAAAGTGTGCTACATCTTAGGCCGCATCATCATCAGGCATCAGGCGGATGTGATAGTGGTCAAAAGCCGACCTACCATTTGTAAAAAAAAACAAATGGTAGCCTGTAAAGTCGGTTTACTTTTATTTTACGTGATAAATTCACAAGAAAACGATAATTTTTTTCCTTTATTTTTTTTCCCCTTCTATTCGTCACCATAACACAAGCCCAGATGAGCGATATTCTTATAAAATACTCTGTTTCCTAAGTTGCCATGACGCGTCATGGTAATATGACCATGACGCATGACGTCACACAATATTACCATGACACTTTTTTGTGAATGCAGGTGTTCATCAATTTATTAGACATTATCACGTCAAAAATACGAGTAATATTATGTTAAGTAAATCACTACATAGTATAAAATAAAGTCACTTTTCGCCGTCCTTATGTCCCTATGTCCCTTTGTATGCTTAGATCTTTAAAACTACGCAACGGATTTTGATGCGGCTTTTTTTAATAGATAGAGTGATTAAAGAGGAAGGTTTATATGTATAATAAGTGATAAATTAAACTTAATTCACGAGAATTTTTTATCGATAGTGTAAATATTTCAGTCTATGTATATTTTGCTTTATATTAGAATCCAATCCAGCGAATGTAGTGAACGTAAGACTGCCCCGCCCGGTGAATGAGCTACCGACGGAACTGCCAGGGCGTGGTCGCCTACAAATTATTATTGCGCCTTACAATTTTATTGTTCCGTGTTACAATCATGACGAATAACTTAGTTTACATTTATTTATCAATGCATAGTATAAAACAAAGTTACTTTCCGCTGTCTGTCCCTATGTATGCTTAGATCTTTAAAACTACGCAACGGAAGGTTTATATTATGTAAGTAGGGTACACCGGAGGCAAATGTAGCAGGGGGCAATTTTAACATTGAACATAACTACGAAACCATTCGTTTTATTTGTGCGTGTGTACGTGTAGTAAACACTAGTAATGGTGTTCGACTCATTGGCAGTGACGCGTGTGCCGCTGTGCTGAACGGTCGCTTGCTGTACGCCATTTTGTTTTTCGGACACTCAAGGTAAGAATTTTCGTAATTTTCAAGGTGAGATTTATGGTCTTTTTGGGCTTTATGTCTTATATCCAAATTAAAATATAGATTCCACAGGTATTTAAATTAGTGTTTTCAATCGAATATCTGTGTGTATTAACGTATTTTAGAAGGTATGATAAAATTTTTCAAAAACCACCTACCGGTGCAATTGTAACACATTTTTGGGGGGCGGTTGTAACGTTACAATTGGCCCCGTGTTATAATTGACCCCGAATAAATTTACTTAACTATTAGTAGGATTCGAGAATGTATTGGCAGAAAAATAATTCTGGGATAATTTATTAGAGGGCACTTTATTAGATCACTGAATAAATGCTAACAAAGTTATAAGAAAATATTTTTTAGCTGCTTCAAAATATTACTTTAGTTAGAAAGTAGGCAACTAAGTATAATTTTTTTTGAAACATTGTGAAAGTTAATAAAAAACTCGTTTGATTTTAGATGCCCAGAACCAGGCCAAGAAAAACCGATCGTGGCACTAAAGATATCTTCTTATACCAACGAGCATTTGAAGAGATATGTAAAGGGCGCTCAATTCGTGCTGCCGGTGGCAATAGTAACACGGGGGCAGTTGTAACAGACGCTATTCCATACAAAATGAAAACATGATTTTGAGTACAAAAACATACAACTAATTTTATTATATTTAGCATAGGTGTAATAAATTTGGTTCAGTAAGGAACTGTTTAATTTTGGGCTTGAACTAAGCCTTATTTAAAATTTTAGCAGAGGTTGCTATTTTATGTTGCCGTTTAATTTTATCTTTAATATTGTTATTATTTCTTATTTCAGATAACTAAGACTGAAATGAGGAACCAATTTATAATTAAAGATCTCCTATATTTTTAATATATACTGAGTTTTATTGTCTTAAAATTGTGTTACATCTGCCTCCGGGTAGGCGGCAATTGTAACACTTTCCCTTTTCTCGTGTAACCTGTAATAACTCGATGATAATAATACGCATCAAAACCTGCGTATGATCCTTTTATAGCAATATATATTGCTAATTGCTGCGCAGAAACACAATTCTGATATAATATAACAATTGTCTGTAATCAGGTAGTAAATGAAATTTGTTACTTTTGCCTCCGGTCTACCCTATTAGCGACCCGCTCCGGCTTCGCACGGCTATATTATGCATGTATTATACATATAAACCTTCCTCTTGAATCACTCTATCTATTAAAAAACCGCATCAAAATCCGTTGCGCAGTTTTAAAGATTTAAGCATACAAAGGGACATAGGGACGGCGAAAAGTGACTTTATTTTATACTATGTACTTAGTGAAGTGATAGTGATTGTACATGAATAATATAGCCGTGCGAAGCTAGAGCGGGTCGCTAGTTTATTTATAAGTTACTTTGTGCTAGAAAAATAAGGAGCAAGTAGGAAGGTAAACAAGTGACGTTGTATATATGATAGTATAGAAGAATCAATCAACTGCGGCGTTTTCATATGCCGACGCTAAGGAACCCTAAGTGCTTAATTCCTTCTATTTAGGCTATATGAAGTAACTAGCTGCGCTCCGCGGTTCCACTCGCGGAAGTCTGACTCCTGAAGGAATATCGGAATAAAAAGTACCCTATATGTTAATCCATGTTTCCAGGTATCTTAAGAAGAAAGGGTACCGGGGGCTTTCTCCATACAAACTATTACAAACGTAGCCGACTGTTTTCTCCCTGGATAATGACACTAGAGCAAATATTTTTGGTGCACTTATAACATCCATGACCATATTGACCATGCCCCTATTTTTGTTTTATGTTTTATTTTTTTTATTTTAACTTCTATGATAATAATTAGAAAATTAAAAAAACCAAAACATAGGGGCATAGTCATGGCAGTTATAGGTTTTATGACACAAAAATATTTGTGCTAGTGTCAATATCCAGGGAGGAAACAGTCGACTACGTTTGTACGGAGAGAGCGCAGGTACCCTTTCACCTTAAGACTGAGTTTCAACTAAATCCGTTCAGTAGTTTTTGCGTGAAGGAGTAACAACAAACAAACAACAAACTTTTACATTTATAATTAGTAGGATAGTACGAGAAGGATTCAAATTTCAACAAACCAATCGAATGCTGTTCCCGAAACCAATCACGCAATATCTTAGACAAAAAATATACCTTGCATAAAACCAACATGGCTTACAAACTCTTTGTAAACCAATATTTATACCATTGTCCAGCCGATAACCATGACATATTGTTGTCGCGGACTTTAATTGAGTTCTTATTATAAACCAATATTAATTAACATAATCAGATCCGGATAACTAAGTGACCGGCTCGTGCGCTCGAGATTATATTGAAACTGACTGACATTCTATAATGATAATTAAAACAATGGATACAGGAAGAAACGCATTGTCTGATTGTTATTTGCTCTTATCTATTTCTGTGGTTATTTGTTTAGAAGTTTAGTTATTATCATTTACTAGCTGCGCCCCGCGGTGGCACCCGCGTAAGTCCCGATCCCGTAGGAATATCGGGATAAAAAGTAGTGAAGTTGTGTTAATCCAGGTCTGCAGCTATCTAGATACCGAGTTTCATCGCACTCGGTTCAGTAGTTTTTGCATGAAGGAGTAGGTAACAAACATACATACATACACACACTCACATACACACAAACTTTCACATTAATAATATTAGTAGAAAAGGATAGGGTTCCGCACTTAAAGGGTAAAAAACGGGACCCTATTACTAATACTCCAATGTCTCTCCGTCTGTCTGTCGCCAGCCTGTATCTCATGTACCGTGGTAGCTAGACAGTTGAGGTTTTTCCAGATGATGTATTTCTGTTGCCGCCATAACAACAAAATGGTACTAAAACAGAGTAAGTATAATGTAACGGAACCCTTCGTGCGCAGGTCCGACTCGCACTTGGTCGGTTTTTACTTTACAAAACGCATACCTACAAACAAAATAGTTCTTTTTCCCCCTTAATATTGTCGATAGACAGTTGAAGTTTTCGCAGATAATGTATTTTCTGTTGCCGCCATAATAACAAAAAAAATCCAACTAAAAAATAGAAAATAAAATTTATTTAATAAATTTGGATTAAGAATGTTGTAAATAGTAAGCGTGTTACATTGTGATGCTACACCTTCATTATTTTTCTTTTGCAATCACAATGTAACACGCTTACTATTTACAACATTCTTAATCCAAATTTATTAAATTTTATTTTCTATTTTTTTAGTTGGATTTTTTTAAAGCGTGTTTTTTTAGTTTTTTTAAACTATTAATTTATTTTATACTTTTTGGTCTTTATTACCGAAATATGTTAGATCAGACCCTGGTTACCATACAAACTACTCGTCAAGACGATTCTAACGAGCCCAAACTCGATGGGGTTGTGTCGGTTCGTTGCGAAGTTCCTATGACCACCTTCCAGTTCCATCATCAGACCCTGGTCACCATTGAAAACCAAACTACTCGTCAAGACGATTTTAACGAGCCCAAACTCGATGGGGTTGTGTCGTTTCATTGCGAAGTTCCTATGACCACCTTCCAGTTCCATCATCAGACCCTGGTCACCATTGAAAGCCAAACTACTCGTCAAGACGATTCTAACGAGCCCAAACTCGATAGGGTTTCGTCGTTTTATTACAGAGTTCATGACCACCTTCCAGCTCCATCATCAGATCAGCACCATGTTATCATAATATTGCATTGTCATCGGTCTTTGACAAGTGTGCAAAGTTTGAATTAAATCTGATCATTCTAAGTAGGGAAAAATCGTGCCTAAAGGAGTCGGTTACATACATACATACAAGCAAACATACAGGTGAAACTAATAAAAGCGTGTTAAAAAGGTACTAAAACAGATTTTATAATGTAACGGAACCCTCCGTGCGCGGACCAACTCGCACTTGGCCGGTTTTTACTTTACATAACGCGTACTTGTCTATACAAAAATAGCTCTTTTCTCCCCATAATATTTTCCGTTTTCGTTGTTTCTTTTTGTAATTAATTCGTTATAAACTAGGCTTGATTTGTTTTTATTTTTATATTTTATTTTTTTATCACTTTGAAAAGGCTGTTATAAGTTTAAGTGATATTTTTTTTAAATAATATACAAACATTACAGTCTATTGAAGCGATTGTCACCATCTTAATATATATAAATCTCGTGTCACAATGTTTGTCCTCAATGGACTCCTAAACCACTTAACCGATTATAATAAAATTCGCACACCATGTGCAGTTCAATCCAACTTGAGAGATAGGATAGCTTACATTTTAATTTATCCCAATATTCCCACGGGATCGGGAGTTACGCGGGTGAAACCGCGGAGCGCAGCTAGTAACTATATAATTTTGTTGCAATTTAAAAGATGACAACAGGAATCAAAGTTATTTACTCGTAAAAAGAAATTTATATAAACATGGTAGATAAATATCTCGTTTTGAATTTCAGTGTTAGGTACTTATGTGATCCTCACTAACCATATTCTGCTTTGAGAAATGTTGTCTATTTAGTCTGACTGCATTCCACCCCCTGGACAAAGTCATGGTGCCAAATAACTCGCTTCTTTTCATCACGTTATCTAGGCATGCCGTTCTCCTTCTAGTCGAGCATACTACATCTTCGACCTCATTGTCGCTTCCCATCAGGTGAGATGAGGTCAAATGCAAGTCTATTTTTAACGTATGTTGTCCCACTGCAGGGCAAAGATCACCCTCGCATGTGTTTTCCAAGTTTCGATGAAGATTGGCCAAACAAAGCGGCGGCTTCTAAAACCATCCCCTGGACAAAGTCATGGTGCCAAATAACTAGCTTCTTTTCATCACGTTATCTAGGCATGCCGTTCTCCTTCTAGTCCAGCATGCTACATCTTCGACCTCATTGTCGCTTCCCATCAGGTGAGATGAGGTCAAAATGCAAGCAGGGCAAAGGTCACCCTCCCATGTGTTTTCCAAGTTTCGATGAAGACTGGCCAAACAAAGCGGCGGCTTCTAAAACCATCTCCTGGACAAAGTCATGGTGCTAATTGACTCGCTGCTTTTCATTATTTTGTCTAGGCATGCCGTTCTGGACAAGAGCGGTGTTGGCCTAGTGGTAGATACCTCGACTTTCATTCTGAAGGTCGTGGGTTCGAATCCAGGCCGGCCGTGCACCAATGTATTTTTCTTAAGAAAAATTTATGTGCGCTAATTGACATTGCTCTTACGGTGAAGGAATACATCGTGATGAAACCCGCGGCTTAGTTGACTCCAGAAGTATTGACAAGTTCTCTCCTCTGGACATGGTCGACTAAGCTGAGAGGGTGTAGGTGCTGGGCAAGCCTACTCCATCTTCACGCAAAAAGGACCCAATTAAAAAGGGTCTAATCGCGGAAAACAGCCCGTATACAAGTACAAGTACAAGTACAAGCCGTTCTGGACAAAGTCATGGTGCTAATTGACTCGCTGCTTTTCATTATTTTGTCTAGGCATGCCGTTCTCTTTCCAGTCGAGCATGCTACATCTTCGGCCTCATTGTCGCTTCCCATCCGGTGAGATGAGATCAAATGCAAGCCTATTTTTAACCCCCGAAGCAAGAACGACGTGGTGTTATAAGTTTGACGTGTCTGTCTGTATGTGTGTGTGTTTCTTTCTCCTGGGCTATGCTTGGACAGTCTTCATCGCCTGCATCCAGATCATCACGCCATCTTTTACGGGGACTGTTATCACTACATAGTCACTTCACTATCACTATCACTACATAGTATAAAACAAAGTCGCTTTTTCTGTCCCTATTTCCCTTTGTATGCTTAGATCTTTAAAACTACGCAACGGATTTTGATGCGGTTTTTTTTAATAGATAGAGTGAATCAAGAGGAAGGTTTATATGTATAATACATGCATAATATAGCCGTGCGAAGCCGGAGCGGGACGCTAGTTTTGAATAATAATAAAAAAACATTAATATGTAATTTAATCGTCTTCGCTTTAGGTAAGTATATGAATTGTATTGAGTCACATCTCTTACATCAGTTACAAATAATACCAATATTTACAACTCTCATATCCGTGTAATATTTACGATAAAAAAAGAACTATTTATCAACCGGACATCGATTACGAGATGAAAACCCCATCGCTGACGAAAGTGAGGGAATCCCACGTTGATATTATGACAATAGCATATGGGTATTAGCTATGTAGTGCATATTAAATGATAATTTATGCACTTCTTTATACAATAACGATATACCTACTGATACCTGATAAATTTTATAAAAGTTACAAGCTATCCCGGCAAACGAAAAAGAAATAAAATAGAATATTGTTCGATTCTCATACAAATCGGTTCAGCCATTTATGGGGGAGTTTGGCAACTTACACCGCGACACGAGAATTGTATAGAAATTACTTAGGGATATTGTCAACACCACATCTACACTAATATTATAAATAGGAGAGGTTTTTTGTTTGTTCAAGTAACGAATAGGCTCGGAAACTACTACACCGATTTTAAAAAATCTTTATTTTTATAAAACGGGTTGCGATAATTTCGACGTTTCGGCAGAGTTGCAACTGCCGAAACGTCGTCGTAATTTTCAAAAAAAGTAAGTAAAAGCGATCACGACCCGTTCTTAACACGCTTTTATTAGTTTCACCTGTATGTTTGCTTGCTTGTATGTCCGACTCCTTTGGGCACGATTTTGCCCTACTTAGTTTTTTAAAATAAAGAGGAGGTTAAATAATTTTATATATCTTATTCTGTATTGTTCACTGTCTGCTTTCCGAATAAAATAAAATAATAAACTCCAGCAATTATGTTCATAAAATTAGGTAGGTATTGCAAGACATCGCACACAGCACCACCTAGCCCTAAGCTAAGTAAATAGACCTTTGTTATAGTGACCAGACCATGAATATAATAGGTACTTAAATGCTGTTTATTTACTACTGTCTGTCTATTTGTATGAAAACATTCATTAACTTGACGGCAAAAACGACAGCGTTATCCCGCTTATTAACTGTAAAAACATCTGTACCAAATAGTTTAACCAGACTCTATTAAGTAATCGTTTGTATAGGCTCGTAGTATGCCACAATAAATAGCTGCGCTCGCAGTAGTTGCAGATCGCAACGCACGGTTTTAACTCAATGGCTGAAAGAATAAACAAAGTGTCAAAATTCCCTCAGTGCTCTGGCAATAGTCGTCAGATCAAACTACAGTCCTGGCGACCTGAAAAATTAGTTCAGATATGGTATTTTGTTCTCGATTCGCTGGTCTTTTGTTTCTGTTTATTTTGTCTTTTGTTTTAGTCCAGATCGGTTTTTATCCCTTTCGATCGTTTTCGTTTATTTTTTGAACTATTAAAAAAGTGGGACCACGATCCTTAGTTGGAGTCCCGAGTTTGGGTGTTGAACTCCCAACTACTTGGACAAATTAGGTAGACCACCACTCCGTGCAATAAAATATCTTTGTATTTTTGTATTCCGTACTCAAAAATATAACGATGGTCAGCCACACCACTACATGAAAAGTAGAAAAGTCAGTTAGATAGCTACCATCATGACAGTTTAAACTCTTTACAAAAAAAACCGAATAGAGATCCTCAAGTCGATTAAAAATTCGAAAGCATTACAACGTCCAACCTGCTTCTTGACGTTTTTACGAAACATTAAATTAATTCATCATACGAAACATTTATTGGCAAACTCACGGAAAATGTCAGTAGTAATAAACTTTAAATAAATCTTGTTCTTTGAATTAAGAGTGATAAGTATAAGACATAGTCCGGTACTTGTTTTGAGTTATGTAGATATGACTCAATCCTATAGTTATTGTCAAAGTAGGTAGGTATTCGAAAAGAGATCAAAGTGCCTTGAAATTTCAAAAAGGTCACATTGTTTCAAATGAATCACTTTCAATGAACCTACCTAGTTATACCTAAACTTCAATTAGTGCAGTTTACTATTTAACTGCACATACTAGGCCATTTTAGACCACTAAAGAGATGGAAAGACGACAATAAAAGTCGTAGGCTATAATTGGATGTCAACGGCTTCGGAGGTAAGAGAAATAAAAAAAAAAAACTTGAGAGGTGTCAAGGGACACCCGGATGGAACGAAGTTCCTTTCGATTAATTAGTGAAAGATTTGTAATAAAAAAAAAAAAATTTTTTTTTTGTAAATAATCGTCGCGACACCACACTGATCAATGCGAAATAGAAAGACGAAACGAAAATAACTGGCTTGCTTTCTATGCAAAAAGTGTCGTCACAACTTTTGGTCTTTATTTTTTCCGTCTAGCACCCTTTCGCAACGCGCGATAAGGAACTTTCGTTCCAAAATATAACACGGAAAAATATTTATTATGGCTTTAAACCATCGTCGTCGTTGGGAGTGGAAGAGGATGGAGGAGGTCTACGTCCTGGATTGGAAAAGCAGAGGCTGAAATGAATAGACTCTTTACCAATGCATAAAAGCTGTGCTTCGTCCGCGGTTTCACTAGTTAGCGTTTTTGGGGCACCCATTTCCGAATTCTGCGCATTCAGTGCTTTCAGTTACCGACCTACGTAGAGGACCTCCAAAGCATCACTTCACTATCACTACATAGTATAAAACAAAGTCGCTTTATTTGTCCCTATATCCCTATGTATGCTTAAATCTTTAAAATTACGCAACGGATTTTGATGCGGTTTTTTTTAATAGATAGAGTGATTCAAGAGGAAGGTTTATATATATAATACATGCATAATATAGTCGTGCGAAGCCGGGGCGGGTCGCTAGTTTTTCTATAATTACTACTTTTGTAGGTTTTTTAGATTACTTCCAAAGTTTGATTTTGGTGAAGAATGATTGAACCCGTTGATGTCTTTTGTTTGAAGAAAATTGTTATCGATAAGAATGTTATTATTTTTTCTAACTTGAAAGCAAGATTAAAAGTACCTTTGTCTCAATGAGAATAGGAACGGGTATATAGGTACCAATAGGCTTATTCATCAGTAAAGTTTAACTCATGGGGAACTAAGTTTCCCCACAACCGCAACATTCAGTCTCTTTTTTCTGCTAATCTATAACAAATCAAATTCAACCGGAACACGAACACATCATCGGAAGTTTATTAACCACTGTACTCGAATGGACAGTGACAATCGACCAGCTGAGGTCTCGAGTCTCGCGAGTAAAAGGAACCGGTCGTACCTACTACACTCCGATCTCAGTGTGCCTCAGTGCTCGCGTGATCGCATGCGCATACGCACGCGTAACCCGCCTTATTTTACACAAATAATCCCGCCAAAAATTCGAAAGTGCAGCGAATTTTGAAAACGTGACAAGTTGTGTGACAGATAAAGATAACACGGGTTTTTTTTTTCGTCATCACAAAGGACTTAAGGTGAGATTTTAGTCGTGTTTTTTTTAAATATTTTTTTATTAACTTTAGGTATATGTCAATGTTTGTTTGTATATCATTCTGATGTCAGAGTTAATCAAGGCTTTTGGTTCCTAAAACGTAGAGACAGTTATTTTTTTTACACAAAACATTACAAGTCTTTTAATTTAGCAAGCAATAGGTTATTTTTGTGTTACGGTCGGTTTAGTATTAATATTCTCGAAGCATTTTTATTCCTAGTTTAATTATAACAACCTTGGCTTGTGTGTCGCCAATATTTGCGCAAACATCTCCTCATAGTTTCGATAAAACTTAAATCAATGACATAATCCTAAATCTACATCTTGAGCTTATTCGATTCATTAGAAATCGGAAATTATTTGACACCAATTTCGTTATTTCTTATTCTAAAATAAACGTTGTTGCATCCATTGAATTTCATTTACCTTAATTTTTAATTGACTTCAAAAATTGACTTTACCTACATGTGTCTCAATATAAAAGACTAGCTGTTGCCTGCGACTTCGTATGCGTAACAGTTTTGTTTAATATACTAAAACCTTCGTCTTGAATCACTCTACCTATTAAAAAACCGCAACAAATTCATTGCGTTGTTTTAAAGATGTAAACATGCATAGGAAGGAACAGACAACGGGAAGTGACTTTGTTTTATACTATGTAGTGATAGTGATATATAGTAAAACCTACCACATTGGTACATTGGTACATAAATGATAGAGGTTTATGAAACTTTTAAAAATAATAAGCAGGTATTACTTAAGTAAAAAATACAAACAAAATAATCAATCTAAATTAATAAATGGCACGTGTAATGTTATTTTAATTTATTAAATGTAATCACTGTCATTTGGGTCGAATTAGTAAATGTCTTCAGGCAATTCCATGTTGTCATTACATTCTTGTTACTTATTAAGACTAATGCGCACATGCTTAGTTTTATTACTAAACCATATTCAATTTTACTAATATCAATCGTATTTTTATTACAAACTAGCTGCGCTCCGCGGTTTCACCCGCGTAAGTCCCGATCCCGTGAGAATAACGAAATGAAAGTAGCCTATAGCCTTCCTCGATAAATAGACTATCCAACACAAAGATAATTTTTCAATTCGAACCAGTAGTTCCTGAGATTAGCGCGTTCAAACAAATAAACAAACTAAATCTTTAGCTTTATAATATGAGTATAGATAAGAAAATACTTAGACTATTCTTTAGAAGAACTCTCTCTCAGGTATTTAATTATAAATTTTCAATTCAATTGAGGCAACGTTCTAATGAAACTGTATTATTTTTAACCCCATGTTGCCTCGCTAAATATTATTTTTACAAATAATAAGTACCTTTGTATTAAAACAAACGTATATACAAAATACCACCAAGAAGTTTGGATACGAAAATAAGAGAAAATATATTATTATGTCCGTGCCTATAGCTCACCATCTTAAACTTGACAAATTTTTATCAAAATTGGTCCAGTAGTTTCGGAGCCTATAAGTTACAAGCATACAAACAAACAAAAAAAAACAGCGCACTCCGGGAGTGCAGGCAGAAGTGAAAACTGTATATCTGTGTAAAATCTCATCTGTCGAAATCTCATCTGTCGCGAGAACGGCTGAAAATGCTCACTCGTGTATCAGTGATGGCGCTAGCGTACGACGCGAACTGCGTACGGCAGCTCGCTGCGAACCTGCACCATCCACCGAGAGATGTCGCTGTTAACACTGTTGTACAGAAGTGAGTATCGTAGTTCGGCCGTTTGCACAGAGATGGCGCTGTTTTCAATATTGCATAGCAGTAGAAGCACAATAACTGTTAAAATCTCATCTGTCAAAATCTCATCTGTCGCGAGAACGGCTGAAAATGCTCACCCACAAAAGTGCCTAACGCGCCATAAGAAGTTTTCACTTCAAAAAATTCTCATTATAATATTATAGTCTGTTTTCACAATTTGTAATAGGTCTTCAAGTCACAATTGAACAGTTACTCGTATCTTATTTGAAGTTTTAGGGCTGTTTAAAAGTGGATTGAGCTTATGACTAGTATTTAAGCTCTATTTTAATATGGCGCCATACCGTCAAACCCCGAGCTGTGCCCGATTGCCGCACTCACACTAAGCATATTTAGGTAAGACGTTTGTTAAATCTTCTTAAACAAATCAGCATCAAACCGTGAGTATTCACCTTTACGCATGTAATTAGGCCACATGTCGTACAAAAACTTTTTGCCGTCACCAGGAAATCACTTGTACTTATTTTTTCTTATCTTTAACCTTAAATCGAAAGTCCGCGTATATAAGTAATTAAAACTCGTTTTAAATAAGGGTAAATTATATTCATCAGTTGTATCCACACTTTCCGGGTTAACTTGTCAAGGTGTTGACAATGATGTTGTAATTTAAAAGAAAATGAATGCTATTTAAAAAACTTTATAGCAGCGCTCCGCGGTTACAAACGCGTAACTCTAGATCCCGTGGGAATATCGGGATAAACGGTAGGTATGTTATTCCCAATGAATCCTCAGACCAAGTTTCATCAAAATTGGTGCACTAGTTTCGGAACCTATATTCGTTACAAACAGAAAAACAAAAAAAACCGCGCACTCCGGGAGTGCAGGCATGCAGAAGTGAAAACAATAAACTTATTATTTCTCATAGAATATTTCTTGAAACGATCTGCTACTGCCATCTATTAGCACTCACTTAAACAAATATAGTTTATTTTTTATTCGCTAGATGGCAGTAAAAAATTTAAATCAGCGCCATCTACATTCGAATAGCGGTCTTTCTAGAAACTAAGTTTCTCAATTTGTGTAATAGATGGCAGTATAAGTTAAACAAAAAGACTAACACAAATAAAATCTCATCTGTCGCGTCAAAATCTGTCGCGAGAGCGGCTGAAAATGCTCACCCACAAAAGTGCCCAACGCGCCATAAGAAGTTTTCACTTCAAAAATATTTCCTCTTATTATATTAGTGTAGGTAGTAGATAGTAACTACGAAATCTTTTTTTAAACGGGTCGCGATCGCGTATTTGATAATTATTTTGCTACCACGACGACACGTATTGATAGAGTTACAACTGCCGTGGTTGCGAGTAGAATGCATATTTTGTAAGTTTAAGGTGAAAGGGTACCGGCGCTCTCTCCATACAAACGTAGTCGACTGTTTCCTCCCTGGATAATGGGGGCATGGTCAAAGTTTTATGCAACAAAAATATTTGCTCTAGTGTCATTATCCAGGGAGGAAACACTCGACTACGTTTGTATGGAGAGAGCGTCCGGTACCCTTTCCTCTGGAACCTAGCGAAGTGCGAGTTCGGAAGATTACTAATAAATTATAATAACAGAAAAATATGATACCCAATCTACCAAGATTTCAATCAGATAGAAATCGATTCGATTATAAACGCTAAAAATCCGATGAAAAAGCAGATTAACTCCTTAAAACTCCTTATACATCAAGGCATTACTATTTCCCTAGTAAAAATCTTATAATAAAAGCCCCGTTGGAAAGGCCTAAACATATTAAAATATGTTCTCGAGCCAATAATTTGTATAAAACGGTCTCAGAAACCTTCAAAGCAAGTTGTATCGTATATTAAGGTGAAAGGGTACCTGCGCGCTCTCCATACAAACGTAGTCGACTGTTTCCTCCCTGGAAAATGACACTAGCACAAATATTTTTGTGCCACATAACCTATAACTGCCATGACTATGCCTAGGGGCATGTTTTGTTTTGTTTTTTTTTCATTTTCTAATTATCATAGAAAATAAAATTAAAAAAATTAAAATATTAATCATGGCAGTTATAAGTTTTATGCACCAAAAGTATTTGCTCTAATCTCATTATCCAGGGAGAAAACAGTCGACTACGTTTGTAAAAGTTTGTATGGAAAGAGCCCCCGGTACTCTTTCCTCTTAAACACTGCGACAAACGACACTTATTTAAACTGCGTCCCTATAACTGCTACGAAGTTTATTTAACTTTCAATATTGTCGAAAATTTGCAATTCATTTATTACTTTAACATTAAAGTTCATCCGTTTATCGTTTTTATTGGAAACATGGGGCCGTAACATGTCGAGTCTGAAACCTTTATGATTTTATGATTTTACACTTGAATTTTATATAAGTAAACATTTTAATAAAATAAAAATGTATTGTGTTTTTCATGGTTATTTTGGAGTAGCGGACGTGTTAATAATTTTGTTTTGACAACAATAAATCTTTCAGTTTTTACATTCAATACAAATATTAAGAAAAGAAATGATGTTATTTTTTGTAGAGATGAGCCAATAGCCAATGACGACCTCTGTATTGCAGTAGGGCGAACCCGCAAAGCAGTAGGTTGTGGGTTCGATTTCCGCCTTACACAAATATTTATGTACAGTATTTGTAGCTGGTCTCGATGTTTCTTTTAAATTAAATTGAGTATATGGTAGGTATAGATATTTAAACCTAGGCAAAACTAAATTTGCGACATCCGCTGTATTCGCATTTCAAAACGCAAGTAGGTATTTCAATTTTTTAAATTCCCTTACGAATTTAAAAATAAATCTCTTCAGGACAACCTTGTTGCAGGATTTATTAAACAAGATGTTAAAATCATGATAAACAGGTGGTATATAACGTGTCAATTTCTTCACAACAAACAAGTGATCTTCACGTAAATCAACACCTGGTAATCTTAAGTGGATCAGACATTTCCATTTTAAGCATACTCGTAGGTACCCATCTTCCCTTCAACCTTTCATCATCGTGAGGGCGTGTTCAGATGACACGCGTCGACCACGCGCCCGCCACGCGCATCACACGCGTTGACCACACGCAGAGATTTCATTACAAAGATGATTCTCCTTGTACGCCCTGATAATGCAGTAATGTGTTCTCCAAAAGTTAATCTTTGATCAAATAATACCCCTAAATATTTTACCTTATCTATTCGTTCCATGGTTTGACACACGCATTGAGCCATAGCGCTACCTTCTGGACGATCCGGGAAACTACAGCTGCGAGAGTAACTTTTGCGGGGTGCAGATGCTTGCGTTTTAAAAAAGGTTATGAATTTCGTTTTATTTGTATTTAACTTTGTCTTGAGGCTCTGTGGTATTTGTGACTACGTGATACCACAGTATATACATTAAGAAATAAAGAATTCTAATGCGAATATCGCCCTAATTGTACATGCAGAATCGTGATAAATAAATAATAAAAAAATGAGATCGTTGCTCTAGTGTTGCAATAAACTATATTCTGATTGATCGAATCGGGTCAGAATACTTAAGTTCCGATGGATTCACATAATTCATACTTCATTATAATATCTAATAATGATGGCAAAAAGTGTTAGGTCGTGTTGTAAGTTTAATACTTAGGTAAGTTTAGCATACTGAAAGTTATATTATGTAAAAATAGGAAATTATTTATTTAAAAATAAAAATTACATAATTGCAGCCCCCGGTAGAGTTCGAAAATTACTATTATTTAGAATGTTTTCAAAAGTACCAATAATTTTTGTTAGATAAATTCACGAGTTCAACTTTAAACTTCAACTGAAGCAGGTGTCTAAAATCTTGCTTGTGTTGAAAACATTCTTATAACAGCCGATTTGGAGCTCTACGGTGGGTCAGCAATTATGCAGCCGACCTACATAAAATATGGTAAAATCTGAATTATTAGGTATTACGCATCCCTTATTTTTTGAAAATAAGTTATAGCCTACTAGCGCCCCGCCCCGGCTTCGCACGGTTATATTATGCATGTGTTATACATATAAACCTTCCTCTTGAATCACTCTATCTATTAAAAAAACCGCATCAAAATCCGTTGCGTAGTTTTAAAGATTTAAGCATACAAAGGGAAATAGGGACAGAGAAAGCGACTTTATTTTATACTATGTAGTGATGTAGTGATAGTGATGATGTAGTGATAGTGATAGTGAAGTGATGTTATTCCCTAATAATTTACCTTTCTATTGGTGAAAGAATTTTTGACATCGGTTCAGTGGTTTCGGAGATTACCCCCAACATACAAACTTGTTACCAACGTTACCTCTTTATAATATTAGTTACTAGCGACCCGCTCCGGCTTCGCACGGCTATTAGCATGTATTATACATAAAAACCTTCCTCTTGAATCACTCTATCTATTAAAAAAACCGCATCAAAATCCGTTGCGTAGTTTTAAAGATTTAAGCATACAAAGGGAAATAGGGACAGAGAAAGCGACTTTATGTTATGCCTACTATGTAGTGATAGTGATGTAGTGATTATTAGGCATAAACTGTCTCAAGTTAGCTAGCTGAGTTAGAAGCAACTTAGAATGGAAGCAAACCCATAGGCAAAGATATTAGTATAAACCCATCAAATTCTCACGATTTATGACTGAATCAAATATCGTACGACATAAATGTCAATAAAGTAGATCATATATATATTTTATTGACTGTTTAACGATGTTTCACAAGACTCCTTTAATTCTTAATGGCAGTATATTATCAATGTGATTGACTCATGCAAAAATATTATCGATTTTGAATGTAATGAAATATTGTGCTACTTCAAAAACTATATTTTGATTTTCATTCAGTCGACTACTTTTATTTTATCATTTAGAGGCGAAGGTGATGCTAAATATAAACGATAGATAATTAATTAAGATTAAAGGCATTAGGACGTAATTTTTGTAGGCATGGGATGAACCCACATATTTTGTAGTTTTTTTAAGTTCAGAATGTTTTCTTTCACTGTAACAGAGAGTGTTTAAGAGGAAAGGGTACCGACGCTCTCTCCATACAAACGTAGTCGACTGTTTCCTCCCTGGATAATGACACTATAGCAAATATTTTTGTTGCATAAAACTTATAACTGCCATGACCATATTGACCATGCTTACCTATTAATGTGTAAAAATAGTCGTACCTCCTTACATAGAGAAAAAGTTGTGACTAGGATTCTTACACCAAACAAAGTCGCGACAAACTTATATTAGCAGAATTTCCAATAAAGGTATTTGGTAATCACTGCCCCGTAGACAGTTAAGTTATATACCAGACCGCACTAATGAATTCAAGTTCATTAGTTCGAACATTAGAGATTGTTTAGAATTGATCTAGAATCTAAATTTTAGTAGATATTTTATACGTACGCTTTATTATGTTGGTATTTATATAATGTATTTCAACGGAAGGTTGAAAAATGTACACCTAATGTTCTGACGGTAAAGGAAAATCTATACTAATATTATAAAGCTGAAGAGTTTCTTTGTTTGTTTGTTTGTTTGAATTAAGTATTGGATAGTCCATTTATCGAGGAAGGCTACTTTTTATCTCGATATTCGCACGGAATCGGGAGTTACACGGGTGAATCCGTGGATATAGTATTATAAATCTGAAGAGTTTGTTTGTTTGTTTGAACGCGCCAATCTCAGGAACTACTGGTTCGAATTAAAAAAATATTTTTGTGTTGGATAGTCCATTTATCGAGGGAGGGTATAGGCTACTTTTTATTTCGATATTCCCACGGGACCGGGAGTTACGCGGGTGAAACCGCGGAGCGCTAGTTGGTGATACTATAGCGCTGCTTGATAAAACCGACATGCTCTAGAAAGCATGGGACATTCGCCGATCTGGAGTAGACAGAGACACCCATGGCGTCTTATAACTGCCTAACCCCAAAAGAGAAGGCCATAATATTCCATCAATTCAACTAGATAATAAGTACATTGTTAGTGTTAAAAAATGGTTCACATTCACGGCCAGTGGTGCATTCCATTTGTAGAATGTAGACGCAAGGCCGTATTGGAGTGTCCACCACAAAATTATTGGAAGTTAATGAGTGAGGTTTTTAATGCGTTATAATTGTGGGTTTTTTGTTTAAAGAAACAATCATTGATTTTTTTAGTTTTTTTTTGCCAAGGACAAGTTTCCGACAGAGTTTTTAAAATTTTCACTATTCTAAACCCAGCGGATTATGCTATTCATTTCAGTTCAGTCAGTTAAAAAGGAGTGAGTATTCGACGACAACCCAATTGGCACAATAGTCACCATGCCGGACTACCAAACACAGGGTTGTGGGTTTGACTCACGTCTCAGTATTTATGCTTAGATATTTGTCTGTGGTCTGGTTGTTTCTATGTATTATAAGTATATATTTACAAAATAAAAGTATATAAGTAAGTAATATATAAGTAATCCGTTGTCTACCACCCATTACACAAGTCTAGTTACTTAGCTTGATGTGTGGAATGTCCTGCAATATTTATATATTCCCATATTTGGTAAGGATCTTCGGAGTGATGAACAGTATTCCACCTCGAGCGTGCAGCAAATTGCTCAGGTTTTTTTCAATACCATCTCATATTGAAACATTTTCACAATAAAAGAGAATATTTCCTCGCAGAATTATATAACCAGTAGCTCAACCTCTCACCAATATGTCTCCATTCCCATATTCTATGTAGACCAAATCGTTCTCACGGCATATATCATTGTCATTTACTCTGCAATTGAAATTATACCGTATCAATAAGGTAGTAAAATCGGTTTTGTTCCATACCATTTTCTTGCTAAGATGGGTTTTTAGCGATGGATGAGCGAACTTTGCGAAAATATGTGGTAGACGACGTCGATTTGTTAGGATAATGTGTTTTTGGAAATAAATAAAAGGATTTTAGTACGTAAACAACTGCATTTTGAGTAAAGCATTACCAGGAAAACAAAAGACTTTGTTTTGACGTAAAGGACGTATAGCAGAATTTTAATATTCTTAGAAGTACCTAAAGTTATTCAAAATGCAAAATTTACCACGATTTTGGTGTTATTTTGTGGAGTTTGGTATTTGTGAAAATGGAACTTGTAATAAAACCAAAATATCGAACTCTATATAAAAAAAAAACGTGATAAATATTCCGCTTTTAATTTTAACTTTTTCTTCGTTCAGCCCACTGGGTTTTATTCCACATATTAAATCCTGGGTCATCCCAAACAATATAATATGCTTGCTTTGTCTTAAAATGTAATTTTAATTTGTTTATTACCGCTTCGTCCTATTTTGTATTATTTTTCTTTATTCAACTTTAGTCTTGTTATTAATTAACAAACCCTGAATAAATATTTTGTTGGTGATTGTCCCAAAAATTTGTTAATAGGTAGCTAGGGGATCCGACCGGAATAAAATATTTAAACTTATTTGTGATCCCCTGCACGGTGGATCAGACCGGAATAGTTTTAAAAATTAAATATTTTAAAATAAAACTGATCCCCCAGGGTATCAGATCCAGGGGATCCGACCGGAATAAATCGTTTAAAAACCTCTATTTACAATAATTATTATCTATTTTAATTTTCTTGTCCTCTTTTGTAATGACTACTTCTTGTAGTTACTTAATTGTACATTTTGTAAGTGTAAAGTGTCTAAAAGAAGTAACAATCTAAGGATTTAGGTCAAGATAAACCTCAACCCCAATAAAATAAATGTAGGTATGTACCTTTCAAAATTCTAATTAAAGTTTTATATTTACCTACTATTGTAGGCACAGACTCTCAAATCTATTTATACGAAGTACTTGGTCGTGTTTCTTGGAAATATGTAAAGTGAAGGGACAAATAACTAAATTGTTAACACTGGTCTAATACGGTCAAATATTGTTAATCGAATTTGGTTAGTTCTATTGAAACAAATTCGGAAACTATTAACAAGGAACTAATTCGAATGTTCCTTTCTAATCTCTAAAATCAGCTCCTTGTAAATGAATGAAAAAAGAGACTAGAAAGCTTCTTGTCAAGGAAAATCGAAATATAACAATCCTTTTAGGATTCCGTACGAAAACGGGACCCTTTTACTAAGACTCCACTGTCCGTCTGTCTATCTGTCTGTCACCAGGCTGTATCTCATGAACCGTGATAGCTAGACTGTTGAAATTTTCACAGATGATGTATTTCTTCGTGCTCGAGTCCAACTCGCACTTGGCCGGTTTTTTAAACTACAACTATTAGGTAATAGCAGGAAGGTAGATAATTAATGAACTACTTTAACAAAGGTTTAAAAAAGTACTAAGAATAGAAGTAACTAGAGATCACTACTAGTCACTACATAGTATAAAATAAAGTCACTTTTCGCCGTCCCTATGTCCCTATTTCCCTTTGTATGCTTAGATCTTTAAAACTACGTAACGGATTTTGATGCGGTTTTTTTTAATAGATAGAGTGATTCAAGAGGAAGGTTTATGTGTATAATACATGCATAATCCCTACATAGTCACTACATAGTATAAAATAATCACTTCACTACATAGTATAAAACAAAGTCGCTTTTCGCCGTCCCTATTCCCTTTGTATGCTTAGATCTTTAAAACTACGCAACGGATTTTGATGCGGTTTTTTTAAATAGATAGAGTGATTAAAGATGAAGGTTTTTAGATATAATACATGCATAATACAGCCGTGCGAAGTCGGGGCGGGTCGCTAGTATAAACTAAAGCCATTCGGTTTTTACTTTAACAACAAGGAACTCCGAGTAATTCGTATGTTCCTTTCTAATCTCTAAAATCAGTTCCTTGTAAATGAATGAAAAAAAGAGACTAGAAAGCTTCTTGTCCAAGAAATATTTTCGAAATATTACAAGCGTTTCCTACTATTAGCAGGAAGGTAGATAATGAATTAACTACTATTACAAAGTTTTTAAAAAGTACTAACAATAGAAGTAACTACTCTAGAGATGACATATAAACCAAAGCCATTCGGTTTTTCCCTATTCATACACCGAAATCGTCTGAAAGTCATCACGATTCGCCTTTCAAATCGTTTGCCATTTGTTAAAGTGGCAAGGATATCACGAAACGAGGGGAAATCCAAACATAAACATCGAAGAACAATGTAAGTGGTTCAATTTGACATCTGATATTTTTAATATGGACGATTTGTGGAACAATGCCTTATTACCGTACCTACTGTAAACAAACACAAATATAATATGTATCTGTATACCACAAGTAAATAACGGTTTATTTTTTAAGAGTTCTTATTAAAACAGCTATAAAATTTATAATCATTTACCGTTGCATCTGAAACAACTAAATGGTGTCCTTTTCCAAAAAAAAAACTAAAATCTTGGATGATTTAAAAAGTTTTTTATAATATGACAGATTTTTGTTTTAAATTAGTAGGTACCAGTTATTGCTATTTATTTGTTATCTACTTTATCTCGAATTTCGGGAGTCTATGTTAAATATCTTGGTTTTTTACTGGAGTCAAAGAACCGGGAATACCTAGAATTCCCTGGTCTATGTACCTACAAAAACATAGGCAACTTACACACATAATATTTTATTATGTTACTTTACTACTCATACATTAGTTACCTAATAGTTGTCTTTGTTTAACGTACCTACTGCTGTAATCGATCTTCTTTTTGAAGGTTGGAAAGTTGTGGATAGGTAAGAAGTAACTAATTAATGTAGATCTATTGTGCTCTTAAAAGAAATAACCTTAATTTAATATGTTTCTTGTTCCAGATAAAACAACGGCGTGAAAGTGAAATAAAATATATAAATAACGTGTTGAGTGTTGTGTTATCTTTTACGATGAGAATACGCTAGTGTATCGAGGTTGCAAAAAATTATGCAAGCAAGTCTGTAACATCGTCTCGTGGTATTGACTTAGTGAGTTGACATTTCGGGCCAATGTCGAGTGAATAGGCAATGGCGTTGGCAAACTTCACGCTCGCGACTGTCGGGGGGGCGACGCCGGCGCTGGCGGTGGCGGGCACCACCTCCGCGCCGCTGCGCGTCGACCTCGACGACTTGCTCTACTCCCCCGAGCAGCACCGATCTGACGTCGAACCTCACGACAACGAGCCCTTCACTCCTCCCGTCACACGCCGCCCTAAGCTACGGAAGCGAGCCGGCACCGCGTACCTGCCGCCTCCGAATCAGTACGCGCGCTACCCACAGACAAACATCCCACACAATCCTTATCTTCACACGCAGGTCTACCAACAAAACACTCGGCTGGACATTCAGATCGAAAACCAGCGGGTACAAGAAGTAAACTCACAGTACGACAACACGGGACAGTATGTTCACGATCCCACGGGTGACTACGACTACGGACAGAGACGGGCGAATCAGAACCCTCACACTGTCGGATATAATCCAGGATACGCGGATACGCCATACATTTCGGCGACGACGCCGAGTCCTTCTAGTCGATCGTTCGATAGGAATCACAACCAAAATGTACATAATTTTAACTTCATGAATAGAGGCACGACACCCACACCACCGAGAACGGACGAAGGTCCAGGTCCGAGTACTAGTGGGCAGACGCCCCCGGACCGACCGCGAGGGTTCACCAAAGTCGAATCTGGTGGCGGTTCCGGAGGCAAAACACAACTACACGCCGTTCTCGACTACGACGATCCTGAAGAGTACTACGACGACGTACCAGAACAAGGTAAGATAGCAAACACTGTTTAAATCAACTGAATCTAATCTTATCATAAACGGATAATGAGACTTTTCCTCGTTGTAAAAAACGCAACAAAGCATACGATTAGTGAGTTCCAAGGTGGTCAACAATAACAATTAAATCCTGTTAGCGGTCATGTTGATTATGTCGGCGAGACACCGAAGCACATAGATCTTATCCGAGGTACCTACTAGCGATCCATGGGCCCAAGAGACGGCCACAAGCACGATCGCTCCAATTACTTCCACTATCAGTTAACACAGACACACTCGTAGCCTTGTGAAACGGTCAAACTTACAAACATTTAGCGACATTAAACAAGTTATTTCGCCAGACAAATTAAAAAACTTCCGATACACAATTAAAAATATCAGATATTTAAAAGGCTGAACCGATTTTTATGAAATTAAATATTCACCTTTAAAGAGACAGCATTCAAATTGGATTCATTCAAATCTGATTAAAACACAGAAATAGATTTTAAAACTGTTTTAGTAATCTCAGTATTAATTCCTAAAAACTCATTTTTATTTAAATTTATTGAAACTAATGATGAAATACATGACGTCATTAGATGAAATGTTGCTAATAAACTTAGAATGCTTAAATTAAAATAAATTATTTACACTAAGTATTCGGTTTCAAGCTACACAAAAAAATATAAATATTTTAGGAAATAAGGAGACTTCGCAAGCGGTTAACCAATTACTGATTGCACCAGGCCAGTTTTTCCACTAATTTAAAGTCCTTGGACTAGCCCGAACTGTCGAAAAAATGGTTGTCTGTAAAGTTGGTTTACGGACGATAATTTTACGTGGTAACGTCATAAGAAAACATTGATGGTAACCATAGCGACGGTGTTAATAGCTAAACTCTACCTAAACGGCTGAACGGATTTGTATGTAATTTTTTGTTTAAATTCGTTAGGTCTGAGAATCGAATAGGTATTCTATTTTTCTTTTCCTTTATATTTTTTTCCTTTATTTTTCCTTTATATTCATAAGAAAAAATTGATGGTAGCCATAGCAACGATAATACGTTGCTATGATTACCTTGTCAAACATAACGCGCGTTCCCGGAACATGACGCATGACGTCAGGCTTTTTTAAGAGTGCAGGTGTTCACCAATTTATTAGAAGCTATCACGTCAATAATTGCACTGGTGGTGGGTACATTTTAAACTCATTTTTAAGCGATAGTAATTTGTACCCATTCACTCTCTGTCCGTGTTTAGAGAATTAATAGGTACATATTAGTGTCTGAAAGCATTTACTTAAGGTGGTACGTTTTCCCTACTAAATGTTTTAGAGATTCCTACGTTTTATACTGAGATATTTAACTTATTATGACTTAAAGTAGGCCTAATTTAAGCTATTGTAGGGGCAGACCAAAAATATCACTGTTTAACATCCAGGAAGTACTCTGTTTCAGCGTGAAAAAAGAGACCAATTTTACGTATGTGGTAGTGCATGGTTATATTGACGTATGGTCATAGTGTGAGGTGACGCATAGATGTGTGGAAACACGCGACGTTGTCGCGTTGTGTGTGGAAGCAGGAACACGCAATTACGCTAGAGCAGAGCCGCAATACAGTTTGCTGGATAAGGGCGACGTTGCCTCTCCGTCTAATCTGTCTAATAAAAAATCAAAATAATTTCAATTGCATGATATTCAACTCAGTGCTGCCAGACCTACACCTGCAAGATTTTATGTAACTTTTGGCACTGTCGCGTCACTTTTGATACTTGAATTATACATTATTTTGATAGACTTATCAAATTATCACTTTACGTATATAATAAATAAATAAACATTTGTACTTGTTTGCATTTAATTAATAGTATAAAAATATAATAAAATATAAATGAAGTATAGTAATTCGTGAGAAACAAACCAAGCAGTCTTGTTGTTTTTTTGATACTGTTTGTTGTACACACTGGTAACATACACCCAGTCGATACTTTGCCTCGCACTAGATGCGCGCTTGTTACCTAGGCAACGGAGAGTCAACAGAGATGTCAAGTAGTCAGTAAATAGAAAAACCAAAAATAAAATATTATAATCATTTAATATATTCCTACTATTGTGTTTAAAGTATCATCCATCTGAGCACCTACTGAAAATAAACCTTGAGGGAATTTTAGTGTCTTGTAAGTGATTGAATTATTTCACAAGTATACCCCTCAAGGTGGGTAACCTATCCACACAAGTTGGGCCGTAGGAACAAACTACGACTACTCTGGGTCCCAGGCCATGAAGGAATAGCAGGAAATGAGAAGACTGATGAGCTGCAAGAACAGGATCGGCAAGTGCTATGCTTGGACCAGAACCATGTACGGGCCTGCCAGCATGCACAATCACAAAGGCCGTAAAGGATTACGTTGATAAGAAACACACGCAAGAGTGGGAAATCAGTGAAGGGCTACTACATTCGAAGAAATTCATAGGTAGCAGGCCCAGAGGGGCTTCTAAATTTATATTGAATAACGGAAAAAGCAAAGCACGAGCTGTGATTGGTGCCTTGACATGGCTTTACAAAACCATGCTTTTAAAAATGAAGATAACTTCTAATATTGACTGCAGAACCTGCGGTGATGTCAGAGAAACTATGGAGCACATCCTGTGTGAAAGCGCCGTCTTAGTGGCGAAGCGAAGGAGACCCATGGGCCTCCTTGGGAATGCATATCCCAAACCGAAAAACATAGGATTTTTCCTCTTAGTGGGATCACTGCGTTAATCGATCCCAAGGGGTCGAAGTGTTGCTGGCTATGTCAGTCCCCGATATAAGATGATAAGATAGAACTAATTTTAAATAAATAAACCTTTTTGTACATTACTTTGTCTTTATTTTTCTCTTTCCATTCAGACCTAGTACAATTTGCATCGTTCAGAATTCGTCCTAGTTTAAAAAAAAAGATTACTAACAGTACCTACCATAAAATTGATCCTGTTTTAGAAAATTTATCAAAAATTTATTTTCAAAAAAAAAATTCTATTTGTATCGAGATTTGAACTGGGGCTCTTCAGAACACTACCCCGCCGCTCTAAATGACTACACCAATCGGTATCTGTAGGACTACGTCAAATATAGTCTATAGTTGCTACAGTTTATTGTTTTGTATGTGTGCGTGTCATTTATATCGTGACAAGAGTTAAAAATTGTACTTTGGAAATACATTAAAATGTGACTTCCAAAAAATTAAATTATGTTTGAAATATGTTCAGAGCAAACTAGAAAACAGGCAATATATATACAAATACTTTAATTCCACGTCAATTATAGCAAAATAAAATAAAACAATACTTTCGGGGAAAACAAGCGCCATCTAGCGGAATACTTTGCTTAGCGATACGAAACATTCAACCTTAATCAAATCGCGTCAGTTCCTCACTTGTCTTTCAGTCAAAGGCCTTCGATAGCTTTAGTGGCGACCGGTCGCCAATGCCACGCAAACAATGGCCAGTCTACAGTATATTGATGCATGTATCTATAGCAGTATTTCTGTGCCTGAGTTAGCGTATTCCAGCAGAGTAGTATTTAGGATCCTGTGGACTTTATTAAAATATATTGAAATATAAAAATGGGTGGATGCACTTATGTACGCGCGTGAGAAGTTGTACGTTCGTCAGTCTGTCCATCCGTCAATCCGTCTATCCGTCCATCCCTCCATCCCTCCATCCCTCCATCCCTCCATCCCTCCACCGCTCCATCCGTCCATCCGTCCGTCTGATAGTTACAGTGATGGGCACGCATCTTAAAATTTCACTATCGCAGTTTCAACCTGTTTTACTTTTAGGTTACACAGCTCCAACGTGTGAATTTAGTGTTACAGATGCGCGCGCATCTTAAAATTTTACTCATAATTTTTAATAACGCGCCTAAAGAAGTACTCCAAAAATAAATACTTTGATAAATACAATAAATAAAATAAATGTGCAATCGCATGGGGCGTAAATCATAAATACAGGTAGGAACTGACACAGCTCATGCTGTAACAAGAAAGGGTACCGGGCGCCGCTCTCTCCATATAAACACAGTCGACTTTTCCTCCCTGGATAATGACACTAGGACAAATATTTTTGTTGCATAAAATCTGACTGTCATGACTATGCCCCTATGTCTTGGTTTTTTTCATTTTCTAATTATCATAGGAAGTAAGAGTTATAAAAACCAATTATGTATAAAAAATAAGACGTAGGGCCATGGTCATGGCAGTTATCAGTTTTATGCAACAAAAATATTTGCTATAGGTCATTATCCAGGGTGGAAAGAATCGACTACGTTTGTATGGAGAGAGCGTCGGTACCCTTTCCTCTTAAATCTCATCAGCACGTAAGTCTAGTCACTGTTAGCTGAAAGGTCTTGCTACCTTAGTCTAGCAAAGTACCCAGTGTAAATGGCGCTTATGACCTAGAAATCTCGCGTTTACTGCAAATAAAGCACAATAACACCCATTTTCGTACAAAATTCGTGATCTAATAAAGATCGCAATCTATCTTATGATGCGCAATCTTTTTTGTTGTATCTACAATGTCAATTTTCTTCATTGTCAAGGTAGGTACGATCAGGGAAGTTCTGCAAAAGGTTAAGGCAAAAGATACCATAGTTTTTAGATTTTAGACTAAGTATTCGATTGATGAAGAGTAAAGTTCTAACAAAAACTAGGTTATTTTAGTGCGCGCAAGAGTGCTCTAACCTTTTAATGATTGAAGTTCGAAAGTGAAATCAAGGATAACCAGATTCGTCGGTATCTTATTGCTAAAAGCTTTCAGAAACCAACGAAAGTATGACTTTTTAAACCAGGAGACTCTTATGAACTATTGTATTTACAGACTTTAAGCGCGTTTTTTACGTGATAACGTCTAATAAATTGATGGAACACCTGCATTCACAATAACGTATCTGACGAAATGTTGTGTGACGTAATGCGTCATGGTAACATGAACATGACGCGTCCGTTCCCGTTAGGACACAGAGTTTTAATAATAATATCGCTCATCTGGGCTTGGGTTATGGTGACGAGTGACAAATAGAAGATTTTGTTAAAGGAATAATTCAATGTTTTCTTATCACGTAAAATTATCGTTCGTAAACCGACTTTACAGACAACTATTTTTTTTTTCAAACGAATAATAGACTAGATTGACTCTTGAGAATTTTAAATAGTCCAGAATCAATAGACTGTTCAAACAGGTACAATCAACTATTAAAAGTCTACCGGCACCGTAACGTTTACAATCCTGTGCAGCACTATTTGAACATTATAACAACGTAACCTGTAAATTAATGTCGGTTGGTGTAACGGGTGGCGACTTATACCACTCGGCCAACTAAATACATAGCTAACATGTTGAAAATAATAATCACACTGAGTACTTTTAATTCAAGTATTTAAGTTTGTGTATAACGTCTATTAGAAGAAGGTCGTAAGTCCAATACTTGTTGTTAGTATTATGGTAGCAAACTGCTAGTGGACTTATGACGTATACTGTACATTGTTTAGGTATTTTAGTCGTGCAGTATGATCGTGCCTTTCCGTATATAATAAATCAGAGCATTTGACACGATTGTACCTATATACATGAACTTCCGACAGACATTCTTGTCGAACAAATTCTTTTTGTTATGGACTTTGTCCACTTTGCTACGGTTTGTACTTGAATTAGTTTTTTCAGCTATTTGCTCTATTTTTTTTATTAAGGTTCAACCTGACTATGATAGATTACTGCAAAATATACTAAACGCTTAAACCAATGATTCAAGAACTATAAAATATGATTCTGCAAGGATTAATATTTATAAGAAGGCACTAAAAAAGGGTTAAGTAGGTACTTTATATGATTTTGAATGGTTATTTTCTCTAACAAAGTTATTCAAAAATCGGCCGGTGAGAGTCGCAAAATGTTAAAAGAGCAAAATCTTAATAGAGCAAAATGATAAAGGAGCAAAATGGTAAAAGCGCACAAAGTTAAAAGAGCAAAATGGTAAAAGCGCAGAATGGTAAAAAATTCAGTTGTATAGTAGGTATATTAGCTGCAGCATGACATTTATTTTATTTTGTCGAATTGTGACAAAATAAAATAAATTGTGAAAAATCTCATATATTTAAACGAGCAATTCTTGTAAAGAATTGCTCGTTTAAATATGAGATTTTTATTAATTTCTATTTTGCTCCTTTATCATTTTGCTCTAATAACATTTTGCTCTTTTAACATTTTGCTCTTTTACCATTTTGCGAGTACTTATCATTTTGCGCTTTTGTCATTATGCGCCTAAACGGCACGAAGGGTTCCGTACGTAAATACATAATTTGTGAAAATTTCAACTGTCTAAGACAGATAGACAGTGGAGTATTAGTAATAGGGTTCAGTTTTTACTTTATTCTGTAAAGCACAATGGAACAAATAAAGAGGCTAATTATGGAAACAGCCCCGCAGAACTAAACTAAACTTCACTTTTTTGTTTTTTCTTGTTGAAAATTATGTTTGTAACAACATCGAAATAACCACAAAATAAAAACAATAAACATTGTAAATATCTCGATAGAAATAACTTTAATTGTGAGGCTTCTCCTAGATAAACACATTACCACTCGTTTGCGTCGCCTAGTCGGGTAAAACAGGGAATAAGACATCAGACGCCACGGTTACGTATTCGTTTAGCGAATGTCCCATATCTTCGAATCGTTTCTTGTCATTTCTAGGGCATCTGGAATTTTTTATCAACACATACAAAACACTTAACTACACATGACTTTGATATTCAGTGTCTACAAATAACTCGATATACAGTATGCGTCATAAGTCCACTATAAGTTTACTACCATAACACTATCAACAAGTATTGGACTTACGACCTTCTTCTAATAAACGTTACACAAACTTAAATACCTACTTGAATTAAAAGTACAGTAAAGTGTGATTATTATTTTGAACATGTTATCTATGTATTTAGTTGGCCGAGTGGTATAAGCCGCCACCCGCTACACCAACCGACGTAGGTTCGATCTACAGGTTACGTAGTTATAATTTTCAAATAGTGCCTGCACAGGATTGTAAACATTACGGTGAGCAGAGACTTTTGACCGTTGATTGTACCTGCAACAGCTTTAACCTACATTAATCCATTAAGGGGGGTCCATACGCCAACGACCTTGGTACACAGCCTACTAAATAGTTACTATTGGCACCGGTCGCCTTCGTTGGTAAAAACTGTTGATTGTTACGAATGTGTTTTGTTTTTCTCAAAAGTGCTGAGATGGAATTGTAGGTGAGATTTTTACCGACATTTTGGTGTGATTTTGAGCCAAACATTTTGTATAGTTTTGAAGCTATCCTAAAATTAAGAATTAAAACTAGTCTAGCTTTGAAATGACAAAGAATTTTCGCCTCGAAATTATTCCAAAATATCGGTAAAAATTTCACCTACAATTCCATCTCAGCACTTTTGAGAAAAACAAAACACATTCGTTACAATCAACAATATTAGTTGTAAGCGACGGGTATTTCTGGCGCGTTGCGTTTGGCAGCATAAGCAGCCTTAAATGTAGACAGTGAACCATAAGTAAACGTCCATGACTCTGTTTTGAGTTCACTGACAATTTAATATTATAGTAAGTACTTACCTACTTATTTAACAAAAACACTAGGTATATTTTCAAGGACGCTGTCATTTTTTTTCTAAAAATTAGTAAAAAAATTGATCAAATAAAGTACAACAGCTATATTATTTGAGAATGAAATCGAATTATGTTTTTGTGGTTTTTAGGACTAATAGTGGTGAGTGGGCTAACAGCAAGTACTGTATTAGTATGTTATTGGCTAGAGTTCATTTTTAAAATAGATACCTAAATAATAACAAGCGTGTCGATTGCTGACAAATGATTTGTTTTTATAAATATGATCTAATTTGTAAACCAAAAAATGCCAAGCTTTAGAGATCAAATATATTTTGTAACAGCTTCATTTTTTATAGAAATCTACTTTTGAAAACTTACTTACTTTACGGTACTTTGGAAAAATATGTTCTAAACAAAACATAGGGGCATGGTCATGGCAGTTATAAATTTTTTACAACAAAAGATTTGCTCTAGTGTTATTCAGGGAGGAAACAGTCGACTACGTTTGTATGGAGAGAGCGCCCGGTACCCTTTTCTCTTAAGAAAATGGCCCCAATACGTATTCTCTAACAATGTTTCATACGAGTTTCCATATTTATTTACACATCTATTTAACATACCTACATCTGACAGACGTCTGTCGTTATATGTTTATGTAACACGTCAGGTTATGTCGTAACAGACGGTAAATATCGCAACGATTGAGTAGGGGTATCTGCGATCTGACCAAAACGATGATATTTATTTTTACAATGAAAACGAACATTTGAAGTTTAGATTTGGTATAATGATGGTTGTGGTGAGATATTAAGTTTTATAAGTGATAAGTGCTGGTGAATTATAATTATGTGTGATTGTTGTTGTGAGTAAATTAAATAAATAAATATTGCAGGATATTCCACACATCGCCATCTAGCCCCAAGTAATTTTACGTAAGTTTGACAAACCATTAGGCACAATGATCACCATGCCGGACTTCTAAACACAGGGTTGCGGGTTCGATTCCCGCCTCAGACAAGTATTTATGCTTAGATATTTGTCTGTGGTTTGGTTGTTTCTATGTATTATAAGTAGGTATATATTTACAAAAGAAAAGTATATAAGTAGTATATCCGTTGTCTAGCACCCATAACACAAGCATAGTTACTTATGTTGAGGCTAGATGGCGTAGGGTGGAATGTCCTGCAATATTTATTTAGGTCCTTATAGACTTCATACACATTTTTGTTTCATCTTACTACCTATATATTTGGTACCACGGCTTTGGCTATTTATACAAAATGATCTGTTAATATGCATCATCTAAATGTGCTAAAATGATCTAAAGATTATACTAATTAATTACTTAATTATAATATCAGCTGATTGATATTAATGTCTATGAATAACTAGCGGACACATCTGTTTTAGTGTTTTATATCATTTCGTTTTAAAAAATTAATGTCTTACTAGCTGCGCCCCGCGGTTTCACCCGCGTAAATCCTGATCCCGTGGGAATATCGGGATAAAAAGTAGCCTATGTGTTAATCCAGTCAGCTTGTATCTACATACCGAGTTTCATTGCAATCGGTTTAGTATTTTTGGCGTGAAGGAGTAACAAACATACACACAAACTTTCACTACTACTAGACGCTATCAAGTCAAAAACATAACCCTTTCGGTAGTCGGGTAAAAATAAGAAATGTATATTTTATCGTAGCTATCTACAGCAGCGGTTCTAGGACCTGACTCACTTAAATTAACCACCCTGTATAGCCGCTGCTACCAAAGGTTAGCTTTATACAGGGTTTTTGGAAATTATACTAGCAAGCCGTTGAGGGCTACTTCTGTGCACCTAAAGAAACAACTTTTGTTCAACGACTTTGGGAAATTCGAACATTTTTTAAAAATTTTGAGGTTAGGTTACCTGAAAATCAGCTGTTCCTTACACGGAGAGGTCAGTGGGTAACCTTAAAATTTTACTTATTTTTTTTTAGTTTCATCTACTGTTCTTGGTGTTCATGACCTTTGTTTTGAAAAATCAGCTGTTTTTCGAATTTACATAACCTCAAATTTTTCATTTATTTTTTTCGAATTTCCAAAAGTCGTAGAACAAAAGTTGTTGTTTAGGTGCACAGAAGTAGACCTTAAGGGCTTGCTAGTATAATTTCCAATAACCCTGTTTATTCCGTTCATTAGCAACACAAAGTAATAAAGCCCAAGGCTTCAGAACTTTAGTCTTGATACTAAGAAATTTGTAGAAATCTACGAGGATGAGTCACTAATTCACTAGTCACTTCCAACAATGAATATTACATAAAATTTAATCATTTATACATTTTGCATACATAGTATTACTAAAACAGATGTCCAGATATGTTATTACTAGCTACTGCCCGCGGCTTCGCTCGTGTGGCATTTTTTTTTTACTGTTTTCACCCTAACGCTACCGGGTTAAGAGGAAAGGGTACCGGGGGCACTTTCCATACAAACTATAACCTACAAACGTAGTCGATTGTTTTCTCCCTGGATAATGACACTAAAGCAAATATTTTTGGTGTATAAAAATTATAACTGCCGCCATTGCCATTTGACCATGCCTCTATTTTTTTTTTTAGTCTTAATTTCTATGATAATTAGAAAATGAAAAAAACCAAAACATAGGTGCATAGTCATGGCAGTTATAGGTTTTATGGCACAAAAATATTTGTGCTAGTGTCATTATCCAGGGAGAAAACAGTCGACTACGTTTGTATGGAGAGAGCGCAGGTACCCTTTCACCTTTAGTTTTTTGGGTAATTTGTTAGGAATAATCCCCAATTTGACCCTCTTAGGAATTGAATTCCGAAAACCCTTTTTTTTACCCGACTGTGCGACGCAAAGGAGTGGTAATGTTTAATAATAACTGGCAGCGCTCCGCGGTATCACCCGCGTAACTCCCGATCCCGTGGGAATATCGGGATAAAAAGTAGTCTATAGCCTTCCTCAATAAATGGACTATCCAACACAAAAATAATTTTTCAATTCGAACCAGTAGTTCCAGAAATTAGCGCGTTCAAACAAACAAACTCTTCAACTTTATAATACTACTAGCGACCCGCTCCGGCTTCGCACGGCTATATTATGCATGTATTATACATATAAACCTTCCTCTTGAATCACTCTATCTGTTAAAAAAATCGCATCAAAATCCATTGCGTAGTTTTAAAGATCTAAGCGATCAAAGGGAAATAGGGACAAAAAAAGCGACTTTGTTTTATACTATGTAGTGACTAGCGACCCGCCCCGGCTTCGCACGGCTATATTATGCATGTATTATGCATATAAACCTTCCTCTTGAATCACTCTATCTTATATTAAAAAAAACCGCATCAAAATCCGTTGCGTAGTTTTAAAAATTTAAGCATACAAAGGGATATAGGGACAGAGAAAGCGACTTTATTTTATACTATGTAGTAATAGTGATAGTGATGAAGTATAGATTAACGTTTCGCGGTTTTACCTCTAGGAATATCGGGATAAAACCTGTGTTATTCCATGGCTCTGGCTATCTATAACATCTGAAGTGTCATCGCAATCGGTTAAGTAATTTAAACAAAACTTTCAAATATTCGTAGAATTAATTGATTTTAATTACCACTTCGCTCAATCAATATATTGTAATGATTAAACGTGTTTTGATACCACAAATTACGATATCGGTCAAACGACTCAAAATGACCTAGCTCCATTCTTGCACTAAAATTAAGTTAATCATCATAAAACAGAATAATAATATCAAGATTAACATTCAGAGTGACCTTGCCTTCGTTAGACTCATTGCCGCATCTTTCCACATACATATTGATATCCAATTAACTACCAAAGTCTTTTAAATGTCTATAAATATAAAATTCAGTTATTGACTTACTGATATTTATGTATCAACGCACAGATTAGCTATTTTTTTTAATTATCTATTTATATTATATTTTAATATAATATATATTTTTATCTATAATATATATTTTTTAATTTTTTTGTAATTAGCTATTTATATTTTTTTATAATTAAGTTATTTTTAAATATTTATTTTAATTAGCTATTTATATTTTTTTTAAGTATTTTTAAATATTTATTTTAATTAGCAATTTTTTATTTATTTTATATTTCGATATTCCCACGGGATCAAAAGTTACGCGGGTGAAACCGCGGAGCGCTGCTAGTAATCAATAAATATAAAATTAAAAGCACGCAGTAGGTATATGAACGCACAACTCAAACCAAAACGGACGAAACAAGCTAAAATTACATCGATTCGCCTATTTATTAACACAACCTAAAATATAAATATTTGTTCTCACACGAAAGTGGTATACTAAAACAACAAAATTACAACTTGTAACTAAACATAATTAGTACTTAGGTACACCTACCTAATTAGTTTCACAATATTTGACCAAATAATGACGCACGGTATTGCAAAACTAACATTAGGAAGATAGGTAGATATACCTACAAGCTATAACTAAAACGGTTACAGAGATGACTTGTAGAGAAAGTTTCTTATTGTTATACGACCTTACTTTTGTCATCTGTATTTTAACTGAGATTTACTACTTATTAGTCAGAACTAGATACCTACACTGTAGGTAGGTAGTAGGTACCTGCATCTATGAATGCTTTTTTATAAGGCTTCTATCTATCCCGGCAAACCCTGTTTTGCCATATAAACAATAAACTATAATAAGTAGTTTTGAAACAGGGAACAGATGAACATACATGCATGCATACATACATACGGGTCAAAATCATAACCCTCCCTTTAGTTTGGCCGTAGTCGAGTAAAAAAAATAGATGTTCGATTCTCAGACCTAACGAATATACACAAAAAAATAAATACAAATCAGTTCAGCCGTTTCGGAGGAGTTTGGTAACTAACACCGGGACACGAGAATAAATAGATACCTAGTTATACCTCGCGCAGCGAATGGTGACCTCTGCGGTAAGTGGAAGGGGTATGCGCAGAACTCGATATTTATATGAAAATTGAGTTCTGCGCATACCCCTTCTACTTTCCATCAGAGGTCAACATTCGCTGCGCTACATAAAATAATGTTTATTGAATTATTTATTTCATACAGCATAATAACATAACTAGAATTATCATTACAGCCAGTGGCGTAGCGTGTCACTGTCGCCCGGGTCGGAGTCATAATTTCCCGCCGTTTTGACGTCACAAAATAATATTTTGACAATTTGCCGCCTTATAAAACGTCATAAAAATAATAATATTGGCAATTTCCCCCCCTTTGTTCCCCCCACAACAAAAGTTGTTTGTTAAGGTGTACAGAAGTAGCCCTCAACGGCTTGCTTGTATAATTTCCAATAACCCTGTATAGGCTGTTACCTGAAATAAACGATTTATTTATTTTTTGTTTAATTTTCCAGGTCAACCAGCAGTAACGCCACTACAGGGTCCCATTTTGTTAAGAAATGGGAGTGTACCAGTCGTTCCGCTGACTTCGTATAGAACTGTCAACAATGGTTCCTTCTACCAAATACCCGTAAGTTGTTTTGTAAAAGTTGTACAATTAGGGTTTTTTTAGGGTTCCGTACCTCAAAATGTAAAATAAAAAAGTTAAAATTAAGGTAAAGTTTGGTAAGTACTTACAAGTTTTTGCAAAAATGAAAAATTGCCCATATCTTTTTATCATGTTGACTTAGGACCTTGATTTTTATAAACCTAATAGGGACTATAGATCTCTGTATCTGGTATGAATTTCAACTTGCTAGGTCTACCCGTCCCTGAGAAAATTGGTGGTGACACACGGACAGACAGACAGACAAGAAAATGATCTTATAAGGGTCCCTTTTTTTTACCTTTTTTGAGGTACGGAACCCTAAAAATGAACCCTTATAATACCACTTTCTTATCCGTCTGCCTGTCTGTTTTGATACCGGGTTTCCAATAGAAAACTTAGCCACGGCAACCGCATCGTCAATGTCTTCTAACCATCTTCTAACATTGTTGAGATCGTCTGCAGATTAGCTAACAGAGCATAGAGAGCTGGCCGTCATCAGTTTGACGATCCACTTGGCACAATGGTCACCATGCCGGACTGCCAAATATAGGGTTCGATTCCCGCCTCAGACGAGTATTTATGCATACATACATATTATAAGAATACTAGTTGTCCCGGAAAACTTTGTTTTGTCACTTTAAAAAATCCGTGCTGTTTTTCATCCAGGGCGCATACAAAAAAATCATTTACCTAAATCGGCCCAGCCATTTAGGAGGAGTTCAGTGACATACACACGTACAGTAGAATTATATATAGGTATAAAGAAGAAGATATTTACAAAAGAAAAGTATATTAGTAGTGTATCAGCACACATAACACAAGTCTAGTTACTTAGCTTGGGGGCTAGATGGCGATGTGTGGAATGTCCTGCATTATTTATTCATTTAGTTACGCAGTTGTTTGGGCGACTCAGCCATGGTCTCCCTGCAACGGCCAACCTGACTCCGTAGGCGATATCAGTAGTGAAAAATAACTTGTTAATAGTACGTTTGACAACAATCAAACTGTTTATCAACTCAACATACTTTTCTAAGAACGAATGATTTAAGCAAATGAGTACAATGTCAAAGTCGGGTTAAGTAAACTGCATTATTTACCTAAGTACAAAACAAACTATGTTCAAGTTGGTAGAGGCTTAAGTTAAATAGTTTATTGCTCAACGCGTAGTATCAAGACAAGACAGTTTACCTGCCTTGTAAGGAAATTATCTTGGTAAGCTTTGGTGATCCAGGGCTGGTGTGACTAGGTATGGAATATTGGTAGCCAAAAGTAACTTTAAGTTTGATAAAAATCTTGAAATTTTGGTAGGTTTTGGTGATCTAGGGCTGCTGTGACTAGGTATGGAATATAAAATTAACTTTAAAAGTTTGAAAAAAATTATGAAATTCTTTCCCTGTTAGCGCCTCAATAGACCGGATCTAAACTTACGCGGGTTATCCCACGTATATTGAGTTCCTATGGGAATATATGAGAATAAAAAGCATTCTATCTTATTTCCAAAGAATCAATGCATCCTCATACTACGTTTCATCAAAATCGGTCCGGTAGCTTCGGAGCTTATTCGTTACAAACAAAAAAATATTTTATTTTTCTCTAAATGAAATGCTGTTCATTAGTTTCGATAAAACTCAAAAAAAGTTTTGGGAAAGTTTAAACGATTTGGTTAAGTTTTAAAAAAAAGATGATCGGGACTTAGGTATGCGGGAAACCGCGGGGCGCAGCTAGTAATAATATTATACAGTTTAGAAATCGAAATTCGCTACAATAGCCGCGGTTCATCACAGAGTATAAATTATAGACCCAAGAAGTGCTGGCTTGACGTCGTAAAGGGTGATATGCGTGCAAATGGCCTTACTAACCAGGATGCCGAAGATCGTGCGAAGTTGAGGCGTAAAAGTAGGAAAGCCATCGAAGGAAAGCGGACCCCGGGCTCCTGAGAGGGATGCAACCGGGAACATCGCTCGGATGATGATGATGATCACAGAGTATAAATTAATTAAGTAAACTTTTTAATAAAAACTTAATTTGTCAAGAAATGTTGATAAACTAAAGTAAAAACTGTGGTAAAAAAACAAAACTAATTAAAGGTGAGATATTTTAATGATCTACTTGAGGTATCTCAAGTACCTAATGTAACGACTATGTTTAGATATTTTTACGACTTTATTAACTGCCTTACCGGAGACTGCATACCTATTAGAATACCTAGCGTGTTACAGCAGAACATCCATGATTTCAGGATTTTCCTGAAGGCATAGGTACGGTCGGCTGCATAATTGCAGACCCACCATAGAGCTCCAAAACGGCTGTTATATGAATGTTTTCAACACAAGCAAGATTCTACACACCTGCTTTAGTTGAAGTTTAAAGTCTTCGAACTCATCAATTTATTAAACAAAAATTATTAGAATGAAAACATTCCAATAATAGTAATTTTCGAACTCTACCGGGGGCTGCAATTATGCAGCCGACTGTACCTACATTTGAGAATACCAGACGTTCTTCAGTTCAAAAAAATGTTTATGACTTCAGAATTTTCCTGTTTGGGCCAATTGTCAGGAATTCTATGAGTAAAAAATTCCTCATAATTTTATTGTCTTAATAATCGAAATAAATGCGCACGTTTTTTTTGTGAAAAATTTATGTGCGCTGATTAACATTGTCTAACGGTGAAGAAAAAAATCTTGATGAAACCCGCTGTTTAGTTAACTCCAGTCGTATAAGTTCTTTCCTCTATACGCGGTCAACTAAGCTGAGAGGATGGTTAGGTTCTGGCCTACAGCGCCCTGAATAGCCTGGATTAAAGTTACTGGCACTGTATAAATCATCTAATATTAGATGTAAAAGGCAAATATTAAGATGCTACAATAAATAGGTAGGTAAATGTAGCCGATATTAGTCACAAACATTTTACAGAAACGTATAGTCCATTGAAAAGTTACATTTGGGGTTGCATTTGTCAGAGGACGCAATTTTAGTTTTTAGATATCAAGAGGGGGTTAGTCTAAGCTTAAATCCAAGTTTGAGGGATTGTAGCTCTTGTCCCACGGAAAAAGGGATTTAAATGGTTTTTATGGTTTTTCTGACAAACTATTAGGTCTCATAAAAAATTTACTTAACATTTTTTGTTACAAATATTATTACATAATACAAAGATTATCTACAACTTTTATTAAGTAACTTTTAGTCGTAAACCAAAAATAAAAAAGGTTACCCCCTCTTGATATTTAAAAAATAAAATTGCGTCCTCTGACAAATGCACGCTAAGCCCAAAATTTTTTAACATTTCAATGGACTAGTACGCGTTCACGTATATTGGTGCGAGTGGCGAGTGAGTTCGATTTACTCTGTGAGGAGAGTTCAGTGGATCCTTTCTTCACTAGCGTTAACTCTGCGAGAAGTAGCTTATCTTCTTTCAAAGCTCCTAATTTTATTGTGTGTTTATTGTTATTTCATATTTACGTATTTGTTAATCAATTTTAGTATTGTATCTATATTTATATTGTATTTACCTATATTTTAATTCTTGCTGGATTGTGATTTGTGTTTTTGCTTGCTTGTTTTGTATCTATACCTATCCTATTTTCTACTCGTGAGAACCTATAATTGGTTATTCTTGTTTCGTTTCTTATTATTTTTGTAAAGCTGTTGGTTTTCCAAATAAATAAAATAAATAAATAATAAAATAAAACCATATCTAAATAGATTCAGCCGTTTTGGAGATAAACGGAAACAATCGTGTTGCAATAAAATGTAAATCGCAGCGCCCCCTCGTGAGTAATCACCGTAACAACTATCTACGAATCAACGCCAATGAATCAAACAATTTAAAAAAAACCGTATCTAAATCGGTTCAGCCGTTTTGGTAATAAATGGGAACATTTGAATACACAAACAAACAGCGTTCCGTCGCGGGTAAAAATGTTAGGCATAAATATGTTTGAAAATAAAAATTCCGTAAGTGTTAAGTTTATGTAAGTTAGAAGTGTTAATTTTCCGAAAGCTTGACTCATAAGATAAAACAAACAATACTAATGTAGATAGATATACGTAAGTTTTTAATGTATTGAAAAACATTTAAAAGCTTTTTACCTGATTGCAAGGAAATTGTTAAAAAAACGTCAATGAGTCAATAAACGGAAGTTAAAAAATACTTTATTTAGTCAACAAATTGTAGGTACCTATGAAAAATTTCCTAATGTTATCTCTATTAAAATGTTGGACCTCTCTGGTTTATAAAAAAGATTTAAAAAAAATGTTAATAAGTCGATTAATATCAATAAAACAAAACCTCGTTTTACCAAAGTCGGCTAGCAAACAAACTGCTCTAGATTTAGTAACGCAGCCCTCATAAGAATTGCGCGGGCGCGTAGCTCACAGGAAATGTAGACGTGTGACTCACGCGCGTGGGCAAACGTGAACGATTTACGATATCACAACTTGACATTATGTTATACTTGGTTATAATAGCTGTGAGAACATTCAACTCGATTTCAATGAGGCAAGTCGATTTATCTTTTTAAATAAAATTATAATTAATCAGATATTTTTGTCCCACTGATGGGCAAATGCCTTTCCTTTCTCCACATATAAAAAGGCAAGTTTAAGTCTCTGTAATTTACTGAAAATATTTACAAAAAGATCTCAGAAACACTTTGGTGTTCCACAAGGAAGTGTTCTGGGGCCGCTTTTATTTTTTTTATATTGATATACCTAATTAAAAGCGTCAAAGATGTAGCTTGCTGACCAAGAAAATCTTGAAGACTTCAAGATAGTAATTTTTGTGAAACAAGCTTGGTGAAGTGGAGATATCCATGTATGTGTAACAAAATTTATTACGACTTTTAGTTTAACCTTATACCTATTCCCCTTATTTGAAGTCAACTAAGTATCAATAGTCAGCTACTAAGGTCAATGTTTCCAACTCATTCTTCCAATAGTTTATTCATCATCGTGTTAGCTTTTCCATGAATTCTAAACACAGGGCCTTACTAAGTGCAAGGTAGGTATTTGTGTCATTGTTTACATTAATGTTTGTTTCATATGTCCTTTCTTTATCTCTAGGTAACTTATATAGGTACCTACAAATTTTTAGCTTTTTTGCAAACTCCCAAGAGCAAAGTCTAACGTTTTACTAATCCATTTTGAATACCAGTCAAGGTTATTAAATATATCTGTGAACCACCTATAAAATCCCAAATTAGTACAGATCATACATAAAACCGCAAGTCTCCTAAAACGGTTAAAGTTCGTCCTCCGTAATAAAACATCGGAATAATATAAAAATTTAAATTTCTATGTCTAAAGTAAACTCAACCTAAGTCATAAATAGTGCGTCACGACAAACTACGTGATTTGAATTGTCTTGAATGTATTATTTATGTGGATAGAGTATCACTTGCTGCATCCGAATTAGTTCGATTGTCGGTTTAAATTGTAATGTTATTTGTAGTATTTACGTAAAATTCGCTATAAGTGCCTTGAATATTTATTAATGCCCTGGGCTGGGCGCACTGAATACGCATAGGGCGAAAATATCAATAATTTGAAATAATCCTTCCGGAAGATCGGCGTTAGGTACATCAGCTTTAGTACTTGAAGGACATACCTACTATAAAAATACTTAAAAACATTTTTTGCACAAAGATAATAAAAAACTTACAAAAAGAAAAAATAAACTATGAAAAGAAAAAGCCACAAATAGAACAAAAAAATGGAAAGAAAAGTAAAAAAGATCCAAACGAAGCCAAAAAACTCAAATTAACTTGATACTCGGGCATATCTACTAACATTCGGTTGTTAATCCTGAGTATTATCCCCTATAACTTTTAGACGGCTGGACCGATTTTAATCAAACATAGATATTTGTAATGTACGAGTCATGCCCTTTCATTTGATACCCCACTCGAGTATATCTACTTACATTCGGTTTTTGATCCTGACTTTCATCCCCCATAACTTTAAGACGGCTGAACCGATTTTGATCAAACATAGCTAAGAACACTCCCGACTAACTTATCTTTCAAACAAAAAAAACTAAATCAAAATCGGTTCATCCGTTTGGGAGCTACGATGCCACAGACAGACACACACACACACATACACACACACACACACACACAGACACGTCAAACTTATAACACCCCGTCGTTTTTGCGTCGGGGGTTAAAAAATAATTATGAATATAATAAAGTTTGGGAAAATTTCCCTAGTTTACTGAAAAAATAACAAATTACAGCGGGCCGTTAGGTAAATAATGATGTTGTATGTTACATTTTGAAAATTCCCCAAAAGACTTAATAATATTCCTAGATATTTTTTATTCTTGTGGTCTGCATGGGGTTCCTACAATGTCCCTAAAGGGATTACTTACTAACAGAGATTTCTTTACATTACTGCATATTAATAGTAAAGTAACTTAACGTTAAGTAAATTGATTACCATTCTTTCATAGAAAAAAACCTGCACTTAGGTAGAAAAGATATAGCTTATCACTTCATTACATAGTATAAAATAAAGTCACTTTTCGCCGTCCCTATGTCCCTTTGTATGCTTAGATCTTTAAAACTACGCAACGGATTTTGTAGCGGTTTTTTTAATAGATAGAGTGATTCAAGAGGAAGGTTTATATGTATAATACATGCATAATATAGCCGTGCGAAGCCGGAGCGGGTCGCTAGTTTATCTATAAAGGGAATGGCAATATAAAGACATTAAGACATTCTTATCAGAGTAGTAGGTACCTACTTACCTATACTTCTTAGTCGTATGGCGACCATTTTCTATGAGACCGTAAGTAACTGGTTAAAAAATAAAATAGCATTGCAAATGATAATTTAAAGACCAGTTTAATTAAAACGAGTTTTTTTTTCTATTCTAATTATGACGGCTTGTAATTGTTTTTACCGGTAACTTGGAATTCCCGTAAACTTATTATGTTATATGAAGACTATCATCTCAAACGGACAATGGCGAGACATGTGGTAGCTCCTAACTAGATTATACCTACATAATCGCCTACACTTAGTCTTAATAAGGTAAATCAAATGTATGAGTTGTTTTCACGGTTGTTTCTTAATGAACTGTGGCTCGCTAAAAAGACAAGCAATTTGGTAGTTAAACAATGTAGGTACGATGATTTATGAACACATACACGTTATTATTCATTCAGAGATATATCCGACGACCATCCTTTCGAAGAAAATGCAATGGAACATCAGTTCAGTTCAGTTTCAGTTTATTTATTTGCGTAAAAGTGGATTCTAAACTCTGATCACAACAAAAAAAAGACGACTTACATACTGTGCGATTTTATGGTTCTACCTTTCAACTATATTCCAAACTAGCTGCACTCCGCGGTTTCACCCGCGTAACTCCCGATCCCGTGGGAATATCGGGATAAAAAGTAGCCTATAACCTTCCTCGATAAATGGACTATCCAACACACAAAATGGACTGTTCAATTCGAAACAGCAGTTCCTGAGATTAGCGCGTTCAAACAAACAAACAAACTCTTCAGCTTTATAATATTATAGTAGGTATAGATAGCAGCGCTCCGCGGTTTCACCTGCGTAATTCCCAAATAAAGTATCTACCTAAGTATGTCATTCCCAATGAATCATTTGTATTCTCATGACAAAAGTATCATCAGAATTGGTCGAGTATTTTCGGAACCTATTCGTTTTAAACAAACAAATAATCAAATCTTTCCTCATAATAGTATTAGATATGTCATGGTGCTTCATAAGATTGAATGGCACCTTGAAATGTGTTCTATAAAGCCTAAACGTGGACATTAAAATATTTATGGCAAATTTAACTGTGTCAATAAAATAATAATCGGTTTTATCTCGCATGACATCATAAACCTTCAACTTAGTAATCGATTTTTGGGATATATACCGATGTACTTTATTAATAAAAAATAAAATCTCCAATTCATTTATTTTTCTTAAATTTAAATTTTTATAAAAACAAACGCAAATAAAACTAAAAGAAAATCACAATCATTAAAAAAATAAAAATAAACAAATACTTAAATCGATACAAAAAATAAATAAATAAATAAAAAAAATAAAAAAAAACATCCTAAAATTAAAAAAAACTACAAATAAATAACTTATATCTAATCAAATAACCCGCCCCGCGACACTCCTGGCACAAAAGATGCGAGAATACAAGCTGCATTCCCCCGCTGGATGGCAATAGCTAATCTTTGAGCCAGGAATGCCCCGGAGCGATGATCCAGCCCCCGCGCCCTAAGCCGACGCCCGATCTCCCGGATAAACCCGATGGCCTCACTACCCCACGCTCCAGACGTCTCCACAGCCACAGGGACAAACAAAAAAATAAAATACAAAAAATAAATAAATGACATTTAAAAGCTCTAGTTAAAATAATTGTCTATTCGCGGTCCAATGGCGCCCATCGCTCAAAAATCCATATACTTTTTGTCCATAAATAAATATGTAAATTTATTTCGATTCATGCAAGGTTATTGACACAGTTGCGTCTATAATATTATACTGGATATTTTTTTTGAATTGCTAAATAACAACCGCTTGCTAAACAAAATGATTCGATCTAGTTTTCCATTTTATTATTGCGTAAGATAACTTGTCATAAATCACTCTATTAGTTACACCAACTGTTATTTACATTATCCTTATGATAAATTAGTATCAAACTGCATAGATATTCGAAATTTCAATATTCTGAACAAGTACCACGTCTTGCTACTACTTATTTTGAATCTCAATAGGAACCTAGTCATTCTATGTCAGTCACATTTTATGCATAAACTATATAGAATAATAATATCAAACGTTTAAAAATATTTTTGTTAGAACTACGAAGTGTTTTTGCACGAACAAGACGAATGTTTTAACATATAATATCGTGGGATACGTCTCTGGATTACAATCCATTGTAACTTAATGTTGTATAAACTTAATTTTTTCGGTAGTCCATTGTTTTTGTTAGGAGTTCAGTTAATTATAGCACTCTATAGCAATAGGACGTGTTAATTAGCTAGACCGGTAGCGGATATGGATTTGTTGTGGTTGAATGTGAGTTTTTAATAGCCGTAACTGAAATTCTATTGTCAAATTTTTGCGGTGGTTAAAGTTTGATGTTATTGGTTATCGGTTTCGCTTCCTGAAGTGAATGTAATTGGAGGTCTATGGAAAATTAGTGGTTAATTTACATTGACCTTTAATTAAATAATCATTAAAACAAGCAGGTATTTCCCTACTTAAAACATATAATGATGTAGATACAAAGATGGGTCTTTGTAATCGAAATTCTCATGACTATAACGAGATATTTTGCATGTCTTGTTAATTGGGTCTATTACTTCCGAAAATAGTCTATTGCGTACATTTTATAGGTCAAGACAATCTTCTTAGAACTCTAGAGGTATTTAGCTATAGCTATTACCTCTACATAAATCTTTGTATTATTTAGATATCGACAGTTAAATACTTACTCTAAACTTAAAGGTCGGTAGAATATTTTTTCATCTAAAAAGTATATTTTTTTAAAGAAGGTACGGTCGGCAGCATAATTGCAGACCCACCGTAGAGTTCTAACGTTACTATTATTGGAATGTTTTCATTCAAATATTTTTTGCTTGATTCGTGACTTTAAACTTCAACTAAAGCAGGTGCCTAGAATCTTGCTTGTGTTGAAAACATTCTTATAACATCCGTTTTGGAGCTCTACGGTAGGTCTGCAATATGCAGCCGATCGTACCTAGGTATTTCTTTGACGAAAATCAGACCTTGTGAAGAACATTCATTAAACAAAATTTTCAAACTTGATGTATCATTATTTCAGATCCTATGGACTGCACTATCTCTAGCACTAGGATATGAGCTCCAGGGTCAAATCATCAGAGGTGTACCTTGTGTCAAGAGGAACTACCAGCTGTATTGTCCTACTGCGGGGAACACTTATCCTTTGTAAGTAAATATTTTGTTAAATATGATCGGTCAGGGTTTGAACACTATCCTAACTGATGGTAGGTGAAGATGCAGTCTAAAATGAAGCACGCTTTCCTAGAAGTTCACTCTTGACTGATGACCTCCAAATTGTACACGTCAGGAAAGACAAACGCAGGCAACTGATTCCATTTAATTATAAGCAAGTTTTACTGTTCAAACAATTTGTACTATTTCATTTCGATATAGGAGCAGAGTGCCGACTTTCTCACTTTGCCGACTTTTCCAAAATTCAATGCAGGTACTCGGTAAGTAGGTAGGTACATAGGTACCTACCTACTTACCGAGTACCTGCAGTAGTGCGAGTAGCGCAGTGCCGACTTTAAGAAATTTCTATGCAATTAATCACAATATCTTGGCGAAGCGAAGTCTTGGGATCCCAAAGCGATGACTTTCCAGAGTGATGGAAAAAATCTTATAAGTACAACTTCCTGTGTTCTTCTTCCAATATTAGGCTTAGATACATTCGACACCAAATCACAAACCACATTTTTATTTTCCAGAGAAAAAATAGAAAACTTCATAGACGAGAACAAAGCCCTAATAAAGCGGATGTACGGTTCTTTCAACACACCGGGCGGGAGTAGAGTGCGGCGAGCTCCTGGAGTGCCAGATATGCATGACGCTACAGGAGATTCATACTTTAGACATGTGAGGCAAGCGAGTAATACGCAGCTGCCCGATCCTCAAGCCATTAATAGTACTGGCAGGTAAGAAACGTCTATAACCCTATGGATACAATCCATTGACAATCAACAGCAAGTTCAGGCAAGAAAGAGTGACTCTTCAATAGTCACAATTCAACAATTATTAGGCATTAGAGACTTTAGATAATACATGCCCTCTCACATTAACAACTGACAGGGTTTTCAACCCTTTATCTAAATTGACTGAAATGATAATGATAATAAATTGAACATGCATGTTGCAAACCATGGTTTAACTGACTGTTTCCAAGGATAGTAGCAGGAACCAACAGTTTAGTACCATTTGAAGCACGAGTAGAGCATAATACAGTTTTATACTTACGTAGTTTAAATAAATTGATCAGAACTGAAAACGATGCCTAAAATAAAAACCCTTAGATTTTATCAAACAACAATCTAAGGAACGAACTAACGAATCCAGTATAAATATCCTGGGCAATATTCTAACAAGCCAAAACATAAAATTTAACGGTCACTTAAACTGGCAAAGAGAATCCATAAATTCAGTATTCACATCAGCAGGAAATGCAGTTGAAATCAGATTTTTGCGTTACGTGATAAATAAATATAAATATTTCAGGACATATTACACATCGCCATCCAGCCCCAAGCTAAGCAACTTAATGCTTGTGTTATGGGTGCCAGATAACGGATAAACTACTTATATACTTTTTTTTTTTTTTTGTAAATATATACATATTATACATATAGGAAACACCCAGAACCAGAAACAAGAATTTATGGTCAGCATAAATACTTGTTCCCGGCGGGAATCGAACCCGCAACCTTCTGCGTCGCAGTCGGGTGTTCGCCCGACGCGCCACAGAGGTCGTCAAAGATAAGTACTACAATACCAATTTGGTATTCTTCGAATATCTAGAATAATCTAGATCATGTTATGTCATAAAGGTAACATCAGTGTCCTTTACCAAACCTACAAGCGTAACGTTCACAAGTTACTGAATACAAAGGTCTGAAAACAAACATGTACAGTCACATTACCAATTATCTGAACCCCACTTAGAGCTCGCTCACAAATCTGTAAGTAATGTTACCTGATTCTGTTTTTTAAACAATTTATTACATACAATACACAATAAAAATAAAAAAAAATAGGTAAATAAGTACTATATTTTTTACAGATATGCGAATGAGCTCTGGGTCACGTGGGGTTCATCTAATTGGTAATGTGACTTGACTACATACTTATAATGCGGCCATTATTTTTAATGAATGCCAGTCGTATAAATTAAAGACTGAATTGCCAGAATCTCAAATTTTTAAAATGTTCTACGGTATTTTTCTACACTAATTGATAAATTGTTTATTTTACAGAATTGTTCTTGAAAACATAAGATAATAAATACAATTAATGTACAGCAATCGCAGCAATCACAAGTACAAGCAATAATATAAAGCAAAAACATTTTTTTTTATGATATTTAAATAATTATAAGTACCTACTTACGTCTAGTTTTGGGAAACCGATGTTTTTAATGCTTGTCAAATCAAGTTTTTTAAGTTTTGATAAACAGGGGGTTAGTCTCATTGTGTATTAGGTACTGTACTGATAGTATGCTTTTGGTTCGAAGACAAAAGGATCAACGTTTTTTTACCGATTTACAAAAAAAGTAGGAGGTTCTAAATTCTTCGCTTATATATCATCATCATCATCATCATGTCAGCCCATACACGTCCACTGCTGGACATAGGCCTAACCCATACGACGCCACAAACAGCGGTCCTGAGCCGCCTCCATCCACCGACTATATATACTTACATATATTTATCTTCTTTATCACTATCACTACATAGTATAAAATAAAGTCACTTTTCGCCGTCCCTATGTCCCTATTTCTTAAAACTATGCAACGGATTTTGATGCGGTTTTTTTTTAATAGATAGAGTGATTCAAGAGGAAGGTTTATAATACATGCATAATATAGCCGTGCGAATCCGGAACGGGTCGCTAGTTAATTATATAATTCCTGTACGTGTATATGTCACTGAACACCTCCTAAACGGCTGGAGCGATTTGAATGATTTTTTTTGTATGCGTTTGGGTGGCACCCTATATGGTTTAGATTCACAAATCAGCCCGGTTTTTTAATGGCAAAACAACATTTGCCGGGACAGCTAGTATATTTATAGTGAATCTATATATACATGTGTGTGTTAACTGCAATTAATAATTACGTGTTGCAGAATCGACGCGTGTGAGAGCAAAACTGAGATAATGACGCCATACTGGGCCCTGAATTCCGCGAGAAAGCTGCGCGCAATCGTCAATACGATGCATTTCGAACAAGCCATTCATCAGGAAGTGTGCAGGTAATGTATGAGGTGACCTTTGTCTCATGAATGGTACTTACGAAATTGGATCTTGTGGGTACTTGGTAAAAGGAAATTATTATGTTCGCTATAATTTACTTCACTTTGAGTATCCGTAGGTATATGAACTTTCAAGTTTCTGAATTTATTTGACCAAATTAAGGATCAATTGGCTTTTTTTTTCTAAGTTTGTTTCGAATCAATAGATAGATGGCCATTGGCGGTCTAAGGGGGGGGCGGTGGGGGCGGTCCGCCCCGGGCCTCCGATCTTGGGGGGCCCCCAAAAGCCTCCGCGTTCCCCTGATCAACCCCAAGACTTTAAACCTCAGTACTTATCGATTTGGCCCCCTGTGTGTTCTGCAATTTTCTGTGGTTCAAGGGTTGTTTGGACCTTGGTAAAATTTTAGTATAAATCAGATTTTAGCCTGTATTTCGCAATTACAGCCAAACTATTAGGGGCCCACCGCAAACCTACAAGCCGACATCGATATCCTAACCCGCGCCGCACAATAGGTGGAATTTTGAGCCCGCCTTTCATAGGAATTTTGAAAAATTATTATTAATATGCAGAATTTTCGGGGACATCAAAACATTAACAAATAAGTGATTCTGGTTTTTTTATTTAAAAAAATGCCATATTTTCAGGGGTTTTTAATAATTTTCAAAATTCTTATTAATCTTTAGGAATAGCAAAAAAATCCTATGAAAGGCGGGCTCAAGATTCCGCCCATTGTGCGCCTCAGCTGTTTGCTGTCGACTGTCAAAATGACTTCAATGTCGATTTCGACGGACTTAGCGCGGTAGGGGGCCCCCGGTCTGTGATTCTACCTTTTTTTTAAACAAGTCGATTAGTAGACCTTTTGTACCCCTACACCAATTAGAGTCTTAGATCTATAAAACTCCTAATAATAAATTGATGGAACACCTGCATTCACAAAAATAGTGTGACGTCAAGCGGAAACAAAGTATTTAATAATAATAATATCGCTCATTTGGGCTTGTGTTATGGTGACGAGTGACGAATAGCAGACTTATTCAAAGGAAAAATTAAAAAAAGAACAAATAAAATAAAAAAAGAACAAATAAAATAAAAAAATAAAAAATAAATTTTTTTTTAAATAAAGTAGGTAAAGGAATAGCAAAAAATTCTCAATTTTTCATCGTTTTCTTATGACGTTATATCGTAAAATTATCTTCCGTAAACCGACTTTATAGACCTTTTTTTTTAAATCTAGTGTTTACACTTTGCATTATCTTTGTATGGTTCTAAATAAATATTTTACACATTATTTTTTTCTGCAACCTATCTTAAAAACTAGGCTTTCATGGAGAATAAACCCTGAAAGTTTTTTTGGCTAGAATTAGCTTAGGGCATCATGTTGAAAAACGTACTTAATAGTTTAAAAAGGGCCAATAATTTAATAATTTAATTTCAATAAAGGTCCAAATAGTTTTTGAATCGTGGAGTGTTGCGGAACATACAGGGGAGGTTGAATCGATATGTACTGAGGTCCCTCACAACCCCAGCAACCGATGATCTACGATGAATTTAAATATTACCTGAAAAATATCTGTCTTTTTTTTGTCGATCGATTCGTATTTTATTTTCCTCACCCATATACATTCCATATTGTAGGTAGGTATGTATGTTTATTTAGCCTTAATAATTGAAACTGAATTTAAATTTCGCTCGCCAAATTTTAACCAAATAAACATTAACACTTTTAAATACATCCAAATATGAACTGCTTTTAAAACTAAAAAAAGTTAAAGCCTCATTCAGCTTTGTCGCCCCGGGCCTCTGACAGGCTTAGACCGCCACTGTAGATGGCGGCTTTATAGCTATTGTTGTCTCTGGTCAAGATAATATTATATAACTTTTTTTAATTTTACCCGATCAGAGAAGGCAAAAAGACTGCTAGTGAGCCTTACAAACTTTAGCATAAATTAAAGCTTGCTTGTCTATTCTATACTCATACTATTTAGTATACTATAAACTTACTTAATATTTTATACAGGAAAGATTTTTCTGTGTTTTTGTTTGTAACGAATGGGCTCCGAAACTACTGGACCGATTTAGATGAAACTTGGTATGAGGATACTTTGATTCATTGAGAGTAACATAGGCATACTTTTTGTACCAATATTCCCACGGGATCGGGAGTTATGCGCGGAGCGCTGCTAGTGCTGTATAAATCATCTAGATGAGACGAAAAGGCCAATTCTTGAATCCCTATATATAGAAAATTCTCGTGTCGCGATGTTAGTTACCAAACTCCACCTAAACGGCTGAACCGATTTGTACCTATTAAATTTTTTGTGTATATTCGTTAGGTCTGAAAATTGAACATATTTTTGAAGTGAAAACTTCTTATACTCGTTGGGCACTTTTGTGGGTGAGCATTTTCAGCCGTTCTCGCGACAGACGACAGATTTTCTCGCGACAGATGAGATTTTACACAGATATACAGTTTTTCGTCGGACGACAAATAGACAAATAGTTTTTTTTTTTTCATCTAAAACTCTTTTTGCGTATGTTCTCGCGACAGATGAGATTTTACACAGATATACAGTTTTCACTTCTGCCTGCACTCCCGGAGTGTGCTGTTTTTTTTTTATTGCTATTATATGCAGCTAGTATTATTAATATAATATTCGATTTACAGTAAGAAGACAACAGCACGTTGCACCAGAGACTGCGGTTGCGAACAGAAATACAAATGGCACCGGCTCTTAGCTTACGATCCCAACGACGATTGCGCTGGTATTTTCATGGATTGGTTCCTGTTCCCCTCGTGCTGCGTTTGCAGGTGTAATCCTTAGGTTTTAAATTAAATTTAGTTTTTAAGCTAATGTAAAAGTAGCGAGGGGTGAAATTTCGTTAGTTGACAGCTGATCTAGAATGGCTATCTGCCGTGGTCTTGATTGAAATTGGTCTTGAAATTTATAGATAGATATTCATTTATTGCACCACAAGAAGCATACAACATATTCATATAACAAACCAAACAGATATAAATTGCGAGATGAGTTGTGTGCTGAAGTGGTGCAGATGGGATACTGCTCAGTGATGTATTTGCATAATTAATGCAAAACAACTGATTTTCAGCAGCACCTTGAATGAACATCTGCATTCACAAAAAACATGACGCGCGCGTCATGTTCCGGGAACGCGTCATGTTATTGACAAGGTAACCATAGCTACGCATTATCGTTGCTATATTCCGTAAACGTAAAAAATAGTTATCTGTAAAGACAACCATTTTTTTTTACTTTTTTGATCCATATAATGTACATATTTTTAAACCTTTTTAGGGTAAAAAACGGGACCCTATTCCTAAGACTTTACTGTTCGTCCGTCTGTCTTGTGTCTTCACCCGGCTGTATCTCATGAACCGTGATAGCAAGACAGTTGAAATTTTCACAGATGATATATTTCTGTTACCGCTTTAACAACAAATACTAAAAACAGAATATAGTGTACCTTCGTGCGCGAGTCCGACTCGCACTTGGTCGGTTTTTTTTCTGGCTCGAAGACTAGACCCATTTACAAATAAATTATACCAAGTTTAATTATTAATCCTATAATATGATGTACCTACACTATCTGAAAATATTTAAAAAAAAAATGCATCTTCAAAAGTTGCAACAGAGACGAGAGTCGAATTCGCTTCCCTTGAATACCGTTCAAGTGCGCTTACCAATTACGCCACTCAGTCAAGGGATTCAAGGGATGCGAGTTCGAGTCTCGTCATCATCATCATCATCTTCCTGCCCTTATCCCAATTTATTTGGGGTCGGCGCAGTATGTTTTCTTCTTCCATTCACTCCTATTAGTCGTCATCTCATCGCTGACATTCATCTCTTTCATGTCTTGTCTTACGCAGTCCATCCATCTTTTCTTAAGTCGTCCTCTTCCTCTCCATCCCTCTACATTCATACTCATCACTCTTCTAGTCACATGCGTCTCTTCTCTTCTCATCACATGTCCATACCAACTCAACCGGTTCCCTTTTACTTTTTTAGTAACCGGTGCTACTTTCAGGCTTCCTCTAATATACTCATTCCTTATTTTATCCATCCTCGTTACTCCACACATCCATCTTAACATGCAATTTTTGAAAACGCATTTTTCCTTATGAAAATATTTTCAGATAGTCCAGTGCATGCACTATAAAATATATAAAAAATTATTGATGTACACTACTTAGATTTTAGAAAAAGTATTGTATAAGTAAGTCAATTTATTATTTTTAGTTTAAGGTGATGTCGAAGTAACTGCCCGAGAAATTCTTTTTGAAGTGAAAACCTCTTTAGCGGCGTTGAGCACTTTTTCTGTAATGTGCTCAACGCCTGTATAAAATCTTTCGCGTCAGGACACGTGACCTGATCGAAAAAGCGTAAGACGGATGGAGAGTAGACAGCTATCCCCTCTCTACGGCGCGGCGAAAATGTATGCCTGGGCCTACTGTTTTTAATTTGGCTGTGAGTTTAAGACGTACATATGGTATTTTTTAACGGACGACTATTGACGGACGACAAATGTCGGACGACAAATGTCGGACGACAAAAATCGGACGACAAATGTCGGACGACTATTTGTCGGACGACTATTGACGGACGACAAATGTCGGACGACTATTGACGGACGACAAATGTCGGACGACAAATGTCGGACGACTATTTGTCGGACGACTATTGACGGACGACAAATGTCGGACGACAATTTGTTGGACGACAAATGTCGGACGACTATTTGTTGGACGACAAATGTCGGACGACTATTTTTTTTTTTTTATTTTGCGTAAAAGTGTCTAAGTAACGAGATTTCAGATCTGCAAATCTATAGCATAATTTCTAAAGGTGAAAGGGTACCGGCGCTCTCTTCATACTAACGTATGAGCAAAACAAAATAAAACATGGGCAATGGGCATGGTCATTGGTCATGGCAGTTGGAAGTTTTATGCAACAAAAATATTTGCTCTAGTGTCATTATCCAGGGAGGAAACAGTCGACTACGTTTGTATGGAGAAAGCGCCTGGTACCCTTTCCTCTTAACTACCAAAACCTAAATCTTCTTCTTTTTGTGTCGATTCCGTTAAACCTAATATTTTTAATTTTTTTTTATTAACTTTTTTAAATTTTTTGTTTTTGTATTTGGTTTTTATTTATTTTTTTAATTAATATTATTATAATGCTATATACAGTATACAGCCCAATAAGTGGCTGCAGCCGCGGCATTATCAGTCGCCTCATAGAGGTCTTGTGTGGAGCATGAAACCGGACACGAGGGACACTCCAGCAGATGAGGCATAGTCTGTCTGTTTGACCAGGGTTACAATGGCAGTAGACATTTCCTGGGTCGGTGTAACCCCATCGGCTAAGTTACAATATGTCTCCAGCTTTATATTGGTCAAAAGCTGACCAATCATATTTAAAAATTAAAAACTGTAAATTTTAATTTAGGTCAGTTTTAAGGTTTTAAATAGTTAATTCATTTTAATAGTTAGTAATTAATTTACAGAATAACGCACCATTTCGATTTCCAATTGGGTCATTCTTACAAAGAAAATAAATACTTAAACTGATTTTCACGGGCAAGTAGGTAAAATTCACCTTAATACGAAGGCTACTTCTGGCTATCTGTAATTATAAGAATAATTTTACCACTACTTAGTAAGAAAATAAAATAAATAAATATTTACAATACTTTTAATGATTTGTATTTAGTATGTTTTTTTTTTGAGAAATCACTGCCATTTCGATGTAATAATTTCACAATTTAATTTCTTTCTCATCTCACTAACTCATTTTTCTTTCTTTTTCATTTAATTTATATGTAACCTGTAGGATTGACATAAGTTAGTATTTTTTATATAATATAGATTTAATAATAAAATAAGATACTTTTATTGTCTAGTTCAGAATAGAAATTTAACGCTATTTAGAGTTTTTTTTTGCTTTTATTTACAAAATAATGTTAATTTAAATTCTATAGGTACCTAGCGAACCTTTTTTATAATTTCTCGCCACGCTGAAGAGGTATCGTTTATTCATTATAGACCATCGGCCGCACTCAGAAAAGTTCTTAGCTAAACACCTGATCTCCAAAAATCACCACAGGGCCGATCGCCGTATTCTTATGCGTCTTGACTGCGTTTGCGTCATAGCTATAGATTTCGTATTGCCGTAATTTCCTAAGACGCACACGTCACGCAAACTTAAACGTAGCGCGCTCGCCGTATCGCGCTAAATTTTGACGTAACATAAATGTCAAATTAATTTTCACCTAGGAAGATTATTCAAAAATTTCGTACGGCAACAGCTTGTTTCACGCGTAGGATGCGCGTAGGTGAAGTAGACGTGCAGTTAAAGTAACGGTTACGCGTAGCTTCATTTTACGGCAATACCGATTATTGTTTGCGTGCACGTGATGTATGCGTCAACTGCACGCGTCATAAGTTACGGCGATCGGGGGGCAGAGCGTTTGAACTTGCGACCTCACGCTTACCTTGTGGGTGCGAACCATTACGCTACGCGGACAACGGGAGGTCGCGAGTTCAATTCTGGATATGCATTTTCCTTGAATTTTTATTTTCAGAAATGCCTATGAGGTTTATCTTCCATACTAATATTATAAAGAAAGATTTTTTGTTATTTTGTTTGTAACGAATAGGTTCCGAAACTACTGGACCGATTTTGATGAACTTGGTATGAGGATACATTGATTCATTGAGAGTAAACTATGCTACGTTTTATCCCGATACTCCCACGGGATCGGGAGTATTAAGTAATAAAATCACCAGAATCACCACCACTACGATATTTGCCAACCAACAAAGATATTTCATGCCAAGCATATTGAAATCATAATTATACAGAGCTTTAATGAAACTTTGATCAACACTTTGTCTTGCTCTTGCGTGTAACATTCTGCCTTAGTGAAAATGTGACAAAGGAATTTACTTAGGAACATTTCTGGAGGCGGTAAAAATACGTATTATTTTAAGAGGCCTTTTTAGTATAAATTGCGAAATAAATATTTTAAAGAGCAGTCTATGATACTCATGTTTTAATATCATAAATTTTACGTATAATAAAATATTTTTAATTGCTGGATGTTTTTTTTTCTGTTCCACTTATATTTAGTGAACAAATCTATTAAAGGAACTCTACATTTTGTTTCATTCTAATCCGCGATGAACTTAAATAATTAACCAATTTGGCTAAATTACAGCTGGACCACGAGAAAAATCTAACATTTCAATCTCTAATTGGGTATTATTTTGCAAACAAGTATTTTTTGTTTCCGCAATATTTACTGCACAGCCCTAAGAGGAAAGGGTACCGGAAACAATCGACTATGTTTGTATGGAAAGAGAACCAGGTACCTTTCCTTTTAAAGCGTGAAACACACAGAAGCAGCACGAGAAGAATGCGACGTGTATTGTATGGCACAAAATAGTATGTATCTATGCTACTTACTTACGCGTCTAAAAATAATACAAATATTTAATTTTTAAATCAATTAAACAATTTATTACATTCTATATACATAAACTATACATAAAATCAACAAATTCTACAAAAAAATATATACAACTACTTACATAAGATTATTGTACCGAGATATTATTCTCACTTGATTTCTTTGTTTTTGACTTGTTTTTCAAATTCGTTGAATAACTTCTCACTTAGCTTCTCGCCTTCGTCGTCTATTTGTTCGACTGATAGGACTTCTGGGATGTAGAACTGCATCATATTTTGTACCTTGAGAAGGACCAGGATAATAATTTTAATGCAGTCGCTTATGAGGACCTGAGTGACAATACTCAGGTCCTAAAAAGGGAATTGACCGAAAAAATATTTGTTACACAATTTGCGCGGTTTTAAATACCAAGTTTAGCCGCATTCCGTTTAGAAGCTTCCACTTAAAGGGGTAAGAAACTAACACACAAACTTTAACATAATTTAGTATTATTATTAGGATTATAGGTAAGCAGTTTAGGATTTTGGTAGCTACATTACCAAAACTAAAAGAATCGACTAAAATAATAATTTTGAGTCTGATATGAGAAAACTCTGCAAGATTATTGCAATGGCTAGTTGAGCATTCAGGAAAGAAATGCTTTACATGTGCCTTACAGACAATAAGATGTGGCTGTATAGTTAACAGTGCCCTTTGCCTCCCCCTTTGAGGCAGAATTAAGGAAAAACAATATCCTGTGGCTGTATACTGTCAGTGCCCTTTGCATTCCCCTTTGAGGCAGAATTAAGAAAAAACAATGTCTTGTGGCTGTTTACTCTCAGTGCCCTTTGCCTTCCCCTTTGAAGCAGAATTATGAAAAAGCAATGTCATATGGCTGTATAACTATCAGTGCGCTTTGCCTGCCCCTTTAAGGTGAAAAAATAAACCCTTTACCCTCCCATGGTGGGATAAAAAAAATGTCCTTACCCCATTCTTCAAAGTGACAATAGAGCTAGGGCATGACGAGCAGGATCCCTGCATCTTGAGCCTCAGCACTCCATCCTTGAAGTCAACAAACAGAACATCTCCACCGTCTTCTTGGACCGTTGGTCGGATTCTAGTATCGAGCAGTTCTTTTATCATCTGAACTATTTCATCGTCATCTTCGTTTATTTCTGTAACAGTTTTATAAAAGAAAAGTAAATATGAGATTGGATAAAAAGGACCATGTCCTTCAAGGTTTCGTCTACATTTATGCCAAACTTTATGAAAATTAATTCAGTAGTTTAGATGTTTATGAGGAGGCACATAGCTAAGCGACGCTCGCTGATCGTTTACAGGCGTGCGGGTTAAGCGACGCCTGGCGCGGTCATTACTTCGATGGGTGACCAATTAGTAGTGTCACTAAAATGTATTTTCGTGAGCTCCTCCGTGCTTCGAAAGTGCACATTAAGCCATTGGCCCCGGTTGCTAACTCTAGTAGCAGTCGTTAGGTCAAGTTAGAGGCCTTAAGGCGATCTGAAAACTCTAACAATAAGTGAGCCACACCACTATACAAGAAGAAGATGTGAAACCATAATAGACAGATGACAGTCTGGATTAATAGGATATATACTCTGTTAACCATAATCACAGAGTTGTGTTAAATAGTTGAGTTGAGCTGTTATATATGACGGAGGAGGTGTTCCATGGACTTAAAGAATATCGGTGACATCAGCAAAGCTGACGTCACCAATCTCATCGTCCACTTGACGACTCTTCGGTTAGTAGTTTTTGGTTAGAAATATTAATGACGTCAGTGAAGCCGACGTCATCAGGTAGACCAATCTTCGATTAGGAGCTTCGTCTTCAAATAGTAGCTTCGATGGTGCTGAGTAGAAACCGCAGGTTGTAGGGAGGTCCGCTCGGTCTGAAGTCTGGCGCTGGAATGGCTTTCCTACTGTTTTGCGGCTGTATTTATAGTGATTTTGTGTTTAAGTCAAATGAATGTTTTTCAAACACTAGAATCTTGTTTTTAATAGTTAAATTCAATGTAAATCGATCTATCAATTAAATACTTAACTGTTTATTATTGTAGTTTAAATTAACCGTTAGTTTCAAGAATTATTACAACGAAATGAAAACATGTTATTGCAAAACAACAATATTGTTTTGAATAATCAATAATTTCATGAATTCTAGATGAAAGTTAGTTTTACCAATCAAAGTTTAGGTCAATAATCATAATTGCGCCGATACGGCCATTCTGACAGGCGGTGCGCGCTCTGCACCAGCCTGGTAAGAAAAGTTGTTGTTTCCGAAGGTTATTTTAGCAAAAATTGTTATTGGGTCTTCGAAGGGTTTCATAGGTTCTGAAAGAAATGTTTATTAGATTCTCGAAGATTTTTGTAGGTTCTCGAAGATTTTTTTTAGGTTCTCGAAGATTTATGCAGGTTCTCGAAGATTTATGCAGGTTCTCGGCGAGTCTAAAGTTTTAGTACTGAGTTTGAAAAGTTGTTGTTCATACTCACTGAGTCTGAACAGTTCTATTGGGTTGTCGCAGATGCTTGAAGAGTCTGAAAAATTTAAGTAGTTCCTTGGAGTTGTGGAGTTTGTCTAACATCTGCCGATACGGTTTCCTAATTACCAAATAGTGGAGCAAAACAATGTTAGTGGTCGGGAAAATGCCAGTGATTCGATGAACTGTGCAACTATATGTATTGCAAGTTGTAGTTAATTACATCAAGTGTGTTATGCCACAGCTTGATTTCGTATAGTTCTTAATCATTATAAAGTAAAACGAAACGCAAAACGAAGTTAGTAGTCGTGAAACTGCCAGTGATTTGATGAACTGTGCAACTATACGTATTGCAAGTTGTAGTTCATTACATCAAGTGTGATATGCCACATCTTGATTTCGTATGGAAAAAGCTATGCTCGAGATTTTCAAGTAAGAAGAATACTTCAGATCAAAGACCACAGTTAGGGACATAGTTAACGTGATTGTTAAGCGTAAGTAGATATTGCACAATGAGCTACGAAAGGTGGACGCTAAGACTGCTTAAGTAGCTCCACGAGCACATTATTGGGATAGACCACCAATGACTTTAAAAGACTCTAACAAACCTTGATTTGTATAACAAGCAAGATAATTGGATATCCTGAATTTCGGTCTGTAGCGTTACTTGGCCGCGTAGCGCAGTGGTTATTACACCCACACTGTAAGCAGGAGGTAATGAGTTCAAATCTCGCCGCGGTCATAAATTTTGGCGATGCCTTTTTATTTTTATTTTTTTTTTATTTTTTATTTCTAGATAAAAAGAAGATACTAAAAGACTGCAGGCTATGATTGAACGTCAATGGTTCAAGACGGTTGATAGTGGAAAAAGATGATGGAGACCTACGTCCCAGATTAAACAAGGAATGGCTGATACAGTGAGATGGATGAAGTTTTTCAGTCTGCGCATTCGCTCGGCTTATTCCTGATATTATGCAATTTTGAGGTTTCTGTAATTCAATTTGAAATTAGTGAACGTTGCCTTCTAAAAAGTACATTGAATGTAGTGCTGGTTTCAAATTTTCTGCAAGTAATAGTGACTTTTAGAGTCTTTTTAGTTTCTGTAGGTTTAAACCATAAGGGGTTCTTCTGTGGTAATATGATACCTAGGTGTAGATGACTTGCTCTGAAATAAATACCGTTAGCGTTTAGATATTGTAGAATTCGTATTTAAGTGGGTATGCTTTATTCGAACTGATGACGCATGTTTTTCATGGTATCGAGTTCATCCTTATTATCCAAGCTGTCCTTGGTGCATATTTTTATTTTTTATAAAACCTAGTCGTGTGGAAAATACTCAGCAATATTCGTAGATGAGTAACAGACGTCTTTTCTAAATATCTTTACATTATCATGACTCACGAGGATATCTATTCTCAGATTTGAATGTGGCGATGAGATTGTTCGATGAAATTTAGAATACTCTCGGTCAGCGCAGCTGTATGAAGGCACGAGCAAATTCAACGACCTTGGACTGCTTCTATAATTTACGGGTTTTTTTTTTTAAACTAAGTAGGTACCCAAAACTTTCTCAACCCAATAAGGTGAGATTACCGTAGTTATAGGGCATAGCGGATCCAATCGATGACGTCACAGATGAATTCACTAGAAGGAAATCGAGCACCATGCCTACATGACTCGCCCAATATTACCACTATTCCGCATAATATTTTCTGAGCTTGAACATGGTAAGCGGAAGCGCAGTGGCCAGTTCCTTCGCTATAAAGATGTTCAGAAAAGACTTATGAAGAATTACGACATAGACCCTTGTGCTTGGGAGTCATTTGCTTCAAGGCGTCCGGAATGGAGGCGGTGAGTGCAGACTCAGATGTCTAAGTTTGAGGACGCGCAATTGATTACAACTATGTAAACGGAGTTCTGACGTGTGCTTGCTGCGGATGAACCTTTGTAAACAAAATAAGTTACAAAAGTTACCTAAGGACGGAACATTCGAACCACAAGGGTTTTTATTTTTATTTTCAAACAAATACCAGTCACCGAAGTCGAAATCCACTAGGAGGATGATGGTGATGGGGTGATGATGACATTATTCCCTTCTGCGGGTAATGGCATAGCTATGGTCGCGCAACTTGATAAACAAACGATGAAAGTTGTAGACAATTAAGCAAAGCCTTACTTGCAAACCAAGCCGAATGCTACACTGTCTAAAAAGGCGTGACCTACATACAGCGACAGGTACATTGAAATGACCACATCACTTCATCTTAATGTCTTAGGTATCACCACAAATAACTAAATTCTTCTAAATCAAGTCTATGTACTAATTGGATTTGAACAGAACCTTGTTTTCTTTTGAATGTTAAGGTCATGGCAAAATACAGTGACTATAGACAGTCGACATAATCGATACCTCAACATCTCATTTCACCATAATATTCGTTCTATGAAGACATCGCTGGTAAACAGAACTCAAGTTTTATGACCCCTAAGTATCAAAGTAAGATTGGGTCCATGTTAAGAAAACAACAATTCTAGAAAACAAAAGTAGAATAATAGATAGGAACGTTGGAGTACACCATTCACTATTACCGGCGGCGGCGTGACGTCTATAAAATGAAATTTATCTACGGTAGCTCTGTGAACAGATGAAACAAACGATCGCTATTAAGCACCCTAGCAGCTGTCAAGAATCGCAGATTTAAAACCCGTGATAACTAGTCATTTAACTATACTGGGACAAAACGACCGAAGAAAGTTGTTTGCATAAGAATCATTTAGTAGATGACAGGAATTTTTACTCACGAATCGTATGTGAAGCGGGTGAAATGAATAAACAACAATTTTAACGAAAAAGAGGTTTAAACTTTCATTTAACCTTCATTCCAAAGTTGTTTGTGACGTGCCTTAACAACTCTTTACCCATTGTTCCGTAGAGTGGACATTGCTTAGTTATTTCTGTCAACTTCATTGGCATGACGCAGTGGGGTGAGTGTTGGCATATGACTCAGAACCTGACTCCACGTCACTCATTATTTAGAAGCAAAATAAGGACGCAGTTAGTCTTCTCGATATTTTATTTTGTCTAATCAATAATCTGATTCACAAAATCTCAAAGGATCCGCGTGATTTAATTAGATTTAAATCTCAAAAATACAGTGGAAGCGGAACGTGAACAGTTCTGTCTGTGGTCGAACAAAAAGTGAAGCTGTTGCCAACTTGTTTTTTAACACAAGATTGCCCTTTGTTTAAATCAAACCCAAGTATCGAAACGACAATATTATTTCGTACATCAGCAACACTGAATTTACGAAGTTTCCATGCACGATAACAGATGGCGCTTCTAACTCTGGGACAGGCATATTAACATTTGCGGGTAGTTTTCAATATCAACATAGATATCGTGAATCTTGGAACATTTTCATCGCCTTGTCCCACGGTTTGCTGTGGAAGTCTCACACACACGACGGTGGAGGCCTCTCTAAAACGAGTAAAGTTTGGATTCGAGGTTAGTGAAGCATTCACATTGAAGTGCGTTATCCTACACCTAATCAACGAAGAACAACCTTCGCTTCTCAAGTTGTGATTACTGCTGATGTAACTCGGCTGAAACTCATAATTCTCGGCGAATTGTTGGGCAAAACTAATTAATCGTCACTGCGAGAACGTGACGCATACCGGGTCGACCTCCTTCTGCGAGCTTACTTCCGGTAGGAGCTGGTTGACTGAAGTGACACAATCGATGATGATGAAAGTGTTAATATAACACCCTCTAAGTAAGAAGAATCGGATCTTTCTACCTGTAACAGATGAAATGGTCAATGTGGATCAGGATTGGATGATTGTAGCTTGACGTTCTTATTATTAAATTCAGCTGGTGAAACAACAATGGTTTAACATTTCCTGTACCACTTTCATTATTACTGATGATTGTGGTGAAAGCCCATCCATAAATAGATCAACTACCGATGCCGATGGTGATGCTGGAAGTTATTGGTGCCGTAGGTTATGAAGCAGAACCCAGGCGGGAGCAGCAGCATGGTTACCTTGGATGCAACAGATGCCCCAGTGGTTACAGAGTTTGTTGCTTGATATCAGGTGGTATACGAGCTGATGAGGAAGTGGTTTAGGATCGGATTCCGTTCCGATCCCACTTCTGATGACGGAGGAGGTGTTCCATGGACTTAAAGAATATCGGTGACATCAGCAAAGCTGACGTCACCAATCTCATCGTCCACTTGACGACTCTTCGGTTAGTAGTTTTTGGTTAGAAATATTAATGACGTCAGTGAAGCCGACGTCATCAGGTAGACCAATCTTCGATTAGGAGCTTCGTCTTCAAATAGTAGCTTCGATGGTGCTGAGTAGAAACCGCAGGTTGTAGGGAGGTCCGCTCGGTCTGAAGTCTGGCGCTGGAATGGCTTTCCTACTGTTTTGCGGCTGTATTTATAGTGATTTTGTGTTTAAGTCAAATGAATGTTTTTCAAACACTAGAATCTTGTTTTTAATAGTTAAATTCAATGTAAATCGATCTATCAATTAAATACTTAACTGTTTATTATTGTAGTTTAAATTAACCGTTAGTTTCAAGAATTATTACAACGAAATGAAAACATGTTATTGCAAAACAACAATATTGTTTTGAATAATCAATAATTTCATGAATTCTAGATGAAAGTTAGTTTTACCAATCAAAGTTTAGGTCAATAATCATAATTGCGCCGATATATATAATAATTTTTCAATGAAGTTCCTGAAAATTAATGCTTGATAAATCTATACTAATATTATAAAAGGATGAATGAATATGCTCCGAACTACTGGATCAATTTTGATGAAACTTGGTATGAAGATACATTGATTTATTGGGAGTGTTATAGACTACTTTTTATCCCGATATTCCCACGGGATCGGAAGATACGCGGGTGAAACCTTGGAGCTGCTAGTTACTTATAAAATCAAAAAATTGTTATTAGATAGCTGTTTCTTACGAGTATCACCCGAGGGTTTAGCATCAGTGATAACAGGCAAGCCGCTAGCAAAGAAGTCCATTATCGTTGCAAATATTTCAGGTTTGATCAACTTCCAGTCAAGGTCATCATCTTGTTTGCTCACTGTAATGAAGTCTGGTCCAAAGAAGACTGCTTTCACACCTTCGATGCGGAAGATCATTTTAGCTGAAACCATAACATTTAAAGCCATTAAAAACCACAACCTATTACCAGCTCCAGCAATCTTCTGAACACATTACTGGAAAGACCAAAATATTGTCCTATAATTAGACATTGGAATTGAATAAATATGTATATTGGTTTTAAATATGTTAACTACCAAATATCCCAAAAAAATAGAAAATATGAATTATATTTATTTTTCGTTAACAGATAGAGGTAAACTTTTTAAACACACACAATTTGTATTAGGTACTTTTTTATTTTTTATTTTAAGCCTATTCCATCCCACTACAGCGCAAAGGCCTTCCTCCCCTCTTTCCAATGTTCCCCTCTAGTGCTAGCTGAGTCCAGTCCCTACCATGTGAGAGAATTTGTATTCATAGATATTATTTTTCCAGGATTTAATTGCATTTTATTTTCTCTAACCTCGACGTTTCGACTATGTTACAATAGTTATGGTCGGGCAAATAGAAATATCCAAGTGGATGATTTTGTAACTTTTCTATGTTGACAGACAGCCACTGATTCAAATAGTTATAAGTAGTACATTTATGGAGAATGATAATCTTTGCCTAGTATTGACTACTTGTACTTGTGCTTGTATACGGGCTGTTTTCCGCGATTAGGCCCTTTTTAATTAAGTACGTCCTTTTTGCGTGAAGATGGAGTAGGCTTGCACCTACTACCCCCTCTCAGCTTAGTCGACCATGTCCAGAGGAGAGAACTTGTCAATACTTCTGGAGCCAACTAAGCCGCGGGTTTCATCACGATGTTTTCCTTCACCGTAAGAGCAATGTCAATTAGCGCACATCAATTTTTCGTAAATTTAGTATTGACTATTCTTACCAAGTGGACTGCATTGAGATGCACCAATATTAGGAAAATCCATAGTTTGACCCGGCTCCAACACTTTAGTACCAGGTAAAAACTTCAAGCTATTTGGATTCGGTGTGTCTTGCGTTTGGATAAACATGGTTCGGCAGGAACAGTTGCCAAAAAGAGGTTTAGTTTTCGAGATGTTGTGGTCCAGAATATTTTGAGTTATTCCACTGTATTGCCTGGTTATCTTTCGCCTGAGATGATACACAAAATGTTAATAATTTTCAGGATGTAAACAAATGCACCAGTAGTTTGGTTCGAACAACTTACCTGTAAAAAACTGATGCGCAAATTCCTCCGCAGCGATTCCCATTTTTAAATAACATTATCGAATTTCGCAACATTTTGCTTACTAAACTGTAATGTACAATTAATGTTTCAAAAGTAATTATTAATCTTGATTTGATTTTTTGGACACAACTTTTCGCCAAATTTTTTTATTCCCTATTCCTCGAAAAAAAAATTAGAAGGAAAGGCAAGACAAAGATCTTTTAGTTAGCCCATACAGCCTCGTCTGAGGATTAAGGCCGCGCGCACTTTGGATACGTTTTCGTCCGAATTTCATTCGTGCGTCAACGTACGAAGACGTACGAACAATCCCATCCTTCTAAGTAGGTACTATAGAAGCGTGCAGACTGCATACGAATTAGTCGTACACGTGAACGTACGTTTAATAAAACGGATCAAAACACAGCAGTGTGCAGTGTGCGCACTCAATTCGTACTACCACGATCGTACGTTCACGTACGATTAAAATTCGTGTCCAAAGTGCGCGCGGCCTAAAGTCTTTTAGGCCGGGCGCATACGTACGTTTTAAGGAAGGCTTGGCGCAATGCTTGGCGCACTTAGACCATTTACCTACCTCTATGTTGGCGCACACGTCTGTTTTCGCATTCAGATTCTTGATATTTCAAATCAGCCAATCAGAACGCAAGGGCTGGCATTCGAAACGGACGTGCGAAATATTTTCAATCCAAAAAAAAAATTGTTCCTTCGTTCCAAAACGCACGAGGGTATTAAAATTTAATCGGAGTATTTTGTACATAGATGTGAACCTCTGTAAACTCCTTGGATTTGAAGTATACGAGAACCCGAATGCTAAAAAGAAATACAACGGAATGCGATAACCGCATGAGAAAAACGTACGTAAGCCATACGTAAGCGCACAGGTACCCTTAATTTGGCATGTTTTAAAAGGGGTCCGTACATTTAGTATGAGAGCTCGGCATAGTGTTTTTTTCTGCGCTGTGCATTTCGAGATTTTCGAGACCCATGCCAATCGGTAGAGGGCATGACAGTGAGTAAATATCGATCACACATCGAACCCATATCGAACCTCTAACTAAAGCGTCTCGGAAACGGGATATTTAACAAAACGTGTGTTGTCATGTCATGTTATTCGTACATGTCAGTCTATTAAAATACTCTTTGATGTCAGTGTCAGTACCGACATGGGGCGCAGTGATTTTTAGTATGTACCTCGCGCAGCGAATGGTTGGCTTTCCATCAGAGGTCAACATTCGCTGCGCTAAGTATACTCTATATCCAGGGTTACCATAACATTCGTGCGCGAGTCCAACTCACACTTGTCCGGTTTTTAAGCTATTGCATAGCTTTTATCGCGGACTTTGAGCGCGGCGACCAAATCCTAACACTTTGCCTACCATGTAGTTCGGCGAAGCGTTCGCTTAACGTGTTTAATTATATTACTTATGTAAAAAACGAGAGCGAGCAAGGATAACGACCGTAAAATTTCCGCTATTTTGACTGCGGATATAGAAAATGAATGTACCTAGAGGTCAATAAATCGTGTGTGTAATAGTAGTTTACATCATACTGCTCGGTAAGTAGGATTTACTAGTATGGTAAGAGGCTGTGTAAGTTGTCATTTACAAAACAGTGCATTGTTTAGATGGGACGTTCCATTTTCAAATCACTTTACCATTCAAGCACAGGGTGAATGCTTGAACTGTAAAGTTCACTTTACCATTCAAGCTATGTCAAACTCCTTGATTAACCAATCTCTTTTCTTATAAAATGACGAAACTTTTTACTTAAAAAAAAACCATAAAAATGGCGGCATTTTATTTCAGTTCAAGCTATGCAAAACTCCTTAGTCAAATTTTTTTTTTCATAAAATGATTTTTATTGTAAAAAAAAGAAAATGGCGGCATTTCATTTGAACTAAATGTTTACCACACAAGGTATGTAAGCGAGCTATTACAGAACAAGATCCAATATGGCGCCCGTGCGAGCGCAGCTCGCAAAGGGCGCTATGGATCGAGTGTAATAGCTACTTACAACCGAGGTAAGTATACTACTTTACATCATTCAAGCGAGGTAAATATAACATTTTTGTACGACATCTTCGGCTTCAAGATGACAGAAATCAGGCGTGCCGACCACTTATTCATCAGACGAATACTTGACATGATGAACTAGCATAAACTTGTATGTTCTTTTTTTAAAATTTAATACAGTCGTCGCAAGTGAACAAACATTTAGTTCAAATGAAATGCCGCCAGTTTCATTATTTACAGCAAAAATTATTTTATGAAAAAAAAAATATTTGACCAAGGAGTTTTGCATAACTTGAACTGAAATAAAATGCCGTCATTGGTATCGTTTTTTTTTGCAGTAAAAAGTTTCGTCGTTTTATAAGAAAAGAGATTGGTTAACCAAGGAGTTTGACATAGCTTGAATGGTAAAGTGAACTTTACAATTCAAGCATTCACCCTATACTTGAATGGTAAAGTGATTTGAAAATGGAACGTTCCATCTAAACAATGCACTGTGTTGTAAATGACAACTTACTAGTAAATCCTACTTACCGAGCAGTATGATGAAAACGCCTTTACAATGCCTGTTGTGCTACTACAGGCCATTTTGACTTTTTGACATATATAGTTATTTTTTTACACTTTTTAGGTAAGCTCGGTTGGCAACACCTGGGCAACACTTTTTCATTTGAAAACAAGCAGACGCAGCGCGTTTTTTCCATTCTAAGTAAAATATTACTTATTTTATCATTTTCTGCAATTCTGTGAGAATTTTCTGAGGTACGTTTTGTTGTTATCCATTTCAATTGTTGTAAATCCTTGTTCACAATTTGTCTTTTCGATTGTGTAAGTAATAAAAACAACATTGTCGCATTGATTGTCCTTGCTTGTCTCTTCTAGTTTTCTGATCGCTATTTGCGAGGGTAAGTTGTAAAACTTTCTTGAGGGAGTCAACTTTGTTCTTGATATAATAATTTATCTGAATCTAACTGAATCTATCTGGTTGAAGTAGGTCTAAGCACTTACAACAGAAAACGTATGGTGATCAGGCGAACCATACAAAAGCTAAGCTTTTGTAGTAATAAGCGTTTTCACCTTCAACTTTATTCTATAGCTGTATAAATGAATACTTATAATTTTTTGAATTTAATGTTTGTTTCATAAAGTTTTTAGGCTAGCTACTGTTAGTGCTCTGCGGTGTCATCCTGGGCCTATATTCACTAAGGTTCAAGTCGTTGGGCGCGCGTGATTACGAGCGGAGGGGGGTGGTTTTTGTTTGGAAATCTCGTCCTAATCACGCGCGCCCGACGACTTGAACCTTAGTGAATAAAGGCACTGGTAAGTCGCAATTCCATGGAGATACCGGGATATAAAGTGGCCTATGTTATTCCATAGGTTTTAATAAATCCTCATACCAAGTTTTATCAAAATCGGTCAAATAGTTTAGAATACAGACATAGTATTATTATCTATGGTTTACGGCCTTTATAATAATATCACAAGCTTATAAAAAATACTAAAACAATTAGTTATACCTATCAATAAGTATAAATGTAGGTGCTAACATCGAGTTAAGCATCATTAAATGTTTTAGTAATGGATGCGAGTAAAGGAAGAGGTCGGGGCTTGGCCCTGCTGGAAGCCCTAAAGAAGTCTCAGATGATGGAGGCTGCATCTGAAAGTAGTCCTTCTCCAGAAAACACTCCAGGTCCTAGTGTGGCACCGAGTATGGTATGTAGTCTGTTTTACTTTAGGTATAGGTTTTAATCAGTATTTATTTAGCTGTTTTTATACAACAACTAGCTGACCCGTGCCCACTTAGTTGGGCATTTATTTTATTAATATTAAAAATTAAATTATCCATACTAATATTAAAAAAAATACTTTTTGTAACTTAAATATAAAAGTTAGACATAATAATATGCTGTCGTTGACTTTTTTGTAGGCATTTTCAAGCTCCACATCTTTTCTATAGAACTCAAAAATATATCTTTCATAGTTAAGGCAGCGTTCGTAAGAAACGCTTTCATTTGACCGTTTTTTCTCCGATTCACTTTGCAAAACGGACTACCACGTAAAAGCCTTTTTATTTTTCGGTTTTTATATAACCTATGACACTCAGCAATAATGTGGCTTTCTATTGGTGAAAGAATTTTTAAAATCGGTTCAGTAGATCCCGAGATTACCCCTTACAATTTAACAAACACACAAACTTTACTTCTTTATAATATTAGTATAGAAGTATAGATATATTCAAACATTCAACACAAACACACAAACAGTACTTAAGTTGCTCTTAGATAAGTGAGCTGACTGTGCTAAATGCGGTCCCATGATTGGTCAACTTTGTACTGCTCGCTTCACTTTAGTATATTATTTGTGGCCCTATGCGTTCACACACACTATACAATCTCATATGCTTGATTGTGAATGCGGGTGTAAAACACTTGATCCTTTTTGACAACGAAAAAGGAATATTTGCATGCTAAAGGATGCATTTCATTGGTTAATTTTAAGTAGGTACAAAGATTGAGTTAGCTTTGAAACAAGACATTAATGAATGCACATGATAAAATTACTATTACAAAATCATTATTATGGCGACCATTGTGGCAACTGATGACCCAGTTGGCACAGGACCACAGTCATGTCTTCTGTATGTCAAACGACCCAGTTGGCACAGTGGTCACTATGCCGGACTGTATTTATGCTAGGATATTTGTCTGTGGTCTGGTTGTCTCTATGTATTATAAGTATATATTTACAAAAGAAAAGTATTTATGTAGTATATCCAGTGTCTAGCACCCATAACACAAGTGTAGTTACTTAGTTTGGGGCTAGATGGCGAAGTGTGGAATGTCCTGCAATATTTATTTATTTCATAGGTTAACTTCGCACTGGATCAGTAGTCCTACTGAGTAGTTCAACTGGTAGTGCAAATGATACTTTATTGTTTCTCTAGTACTACCAGTAGTACAAATGATACATTATTGTCGCACTGGATCAGTAGTCCTACTGAGTAGTTCAACTGGTAGTGCAAATGGTACTCTATTTGTTTCTTTAGTACTACCAGTAATACAAATGATACATTATTGTCGCACTGGATCAGTAGCCTGACTGAGTAGTTCAACTGGTAGTGCAAATGGTACTCTATTTGTTTCTCTAGTAGGTACTACTAAAAAATACAAGCAATTTTCTTCTCGTTTGTTCATTGATAGAAGGTACAACTAGTAGTACAACTGATACAATGATAACTTTAACTAATTAAAACTCCTTGATATGTGTCAGAAATTAATTTATGGCAATGATAAAATACATAGCGTCATATCTTTAAGTACAAAGATCGAGTTGGAAACATTTATAAATAAATTACTATTACAAAATCATTATTTCAGATAAGCTCTGTAGGAGGGGACTCGAAATCAACTTTAGGTGGAAGAGGTCGTGCCGCTGCACTCTTGTCTAAATTACATCCCAGACCTGGTGGTAAGCGTGACTTAACTAGTAATATAAAAGCTAATCATCTCTTCTGCGGCAGCATGTGTTAGCCCAGTGTTTCCAAAACACTTTTCAGCCATGGCCTGGTAATTTTCACACTGCCCCTTCGTGACTCACATAATACATTTAAACCCAAGCTGGTTCCTTTATAAATGTTTTATTTGTACTATTTTGGTACCGCCAGTTTAGTCACTAAATTTTAGTGCGATGTATGGGAGCTGCTGCTTATTTTTTCCAAAGACTCCAAGTTTGCGACCCGGCTAATGGGAAACACTGTGTTAGCCCAGGCCATATATACCTTATTAAGATTCTTATGTTTCCTTGTCAACATCTCTTAAATTGTTCTAAATATTTATTTATGTCGTGTGCTTGTCCAAATAAATGTTTTTCTATTCTATTCTACCTCTCCGACGTTCCTCCACGCCTCGAATTACCAGGCTTTCAGGACCATGCTGCCCCAGCATTAACTTTCCACTCGATGTCATAGTGTGGGGAGAACTTAACCTGCTTTTTATTGTTAGATTTCCACGGGATTGGGACTAACACAGGTTTTGGCCGGGTGCAGTTACTTATAATAGTAAAATATGTTGTTTTTGTGGTGTTCTAAGGTTCTGGGGGCATTGGATTTTCACCGGCTTCAGACATCAGTCCAGGACCACCGAAGGGCGTCGGCCGTGGCCTTAAGCTTATACAGAATTTGTAAGTAAAATGAACCCTCGCGGAAAATAATCATGATAGCTAGAAAGTTGAAATTTTCATTTGTAGAAAATCCATAACTATTTATTACTAGCAGCAATTCGCGGTTTCACCCGCGTAACTCCCGATCCCGGGGGAATATCGGGATAAAAAGTAGCCTATGTTATTCCCAATGAATCAATGTATCCTCATACCAAGTTTCATCACAATCAGTCTAGTAGTTTCAGAGCCTATTCATTACAAACTAAAAATCTTTCCCTTTTATTATATTAGAGTAGATTTAGATTTCATAATGTATGTAATTATATTTTAGGCAAGCTTCAAAGGCCTCGTCTGTGGTTAGTGTGAAAGCCGATGTACCAGATATTACAAAAAAAATGGCTTCCACAACAGTATCTGAAGTAACGGCTACAACCATGACCGGGAAAAATAAATATTTCGTAAGTACATAGTTATTTTATCGCCCAGTGGCAGGACAAGAGCGCTTTCTTATCGGCAACATCCTGTTTCGATATGGCTGGCTTGTTTAAAATTTCACCTCAAAATTCCCTTAAAACGAGTGCATTGGTACTGGATAAATCCAGGCTGTATGTCAAAGAACTCTTGGCCTAACTAGCAACTTGCTGGTTTGATAAATGGCAGACGTCCCGGGTGCACGGCGCGGGATGAGTATTTCTTTATCCTTTGCCTTTGCCCAGCAGTAGCAGTATTCCGCGGTTTCACCCGCGTAACTCCCAATCTGGTGGGAATATCGGGATAAAAAGTAGCCTATGTTACTCCCAATCAGGGTTCGAAAGTATCCGATATTTATAATAAATATCAAAATATCGGATTTTTTTGATATATATCCGATATATATCAAAAATGTGATACTTACATGATTTTATCCATTTTGTATGACAGCCATTTTGTTATTTTATTGTATTATTTATGTATACCTACTGTTTGCATAACTATGTTTTATAAATTTAATAAATTATTTAAAGAAAAAACATTTTATAAAAGAAAAATCAACTCAAAAACATAAAATCTTCTTATAAATCAGAAAAATCAATTAAAATCATAAACAATATCAGGTAAAATCAACTCAAAAAGATAAAATCTTATAAATTCCAATCATTCAATGGCTTCATTAATTTTCTGAATACCTACACTAATACTTAAAAAAAAAACATACATACAACCGAACTGAGAACCTCCTCCTTTTTTTGAAGTAGGTTAAAAATACCTAAACTTTAAACGTTAATACCTAAACTTACTATTAGGGAGTATGTTTTAACTTTACTCCAACGCCATCTATATTTAGGATGGAGAACTACAGTAGAAAACTGCAAAACATGACTTATTTTCATCAAATGTTTAAACAATTTTTGTATTGATATATATCACAAAAAACCCTTTGATGTATATCGGATATATATCATGATATATATCCATTGATATATATCCTCGAACCCTGCTCCTAATGAACCAATGTATCCTCATACCAAGTTGCATTTAAATCGGTTCAGTAGTTTCTGAGCCTATTCAATGCAAACAAATAATCAAACCTTTCATCTTTATAATATTAGTAAGATAAGATACTTGTACTTGTATACGGGCTGTTTCCCGCAATTAGTCCCTTTTTAATTGGGTCCTTTTTGAGTGAGAATTGGAGTAGGCTTGCCCAGCACCTACTACCCTCTCAGTTCAGTCAACCATATCCAGAGGAGAGAACTTGTCAATTCTTCTGGAGGCAACTAAGCTGCGGGTTTCATCACGATGTTCTTCTTCACCGTAAGAGCAATGTCAATTAGCGCACATAATTTTTTCTTAAGAAATATACATTGGTACACGACCGGCCGGGATTCGAACCCACGACCTTCAGAATGAAAGTCGAGGTATCTACCACTAAGCCAATACTTATTTAAATTGTTGCTAATTTACAGAGAGAGGTAAAAGAAACCCCACCCGTTGTGAAAAAAGGTGAATCAGGAAGACCACTAGAAGTGACCGCTAATTTCGTCTATTTGAAGTTTGAAGAGAATTGCGTGTTCGAATACGAAGTGCGATTTGATCCTAATATTGATTATAGGAATTTGCGGTTTAATCTACTAAATCGTAAGTATCTTAAATATTTTTTTTTTTTTTTTTTTTTTTTTTTTTTTTTTTTTTTTTTTTTTTTTTTTTTTTTTTTTTTATCATGCGATCAGTCATTTTGACTATAAGCAGATGAGGTGTGTGCTTCATAGCATTTAGGGCGCTACTCCCAGCGGATACTGCCCTTTTGTTTATATGACTAAGTCCTGATCAAAGATGTCACGCCGCTTTTTCAGCCGACGTATTGTCTCAGGGATGGTAAGTTGGCCCGCAAGTTGGTTTGGGTGCCTCTGTAGTCGTTCTCTGTAATTGCTTGCATAGGTTTCAATTTCCTGTTTTACCATAGGCATATTGAGGATTTCATGGACCTCTGTTGTTCTTATAAACCATGGTGCATTTGTTATCTGCTTTAGAATGGAGTTTTGTACTCTCTGTATGATCATTACGTTTGTAGCACTGGCAGATCCCCAAAGCTGTATGCCATATGCCCAGACTGGTTTAAGCACTGTTTTATACAGAAGTAGTTTATTGTCAAGAGACAGCTTTGAATTCCTTCCCAGCAGCCAATATAGGCCCCTGTATTTCAAGTTGAGTTCATCCCTTTTGGCTTCGACGTGTCTCCTCCATGTAAGTCTACGATCTAAGTGCATACCCAAATACTTGACTGTATTGTGATGAGGTAGTTGAGTGCCATTTAGAGTAACCGGGGCGCAATCTTCCTTTCGGAGAGTAAATGTGATGTGCACCGATTTAGATACACTGGCAGCAATTCTCCATTTGGTCAACCATTCTTCGATTTTATCTAAGCTTTTTTGGAGTATGCGAGAGGCTTGAGTTGGGCATTTGTTTGATGCAAGAAGGGCCGTGTCATCAGCAAAGGTCGCGAAAGTAACTTCAGGGTTCTGGGGTAGGTCGTACGTGAACAGCGTGTACAGAATCGGTCCAAGTACGGAGCCCTGTGGTACTCCTGCAGATGCCTCATAAAAGCCCGATGTGCTGTCGTTATCTCTGACTTGATATATTCTGTTCGATATGTATGATTTTATGACTGGATAAAATGTGTGTGGTAGTACTAACTTTATTTTATACAACAAGCCTTTGTGCCAGACTCTATCAAAGGCCTGTTGAATGTCGAGAAACGCAGATGAACAATATTCTTTCTTTTCTAGTGCTTTTCTTATCGTCCTGCAAACTCTGTGAACCTGTTCTACAGTGGCGTGTTCCTTTCGAAATCCGAATTGATGATCCGGTATTATGGTTTTGTCCTTCATAACGTTTAGCATTCTGTTTAATAGGCACTTTTCAAGAATCTTTGACATTATTGGCAGGAGGCTTATTGGTCTATATGATGTGATTTCATGCATAGCTTTACCAGGTTTGTGGATCATAGTAACTTGGGACACTTTCCAGAGGTCTGGGAAGTACCCGGTTCTCAGGACTGCATTAAATACCATTGTAAGGTATACTAGTACTTTGCGAGGCGACTCTTCAAGGACTTTCTTATCTATGAGGTCATACCCTGGTGCTTTATTGTTCTCTAGTGACTTGATGATTTTGTGTATTTCCCTAGGAGTAACAAGTTTTAGAGGCAGATCAAGTTGGAAGTCTTGATTGAGAGTCGCATCGATGTCCGATTCATCTGCGTTTGGTCTAGGCTCATTAGGTTTGAATACTTGGCTTAGGTGCTTAGCAAATGCCTCGGCTTTGTCTTGGTCAGTTTTTATCCACTCTCCATCCGCAGTACGTAGAGGTGGTTTTTGATGATGTGGCCGATCGAAGTTTTTGCAGGCTTTCCACAGTGAGTAGTTTGTTACTTTTGTAGCCGTTAGCCTCTCCAGGTAATTATCTAACGCCGTATCATTGGCTTCAGTTATGAGGTCTTTCAGTTCTTTGATAGCTTTGTTCAGTAGGGTCTTGTCACTTGGGTGCCTGCTGTTGTGCCATATTCTGCGAAGCCTTCTCTTTTCGAGTATTTTTTGGCGTATAGTTTCAGAATATGTTTTACTCTGAGGACCACGATTGGTAACCTCGGGCATGGATAACCAACAGCTTTCTTGGATCACTGAGGTTATTTTGCGTACAGCTTCGTCGATGTCTAATTCGGTTTTCAAATTTATTTTTAAGTCTAATTTTTCGTGGATAAGATCCCGAAAGCAGTTCCAGTCTGTGCGCTTGTTATACAGTTTAGTTTTTTTCTCCATTTTTAAGACAGCAGTGCCAATAGTCAGTATAACAGGGACATGGTTAGTGTCCGAATCTAGGCATGTACGTACGTCATAAGGTAGTCTGGATAGCCCCTTCATTATAAAAAAATCTATAACATCCGGGAGTCGCTTAGGGTCCGTGGGCCAATTTGTCGGGTCCGCCGTTGAGATTGTAGTGAGATTCTTCTTGTCAACGCATTTTTTGAGCTCTCTTCCTCTTGTTTTGGTTATTCTAGAAGCCCAGTGGACGTGCTTGGCATTCCAGTCTCCTCCAACTAGAAATCGCGAGCCAAGTGTGTTGAAAAATTCTTCATATTGGTCTTCTTTTATAATAAATAAATAAATAAATAAATCATTTATTTCAGGCTACGAAGGCCCATAGATACATACCTTATAGACTAACATACATATTTTATAATATAAATTGAAAGTGTTAATAGATAACTTAAAACTATGTTAGTAGCACTTCCAGGACACTACACTTTAGTCTTAGTAGGTTCGCGTGGAATTTGTCCGCGGAAGCGACGGAATACCACATCCTTCGGCCAGAAGCTTTCATCCATAACGCGAGGCAGATAGCGGTTCGGTACTCGCACCACAAACGCCTTGAAATTGACGTTCCGATGCGACTCCAGCATATGCACCCTCAGCGTATAGCCCAGCTTCCGGCGTACGTACTCGACGATGTCCTTCTCCCCGACGGTGTAGTGCAGACGGGAGATGTACACCGGAGTGTCCGGCATCGCAGCACGAACTCCCAGACTAGCATCAGTCGGGGCTGTACCGCAGCGATTCGTGATGATAGGTCTTGTTCGCCGTTTCTTTTGCACCTTGATAAAACCTTCATCGTCGTCGTTGGGATCCTTTGGCTTCATATCAGAAACCATAGGGGCGCTCGCGGTGATTGGGGCCGCAGGCACAGGCGGCAGAGCGGGGAGCTGAGGTCGTGCGGCGGCACGTGGAGGTGCCGCAGCGGTGCGGGACGCGCGGGGTACGCTGTCTACAAGCGGCGCACGAGGCGACGGCGACTGCGACAAAACTGCTGACGCGAAGCTATTATCTAGGACAGCTCCGCGCGGTGAGTTGACGTTTGTCACCGACACTGGTGACCTCGTTACCGCTCCGTTCTTGCGCAACTCGTCCACTTCTTTGCGTAGTTCGGAAACGGTATTTTGAGATGCATCCAGCTTCTCGTGCACTTCCTTGAGACTCTTTTTCAGAAGGACGATGTCCTTCAGGAGGCTCGTAGCATCGACGTGGTCGAAAGTGACGGGAGGGAGCTTATTTAAGTCCCTCGCCACAAACGTAGGCACGTCGTCCGGGTCGGTCTCTTTGAACAGCGTGATGATGTCCTGCACGCTTTTCTTAGTCCCGTCGCGACGACGAGACACCATTTGGTCACGCTTATTCAGCACCTCGAATAGCAACAGCTTGGCCGCCGCTATGTCCTCCTCACTGAAGTTCGATGTACAGATCTGTTGTGCAGACAACTCGTCCATCACGTCCAGCTTCTGCTGCAGGAACGCCAGCAACTCGTTCACCACAATGTTGTTACTCATTGTGATGAAATACGAACGGCAGCTTACGCTGCGCTTTTCGTCACAAATACGCAAATAAATTATTAGGTATTGTGTCACGTCTGCATCGTTGTGCGCTGCACACGAGACTGATATTATATTGTGTCTTGGAGGGCAGTATATGGCTGATACGTTGTAGGTACCATTACGATCTTCCACTGCGACAGTGGCTGCTTGTATATGGTCTTTTCTAAACTGAGGCTGCTCATAGTGTTTAATGTTAGACTTGATGATCAGGGCCGCTCCTGCGTGTGCAGTCCCATCTGGATGGTTGGTTGCGTAGATGTTGTAATTACGTAGCATAATATTTTTGTTGTCAGTAAGATGAGATTCAGACACAAGTAATATGTCTATGTTGTGTGTATGCAGCAATACTTCTACATTTCCCAGATTAGACGACAGTCCGTCTAGGTTCCACGTAGCTATTTTGAGGGAAGTCATTGTGAAATTTTTGCTACTAAGGTCGTTATGAGGTTAATTAAAGTACTCATTTGTTGTAATATAATGTCAAACTTTTCTGCTTGTTTGAGAAGCATCTCTTCTATTTTTGTGTTGAGAGTTGGAAGTTCTGCGTTGTCAGAGTTTCTTTTGGATTTTAATACATCTGCGTATTTTGGTCGCTTGTTGGAGTCTTCGGTTGGTCTTGCTCCATTGGCAGGTGTGTGTTGAGGCTGTGAAGGTTTGGTTCCTGTATCAGTTGGTTGTTTGGTGTTTTCCCTGATTCGGGGGTGGAACTGTTTGCTAGATTTCCGTAACAGGATTTCTCTATACACTTCGCATCCTTTAAAGTTGGCGGGGTGGGCTCCGAGGCAAAGGGCACATTTTGCTGGTGTGTTTCGATCAGTTTTTGGACACTCGGATGTTTTGTGTGCTTCGGCACATTTGACACACCGATAGGGTCTCATGCAGTAATTTCTCGAATGCCCATATTGCTGACATCTCTGGCATTGTACAACAGAGTTCCGTTTTCTTGGTTCTTCAATGGTAATTGATTGATGATGTATATGCTTAATACTCTTTACTGATTTATTGTTCGGTCCCTGTTCTATGGTAGCAAAGAATGTGGAAGTAGGTATCTTTTCAGGTCCATACTTTGCATTTATTATCTCTCCAATAACTGTGTTTCCTGTTTCTTCAAGTGCACGTCTTATTTCATTAATTGGCGTTGACTGATGTAGGTTTTTAATTACTACTCTGTATGGTCTTTTGTCCTTTCTGTTGAAGGTGTGTCCAATTAACCCCTTGGACCTGATAGTTTCTATAACAACTTTATAGACCTCGACATTGTAGCAATTAATGCGCAGTTGGTTTTTATTGATAATTTTGTAGGTGAAGCTATTCTTGATGGTGACACATTCCAGGAGCTCTGTGAGTTTATTGAGGTCTTCAATGCCATACAGAATGATGGGTGGTGGTTTTGAGACTATTTTTGAACTTTCTTGATTGGTACCTTCTTCCTGATCAACAGGAAGTCCACTAAACTGGTTTGATACCGATGTTTTCTCTGGGGAAGGTGATGAGATCTTCTTCCTTTTGGCGCATCTTAGTGTAGGTACTCTCTGCCAAATAGGGGGATTGACTGTCTCATGATTATCTACATTCATCTCGTTAGGGTTATGTTCAGAGTTAGTATTCTGATTTTGGATGTTAGCATCCCCGATTGAGCTTAGCGACATGCTTCGCGGTCTAGCCAGGAATAGGCTGGGGTGAAAAGCTTGTTGAACTAACTTCTTAGTACTCTCTGTCTGACCAGTAATATTCACTGGTAAGGGGGCCTGGGTACCCGCCCTCTTACAGTCTTCGGTAACCAATTTCTCACTTGCAGGCCCGGATACCTGCAAGCGCCGGGTGCTAGCCGGATCGCAAGGCAAAACATTCTCATTATTTTCACTCATTTCATTACGATAGTTGGGTGAGTAGTGCGGTGCTTCCCCAAGACACCACACGTCCTGATTTCGGTGTGACAACCTAGCCTTTGATGATCCAACATCTTGCCGCAAGGCAGCGGTTACAGTTTAATTCGGAGTCCGCATCTCCTAGACCAGTTGTCGCCCAGGCTGACGAGGCTGATCCCCCCGGGTCCGAGCTTCGATTAGAGTGGCGGCTCATACTCGCCACTGTCGTCCTCCGTCATCGAGTTTAGTGCTATTTTATAGAGAAGTCTCCGCCACGAGTAATTCTCAGCACCCCTCTGGATGGACCGCCCAATTGTCCGCGACTGCCGAAGCAGCTAGCCTCCATGTCTGAAGGCCGTTTCGCTATCCGCAACCTGCGACGCGGTGGGTGGCATAGGGCGATGCCACTGGGAATGTTCCCCAGAACCCACATGTATCTTAAATAAATAAATAAATATTGCAGTACATTTCCACACTTCGCCATCCAGCCCCATACTAAGTAACTAAGACTTGTGTTATGGGTGCTAGGCAACGGATATACTACTTATATACTTTTCTTTTGTAAATATATACTTATAATACCTAGATACAACCAGACCACAGACAAATATCTAAGCATAAATACATGTCTGAGGTGGGAATCGGACCCGCAACCCCGTGTTTGGCAGTCCGGCATAGTGACCGCTGTGCCAACTGGGTCGATCTTACTTGTGTATGGGCTGTTTTCTGCAAATAGACTCTTTTTATTGGGTCCTTTTTACGTGAGGATGGAGTAGGCTTGCCCAGCACCTACTACCCTCTTAGTCGACCATGTCCAGAGGAGAGAACTTGTGAGCCAACTAAGCCGCGGGTTTCATCACAATGTTTTCCTTCACCATCACCTACGGAACCCTAAAAACCACATTAAAATTCGTTGCGTCGGCTCAAATCTTCAAAGATGTTAGCATACATAGGGACAGACAGCGAAAGGCGACTTTGTTTTATAGTATGTAGTGATATATATAAAATGTTTTGTATTAGTATAGTATAGATAGACAAACAATGTAATATTTTCTTTCTAGAACACAGTCATTTCTTCAAAGTGAAAACATTTGACGGCACAACTCTGTATGTGCCGCACGCTTTGCCGGAGGAAGCCTCGAATCTTATCTCTAAGAATCCTCAAGATGAATCTGAAGTTAGGATTACAGTGAGTAATATATTTTTGTCATTTTTATATGGTTTATTTAGCTGTGCCCTGCGGTTTCACCCGCGTGCGTGCCCGAATTTGACAAAAACCAGAACTGCATCATTAGTTTTTTAAAATGTTACCCCTGACCCGGAATGGAACCTGTAGATTTGCAAAAATAAAAAAACATTCTATATTTTTATACCAATTTTTATACAATACACTAGCTGCGACCCACGGTTTCACCCGTGTATGTCCCGATGGCGTGGTATTATTGGAATAAAAAGTAGCCTATATGTTAAGGGGGGTCCATACGCCAACGACCTTGGTACACAGCCTACTAAATAGTTACTATTGAAACCGGTCGCCATCGTTGGTGAAAATTGTTGATTGTTACGAATGTGTTTTGTTTTTCTCAAAAGTGTTGAGATGGAATTGTAGGTGAGATTTTTACCGACATTTTGGTGTGATTTTGAGCCAAACATTTCCTATAGTTTTGAAGCTATCCTAAAATTAAGAATTAAAACTAGTCTAGCTTTGAAACGACAAAGAATTTTCGCGTCGAAATTACCCCAAAATATCTGTAAAAATTTCACCTACAATAATAATTCTATCTCAGCACTTTTGAGAAAAACCAAACACATTCGTTACAATCAACAATACTAGTTTTAAGCGATGGGTATTTCTGGCGCGTTGCGTTTGGCAGCATAAGCAGCCTAAATCCAGGTCCTCCATCTATCTACATGGGTACCGAGTTTCATCGCAATTGCTCTAGTAGTTTTTGCGTGAAGGAGTAACAAACATACACACATTCTAATACGGTGGATAGTCCATTTGTCGAGGAAGGCGATAGGCTATTTTAAATTTCGATATTCCCACGGGATCGGGAGTTACGCGGATGAAACCGCGGAGCGCTGCTAGTGTAGGATATAGCCCTGAAGGCCCATGTAAAAAAATCATCCTCTATACTGTAATTTGCGCAGCATACAGCATGCTGGGGGTTAAATTAACCGATCGCATCAGAACACGAACCTGCGCTCCAGAACTCGCATTGCTGACGTCTCCCAGAAAACCGCTAAGCTACATACCACTGGGCGGTACATGTTTGCCGCATGTCAGATGAACGATAGGCCAATATAACAACAGTATGGTCCCCCATAGGGATACGACCACGCGGCAGACCAAGGCGACGATGGCGAGACGATTTTGACTCCTATATGAATGATTGGTGTGGAATAGCGACAGATCTTGATTAATGGAAGAAAGGTAGAGAGGCCTTTGCCTTGCAGTGGGAGTGTAGGCTCTTAGTAATAATAATAATACTGTAATTTGGTAAATTATAATAAACAGATAGAAATGCGTCGAACGCGCCGCCTCAGCGAAATGATACATTTGTACAATGTATTGTTTAAACAAATAATGAACGACTTGGAACTGGTCAGGTTTGGTCGGCAACATTTCAGTGAACACGCCGCTATACAGATACCACAGCATAAACTTGAAGTATGGCCAGGGTATGTTCCTTTTTTATTTTATTTTTAGCCCATTCCGTCCCTTCTTTCTACTGTTTCCCTGTCTAGTGCCAGCTGGGTCCATTACCTACAATGCACCCCTGACCCTGTCGCAACATTTTGCGAAAGAGACTTTGTGCGAAAGCGACATTATGAGAAAGAGACATTTTTAGAAAACGAAATTATGAGAAAGAGACATTTTGCGACTAGGCGACATTTTGCGAAGTGGGCATTTTGCGAATGAGCCTCACAGACAAATATCTAAGCATAAATACTTGTCTGAGGCGGGAATCTAACCCGCAACCCTGTGTTTGACAGTCCGGCATGGTGACCATTGTGCCAACAAGGTCGTTAATTGCTAATATATTCTTTCCAGCTATGTAACAGCAGTAGATGAGTACGAAGGCGGACTCATGTTGACACTGGACTCAACTCATCGAGTCCTAAGAACGCAATCGGTTCTATCGTTCATTAAGGAGAAAGTACAAACTGATGGTACTAATTGGAAACGATCCGTGTCAGAGACTTTGACTGGTTGTTCTGTTATGACGACTTATAATAAGAAATTGTTTAGGTAAGTATTTGATTCCTGACGAAACTGAACCAAAATCTATACATTTACACTGGAATTCATAGTCGGGGGATGAACAGTCCCCCAAAAACCATCATTCAGCATTCACCTGGAGGCTGAATGTTGAATCAATCTTCTTTGTCTTTCATAAACAATTAAAGAAGAGGCCCCTAGCTGAACAGAGTTTCACGCGTGTTGTCTATGAACATTCACGCACTTTGTGTCACATTACGAAACCTGAAAACATCCTGTTGCATAAAATCGAAGTGCTGTCAACACAAACAAAAGAGGTGGTATAAGTGTGTAGGCCTCTGTTCAAACTACGTCTTAGCGCGTTTCCAAAAAGAGGCATTACATAGCTGAGTATGGTTTCCTTTATAAATCGGTATCATCGACGAAACTTCAAATCACTGTAGAATTCAGTCGGATTAAGGTGGTTCCGAATATATCGCTTGGGCACAGATATAATCCGCATAATATCTTCCAGTGCTTTATCATATATTAGATCATTTTGAAGCCTCAAATCATTTTCCATATCCATTTTATAAGAAGACTGTATATTTATTATGTTTTGTAGTGATTTTTACGGCACAATAATATTTACGATAAACCAAACTTCGGAATAGGGGACTGTTTGGAGGACGGAATTCGGTCATTCAGCATTCAGCCCCTGACATCTGTCAAATTGGCGGTGTTTTGTGTCTATGAAATGCGTAGAGGTTTCATTCGTCCCACAGCGCTTGAATCAGCGTCCCCTAGGGGAGCCCCTATCTTGACTATGAATTCCAGTGTTAAAATGCTTTGTCCTGACTGACTGACGGATCAACGCACAGCCAAAAACCGCTGATTGTAGAGACCTGAAACTTAAAGGGTGGACGACGTAGGCATCCGATAAGAAAGGATTTTCCGAAATTCTACTTTTAAGGGGGTGATAAAGGGGGGCAAAGTTATTTCTTGGTCCAATCCTTTTAAAACCATTTTCGACTTAAACGCGGACGAAGTCGCGGGCAAAAGCTTTAGTAAATAAAATAAATAAATATTGCAGGACATTCAACACGTCGCGTCGCAACTAGCCCCAAGCTTAGTAACTAGACTTGTGTTATGGGTGCTACAGATATACTACTTATATACTTTTCTTTTGTAAATATATACTTATAATACATAGAAACAACCAGACCACAGACAAATATCTAAGCATAAATACTAGTCTGAGGCGGAAATCGAACCGACAACCCTGTGTTTGGCAGTCCAGCTTGCTGACCATTGGCCAACTGGGTCGTCAAATAAAAAAACTTACTGACGAAAGCGGAATGTGACTAGTCTGTTCAGTAATTCCTGACGAATCTGAACGAAAATAGTTAAAAAATCACTTACTGACGAAAGCGGAGTCTGACGGATGCTTCCTAAATCAAGACCGACGACAGTCTATTGCAGAAAAATTACAAAATGTAGATTTCTATTAAAAAATAGACTTGTCCATACAATTTTGATTTGAAATTAGATTTTAGCCTTCTCTCAAAAATGTATGGATTAAATCTCGGTTCAGTGAAATCGAGATTTTACAATTTAGCAGCAAGTAACCCGCAATTAAAGGCTATTAGTTACTTATGATAGCATAAGAAACTCACAATAAACTGGTCTAGGTTATTAATCTATATCATCACTACATAGTATAAAACAAAGTCGCTTTCTCTGTTCCTATATCCCTTTGTATGCTTAAATCTTTAAAACTACGCAACGGATTTTGATGCGGTTTTTTTAATGGATAGAGTGATTCAAAAGGAAGGTTTATATGTATAATACATGCATAATATAACCGTGCGAAGCCAGGACGGGTGGCAAGTTAATATTTTAAGGGATAAGATTTTTTTGTTTGTAACTATTAGACTCGGAAACTATTGAATCAATTTTGATGAGACTGGTATGTAGATACAGTGATTTATTAAGAGTAATATAGGCTACGTTTTATCTCGAAATTTCCACGGAATCGAAATTTACGCGGGTGAAATCGCTGTGCGGTGCTAGTCACTATCACTACATAGTATAAAACAAAGTCGGTTTCTCTGTCCCTATATCCCTATGTATGCTTAAATCTTTAAAACTACGCAACGGATTTTGATGCGGTTTTTTTAATAGATAGAGTGATTCAAGAGGAAAGTTTATATGTATAATACATGCATAATATAGCCGTGCGAAGCTAGGGCGGGTCGCTAGTAATATTATAAAGAGGAAAGATTTTTGTTTTTATGTTGTAACGAATAGGCTCCGAAACGACTGAGCCGACTTTGATGCAACTTGTTATAAGAATACATTGATTGATTAAGAGTAATATAAGCTACTTTTTATCTCGATATTCCCACGGGATCGGGAGTTACGTGAAACTGCAGTTTAAGTTAATAATTCTGTAAAACCTTTAATAACTTTACTTTCATTTTTCAGAATTGATGCAATTGACGATTCAATGACACCGAAATCAACTTTTGAAAAGAATGAGAAAGGAGTGACCATTAAGATTTCATTTATAGATTATTATAAAAAGAATTATAATATTGACATTATGGACTGGGATCAACCTATGCTTATATCCAGGTAATAAAACAATTTAAAGGTTTTTCATTTGTGTTTTGTGTGTAAAAAAAAATTAACTCTTATAAGAGATGTTTTGTTTTTTAGTTTGTAACGAATAGGCTCCGAAACTACTGGACCGATTTTGATAAATCTTGGTATGGGGATACATTGATTCATTGGGAATAACACAGGCTACTCTTTATCCCGATATTCTCATTGGGAGAGTAACTCTGGTGAAACCGCGGAGCGCTGCTATCGTAAATAAAAAGAAAGTTTTCCGTTTTGTTTCTGTGGATGCGGTCCACGTAGCTTAGTTGATTAAGAGCACCGCTATGGTAAAGTGGGGGATTAAATATATTAAAGAGCTCTTCTACTACTATAACATTTCGCTAAAGCATTTCTTTCTACTATCTCTTATTGTAAATAAAGTAAAACCCCATGAGTTTCTTGTGCCTTCTTCTCATTGGTGGGCGCGTTCCGAAGGCACACATCCTAACTTAGTTTTTAAGACGATTTCATGTGGCCATACTTTTAACGTATTAAGCATCCAAAGAAATAAAAAAAAATGACTTTTGACTTTGACTTTTGAAATAAATATTGCAGGACATTCCACACATCGCCATCTAGCCCCAAGCTAAGTAACTAGACTTGTGATATAGGTGCTAGACAATGGTGCTATACTACTTTAATACTTATAATACATAGAAATAACCAGACCCCAAACAAATATCTAAGCATAAATACATGTCTGAGGCGGGAATCGAACCCGCAACCCTGTTGACCCTTTCACCTTCATTGTGTGTATACTATGTCGTGTGTTTGTTTGAATAAATTCTATTCATTTTGATTTGTCAAAACTCACAGGCAATCAAAGAAGGTGTCGGGATACAACGAACCAGTCGACTTCATGGTCTGTCTCGTGCCTGAACTATGTCAACTGACTGGCTTGACTGACAAACAGAGGAATGACTTCCGTCTGATGAAGGATGTAGCCACTTACACAAGAATAACACCTAATCAAAGACATTCTGCTTTTAAAAAGGTACGTTTATTTACTTAAGGTTCCGCTGGTCGATCGTGTTTCCATACAAACGAATTTAGAGTGTTATCCATTTATTCTTTATGGAATTTGAAAAAAAACAAAAGTTAAATCTACATAACAAGTCTATATCTAGCCTATTTAGGCGACAAAATAGACAAATTATATTTATTTATATTAAATTATTATATTAAATTAAATATAATTTGTCTATTTCGTCGCCTACATGGGCTAGATATAGACTTGTTATGTAGATTTAACTTTTGTGTTTTCAAATTCCATAAAGAATAAATGGATAACACTCTAAAGCCGGGGCGGGTCGCTAGTTAGGTATAATGTTACTTTTAATATCCGATTAAATGAATTTATATTCTTACAGTACATCCAAAACGTGCTAGCCAACGAGAAAGCCAGAAGCCGCCTATCCGGTTGGGGCCTCAGCATTGCTAAAGAAACAATCGACATAACCGCTCGAGTATTGCCTCCAGAAGCTCTTATATTCGGCAACAACATAAAGGTAGCAGGTTCACCGAATGCAGAATGGAACAACGAAGTAACGAGGAACCCGGCTATGCAGACCGTTGATATTATGAGATGGGCGTTGTTGTATACTGAGAAAGATAAGCAGTGCGCTATGGTAAGACACTATTGCACCTACTCATACTCATTTTATTCAGACTGTAGGTACAGTATGCGTCATAAGTTCACTAGCAGTTTGCTACAATAATAGGTACTATTAACAAGTATTAAACTTACGACCCTCTTCTGTCTACGCTGCTGTACTGCTGTAAGCAGTGTTGCCAACCTCAGCATAGAGCTGAACTGTAGATATGCTAGAAAAAAACTGTAGAAAACTGTAAATATCAAATTAAAAAACAGTAAATCTACAGCTTTATCTTCTTATTAATAAAGATGGCAATAAATATAATACATTTCAGAGAAGGAATTAAAAACAAGAAAAATCATGTGATTATCAAAGTTTTAATCAAATTAAATATGAAAAGTCATAGAGATACATTATGTCAAGTAAAATTAGTAATATTTAAAATCTAGTTTGCAACACTTCAGAAAATGTGACCAGCTATTTTTGAAGAAGCTTATATAAAACAGCTTAAAAAGGTCTATGCATAACAAATAGATGGCACTAGCATCTTAAGCAAAAAACTGTGGATTTCGAGGCCTAAACTGAAAACTGAGATAATTTCAAAAAAACTGTAGATCTACAGTTAAAACTGTAGGGTTGGCTACACTGGCTGAAAGTAACAAAAATATTAAAAACAGCATATAATGGTACGGAACCCTTCGTGCGCGAGTCCGACTCGCACTTGGCCGGTTTTTATATTGCACAAGCTAGGCATATCTAGTTCAATCTATATACATATAAAATGGGTTGTCCTGAACGACTGACTGACGGATCAACGCACAGCCTATACCGCTGATCGTAGAGACCTGAAACTTGGAGAGTGTGTTCTTTGTATGACGTAGGCATCCGATAAGAAAGGATTTACCGAAATTCTTCCCCCTAGGGGGTGAAAAACGGGGGCAAAGTTAGTAAGGGACAACGTGATTCCTTTGTCCAATCCTATTAGACGACCCAGTTGGCACAATGGTCACCATGCCGCACTGCCAAACACAGGGTTGCGGGTTCGATTCCTGCCTCAGACAAGTATTTATGCTTAGATATTTGTCTGGGGTCTGGTTGTTTCTATGTATTATAAGTATATATTTACAAAATAAAAGTATATAAGTAATATATAAGTAGTCCGTTGTCTAGCACCCATATCACAAGTCTAGTTACTTAGCTTGGGGCTAGATGGCGAGGTGTGCAATGTCCTGTAATATTTATTAGAATTATTTTCGACTTCTACGCGGACAAAGTCGTGGGCAAAAGCTAGTACTTATATGATTATCCATTTATTTCTTACAGGATTTCTTGGACATGCTAAGACGGTCCTGTAAACCAATGGGCATAAACGTTTCACAACCGGAACTAGTGCGATTGGCCAATGATCGTCTAGAAAACTATGTGAATAATTTGAGGAAAGTGATCAGTACTGGTTTACAATTAGTCGTCACTATATGCCCGACTGCTAGGGACGATCGATATGCTGCTATAAAGAAAATATGCTGTATCGATCATCCTATACCTTCTCAGGTAATTTTGTCTCATAAAAAATGTTAAAATGATACTGCCTGCCTAGCATGAAGACCAATGCCACCATGTTAAATTTTTATTATAAATTGCGATTAAAATTATGATAAAAATTCAACATGGCGGCTTTATCTATCATATTTTGAGAGTTGATTATATCGCTTTATCGTATCGTGTTTTGGTCTTCATGCTAGGCAGGCTGGTTGTCTGTAAAGTCGGTTTACGGACGATAATTTTCCGTGATAACGTCATAAGAAAACATTAATGGTAACGATACTACGTTGCTATGGTTACCTGGTCAATATCGTAACGTGAGCGATGACGTCACACTTTTTTGTGAATCCCGTCGTTCATCGATTTATTATCACTCAAAATGCCTTTTGAGTGATAATAAATCGATGAACACTGAAATGGAAAATCAACGACTTTTCGGACCCCACCAACAACGGAAAGGTGGAGAGATGACCCAGTTTTGCCAATGACACCATGCCGGTCTACCAAACACAGGATTGCGGGTTCGATTCTCGCCTCAGAAAAGTATTTATGCTCAGATATTTGTCTGTGGTCTGGTTGTTTCTATGTATTATAAGTATATATTTACAAAAGAAAAAGTATATAACGTCAGTGGAAAGGCTACTTGGCTAAAGCGCCATATTTACCAAAATACGTTTTTTATATTATTGGATTGGAGTTTTTTTTCTGCGTCGATTGATGTCGGTTTCGAGTCAATCTGAGCACTTTTTTGGCGCTTTAGCAATCCAAAAAGTTAAGAAAAATGTTGAATATCAATGACTAAAACGACCCTAATACGTTGATTTTGCAACTGACGTCGCTTAGGAGCTACAATTTTCGGTTTCGTAGCGCTTAAGAGTTTTTTGTTTGCCGCATTTTGTTCTCTTCAGTAAGTAACATAAGCGTTTCTCCTTTTCTTTAAGTTTGTTGACATTATTATGTTAGCTGTTTTTGCTTACCATGGAATCCAAAAATATGGCGCTTAAGCAAAAGTCTTTGCATAACATTTTGAGACGCGTGGAGTTTCAGCAATTTTTATTGACTTTTGTTTGCTTATTACTTATTGTTATTGTTATACGTTAGCGAAAATGATTGTTTTAAAATTTAGTACTAAAAGTTGAGTTAGCAAAAATGTCTAAATTATTTAGTATAATATAGGGTTGTTCTCAGTCTGCAACTATTTGTTTACTTAGGCTGTGATTAAAATTTGGGTTTAGTTCCTGTACGTACGTCTAGTACTAGTATTTTTTAGTTTATTGACTAGATATACATAACCTTTATTTTTTTATGAAATAGGTTGAAAATTAGGTATCCACTGGTATGGTCAACTTGTAAAATAGGCACAATATGACCTACAAAATAAATAACTATTATTTTTAAAAGTAACTTTTTTTATTCGTTGAGTGCACTTGCTATTTTTAATCTAATTTTCTTTGTGACCAAAAAAATAATTTACGATTTTAGCTAAAATTGTTTTTTTTTTCACTACTAAAGTTACAGGTATTTAACCAACGAATGCAGTAAACGCACGCGATGGAAGGTAGTCCGATTAGGTCTTTTGAACAACCAGACGTACCCGAAAAACTCTTGTCTCGTAAAAATGGGTGCTATAGCATCGAAATATCGAGATTCATATAATAAAAATCATAATATCCCATTTTCCATAACTTTAGGAATTTACATAATTCTCCACCCAAAAATTGTCTCTGCCTACCGCGTTTAATCTAATTGAATCTGCTATAACAATTACACTTACAAAAAAGAAGTGATAGGTTATTATTTTCCGTTTAATAATATATTCAATTTTGTAAAAACGATAATCTATACCTTTAGAAGAGAGGATAAAAAGTCTATACTTAGAAGCGAATTAAAAATCTATAGATAAACAAAGACTAAGGCCTTTGTTGGCTGATATGGATGTTCGTCAAATTATTATACAATTAATTGAAATGTATTGCTTAACTAAGTAAGTGTAATTTTTCTAGTGGTGTTATTACATAGCCCCTATGAGCTTTAATTCAAATTTTTAGAAGACTACAGCTTTTGATTGTCGTACATAGTCATCGAGCTTCGCAGCATTAGAAACAAAAAATATTTTTCGATATATTAAAAATTTAAAATCGTAGCGACAGTAATTTATGGAAAATATTTTTAACAAAAACAATGGAATCGCAGCGGATGGGAACAACCCGGTACGAAAAGCACTTATAGCATTTATTAAAATGAAAATTACTGATTATGAAACAACGGAAACTAGTTTTATTTTTATGAATATTTCATAACAAAAATTGATCAGTCAATAAGAAATATTTTAGGATTATCTTATTTAAGGTGAATAAGCAATGTTACACATAATAAACAGTCGACTCAGATCCTACTTAGATTGGCAAATCCCTCAGGAACAAGCCGGTTTCGTAAAAGATAAGGGCACGAGAGAACAGATCTTGAACCTGAGACTGATGGTTGAAAAATGCTATGAATATAACACCCCCGTAGTAATGTGCTTTGTCGACTATCAGAAGGCTTTCGATTGTGTAAGTTGGCAGAATTTGTGGGAGGTCCTTAACGAGAATGGAGTCCCATCTCATATCATTCAGTTGATTGAGAATCTGTATAAAACAGGTTATGGTACTGTCAAGCTCGGAGACAGTGTATCCAAAAGTTTTAAGTTTGAAAAAGGAGTTCGCCAGGGATGTGTCATCTCCTCCATATTGTTCAACATTTACGGGGAACACATTATGCGTAAAACTCTCGAGGAGTTAAAATATCTAACCTGCGCTACGCAGATGACACCACGTTGTTCGCTTCATCGGAGGGGGAGATGGCAGAGCTGCTAAAGCGGCTGGAGATAGCTAGCCTTGAGATGGGTCTTAGCATCAACTGCAGGAAGACTAAAGTAATGATAGTCAATCGTTTCGCAACTATCCAACGTACCAATTTGCTGCAGAAATATGAGACGGTTCAACAATTTGTATACCTCGGATCAGCCATTAATAATGAGGGTAGTTGCGAACCTGAAATTCGGCGTCGTATTGGAATGGCAAAGACTGCAATGACCCAGCTCAAGAAGGTATGGAGAGACCGGAATATAAGGAAATGCACAAAAGTTCACATTGTGCGTACCCTTGTTTTCTCCATATTTTTATATGGGGCTGAATCTTGGACCCTAAAAGCCGCGGATAGGCAAAGAGTGGATGCTTTTGAGATGTGGTGTTGGCGCCGCCTTTTGCGGATACCTTGGACCGCTCACCGCACGAACATCTCCATTCTGGAGGAGCTGCAGTTAGCACAGGCTCCGAGGCTCTCCACTATATGCTTACAGCGAGTGCTACAATACTTTGGCCATATTGCGCGCAGGGGCTCTGACAATCTCGAGCGCCTAATGGTGACGGGGAAAGTTGAGGGCAAAAGACCACGAGGGCGAAGCCCCAAACGGTGGACCGACCAAGTATCCGAACAGCTGGATATACCGCTCAGCACGGCTCTACACCGGGCGTCGGACAGAGTCCATTGGAGGAAGACAGTAAATCGACTGCACCAGCAGAGTCACGATCCTCAGCATTGAGGGAACGACGGAGGAGGAGGAGGAGGGAAGCAATGTTTATAATTCACAAATATCAGAACACTCATAAGATACATACGTAGTTAGCAACTTTTACCTAATTTTGTTTCATAGTTATTCGTTTCATAAGCGATTTTTCATTCCATAACTTTATACAATTTATACATTTCTAGTTTATTAGTAATTTTAATTTACTGTGTTTAAGAATAATGCTATTTATTAGCAAATTTAATGACTATATTTGAGACATTAATGGTAGATTAGCAAATTTTCCCTGACTAACATTTTGTTATAACCTAGGTAATTTTTGCTAAAGCGACACTTATTTCACGAATCAAGGGATATATAGATCTAGAAACAAATTCTAAGTGTGGACGCGTGTATCAATAGATACATATATTAATTTGAACTAGTTAACGTTAAAGGAAAAAAAGATATGAATTTTTTTCGTAAAATAAAAACTTTAAACCTCATTTCCTAACAGTCATTTTGCGGTTTAGCCAAGTAGCCTTTCCACTGACGATAAGTATTATATCCGTTGTCTAGCACCCATGACACAAGTCTAGTTCCTTAGCTTGGGGCTAGATGGCGATGTGTGGAATGTCCTGAAATATTTATTTATTTAAATTAAAGACAGATTGTTAATCCGTCGCAGAAGATCGCAAACTATGGAAGGGGAGCAGAAAGGTTTTTGCCCTGCAGTGGGACACTACAAGCTCATAATAATATGATCAAAAAGTCGTAAGAGCAGTCTCAGTGTATATCCTAAATGTGTGTCTTAGGGACTGCTTTTCGGGAAATCTCACAGCAAAAAAAACATTATCCCCCAAAACGAAGTTTAAGGATAGTCCGAGATGTGGATAATACACTATCCCTATCAATTAGATAGGGATAGTGTTTAGACTATACTTCACGAGTAAATCTGTATCTAAATCTAAGGTTTAAATCTACATCTCGGACTATCCTTAAACCTCGTTTTGGAATAAGGGGGGTTTTCTATCTTGATATCAAAATATAATCATCTCACTAACATTTTTTAAACAGGTGATAAACGCCAGAACATTAATGAATCAGAAGAAAATCCGTGCGATTACTCAGAAGATACTTCTTCAAATGAATTGCAAGCTCGGCGGAACCTTGTGGGAAATCCAAATACCTTGCCGAAGTACGATGATTATTGGCATCGATTCATATCATGAAGCTGGCAGGAAAAAGAGAAGTGTATGTGGTAAGTGAAACAATTAAAATCACAAAAATACAATTAAGAGGAAAGGGTACCGGGCTCTATCTCCATACAAACGCAGTTGACTGTTTCCTCCCAGCCTGCCTAGCATGAAGACCAAAACACGATACGATAAAGCGATATCACGCGATATAACTACATCAACTCTCAAAATATGATAGATAATGCCGCCATGTTGAATTTTTATTATAAATTGCGATAAAAATTGTGATAAAAATTCAACATGGCGACTTTTTCTATCATGTTTTGAGAGTTGATGTAGTTATATCGCTTTATCGTATCGTGTTTTGGTCTTCATGCTAGGCATACTGGATAATGACACTAGAGCTAATATATTTTTTTAGCATAAAACCTATAACTGCCATGACTATGCCACTATGTCTTGTTTTTTTTCATATCCTAATTATCATAGAAAGTAAGAGTTAAAAAAAATATATATATAAAAATAAGACATAGGCATGGCAGTTATATGTTTTATGCAGAAAAAATATTAGCTCTAGTGTCATTATCCAGGGAGGAAACAGTCGACTACGTTTGTATGGATAGCCGGGTAGCTTTCCTCTTAAAATTAGGTTCTAAGCTCAGCTATTCCTTAGCACCAGCGAGCAAATACTGAGTTTATGCCGGCAACGCGCTATGTAGAGCTCTTGTGAGGGACAGGCTGAAAATCAGTAGCAGTGAGATGGTCATACATCTTCAGTAGATTACTGAGACTGAACCCTCCATGCAAACACATCCTAATGTTCTACGTGTAATTTATGTGTTTGAGTATGGAAATAAATTATTTAAAATGGTAATAAACTTATTAAATTCACACGATTTGTATTAATAGTCATTATTCTCTCGGGTCCTAATTGCGTATTTTAAATTTTGACTATTGTAACATAGTTGAAAACAAGCGACCCGCCCCGGCTTCGCACGGCTATATTATGCATGTATAAACCTTCCTCTTGAATCACTCTATCTATTAAAAAAAACAGCATCAAAATCCGTTGCGTAGTTTTAAAGATTTAAGCATACAAAGGGATATAGGGACAGAGAAACCGACTTTGTTTTATACTATGTAGTGAAAAGATTATTGGTTGGGTATTTGGGGAGCGAGGGTTTGGTGTTAATTAGAGAAATTGGTCGATGCCTCTAGGACAGGGGGTTTGATTCCTTGTCCAGGATATTCTTGGTGCAGAAAATGTCCATTGCTGTACCAAAACACTGCAAGCATTTTGGGCAGCTTTGCACCAGGAACACTGGGACGTGGCCTGTTTGACTGATTGTATTGTGTTTGATTATTATTTTAATTTTAAAGTTGACGTTTGAATATTGGTATGCTGGGCGTCGGGGCGAAGGAAAAGCAGTGTTATCTGTACAGAGAGCTATTTATTAAGTTAATTGTAATGTGAGACGTGCGCCTCGTCCGATGGACGGAGGTAAAAGAGAGAGAGCGAGAGCTCCGACATGACACTAATAAGTGTTGTGCCATATTAAGTAGTTTGACCACAGAGTCCCAATAAATCTTCAAATTAGTCGATTATTTTCATCGGAAATTAGCGCCATCTATTGTAGAGTAGCTACACTAGATGCCGCTGTAAGCTTACCTTTAATAGCCAGATGGCGCTGTGTTAACAACGTTTTAATTTATTACTTTCAGGTTTTGTTGCGTCCTATAACAAATCAATGACACATTGGTATTCGCGTGTAGTATTCCAAGACAAGGGACAAGAGATATTGGACCCATTGAAGAACTGCCTCGTTGATGCTTTAAAACATTACATCAGCGTTAATGGACAATTCCCGGATAGAATTATTATATACAGGTATATTTTCTCAGTCAGTCTAATATAAATAACTAGCTTTTGCCCGCGACTTCGTCCGCGTAAAAGTCAAGAATGGACCAAGGAATCATGTTGTTCCCTACAAAGGTGAATGGGCATTTTCGTATAGACGGTGTCCCACCTGTTGTATAGAGTCGAATTATATGTCATATGACAGGTCATGAAAGTAGCTTTATTTTATTGTTGACACTAATCCTGTAACTCGAATAGGGACGGATCTAGGACGTTATCAGTTTTGAAAAAAAAATGCTTTCTATTTAGGCCGAGATGTACGTCATTTGAAAGCTTTTGACAGTAGCATTATTTTATTACAAGACACTGATCCTGAAATAAGAACAGGGACGGATCTAGAACGTTTTTAGTAAAAACGCTGTCCAGATTTATATAGTTTAAAAGGTGGTAACAGTAGCTTTATTGTTTAAGACCATTCCAGAGAGATACGAACTGGAACGGATTCAGCGCATCATGAATTGATTGAAAAAAGAAATGGTTGTCTATAAAATCGGTTTACGGACGATAATTTTACGTGATAACGTCATAAGAAAACGATGGAAAATTGTGATTTTTTGATTAGCTTTTATTTTTATTCTTTTCCGTTATATTATTTTCCTTTTTGATTCATATATATTTTTTCTTTATATACTTAATTCTTCTTCTATTTGTCTTTCGTCACCTTAACACAAGCCAGATGACCGATATTATAGGTACATATATTATACATATATACATATAAACAATATAAAACAAAATCGCTCGGATGATGATGATAAAACAAACACGAGACGCGTGACGTCTACCGGAACAAAACGGCGTCATAAAACCCAGTTATATTTGAAGTATAAGAAATGTAATCCATGGGAAGAAAATGAGACTCCGAAAAAGTTATTTTTAGGATCGCCAGTCCGGCGATCCTAAAAAGAACAGCAGCAGGGTTGCAGCTAGCAGGGTTGTCAAAATTAGCCTCCTTAAATGAGTAATTTTTTTCCCATTTTTGGAGTTAGTTTCAATCCTCTTGTAGAAACAGTTATGAGAGATGTTAGTTAAAAAGAACTTTCTGAACTTCAGACATTGTTTTGTTTGAACTTATGATGACGACAGATGCATTATTTAGGGTGACATCAACTCGATGGCTATGCAAAGTTTTTTTCTGGCAGAAATAGCATACAGCAGCAGACCTATGGTATACATCATGCGTGGGTTGATCCTCTAATTGGAATACCGTTCGTTTTTTCTAAACCCACATTTTATTTTAGTGTTCTGACAGTGCTGTTTAAATTAAACATATTTTGTCTACGACAACGCCTTAATATTTTAGAGTTGCTGGTGTTTGTCACCATTAATTTTTCATTTATTTACGTTGGTTAAATGCTCAGAGTTGGTTCTTAGTCGAATTAGTATTTAGCTAGTTCAATGTGTTGTCAGTAAAATCCTGGAAGCGTTTGATAAATCCTTCTTCTACAAAAGGTTTCACCTGCAGGGTGAATCTTATATCATCAGCAAAAAGCTTTAGTGTTTTATTTTAATTTTTGAATCTATACTCCCAAGCAGGGAGTATAGATTCAAAAATTAGGGTCACTATCCTTTGTATTACGCCACATACTAACTCCATTCTGGTAGCAAACATAGAATGTTCTAAATTGAAGGTTTCCTATTTACTAGGACAAAATAAGGATTTTGAACTGTGGTGATGCCAATTTGGGTATTTTTTGCCAGTCAAGTTCCCTTATGAAAGCAAAGACTTTGGTAATAGTACTCATGTTTATCAGAACAAAGATTTCATTGTCATGAATTAAATCCTGGTTGTTACCTTTTTTGTAACGACCAATATTTAAAAAAGCAGGTATTTTATCTAAAGGTCAGTGTATTCAGCCCACTCTTCCACTCTACATTCCTCTAGTTTTAGACTATGACTGCTTAAACCTCCGACAACGAACATTATACCAGTAGCGCGATGGTGGCACTACCATATTGGCAATAAGAAATCTCCAATACGAGTTTAACTCCAGCGATAATCGGTACATTAGATCAAGTAGGTAACATTTCTGATATTTGTAGACGCTTTCGTTTTGTAGCAGTTCGTTTCATGACTTGTTCTGTTTCTATCGGTTCAGCCCAAGCCAATTATGGTCCCAAAACCAGACATTATAATCTTCCTGCCCTTAACCTAATTTGTTTGGGGTCGGCGCAGTATATCTTCTTTTTCCATTTACTCCTATTAGTCATCGTTCACATTTATCTCTATCATGTCTTGTCTCACGCAGTCCATGCATCTTTTCTTAGGTCGTCGTCTTCCTCTCCACCCCTCTACATTCATACTCATCACTCTTCTAGTCACATGCATCTCTTCTCTTCTCATCACATGTCCACACCAACTCAAACGGTTCTATTTTACTTTATCAGTAAGCGGTGCTACTTTTAGGCTTGCTCTAATTTACATATTCCTTATTTTATCCATCCTCGTTACTCCACACATCCATCTCAACATTCTCATCTCCGCCACATGCAATCTTCTCTCATCCTTCTTCTTCATGGCCCAGTATTCCGATCCATACATGAAGACGGGTCTTATCATGGTTTTAAAGATTTGACCCTTCAGTTTAAGGGGTATTCGCGGGTCACAAGTGGTTGATGTGATCTGTCGCCATTTCCACCATCCAGACTTAATACGATGTACAACGTCCAAGACCATGGAAGGCGATGAATTCTCGTGGGCATCTTGACCAACCTCTTTAACCGCATACTCGAGACCGGCGAGATCTCTGCCCAATGGAGATTGAGTGTTATTACCCCAGTTTTCAAGGGCAAGGGATCGGTGTAGGAGTGTGGCAGTTATCGAGGTATAAAGGTCCCACACCATGAAGCTCTACGAGCGGATAGTCGACTCTCGGATCCGACAGAAGTGCACTGTCTCTGGGTGTCAATATGGTTTCCGCCCCGGGCATGGCACCATGGACCCTTTCGCCCTAAGGATCGTTGTGGTGAAATACAGGACGAAGAATACGCCTCTGCATTTTCTATTCCTAGATTTGCAGAAGGCCTTTGACTGTGTTCCTCGCATGATGATCTGGTGGGCGCTGCGGCCCAAATAGGTGTCGGAAGCTTATGCTCAAATCATCAGAGACATGTACCGAAATTCTAATTCCGTGGTGCGAACTGCTGTTGATGACACTAAGCCCTTCCCTGTTACCGTTGGAGTCCACCAGGGTTCCGTCCTAAGCCCATTCTTGTTCAGCGTAATATTGGATGCACTGTCTGTAGCCATCAGAGATGCACGCGAGTAGCCTCCATGGCTGCTCATGTACGCTGATGATGTTGCGCTGGCGGACTCGGATAAGGGGCGACTGCTCGACTGGTACAACGTGTAAGTACACACGTGGAAGATGTCACTTGAGAACGGCGGCATGCAACTGAATGTGGCGAAGACAGGGTACTTGGCTTGCAATACCACAGATCCCACACCTGTCTGCGTAGATGGTCATATGGTTGAGCGGACAGACCAGTTTAAGTACCTGGGATCTGTGCTTCACGCGTCCGGCGACGCGACGGATTACGACGTCAAGTCACGCATTTCAGCGGCTTGAGCCAAGTGGCATGAGGTGACTGGTGTCATTTGCGACCCCAAAATGGTTAAACTAAAGGGACGGGTCTATAAAACCATCATTAGATCTGTTCTATTGTATGGTAGTGAGGCGTGGCCGGTGCTTGAGCGACATAAGCAGGAACTGCGTGTCACGAAGACGAAGATGTTGCGCTGGATGTGTGGAGTGACGCGAAAGGATCGCGTCAGGAACTCCCGCATCCGGGGCAGCCTTCATGTCCGAGATATTGCAGATAAATTGCAAGAATGTCGCCTACGCTGGTACAGTTACGTCTTGCGGAAACTTGCTAGTTACGTGGGAAACAAATGTCTTGCCATGGCGCCTCCGCCAGGTCGTGGCAGACTGGGTAGACCCAAGAAGTGCTGGCTTGACGTCGTAAAGGGTGATATGCGTGCAAATGGCCTCACTAACCGGGATACCGAAGATCGTGCGAAGTGGAGGTTAGGAAAGCGGACCCCGGGCTCCCGAGAGGGATGCAACCGGGAACATCGCTCGAATGATGATGATGACAACATCCAAGACCAGTCGCCAGAAAGAAATCAAGGAAAAAAAGGGTAGACTCGGTCGAGGACGCAGCCTCAGTGTAATTCATAAACGTTTTATTTTACGTCGAATTAACACGATTCTTAACAGATATATCTTATTCAAAGTCATTGTTAGAAGGTTAGATTAGCTACGTCTTCTTTCTATGCACCCTTTACACGCTACAACACATTTATGACGTTACAACGTTCGTTGCATTTAATCTTTACAAGTAATTAAACCCCTACTCTTCTGACCGATTTAAAAGATTTATCACGTCAAAAAAGCTTGTTCTAGCGTCTTGACTTATGCTCACGGCAAAGATCCAAGAATCAAAATAATTGTTTACCCTCCGAAAAGGCTTGCTGCGTCAAATAACATACATCTCAGCCTTTCAGATAACGTACATAGCAACATCAACCTGTTCTTTAACTATAAACGTCCTTAATCCGTTCCTGTTCGTATTTTCAGATAGAAGTCACACAATAAAGCTACTGTTACGACCTTTCAAACTATGTTATACATCTCGACAACAATATTTTTTACTAAAAACATCCTAGATCTGTGCCTGTTTGGATTTCAGAGTTAGTCCGTCACAATACAATTAAGCTACTAATAGTATTTTTCAAATGACATACATCTCGATCTCAACTTTTTAATGTTTTTAAGTATTAAAAACGTTTTAGATCCGTCCCCGTTCATATTTCAGGACCAGTGTGATACAATAAAATAGTGCTGCTGTCAAGAGCTTTCAAATGACGTACATCTCGAACTAAACGGAAAGATTTTTTTTCAAAAACTAAAAACGTCCTAGATCCGTCCCTATTCGAGTTACAGGGTTGGTGTCATACAATAAAATAAAGCTACTGTCCTGACCTTTCAAATGACATATAACTTGAATCTATACAATAGGTGGGCCACTATGCCCATTCTCTTTTGCCCCCCTTTTTCATCCCCTAAAGTCTAAAGGGTAGAATTTCGGAAAACCCTTTCTTATCGGATGCCTACGTCATTCATACAAAGAACACGCCCTCCAAGTTTCAGGTCTCTACGATCAGCGGTTAAGGCTGTGCGTTGATCCGTCAGTCAGTCAGGATAAAGCATTTTATATGTATAGATTATGTCTGTCACCAGGCTGTATCTCATGAACCGTGATAGCTAGTCAGTTAAAATTTTCATATATATTACTAGCTGCCCTACGCGGTTTCACCCGCGTAACTCCCGATCCCGTGGGAATATCGGGATGTAAGCTATCCTATCTCTCAAGTTGGATCGAACTGCACATGGTGTGCGAATTTTATTATAATCGGTTAAGTGGTTTAGGAGTCCATTGAGGACAAACATTGTGACACGAGATTTATATATATTAAGATTAAGAACCTGTAGTGTCCCACTGCAGGGCAAAGGCCTCTCCACTCCCCTTCCACTTATCGCGATCTTGTGTGACGGAAATTTTCATATATTATTTTAATATTTGTTTTGTTATACATAAACATATTTCTTATTTAATTTTCACAGAGATGGTGTTGGCGACGGCCAATTAAAACTGCTACAAGAGTATGAAATACCACAGATGAAAGTGTGTTTCTCTGTGGTCGGTGCTGAATATAAACCGTCTCTCACCTACATCGTTGTACAGAAACGTATTAACACTCGTATATTTATGAAGGCTAATGGCGGATTTGAAAATCCCTTCCCAGGGACGGTTGTGGATCATGATATTACGAGAAGAGATTGGTAAGCGATTTATCTATCTTTTATTTTATACTAGCGTAACTCCCAATCCCGTGGCAATATCGAAATATAAAATAGCCTATAGCCTTCCTCGACAAATGGACTATCCAAAACAAAAATATTTTTTCATTACGAACCAGTAGTTCCTGAGATTAGCGCGTTCAAATAAACAAACTCTTTAGCTTTATAATATTAGTATCGATTATTCTATACTAGCTGTAATCTAAAGTAAATCTCGATCCGCGGTAATTTCGTGCAACCGGCTAGTTACGTGGGGAACAAATGGCTTGCCATTGCGCCCCCGCCAGGTCGTGGCAGACTGGGTAGACCCAAGAAGTGCTGGCATGACGTCGTAAAAGGGTAAATCAGTTTGCCGAAAATCGTGCGAAGTGGAGGCGTAAAAGTAGGAAAGCGGACCCCGGGCTTCCGAGAGGGATGCAACTGGGAACATCGCTTGGATGATGATGGATGATGGTAATTTCTGGAACAAAAGTAGTCCAAAAGAGTCCTTCCTTAAGGCTGCTTATGCTGCCAAACGCAACGCGCCAGAAATACCCGTCGCTTACAACTAATATTGTTGATTGTAACGAGTGTGTTTTGTTTTTCTCAAAAGTGCTGAGATAGAATTGTAGGTGAAAATTTTACCGATATTTTGGGGTAATTTTGAGGCGAAGATTCTTTGTCGTTTCAAAGCTAGACTAGTTTTAATTCTTATTTTAAGGATAGCTTCAAAACTATAGGAAATGTTTGGCTCAAAATCACACCAAATATCGGTAAAAATTTAATCTACAATTCCATCTCAGCACTTTTGAGAAAAACGAAACACATTCGTAACAATCAACAATTTTCACCAACCAAGACGACCGGTGCCAATAGTAACTATTTAGTGGGCTGTGTACCAAGGTCGTTGGCGTATGGACCCCCTTAAACTACCACTATGCTGATTTTGATCCAAATCAGTCCAGTCGACAGTGAAATGGGCACAAACAAAGGAACCTTTATAAGATCACTTTCTTGTCCGTCTGTCTGTCTGTGTATCACTACCGATTTTCCCAGGAATGGGTGGACCTTGTTTTTATATATATATATTGTTTAAATATATAAGACGACCCAGTTGGCGCAATGGTCACCATGCCGGACTGCCAAACACAGGGTTGCGGGTTCGATTCCTGCCACAGCCAAGTATTTATGCTTAAATATTTGTCTGTGGTCTGGTTGTTTCTATGTATTATAAGTATATATTTACAAAAGAAAAAGTATATAAGTAGTATATGAGTTGTCTAGCACCCATAACACAAGTCTAGTTACTTAGCTTGGGGCTAGATGGCGATGTGTGGAATGTCCTGCAATATTTATTTATTTTAAGAACTTTGCATTATGACTACAATATTCGACAACAAAAATAATTTCTATGCCCAATCTAACGTCTTAATTTTACATCTTTCCAGGTATGATTTCCTAATAGCGTCACAAAAAGTGAACCAAGGCACAGTGACGCCGACCCATTACGTCGTAGCCTATGACGATAGCACCATGACACCTGACAATTGTCAAAAATTAACGTATAAACTCTGCCATTTGTACTACAATTGGCCGGGCACGGTCCGTGTGCCGGCCCCCTGTCAATACGCACATAAACTGGCATTTTTGGTCGGCCAAAGTGTCGGTCAACAGCCAGCTGATAGTTTAGCTGACAAATTGTATTTTTTGTAAGAATTTCTGTTTTATATTTGGTCTATATTAACACACTTTCTTTATATATTTACCGGCCATTTTACGAAGTTTCTATCCTGTTTATGTGACAACTTAAAAAAAAATAACACCTGTATTCACAATCAACCCTATGAGATTGCATAGTGCGCGCGAACGCATAGAGCGGCAAATAAGACCCTGATTCGCTAGAGTAAAGAGAGCAGCACAAAATTGACCAATCATAGGGCCGCATTTAGCGCAGTGCATTCACTTAGATAGATAGACTACTCGTATTGCGATTTTATGAAGATCAGAACAATGGTATTCAAGTTATCGTCAAACAAACATACAAAAACATACAAATATTTCTTACTTACGCCTCGCCATTTAGATCTATATCGATTAATTTAAAATCTGGGAATAATAGTAGATTATGCATCAAGGGCATAAAGCAATGTCTTATGTTGTGGGTGGCATATTGAACCCTGAGTGTAACGAGGTACTCTCGGGTTAACTCCCGAATGCAGCGAGGGAGTTTAAAGTTAAGTACTGAGCAAAGCGAGGGAGTTAAGTAGAGTGGGTGAAGCGAGGGGTTCAAGCCGCCCAAGACGAAGACAAGCTTTATCCCGAGGTGCATACTCTACTTTTCATACCGTCAGTCCATTTTTTTTTTAGTTCTTGTGGTGGCCAATCCCATATTTGAAAAAAAACCACTTTTAAAAAAAATGGGACAATTGTAATATGATGGTAGCATGATGGTAAATATTTGCTGGGTATTCTAGGCAAAACCTATTTGCTTAGACCTAACGTAACAATCAAAATAAAAACATAAATCGTGGCCTGCTAGATTTTTGTAGACCAATCAAATGACTTATTATAAATAAAACCTATTTGCTGAGACCTTCAAAAAAATTAAAACCAAGAGTTTTCACACGAATTTCAATGTTCCAAATTCAAATAACTTTATTCCCATGGGAGTTTCATACAACATTATCTCCCTTGGGAATAAAGTCTTGCTTTAAGGTGAGGTTAATAGGGCTTTAATCCGTGATTAAAGTGCTGCAGGTGTGAAAAGTCGTTTAAATAAAGATATGTCTTCACATTTTGGACTGCTCTCTTCACTCTAGCGAATCAGCGTCTTATTTGCGGCTCTATGCGTTCGCGCGCACTATGCAATTCTCATAGGGTTGATTGTGAATACGGGTGTTAATTAGTAAGCTTAGGCTAGATGGCGATGTGTAAAATTTTCAACAAAAACTAAATATAAAAAAATCGACAGTTTTGGTTGAAAAGAGCGTTCTAAATGCGTAGGCGTAGGTTAGAAGATAAACTTGATGCCTAGGTACTTAAACTGGCCGGCTACCTATCGCAATAAGCAGGGTATATATATTTTATGTGGACGGAGGAAATAGAGACTTTTGCACAGCCGTGGGACAACAAAAAAAGAATTTTCCAAATCGGTCTAGGCGTCTCCGAGTAATCGGGGAACATTCATTAAAATATAAAAAAAATATCCCGACGAATTGAGAACCTCCTCCTTTTTTGAAGTCGGTTAAAAACGGTTTATAAAGTAACATGTCAATACGGACCAAATATAAGTTAAGGTCGCTGCATACGTGACGGAATTTTTCACGTGCCGGACTGAACGTGATATTTTTATATGAAACGCTGTCAAGAAATTGTCACTTCCCGTCCGGCACTGGATAGATCACGTATGTTTAAAGTCCACGAACACTTTATGAACAATGTACGTTACGTCCCGTCCCGTATTAGGTTTTATCCCGTTACGTATGCAGCGACCTTTAGTCTATAAATATTAATTAGTTTATAAGTTGGACAAATAATATAAGTCAAAAGTTAAATATTTTGATCCAAGTCTTTGTCGGCTAAAATATAAGGAAAGTTGTGCCACACTAGAGCATCTTAAATCTAATGTAACTGTAGTTTTATTATTGTTTTTCAATGACTGAGTAATTGATACTAATAATGTAACTAAGTTATTAGATAAGAATCAAGAGATTTGTCTCAAATTATCTGGTTGCCTTAAAACTACGATGAGGTTTCGGTGAAGATAATCAATTCGTGAAAAAATACTTGAAATTTGGGATCCTTTTGTATTTGATTGTGTTGTTGATTCAAAATGCGTGGTTTAATTTGATTTTTAGTTTTTCTTTTATTTTTATTCTTTGTGTAAAGAAGTCTTTTGACCAGCAGTGGGACATTATTGGTTGATTAAAAAAAAAAGAACAGTCCCTTACTTTTGTTTTTCTGAATATTTTTTTAATGTTTTTTTCAAAACTTACCTTTAATATTGAAGGTTCCAAAAATTACCTATAATAATGCCATGGCATACTGTCTCGCTTTTATTGGGTGCCAGAGCGAGACAGTCGCCCCGTCTCGAATTTTTACTTGTGGTCTTCTCATTGGAAGACGCGTTTCGACTCCACACTCTCTAACGTTGTTTTAAGATGGATATCGTGATCAGATAGATGCCACTGATCATGCCAAGTAGTATCCACTGTTAACGCGATCAGTTTCCAACGAAAAACAAATATTTTTATCCACTGATCACGTTATCCGTGGCTGCAAGAAAAACGGTAGCAGTGTATAGAGGGGTGTAACTTTAAGTCCTGTTTGATTTTGCAAAAGGAAAGAATTATAAAGGAGTCTTAATTCATTATGGCTTCGTTTCTTGTAGTAACTTCTCACATTCCAAAATCATTTAACTTAGTTTTACGTTTGTGAAAAATCAACAAACTTTTATCGGTCGATTGTCTAATTGTCTGCACAAGGGATTATTTGTTCTCTGTGGTGTGAACAATGAAAATATCTGTCAAATTATTGACATTATTTTCCGGAATACGACTGATTCAGTCCGCTATATACTTGTTTTGTAGCGCTATAGGCTTAGTCGTATTTCTTTTTGTAACCACACTGTATTTTTTTTTATTATTATTAGTTAAAGTTATAACTTGGTTATAAATAAACCTGTTTTCTTTCTTTCTTATATCAATTGAGCTTATTAACTCATTAAAAAATTTGTGAACAACCGACTAATCGACGGAATAAAGTTTGTTTAATCTTATATATAAATTTTACTTGTAAAAGTTCAAATTTGGTAAATACCCTTTTTTATTGAGATTAGTAAAGCAAATAAGCCGAAAAAACTGTAATTTTATTCGGTTCTTATAATGAATATTGTATTTGGGAACAAAAACCCACCGAGTCTAAATTGTTACGGTGAAACTGATTTGTGAGATTTGTTTGTTATTTTGTACCTAAAAATAACTATAATAAAAAGTAAAGTAACTATGTCTAAGTTTACGTATATTTAATTTTTAATACTTACTTTAATTATCATGATGAGGCTAAAATCAATGCCATTTATCATAAGACATTTAAAAATGTAAGTCCACGGCACCTAAGAAGTAAAATAGAATGACATTTATGAAGTAGCTAATTGCTGTTTCACTTTTTTCCATATTTCATTGCTATAAATGACTGCTTTAGGTCTAATGCGAACAAAGATACCTAATACTAAAGTACCTAGCTGTTTCTTATACCTATATTACCTAGCAAAAAGTTCCGTGTATTTCTTGGCAAAAATACACGGAACTTGCGAAAGCAAAGGTTCCAGTGGGCAGGCCGGTCAAAGCATAGAAACAGATCTTAGGTTACAAATGTTACCTCAATAGAATAGACCGCGAATTAGGCCCAGGAACCGGTTTGGTGTTTTGAGGAAGACCTGGCTACACTTAGGAAAAAGACCAACTGGATATATACGACCCTGCATAGAGATCACTAAGAGAAAAATTGTGGAAGAAGCCAAATCCAACATCGGGTTGTAGGGCCATGGGTCTTCCCATGGCCCTACAACCCTGTAACTTCCATGGGTTTATTCTTATAAACCCATGGAAGTTACAGGTTTTTTGGAAACAAGGAAAAAGACCAACTGGAGACGTTCTACCCTGCATAGAGATCGCTAAAGACAATTTGTGCAAGGGGTCAAAACCAACTTTGGGTTGTAGGGCCATAGGAAGAATAAACCCATGAAAGTAACATGTTTATTGGAACCAAGAAAAAAGACCAACTGGAGACATACTAAACTGAATAGAGATCGCAAAAGAAAATTTGTGCAAGATGCCAAAACCAACATGGGTTGCAGTTGCAGGGTCTTGGAAAGAATAAGCCCATGGAAGTGACAAGTTTTTTGGAACCAAGGAAAAAGACCAACTGGAGACGTACTATCCTGCATAGAGAACACTAAAGACAATTTGTGAAAGAACCCAAAACCAACATCGGATTGTAGGGCCATGGGCTACCAAGGGCCAGCTTCTCTGGAACCGACTTCTAAAAGTTCCGCTGTGGCCCCAATGCTTCGAGATTGTGGTAAAACTGCTTAACAGATCGCAAAAGTATCCATTGGGTATATCGGCACATGAGTCTCAGAGCTTGAGGGCTCTGTTTTTCGCGTAGAGCCATGCATGCTACATCTTCGACCTCAACGTCTTTCCCATCAGGTGAGATGAGGTCAAATTCAAACCTATTAAGCGTAAAACAAGACACAGACTACGGAAAACTCTAAAAGGAATAACTAAGCAAATGAGAACCTCCGATGAATCCGGTTATCGTGTAATTACTAAACTAAAATGTCGAAATACCAAAATTAATAATACAAAGCCTAATAGAAATATATTTTTCATTACTCATACTCCGAAAGTAAGTCTAAAGATGCGTGAAGAGCGTGTAGAAAATAAAATTTCCAGCCCTAGGGAAAATCGCTTTCACTTACAACTGTCATGTCAAATTATGGCTTCGCACGACTCGTGCAATGTGCATATAGCCAGTATCAGTATCATTATACATTAGGAACTTCATAACCTAACCTCCTTGCTTTAAGTAACACCAAAGAATAACACTACATGTATACAACCTCTTTGATCCCAACCTTGTAAGAGGATCAGGTAGTATGAAGTCTCTCATTCACTCTCGTTGATAGGAAGAATTTTATGTATTATTCGTAATGAAAAGCACAGTGTTTACCTCGGGCGAAAGACTCATTAAGTCCCTCGAACTATTAGCGCCCTCGCTACGCTCGGGCGCCAAACTCCGTCTCGGGACTTGTAATGAGTGACTTTCACACCTAGGATAACAATGTACTATTTCATTACTCATACTCCGAAAGTAGGTGTAAAGGTGCCTGAGGAGCGTGTAGAAAGAAAAACTTCCAGCCCTAGGGAAAATCGCTTTCACTGACAGCTGTCATGTCAAATTATGGCTTCGCACGGCTTGTGCAATGTGAATGTAGCCAGTATCAGTATCATTACGAATTAGGAACTTCAAAAACCTAACCCCCTTGCTTTAAATAACACCAAAGAATAACACTACATGTATATAACCTCTTTGGTCCCAACCTTGTAAGAGGATCAGGTAGTATGGAGTCTCTCATTCACTCTCGTTGTTAGGAAGAATTTTATGTATTATTCGTAATGAAAAACACAGTGTTTACCACGGGTGAAAGACTCATTTAGTTCCTCGAACTATTAGCGCCCTCGCTACGCTCGGGCGCCAAACTCCTTCTCGGGACTTAATGAGTGACTTTCACACCTAGGGTAACAATGTACTATTTAATAACTCATACTCGGAAAGGAGGTCTGAAGTTGCCTGAGGAGCGGATTGAAAGTAATGCTTTTCAGCCCTAGAGAGAATCGTTTTCAACTGACAGCTGTCAAATTATAAAAAAACTAGTTCTATTTTCACAACCATTTCCCAACGTTGTCTACAGACACTCAATTACAGCTTTATGTAAAATTGAAATAACATAAAGTTAGTATTAAAGAATATATTTTTTTAAATGACCTTATTATAATTTAGTTTAAGTTTAGTTTAGCTAAGTTTGGTTCAGTGTGGTTTAGTCGTTTTTTATTTGTTTAAAATTGTATATATTTTGCCCAAATCTATGTTGATTTGGGCAAAATATATAAAATTTTTTCAAAGATGTAAATGAAAATAATGGCAGAATAGATGGTTTGCCACAGAAAAAAAAATCTAAATTCACTTTTTTGGCTAATTCTTATTTTTATTTTTACTTTCTTTATATTCGTAATGAAAAGCACAGTGTTTACCTCGGTTTAAAGACTTATCTAGTCCCTCGATCGAACTATTGGTGCCAGCCCCTCTAGCATGAGCAGCACGATATAGCGATTTATCGACAAAAACTGTCAAAATATGCTATATAAAGCCGCCATGTTAAATTTTTATCGAAACGGCGAGCATGGCCCGTGTATGTGACGTCACGTGTTACGGTATGTTATGATAGACAAAAGAGCGAGCACGACAGTCTCTTATTTAACGTCAGGTCGCATGACCGAGTAATTGTCGATAAAAAACGTGAAAAGTATCGATTTTTGACATTAAGGCGCGTTATTTTATCGACAACGTTTGGAGTGTGTGATAAATTTATCAAGTTTATTTAGCTTTATCAAATATTAACTTAAATCCATTATTTGACTAGAATGTAAGAAATATTTTAATGATTTATGTGTAAATGTTCATAATAAATACAGAAAATGTACTTATTTAACTTAACTAAAATGATTCTATTCCATTCGATTTTTTTTTATAAAATTAATTATAGCTTCACATTGTGCATATATCCCGTGTCGAGTTACTATTTTCGCACTGTCACGAAATTAAATTAAATAACTTACCACCGGAATTGTGCAATTTAACTCGATTATCACAAAGTTTTGCTAAAATTAAAATCAGCGCGCCATGTTGCTCTCGCGTTCCAAAACGCGATTTGCACGAAAACGCCAACACTCAAACACGATGATAGCACGATTTGAAAATATAAACATTGAAGAAAATCTTGTTTGATCGTTGTGTCAACAAAGATGTGTCAAATTCAGCCACAGATTGCGTTAAAAGTTGCAAAAAAAGAAGAAAATAATGAATGGTTAATGTTATTACATTGGCAGTATTGAAATTCCTATCACGTGGATGTGACGTAATTTATCATCTCATATTGCGTGATAATATTTTAACTTATCATAACGTACCTTTGATCATGCTCGCGAAATAGATAAATACGAAGGTGTGGATATAATACTTTATCGTTTATCATATCATATCACGAACAGTCGTGCTAGGGGGGCAGAGCGTAGCTAGGGCCCGTTTACGGACTAAATAAGTTACTTTTATCCCTAGGGTAACAATCTACTATATTCTGAATTCATTTTATATAGTAAACTATAGCACTTTAACTACAAAAAAACAATAAATGACACATATGAGTAGGTATAATTACTTCGTTCTAGACCCAGCAGGCTACGCCTACAACCGCTGCGCGGTTTTGGGTCAAAACGAAGTAATTATGAAGTTCATCAAGCAACGTAAGATCACTTACCGAATATCTGTTTCTTTGGTGCTCGGGTGCTGCATCGATTTAAACGGGCAAGTGTACAATGATAATGTGCAGCTTTTCCTCAAAATTTGCATCTTTTTGGGTTACGATGAAGAAGGCACTTTAGCTCAACTGTTGCAAGTTATGGTTTTTGAAAATAAATACAAAGATAACGTAGACGAAATGATAATCGCAATTGAAACAGACGAGGAAGACGAAGAAGACAAAGAAGAAACATTTGTGACATTTAAACTTATCAAATTGAATTGAACAAAAGCTAGATATTATTCAGTGAGTGATCCTACATTGCTTGATGAACTTCATAATTACAGTACAATCTCACTAATCCGGCACTATTAAAAACCGGAGGGTGCCGGATTATTGGAATGTTCGGATTACTGGATTATACTGAAAAAATCACCAATCTCCATTTTATTATTCAAATCTAGTGTCTTGTGTTTGCGTTTATTTGTCATTTTTAACTATAAACTATTCTCACTTGAAAAAAACAAATACGTTAGCACGTGCACGTGATAAGTTTTGAGGTTAGACTGCTAGTCGACGACGCAGCGACCAAGCGCACAGGTATAGAGGGGTGAGGGAGGCGTGGGCGAAGGGTGCCGGATTATTGGACGTGCCGATCTCCAATTGTGAAGTGCCGGATTAGTGAGATTGTACTGTACTTCGTTTTGACCCAAAACCGCGCAGCGGTTGCAGGCGTAGACTGCTGGGTCTAGAACGAAGTAATTATACCTACTCATATGCCTGACTACACTCCTGTATTTCAGGCGAAAAAGGACTTTCAACTTGTAAAATAAATTGCAAAATATAATTCCATTCTTAATAACTAGAAATAGTAGTTGTTATTGTATAAAACAAAATTTATTTGTAAGTTAATGTTAAATATGATAAATTTAATAGACTAGTTTTATAACTGCCTGTGATCATTAAACCTGCCATTTTTCGAAACGCCAGGATGCAAAAATAAACACACCTAATCCAGTAAAAAAATGGTTGCACCTAAAAATATCCAAAACGCGAATTCACTATCCAAGTGGCGAGTGAGCATCTTCTAGGAAAGCGTGTTACACCTTAGATCGCATCGTCACCTACCATCAGGCAGGTGTGATAGTGGTCAAACGCTGACCTATCCATTTGTAAAAATAAACCCAATCCCTCTTATTCCAAAACGAGGTTTAAGGATAGTCCAAGATGTGAATAAACCTTAGATTTAAACACGGATTTACTCGTGAACTATAGTCTAAATATGTAAAATATGGAAACGCGGAAAGCAAAAAATAGAAAAGAATGGAAGCAGCTGGAAGAGGCCTACGTGTCACAGGACACGCTGATCACTTAAACGGACAATCCGATGTGTTAAAATTATAAATATACAATGTTAAAATATATGTGTGTCAGCAATAAAGGCTTAAATAAATAAATAGTCTAAATACTATCCCTATAGATTACATAGGGAACTATAGTCTATAAACACTATCCCTATAGATTATATAGGGATAGTGTTTAGACTAAAGTTTACGACTAAATCTGTATCTAAATCTAAGGTTTTAATCCACATCTCGGACTATCCTTAAACCTCGATTTGGAATAAGGGGGAAGAAGTTACTGGAGTAGGTCCAGTTTGTCTGTATTAAAATAATAATTATAATTACCACACCTAATTACAAATCCCGTAACAATACCGCTCTTTACAGATTTTAATTATGTCTCGTCATTTTCTTAAATACTAAATTAAGTTTAGGTATTTTTTTAAAGATTACTTTAGGCTAAGTAACGATCAGTGAATCGTTGTCCTTAAAATAAATATTTTTCTAATCTTAATATATATAAATCTCGTGTCACAATGTTTGTCCTCAATGGACTCCTAAACCACTTAACCGATTATAATAAAATTCGCACACCATGTGCAGTTCGATCCAAATTGAGAGATAGGATAGCTTACATCCCGATATTCCCACGGGATCGGGAGTTACGCGGGTGAAACCGCGTAGGGCAGCTAGTTAGTATTATAAAAATGCTCATTGCCTATAGTTCGTTACCATATAAATCGAAATTCTATGATCCAGATTATATTTTGATTATTGATTTGTTTGTAAGTTGTTTGTAGTAGGTAGATAACTTCTAGTTTTGTAATTTCTAATAAAAATGTTAAATGAACAATAAAGTGTTTTTTTTAATCCAGAATGTAGATAGAGCTATCCAATAGCGATAACCAGATTTCAATGGTTTAGCAGTTTTTAATTGTCTTATGTAACAAATAATAAAACCCAACCCATAACCATGAATTTTAAAATATTGTTTTTTTCTAAGTCTCTTAAACTTATTTTGTTGCTTCCAAGTAGGTACAGACTTTTTGTAGTCTCTTTCTTTATTATAATTATAGATTTAGATAGAATAGATAATTATACTTATTTTTTGTTCCAGTTAAAAAAATATTTCAGGCAATGTTCATCAAAAGAAAAAAAAATAACAATGTTATTTTTAACTAACTGTTGCCCGCGACTTCGTAGGCGTGGTAGTTTGATTAATGTACCAAAACTGTGCCAAAACCTTCCCCTTGAATAACTCTATCTATTGAAATAACCGCATCCAAATCCGTTGCGTAGTTTTTAAGATCTAAGCATACCTACTTAAGGCTTAAGCTTAAGCTACTTTGTTTTATACTAGGTATGTAGTGATGGTGAAGGCTTCTTCGTTTACCAAGGAACGCAAGTTACCATTTCTCCGTACATAGGTAATTAATTTGAACCTGCCTATAGAAACCTACTAACTAATATAAAAAAAAGAGATAATATTTGTTTTTTGTTGCGTTTTGTAATAAATCCATTTGTGTTCTTTTGCGTGTAATACTTCTTAAGACAACTAAGGGAAACTAACTATAAGAGCAATGTCAATTAGCGCACATATATTTATGTAAGAAAAATTCATTAGTCCGCCGGCCAGGATTCGAACGACTTTCAGAATAAAAGCCAAAGTATCTACTACTAGGCCAACACCTCTCTTTGATGGTTGGTATTAAGAGGAAAGGGTACCGGCTCTCTCTCCATACAAACGAAGTCAACTGTTTCCTCCCAGGATAATGACACTAGAGCAAATATTTTTTTTAGCATAAACCTTGTATCAGCCATGACCATTGACCATGCCCCCTTTTTTTCTTTGTTTTTTTTTTTATGACAATTAACACTTAATTTTCTATGATAATTAAACAAATTAAACCAAGACATAAGGGCATAGTCATGACAATTATAGATTTTATGCAACAAAAAACATACATAGGTACAACCGAATTGAGAACCTCCTCCTTTTTTGAAGTCGGTTAAAAATACGTGTGCTAGTGTCAATATCCAGGGAGGAAACAGTCGATTACGTTTGTATGGAGAGAGAGCCGGGTACCCTTTCCTCTAGAACTCTACCGAAAACTCGCATGCCTCAATTTTTTATTAATTCTGAGGTTTTCCTCTTAAATTCCTATCTGACAGAGCTCTACAATTTAGAAGGGTTGTAAATAGGTAGGTATTTCAAAGCTAATCGAAAGTTATTTTCAATTCCTTAAATCCGTAATCAAGCTGTCAGTTTAGATAATCATGATCGCGATTTCCTAAAATTATTTCAATCTTTTTTTTCGCACACAAATTCCAATAGTATTTTTTGAAATAGGTATTTTATTTTAATGTGAAATATCTCACTATTTGCGCACTCTACGCCCTGCAGTAGGTACTTAACTAATTTTAGCATTAGAATTAATATTATTTCAGATTTCATTGCATTTTCACTACATAGTATAAAACAAAGTCGCTTTCTCTGTCCCTATATCCCTATGTATGCTTCAATCTTTAAAACTACGCAACGGATTTTGATGCGGTTTTTTTAATAGATAGAGTGATTCAAGAGGAAGGTTTATATGTATAATACATGCATAATATAGCCGTGCGAAGCTGGAGCGGGTCGCTAGTTTTTTTATATAAAATTCTTTGACCTATCCCAATCGTCAACGTATTGCAGTCACTACGTTTTTCCAAAATCGAACGAAAATCAGATGACTGCGAAAATTGTTTTCTTTTAAAAAAATGAGTCAGTTGTAACTAAAACGTAACGCTATTTTCTTATTGCAGAATTTTTAGAACACCAATTTTCCTATGTGAGACATATAAAATTTAAAATTTAAACATTATAAAATAACCCATTATTATAAAGTTCCCTCATGGATTTAGTAGTCAAAAGTTATGTTCTAGATTTGTCAATTACCTATTAGTTTTCTTTTGGTTTCTAACTAGATCATTTTTACGCAAACTAGCGCAGATCGTGACGTCTCCTTAAAGTAATCTGAACTGAACAACGTGCTTTCGATGTCAAGTAGGTAACGCTGCGGGCAAATCATAGTAATGTTAGGTATAAGGCTTTCTAGTAGTTAATTGAAACTGAGCATAGTAGACCTGTCTTGTATATGAATGTTGGTACATTTGGCTGACGTATACCCGATCTCTACTTTGGAACAATCTCAAATACCGACACTGTGTGTGGGTGTGCTTTTAACGAAAGAGCGGCAGTTCATCAGGGTGGAGCGAGACAGAGCTATCGCGTGCAAGCGGCGCAACCTTACCACCAGCCCGTGGGAAATGCACAGTAGTGGTCCGAGCAGACTGCGCGCGCGCCGGCCCAATGCACGTATTATTGTATTGGAATATTTACAGCTCGCAACATCTTATGGGATTCCGCTTGCTTCAACATTCTAAGCTTTACTCCGATACCAATAAGAATTAAACTCTTTATGGTGGAAATAGTAATTTTGTATGGTAACTTATATAGGCAGTTGAGCCTTGAGTATAATGCGGTGATTTTTTTAGCGATCAATTCGCAGACGGCCGAGATGCAAATGTGGTGTTTACGGAGTTGGTCGGCACACGCCTATAGTAAACGTTATATGGCATGGTGTGCCTTTAATAAACACGTTCCGGCTTCGGTAATGGTAATAAGGCAATTTACTCGGTTGCTGGATGCCTTATAATATCAGATGAATATCGAGTATTTGACGCGGCGAGATCTTTCATAATTTTGTGGTTATAAAGCCGGTAATCTGTTTATTATGTGCTTAAAATAACATTTTTCTTCCGTTGACGTTTCGTTCCGGAACCAATGAACATAACTCGGAACACAATCTTAGGGCTTAGACTAAGATCTTTCTTAGTCAACCTGGGCAAACTGGGTCTGCCATCGAGGAACTAGACCTCTTGGTCTATCTCGATGGCAGACCCAGTTTGCTACAGGATTTTAAAAAATTGTAAGATGTCCTTTGTCTATGGATTGTAAAACTCGACGAAGAGGCTGTAGGTATGGGTTAACAATTAACTCTTTGCATTTCCTTGAAAAGCAATAAAAATAAAATAGAAATCCTGGAATTAGATCTTAGCACCATTCATCGAGGGATTCGAAACTTGATTAGAAAAAGCGAATCTGAGTAAATAGGTAACTAGGTCATTGCCAACTTATTAATGTAAAAATAAAATTTTGCGTGTTGTTTGTTATATCTTTTCGCGCACAAACTATTAAATCGACTGCGTTGAAACTTGGCATATATAGATAGCTAGAATCCTGGATTCCCGCATAAGCTACCTACTTTTTATCCCCATATCTCCATAACTGGGCCTTCGCGAGTAAAACCATGGAATATACCTACTTAGTCAAAATTCGATTCAACTTCGTATGACAATAATAAAATTTCAGTCAACAATCAAGCATGGCGCCTCCATCACAACTAACAGCACAATCAAAATTAGAAAAATGATTGCTATTAAATTCATTAAGAAACCACGGAATGTCAAAAACTTTCGAAAATAATGCATGGAAAAACTGTAGAACGAAACACTATGCAAATATAAAAGATTTTATGAAAGAGATTAAAATGGTTCTAAGATTAGAGAGAGCATTGACACTTGCCAACATTTTCGTGTAACACTTATTTAAAAAAAACTTACGTTTTATTTCATTTCACTTGAAAATACATCGAAAAAGCTCTATTAACTCTCAAAACGGATTAAAAGTTTTGATATAGGTACTTATAGAATATATTTTTTCTCTATTTTGCTATAATTTAAATCTCTTTAGATATTATTGGTAAAGCTAACCGGGTGCGCGTGAATTTTTTTATTATAATTAATCGTAATAGACATTTCGTTAGAAATCGAAATGACTCTAGACATAATTTTCCAATTTGTAACTTTACTTGAAATTTAAAACTAAGTGCACTAAATTTATAGTAATTGATAGACACGTTAAAGAAACACTGTAAGTAGGTATAACATTTAATTTCGTGGTAGATTCAAAGCAAATTAATTATGTTCTAGAATCTCAGACTACTAAGTAACGCCTTATACTTAATACTTCGATTCCAAACTGGGTTCTTTTTAGAGTCAAGAAAGTTGTACAGAAAACATTTATTTGTTTAAAAAAAATGTTAGCCCACGTCCCACTGCCTGCTAGGCGAAAGCCTCCCTTACATTTTTCCAAGCATTTCGGTCCAGAAACAGGTAAAATTATTATAATATTAAATTTATTTGAATTAATACTGTACCTACCTAATACTTTATTTTGTACTTATAAAAGGTTTTTTTATTGGAATAAATACTTAATAATTAAATTTCATGCGCATCCGGGTAGCAGGTATTCCTCTTAAGTATACAATTTAACGTCATAAAGTTAACAATTTGAATAGAAATAATAACTCGCCACAAATCTAGTCAATCAAATGGTGAAGCGCCCACGCGAATCCATAAAAATCGAAACTGTTTCTTTTGTTTTATAAATGATTTTTTACGCTTTGAGATTATGACGCAGACTCGCTTTTTATCCAATTTGATTCACAGATATGTATTAATCTTAGAGAAAATACTTACCTTTACCTTTGTCTTTTCTAAGAATTGTGGCTATCTAATGATAAAATATTTTATACAAACAAACTTTTCAGCTTTATACAATAAAGGTACTATACCTACTGTAAAATACTACTTTTTCTAAGTCCCCTAAACTCACTTTTTTTAAATTTGCTTTCAAGTAGGTACTTACATACTTTTTGTCCTCTTTTCCTTTACATATTGGCTTTAATTTTATTAATAGGTACGTAGCTATTTATAATACCTATCTACATACACCCAGTAGGTACAAATATTTGTTTACCCTTCTGAACCCGCTACCTTCAGGCAGGTGAGTGTTCGCCCGCCGCGCCATAGAAGTTCCTTTTTCTTGAATATTGTATCAAAATTGGTTTAGTAATTTCAACTTCAGCTTATTAAAAATAGTACTCAGGTATCATAAAAACAATAAATAAATATTGCAAGACTTTGCACACAGCGCCATCTAGCCCGAAGCTAAGCAACTAGGCTTAAGTTAAGATGGCTATAGACAACGAATAGAGTAGGTAAATAATTAATAAGTTAGGTTTAAATTATAAAATAATCTAGTAAGTAATTATTTAATAGGTCAAGAAACTTATAGTTAACATCCTGTCTCATTTAACATTTTTTTGCACAAAGAAATATGTAAGTATGAAATCATTGCACTGTCTGTCCATCCGTCCATCACCGTTTTTCAACTAACCAAAAAAACATCGAAAATAAGCAATAAAATAAAACTGAATTGTCTATGTTCACTATGTAACTAAACTCTTTTAATAAAAAGTAAAAGAGTATTATGTGCTACATTAATCCATTCATTCAAAGTTCGATAAATGGGCAATGTGAAACAAGGGTGGGTTGGACACATTGATAGATACATATCTTAATTAGGCCTCACAGGACGATCGACTCGTTTTTTTGGTCAACGAAACCGTGACGGATATTTTTAAGACACGTACATTCGAATAGAAAAGTTTCTAATTAAAATTATAATCTATAGGTACTTCACTACATAGTATAAAACAAAGTCGCTTTCTCTGTCCCTATGTCCCTATATCCCTTTGTATGCTTAAATCTTTAAAACTACGCAACGGATTTTGATGCGGTTTTTTTTATAGATAGAGTGATTCAAGAGGAAGGTTTATATGTATAATATAGCCGTGCGAAGCCGGGGCGGGTCGCTAGTAATATTATATAGCTGAAGAGTTTGTTTGTTTGAACGCGCTAATCTCAGGAACTTCTGGTTCGAATTGAAAAGTTATTTTTGTGTTGGATAGTCCATTTATCGAGGAAGGCTTTAGGCTATATAATATCACGCTGCGACCAGTAGAAGCGAAGTATCAGTGGGAAATGTGGAAAAAACGGAGAAAATTATTCATTTTTGAGGGCTTCCGTTGTTTGTTTGAAAGCGCTAACCTCAGGAACTACTGGTTCGAATCAAAAAAATATTTTTGTGTTGGGTAGACCATTTTTCGAGGAAGGCTATAGGTTACTTTTTAAATTGTTATTCCCACGGGATCGGGACTTATGCGGGTGAAACCGCGTGGTGCAGCTATCAATATTATATAGCTGAAGAGTTTGTTTGTTTGAACGCGCTAATCTCAAGAACTACTGGTTTAAATTCAAAAATTATTTTTGTGTTGGATAGTCTATTTTTCGAGGAAGGCATAGGCTACTTTTTATTTAGATATATCCACGGGATTGAGACTTACGCGTGTGAAATCGCGGGGCTCAGCCAGTATCTAATACATTGAACTCATGGCCGTTGGGGCCGACTAGATGGACGGACGACTTAATTAAGGTTGCGGGAAATCGTTGGACGCAAAAAGCATGCGACCGGTCGCTCTGGAAGTCTTTGGGGGAGCCCTATGTTCAGTAGTAGACGTCCTGTGGCTAATACGATGAAGATGGTTCTATCGCGTACACCCTAAACCGTTGTGTATAATAACTTCTGGGGGAAAGACAGTAGAGTTATGTGGGGCTCCCTCTGGCCTGAAGTTCGTAGGTGGCCAGAGGTTTCCCCACTAAAAATGTCATCGATACCACGCTCTTCAAGAAAGATGTGGGCTCGCTCGCGCATTTGTTCACGCTGCATCTAACAGCCTGAAACATTTTCACTAGGGGTTTCTTATAAAGCGTTATTAAATAGATGGTTTTTGATATTATTCTCATTCCACTCGAAGTACCTTTATTACATTATCTTTTCCATTTCTGGAAGATATATTTTTTCCACGAAATATAAATCTTTAATCAGTTCAGTCAGAATCAGTTTCGTATAAGTCCAAGGCACATTTCTTTTACTTCTTAACACACTTCTATCTTCTATCATCTACACCAGTATTTCGGCAATGCAATGCTGTCTGCATTACATTGCCGAAATACTGTTGTATATGTGGATTTGAGACCTTCTTTTTTTTAAAACAAAGCTCCGATACTCTAACAAAAAATTATCAAAAATCAAATTATAAACATGCAAACGCTGTTCTCGCTTGGTTTATAAGAAAAAGTTAATCAACACTTTTCTCCCAAACTGTACCTACTTCCAAATTAAGTTTTGTTACCACCATAGAAGGAAATAGTTAAGTCGTAGGTAGATACTTTGTTTTCGGAATGATTAGGTGAACCGTTGACAAGCCCATTCGTTCTGTGTGGGTTAATGAATCGTCTGCAGTGAGCTGTTATGAACGTTGTTAATGAATGAAACTGGTAGGTATATGAGTAGGTATTCGTCTGTGATAGGTATTGCTTGTTTAGAAATGACGTGAGAATAATATTTTTTCATAATTAGTCAAAAAGGGGTCGCTTTCCACCTGCTTTATTTCAATGGAAAGTAGTACCTACACGCCCGCGGTTTTGATTGGGCAATAAAAATCAAGTAGCCATTCCTAATTAAAAAATTGCTACTTATAGATAAATGTCATCAAAATAAAAACCGACTATTTGGCTTTGTTTTTTTTTGTTTTTTAGCTTTGTTTTTTAGTTTAAGATAGGTAGGTATTAACGTTTGGGTTAACTTTTGTGTAACTTTTGTATTTTTTTAACTACCCGATGCTATGTAGCCGTATTTTTAAATTACCAACTTTTTTTTTTTAAATAAAAATGAATACGTTCTTTTACGATCGAACAGACAATGCTCATCAGATTTTATGAAAATTTGTAATTAGTCGATAGAATGGAATGAAGCATCCTACCTATTAACGCATGCCCCGGGATGCTAGTAATTGTAATAAACACTTAGGTAAGTACTAACTTAGGTAAGTCTAAATATTATGTGTAAAAGATAATCCCCGTTTAAACTTTCTACTTTAATCTGAAATACACAAACCTTCTTACATTACTACTATAAATTGTAGTAATCTAAACTATGGTCATAAAATCTACTGAGACCTACCTTAAGATTTTATGGTATACTAGCGACCCGCCCCGGCTTCGCACGGCTATATTATGCATGTATTATACATATTATAAACCTTCCTCTTGAATCACTCTATCTATTTAAAAAAATCGCATCAAAATCCGTTGCGTAGTTTTAAAGATTTAAGCATACATAGGGATATAGGGACAGAGAAAGCGACTTTGTTTTATACTATGTAGTGATAGTGAAGTGATGATGTACGGTTTGAGTCAAAATTGCAGACCCATCGTAGAGCTCCAAAACGGCTATAATTAGAATGTTTTCAACTCAAACAAGTTTAAATGATTAAAAACTCATGAATTTATTAGAATAAAACATTCCAATAATAGTAATTTTAGAACTCTACGGTGGATCTGCAATTCTGATTTCGACCGTACATAGGTATTGTCAAGTCAACTGGACCAGAGATTCTACACTAGGCATTGAAATGTTAATAATCGTTGGAGACGGGTCGCTTCCTACTCTTTGCTCTGGTAAAAAATATGTTTGCCGGAAGTAAGTCAGTAAAAATTAAGGTCCATATCTACACAGGGCAAGAGCCTCCTCTTGGAGAGGGGTTAGGCAGTAGTAGCGAGAGGTTCATACAACCCGAGTTGGTTTACCTATTTATGTATTTAGGCACAGGCAGATTTAGGCATAGGTTTTTTTTTTTTTAGGCATACCTTTCGGTGTAGCATAATAGGTCTTCACTCATTTATTTTCCGGGGCCTACTACCGGGCACGGTCAGATCATCCTTATCTCTTATGAATAGGTATCGCCATTTTTACGAAAAATTTAGATGAACTTTTTATGATCGTAGAGTAATGTGAAAGAAAAGTCTATTGGTTCGAATCCCGGAATCGAAGCTGTGACCTTCAGAATGAAAGTCAAGGTGTCTACCACTAAGCATGCACCGCTGTTTAAGATAAAGTAAGCAAAAATTCAAGTGTTTCACGCAAACATGTCCTTACAAGAAGCAATAAATATTCCGGCCAAAGTATCAAATAACGATTAGGTATTAAATTTTCAACTTTAAAGTGACTCATCACGGAGGCTTAAAAAGGTGTGAATGCGATTGCAATAAGATATATCGGGTTACTTATGTTTTAATAAAATAATTAGTATAATAATCATTTATTTTTGAAGTGAAAACTTCTTTAGCGGCGTTGAGCACTTTTTCTGTAATGGGTATAAAATCTTAAACTCGCGTCAGGACACGTGACCTGATCGAAAAAGCGTAAGACGGATGGAGAGTAGACAGCTATCCCCTCTCTACGGCGCGGCGAAAATGTATGCCTGGGCCTACTGTTTTTAATTTGGCTGTGAGTGTATTAAGACGTACTATGGTACATATGGTATTTTTTAACGGACGACTATTGACGGACGACAAATGTCGGACGACTATTTGTCGGACGACTATTGACGGACGACAAATGTCGGACGACTATTGACGGACGACAAATGTCGGACGACTATTTGTCGGACGACTATTGACGGACGACAAATGTCGGACGACTATTGACGGACGACAAATGTCGGACGACTATTTGTCGGACGACTATTGACGGACGACAAATGTCGGACGACAATTTGTTGGACGACAAATGTCGGACGACTATTTGTCGTCCGACTATTTTTTTTTTTTTCATCTAAAACTCTTTTTGCGTATGTTCTCGCGACATATGAGATTTTACACAGATATACAGTTTTTTGTTGCAATCCGTTCAAATGATGGCCCAGCTGGCAGAATGGTCACCATGCCAGACTGCCAAACACAGGGTTGCGGGTTCCATTCCCGCCTCAGGCAAGTATTTATGGTTAGATATTTGTCTGTCTGGTTGGTTCTATGTATTATAACCGTTGTCTAGCACCCATAACACAAGTCTAGTTACTTGGCTTGGGGCTGGATGATAATGTGTGGAATGTCCTGCAATATTTAATTTTATTTATTTTCTTCTCGCGACCCAATAGATTATAGTTTTAGTTATAGTTTGACGTATGCATGTTTATTAATTATGTATTGGTCAGCGTTTGACTGTATCTCACCCGATGGTACCTAAGTGACAAAGCAGTCTTAAGGTGGACGCAGATTGATACGCGCCGAACGCGTCGAATTGTTTGGCGTCCACGGAAAAAGGTACCTTAAAACAATAGAGATAAGGTATCTACATTTATATTTCCGATGCCGTCATCAGAGTCGTCCGCATCGTCAGAGGCGGCCGACTCTGAAATAAATAAATGAATAAATGTACCCTAACTCTATTATAATAAGGTACCTTTTTCCGTGGACGGCAAAAATTCGGCGCGCTCGGCGCGTATCAATGTGCGGGCACCATTAAGATGTAGCACGTTACCTAAACGATACCTAAGCACTCGTGACTTCGAGTGAAGGTATGAAGATGGCAATGGAACGAGAACTTTATCCGATTCGTCCTTCTTTTGTGGCTGCACCAACCTACGCGTGTCTGTGTGTTGGTGGATCTACCGATTTTGATTAAGTTTTTGTGAGTTGAACAAGAGTATTCTTGGCTAAGTTTGCTTGAAATCGATTCAGCCGTTTGAAAGTTATGAAGGATATTATGTTGTACCCACCAGGAAACAAATGCAAACCCCCATTTCCCCCTTTTGGGGATGATTTTTCAAAAAACCCTTTCTTACTGGATACCCTATAAAGAACACACCCTCCAAATATGTCTCTATAACCAGGGATACATACTATAATGATCCCAACCCATCCAAACCCAACCCAACCCAACCAAACTGCATAACTACGAGTAGGTAAAATTATGAAGGAAAATATGAAAATGATTATTTTAGTAAGTCGGTCGCAATTTAAGGAACAATCTCAATCACTCAATTGTCTTAAGCTGTAGGTAGGTAGGTACTGGTAAACTTAATCCAGTGTATTCGACACAGCTTACCTTCGTTTTAATAGGGTTGCCAGTTTTAAAAAGTTTTTTTATATATCCAGCAGTTTTTGGCAGCCACAAAAGGAGGATGGGTCGGAAGAAGTTTTTGTTCCATCCATCTTCATACTTTCACTCGCGTCCCTCGAAGGTACCCATTTATTTGGGGGTCTTTGAGTCACAGTGTATAGGTGGCTTATAATAATATGAAAGCGTGTTACATCTTAGACCGCTTCGGCACTTACGATCGTGTGAGATAGTGGTCCAATGCTGACCTATTTGTTTTGTAATACATATTATAACGCACGGATGAAAAAATAAGAGAGGATGTGTTGTAAGACTCAAATGTTCGTGTTCACAACTGCACATGTCTCAGCGATTCCCCTCTTAATTGGTTAAAATACCTACCTACATAGTGTAAAACAAACTCGCTTTCTACATAGTATAAAACAAAGTCGCTTTCTCTGTCCCTATGTCCCTATATCCCTATGTATGCTTAAATCTTTAAAACTACGCAACGGATTTTGATGCGGTTTTTTTAGTAGATAGAGTGATTCAAGAGGAAGGTTTATATGTATAATACAGCCGTGCGAAGCCGGGGCGGGTCGCAGTTAATAAATTAAAAATATTGGTGTTGTGTTACATCTGGTAACTCCTTAAATTACAGTAAAAATTATTGTGTATGTGATGTTTAATGTGTGACATAATTTGTAGGACTATATATTTTTTGTGTTTTGGTTAATTTAGTGTTTTTTAATTTAAATTGTTTAAGATATCTATTAATTTAGTGAATTGGGGTAATCATCCCGAACTTTAAATTAAAAATTCCTTTATTTTTTTTAATAATAAATAAATAAATTTGGCATCCCTAAAGCAGATCGCGGGCTCGAGCTGTTCCCACGGCAAAAAGCCTGCGGCTACAGTAAGATGGGGCCACGGCTCCGACGTGCGACGATTAGGCTCACCAACTAACTTACGAGATGACAATTTGAAGATTAGATTGACTGGCGAACTGAAGCATAAATACCTAATGGTGTAGCGAAATTATGAACTTACTTAATAATGTACGCTCAGGTATGCTTGACCACCGTCAATGAATTAAAGTGTGAAAAATTACTTTGAAGAAAGAAAATCAATAAATTTTAGTGTTTTTTTTTCAATAAATTGAAGTAGTTCTGGACTTTTGACCTCATTCAACAGAGAAATTATAAACACTTGAACTTACCACCACCCCACCCACCTTTGCCGACCCAGTTGGCACAATGGTCACCATGCCGGACTGCCAAACACAGGGTTGCGGGTTCGATTCCCGCCTCAGACTAGTATTTATGCTTAGATATTGTCTGTGGTCTGGTTGTTTCTATGTATTATAAGTGTATATTTACAAAACAAAAGTATATAAGTAGTATATCCGTTGTCTAGCACCCTTATCACAAGTCTAGTTACTTAGCTTGGGGCTAGATGGCGATGTGTGGAATGTCCTGCAATATATAACTTTTTTTTTACTGACGGTGGTCTAGCAATTTTGTTCCCTACTGTACCTGTAGATTAGGTATAATTTTATGTAACACGAAATTGGCATCAGTGGCAGATGTGAATTAAAAATGAAAGTACCAAATTGACTTTATTGCAATCACTATATTAGATTTTTTATACGCTGTAAATCAATGCAGACTCCATTAAATAAATAGTTTAGTTTAGTTTTACAGGGTTGTTTCAGCACTTAGTCTCATCATTTGGGCTATTGTGCTATTAAATAAATAACAAAATATAAATGACGTAAGACAATTTACACAGCGCCATCTAACTCCAAGCTAAGCAACTAAGCTTGTGTTATGGAGACCAGACAACAGATAGAATACTTATATACTTTTCTTTCGTGAATTTATACATACTGAAACACACAGACCAGACACAAATATCTGTACATAAATATTTGTTTGAGGTGGGAATTGAACCCACAACCATCTATGTCATAGCTTAGCTATTCATACTTCAGTTTCACGCTTCTCAGAAACTTTCGATAGATACCTATGTATTTCTCAAGTTCCCATTTAGAACGAAAAAGGAAACAAGCATTTTCCGTAAGCGGATGTTTTTTCAACATTCCCATCAGGAAGTCGTTGTTTGACCGGCACCGACATTGTATCGCTTCAAACAAACGAACAAACATTGCATTTCTCAGAACACTGCGGAAAACCGATAGGGTGCCTTTATGACTTTTAAAAATCATACAAAGTTAACTTTTCGCTAACTAAATGTCCTTTCATCCGATAATGATCTTTAAGTACACAGTAATACAGGTGCTTGTTTAAATTATTGCTTTTTGTACGTATTGGTAAGTCTGTGGTGTTAGTGGTGACAACTGGCAAATAATATGAGTTTGGTCTGGTTGGACCACATTCGATGTCGGTGCTTTTAGAGTGGTGTGTGGCAGTAAGATTCGATTGGGTACTCTGTGGTGGTCTTCCAAACAAAACATAACAAATTACTAGACATTTGCACATTTATATAACAACTAGCCTTTGCCCGTGACTTCGTCCGCTTAGAAGATGATTCTAATAGGATGGGACCAAAGCATCACGTTGATCCATACAAACTTTGCCCCCCTTTTTCACTCCCTAAGGGGTAGAATTTCGGAAAATCCTTTCTTTTCCGATGCCTACGTCATACAAACAACACACCCACCAAGTTTCAGGTCTCTACAATCAGCGGTTTAGGCTGTGCGTTGATCCGTCAGTCAGTCATTCAGGACAAAGCATTTTATATGAATAAAATATAGATTACAAAATGAAATAATCAAAAACACATTTTTAACACATACACATTTACATACTTAAACAAAGTTAAAATAAATGAATATATTATAATTACAAAGAAAAACAAACAATAAATAAATAATATCCTACATACATCCACTGATACAATACAATATTTTAACTTTGTTTATGTATTTAAATATGTATTTACTAGATCTTTAATATAATTTTAAATGTTTCAAATTCAAATTTATTTGGTAATTTTCTTTTAGTTTTATTTATTGTTAATTTTATTTGATTATTTATAAATTTAAATAAGATTTTATCAATTGATTAAATGCGAATTTCAAATGATAATTATATCTTTTCTTGAAATATAAAACTCTATTCAACATCATCAAAACACAAAAGAGACCAACTCGATTGTTCTGCAATTACATAAATAGAAATAAGTACATATAAAACCGAAGTGAATGTTCATAAATATGGTTTCTGCGTACTTTTATAAATTCAATTTTGACACAATAGTACATAATATAGGCAGAAATAGCATTTAACGATCGAGCCTAGGTTCATGATCGTTAATGTCTCTCTTCATCGATCTTAGGACTGTGCTTAGGACATCATAACTAACGTGACCATAAATTTCTATCGTCAGAGCGGGACAAATGAAGAATTTTGTTAAAAAAATGTTGGGCTAACCCAAAATCTAAATTTTGAAACAAATATCTAAGTACGAAATTTAATTGCCGGAAATGTGTTACTTATCAGCCCAGGAAAGTGGGTTAAGTTAGGTTAGAACTTCAAACCTAACTAACTTTCAAGAACGCAAAACGCTTGTTTTAGCGAGCGCGAAATATTTTTTCCTTAATAACAACAGTTTAAATTGGTGTAGATTCGTGGGTTCTATATTGACTTCCTCGATAGTCATCACAACGTTCAAAGGAATTTTACTTAAATATCAAAGTGGGATATTTATGGGGACAGCGGGACACAGTTTGAAAGTGGGACTGTCCCGCCCAAAGCGGGACGTATGGTCACGTTAATCATAACTGAACGTTTAAATAACAGATTCTATATAAAATATCTTGAATCATTTTCGTTCTTAATAGACCGTCAGTCTATTAAGAACGAAAATTATTCAAGATAGATTGCAGTTCCTTAAGTTGTTATTAGTGTTGTTTATTGCATTAATCGATAATATGGATACAATTACGGTGGGCTTACTTACAGAATCGAATTATCGGCCAATTTCGAGAAACAATAAAGTATCATTTGTACTACCAGTTGTACTATCAATGAACAAACCCGAAGGAATTTGCTTGTATTTTTTTTAGTAGTACTAGAGAAACAATAAAGTATCATTTGCACTACCAGTTGAACTATTTAATAGTACTACTGATCCAGTGCGCATTGTGAAAATTTACCAATTTTGATTCAAAATAAAATAGGTAAAATTTCTTTAGACACCAAATTAAAAGTAACCGGCGCAAGGGCTCCTTTTTGTGTTATCTTAAAAAAAAAAACAAAAGACTACTGAATTGTTTTTCAACAAAAAAAAAACTCAAAATGATGGCCTTAGGTCGTTTTCTAACAGAATTAGAAATAAAGAAAGCATTTGAGTACAAAAACAAGACAAACACAAGAAAGAAGAAATAAACATGACAATGAAAATTAATTACCTACATTAAAAAGAAAAAAGTAAAAAAAGAAAAGATAACATAATGAGGAGTCGTGTGCTGACCCAAATGGGAATTACATGGTAGATTATCTATTATTTATTTTAAGAAAGCAGTTAAAGTAAACATTATCGAAATATCTCCTTTTTCTTTTAACACAAGTTTGGAATTCAATATATGGGTTTGGTTACCCCTTTTTCATTAAACATTCCACCACCAAGTTGACATTGCATATATCGACAGAATTATCGATAGCCAAGCCCAAACTGTACATCACTAAAGCATGATACATGACATGTGCACTCGCTTATTTATACCCAGTTTTATCGTGTGACGTCCGCACATAAAAGCACGCCGCTTGTAATAATAGGAGGACAGGCAAACCATTGTGTACAATATACATGTAGCCTCTATAGATGTAGGGCCATTCATCTCAGAATGCCGATGAGGCAAAGGAATTTTAAGAGTAATGCCCTCACAATAATTTCTGTACCGACTAAAACATTTGCCGAACGTTGAATGGTACTGAAAAATTGAAAACTATTTCAAAATAACACTGTTTAAGACGGGAGGAGTATTAGCGGTGTTGTTAAGGCTCTGTCGGAGTGTTGTCGGGGATTTAGTTAAGGTGTCCGATGAATTATATCTTCGTGTGAAGGGTTGACGCCTCCCTCATTTGCAACTTTTAAAATAAGTATGAAGGTCTTAAACTTGAATTCTCTGTTCGCAGATTGAAATTGGTCATCGCAATTTACAAGAGCCTTGTTTTCTGCACTTTCATATTGAAAAGACACTTTAAGAATATACTTTTCAATATTTCCTACCAATTAAATAGATTACTCTACCAATTATGTACTGAGTACAAAGACAAATTATTCTTTCCGTTTATTACTGTGTTCAAAAGTTGTGTTATTTACCCATGACATTTAGATAACTTTTATCCGTACCTAGGACCTCAAATTATTTTATTTTTAACAACACAAGAGCGATAAATTGATTCCTTTTATTTTGCCTACCTGTTTCTGTATAAAATATTTTTTCTCATTGCAGAAACAAAAACACGTCGATACTTGTGCGTTGATAAAATCAAAAAAGTCGAGTGGTATGGCCTTGTCCTTAGCCTCCCAAATGTTATGACTTATTTGTCTCGCATATGGATTTATAGTTATTCAAAGAATAAATACCAATATATTAGCATAATACATTCATTAAAAACCACAACAAAAATTGGCGTGGATCTACTATGAATATCGCATGGAAGGAAATAAAATTGACATTAAATATGTCATCAAATCATTTCTCTGACGTAAGAACACGGACATAAATATCGAGAAACGACAAATATACGTTTATATGAATATAACTTTGAGACAATAAAACCTAATTAATGATAAATAGCTATTGTAATATGATTCGCGGCCCACTATTGGGAAACTAATATTGTCTCTGGTAACTTTTACGACATTTAAACGTCTTATTAAACTATAGAGTAACAACCCACGCAGGGTTTGACGATATTATTATATCAACAGACATTTTTTGAAACTAAAAATGCTATAAAACTATATTAAAATCCATAACGCTAAAATTGACTATATATTATTTCGATTTAATACGAAGAGACTAATATGCGTTCAAACTGTGCTTATGATGTTTTTAAGGCGAAACGAAACGATTCACTTTGTTTTATTTGAATACCTACCGATTTATGGTGCAGATAATTAAGAACATCGTTAATTTAAAGGCTTTTACAATGCTACTAATGATGCGAAACGTTAAAATTACCACACGCAATTCTGGAATTGAGAAACCGAACCGAGAAGCTCGTACTCTGATACTTTGGTAACAAAAAAAAGGTGCTGATATCGACAACTGTCTTCATCATGATTGTCTTAAAAAATTCAACACCGTAAATTATAACATCGTTTGGGTATATTTGCATTTTTATTGTCGCATACAGAATGAACAACGACCGTAATTTAATCTTCGACCGCAAAATTGAATTATTTATTATACGGGTTGATTGTAAAACGCAATTATACAAGTCCTCAGATGTTGTTGGCGACTTTTTTGACAGAATCAATATAATCGGATTCTAGATGATTTTAGTTACTCATTTATTGGAGGGTTTTTTCAATAATTGCCTCAACAGGAGGCCGTCGAAATTGGGTTAAATTATTAAGTGAGATAATTGGTGTATCCGATATGATACCTGCGGGTTGAAATTACTCAATTACTTATTCGAATATGTTGTTCAATGATCATTTTTACGAAGAAAATGGGAACTAAAATCCTTAGGTATAAATGTTAAATTGTTACCTTCTAAAATGATCATAACACATAATTCAATTGTCGATTGCTATCAAAATACATTGAAATACCTGTTGACTACCTGAATAGGACTTTGTGGAATTCAGTGGCAGATTACAGATTAAAAACATTTATCATTTCAACATTCTTGAATACCGAAAATTCCTTATTGATTCCAACTTGATAGAGTTTTCTCGCAATTCTGAATGTTAGCAATTAATAAGAACTGTTTTTGTTCTCTTTGCAGAAATCTTAAACCAGTCAGCGGTCGTTGTCATGTTTCGATTTGATAATTATTTTAAAAATGATTCTCTTACTCTACTTTTCGTCTGAGTTACCTACAACGACTGTGACCAAAAGTGATGATGTGGGTATCGGCAGTCTCTTCTTTCTTCATAGTGAGGGTAGATTCAAAACTACCCACTTTCGTTAGTCACGACCTGCTTTAATAAATAGGTAGGTAGGTATTATGGTACACTCTTATAAGTTAAACACGTCTTTGTAAATTAATTTTGCGATAAAATTGTGTGGTACTTACAAACTTTATTATTATGACTTTCTCTGATAAAAACCACAGTTTGTTTTTATCTTTTTACGATTTGATATCAGATTTTGTGTGAGTGTTGACATACTTAATTTAATTGAAAGTAGGACTAGTAGGTATCGTAAATGGACGGATGCTAACGGGTTCAAAGGGTCATAATGAGATTCATAATCTTTTATAGTATATTATGATAGGTCAGCGAATGACCACTATCACACCTGCCTGATGTTTGGTGACAATTCGGTCTAAGACGTAGCAGGTTTTCCTTGTTTACTCACGACTTTAACCTCATAATTTGTTGTAAGTTCTTAAAACTTTGTGTTTAGATCCCTTCCTATTGATAATTTCATTTTTAGGACTTCCTATCTATCCCGGCTACTATCTCTTCCAGCAGTCACATTAGAAAACTCCTGCAAAGCACATGCGATACGAAAAGAAGAGAAATAGCTCCTTACAAAACAGTTCAAACCACCAAAGAAGATATATATTTGAAATGGAGCATCTTTGGGTTCTTATCAGGTAGGACGACGTTTTACAGTATGACTTACACCGCAATTTCCCTATATATATAAAATTCTCGTGTCACGGGGTTCGAAGTTGAACTCCTCCGAAACGGCTCGACCGATTCTCATGAAATTTTGTGAGCATATTCAGTAGGTCTGAGAATCGGCCAACATCTATTTTTTATTTTGTTTTTTTTTCAGTTTTTTTTTTGTAAATGGCAAAACAACGTTTGCCGGGACAGCTAGTAACCCTATAAAAAAATTGACCCTGATATTATTAAAAGTATACCTAGACTAGATTAAGTTAAAAAAATTTATATCTTCATTTAAGCACACATGTGCTTTTAAACGACCTTGCAAAGCAGCATAGCTTTTCTGAGATATGTATGTATTAGTAGCGAGGGAAAGTAATATAATGGAAGAAAGGAATAAAATTTATTTATACCTTTAAATAAATTTTATTGGAATGGAAGAAAGTAATAAAATTTATTTATACCTTTAGCCTACATAAAAACCTATAAAAGTAAGTCGACAAGAATCTCTCGCTACTGGTAGTACCTATGCAAAGAAATCTAGGTATGATACTGTCCAACTATCGATCGCTTTGTCGTGTCAGTGTGTTAACACCGTAGTATCCGCTTCAAATAGTCACCTTCTACTAAAGAGAGAGGGTAGGTACCTACTTAAAATTTTCTCACAAACAGCGCCATGAGAATGCTCTTTACAACACAATCGATATTCAAAAAAGAACAGAATCAATGTCTCTGTTGTCAACAGGCAATTCTTTTGGAGATCAAACATATTTTTTATAGAATATCTTAAGCTTTAAGTCTATGGTATAAGGTTTAATATAGTTTGATAAAAAATATATCGTTCCATTTCGGTATGAATTGCGTCACCGACTAAAAAGACAAAGCACGACCGATCGACTTGTATTGTTGGTTAATGATGAGCCAAAACATTATATTTTTAATTTATTAGGTGTGCGCCGCGGGTTCACTCGCGTAGATCCCCTGGAAATTTCGAAAACTTTTGTTTTTAAGCGAAATGCTCAATATGATAATGACCCTCAGTTACGCTACACATATAATTTGTCTATATTTTGGGTTTCTCTGTCTATTATATAATATACTCTGTATTTAGTAGTAAGTATTCTACTTGTAATCTGGTTACCATAGCACAAGCCTGGTTACTTAGCTTGGGGCGCTGTGTAAAAAATGTCCTGTAATAATTATAACCACTGTGCAAAATTTCACTTTTCTAGTGGTAAGAATTGTAAAGTAGTGTTTAGATATTCGAAGTTTTATTTATAAGGCAAAGTCGATATTTTAGATGGAATAAGCTTTTATGGGGCCGGTAGCGTGGATAGTATTGTAGGGGAGGTCAGCTCAAAGTGGCCATAGAGTATTTAATTTTACTTAAGATATTTATTTATTTATTTGTAAGGAAAGTCTACAGTACAGCTAGTGCGATAGTGCGAGGTTTGTTACTCTGTCGCTTAATAAACTCCGAAAAGCGTGCGAGGACTCCAGGAAGATTCTGTGGTTCTGGTCGAAGCTCGGTTAACTGGAGTAGCAATCGACGAAATCGGAGCTCTCAATCTTTTATGTAGGTATGTGGCCTGGTATGTTTGTTCTTCTTTTTCCGCATAATCATCTTAACTACTTATTATAATTTAACAAATAAATAATCGTGAAAAGCATCTTGATTGTTCGCTGGTTATGTGACGTCAACTGAAATTCATTATGGCGACGTTTACAAAACATAACGTCATGAATTTCAAAAAAATGAAAGCGCTGTCTTAGGCATCAAATTTAAGGGATTGTGATTAGCACATCGTTTTTTTTTTTTTTACAGTTAAAGTTTTGGTGGCCGCTTTGTACTGACTTCCCCTACAATGTTCAAGATTGGTTATCTATGTATCGCAGCTTAGATCTTTGGAGCCAATTACAATGTTAAGTTACTTAGATGGTCGAGAAAGGGTACCGATGGTTTCTACTTGTAACAAACAGTGTTTTTGAGATAAGTTGTTTATACTGTGAGAAAATGTAGGTACTAATAGTAACTCAGTGTTAGCCAGTAGTCCTGCAAAGTAATATATCATCATCATCATCATATCAGCCATAGGACGTCCGCTTCTGAACTTAAGCCTCACCGAAGACTTTCAGAGCGATCGGTCGCATGCTATCTGCGAAAGTACCTAATATGTAAATATTAGTGATATTTCAGGAACGTACCATAATTAGCATTATTGTATTTTTTCATTAAAATAACGTGATAAATAACTTAACGTGGTTGTTCCGATCCCGTGGAAATGTTAGAATAAAACGTTGCCAACAAGGATTCAGTTTATCATCATACCAAGTTTCAGCTAAATCGGTTCAGTAGTTTCAGAGTTAATTCGTTTCAAAAAAAAAAACTTCTAATATTAGTGTAGATGTAGGAGGACTTTTTATATAACTGAGGGTAGTTTTAAAATCATTTGCTTAACGCGAAAACGACGTTCGTTACCACGACCACAGCAGATGTAACTCTGCCGAAAAGACAAGTGAATTTAAAAATAAAATATTGTCCAAAAAGCGAATAGGTACGACTCGTTTTAATAAATTTATTCTTTTTAACAAGTTTTTATAGTAATAATATATTCTAATTACCTGTGTGAAGAAATAGCTGGTTGACGCTTAACGGCTTCCCTAACGGATCCCTTACTCTTAACGGACCCCCTGTCAAGAACTATTCCCTCCGGACTAGCGGGGACGGTAAGAACTATCTCACACTTATCGTTCCAAGTTACAAATTTATTTTTTAAAGTATTTAAAACGAAGTTATTTGTAAACATAAAATCCTAGGAAAAGACTTCAACGCGCTCTCTTGTAATCAAAATAGTTAACTTGGGCAGTTCCCGTTAGTTCGTTCTACAATAATAATACACATTATTATTATTTTACATTATTAATAATAACATAACAAGTTACAATAACAATTGTTTATCAATTATCTAAAGTTCTATACTAATCTACCTACACTAATATAGAAAAGAGGACAGTTTTTTTTTGTTTCTTTTGTTTATGACATTTAACGAAAAGAATGCATCGATTTTGATGAAACTTGGTATGAGGATACATTTATTCATTGGTAATAACGTAGGCTACTTTTTTATCCTAATATTCCCACGGGATGAGGACTTACGCGGGTGAAACCGCGAAGCACTGCTAGTACGCAATATTTTTATTTTTTATTATTAACTAAAAACCCCCGGCTTCTCACGGCTGTATTATGCATGTATTAAACATGTAAACCTTCCTCTTCAATCACTCTATCTATTAAAAAAAACCGTATCAAAATCCGTTGCGTAGTTTTAAAGATTTAAGCATACAAAGGGATATAGGGACAGAGAAAGCGACTTTGTTTTATACTGTGTAGTGATAGTGATAATACATAACAAGTAACAATAACAATTGTTTATCAATTGGAGAGATCTAATACCTACTTATTTGTAATATACTGGCCTAAGCTTTATCGTCCTATTGTGTTTGGTAGGTGTGAGAATTCGCGGCTTCTAAAGAAACGATTACAATGACATTTTTTCTTATTTAATATCCTTACGAAATCATTTATCATTCAACATTTTAACGTTTTAAAATTAGAAAATTAGCAACGCACTTCAATACGTGTGGTCGACACCATTCAGCCTTGCAACAAAACTTGATGGTGTTTTTTTCTCTTTTTTTTCTATAAATCCATAAAGTTACCGTTCGTAACTTTGTCTTTTATTTAAAACTTCAACAAATATATTTAAGCCCCCGTTGACAAGTACAATACTTGCCAATTTAGTTCACAATGTTGTCCCTAATATGTTTTGATGTTGTCTCTCATTGTCCGTTTGTCTGTCTGTTTGTCACCTTGATTATACGTTTACAACCATGACGGAATGTTAGTTTTGTTTATTGTTACCATTGTACTTTTGTTTATAAATTCGTGACGACGCACTAACGAGTATTTGAGTGAAAAAATCGGACAAAAATATTTAATTTATTTATATAATTTTATGTGCAATTAAATTAAATAAAACACAAAGTTTGACCAATATAATAATTATATATTTAAAATTTTACATCTTTTTACATTTTTAGGATTCTTCAACTTCTTCTTCGTCGGAACTTTCGTCTTCGCTTTGTCTATTTTTAAATACCGTGCTGGCAGACATCATTTCTATTGCCTCCTTTGAGAAAGGCTGTCTTTTTTTATTTTGCGTCTTTCTGCTGCAGCTGATAAATGGATCTGAACTTAAAAGAAGTCTGTTTATTATATCTATGTTGCAGTCTCTGCGCGAAAATTTGCGGGAAAAATGTAATCTGTATTGCCTAAAATGTTTGTTTCGGGCTTCAGCTGCCTCTTCCGATAACTGGCCAATAGGTAGGAGTGCATGAGCTATTACTTCACCTCCATGTATCAAAATTTTGTGTATGGTTGGTGACATGGGATGCCAACCATACAGATCGACATATATTTTTGCAGTTTCATTTGCGTATGCTTCAAATTTTTCTACATCAATGTTATTGCCACTTGATATTACTTCTAATATAATTTTAAACCTTTTTATTAAATCGACATTGATGCCAGTTATTCTTGAGGAGCATTCCGGATCTGCAAAAAATCTCCTTGACGTGTTCCCGTCATTAGTGTTCCCAAACCCTGCTTTGGGAACATCTACGAGTAATCCCATTTCCTCTTTAAAGGCTTTTTGTAGTTTTTCTTTAGTCTCTTTTACAATTATTTTTTCTTCTGTAGACCGTGCTTGCCATTTTTGTAAAGGCAATTTATAGGCTAAATGTAAAATAGATTCGAAAAATCGAATTCTTGCGTGAAGAATTGATAATCCAAACTTCAACGTTTCTACTTTACTTTCTTTTTTAATTAATTTATTAAAATCCTTCGAAGTCTGTCCGCAAATGTAGCATCTCATTGTAGATGAGGTGTCTGTAGCAGCATTACATACCTTGCCATCAATCATGGTAAGTAACAGTTTATGTTTTATTTTGCTGCCATCAATTTCTGTCTCCTGAAGCTGTTCGGCTTGGTTTTCAATGTATTGTATTTCTTGTTTTGTGATATCTTTTGTTTCATTTATAAATCTTATACGTATGGGTCTGCAGAATCTGACTGAAGACGGAACCGGATTTTGCCAAATGATTTTTTTCTCCTCTTCTTCAATGATAACAGATAGTCTTAGAGGCACTAGTGAGCTTTGAAAAATATTTGCATCACTATCTCCGTGATTTTCGAATTTTTGCTTGTATTGTGTCTGCTGAGATCCGTCACATCCCCATTTCGAAATTAACACCATATTTTGTTTTTCTTCTTCAGTGCATGACGTATTGACAACCTCCGCTATATATTTGTACAAGCGCAATGCAGTGTGATTTAGTAATGCTTGAAGTTTAACTTCTGCGCTTGTCTCAGTGACATGTATTGATTCTTCCTCGGGATAACATTCAATCTTAGCCATTTGTATGACAGAATAGCATGGGTAAATAGCTTTACCAGATCTGTGGATTATTTCCCATTGTCTTCTAGTGAAATCACCTTCAACAAAGATAGCCAGTGCTTCTGCTGGCGTATATTTTTTTACAGTTGTTTGCTTCTTGGTACTAGAAATAACTTTTCTAAGTTTAGTAGCTCTGGTGGGTGAAGCCATTAATTCTTTAATTATTTTTGATGCATCTTTATTTCCTGAAGTGCCCTGACTCACGCCAGCAGCATAAGTCAACTCCTCGACAGATACTTGTTCACGCAGATCTTTTGTTTTTCTCCGTTTGCTACGGTCACACACATCTTCAAATGATTTTTTTGGACGTCCAGGTTTTGGTAAGGTCATTTCAGGCCAGTTAGGTAATTCCATCGAAGAAGTAAGCCACACTTCATTACTTTTTAAAAACCGTTCTTCTTTGTATGAAGCTCCTCTCCACTTCTTTTTGAATTCACTTTTAAAGTGCTTCAAACCATTTACCATTTTATGTTTCTCATGTTCCGGACAATTTGTCAATTGGACAAGTCTATCTTCAAACAATGAAAACTTTTCTTCTATTTTGTGGCCCTTGAATTCATTCAAGATCTCCCACAATGCTCTTCTAGTAAATATCTTGATAGTTCTCGAATTATCTGTACGACAAATAAATAAATATATTAACTTAAAATAATTGTGTAATTTTTACGTACGATTTAAAAGTCATATAAAACAAAATGGCGGACGTAGGCGGATGGTTTTATTATGATTTACAATAGCCAACAAATCAATTATTATATTGTTATAAAAGTTGTAGCCCGACAAGACACGACATATACATAAAAACACGATTGTTTGAAAAAGTAAAGCAAAAAAATGTACCTAAATTGTAACTGTTTTCATATCACATAAAAATATAAATTTTATACGACAAAGTAATCATGTAATATTTTAAAATGTAGTACATACCTTCTTCTGCCATATCCAATAAAAGTTTTTTCTAAATTGAACCACACAAACACACAACTGTGAAGCGAAGTTATAGTGCGAACAAAAGTGCCGAAAACAAAGACATGCGACTCCACGAACGGCTGAGTTTCGACTGATTTGTTAAAACAGGTCTAGAGCGGGGGGATTTTTAATGGCCGCCGTCTAAAAGGTCGGTTACCTGGCTATAGGAACAATAGCTTACATGACACTTTTGACTAAGTTGCACATTTTTACTTATGTCCGATTTTATTGATCTAATAATCGTTAGTGCGACGCGTGTCGTGTTCTTTACTTTTTGGGTGACTTACCTGAAAGTAATTACAACACAACTTATTCGACTTCAGTAAATTTTGTGAATCATATTTTATATAAGTGCTTATGTACTTGGGTATTTAAGAAAATAAAATATACTAAATAAAAATGGAGTACCAAATCATTATTAAATTAAACTATATTTAGTAAACCCACGATTTCGCAAGAAACGTAAACATATTATCCAAATGCGCTTATCTTATTCTAAAATTCAAATGTCAAAAGAGTCGAGCAGACAAAGCAAAATAAAAAACAAATTAACGGAGTAGGCGTTGCGTAGCACGGTAGCCTCTGTGGAGTGAGCATAAATAACCGGCCACACCGCAACCGAGTGTTTACACTGATATTATATGCATTTTATACACTTGCCTCTCAGTACTCGGAGGCTCTAATACGTGGGCAACCTACATAATAAAGAGAACGCGCGGAAGGCGTAACTCAGTAGCAATCTACCATCTCGTTCCGACGGGCCCCAGGCGTGCGCCTAAGCGAGACCAACAACCACAAATTTATTGAAACGAAAAAAAAAATTTTGCTACTGCACTCCGCGTTCGCCTCGACAGAACTAGATACATTTTTCCACGTTCTCATGTGCGAGGAAACGATACGATCAACACAACAAGAGCGAGCGAGACGGATATGTAGCGTGAGGACCGCGCGCAACTAAACGGCCGGTGATGTGGGCGCTGCCGGTATTGCGCACGAGCAGCTACCTCGCGCGGTCGAGTTCCACGCTCGCGCTGCGACGCTCGGCTCGCTTAGCCCGTGTGACCTTTACTCGGTGAACTTAGGAAGCGTCGTCGTCTGTGAAACTTCCATTAGACCCCCTTCGTCCCGCGCAACAGTGATTCTTCGGACCTCCGGCGCAGCATCATCGACGTTGGCGAGAAAGAGATGGCTGGCGGTCGCCGGTGCCGCAGCTAAAGGTATTTGTAGAATGCGTGATCTGTATCGGGCGGGCGGGGGTTTGCGCGGGGTGAGGGGTGCTTTCGGAAGCGGTGGCAGCTCCCATCGACTCCTGGGGTTATTCTTCCTCAGGCCACTGCTGCTCGAGCTACGTACCTAGCGAGCCAGTTTTTTCTGTCCATCGCACCGCACGCCACACACTCGTTAAGTCCGCGTCAACACGAGAAGTCGCCACTAATAAATTACTGTTTTTTACCGAATAAGCTACAGTCACAAACGCGCAGCCGAGTAATTTATACGTAAAAATAAACATTAATCAACCGTAATCGCAGTTACTATCGCCCAAATACAGTAAGTACGCTTGCATCTGTTATTACATTAACGTTTCACTTTGATACTCATTTGCTAATTGTCTTATATTTTCCCATAAGCTTAACTTTTACAATTTTTTATCAACGTAAGTGTTCTATAAATGAGTATAAATTGATTCGTAAATATTATTTTATGTGAAATGTTTATTATGCTACTATTACTAATTCTAATTATAATGCATTTTTTATCTCATTTAATGAATTACATTGGCATTTTATCATAAATCCACACATTCACACTAGTCCATACCAATATTGTTTGAACTTTATGAACCATTTAACTCAAACACTTAAACAGCTCATAAAATTAAAGCTCATATGAGTATAATTTTACAACGGAGTATCAAAAATGATGTTAGTTAAAGATAAACATTACAGTAGAATATTTGGGTGTTTCTCAAAATTACCTTCTTAGTTATAATGTTACTCGATTCCCATACCTTTACACTGACAAATATGTATAATAAAATAAAATAATATCTCGAAAATTATCATGTAAATTGAACGAAGCGCCTCTCGAGGCGCTACTCTCACAAAAAGGACACAAAAATATTGTCCTTATTATAAAAGTTTTTTTTGACAATATCATGCGGCAGTCCGCGTCTTATAGTGACCATTTTCAAACGATTTATAGTTTATTTAACAATAAAAGAAGAATGGTTTTTGGAAAAAAAAAATATTTCGAGATTTTTTGATGCACCCTTGAACGTCTTTGTGATTCACAAATGTTTCGGATTGAGCGGGTCATTAGATATGAAATTTGACAAGTTTAACATAAGTTCCCATGAGATTTCTATAGACGAATATTCACTTAATTGACTCCCTCACTTTTGTTTTTTTTTCTATAACTAAGTACCTACATTAACACATTCAGAAACAGAATTGTTTATTTGCATTCATAGTGGTGTTACACAAAAAAAAACAACATACAGACGAATTGAGAACCTCCTCCTTTTTTGAAGTCGGTTAAAAATAGGATACGGTTTCTTCATATTTAGCCATAAAAATGGCGTAGGTACAAATAGTAGCTAATAATAATAATTAATAAATGCACAGTTAACATCATAAATATAAAATAAAAACTTAATTAAAAATATAGTTAAATAATTAATGTCATCTGTGTTGAAAGATATATGTTTTGCTATTCTATTAGGAAAATTTTATTGCAAGTTCAAACATTCAAGAACCAATGAGTATAACCCAATTCCTGTAGCAGCATGTGACGTTTTGTTTAATGAAACAATTACCCTATATTTTTTGGCCCAAATTATCCCACTGTTAGGTAAAAGCCTCCATCTCTTTACCCCTTCCGGTCCTTTGCGACTTCTGGCCATTCCTATCAACATCTAACATACAATACAAAATTTCCAAACAAAATAATAAGCAGAATAAGTTTAAAAAACTTTGTTACCTCATGACAGTCAAATGGCTTAACCGATATTAATACATTTTTATACACAAGGATAACCCTTAGGCAAGTATGGAAAGGATAAATACTTTTCATGCCAATATTCCCAAGGGATCGCGAGTAAAACCGCTGGATATAGCTAGTTAAGTATGCATACGGGTTCTGAAATTCTACTTATTATAAATATCATCAATATTAAACACTATTAAAGTTATATAAAACAGGATATTCATCGTGAAAAAGGTGCTTGTAACAACATCGAAATAACGAACTCCAAGAAATAAAAACAAAAACATGGTACACAACCAAGTAGATAACTAAACAAGTAAAAAGTTAAGTTAAGTTTAAAAAGTTTAAAACATCCCGCTCTAAATAAAATAAAATAAATAAATAAATATCGCAGGACATTCTACACATCGCCATCTAGCCCCAAACTAAGTAACTAGACTTGTGTTATGGTGCTAGACAACGGTTACCACTTTAATCACTTTAGTAGTGAATAACCATTGTAGTTTTTATACTTACAAATTATTCAGTGGCATTTCTACTTGTTTCTCGTCGTTTGAATTTTGACTGACGATTTTATATCAAACATTTTCTTTTATACGAAAATAACGAGTAGGTAACGTGATATGTTATCTTTTAGATTTTACAGTTGATTTTACCTATTAATCCTACTGTCTTATCGATAACATTCAACCAATTGATATACAGTGTGTTAAGAAAATCCTGCAATACCTACACCAGTTTTTTTTTTTGAGATTTTTTTCCATTTTTTACCAGAGATTGGAGAATTTTAAAAATCTGTAAACACCTTTATTAACCTCAGAGGTCGCTGCCAATAATGGGCGTCACCGATTTGATCACCCACATTTTGAAAATTCTTTAATAATTCACAATTAACAAAATATTAGTAGGATAGGATTTTTTAAACTTTCTTTTGCTAATTCTTTTGAATCTCACAGATACATAAACGATGTCGTTAGAGTTGCACAATTATTTTTTTGTAATTCTTTTTTTTGTAAAACTCGCACATTTTTTCGTGTTTGTTTTGTGTGGGGTGAATCACTACTCGTTCTTCTTTAAAAAATGTAGGCACTTACCTAAAAATTTAAGCATACTTCTATTAAAAAAACGTATTTATCATGGTAATAACAGTGCCACGGAAAAAACATTTTTTACTCATTTAAACGTTAATAAAATAACCCTACTGCATAAATTGTTCTTAATTTGTCTAAACCTAAAAAAAAAGATTGTAATTTAAACGGATTCTTCTAAATTCTTATAAAATATTTCAAATATCGAACACCATATTTCGGTTCCGTGGAGGAGTCGCAACGGGGCGCCTGCGCACCCAACGCCTTTCTTCTTTGCCGATACCTCACTCGACTAGTGATGTACGATTGCAACATTTGCATATTAGCTATTAAAATTTGTCATTCTTTAGAAAAAATTGCTTAAAAAATTATCTGACATCATGATTTTATTTTATCTATAATTTTTTTACATGGTATTAACGAATATGAGCTAAGAAATGATTTGGATAATTCAAACACTACGCGGACGAAATCGCGGTCAGAAGATAGTTATAAACAAGTACTGAATAAAGAAATTGAAAGAAAAATACAATAAAAAGATATTGTAGAATAAAATCGAAAGATATTGCCAATTCATAGAGTGATTTTCATCAAATTCTTCTTATGCCGTTATGGCAGATATGCAAATAAGTATTGCTTTTATACCTTGCTACCTTGAATTCAAGGAGGCAGGGAGCCAACATGACGGCAAAGGAACTATTTGATGAAACGCACTCTCTACCTACCTACTAACATTTCACGCCAAAACCAATTCTGAAGAAAATTGCACAATGATTTCATTCACCCTTTGTTACCATTCAAACAAAACAAAATGTTGTAATTTGCTAACAATACTATCTATACCTAGTATTGTACAATACATAACACCTAAAGCACAGGAAAGGGAATTGTTTGAACTAGATAACTTCACCAAAGGTTTGTTTCGGCTAAGCTTATCTCTAATCTAACAATAGATAAGCGAATTCTTTAAAGTACGTGTTAAATAATAACAAATATTCTTTGGGGTTTATGTTGTTGGAATTTTTGTTCCGAGTTTCTATATCCTTTATTAAATATTAACTATTGTATGGTTATGCAATCTTGGTTAAATTGTTGAATCAATGCAGTAAGAAAAGAAAAACACATGACACGGTTATCTAGGGCCGTATCGCAAAACACAAAAAATAAGGATTAGCGAAATCGGTCCTGCCGTTGATGCGTGATGCCGTGACCAAGGAAAATAGGGATTCATTTTTATATAGTAGATTACCTATTGTAGTTATGCAATCTTGGTTAAATTGTTGAATAAAAAACATGTCACGGTTATCTAGGGCCGAAGCGCGGTTAAACCTAGATCTAATTGGTCAAACCTATACCTACCTATCTGCCTAAGATTTTGCCGATTTCACCACGACTAAAATTTCTCAACCCAAGTTCGAGAATAGATCTTATAATAAATAAAACCATGGAGCAAAAATAACAGAGTCTCGCAGCGCACTATTAAAAGCTGAGCTGCGCGAAATGGTTGTGTGTTCCTTGTTTTCTTGTCTTGTTTATCTAAAAAATAAATACAGAATTAGACTACAAGTAGAGGACTTCAATCAGCTTATGAATTAGCGGTCGAACACTGGCCTATAAAAATAGGTTTAGGTTTAAAGAATTATTTACTCACTAGCTGCGCTCCACGGTTCCACCCGCGTAACTCCCGATCCCGTGGGAATATCGGGATAAAAAGTAGCCTATAACCTTCCTCGATAAATGGACTATCCAACACAAAAAGAATTTTTCAATTCGAACCAGCAGTTCCTGAGATTAGCGCGTTCAAACAAACAAACAAACTCTTCAGCTTTATAATATTAGTATAGATAAAAGACATTAAGTCCACTTACAATGAGTATTAGTAAGTACTTATCATTAGGTTAGTTTCAGAACTTTCAGAGATCATTTATCAAAATATCTTATCTATAATAATATTCTCTAAGTTTGTTTTTAAATTTATTAAGAGGAAAGGGTACCGGGGGCTTTCTCCATACAAACTATTACAAACGTAGTCGACTGTTTTCTCCCTGGATAATGACACTAGAGCAAATATTTTTGGTGCATAAAACTTATAACTGCCATGACCATGCCCCATTTTTTTTTTTTTAATTTTTTAAATTTTAATTTCTATGTTAATTAGAAAATTAAAAAAACCAAAACATAGGGGCATAGTCATGGCAGTTATAGGTTTTATGGCACAAAAATATTTGTAATAGTGTCATTATCCAGGGAGGAAACAGTCGACTACGTTTGTATGGAGAGCGCGCAGGTACCCTTTCACCTTAACTGTTTCACATTGTTTTATCTCTTTCGGTAATCTATACTTAATATTATAAAGCTGAACCCCCTTATTCCAAAACAAGGTTTAGGGATAGTCCGAGAAGTAGATTTAAACCTTAGATTTAGACACATATTTATTCGTAAACTATAATCTAAACACTATCCCTATAGATTATATAGGAAACTATAGTCTAAACACTAACCATAAAGATTATATAGGGATAGTGTTTAGAAAATAGTTCACGAGTAAATCTGTGTCTAAATCTAAGGTTTAAATCCACATCTCGGACTATCCTTAAACCTCGTTTTGGAATAAGGGGGAGAGTTTGTTTGTTTGTTTGAACGCGCAAACTCAGGAACTGCTGGTTCGAATTAAAAAATTATTTTTGTGTTGGATAGTCCATTTATCGAGGAAGGTTGGGACTACTTTTTATCCCGATATTTCCACGGGATCGGGAGTTACGCGGGTGAAACCGCGGAGCGCAGCTAGTTCATTATAAATAACATAACAATTTTGATTTTCTAAAGACCTGCTTTGCAATACCTAGTAATCTCAATGAATGAAGTACTGCTAAATGTATTAAATTAAATTAATAAATGCATTTGATTAATTGGACTCAAAAAGGTGCCGCTTTTTTTTCGGCATTTTTAAAGGTAGACAAAAACCTTGCTTGCCTTAAACATGTAATTTAAACACTTAAAGCTATTGGTTTTAGGCAATCTTAAAACACCTATACCTATCAAATGATAAAACTTATCCAAACCAATCCCAAATCGATAAAACAAAGGAAAATCCTCTTATCTATTATACCTAATATACCAATGAAAAACAAATAGGTATTTAGAGTATTTACCTAAATATTGTTTTGTTATCTTTACAAAGGTTAAACTTTAGGTGCGGTAGATAACATATCGGTGTGTTTATTTGTGGACTGAATAGGTTGGAATCAGGATTCTTTTTGTGTATTTCCTTTGAAGCATCCGACTTTGGGTTAAAGCAGAATATTGCATTTTTAATCGACCGATACCTTTCAATTTTAAGGGAATAAAAATAAAAATTCGAACTGTCTTCGCAAGTACAAAATAACCAGCAATTTTAAGGAGCTACTCTGCTCATCACTTCGAAGATCTTAATCAGATTTTCATCGAATTTTTACATGTTAAATTTAAAGTTAGATACTACCTTTAAATACTAAAGAATTATTGAAAATAGAATGACATGAAGCAGAGACGCCTTGATCGCTTTGCTAAAAAACAAACTACTGAACAGCGAATAAAAAAATATAGTCGGCGGCCAATTAGTCGGTTTAAAATCTATTGCCTATTTCCATCGTTTGATAAAAACAATGCACGATAATCGAACAGTAAAAAGATAGGAAATAATAGATAGAGTTAGTTTCACGTCTATATAACTCCCGGTTACATTTTGGTACAGTGCATTAATTTTTGCAATTGCAATTCGGTTAAGTGGTTCCGAGATAATTAAAACATCGCGATTGAGGACAGGTATTTTTTGAATTTATGCTTTTTTAAATTCTAATAAAATATTTAATTATTTATTATTTTAAATGTGCGATTTCATTGCTTAATTCATACATATTTAATTAATTTAAAAACACAATCATTTCTGTCGGCTGGAGGCGGTTGCAAGACCACTACCTAATAGCGTCAGACCAAGACACAGATGGAAAGACTAATTACACTTTTGAATACAATAAACACGAACGACAAACTCACCCTGGCCCTAGATCGAAGGAATTAGATAGAAAAGAAGGCTTTTACCTTGCAGTGGTAAAAATAAGCAAACAAAAATAGATTTTGGTTGTTGCAAAACTTTTTAAAATAATCTAACATGGCGATTAAATTGTGGTTTGTTTCTAATTCTCAAATATCTGACTCAAAGGCTTTAGTCATTTTATTGCATAGTTCGGTATCAAAATAAACCGAAGTGATTTAGTCTGAAGAATTTGTACAGATGCAGTCGAAGATTGAATAGTTGCGTGTTTTAAAATTGTCTTTTCAAATAAACGATTGTATAATAAATTGAAATTTTGAGATCACATTATCAAATTAGGTACCTAAGAATTCACCTCTGAAATACAATGGACAGTTGAGTTTTACCAAAGGGGTTATTTAAAAGGTTCTGATGTTTTTAATACGGATTTTTTACTTCTATGGAACTTATAAATTGAAATTCAAGTGATTCTATAGGATTTTACCTGAAAGAGTCTAGATTATTTAATTCTAAATACCTACTATTATTGTTTTTGTTTCATTAAAAATCACGGACACACACAAAAGTGATAAAGCAATCATCGTTAAAACAGACGCTCAAACTCTTTTCGTTTGTCGTTTTCTCTAAAAAAAAACAAGGCTTCGTAACTTGGTTTTTTAGGCTATTTCAACATTTAGTTAACCAAATTATACCTCTAAAATGTCACTTAACACGTTCATTCACAAACTGACGTCACACCCATTCAATGGCTATGTTTGCTGAGGTCAGTTTGCGCCGGCGCAGCTCGACCACAGAGCAAACATCCCGCTTGAGATAGCGCCACAGGTGATATTGGTACCTGACTTTTTTTCCTTTTTGCACTGTTTACTTAGGAGTGACTATTCGTTTACACTTAAGATTCATAAGTTTGGGTCAATATGGGTAATCTGTTATTCTAGTTGATTTTGTAAACGTTGTGTTTTCTTTGTTTCTTGACAGCAAAGATTTGAGATAGATTTAATAATATGTTTGGTTTTGACATTCACGGTAATAAATAGTAGGTTCATATATATTTTATTTATACTTCAATATCGTAGATTCTATACCTACCTATGACTCTTTTTTTTATGAAATACTTTTAAATAGGTTCCAATAGTTCCCAAGTAACACATTTGGTAACAAATACCTTGCATATAGTATTTTTTTGGAACCTTTAGTAATAAAATCCACCTTGATTAAGTTCTATATAGGTGGTTAGAACTTATATGCAACCTATATATTACTAAAGGGAGAAAAATTGCAACTCATTTATAGTTGCAGAAGCGTTGCATAAGAGTTCGAATTGTTACCCTGAGTGGCACTTGGAACTAACGGTGCGAATTGCGCGCTGTGAATGAATGATTGAACGATAAAGCGATACCGTTCATTCGTTGAGCGACAATTTGTCATAACTAGTCTTATTTTCGGCGGATATAAACGAAAAACGGTGTGCTTTGTTCTATTGTGTTAATTGTGACAGCCATATTGCATCTATTTGGCGAGTATTAAAAATGTACGTGTAAACCGCAGCATAATATCACGGAGCCCTTGCAAATGGTTTTTTATCGTGAAACCATGGTATATTTACTTAGTAAATTTTGATGCGCCTTCAATTTAATCAAAAAATATTAACAAATATGTGCTGATCAAATAAATAAGATAATACTTTACAACAATTTGGTTGTTAAAAACCTAACATTATAGTTTCACAAAAAGTATAATGTCAACAATAGTTATCAAAACTTATTTTGTTTTATGTTATTGTAATAAAATATCATTAAACAAATAATGCTTTTTAAGGTTATTATTTTTAAACATGGCGATTTAAAGTAGACCTTGTAGTTCTTATTTTCACTAATTTGTTACCTTATTGGAACTCTTAAGCCCAAAAATCACTCATTAGTACCTAGTAGTGATATTTTTCACTTCACAGGTCTTGCTGTCTCTACTTTGAATTGGGGATCCTCAAGACGGGTACAAAACCCATTGTGAAGGATAATAAAGTAAAAAAAGTAAAATTTACTTAACTGTAAAGTCGAGGACTGTCTGTGTAATTGTCTGTGCAACTGTCTGTACAACTGTCTGTCACTGACTGGAACTGTCTGGTACCGTCTGGTACCGTCTGGTACCGTCTGGTACCGTCTGCTACAGTCTGGTACAGTCTGGTACAGTCTGGTACAGTCTGGTACAGTCTGGTACAGTCTGGTACAGTCTGGTACAGTCTGGTACAGTCTGGTACAGTCTGGTACAGTCTGGTACAGTCTGGTACAGTCTGGTACAGTCTGGTACAGTCTGGTACAGTCTGGTACAGTCTGGTACAGTTTGGTGCCGTCTGGCACCGTCTGGCACTGTCTGGCACTGTCTGGCACTGTTTGGAACTGTTTGACACTGTCTGTAACTGTTTGGAATAAAACTAATGTACGGAACCCTCAGCGCGTGAGTACGACTCGCACTCGACCCGTTATTATTTTAATTAAATCTTGTGGTTCTAAATGAGATAAAAATGGAACCGATCTACGCTTTACAGTGGCATATAAGAGTATATTAGACCTTACAAAGGCAATTACACTAAGGTTCCAAATGAGCTGCAATAATAACTCTTGAGCCACTACAAGTGATAAATAACTCATATATACTACTTATTTAGTACTAAAGGTGCCAAATGAGGGAAAAATACCACCTATTAGGGCACAGTTCTTTAGGGGGGATTTTAAGATGTCATATGCCTCTTTGAGTTCTATAAGAGAGAAAATTAAAACCTTTATGCGCCTATGAGTAATAGATTCGGCTTAATGCTACCATAGGTAATAAAGCAGAAACAAAAATCACTCAAAAGCAACCGTTAGTGATAAGAGTTACTCATTTGCAAATTCAAGTGCTGTTTGCATCTTTAAGTAATACCATACACTCTTGCATAACTTATATGCTACCTACAGTTGCAAAATAAGTTCCAAAATGCACTAACGTGCTACTTGGGTTTCGCTTCTAGTTCTGCTAACTCTATGTAGGTTTTTATATAATTTCTAGATAAGCTCTAATTACTATGATTGCCCAATATTTCTTTGACTATTTAGTTATAAAAATGGTATTCACTTAGTTCCATTTTACCCACCGACCGGTCTCAACAGATTTGTTGTTTGTTATCTACACTAATATTATAAAAAAGAAATATTTTTTGTTTGTTTGTATAGAATATGCTCCGAAACTACTGGACCGATTTTGATAGAACTTGCTTTGAGGATACATTGATTCATTGGTAGTAATATATGATACTGTTTATGCTGATATTCCCACGGACTCGTGACTTACGCGGGTGAAACCGCAGCGCGTTCTGATGCTTAAAATAAAGTGTTTAACGATGTGATAGAAAAGGTTTTAACCAAAAAATCTACCTTTACGTTACTTAGCAAACCCATTAAAAATAGTATTAGTAGATATACATAATATTATGTTATAAGCCCATTGCGCGGGATTGTATGGGTATCGCATCCCACATGAGAATAGCCGCGGGCGATAGAAAGTACCACCTACGAGGATCGTTTCATCGCATAATGGTACGTATAAAGCAATCATTAAAAAAACAGTGTGAAATAAATATTGTTATATACGGGAATTATCTTTCAAATACATTGTATGTAAGTTACGTAAATTAAGCATTGCTTACCAAGTGTAATTCCCAAATCAATACCAAGTGTAAGTGTTTAATTTCACAAGTCAATTTCTTACATGTTTTTTTTTTCCAAAAACCATATTTTGCAAGTGAGCGTATAAACACTACAAAAAGAATTTAATGAAAATCAAATGATTTTACTAATTCATAGTCTTTAGCCTACATTTTTTTCTTCTGTTTGATTATCTAAGTAGGTATTGTATATCTAATATGTATATATAATTTACGTGTCACGTTGTTTGTGCGCGATGGACTCCTAAACTACTTTACCGATTTTAATCAAATTTGCACACCGTGTGCAGTTTGATCCAACTTGAAAGATAGGATAGCTTACATCCTAATTTATCTCGATATTCCCACGGGATCGGGAGTAACGCGCGTGAAACCGCGGAGCGCAGCTAGTAGGTTTATAAAATTTTAGCGTTTTTTTAAGGTATTTTTAGACTATGGCACCGTTCTTTATGCTCGAAGTTTCCGATTACATTAATAATAATTTGTTGAATTCTATACAAGCACTATGTTAAGGTGAAAGGGTACCTGCGCGCTCTCCATACAAACGTAGTCGACTGTTTCCTCCATGGATAATGACACTAGCACAAATATTTTTGTGCCATAAAACCTATAACTGCCATGACTATGCCCCTATGTTTTGGTTTTTTTCATTTTCTAATTATCATAGAAATTAAAATTAAAAAAAAATAATAATAAAAAAAAAAAAAAAAATAGGGGCATGGTCATGGCAGTTATAAGTTTTATGCACCAAAAATATTTGCTCTAGTGTCATTATCCAGGTAGAAAACAGTCGACTACGTTTGTAATAGTTTGTATGGAGAAAGCCCCCGGTACCCTTTCCTCTTAATCATCTGGATTACCTTTAAAAGCCATTATGATGACGTTTCAATACGTAAAAGAAAGCTATAGTAAAAGCTCAACCAGTCAAACCACATAGAAAAATCATTAACAATCATGTTGGGTAGGAACAAGCTACTGTGCTACGCTCCGCCTACCCTGTTGATTGGCGGATGGTAAACGGTAGCTCGGTTCGTTTTTTACATACAATCTCGTATGTGAATCGAATTGATTAAGGCAGGGAGTGTCCCATACCTACGCTACGTCGTGAATCATCTATCAATTTTATGATATTATGCTTTCGGGTATGATATTTTTATTGTTTTCGTGAAAAACAAAACTTGAAAAAGAAGAAAAAAACTTCGTCAACTTATCTTTTAATGCAAAAAGCCGTAATATTAAATACCTGTCGCCTAACTCGTAAAATGTAAATATTTAAATACATGCTTTTATACCAACGCACTTGGCTTCGGCCCGGGCTCTCTTTTAGACCTCCCTGGAGGGGAGAGAAATAAAATATTCACCAAACATAATAATAATAATCATTTATTTCAGATCATATAAAATTAAAGTAATGAGTTTTTTTTTCAATTGCAGAAACTGTTTTTTTATAAAAAATATTATTCTGTATCTCCTCTTCTTCATCGCCACTTCCTACTTCAGGTGGGGTTGGCTCTCTTATTATGTCGGGTCTAAAATACCTTCTATAATACACGAATAATATCTAGATATTTTCTCCCATTTCGGAAATTTTGCTGTCAAACATAGGGTCGAGAATTTGATATTTTTTGTATGTGCAATTCAAGAATGGTCCGGGGATGATTAAAAAAATAGAATTTCATTAGCCCATTTTGCCCCATTTCTTCTTAGATTAATAATTTGATAAGGAAAATGAACTGTCAATACTTTCGATATCAATAAAGATAACCAGTTATTTTAATGTTGTAAAACGAAATTATAATGTATTCAGACCTTAACATCTTAATTTACTAATAAAGGCATCGGCTAGCAAAAACGTGACGGAAGATCAGACTACCGACTTTCTATTGATCGATCTTTCTAACTGACTGGTAATATTTTACGCACAGCTCATTTTAATGAATGAATCGGCCTAAATTAACCATACATATTGCTATTATAACGTCATCTGCTAAGAAAAGATTTTTGAAACTTCAACTCAAGTAAAAAATAAAATAAGTTATTTTAATGTTGTAAAACGAAATTATAATGTATTCAGACCTTAACATCTTAATTTACTAATAAAGGCATCGGCTAGCAAAAACGTGACGGAAGATCAGACTACCGACTTTCTATTGATCGATCTTTCTAACTGACTGGTAATATTTTACGCACAGCTCATTTTAATGAATGAATCGGCCTAAATTAACCATACATATTGCTATTATAACGTCATCTGCTAAGAAAAGATTTTTGAAACTTCAACTCAAGTAAAAAATAAATAAATATTACTGGACAAAAATTTTCCACAGCTCCATCCATCCCCAAGCTAAGAAACTGTGCTTGTGTTATAGTGACCAGATAACGAATATACTTTTCTTGTTTTGTAAATACATACATATTATACTTAAAGAAACACCGAGACCAGAAAAAAATCTAATAAATAATAATAATAGTTTATTTACCAAAAATGATACAAACAGTACTTAGCGCTAACAATGGACCTCGAACTAGGAACACGTCCTGTATCTCGAGGGTCCAAGAAAGATAACTAAAAAGAAGTAATTACAGTGAAATCTCTTAATATATACACGTTTAAGGTGGGAATGGAACCCGCAACATTCTGTTTCGCAGGCGGGTATTCAACCAAAGGTCGTGAAGTAAAAAAAAAAACTAAAATATTCGAGAACTAGACGCAGCAGACTCGTCTGTAGCATGCGAGAACACTAAAGACCTTGTTAAATATTAACAACCTGGTATGTTATGATTGATTTTTTAACTTGTTGATGCGATATTGCAATATTCAGTTTTTGTTTTGCATAAAGATGATTGAGCATTTAAGTATTTTGCAAAGAATTTGAATCGGCACAGATAGCTCGCATAGCCGGGTATTAACCGAACTAAAAGCTATGTTTTTGATCGGTTTCTATCTTCATTTGTTCTCCCAAATCTTTTAAACTACTTAACAAAGACAATTTACTGGCAAATCGAATAATCTTGCTTGATCGTCCGCTGGTAATAAACTATAGGTATGCACAGAAAAAAAAAAGGTTTCTTGAAGCAAGAAATAATTCTCTCCTTAAAGAGAATATTTTCTTGTTTTTTTAGTCAATGTTCTTGAAAATAATAAGCAGTAAATATTCTTTTAAGAATATTGCTTTTAAATTAAGAAATCTGTTAATAATTTTAAGATGTTTACCTAAACCAAGAAATTAATTATCTAGCGTCCATAGAGAGAGCATTATTTTTTTGCTTCAAGAAATCATTTTTTTGTAATCACTACATGGTATAAAACAAAGTCGCTTTCTCTGTCCCTATATCCCTATGTATGCTTAAATCTTTAAAACTACGCAACGGATTTTGATGCGGTTTTTTTATAGATAGAGTGATTCAAGAGGAAGGTTGTATAATACATGCATAATATAGCCGTGCGAAGCCGGGGCGGGTCGCTAGTGAATGTATAAATGAATGAATATTATATATAAAAATAACTTTTTCCAAAAGTAACTATCTATTAGGTAATCTTATTGGCGGTTAAGTTTTTACGCATTGGCGTGTTTTAACTTTTAAAATCCCCTTTCTTACAGCCACACACAGTTACCTAAAGCAAAAGTGGTGATTGGTCGTCGTAAAACCAGTAGCTGACTCCCACATAAATAATGTACTGTGTGCGTGAGCTACTGTACCTAAGCCCTGCCTCTTTGCCCCTCAGGGAATTTCGGTAAATGAGAAAGAGGGATATAAGAGATTTGTTTGCGTGCAAGTTAGGTGATGAGTGGGGGCATACTTACATACTTTTTAAACTTTGCAATGAACTACAAATTTATTTAAACGAAACTCCTGATCCCTAAATATATAAAATTCTCGTATAAATATATCGTATAAAATACTTATGTCCACCTGAACGGCTGAACCGATTTGTACGAAATTTTAGAAAAAATATTTTTTAATTTTTATTCCTTTATTTTTTTTTGTAAATGGCAAAACAACGAGTACTTTGTTTTGCCTAGACGTGGTATGTCGGGACAGCTAGTTTGTTTATAAATTTGATAGATATGATGCCTTCAAGTTTTATTTTTTTTAATATAATGGTTTTGTTTTAGGTTCGTTCGTACCGTATGTTTTAGATTTGATGAAAAAAAAATTTTTTTTTTTGGAAGTCATACATAAATTTCCCTTTTCGCACCTCGCAATTTACCCAAAGAGCTGATTTAGTTACGCGGAACGGGTCTGAGTTACATAACTTGTTGTAAAAATGTTCCAAAACTCATGACCTCCTTTTAGTTCCATCGTAGTCGGTTAGGTTAAGAGGTACGGGCGCGCAGGCGCACGCCGCCGGAGGCTATACGGCCGAGCTCCAATATATCAACCGGCACTCACAGATACTTCGTTGCACGAAAACAGAGAACGTGTAGAGTAGGTTTTCTTTTGAAAAATATTTAAATTCCTTGGAAAAAAAAAAGACAATGGGAATAAGAATATGTTGATTGGTCGTGTCGTCGTTATTTTTTTTTAATTGATGTTTTAAAGTATGATCACATTTTAGTCAATAGGAGTAAAATGATTAACTTTTCGTTTGATGAGAATCTTTTCACTAATTATTTCTATTTATATTACTTACTGAAAGTAAAACGGAATCCTTTTTATTAATGTGTGTGTGTGAATACTGAACCGTTTTTTGATAAAAAAAAAACAATGTTACTAAATATTATTGGTTTTATTCTGCATGACATTTTTAAGGTATCAGGGTATTATGATATGCGAAAAAAACTGCAGGGCGCTGATAGCTATAATAGATACCTACATAAACTAACATAGCTATTTAATAACTAAAGTTATCAAAAAATTAAAACAAAAAATAAATGACATGGACATTTATCGTGTTTTTTATGTTAATTTTGTGGAGCTTGATATTTCATTGGTATTACAAGCACGATTTCCACGAGATTGGACTTTTCACAATATAATACAAATAACATGATAGATATTTTTGTTAATATAACTTGTGTACTTATAATATATACTTCGACTGTTTGTCCCATTTTCCGGCCATCTTTGTATTTTTCCTCCTTTGAGTACTGTTTTGCGCTATAGTTTTGTCAAGTTCGATTTCTTTGAGATCTATTTCTACCGTCGTCAACCAAGTAGAGGGCGGTCCACGATAAACTAGTGAACTTAATTAACTATAAGTAATATCTTTTTATGTATATTTTAGCTACTCCATTCATTCCTCTGTTATCTCGGAGCGCAGACCGTTCCTGTGGGAACGTGCGAGACATAAACTTATTCGTTATTTTCTGCTCTCTCGCTCATTTGTATATTATAATTTGGTCGAAGCTTAGCAAACTTGGATTTAAATTATTATGTTATTACATTGATTGCGTACAGTGTTATTAAAGTTTAAGGATAAGTTACGCTGCATTGTGAAATTACTATATTCATTATTCATAGTTTGTCAGTAAATAATTTGTCAATATAGGATTCAAACTACCATGGTTGTTCACAGCATCGAAATATTGAGTTCCACAAAAATAAAACATAGTAACAAACAATTCCATTTTTTATTTAATACGAGTAAAATAATTAGTCATTTCATTTGAGAAGATAAAATACTGAAGTATTGCTTTATATTTAGATTAAGCAACTTTGATATGCAATCACCTGAAAAAAAAATCAAAAATATAGTCAGAATTCATCCTAAACGTTTTTGAATTCGGTCCTCTTAAAAAAAAAGGTGTTTTTTTATGTTATAAAGTTGATGATCTTTTAGCTTAGTTACCTATAATTAAAATTTTATCGTAATTATAATAAAGTTTGACAGATTGTTTAAGGGCTTTTAAGCACATATCGTCGAATCAGTTGTACCTACCATCATTTAAAAGCAGGTTTTACAAAGTAGAGTTCCAAAGTCACCTATGCATTAACGATATAAAAAGCTCAATAACATGTACCAATTTTGAAAAAGCATTGACAGAAAACTTAAAGCTACGATTTTATAAAACTACAGAACTTAATCGTTAATTTAAAAGCAGTGATTCAGCTCATAGCTCGCATTCTTTCATGATTCAAACGATGAGCTAACAATAAAACTTATCCCTTTCACATCATAGTTAAATTCACTTGTAAGAAAGAGACGTGGATATTCATTGTTCGTAAAAATGTCAAATAGAATGATAAACATAAAATTTCGTGTTGAAATACAAGAGAGGAGCGCACGCGCACAACAAAGAGGACGGTAATAATTTTATTCAAATGTGGGTGATCATGACTTCTTTTTATGGATAGGTTTTATTAAAAGGGTGCTTAATTTATGATTGGGTATTGTGGTTATTTATCAGTGTTTTTTTATAATGTACGTTTTATATTCGGACATTTTGTTTTGGACTTTGAATAGGATTCGAGTCATTATTATCATGACTTTTTGGTTTTATGTCTTTAGACAAATTGCTACTTAAAATTTTGTTAAAACTAACATCAATAAACATTATACAGATACGTTTTTCACTCAATCGAGATCTTAGACAAAAAATATACTAAACTAAATCACGAAATACCTTCTATATTTTTCAAAAGCGTTGCAAAAGCAATACGAGCGGAGCAAAAGTTTCCCTTTCTACCCTATTAAATTTAACAAAATGTGTTACCAAAATAAATAATACGTCCAATTACATTACTTTAAAAACCAATTACGTCATTTTTAATCGACGCAAAAAGAGAGGTGTTAGGTATAATTAAGTAGATAGAAATAAACATTCACAGGCGACCTAATAATTTTGCCAGTCATTTTTTAAGATAGTTATTGTATGGAAGCTCGCACAAGAAGAAATACTTTGGATGGTATTATTCTTTTTAGCAACTCTACCACGTCTTTACCCCGTAAAACCATAGGTACCCATTGACTTTTTTAATTTGCTCTGCCATAACAACCTCTTCGTTTTTCAATCACAACGAATACAAAGTAACCTAATTACTGATTTGTAGTTCAACAGAGAAATAAACTCGTACAATTCAGGTTTATTTTTAACGATTGTTACAATAACTTCTACGTCCATACCTGGCCATGAAAAAACTATAATAAAATATTACGTAGCATTAACAGCAGTGTGTTTTTAATTGACAATTATTACTGTAAACAATGTTGCTGACAATCGTATAACAATTTAGTTGAAGCTGTTTGTGGAATTTTGCGTAATTAACTTCGTAGTGGCATTTTTTGTTGATAATTATTAAACGTTTATGTAGGTGCGAGTTTTCATATGGTAATATTAATGAACTGTTATGAGCATAAGTCTTATGAGCATCGTGAATGAGCAATCGTGAATTCTTGAGCTAAATTAGTGCTTTTGTTTCTATGATGAAACCGGAATAAAAATGGTAGGTACAATCAACGGGCAAAAGTTTCTGCCCACCGTAACGTTTACAATCCTGTGCAACACTATTTGAACATTACAACAACGTAAACTGTGGATCAAACCGATGTCGGTTGGTGTAGCGAGTGTCAACTTATACCACTCGGCCAACTAAAGACATAACTAAAATGTTGAAAATATAATCACACTGATTACTTTTAATTCAAGAATTTAAGAAGGTCGAAAAAGTCCAATACTTGTTTATAGTATTATTGTAGCAAACTGATAGTGAGCTTATGGCGCATACTGTACTTTGAACTCCAGATGAAGATAATTTTTAAACAGTCCTTTTAAGTGAAAGTAACTTTGAAATTATTCTCTGTACATGTATGTCTGGATAATTAATCAAAATACACAAATTACTAATAGCTAATTAGGACTCAACGTCAAGAAAACAAAATTCCGAGTCAAAATTAATATTTGCCAATTTGGAAATCTTCTAGATTAATTGCCATATGTTAGAGGTTCTTAATTGCAATATGAAGAAATAAATAAATACTCGTTGGGTATACATATGCAAAAGTCAGTTCGGAAAGTGTTACATCGGACATTCCTATCATTAAAGATTGCTCATCAGAAACTTATGAAACAAATGACGAAACCGCAAGGCGTAAGAAACTTTGTGTTAGTCACGAAAACGTCATTAAAAAAGACCTAAATATTTTTATACTAGATAGATATTATACTCTAAAAAAAATCATCCCAAGGTGGGCAGTAGGTTAAAGAGGATGCGCGGGTTGTGTCTTCTCTGTTAAAATCTAACAACTAATTACCTGCTAAAGGAAATATGTATTTACTTAAATCCAAAAATTTTAAACCAAAACAAAGGAGCATTTTTATAAATTACATCATTGAATTACTATACTTAGAAGAAAACAAAAAAAAACACAAAGATTTGTCCGATTTGCCATACATAGGTTCAGTTATAGATTTACACATGATTTTAGGTTCTATTAAAAAAAAGGTATCTTTAGCGAGGCATTTTTCAGGAAGTAAATAGGAGAATACTTGGTATGCAAAAGCAATACTCTCTCTTTGCGCCTACGCATACCTCATTAGTCATAACCATAACCATAATAAATGTAACTGAAATTATGTCCTTTAACTGATATTACAGTTTAGATTCATTTTAGAGAAATAGGTTAATGAGAGCTTAAATATAAATAATTTTAACACTCCAATGAGAAGTAAAAGTAAACCACACGTGTAGTGAAAGTTATTTAGAGATAGGTTATTTCATTATCTAACAAACGATGACACCAGTACCATTACCAAGTTAAAATTATCGTTAATAATATAAACTACATCGTGGTTTTAATAAAATCAGGTTGTATCATTTTGGCATAGCAGTTGTTTGTATTAGATATGTCCTAAAGATATTGCCCTAGATTTAAAATTCTGCCGCGCAAAAAAAAAAATAACATAATTTACTATGCCAGTTTCTATACTGATTGATATTTAAACTCTTTGAAAATAACAGTCGAAAAATAAATACTTAATTAAAAAAGGAAGTAACTTGTTATAAAACAATAGATCTCGAAAGAACAAACTTTTCTGAAAAAATTACTGTACATATTTACTGCTTTTTGAGGAGCTATTCACTCCGCATCTTCATCAGATTTTTGTTTTCAGACCAACTTAAAATTAGTACCTGCAAAATAAAAAAGAATCATAGAAATCTAATGTCCTATATTCATTAGCCCCCTTTGTGCTTATTTTTTGGGGAAGTATCAACAATCATCGACGACAAATTGTAAACTTTCGTTCAGATTGAAAAATACGAGCTGTATTAGGAGTGCCTATCAATATACTGACAGGCAAAAGAAAATGTCAGATTTTAAGCAGAGCTTCGCTCACTCGGTCAATAAATATTTATTTCCTCTTAAATTGTTTTAAATATTTATTATCCTCCTATACGAGGATTTCTTATAACAAATAGGTACAAAACCTCACACCTGTATACCTTCTTCTAAAAATGTGTCAACTGTACGTCACAAAACCACAAACATAGAGTTCATTCCCTAGATACGTCATTAGTATTTAGCATTTTAATATTTAATACGCACTGTTTCCGTGAATCAATAAGACAATAGTAATTGTTTTCTTGCCAATTCGGGTTTTTTTTAATTACTTATTCGCAGTTTTCCTATGAAATGTCAACGGTTCAAGGGAGACATAGACGTTCTAAAATGAATCATCTCCATATTGAGGGCAACTGTGACTCAATTTGAGATCCGCCTGTTTAATATTAATTTTAATATATTTATGAATTAAACGTAGCTTTGGCTACATTATGTCTGGTGAATAAAATTATTATAAAATTGTTAATTTGTTTGAAGGTCACCGTTTAATAGCTTACAATTATTATTGTCTTGTTCTAGAAAAAAATATGAAACTGGTTCGGTTTGTTTAAATGGATGTCTTGTTTAGAAATTCAAGAATATTAAAATTAAAAATTGAGATAAAAATCACGCATAAATCGTTGGGTTAGGAGATATCATCTGACTAATTTAGTCAGATTTTTTAGATTTTTTTGTAATTTAAAACATTCACGCATGTTTTAACAGGCATCCGTGAAATAGGTATACCTAGAAATACCTACGTAAGTGGAAGTGATATAATATGTGCGATTTTGTATAGGTAAAAACCGGCCAAGTGCGAGTCGGACTCGCGCATGAAGTGTTCCGTACCATGTTGTATGAGAGCCGAATTATTTGTGTTTTAGTATTTATTGTTATAGCGGCAACAGAAATACTTACATAATGTGTGAACATTACAAATGTCTAGCTATCACGGCTCATGAGATACAGACGGACAGGCAGACGGACAGTGAAGTATTAGTAATAGGGTTCGTTTTTACCCTTTGGGTACGGAACCCTAAAAAAGTAATCTCAGTAGTTGCTATACCGATCTCTATCCCCCTTATTCCAAAACGAGGTTTAAGGATAGTACGAGTTGTAGATTTAAACCTTAGGTAGATTTAGACACAGATTTACTCGTTAACTTAGTATAGTCTAGACACTATCCCTATATTATAATTCTATTCTATTTCATCTACTTATTGTCCTAAACTTAGCTGTAGACTTTCCTTACAAATAAATAAATAATCTATAGAGATAGTGTTTAGACTATAGTTCCATAGATAATCTGGATAGTGTTTAGACTATAGTTCACGAGCAAATCTGTGTCTAAATCTAAGGTTTAAATCCACATCTCGGACTATCCCTAAACCTCGTTTTGGAATATAGGGGTATGTGCTAATTTGCCATTTTCATTTGATGTAGGTACTTATGCCCATGTTCCGTATTCGTTCACAGCACCCAAAGTAGGTAAGATCCTAAATGTCGACCGTGATGCGGTCCTACCATTAACTTCTGGTATCTTTTACGACATTCCGTGACTGTAGATGACTATCGCATGTAGGTTACTATCAAATATGAGCGTTTCGAGATAGTACGGTAGCAAACATGGAGAACGAGTTCAATCCAGTTAAATCGATTTATGATCGAAGGTAAATACTCGGTGTTGTTGAAGTGAGGTTTTATCGATTAAAGTAGCTGTTAGCACGCGATATTGTTTGATCGAGTTAAATCGATTTACTGAATATCGATTTGTTCTCTTTAGTTTCGGGTTTATTTATTTGTATCACTTTATTTTGTACTAAAACTTAAAAAAAAATGGTTACTTATCTGTAAAGTAGGTTTACGGACGATAATTTTACGTGATAACGTCATAAGAAAACGATAAAAAACATTTTTTTTTCTTATTCCTTTACATATTTTTTTTCTTTTTATATATTTTTCCGCTAAAGAAGTTTTCTATTCGTCAGTCGTCACCATAACACTAGACCTGATGAGCGATAATTAAATACTCTGTTTCCTAACGGGAACGGACGCGTCATGGTCATGTTACCATGACGTCACACAATATTTCGTCAGACACTTTTTTGTGAATGCTGTGAACGTCAAAAAATGTGAAATTGCAGTAACGTATTTTTGGATTTAGTAGCGCGAAAGTTTACGGTTCTGTTATGCCTACGTAAGAAATCCACGAGATAGAGTAAGCATTTAAATAAAAGTTATAAAATAATCTTATACAGGAAAAGTATTTTTGTAGTGCACATTTTTTTTCTGCTGAATATATGTCAGCAGTGGAGTACATTTACGCAAAAAAAAATAAAAAAAAACCAAAACTTAATGTGAAAAACTTCCTGCAATTTCTAAATTATTGGGTATCTCAGTATTGATACACACAGTGACACGTAGGTACCTACCTTCATTTAGAGCGCGCTATTAAACTCGCTGGCGCTAGTATTGTGTCCATGGACTTCGTCGTTTTGTTAGAAACACTTAAATGGTTATAGCTCTGAGAGTTTTTGAGTTAGCTCCAAAATAAAAAAAACAGTGTTTTTTATTTTAATGTGCTTAAAACATACCGAAATTTGTGCACTACAAAAATACTTTTCCTGTATACATACCTACCTACATAAAGTTTTAGTCACTATAGAACGAATTTTAGAGATGATTGTCTCTCAAGTTTATATCCGACAAAGTATCAAGTTATGAAAAGAACTCTTTGCGCTACCTTATTTGGAGCTGAAGGTATCAAGATGAGTGAATTGCTCTATTTTTTGCGGCTTTAGGCGGTAGTATGGACGAATCGTGACGTCGCGTCGGTTGTTGTGATCAAATCATTAAAGTAACTGGTAAACATAAGGTTTTTAATGTTTCTTGACAGGGCTTAAAAATTCAAATATCCTACTGGGTATGTAAAGAAAGAATAATGGCAAAACTTTGAATAAAATTTACTTGCACACAAGTAAATTTACTTGTGTGCAAGGAAGGTCTTCTTTCCTTCAATAAGGTGTAATGGCGTCAGATGTTGATGAAGAAAATGACGTGACTTAAATGCCTATACAGGAAAAGTATTTTTGTAGTGCACATTTTTTTTCTGCTGAATATATGTCGGCAGTGGAGTACATTTACGCAAAAAAATAAATAAAAAAAAAACCAAAACTTAATGTGAAAAACTTCCTGCAATTTCTAAATTATTGGGTATCTCATTATTGATACACACAGTGACACGTAGGTACCTACCTTCATTTAGAGCGCGCTATTAATTTCGCTGGCGCTAGTATTGTGTCCATGAACTTCGTCGTTTTGTTAGAAACACTTAAATGGTTATAGCTCTGAGAGTTTTTGAGTTAGCTCCAAAATAAAAAAAACAATATTTTTTATTTTAATGTGCTTAAAACATATCGAAATTTGTGCACTACAAAAATACTTTTCCTGTATATATTTCTTCATAAAGTACACGAAATGGTATCAATTTAATTGCAATCTCTAAAAAAAAACGGAGAATTTGAATATATTTTTATATTTGTGTATATGCTATAGTATAACCTTACCATCATTATTATTAGTATTTGTTAGAAATGGTAACTCCTTGCCTTGAGAAAACGTCTCTTGCTTGACAGAAAGAATATATTTTTATATTTGTGTATATGCTATAGTATAACCTTACCATCATTATTATTAGTATTTGTTAGAAATGGTAACTCCTTGCCTTGAGAAAACGTCTCTTGCTTGACAGAAAGAATATATTTTTATATTTGTGTATATGCTATAGTATAACCTTACCATCATTATTATTAGTATTTGTTAGAAATGGTAACTCCTTGCCTTGAGAAAAAGTGTCTTGCTTGACAGAAAGACGGACGGACAGACGAACGGACAACCGAGTGGTCTTTATAAGAGTTCCTTTTTTCTAGCACAGCCATAAGTTACATAATATTGAAAACGTAACCTGTCACTGTCACTATTTAAATGCAAAAACACTAATTAGTGTCTCATAAACTTAGAAATCTAACAACGAAAACACATTAAGTAAGCCTTTCGAGTTTAAATCTCATGCGGCCAAGAGTCTGTAAAACGAGTCGTAAGCGTCGCTTCACGGTTGATCGCAAAATTAAGTTTTATAGCTCCTTTAACACGCAAAATTTGAATATTGCGTGAAAATATTGACGTTTCTGAATGAAACCTTTGCTCACACGTTCCGAGACGGTAAACCCAGAACACCTGGCTAATAAAGTTACGTAATTAAAAAAATCTACATATTTTTTTAATCATCCGACGCGGACGCATTGATTCAGATCCTGTTCTTTGTTTAAATTGTTAATCGTTCGATTGCTGTTGATTAGTTAGTGTATTTTTTGCGGTTTTATTTTTAATTTGGTATTGTTCTTTGGAGCCATAATTTAGCTGTTTCATAAAGAGGTAATCTAAAAAGCACAAAGGCCTAAGGCGTCAGGTAATGACAGAAGCCGAAAATCATCAGCAATTTACCGGTAAACAGTACGGTGCCGAAATAAGTGGGGGTCATGTGACTTTCGTGAGTGAAAACCACGGTAGCGCCGCGAGCCACCCGTCACTCGCTCGCTTTCCCACACAATAAAAGCAGTACATTACACTCACTACTTAATCTCTTGCAGCAAAAGGCTTTCTAAAATATGTTTTCGTATTAAAATACATCTGGAACGTATTATAAATGAATGATTCGGATTACAAAGTGAGCTTAAATAGATAGATGAAGAAACGCCTAAACATAATCAGTTTCACGTGCGAAGCTCGAAATTTCCCAACGCGATACGAGCGTCAGCTTACCGTGGCGCTACCTGTTCATTCAGTTAGCACATGGTGGGGGCTGCGCGCGCGCCTTCCGCGTAACGCTATCAGTAGTTTCCGCACCCTCTCGCCAGCGCAGTTGCTAAACGCACCCGCTCTTGATCGCACGTTCAGTTGACACATCTAGTCTCTCTATATCTATGTAATAATTGACGCGTTCGATTTACAAATCAGTGATCGATTTGAACTCTATGGTTCTCTAAATAATAAACTTTTTGTATTCGGACTCTGTGAAAGTGACTTTTTAATTTTAATAATAATTAGCCGTTTTAAAAAGGTTCGTATTTTGAATAATTATTAAAATTAGTGATTTTTAATTTTTGTCTTTCAATTATTAAGGTAACAGTAATTAACACTAATTATTTTACAATGTAAAAATATAGTGTCTTCTCAAACAAAGATTACTTTGATTAGGGCCAATAAAACTCGTCCTTTTAATTTCTTATCAAACACCGTACTACACAGACAGTCAACACACAATATTACACTTAAACACTAACACGATAGAGTCTCATATCATGCGCACACAACATATGATAACTTATCATTGTACAGGCGACCACGCCCCGTCCGTCGTAAGCATCGCTTCATAGACAAAATGTTCGCCGTGATGCAAATTGACGAGGACCACACACGGGATTTCAGACGCAAACTGCGCCCAAAATGCGAGTTCGTGTGCAAGTACTGCCAACGTCGGTTCACGAAGTCCTACAACCTGATGATCCACGAACGGACCCATAAGAGTCCCGACCTCTCCTTCAGCTGCGAGGTTTGCGGGAAGAGCTTCAAGAGGCAGGACAATTTACGCCAGCACAGGTAACATAAATTATATCCTACTTTTAACTGCTTTTTACAGATTTAATCCAATCATTTGGACTCCTATTTAATTTTACTGCATTTTTTCAATATCTGTTAATTTTATTAATCTTAGTAATATTATAAATGTGAAAGTTTGGGTGTTAATGAGAATGGTTGTTATTCTTTCACGCAAAAACTACTGGACCGATTGCTTTAAAATTTGGTATGTATAGATACCTGGATATCTGAATTAACATATAGTATTTTATAGTCTATACTTATTTCTGTTATTTTTATTAATATGAATCTATTAACTAAGTATTTGAGTAGAACTATCTATGGTAAAGATTTTATTAAATGAAAACTTACAAAAATTTAGTACCTAAATAGCAGCACCAAGCATTCGTACTTCCTAAAATTTATAAAACCGCTCATCAAATACTGCCGAAAGTCAAAATTAAAATTCTTTAATCATTTCGAATCATACAATTTGCACGAAATCACATTGTAGATAGATAGATAGATAAACTCTTTATTGTACCACATTAAACCTTAATTCTAACATAATTTAATTAATAAATAATTTAATTAAATAATAATTTGACGACCCAGTTGGCACAATGGTCACCATGCCGGACTGCTAAACACAAGGTTGCGGGTTCGATTCCGCCTCAGGCATGTATTTATGCTTAGATATTTGTCTGTGGTCTGGTTGTTTCTATGTATTATAAGTATATTATATTTACATACGAAAAGTATACATATAAGGAGTATATCCGTTGTCTGGCACCCATAACACAAGTCTTATTACTTAGCTTGGGGCTAGATGGCGATGTGTTGAATGTCCTGCAATATTTATTTATTTTTATTTATAACATAAATTCCTGCTAAAATATCAATACAAACCAAACAATATGGCACAATCTAAAAGCGATCTCATCCAGGCATATTTTATTGTAATGTCTTAAATCTTAAAATCTAAGATAGGATACCTATATTTACCAACATAATAATGTTGTTAAACCAAATCAGACATCTGACCCAAATACCAGGGTATCTAAGATCAGTCAGGTGACAAGTTGGCAAGGCTGCGGCCAGAGCCATCGGTTCATGTTAGCCACCCACGGATCACAAGCGCAAATTGATATACAATACTTTAGTAAGTAGCATGACAATACTATTTCTTAACTACTGTGAAACTCTGTTAAAATCTATACTAATATTATAAAGCTGAAGAGTTTGTTTGTTTGAACGCGCTAATCTCAGGAACTACTGGTTCAAATTTAAAAACTCTTTTTGTGTTGGATAGTCCATTTGTCGAGGAAGGCTATTAGGCTATTTTATATTTCGGAGTTACGCGGGTGAAACCGCGGAGCGCTGCTAGTTATACCTACAGAAACAACCAGAATATAAATGTCTTTAGATAAGTAAATAAATAAATATTACAGGACATTCCACACATCGCCATCTAGCCCCAAGCTAAGTAACAAGACTTGTGTTATGGGTGTTAGACAACGGATAGACTTCTCTTTTGTAAATATATACTTATAAGTACTTATAATACGTAGAAATAACTAGACCACAGACAAATATATCTAAATATAAATACTTGTCTGAGGCGGGAATCGAACCCGCAACCCTATGTTTGGCAGTCCGGTTTGGTGATAATTATTGTGCCAACTGGGTTGTCAAATACAAATTTTAGTTCCACGGTGAGAATCGTGAAACTATTATTTGTAACTAACCCTTCACAGGCGTTTGTGCCTCAGGGGTCATTGATAAATGAACATTAGGCTTTGTTTGTTACAAGTAAGACGTGATTTTAAAACCACAAACTCGTCTACGTCATCTGTATGAAATCCATCCATGTGTTAGATAGATCGGTGAATAAATACTTTATTTATGCAATACACCAATCATTGAAAGGTAATAATAAAACGAATAGCTTACTAAAAAACAGAATTACGCAGAATACGAAAACAATCACATGGGTTTTTTTTGGGTAGGCAAAAGGTATTGTTTAAAAATACTGTTGTTATGCCTACAAATTAAAAACTTTGTCATGTAACCGACTAGTGAGACACCTTGTTGCATATGACCCGTACTGCTACCGACACATTGTATGGTAATGACAACTGACAGCTGTCATCGAGATGTCAAACGCCATTATTAATGTTAAGAAGTCTAATGAACTCATCCAAAGCGGATTTTATTAGTCAAATGTTGTTGTAGTTAACAAAGGGCAGATTGTTTTTGCAGTTTAGTTTTTGTATGATAATAGTTAGTAAACAGATGGTACAGTTTAATCAGATTATTATCGTACTTACACGACAAATCGTGTGCAATAAAATCTACATGTTTTACAAAAAAGTTGTTTAGATGAGCCATAAGATGCTTATTTCGCAACAGTTTAGTTTGGGAGCAAAACGTTTAAATAAAAGGAACTTTCACCGATTTAGTCGAAGCAGGCACCTAATGGAGTCATATAATTTCTATAGGGGACCATCATGACCAATGACGCCAATGAGGCGTTTACAAAATTATAGGTTGTCTCAAAATATAAGAAAATATGACATCCATAAACATAAAAGTCAAAGTCATGACTGACTAACTGGCTGCCTGATATATCAATCTCAATCAATTTTTAGATCAAAAAAGCTAAAATTTAATTCAGTTAGTCAAAAAAAAAAACTAGCTCAAGTCATTTTGGTAACAACCAAAATTTCGCTTAAACCAATAGACGGATCGGGTTATATAGACGGAGCTGTTATTACGTAGGCATCTGCTAAGTATTTTGGACCTAAGAGGTCGAAGACATGGGCAAAACCCGTACAACCGTACAATTGTACAATCGTTCCGTAAACAATACCTAATTGCATCAGAGCAAGTCATTCACCGCGGAGTGCAACACACGTTGTTTCCGTGTGAAACGACAACACTCCTCGATTCCTTGTGGTGCTACCGAGATCGCAGATAGATCGCATGGGAGTCGTGAGCTCGTGACGTGGCCTCTGTGTTAACGGTGCTTAATGGGCCCTAATGCTTCCGAAACTGTGCGAACTTGGTAGCCCACAAGATCGAACACACGTGACCGACTCTGTACCTCAGTATAATTTGCAGTTTATGCGCACACCGTATCCGTACATCGTGGAACGATGAATATCGTTTAACAGTAAAGGAGTCGAAATTGCGGCAATTTGTTAGTTGGGCCTGTTTTGGTGTGTTGCAAGTGATAGGGTTAGATGATATGATTACGTGGGAATGAGAAGCTTTACGGGATTTTTGAAGATTTCTTAGACCAGCTATGATGTTTTGGTGTATTCCGGATTAAAAGACATTGGAACAGCTGAACTAACACTTTATCGTATAGGGGCATAGTCATGGCAGTTATAGGTTTTGTGGCATAAAAATATTTGTGCTAGTGTCCTTATCCAGGAAGGAAACAGTTTGTATGGAGAGAGCGCAGGTACCCTTTCACCTTAAGTAAAGTCAGTAGTCCCATATAGCTTGCAAGGATCGCGTGTGAAATGCCAATCTCAAGACGTGAGCGCTCGAAGCTCTGAAGTACCGGTACAGATGGTTTTTCTAAGTGTTTATCATTTGACGATCAGTAAGATAGTTATTTTTTCAGTAGGTACTCTAGGTACGATACAAAATAATAATCCATTTAATTATATTAATTTCTTGTGTCTCATTAGCAAAATTATTAGTTAACTTCCAATCAGCAAAATGGCAATGAAAGAAATGTACTGATAGCGAAACAGACGAACCGCGATTTAGTCCAACGTTTATTAAAAATATATTTAGGAAAAACGCGAATTAGACGCACTGCGTTTTAGGTATACATACAGAGACAAAACGCCTATAACACGGATGTAGTGTTTCTGGCTTCGTTATAAAGGTTCATAAATGGTTCAGGGTGTGGAGTCATAGATTTTAAAGTTCCATAGGGTTTTTGGCGGGAACGAGCCAACAACATGTCGTGCTGCAGTTTTATTTACACGAAACTTAGTTGTAAACCGAGTTAAATTGTATAATTCTGGTGGAAAGTTATCTAATTTAGTTCCGTGAAAGTGCACAAGTGTAGTGAAAGTAAAAATCAGTGTCAAACATGGACTTTTCTCGTTGCCTCCAAAATCTCCTACAAGGTTATAGTAAAGTAGCCACCGCTTTACTATGACCCCTGACTTGACAAACTGTGACTTGACGACTTGACCATCTTGAAACACTTTGAGCCCGATTTCTGTAAATCGGGCCATAACTTGATGCAAAATATTACTTGATACTGGCTATATGCACAAACCGTGCGAAACCATAACTGAAAAAAAAAAAAAGTTCCATAGGTCTTTAAGGTATCAAGAATTATAATATTAACTCTTCTCCTTTTCATGTCAGAGCTTTAAGAAAAATATTTTTTGTCTAACCAATATATATTGCTTGCAACAGCGATGGCAGTAACACAGGCCTCATAGTTGTCTTCCAAAGTGCAGGTGTTAGGGCATATAACTACAAACTTACTAACAATGAAAATTTACTCACAAACTCTAATTACCTATAATCGATTTATAGTCATCCAATAATTCAAATACAACAATGCGAGTTTAATTACGTCTCGATTTAGAATCGAGAGCTAGATGTCCTATTTAGTTAGCGTATTGGGTCATCCATTCGAGGTTTCTCTAGTGTTAATCGATTGCATCTCTCTCAAGATTGGTCGAGCGAGTTGTATTTCGATTTAATTTATCGATTTAAAAAAAGGAATACTTAATATGGTTGTAATTTTATGTTTTCGATATATTTTTTTAGAACTAGCCTGGGACTGTAATAATCTTTGTGTTAGTTGCTTTTTTTATTAAACTGCACTGCCCCAATAGTGGGTAAAGATAAGGTTGTTCCTTGATGACTTAGATACAAATCTTCTCCAGATATACCTAACTGAAATAACAAACAAAAACAAAGAAGGCAAACCCTAATTAACCTCCTTTTTATAGTCGGTTAAAGCTGGTTTCAAACACCTTTAATTCTGTAAATAGGTGTAATTACACTAACCAATCTATACGAGTAATCTTCGACAAACGGTTCGAGGTGGCAAATGCGGTTAATTAGGTAACTTTTGAATACAGATACAGCACGATGCTAGAAACTAAAGAATTAAAATACGTACTATGTCTGAGATGTTGATAAAATCGTGATATAATGTGGTTTGTAAAATTCATTGACTTTATTAATGACAGATGGAAAAAATTCAATTTTTTTGCTGTATTTCTACTTTGAATGTTTATAATAATACTGATTTCATAATTATAATGACCATAATTATAAGCAGCATAACAGAGAAATGGTTGAATTGACTTATTGCATAAACAATTTAATACCTTGACGACCTCTGTGGCGCGTCGGGCGAACACCCGACTGCGACGCAGAAGGTTGCGGGTTCGATTCCCGCCGGGAACAATTATTTATGCTGACCATAAATTCTTGTTTCTGGTTCTGGGTGTTTCCTATATGTATAATATGTATATATTTACAAAAAAAAGTATATAAGTAGTTTATCCGTTATCTGGCACCCATAACACAAGCATTAAGTTGCTTAGCTTGGGGCTGGATGGCGATGTGTAATATGTCCTGAAATATTTATTTATTTATTATTTACCTTTAAGTAGGCACTTTTGTGTTAAATGAAGGATACTAGATAGAGTTATTTTTATACCAGTTCGCTTTATTGGTGATCGAACTAGCATAAAAATCCTTTTTTTAGTGCGCGTCTAAATTCTAAAACTAACCCCAGTGCGAAGTTTCAGTAAGTAACTCTTTCTGTTTCTGTAGTTTCTGAGATTTTTTGATGAGTCTTTCTTTCTTTTACCTATATACAGGAAAAGTATTTATGTAGTGCACAAATTTCGGTATGTTTAAAATAAAAAATATTGTTTTTTTATTTTGGAGCTAACTCAAAAACTCTCTCACCATTTAAGTGTTTCTAACAAAACGACGAAGTCCATGGACACAATACTAGCGCCAGCGAGTTTAATAGCGCGCTCTAAATGAAGGTAAGTACCTACGTGTCACTGTGTGTATCAATACTGAGATACCCAACAATTTAGAAATTGCAGGAAGTTTTTCACATTAAGTTTTGGTTTTTTGTTTTTTGCGTAAATGTACTCCACTGCCGACATATATTCAGCAGAAAAAAAATGTGCACTTCAAAAATACTTTTCCTGTATACATAGATAAGGAAATAATTATGTACTTTTATGATACAATATACACCTACTCCTTGTCTGTAGGTATTAGTCCGAAAGTTTTTTTAAATGCGTGTCCACATAATTTATATCGGCAAAAAAACAGGATTAAAATATCCGTTGACAAATTTTTATTTATGGCGCACGATTGTCTGTCTGTCTTTTAAGTTTTTTTTATCGTCAAACACATCATTAGGCGCGTGCCTTCAAATTATTGATCATTTTTTATGTAAATAAACAGGTATTTCACAGCGAATTTATAACTACCTGTCATTAAGTTTCATTGGAAACTAATAAAAATATTATTATGATTTGAAATTCGAATAAAAAGTTTTATTGTAGCTTTAAGAAAGTTGGATTTTATTTAAGTTTTACAGCTGATATTGTTGTTTCTGAAAGAATTTGGTACAAATTCTTTTTTTTGTTGCTATATTTAATTATTTTTTAAACATCACTAAACATTCCTGCGCACAAGATAGTTTTTGATGTGATAACGTCTTATACATGATCACTGATGATCACTGTACTGCACTTACAAAAAAGTGTCACGTTCGGTTGATATGGTAGGTAACTGTATCAACGTATTTTCATCAATGTTTTTTATTATTATTTATTTCTTAACATTAAAAAAGTACATAGTATAATACATTAAAAACAATGCTACAAAAACTCGATCGAGTTTTACCGGGCGGGTTTATTGTTCTACTTTTTAAATTATTTTTATACAGTTTGTAAAATAGAGCATCATGTATATATCAAAGAGTTTAGTTCCCACAGTCGCGAGTACAGGGTGCTAGCTCACGATGTAACCTTCGCTATAAGTTTAGTTAGTTAGGTTTAGTAAGCACTTTGGTGCCAATTATTAAAGTAGGTAAGTATTTAGGATATGGCTGTGTTACTAATAACACAGCCATATCCTAAATACTTAAAAACTAATAAAAAAAGACTAATCTTTATACCCGACTGCGTTACGCAAAGTTGATGGAATTATCAAGTATCTATGATTGATAGATAGATAAATTCTTTATTGCAAACACCATTTTTAAATAACATAAAATATAAACAACAAAACCTAAGTCTAAGTGTTACAAAGGGCGCCCTTATCGTATGTTTGTTTAGCGCTCTTGAGACTAAACAGCAAACACGTGGGTTAATCGCTTTCTGGGCGCCGAACTGGGTCCAGGGACCAGATTACGATTGTAGTAAATGATAATTGTAGTGGGCTGTTTTTGATGATTATTTTGGCTCTCCTCTCATTTCAAAGGGGGAGCCTCTCTTAGGCAGAAAGACGCCACGGGTGCCTACTCCGAATCGGCAAATATCTCATGGCTTCAAAGTTAGAACCGTAATGAGTTCGTGGCCGTATCGAGTTCCTTGCTATGTTTTCCTTCGCCGTAAGATCATTATTGTGGTTATATCTATAGAAAAATTCATTCATACAAAGCTTTAATAGAAAAATAGGGATTTCTAAGCAACCTTAACGGTTTCATTAATCCCCGCAAAATATTAGCTTAAAACACCGCTATCTTAAAAATCCGTTTTTAAAACAACTTAACTGTTTAAAACAAATTACCGACATTTTAATCTTTTAAAAATAACATGAATTTAATCCCTAGACTTAGAAGTTATTGTGATTTTCTTTGATCAATTTTAATCCATTTTAAGGGTAACTGTTTCTTTTTTTTCTTTCTTGAAAGGGTCAGAAAAGCGTTCGGTTCAAAAAGCTTAAAAGCTTTGCTTGTTTGTTAACTGTTTTAAGCCTTATTTTTGGATTTAAATATGTTTATTGTCATTTTAGTAAGTAGATAAATTAACTTAGAGTTAAGAAGGTACGAGGGTATTTCTTTCTCTTTTCTTTTCTCTGAAAGGACTTTTCAATTCGTCTGAAGACAACTAAGCCGCGGGTATCATTACGATGTTTTCCTTCATAGGAGCAATGTTAATTAATGAACATATTATGTTACTAGCTGCGCTCCACGGTTTCACCCGCGTAACTCCCGATCCCGTGGGAATATCGGGATAAAAAGTAGCCTATAACCTTCCTCGATAAATGGACTATCCAACACAAAAATAATTTTTCAATTCGAACCAGCAGTTCCTGAGATTAGCGCGTTCAAACAAACAAACAAACTCTTCAGCTTTATAATATTAGTATAGATTATCGATGTTAATACTATCGTATGATCGTATGAAAAATCTGTTGGTGTATTAGGTCACTTATTTTAGAACATATTTTAATTGTTTAACTGTTCGTGAAATTGTAAGCTTTATAACAGAGTTAAGTTAGGATAGTATTGGGATTTTTTTTTCAGCAATATAAAATCTGGTTGCGACACTTGGCTGTCATCAGCGGAGGTTGTAAATAAAAAAAAAGTGTTTATTTATTGGAAAACAAACAGCATATGTTTATATAAATAGGTATATAAAAAAACTTAAAAGTACGCTAACGCTATGTAACAGTATTTTTACTAATATAATTCAATTAATAATCATAACTTATCCCATGTCGCAAACAAATAGAATAATTATAATTTGCAACTGATTGCGTACTACGACTTTTTTTTGACAACTTGTGATTCTTGGTTGCCAAGATTAGATTAGATTTAGATTTATTTATTAACTTTAATTATAACGTTTTACAATAATTAAAGAACTAAGGGACGCTCAGTCACACAGATCTCTCGCAGAATCTTAAACACTAAAGCGCCAAAGCGGCGGGAAGGAAATTTTCGAATTGTTTTAACCATTGTATTTCTAATTGTTTTAGATGTAGTCAATGCTTGTGGCGGTGAAGGTGAACGAAGCACGATCAACAGCGGTCTCTCAAAGCAAACAGTAAGATAAACTTATAGCTTATAAAGACTTATGACTTATAAAACAAAACTTATATATGAAAAAGTTTATAAGTTATATAGTCTTCATTGTCTAGCCACTGAACAGAAGTAATCACTTGCGGTTATTTCTTTTTCCTCTTAGGAGTATCTTATAAAGACTTATGAATTATAAAACAAAACATATATGAAAAAAGTTTATAAGTTATAATATAGTCTTCATTGTCTAGCCACTGAACAGAAGTAATCACTTGCGCTTATTCCTTTTGCCTTTGAGTATTCTTTAAATCAAAGAGGTACATTTATACTTATAATAAAAAAAGAGAGGACAAAAAGTCTGTATTTGGAAGGAAAAAAAATGAGCCTAGGGGACCTAAAAAAGTAGTACCTAGCTTGATAAAAATAGAGATTCGACGTTAACTACTCGAATCTAAACCGACTCATCTGCGCCTTGTAACACCTAAGAACGTGTTTTGTTTTTTTAAATTGATAGGTATTAGACTATGGACTATATTAATTACTTTTGAGACCGCAAAATCAAAGATCGTGTATTGTTTTAATTACCACAAGCAATTTTCACTAACAATTTTCTAATTAAATTGTATATTTTCTAATGTAATTAATGTTTTGTTACAGAGAAATGCATTACAACACGAAAAAGGAGACCACATTTTTAAGTTGGTGAAAAGTTTTAAGTTATAAACTTATATCTTATAAACTTGTAACTTATAAGCTCATAAGTTTTATACTTATAACAGCATTTTATTACACAACAGTATTCGTGCTTCGTCCTAATTGCCGCCAGAGTGGGATTATTTGCAATTCTTTTTAAAAATTCGGAAAAAAATCTTGAAAATTTATATTGAACTTGCCTTAATAAAAAAAAAATACAAACGCAGCTGAATTTTTCGGAAATATTGAAATTAAAAAAAACATTTTTGTTTCAAAAATATATGTTAAAACGCATTCTGGTGATTTGTACATAGTATTTATTAGTATATAAGTGATGGTAGCATTTAAACAGCTTATCTGCTTATTTTAATGTAAAAATAATCATTATTTATATTTTATTTAATAATGTTATAGGCTTTCTAATACGTAGAACGTATGCTGTTCTGAAATTTTGGACTACAAACCTTTAACTTGTCAAATTAACTTTGAGACCTTGATATAAATAACAAGTTTTATTATATAAATAAAACTGGAAATAAAAAATATTCTAAAAAGATAAAAACTGTGACAACTTATTAACGTCAGGTTAATAAACCCCGCAATTAATCCGGTAATTATTAATATGAATTAAAATTACGAAAACCTCATAAAACAGTAACTTAAAACTTCATTTATTAACTTTAATATTTTTTTAATGAAAAAATAATGAACAAGTAATCAGAATCAGAATCAGAATATTTTATTTGTCTAGAATGTAGTTTACATATGTATGATGTTAATATGGTTAATACGTGCTTACATTCTACCAGTCATCTGGTGTACAAATATTATGTGGGTAGGATATGACTTTTAAAAATATAAGTAATCATTCAGCAAACATCTTTAGCTTGGCTGTTAAGTTGTCTTTATTTAAAAGTAGGTCTCAAATTAATATCCGTAAGTTATAGTAGCTTGGAATACTTTCATCCGTTCTTACTATTAAAATAATGAAATTAAAAGGTTTTTGAAGGTTATTATTTATTTTTTAATTATTCTTTATCATTCCATTATTGCTTTACTTTATTATGAGGGTCGTTCCTAATTAGAAATACATTGTAAGAGAAGTTATTGTATGTCCTTATTATTAATATTTCAACTCAATGTTGATAAAATAATATGGAGATACCATAACGTGAGTGAAGAAAAAAGAATGGATATTTATAATTATTGCCTTATTTTCTTGTTTTTATTATAAAAAGACAGCACCTAAATAAACTTAGTGATAAATATATTTAAGGTGATTAAAATTAAGTTTCTTTGTAACTTTCTTTTTCGGACTTGAACTTTACAATGTTTCGATGTAAAAGCGAAATAAAACGTGAAGTTTAAAATTGTTTATAAAGCTGTCTTAAAACAAGATATATAAATAAGTATTTATATATTATCTGTCTTTATAAGGCACATGCTTAATATTGCTATACACTGATATTATTATAAAACTATTTCTATAATAAAAAAGTAAATAATTAATTTGGGAGCAAGCCGTTTTAAGATTTTAGAGGTTTGAAATACAAAATAATTTTACTTTTTGATTCAGAACTGGCTAACGTTTATAAAAATTTACCATACTTCTTCCTCATAAAAAAAAACCTTGCAAGTTTACTATTAACTTGTCATCTTATTTCATCACATTGCTTTTCATAAATAATACGTTTGCTCTCAAATTTTTATACATTTTATATTGTTAACAAGTGCCAATTAGGACAGTGGTCTGTCTGTAGCCATATTTTTCGATGTAGATTTAGATGTAAATTATTATACCTATTAATTATCAATTTATACGTATTTTGTATGTATTTATCATCATTGTGTGATCAATGATAAATTAAATGATTCATTAATGATATATATTATTGTTTTATTACCTCTGTTGCAATACAGAAAATTATTGAAGAAAAAAAACCTCGACCCTGCGGTGTTTTCATGAATCTCAAACACTATAGTCACCTAAGTACAGTCGGCTGCATAACTGCAGCCCCCGGTAGAGTTAAAAAATGACTATTATTGGCATGTTTTCATTCTAATATCTTTGTTTGATAAATTCATGAGTTAAAAGTCTTTAAACTTCAACTAAAGCAGGTGCCTTGAATGTTGCTTGTGTTGAAAACATTCTTATAACAGCAGTTTTGGAGCTCTACGGTGGGTATGCAATTATGCAGCCGACCGTACCTACGTTAGGAGAGCTACGCTGGTATTTTTTCTCCATATATGTATTCCCCTATGTTGTTCCTGAATAATGCTTCAAGAGCCATATTATTATATACTTGTTGATTCCTACGCTAATTGTCTAGAGCAATTATTTTCGCTGTACACATGCTGCCTGTTTTTTCTAGCAACTCGCGAGTCGTGTGTCGTAATCACGAGTGGGACAGGTTCCTTCTAGGAAAGCGTGCAACATCTTACCACTATCAGGCAGGTGTGATAGTGGTCAAAAGCTGACTTGTCATTCGTAGAAAAAAACTAATTTTACTTTTAGGAAATTTTTGAATAAATTTTACAACAGAGACAGAGGGGCTAGATCTATTCATGTGTACAGCAAACCTAGATTTTATAAAAAGAAGCTGTAGAAGAATTTTTCAGGAAGGAAACAGGTAAACGCATTTGTATGGACTAGTGTCAGGACTTCCGTTAGGAATGACGTTAGGACTGGGGCGTCCCACGGGGCAACAAAACCCCCGGAATCCCCGGATATTAAGTGAACGTACGCTCGTTAGATATAATAAGTGCAAAAAAGCCTTCAATATTACCTCCTGCTCCCACGGTTAATTGCCTAATGTGCCGCGAGTCGTGAACTCAAGTATAATATCAAGTATAACACACGTAATCGGCAAGTCCAATGGACCCATCTCAAACAGGTTTACGTAACGCGGTAGCAGACTGCAAGGCACCGGTTACTCATACTAAGGCGCGGTACAGATAAGCTGCGATGATGAAATGTGACGTAATTTCATGAGGATAAAGCACATATGAAGATCAAGATCAAGCTTCAAGCCATCAAGCACGATAAATCTATAAATATAAAATTCAAATTGATTGTCTGATAAACGCACAGATTAAACCGCTCTGGTCCTAAAAACATTAAAGGAGAATCAGATCTTTAAAAAAAGTGTAGATATTCAGTAAGAAAGCGTTTATCAAACTTCTGTTTGACGCGGGCAGAAGCTAGTAGTAAATGAAATAAATAAATATTGCAGGAAAATTTAAACTGTCTTCCAATCTCTACATCAATAATCGTCCTAGGTTAGAAATGTAAGATAAAGAGCATCATAATACTAGGTATACCTGAGATTTAACGTGATAAATATATTTCAAAGTCCTGACTGCCTTACTAACTAATATAATCAACATACAGCTCTAGGCTAAAGGAAGGATCAGGCAAAAATGCTGACGTATGGGTTTTCCGCTAAAAAGGATTTTAGAAAATTCAACTACGAGAACAAGGAAGTGGTTAAAAGCTAGTAAATATATACCTAGGTATAGGTTATGCATGTATATAATAAAACTGGTCAACGCCTGTACAACGACACTTTGCAAATACAGCCTCTGTTTAATGTCTGTAGGCACTTTTCGTTGAGCGTTTTTATTATAGTCATTATTAAGTGTGAGATAAAAAATCTGGATCCAATCTCAGTTATATAGGTAAGTACCTATTTACACTTTGCTTTAACTCTTGGATCCTGCTACACCTGCAGACAGTCAATGAACTTGATCTGATTTCATACATAATATTTGAAATATCAAAGTCCAAATACAAAAAAATGTATGAAATTTTCTAATTGTTACTACCATGCCATCACCAAGATCACTCATCACATCCGTGTAGGCACAACTTCGTGAGTCACAGATCCATCAGAAAAATCAACCTAAATTGAACCTTAATAATAAGTAATAAGGGCGACTCCTATAAACCCGTATCTATCATCTGAGATGCTATCTCGAAGACCCAACGGTAGCTCAAGTTGGCGAGAAAGTTGAATTATGACCTGATTTTCCCACGGTTTTAGGGAAATTAAGATGGCATAATTTTAAGGCATTCACGACCACTATAAAGTCATCGTAAGTACCTACTTAATTATTAGCAGTCTTAAACTTTTGATATTTTGGCAATGCTCTTTAATTTAGCAGGAATACCTACTACCAAGTTTTTTAGCCAGCTAGCGGCGGCAGGTGATAGTTTGTGGACTTCCAATATTCCCATCGGGAAAACAGCGAACTTTGGTTTACCATATAGGAAAGGGTTATAGATATATCGAGAGATTTGATCCTCCATACGCAATACGCAATAATGAAGATGACGAGTAGGAACAGTACTCAGGTCCAGGCAGAAGCTTATGACGTCACAACCTAATGAGAACAATAAAATGGGTAAAATTGTCTAGGTCTCGTAAGCAAGTACTTAATTTTTGCCGTTAAACTCCTTAATTATTTAAAGTCTTAAACTTTCGACACTTTGGCACTTTAATTTTAATTCAGCAACAGTACCTAGGTCATGCAAGAAGCGTATGACGTCATAACCTAATTAGAGCAATAACATGGGTAGGATTGTCTATGTCCACAAGTCATCGTAAGCAAGTACTTAAGTTTTGCTGTACAATTTCTTCTTATTTTCGTGTCAAGTCTTTAACTTCTGTCTGACATATATTGCTCCACAGCTACGGCGGCAGCATCAATGGCCGTTCAACTTGCTGGTGTTGGGGCACAATGGACATTGGAGGAACTCATCCATCGAAATGGAACCCCATCGATTAATTGTTATTCTTAAAATTGTGACAATTTGACATTTTTTATTAGCTTAACAGTTACAGTACCTAGGTAGGGCCCCGAGTGTGCAGAAAGTATTTAATTTTTGACATAAATCTTTCAATTTAAATTAGTTTTAACTTTTGACACTTACCTAAAATTCCAGTACAGTACCTAAGTCCGGCCAGAAGCGAGGTGACGTCACAACCTAATTAGAGCAACAACATAGGTAAGAAAGTCCAGGTCCACTTTATTCCTTACATAACCACAGACTTCCCGCGTCGATTCTCCTATCTAACAGAAATAAACCGACCGAAACACGATTTTCTAGTATCTTGCTAATTTTGCTCACGGCGTGAAATGTACCACAATTGTAAGATGGCACACAATACCCGGATGTTTTAAAGCATTCGATGTGTTTACATTAGATTTAGAACTAACCATTACAATGTTCGAGATACCTTCCAGCTATTCGATTTAGTTTTAAATCCACGCTAATGTTTTAACTTTAAATCCACGCTATTTAAAATGAATATATTGCAACTTCTTTGTACATTTTTTTTTGCAAATTATTAATGTTACGGTATAAATACCTTAGGAATTATGGCGTAGTCATGACGTGTTTATGATATTATAATGAATGTGATCCTATGTGAATGAATCTAGGTTTTTTTTTAATTTCGATTTGTGGTCATAAATAAATCGAGGCAGACCCCGAAAATGATGGCGCGGAGTGACGATCGAGACTGGCCAAACCTACACCAAGACCGAACTGCTTAGGGGGGAACATGTTAGAGGGGGGCCTTTGCCCAGCAGTGGTTGTTGCTAGGCCAACCTCTTTGGGTTGTTTTTATTACATTAAATGAGAACTTTTTGGTTTAAACAAGACATTTTCACGCATTTTTCACGTCTCTACTGCAGTTTTGTCTCTGATATAGCCCATCCACGAGTATAGGATTTCTATGAGCCCATCCTATATTTTTGTAAGCATAATAATTGCTACTTTCCCTTACTTTTTTATTTTACTATTTTGGCAGCAGCTGTTAGCTAGGTAAAGCTAGAGCTTTTAAGAATTTAACACAAGGTGTAGCATACGCCATAAGAAATAAAGGACAGCTATTGATTAGACATTCCAATCAGTCATAAAATCCTGATTTTTAACATTAATTCATAAAAAAAGCTAAAATTTATTTGTTTTAATCCAAAAAATGTTGATTTTGTTTACTTTTAGTGCGTCATAGTTTTTATTATTAAGGCATCCCACTGTGACGTTATCATTATGAAGTTGGTCATCATCATTTAGACATAATAACGTATTGATTGTGCAATAAAATATTATTGTTATGGTTTGTATGCCCTTCTCTGTAATTACTAGTTGAAATAGTTAAAACTGTAGACCTGTGGACCAACTGATCGTGCAACTCAAACGACGCGACATCAAGGTAGCAGTACCACTCGCTACTAAAACTAAAAGTTGTCTATGGCTTGTGAAAAAAGCAAGGGAATGGAATCAGTTGCCTGCGTCTATCCAGCCGTGCCGTGCTCCTGGCGTGTATACTTTGGGGGTCTGCAAGTCACGACTGAGTTCTAGAAAGGAATCAGTTGTCTGTGTCTGTCTTTCCTGCCGTATACAATTTGGGGGTTTTGTCTGTAACTACTGGACTGATTTTGATGCAACTTGGTATGAAGATACATCGAATCCTTGGGAGTTAAATGGGTTACGTTTTATCTTCATATTTACACAGAAATGGGAATGCGGGTGAAAGCTTTTAGTATCTTATGAGGTAGAGATGTGTTAGCCCTTTTTTATGCCGGGGCCTACACAACACACGTCTTACCTATATCTATAAAATACCTACATTATATACAGTTAGAAATCTAATAGATCATAGAGCACTTACCATAGATAAGACAGCAGTGTGTGAATTAGATTCATTACTACCAAACACCCACGATGCGCCCACTGAAAAGTAACTGATTGCTACATCGATAGATATTCAAATCCTACTATTATTATGTGAGAAAGTTTGTCTGTCTATCTGCAGTTTATTGCTCTACTAAAAACTTTGAATCGATTACCAGTAGGACCGAGCTAGCGCGATAATTTTTGTCCCGATTTTTGGCAGGCTAGTGCAAGTAGGTATCAATAATTCATCTATATACGGATCGACTAAGCTGTGAGGGTATAGGAGTTGGGTAAACGTACAAAGTCCCAGGCACGACAGCGCCATAAATAAGAAATAGTACATTGTTACCCTAGGTGTGAAAGTCACTCATTAAAAGTCCCGAGAAGGAGTTCGGCGCCCGAGCGTAGCGAGGGCGCTAATAGTTCGAGGGACTTAATGAGTCTTTCACCCGAGGTAAACACTGTGCTTTTCATTACGAATAATACATAAAATTCTTCCTAACAACGAGAGTGAATGAGAGACTCCATACTTCCTGATCCTCTTAGAAGGTTGGGACTAAAGAGGTTATATACATGGAGTGTTATTCTTTGGTGTTACTAAAGCAAGGTTTTTGAAGTTCCTATTGCGAAAGCAAGGTTTTTGAAGTTCCTATTGCCGTGTGAAGCCATAATTTGACATGACAGCTGTCAGTGAAAGCGATTCTCCCTAGGGCTGAAAGTTTTATTTTCAGCACGCTCCTCAGGCACCTTTAAACCTACTTTCGGAGTATGAGTAATGAAAAAATGATTGTAATCGTGTGGCCTGGATTAATTTGCTGGCGCTTTATAAATGTAAAGGCCAATAATATGCAAGTAAGCCACACGTTGCTGCATGGTTAGAGGCGGATTTTAAAGGCTTTTTGGGTTGCCCAGGGCCCCGTGAATAAAAAAGGTCCCCAGCCTCAATCACAAAACAAAAGATATTAGGAAAAAAAAGATAGATTTATATGTAACTAGCGACCCGCTCCTACTTCGCACGGCTATATTATGCATGTTTTATACATATAAACCTTCCTCTTGAATCACTCTATCCATTAAAAAAAACCTCATCAAAATCCGTTGCGTGGTTTTAAAGATCTAAGCGTACAAAGGGAAATAGGGACGGCGAAAAGTGACTTTATTTTATACTATGTAGTGATTATTATTTATTGCCTTTTATTTTTATATGTTAATTATTGTATTTAAAAGCCTAAAATAAAAATAAAAACCCATAAGGTTAGCAATCAGGCAAGTCTATTACACTACGTGTTATTCAGACTGTCTTAATAAGACTAGCGAATTGTAATAAGGGTCCAATGAGCATAATAATTATGAAATCTTTAAATAGTATAAAACAAAGTAGCTTCCCGTTGTCTGTCTGTTTCTATGTATGCTTAGATCTTTAAAAATACGCAATGCATTTTGGTCGATATAGAAAAAGCAATTTAGTAATACTATAACGAAGTAGGAATCTGTTTTTTTTAACAAAATGGCAATTAGTTGAGTAACTGCATGTTGCAGTTTGGCGGCAAATTAGTTGGTAATAAAATGCGTACTTTTAAGGGTAGATAAATGAATTCAAAAATTAGGTAAGTCCCTTTGTAGTATTTGCCCAGGGGGCCCTTGGGCTACTTGACTACAAATTCACGATCCACCCCTGGCGCTAGTAGTAACATATTCTGCTTAGAATGACCTAATCCAAGCACCTTGTCTTGTAAAACAATTAAGGAAGTTTTTATGGTTTTATTTCAGTTATATAAGCATAAACATTTGAACCTTTGGCCCTACTTCAATGTAAGATTACGTCTTTGTAGTTCTAACACGTTTGCAACTGATGCAAGTTAGTTGTATAATTAACTATAATTATCAGTTAGGTAATAATTACGTTAACTTACTTATAGATTTGCGAATGAGCGCTGGGTCACATGGGGTTCAGCTAATTGGTAATGTGACTGTACTTTGATAATGGATATATGTGATATATCCAGTTGTCATACTTTTTTTAATGACGAATTTTCTATAGTTTATCAGACGAACTTCTTGTTCATAAGTAAAGGTTTCTTAAAGTGAGAAATAATCCTATGAATAGTTTCTCATTTCTTGAAAATAATAAGCAGTAAGTATTAGGTTTTAAGAATGTTGCATTAAATTAAGAACACTGCTTATCATTTTAAGTTTTTTTACTAAAACCAAGAAATTATTTCACTAGAAAATTATTCCTTTTTAGTGTTCCGTATCACAAAAAGTAAAAAAAGGAACCCTTAAGGTGAAAGGGTACCGGCGCTCTCTCCATACAAACGAAGTCGACTGTTTCCTCCCTGGATAATGATACTAGAGCAAATATTTTTGTTTCATAATACCTATAACTGCCATGACTATGCCGCTATGTCTTGTTTTTTTTTATTATTTTCTAATTATCATAGAAATTAAGATTCAAAAAACAAAAAAAAAACAAAACATAGGGGCATGGTCTTGGTCATGGCAGTTACAAGTTTTATGCAACAAAAATATTTGCTCTAGTGTCATTATCCAGGGAGGAAACAGTCAACTAGTTTGTATGGAGAGAGCGCCCGGTACCCTTTCCTCTTAAGATCACTCTCTTGTTTTCTTTATAGTCGTTCGTCGCATATGCGTTTTATAACGCCCCGGTCTTTTCTATATAAAATCTGTGTCCCGAAGTTTGCGTGCAAACCCCTCGTTAACTCACCATCCATGCAGTTGATTCAAACCGTCTCATTCACAGATCAGTTAATCAACAAGCATCGTTAGGTAAGTACATGAATGAAGTCTTTGTGATTATAATTTATTGAATATTTATGACTTGATCTTAATTTATGTCGGTTTCTACTTTTATTGGTCGTAATATTGGTATTGGATTGGACACTGTGTTGATTGGAAAGGTCTTTGTCAAAGTAATTTCGGAAATGTATATCTGTTCAGTCGTGGAATAACATGACACTGAGGAGGTTTGCTAATGCATGTGGCGAATCAGAAAACATAGTTGATCACTTAAATGAGTAGCATCTTTGACTTGCGATGCTTTTTTTTCATTTCAATTAGGTAAGGCTAATTACACACAGTTAAAAATTACATACAGGCATACAGTCAGGTAATTTTTAAATTAAAACTTTGATATCAATAGATAGATATGTATATAGAGCATCATAAATTCGCCCACAAAACTGCATAATTAGTTTGTCGGCCGGAACAAAGCTCTCATTTTTAGAAATCACTTTAGAATACGTAGATAATCTAAAAAAAATGTAATCAAATTGCTATTTTTCTAATAATTTATTATGATAATAATCTTATAAAAATAAACTGTAAGATTTGCACGCCTCTTGGGCAGAGTAAAGAGAACTATAAATTAATTTGTAATAACATCAAACTATGTACCTTTATTTGCAAATAAATGATTGATTGATTGATTGATTGACTTTATTTGGATTTCCCGAATGCCCTACTTGTTTAGGGGTATTTTCTAGGAAAGCGTGCTACATCTTAGGAGATGTATGGGTTGATTTGTCCTGCGTGTTACTGTCTAGATGGTGTGATTCTATTTAGCGGGAACACCTGTTCTTTTGTAATAGGTCTTTCCGTGAAATGAATCTATTATAATTAGGGCTATCAATGGTGACAAAACTGAAATTTGTTCCGTATTATGTTCAGAGTTATGGTAGTTAGTATAGATATAGAAGAGATAATATAGAATTTACAAGTAAATTGTTAGAAATCGTGTGTGTTCGACCTAATAAAATGTATCAAAACTAAAAAAAATCATCGCAATAATTTAGCAGATTGACGCGACGTACGGCTTCGTTGTTGGCACGAATGATGCGGTTGAACGTTGTCATGGAATCATAACATGCGGTTGTTCGCTAAAATACCATGAAATTAACTCGAATTATTCTCGATTCGAATAACAATATTCAGAGCACTGTGAAAATTGCATTCACCGAAATGAAACGAGTAAGTACAGTCAGCTGCAGCAGTAAAAGTGGCTGACACAATTGAGGATTTCAAAACTAGTGCATGGCTATTGTACCTATCCTTATACCTATCTACACTGAAAAAGGAAAGATTTTTTGTTTGTAACAAATAGGTCTCGAAATTGAGTATAAATTTATTCATAACTAGCGACCCGCCCCGGCTTCGCACGGCTGTATTATGCATGTATTATATCTAAAAGCCTTCCTCGTTAATCACTCTATCAATTAAAAAAAATCGCATCAAAATCCGTTGCGTAGTTTTAAAGATCTAAGCATACATAGGCACATAGGGACGGCGAAAAGTGACTTTATTTTATACTATGTAGTGATAAATAAATATTGCAGGACATTCCACACATCGCCATCTAGCCTCAAGCTAAGTAACTAGACTTGTGTTATGGGTGCTAGATAACGGATATACTATTTATATACTTTTCTTTTGTAAATATATACAAACAACCAGACCACAGACAAATATCTATGCATAAATACTTGTCGGAGACGGTAAATGAACCCGCAACCCTGTCCGTCCGGCATGGTGACCATTGTGCCAACTTGCACGATGGGTGGACCTAGCAAGATGTTTGAGCAAGTACGATTCCCGCCTTATACAAAAATTTGTTTCAGGTCTGGGTATTTCTGTATGTATAAGTATATTAGGATATTTACTAAAAGAAAAGTATATAAGTATTTGAACCGTTATCTGGCACCCATAACACAAGCCCAGTGACTTAGTTTTGGGGCTAGACGCTGTGTGTATATTGTCCCACAATATTTATTTATTTACCCAGTTGGCACAATGGTCACCATGCCGGACTGCCAAACACAGGGTTGCGGGTTCGATTCCCACCACAGACAAGTATTTATGTTGAGATATTTGTCTGTGGTCTGGTTGTTTGTATATTTTTACAAAAGAAAATTATATAATGTAGTATATAAGTTATCTAGCACCCATAAAACAAGTCTAGTTACTTAGCTTGGGGCTAGATGGCGATGTGTGGAATGTCCTGCAATATTTATTTATTTTTATTTTATTTAACGAATTTTTTATTTACCTATCTTTAAATCAAGATGTTTCTACCTAAAAAATACAAGCCAGACTAACAAAAAACGTATAAATTATACCACAAAACCAATCAAACGCCACGCAATTAGTCAAACAATAGAAAGTCAGATAGAAGATCAAGAAAACTAACAAAAACGCACGTGTTAACAATTAACGAAACATTTTTGTTAAACAAATCATCTATCAACAATTATAAACGGTCACGGATGTAGCGTAACCATAGCTGTGCCTCTTTAAACACATAGTTATGATGTATGTACACCTACTATGGAACATTTAGTTAGACCCTGATGCATAATTACATAAAGATGTTTTATCTTTTGTACATTTTGACACTAGAACTTTTAGACCCAGATGCATAATTACACAAAGAAAGACGTTTTATCTTTTATGCATTTTGACATTGGAACATAACCCTGATGCATAAAAAATTACAAAAAATTTAAGGTGTTTTATCGTTTGTGCATTTTGACACTGAAACCTTTAGAACCTGATGCATAATTACCCAAGATGTGTTATCTTTTGTGCATTTTGAAACTGGAACATAACCCTGATGCATAATTACACAAATTTAACATTGGAACATTTAGACTCTGATGCTTCATTACAATAACATGTTTTATCTTTTGTACATTTTGACACTGAGACTACTTTACCTATTGGCATCTTATCTTTGCAAGCATGGCATGGTTTGTGATTTGTTTACGGACAAATGGAGATCGAGTATGTCAGTGTGTTTGAAGTTTTTGTTTGTTTGAATTGAATAGACTCCGAAATTATTAGACTAATTTGATAAAACTTGGTATGAGGATACATTGATTCATTGCAGTGCTATAGGTTTTATTCTGATATTCCCACGGGATCGGGAGTTACGCGGATAGAACCGCGGAGCGCTGCTAGTCGATTAACAATTGGGCAAAAATTTTGGGAAAAAAAAATCGAAAAAATTCGAATAATAAGTACCTACCCTGTTCCGATTCAAATATTACAATATTTATTCATTATTTGATTGCAGTGTTATATACCTATATCTAAAGCACGCTTACGTAGGAGTTATTTAACTATAGCCCTGATTGTGTCCCCTGGAAAACGAGCTTCCAAGTTAAAATGGCATAAAATGCCATAAGATTAAATAAATAAATACCTTCTCCCCTCCTCACTTAGCCCACCTTAAGAAGTGCACAGCTCATGTGGTCAAACCCTAACCCGAACGTATAACGGACAGAGTTCAAATTATAGTTTTAGTCACGGTATTTTAGCACCCACACACTTCCGCGTCAAAACACCTAATGATCCGATATTCCGGCGAAATCACAGAAAGCTGACCAATAAATCAACTTACAACATTGTCTTACGTGAATGAGTTCGTAGCGATTGACATTCAAAATAATGTCAATTAAGGAACTCATTATTAAGGGTATATATACCTGCGCTCTCTCCATACAAACTTAGTCGACTGTTTCCTCCCTGGATAATAACACTAGCACAAATATTTTTGTGCCATAAAACCTATAACTGCCATGACTATGCCCCTATGTTTGGTTTTTTTTTCATATTCTAATTATCATAGAAATTAAGATTAAAAAAATAAAAATAAACAAAAAATAGGGGCATGGTCATGGCAGTTATAAGTTTTATGCACCAAAAATATTTGCTCTAGTGTCATTATCCAGGGAGAAAACAGTCGACTACGTTTGTAGTAGTTTGTATGGAAAGAACCCCCGGTACTCTTTAATCTTAAGCGTCATAGAAACATAGACCCTAGAAACTTAGAAAAAACACAAGGTACGAACGTCAAATTCTATGCATAGATCACTTTCATTAGCCGCGCTTTGCACTAATCAGTGCATTCTAGCTTGTCACGTGATCATAATATGTCGCGGTAATTTAAAACACCCGAAAAAATGATACCATTTAGGACCGCTACTCTATAATGGGTTAGATAAAGGTTGTGTCAAAGGTTTGCCAAAATTAGTGAATCAGCTTTAAAATATAGGGTCGCCCTTTTTTAGGAGCTACGAACTAGATACTGAGCTCAATATATTGTTTTGTATTTCTTATAAATGAATACTCATATTTTTATGTCCGGGTAAGACAAACTTTGATACCTACCTACTATTAAATTATGTCATCTTTTCTACACAGTTTTTCAACAATTATTCTTGAATCTTGATTCTTATAACGCTGTCCCATTGCCAGGCACATACCGATAGGCAAGTTCATCAATTGACCTAAAACAATAATTAAACATCTTTATAGCTCTAATTATTTAATTATACTTACTTTTGTTTTTACTGTTCCTAATACGTAATACTATGTACCTAGGTATGTCGTTTTCTGATTTTCATTAGGTAGGTACAATCCACGGTCAATAGTCTCTGCCCACCGTAACGTTTACAATCCTGTGCAGCACTATTTGAACATTATAACAACGTAACCTGTAAATCGATCCCACGTCGGTTGGTGTAGCCGGTGGCGGCTTATACCACTCACACAACTAAACACATAGCTAACATGTTGAAAATAATAATCACACTGAGTACTTTTAATTCAGGTATTTAAGTTTGTGTGTAACGTCTATTAGAAGAAGGTCGTAACTCCAATACTTGTTGATAGTATTATTGTAGCAAACTGATAATTGACTTATGACCCATACTGTACCTACCTAATTATCAATTCAAATAAAATAGATAAATTCCTATAAAATAGCTACTAAGAAATATTTTAATCTATAAATAAAAAAAACAGAAAAAGTCTCTTCAGGAAAGTTCTGTAACTACAAAAGCTACGAGTTCGAAATTCCGCATGAGGGTTCTTTTTTGGGCGTAGGAGAGCACTAAGAAAGAATTTAGAAAAAATAGATCTCTAAGGGGGTAAATTCTGTTGTTCGTAATAACTATTACCTACGTATTTTGTGTTTGTAGGAATCAATATTACTGGCAAGTTAGGTATATTTCTTTTTAAATCAATTTTATGGTCAATTTTTAAGTGTTGGCTTTAATGAATGAATAGAATGTGTTCATTTTATACACTTAATTTGTTTTTGATTGTTTTTTGGTCAATGTTTTTACCTAACCTAGGTACCTGACTATTTTTTTATCTATACCCAAAACCCCGCAGTTTAATCTGTGTAATACCAGATAATAATAGGAACCTGTGGGAATATCGAAATAAAAATAAGCCTGTGACATCCATCCATCTAATGTATGCTCAATTGCTAAAACAATGTTTCATCAAAATCGATCTAGTAATTTCAAAGCCAATTTGTTAAAAACAAAAACTTTTCTTAATAATATTACTTAGGTACAGTATGGGTTAAGTAAAGATCAGTTTGCTACAAGAATACTATCAACAAGTATTGGACTTACGACCTTCTTCTAATAGACGTTACACCCAATCATAAACACTTGAATTAAAAGTACTCAGTGTGATTATTATTTGTAAACATGTTAGCTATGTTTTTAGTTGTGTGAGTGGTATAAGCCGCCACAGGTTACGTTGTTATAATGTTCAAATAGTACTGCACAGGATTGTAAACGTAACGGTGGGCAGAGACTTTTGACCGTGGATTGTACTTGTCGTAGGTAAATAATATATCCTACTTTTATAAATAGGTCAGAATATATCAAAAGAAATCAACTAAATAATAGTGATGTACTTACCTATATTAAAATGAGGCTAAAGGTTGGTACAGGTTAGGTGTTGCGAAATATATTGAACGACCCGCAATGTTATGTCACGAACACGGGGCGGTGCGAGCGTTGAACGGCGACCTGCGTGGGCGGCTGTAGTATAGTGATGGGCCGAGAGGTATTATATCGATCCTATCGATAGAATAAAACTTTATCGATATGAATATATTATTTTTATAAAAATAATTCAATTGTGCTATTTTAATTTAAACTTTATTTAATTAGTAATGACGCATAAAACAAATAATAATATTAAAAATCTATATTAGTTTCCTTATGTAGGGTGCCCAAGAGGCATTGCCTTTTTGGATGGCAATGAAATTGTGCTTAGACTTCTTTGACCGCGGCACAAAAGTCCTATGAACTTAAAATTTGTCAGAGGGCGATGGAGCGCAGCATACTTAGATAGATTCTCTAACATCAAGCTGCGACAAAAAAACAGGCATAGCCAGAAGACCGCCGGGCTTAAGTGGGAGTGAGCTGCCCACGTGGATTAAATGCTTACAGATATATGTGCAAACCAAGCCACAGAGCGGGTCCCTCAAGACGGCAAGAGTTTTCGAGATAGATCCAAAAAAGTATCTATATCGAAGAGTTATGATGAGGAAGAGGACGACCTTAGAAAAGATGAATGGACTGCGTGAGACAAGACATGAGAGAGATGAATGTGAACGATGAGATGACGACTAATAGGAGTGAATGGAAGAAGAAAACATACTGCGCCGACCCCAAATAAATTGGGATAAGGGCAGGAAGATGATGATGATCGAAGAGTTATGATCACGTGACAACGGATGACAACGGCTCATAAACTTTTTTACTTAATAAATAATAATAGTCAACAAAAATAAATATCTATACACATAATACCTTTAATTGTCCGACGACAGGAATTGAATCTACAGCCGTCTGTGTCACAGGCAGGTGTTCTTCCACCTCGCTACAGAGGTCAATACTGTATGTGTAGAAATCTATTGTGTTGAAACCCGTGGCTTAGTTGACTCCAGACGTATTGACTAGTTCTTTCTTCTAGACATGGTCGATTAAGCTGTGAGGGTGGTATAGTCTATGGGCAAATCTACTCCAACTAATATGTCCCAGGCATTACAGCGCCCTGACTTGCAAAGATTGAAGTTACCGGCGACGATATAAAAGCCCATATTATTATTAAAAATCTATTAAAATGCTGATTAAAAGTAATAAGTGATCATCATAACATAGACAGTAGCATACGGTTTGCGTGTAAAAATGTTACCGTCAAAAACTAAATATCTGCAGCTCTTTAAAATACTGAATGTATTGTGAACATGTTCCAACTCTCAGACTGCGCCACCCTAATTAGCCGAATAAATTGGAACAAGGGGGGCAACAGGAACGTGAGTATGGCTAAAGGATGGAGAGGCCTCACTGGATTTTATGTCATCGCTGGTAGTCCAAGCGACCGAACCAACTCATCACTGACGTTTGGCATCCAACCTTCGAGCATTACTGCTCTCGCGCCTCCACTGTGGGTGGTCATATTATTATTATTTTGCGATTTAATCGCTTCTTATTGACACCATCGTGCTAATTGAATACCTACTCATACTATGGCAATCATTTCTATACCCACCATAAAATACATTTTGATAGTAAATCTTACAATTCAGAATAATGTGTTTAATTCAATTTGATTGAAATTCTATTCAATTTTCCGTAGTTATTAATTATAAAATGAAAGTTCTTGCCGTTTGCTTTACAAATCATTTCCAAATACCAATATTAGTTAATATAAATAGGTATGCTGACTTTAATATTCAATAATTTCATTTAATTAAATTTAATGTTTGTTTAAAATTTCGATGCGCAATGAGACTTCTTTGCAGCTAAAACAACTGCGTCGTAGTTTCTCATAAAAGGAGAGTTTAAATTTGTAATATCTATTAGTAACAAGCTCACTTCAGCGAAACTGATAAAGTTATGGACAATTAAGACCACCTCTGCGTAGTAAAAATGTATATTTATCGATAACAATGAATCAATACCCATCACTACAACACGCGCAATCTTCGAAGCCCGTAGCGGCTATGGCGACAGACAGCTTAAGGTCAGAATATGGTCCCATAAGGCTCACCTTAAATATATAGCCTTGTACTTTAAATGTCTAATGTCATTTCATTTGCAGACTTCGCTCTTCGTCTTCCATTACAGGGTACGAGCATCGAGTTTTATTTCTCAGCGTCGAATAAAAAGCGACGGTCTCTGATTTAAGTAGAAGGCGTTAGTTTTCATGTGTATAATTAATTTTTATTGGTTACAATTACAATAACACTTGTGTGAGCTTGGTGGAATGAGGCATCGACCTATCTACAAATTGGGTTTGAACTGACTCTATGTATAAGTACAGTCGGCTGCATAATTGCAGCCCCCGGTAGAGTTCTAAAATTACTATTATTGGAATGTTTTCATTCTAATAATTTTTGTTTGATAAATTGATGAGTTAGAAGACTTTTAACTTCAACTAAAGCAGGTGTCTAGAATCTTCCTTGTGTTGAAAACATTTTTATAACAGCCGTTTTGGAGCTCTACGGTGGGTCTGCAATTATGCAGCCGACCTTACCTATAGTATGTTGTAGAAATTTAAAAATTACATATAATGTTTAGGAACGAACTTATACAAAATAGCTGCGTTAGTGTCTCTTTAAAAGTGATAATATGCATTTCCTACAAACACGGACAACATAATAGTTACTACTAACTACAAACTTTAACAGTCCGTCTTGCCAAACACAGGGTTGCGGGTGCGGTTCTAGCCTCAGACAAGTATTTATGCTTAGATATTTGTCTGTGGTCTTGTTGTTTCTATGTATTAATAGTATATATTTACAAAAAGAAAGATAAAAGTAGTATATCCGTTGTCTATAGCTCCCATAACACAAGTCTAGTTACTTAGCTTGGGGCTAGATAGCGATGTTTGGAATATCCTGCAATATTTATTTATTCATTTTTACCCCTTAAGAGGTCGAAATTACAAAAATCCTTTCTAAGTGACCACCTGCATCCTAAAGGAATCCCCATGCAAAATTTGAGGTTCCCAGTATTTGTAGTTTCTGATATTTCGTGATCAGTAAGTCAGTGATTTTATGTTACTGAAAATTACTGACATACGGTCGGCTGCATAATTGCGGACCCACCGTAGAGCTTTAAAACGGCTGTTATAAGAATGTTTTCAACACGAGCAAAATTCTAGACACCTGCTTTAGGTAAAGTTGAAATCTTCTATTTCAACTTTACCTAAAGCAGGTGTCTAGAATCTACTGCTCATCAATTAATCAAACAATATTTTTTAAATTGCAACCATTCCAATAATAGTAATTTTCGAACTCTACCGAGGGCTACAATTATGCGGCCGACTGTACCTATTGAGATTACAAAAAATTATGACGAATTTAGAGTAACAAATATTTTTGGTTTTTAAATTATTACAGATTACCGCTCCGCGGTTTCAACCGCGTCACTCCCGATCCCATGGGAATATCGGGATAAAAAGTAATCTTTAATATTCTTAATGAATCAATGTACTCTTATACCAAGTTTCATCTAAATCAGTCCAGTAGTTTCGGAGCCTATTCGTTACAAACAACCAAAAAAAATCTTTCCTCTTATATTAGTAGATACCTACTATTACCTACCTATTGAGACTACAGAAAAATTTAGCCGAATCAGAGTAACAATTTTTGATTTGGGTTTTAAACTACTACAGATAATTTTCACAGAACGTAGAATACAATTTTAACCGGACACTGAAAAAAATGATTAATGTTGATAGGAATTTCCTGTAGGGCATACCTACCTACTTACGTCTTTAGTCACGCTTATTCTACAATATAGATTGCCTTTAGATAACGTATTGAGTCATATACTTGTACAATCCGACGATAGTGAGACCTCTTTTTTCATTTTTTGCTTGATCATTAACATCCGGTTACATGGGAGTCAAGCAACTTCAAAACTTTCTGCCTATCTTAGAAAAAATTACAAAGTAAAGTAAAGTTGTTGAGTAAAGTTTATTTTATTTTGATTTTTTAAGTAAACCAACATAAATACACAGTACACTATTATTTTTATTAATAGAAAATACATTGTTAAATTGCTAGGTTTAAGGTTCTAAAATTATAATGTTTTGAACATTAACGTTTCAGGACCGCTGTTGATGGCGTCGTATGGGGCCTATGTCCAGCAGTGGACGGTATAGCCTGATATGATAATAAAGTTAAACTTAGGTATTCAATTAGACTAAAGCCAAGGCATTTCACCATTTTACTCTTATTCATTGGAGTCATCAAAGATTTCAACGTCGATAATTCTGAAGTCAATCTCGTAAATAAGTTAAATCAAAAGTTATGACAATCACGAAGAAATATGAGTTTAGTATTAAAATGTAAAATCTTCTTTAAGTATAACATTTCTGCTGAACTATTTATCTCCTCCTTCTTAGTCGTTCCCTTAAAGTTGAGGATTATGACTGCTTGGAAGTACGTCTCGTATTGGATCTTTCCACATTTCCAGCGCTCTTCAGGGTGACGCAGTGCGACGTTTATAAGCATCTCCAGCTGCTCTACCATAGCTAGTCTGATCATCGTTTTGGACTTCTACCACTCGGTCATAGATACCGTTCTCCTAGAATTTTAAAGTTATTTAAAATGGGACATTTGTTATGTTCACATTTTTTGTTTACCATATTGCGTAGTGAAAATAACCACTGTAGATACTTATAATATTTATTTCTAAAATATATAAATTACGTGTCACGTTGTTTGTGCGCGATGGATTCCTAAACCACTTAACCGATTTTTATCGCACACCGTGTGCAGTTTGATTCAACTTGAAAGATAGGATAGCTTACATCTTAATTTATCCCGATATTCCTACGGGATCGGGAGTTACGCGGGTGAAACCGCGGAGCGCACCTATAGTTAAAAATGTAAACTTTTAAAAGTTCCACCATTTTTCCACGCTAACTTGTTTTTAAAACTGATTTAGTTTAAATACTTTAAAAATATAATATTTGAATAGATAGGTACTTAACTTGCGTTAAAATTTGTTTCTTCAGACAGGAAGCTTATTGTTTGTTCCGTACAATTTTGTTCAAAGACGTACCTAATTTATTTACACGTATGAACCTTAACTAATTACTTAAATAATTTGTTAAGGGATAACGCAGACTATAAATTATTCAATCCGCTGATACCTTACAATTTTGAAGACAGACGTTCACGTATTTTTGCCTCCAAATTGAAATTCGGTGGGTCAGCGCGTTAAAATCTTTGGTCTGCTATGTTTTAAAGCATGACCGATATTTTGTCTAATCAGGAATTTCAGTTTTTAAAAAATATCTTTTGCAGTTTGTATAAATAGTTTTAAATTACTAGAACTTCTTCTCCAAACTTCGAAATTCGAACAGCAAAAGAGAAGGGCTATCTCCGAATTTCTCATACCTTTATTGTGACACAATAATTTGACGTCTCTTCATGCAATATGCGTCATGAGTATAAATTCGGTTACATATTTTTGCCTCCAAATTGAAAGGTCAGTCGGCAAGCTTGTTAAAATCTTTAGTCTGCTATGTTTTAAAGCATGACCGACGATATTTTTGCTAATCAGGAAATTCAATGTTTAAAAAATAGGTTTTGCAAATACTTATAAGTGCAAATTTGTATAAATAGTAAAAACATACTAGCACTTCTTCTCCAAACTTCGAAATTGGAACAGTGAGATGTAAAAGTTATAGAGTGGCTATCTCCGAATTTCTCATACCTACTTACCGTTATTGTGATACAATAATTTGACGTCTCTTCATGCAATATGTGTCATGAGTATTATGAGATGCTCATGATTATGAGTCAATTGCCTTACTTTCGTGTGGTAATTTTTTTCGCAAAGACGTCCTCAGGTTGATATTACTCATTCGAACTGAAGATTCATATTCAAAATTATCGATATCATAATTTCTGAAAATCCGGCTCTTCATGCAATATGCGTCATGAGTATTATGAGATGCTCATGATTATGAGTAAATTGCCTTACTTTCTTGGGGTCAATTTTTCCGCAAAGACGTATCTACCTCTGGTTGACATACTCATTCGAACTGAAGATTCATATTCAAAATTTAACGATATCATAATTTCTGAAAATCTCAACCTTTCCCATCCCTATTCTTGGTTGCACCAGACTCTCCTCTTGACCGCCCCCTATTGTTTAAAAGACATATTACAATCATTTTATAGCAAATCGAACCATTGGGAATCGAACTATCAACATGATAATATTAAATCATCGTGGGAAAAGCAATTAAACATCTTGATACTTTAAATTTAATTTATTATTGTTTATTTTGTTCGACTAAGCTGAGAGGGTTTATTACATTACCTAGGTAGCCATGATCTAGACTAGATGAACGGGCCAATATTATTATTGTTCATTACTAGCAGCGCTCCGCGGTTTCACCCGCGTAACTCCCGATCCCGTGGGAATATCGAAATATAAAATAGCCTATAGCCTTCCTCAATAAATGCACTATCGAAAACAAAAATAATTATTCAATTCGAACCAGTAGTTCCTGAGATTAGTTAAAATATAGAATTCCAATTATGATATTAACCTATAGTACGACGACGACGTAGTGAATTCTAGAGAAAGGTAGTAGGTACAGCACTTAAAAAAATGCATAGATATAACTTTTTTAATCAAATCTATTTGTTTGTAACGAAATTCTGAAACTACTGGGTTGATTTTTATGAAACTTGCTATGAGGATATATTGATTCATTGAGAGTAAAATAGGCTATTTTATCCCGTTAAACCTACGGTAGGAAGTTTCACTGGTGAACCCACAATGTGCTACTAGTCCTACTGATATTATAAATGTGAAATTTTGCGAGTATGTTTGTTATTCCTTCACGCAAAAACTACTGAACCGATTGCAATGAAACTCGGTATGTAGATGGCTAGAAAACTAAATTAATATATAGGCTACTTTTTATACCGATATTCCCACGGGATCGGGACTTATGCGGATGAAACCGCGGGGCGCGGCTAGTATTTAATAAACAGCTCTAATATTAAAAGTATCAAAACAACACCGTCGTAATATTTCATTCATAAATGCATGTTTGTATCTGATGCGACAGCTAACACCGCTTATTAGTAAGAACAATGCTCACAGGATCTAAACACAGGTTTTAACCACAGAACAAAGTTTAAAACCATTTTTACAAACACGCGATGTTCTTCGTAACTTTAAAGCTTATTGACTAACTTTAACTTTCTTTCCAAATACTGTAGTCGGGGATTTTAAAATAGTTTCTTAAAATAAAAAAACTTATTGTATTTAGCTTTAAATAAATGTCAAAAACCAATATTAATAGAGTCTCTTAAAATTATTAAGTAGAGTAAAACATCATCATCATCCGAGCGATGTTCCCGGTTGCATCCCTCTCGGGAGCCCGGGGTCCGCTTTCCTACTTTTACGCCTCCACTTCGCACGATCTTCGGCATCCTGGGTTGTAAGGCCATTTGCACGCATATCACCCTTTACGACGTCAAGCCAGCACTTCTTGGGTCTACCCAGTCTGCCACGACCCGGCGGAGGCGCCATGGCAAGACATTTGTTCCCCACGTAACTAGCCGGTTTTCGCAAGACGTGGCCGTACCAGCGTAAGCGACACTCTTGCAATTTATCTGCAATGTCTCGGACATGAAGGCTGCCCCGGATGCGAGAGTTCCTGACGCGATCCTTTCGCGTCACTCCACACATCCAGCGCAACATCTTCATCTCCGTGACACGCAGCTCCTGCTTATGTCGCTCAAGCACCGGCCACGCCTCACTACCATACAAAAGGACAGGTCTAATGATGGTAAAGTAAAACATATAGAATAGAAATTAGATTAATTAGAATAAGTCAAAAATTAGATAGATAGATAGATAAACACTTTATTTGTGCAACACACAAAACATTAAAATTAACAAAAATGACGAGAAAGCTACGAAATTGTACAAACAGGCGACCTTATCGCTTAAAGCGATTTCTTCCAGGCAACCTAGGCAAATTAGGTTAGATTAAGTAGAGTAAAACATGTAAAATAAAGTAAACCACAAACATTTCTTTGCAGTTTGTACGATCGATTTCTAACCGATTAAAAAAAAACCTATTACACCTGTAAATTGATTTTTTTCCATTTCATTCTAAACCTTAGCATCATTGTTATAATGTTCCCAATCGACTATTCTATCTGATGCGTAATACAGGTAGCTGGATTACGTATTTAAAACTAAAGGTAACATCTCAACAAAGAGTTTTATTTCAGAATGTTCCTTTTAGCTTTTACTTTAAAGTTGGTTTTGGATTGATGCAGTTAGTATAAAAGGCTGTTTAAATTGTTCATTCGTAAGACCGGTAGCGAGCGGACAATGCAATCAGTCATCTCAATTTAGATAGCGTCCGAGATGATTACACATCACGAGAGCCTGCGGACATTGTTACAACAAAAGAAGCGTGTGTAATGACATTGACTTATAATTACTTACATAATATACACAGAAAAAAAAGGTTTATTTGAAGCAAGAAACATTTCTGAATTATTAATTGGTTTTAGTAAAAATCTTTAAATTATAAGTGCTATATTTTTAAAAGCAATATTCTTATATTAAAAATACTGCTTGTATCTACAGTCTTTTATATATATCTACTGTTGTCTACATTGTTTGACGTCATTTTCACGTTCCCGATGTGTGTCGTCATTGTCACGTTCCGGTGACGTCATATCAACAATGACGTTACTCAGCACGCATATTAAACGTAAGTATAACTAAAGGAAAAAAATGAGTTTTTTTTTAATTTTTCTTCAGTTTATTATGACGTTATGACGATAAAATAAATTGAAAAAATCGATCATATACTAGCCTGTATTACCTATGTATTTATGTACTAACTCAATAAATCTCAATGACACCCTGAAATAACACCGTCGAAATAATCGCATATCTAAAATTCAGCACGAAATTAATGTGAACAACACAAAAATGCGAGTTAAAAGTTAAAATCGAATTCTCAAACAATCTTTGTTTTAAAAATCCTCGAAATTTGTCACCGTAAAAGTAAGGGACAACGCCCATATACCGTCCCAATAATAAACTGCACCCGCGAAGCACGTGAAAAATAATATATAAATTCTGGTTTCTGACTTTTTTATCCATCCAGTGACAGTAAGCGTAGGCCTTAAAAGTGTGTTAAAAATGCGTTAACCGTTTCAAACAACGGGCAAGTGGTTTTCGACGGCGCAGTTTTCGGATAATCGTAAATCAAGCTAATGTTATCTGCGAGAGCGCTGTCCGCCTGATGCATTGCGCGCGCGCAGAACTTGATTAACAAAATTAATTTGTCAGAGTGGCCAGTTGTAATTGATTTGTAGTATTTGTATTCTTCTTCTTCTTTCGTGTCAATGGCTTTTATTAGGTTTTTGATTAGAAATAAATTTTTGTGGACCAGTTACTAGTCACGTTCACGGCGACCTCTGTGGTCTCCATTGCAATGTTTACTTGTATTTTCACAAATTAATCATATTTTGTTTACTGTCGTAATGTTTTCCGTAATTTTCGAATGACAAAAGATGGGTGATGCTATAGGTATGTACTTATAAGCTTAACCCATAAGTCGGTCTGTACCTATACGTGGCCTCGTAAAGCACTGAAACGAATGAATCAATAATGACTGCGGTTTTTTCGTGACGATTTTAATGATGTAGGTATCTCATCTATACCTCTTATACTTAAGAGCAGTGTTGGCTTAGTGGTAGATACCTCGACTTTCATTCTGAAGGACGTGGGTTCGAATCCAGGCCGGCCGTACACCTATGTATTTATCTTTAGAAAAAATTATGTGCGCTAATTGACATAATATTGCTCTTACGGTGAAGGAAAACATCGTGATGCAACCCGCGGCTTATAGTTGGCTCCAGAAGTTTTGACTCTCCTCTGGACATGGTCGACTAAGCTGAGAGGGTAGTAGGTGCTGAGCAAGTCTACTCCATCTTCACGCAAAAAGGGACCAATTAAAAAGGGTCTAATCGCGGAAAACAGCCTGTATACAAGTACAAGTAAATCTTATACTTTGAGCCTCATGAACAGTATTAAACCTATAGGTCTTTCTATATACGTGGCGTATCGTAGAGCACCAAAACGAATGAACTTGAATGCTATTTTTTTGTAAGTGTAAACCTACGTATCATACATAAGCAAGTAACACAAGCGTAGTTGCAAAGCTTGGGGACCAGATGTCACTGTGTCTAATGCCCTATAATTATTTATACACGATGATTAGATCATCTTATGAACAGTTTTTAACCCATAAGTTTGTCTGTACCTACGCGTGACCTCGTAAACCACTGAGGCGAGAAATTTGAGAACGATGTTTTCATCATATATGTTAATCAGTTCAGCCATTTAAACTTCATGAACAGTATTTTTAGCCTATTAGTCTGACTGTATACGTGGCGTGTCGTAGAGCACCGAAACGAATGGACTTATTTAAATGCGGTTTTTCGTGAGTGATTTTAACTATGTATCATAGTTACAATCAACGGTCAAAAGTCTCTGCCCACCGTAACGTTTACAATCCTGTGCAGCACTTTTTGAACATTGTAACAACGTAACCTGTGAATTGAACCAACATCGGTTGGTGTAGCGGGTGGCGGCTTATACCACTTGGCCAACTTAAGACATAGCTAACATGTTGAAAATAATAATCACACTGAGTACTTTTAATTCAAGTATTTAAGTTTGTGTGTAACTTCTATTAGAAGAAGGTCGTAAGTCCAATACTTGTTTATAGTATTATTGTAGCAAACTGATAGTAAACGTATGACACATAATGGTACAATACATGATAATCGGTTCAGCCATTTAAATCTCCTAAACAAGTTGTTGTTATGAATCGGGTTTTTATTTATTTACCTAACAAACAACTCGTTATTTGTGTAGGTATTGTTAGATGGCTGTCATATGGCCGTAGACATTTAACCCTTTAAGAGTTTGTTCATTATTGGGCAGTCTTAATTGCAACTACGCATGACGTAGACACAACAATAAATGTTTTTAGTAAGCCTTTTATTTCGATTCTAAACTAGCGACCCGCTCCGGCTTCGCGCGGCTATATTATGCATGTATTATATACATATAAACCTTCCTCTTGAATCACTCTATCTATTAAAAAACCGCATCAAAATCCGTTGCGTAGTTTTAAAGATCTAAGCATACAAAGGGAAATAGGGATATAGGGACGGCGAAAAGTGACTTTATTTTATACTATGTAGTGATAGTGAAGTATCTACTGGGCGCTTAACATTAAGCCAATTTCATTTAACGATAAGTGAATCATATCTCGTTCCCATTAATTTTTGACTCTGAGGTGGGCAAAGATTATTTTGGACATATTTTATTTACACCTTGTCAGTTTGGACACTTTCTTATCTAAATTACTTACAGCAATGGAAGCCAGGATTTTTTGTAGGTAATAAAGTGCCATGGGGGTTTGTCGATATAACTACCAAAAAAACATACAGTTCGGGTAACCAATTTTGGCTTACTAACGGTCGCTTAAATATTATTCTTCTTTTAATTTACTAAGCAACTTTTAAGACGTTGTTACTTCTTTTAAACGTGTGACTTAATAAAAAAACACGCTTTAATAAAAAATCCAACTAAAAAAAATAGAAAATAAAATTTAATTTTGGATTAAGAATATTGTAAATAGTAAGCGTGTTAGATTGTGATGCTACACCTTCATTATTTTTCTTTTGCAATCACAATGTAACACGCTTACTATTTACAATATTCTTAATCCAAATTTATTAAATTTTATTTTTAATTTACTAAGCAACTTTTAAGACGTTGTTACTTCTTTTAAACGTGTGACTTAATAAAAAAACACGCTTTAATAAAAAATCCAACTAAAAAAAATAGAAAATAAAATTTAATTTTGGATTAAGAATATTGTAAATAGTAAGCGTGTTAGATTGTGATGCTACACCTTCATTATTTTTCTTTTGCAATCACAATGTAACACGCTTACTATTTACAATATTCTTAATCCAAATTTATTAAATTTTATTTTCTATTTTTTAGTTGGATTTTTTATTAAAGCGTGTTTTTTTAAGTTTTTTTTAACGAAATATGTTAGATCAGACCCTGGTTACATTGAAAGACAAATTACTCGTCAAGACTATTCTAACGAGCCCAAACTCGATGGGATTGTGTCGTTTCATTGCGAAGTTCCTATGACCACCTTCCAGTTCCATCATCAGATCAGCACCATATTATCATAATATTGCATTGTCATCGGTCTTTGACAAGTGTGCAAAGTTTGAATTAAATCTGATCGTTCTAAGTAGGGCAAAATCGAGCCCAAAGGAATCGGTTACATACATACAAACAAGCAAGCAAACATACTAATAAAAGCGTGTTAATTAAAAATGGTCTTTATTTTTAGAAACAAAACTAACGTTTTAAAAATCCCAACGTGTTACCCAATATTATACGTTTACCTTTTTTACAAATGATATAGGTCAGTGTTTGACCACTATCACACCTGGCTGATGGTACTCGTAGGTGATGAAGACTCTCAAATTGTACAAGCCAGGAAAGACATTTGCAGGCAACTGATTCAATTGCTGTACAAATAAAAAGGTGGCTGTGACATACGGCAGACAGACAGACATGACGAATCTATAAGGGTTCCGTTTTTTGCCATTTGGCTACGGAACCCTAAAAATGGCGAAGCAAAAAACGCTTAGCGCTGGTGTCTAGGATTTCCAACCATGATTCGAATGATTTTTTTCTAATTATTATGTAATCAAATTACTATCTAAGAATTGTTTTATCAGATTTTATTTTACTATCTGTCTGATAGTTTTAATGATAGGTTTCTATGATATTTGCTTGTCAGTTACCCATCTTATGCCACTGAGGGACGTTTTGACAGTCAAAATGGAAACTTTAATTGTATATTTTGTAAACGCCCCATTATAACACTGTAATTATGAAAATTACGGTATATTTTTTTGTTTTTTTTGAAGTATTTACTTTCATTGTTATGTTTAAAACACAACACAAAAATCCTAAATCTTACCTATTTTGAAACGGTTTTATTTGTTTCACGATTAAAGGCCACCCCAATTAGCTTGTAATGTTTAGGTCTTTAGTAATTGAAATTTCACCCCCTTCGTTTTGTTATACAGGGTGAATTTTTTATGTGGGCCTTCAGGGCTATATCCTAAACCATTAGAGATAGCGAAAAATGCTGAAAGGACTTGCGTGCACGATTTTGACAAAAACTAAAACTGCATCATTAGATTTTTGAAAAAGTCATTACCCTAGCCGGAAATCGAACCTATTGATTTTGCAAAAAAAATAATTACCTATATTTTAATACCAATCGATAGTGTTGCTGATAGAGATCAATTCCTGGAAACAAACATAGTCTGGCAAATTAAAGAAAATAGCTCATTTTGGTAATCTTTTGTAATTTTCATACAACCATCCCTGAAAAAAATGCAGTGAGGAGGTATGGCCAATGACGTAACAAACTGCTGTACTTAAGAGGCGAGTCCCTAAAAACGTCATTTACTATTTTAAAAATATTGAAGAACTCCCTGCATTGTAAGACACTAAAAAGAATTCTCGATAGCTTATTAGATGAGTCTACAGTTTCACTATCAGATATTTTGAAAATAATCCATAGTTTTTGAAAAAACAATTATTAACTTTGATGAAAAACATCGAAATCGACCTTTTCTATTTTAAGTATCTGTGCTACTTCGTTGTTATATTTGAAAATATTTTTGGTTAAATTGTGAGACAAAAGTATAGAGAATGCATTCATCATTGCAGTTTTTTACTTATTGAAACCAAATAATAATAATCAATGCCGAAACATAGATATTTTTTTTGGTTAAAATCATTCCTCGCTGCCCATACATTTTAGTATGAAGCCGTAGCTCGTGACATTTCGCTTTATATTAGATGTCGCGGCGCGCAAAAGTGACAGTGTCATCTCAGTATTCAAGGTGAGAGCACGTCCATTTGTTTTCCGACATTTATTGTTTGACCTGGCATAAGGGTGGGGTGCGAGTGTTGCACACGACAACTAATTTGTAATTGTACCTATTCTTCGAGCAAGGAGTCGAAACTAGGTAAAATCCGCGCACAATGAGAATAGGATGGAACCTTGTCAAAGTAAATCGAAAATGACAGTTTATAAAAACATATATAAATAAATATTGCAGGACATTCCACACATCGCCATCTAGCCCCAAGCTAAGTAACTAGACTTGTGTTATGCGTGCTAGCCAACGGATATACTACATATACTGGGTTATTGGAAATTATACTAGCAAGCCGTTGAGGGCTACTTCTGTGCACCCAAACCAACAACTTTTGTTCTACGACTTTTAGAAATTCGAACTTTTTTTCGAAAATTTTAAGGTTAGGTTTACCTGAAAATCAGCTGTTCCTTACACGGAGAGGTCAGTAACCTTAAAATTTGACTTATTTTTTAAGTTTCATGTACTGTTTTTGGTCTGAATGACCTTTGTTTTATAAAATCAGCAAATACCTACCTACTTATAAAAATTTGTAAATATATACTTATAATACATAGAAATAACCAGACCACAGACAAATATTTAAGCATAAATACTTGTCTGAGGCGGGAATCGTACCTGTGTGGCCATTTTCAGCCGTTCTCGCGACAGATGAGATTTCGACAGATGAGATTTTACACAGATATATAGTTTTCACTTCTGCCTGCACTCCCGGAGTGCGCTGTTTTTTTTTTGTATTTTTGAACAAACCCATAGGTTCGTCAAAAAGATCCAACTATGTCATCATTTTCAATGCGTTAGAACAACCGACTTCGTTCCTGATCGAAATATCTATCGACTGCCAGAACTATTTGAGGTGGTTGACTATTCAAAGTTTTACCCCATTTTCCACTTATTATCACTAAATCACTAAAATAATCACACAATAATTAATTACATAAATCTAGCATTTATAATAAAACAAACCACAATTTATAACAACACAAACCACGGTCGGAATTTATTATTTGTTTATTTAATCACTTTAATAAGCACAGTCCTTATGTGCTCGTTTTATTTATAATTTTGGAGAAAACATTTTTTTAAATGAAATCGCCATTGCTCCATAGACAATCTACCACAGACAATAAGAATTTTTCTTTAAATCAATGGGTCTGTTTCAAATCCGCGACACTATGACCGTGCAAATAACTAATTTATACCTAATTATTATTCAGAACTTTTTTTCTAACGCTACTTTTCTGTCATTTTCGATTTACTTTGACAAGGTTCCATCCCATTCTCATTGCGCGCGGGTTATAATGTGATATTGATTATTTATTTTAACCTAAGAAATAACTGTTTCTATATTTCATTTTAATTTTTGACATAATTATGACAGGCAAACATAGACAAAAAATTAAATACTTCATGGACTGTGGTTTTTTACCTTTCGATATAGGGCATTACAACAAACAAATAATGCCTTCACACCAAACTTCTAAAGCGTCTCGGAAATGGGATATTTGAAGAAACGTTTATCCTACGATTTTATAAAAGTTCGCGGTGCACTTTGAGACCCATACCCTTCGATAGAGGGCATTACAGCGAAAAAATTATGCCTACACAACAAACCTCAAAAGTGTCACGGAAAAGGACGCGGTGATACGTCTTGTAGAAATACTTGGTCACAATGCTTTTATTTGAATATCCCGTTTCTGAGCTGTTTTAGAGGTTTGGTGTAAAGACATTATTTTTTTATTGTAATGCCTTTTATCAATAGGTATGGGTATCAAACTGCACAGCGGCATTTTAAATTACTATGCCGGTTGTGTCCAAAGATCTTTACATTTCGATCTCTAATTGGATATGTTTTACAAACAATTTGCGGGAAAGAAAAACTCAACTAGTATTTGACGTTCCTGCCTTTTGCAGGACATATATATATTTTTTTTGTTTTCTCTAATGAAATTAAAATAGGAATTTATTGAGCTGTCAAAAATTAAATAAAAATATGGAAAAGGTATGATTTAGGTAGGTAGGATGTATTAAAATTGTAGCTTATTTTTATTCAAGTTTAATAATAATGGGAAAAGTAAAAGGAAATTACTATAAATCCCAAAAAAATAAAGGAAGATTTAAGACAAACCAGTAACTATAATGTACTCATCTTTTTACCCAACTATATCGAATATTATAAAGATTGGTAGGTGTTTTGCCTGAATATTTATATAATAATATATGATGCCGATACCGACACGTTTTAACCTGTTTCTTAGTAGGGCACATAGGTACATACGAACGTTTATGTGTGAATTTTCAATATATAGAGACGAATGTAATAATTATTTCGCATAATTATTATTATAAAAATATATAAATATAAAAATTATTATAGTACAGAACATTTACTTATTGACAATTTCGTTATCAAACAAAATACCCAAAAAACGTACACTCTGACCCCACCCTTTCCCGCCAGCTACTTACTACCGGACTGCAGTTTTGCGATGTGACAAGTTAAATACTACATACATTGCGTGTTTTCTATGATATTCATAAACATCCTACAAAGACGAACGCTTGATGAATATGTAACTTGTACAAAATGTACGATGCATCGAAAGTAGATTTATATGTTTCCAGGGTGCGTAATTTTAATACTGCGTTGCACCTGTGTGGCTAGAAAATATCAATGTGTGTATTCTATCAGAAGTTCCCACGGTCAAGGATTACAGGCTTAAAAATATAAACTGTTTTTACATTATGTATTATAGTATAGTAGTATTTTATGTAAAGAACTTTATCTAGAACCTATTTTCTAATATTTTGAATAATATCACTTGTCCTTTATGTCTCACGCTATTGTTTTGCCAGAGACAAAAAGGTGAAAATTACAGAAAACTACAAAATTCAGCCATTTCCTTTGTTTTGCCATACTATGTTTGTTTCCAGGAATTGATCTCTATCAGCAACACTATCGATTGGTATAAAAATATAGGCTGATTTTTTTTGCAAAATCAACAGGTTCGATTCCCGGCTAGGGTAATGACTTTTTCAAAAATCTAATGATGCAGTTTTAGTTTTTGTCAAAATCGGGCACGCAACTCCTTTCAGCATTTTTCGCTATCTCTCATAGTTTAGGATATAGCCCTGAAGGCCCACATAAAAAATTCACCCTGTATATTGATCTGAAATTTAGTACACACTTTTATATTATGTAGTATGGTAAAATGCATTTCCAGCATTATTCAAAACCTATCTTGGTACATAACTAACTTATTTTGACGTGACAACGTTTTATAAATTGGTTTGCCGGGTGACACTTCAAGAAACTGCGTTACGCTCCGCTGACGTTATGCGCTCACAATGAGAGCGAGTGAGAGGCACGCGGGCATGGTTAGCCCGCCTAAGAGCGAGAGAGACAGACATAAAAAGTGAAAGGCACGCGTCCCTTCCACTCGAGCACAGTTGTTGTCACGTAAAACTTTCGCCCGTATACCGACTTTACAGGCAACCAGTTTTTTTTCATTCATAAAACCATATTAAGAATATTAAAACAATTACCTACGCGGTACCTCCTAAATCTTTAAATAAAATAATAATAAACACAGAAACCGACAAAGGTAACAAATTAACTGTAACAAAATAACCGTGTGAGGTGGCGCTTTAAACGTAAACCATCAAGAACCATAGAAAAATATAATAATTATAATTTCTTCGACCTACGTCGTAAAGGAACCGTTTATAGCACCCGATTTTAGGTTATATTTTCTAAAACACCGCCCCGTAGAAAATCAGACAATAACAAATAATGATATTGACTAATACCATCACTGGAACCGACGTTTCAAACTTCCATATAACCCATTTGATTAATTAAAAACACGATGAAGTAACGCGTGGTGGATCTCAATAAAATTCGTTTTTTAATTATACTTTATTAGACAAAATTGGCTTTGTTTTTTCAATAGACTATAATCGTTTACAATAGAAACGCATTTGAGAACAATTTTCTGACACAACGGCCGATTTTGTTATTCTCACTTTAACATATTTTAATCACAAATGAAGTCCTATGGTTACGAATATAGGGTGTAATTTTCTCAAACATTTTTCTTTTAAGAAAGAGCTAGTCTAATAAAAGTGTGATCTATTGGGTTTTTCTACGGTTTGCAGTAATCGATCGGTCTACCCAAAGTTCTCTATCGGTTCCTATTGACAATTTTACAAGGTCAATAATCATTATTGACTGATCATATATAATTAACTACCTTGAAAGGTCCATAAGGCACTATAATATTAACGACTGTTGTAAATAATTTAGGCAAGTTATACCTTTTGGCGGGGCCCCTACCTACTGAGAAAAAGACTCCGTCCACAGTACCAGAGCGTGCAAACTAGATCGTAAGGGGGGCGACAATTTATGATGTAGAAACCAAAAAAGGTTGGGACGTGAAGAACGGACGTCAAATTTTCGAGATATCGTGATTTGAACAAAAATTAACCTAAAATGAAAACGGAATATATTTATGCTGGACGTGTGAGGCACTTCCGCTCTAAAACTTGGACAGGGAACCTGTTAACTTTATCAATTTTGTCGTTGATAGATAATGTTTTTATGCAAATGTACCAGTCGGCTGCATAATTGCAGCCCCTGGTAGAGTTCAAAAATACTATTATTGACATGTTTTAATTCTAATATTTTTGTTTGATAAATTCATGACTTAGAAGACTTTAAACTTCAACTAAAGCAGGTGCCTAGAATCTTGCTTGTGTTGAAAACATTTTTATAACAGCCGTTTTGGAGCTCTACGGTGGGTCTGCAATTATTCAGCCGACCGTACCTTCTTCCTTTTTTAGGGTTCCTTACCCAAAGGGTAAAAACGGGACCCTATTACTAAGTCTTCTGTCTATCTGTCTATCTATCTGTCTGTTTGCACGTCCGTCTGTCACAAGGCTGTATCTCATTAAACGTTTGAGACAGTTTCATAGAAGATGTATTTCTGTGGCCACTATAACAACAAATACTAAAACAGAATATACTGGTAAAGAACCCTTATATTCTGTCCGGCTCGTACTTGGCCGATTTTTGAAGTGAAAACTTCTTATGGCGCGTTGGGCACTTTTGTGGGTGAGCATTTTCAGCCGTTCTCGCGACAGACGACAGATTTTCTCGCGACAGATGAGATTTTACACAGATATACAGTTTTTTAATTTGGCTGTGAGTGTATTAAGACGTACATTTGGTATTTTTTAACGGACGACTATTGACGGACGACAAATGTCGGACGACTATTTGTCGGACGACTATTGACGGACGACAAATGTCGGACGACTATTTGTTGGACGACAGATGAGATTTTACACAGATATACAGTTTTCACTTCTGCCTGCACTCCCGGAGTGCGCTGTTTTTTTTTTTTTAGCATTGATCTTGTCTTGATATTGAGACTTGACGTTTATTGTATGTACGCATGGCGACGTACTTACGACCATTACCCATAATTTTACTGCTAAGACAATATTACCTTTTGTCATTTTCCTACTTTGACATTATTAAATTTTGATATTTTTGGTTTGTTGTCTGTAATTTTTATTTTACTTTTTTGACATTGTTTGTATTTAGAGAGACCATAAAATTTAAGGTTCGTACCTCAGGAGAGACATAGGTAATTACTTACTTGTCATACTTGATTTCGAACATAAGTCGCCTAACTCAATTTTTAACCCTAAGAATGGTCGGGGCTCGGTATGTTAAATATAAATAAATAAAAAAAAATGGGTGCGTGTACTTATGTACGCGCGTGAGAAGTTATACTTCTTTGGCATTATTAAAAAAAAAAAAAAAAAAAAAAAAAACTCGTCCGGCAAAAAACTCGTCCGACAAAAAACTCGTCCGACAAAAAACTCGTCCGACAAAAAACTCGTCCGACAAAAAACTCGTCCGACTAAAAACTCGTCCGACGAAAAACTCGTCCGACAAAAAACTCGTCCGACAAAATACTCGTCCGACAAATATAAATAATTAATTACATTAAAATAATTATGTAGTAGTAGTACCGCAGATGACAGCTGTCATCTTGCGGTTTGCGGACAACTTCAACATGGTTTTATGACAGCTGTCATCTTGCGGTTTGCGGACAACTTCATGGTGAGAATTTTGTGTGACGCTTTTGTAAAATTTCACTCTCATCATTTTTTCATAACGCGCCTAAAGAAGTATAACTTCAATAAATATTGCAGGACAATTCACACATCATTACATAGCCCCAAGCTAAGAAACTAGACTTGTGTTATGGGTGCTAGACAACGGATATACTACATAAATATACTTTTCTTTTGTAAATATATACTTACTGGCGACCCGCCCCGGCTTCGCACGGGTATATTATGCATGTATTATACATATAAACCTTTCTCTTGAATCACTCTATCTATTAAAAAAAACCGCATCAAAATCCGTCGCGTAGTTTTAAAGATTTAAGCATACATAGGGATATAGAGACATAGGGACCGAGATGGCGACTTTGTTTTTACTATGTAGTGATAATACATAGAAACAACCAGACCACAGACAAATATCTAAGCATAAATACTTGTCTGAGGCGGGAATCGAACCCGCAACCCTGTGTTTGGCAGTCCGGCATGGTGACCATTGTGCCAACGATGTTCTATCCCATTCAGTCTTTTTAAGGAAATAAATTTTAAATCATAATTATTTTTAAGAATAACAGTACTAAAAACATAAAGTAAAGGTATTATAAGAATCTATTGAATGAAGCCGATATCAAAGAAAGGAAATCACGATTGCTAGACAAACGAAACGAATCGATTATTGATATCCTTTACGCGTTATCGAATTAATTTACACAAGATCAATGCTATTTTATTTACCTACTTATTTACCTACCTATTTATAAACATTTATAATTTATTTTATTTATTTCGATAGGTATTATACACAGTAGGTATGTATACAGGAAAAGTATTTTTGTAGTGCACAAATTTCGGTGTGTTTTAAGCACATTAAAATAAAAAATACTGTTTTTTTTTATTTTGGAGCTAACTCAAAAACTCTCAGAGCTATAACCATTTAAGTGTTTCTAACAAAACGACGAAGTCCATGGACACAATACTAGCGCCAGCGAGTTTAATAGCGCGCTCTAAATGAAGGTAGGTACCTACGTGTCACTGTGTGTATCAATACTGAGATACCCAATAATTTAGAAATTGCAGGAAGTTTTTCACATTAAGTTTTGGTTTTTTTTTTATTTTGTTTTTTGCGTAAATGTACTCCACTGCCGACATATATTCAGCAGAAAAAAAATGTGCACTACAAAAATACTTTTCCTGTATATAGCCCTGTATGTATGTTAGTACACTTTGCTTAGAAAATAAATAAAAGATTTATTTTAAGAATGTATTTTTTAATTTAATTTTAAGTATAAAGAGTCAATTAGTTTATGTAATAGTGTAGATTTTAACTGAAACGTTGTTTACATAATTATTAAATAATAATAATAAAAATAAGAGATGGTTATCAAAAAATAAAAAGATTTTATTTAAATTTCGGAAAATTACTCTAATTTAACCGAGTTTGGAGAATTTTTAAAATGTGACTACACCATTATTTACATCAACAAAATGTTTAAATTAACGGTAATTTAAAATAAATTTTCATAATTTTAAATTAAAATAAATATGTTTTTAGTGATGTCAAGTGACTAAGCGGGATTTAAGGTTTTCTTCAAGTGATTTCTCTTATCTACAATTCCTAACATTAACTTAAAAAAAATCCAATCGAAACAGTATACTTTACTAATGGTTGCGCAAACCCATTAAGGTAGGCGCACCAATAATTGGCGATAACTTAATTTTTTTTGTAGCTGCCTGTAGGCGCTCAGTTTGATGGACGTGGTCAGTGCGTCTTTTTGACGTGACTGACGTGTTATGTTGAGGTCCTTTAGATACAGGGTGCTTAAAATAACTATGGATTTTTCTCTATAGAAATGTTTTGTGCGAAAATAATTAACATTGCTCTTACGGTGAAGGAAGACATCGTGACGAAACACGCGGGTTAGTTCGGTTTATTGTGAGCGCATACCTAACCGCACTTTGGGTCGCTGAGCCAGCGGAGTAAGTAAATAAGCAAGTAATTATTTTAAAATTTAGATCACCCTGTATATGTTAATTCCTTACTGATACGTTTCATACATTATCGGCACTCAATTGTAATCGAGTCGAACAAAAAGGCGTAACAGAAGCCTTTACAAATGGTTTGTGGCAACTTTGAGTAATTACTACAGCTTCTTTTATTAAAACGCGGTTTTTACTTTTTAAAGGGCACGCGGGCATTGCTTTTTTCATAAAAATGAACACCGTACTGCACTCACAAAAAAGTGTGACGTCACGGTAACCATATTTGACAAGGTAACCATAGCAATGGCTCTATCGTTGTTTTTATAAAACTTTTTATTCTAAGGGTATTTTTAATTACAGAAGGAATCAATGTAACGTAATAGAATAATGTGCTGGAAAATACATTTCAATACCTATGTACAATCCACGGTCAAAAGTCTCTGCTCACCGTAACGTTTACAATCCTGTGCAACAATATTTAAACATTATAACAATGTAACCTGTGGATCGAACCCACGCACGTCTCGGTTGGTGTATAGCGGGTGGCGGCTTATACCTGTCGGCCAACTAAAGACACAGCTAACATGTTAAAAATTATAATCACACTGAGTACTTTTAATTCAAGTATTTATGTTTGTGTGTAACGTCTATTAGAAGAAGGTCGTAAGTCCAATACTTGTTGATAGTATTATAGTAGCAAACAGAAATTCGAGTTTTAAATGTAGGATAGACTTAAAACGAGTCTTTCCGTAAACTATTTTCAAATAAAACAGCTTAGTCAGATAGAAAAAAGGCAAGTGTTAACATGAAATTTATCAATCAAGATCTCTCATATTGACGAGAAAATTACTTACAATTTTAAAAGCAAAACCGATGGCTACCGCATAATCAGGGGATACATCTCAAAAACTAAACAATTGTGTTTTTTTTCTCGATATTTGCTACCCTTAACATTTAAAACCATTTGCGTTCATATAATTATCTAATCCAAAACCTTTTAAGTGTAAATTTTTAGATTGATTTCTGAGAACAATGTTAGTGTAGGGTGACCATAAAGAGATTTACTTTGAAGACACGGTCTCGTTAGAAATTCGCACAAACTTGTCATAAGATCTATTATACTATTTAATACGAAAGAGTGTTGTTCTAGACGTCTAGGTGGACAATGTTTTGTTCTACAACTTTTTTATCGAAAATTTAGAGGTTTATTACCAAAATACAGCTGTTTCTTAGAGTTAATGGTGTTAAACCTGAAGGTTTTATTTGTCTTTGAGTTTTGATTACAATTTTAATCATGATTAATTTTTTCATGGTTTTTAGTGCCGAAAAGAGCCAATTGTAATTACCAAAGAATCCACTATCACAAAAATATTTAACTAAACAAAACATTTGAATTGTGTAGAACGGAGGTTTAGTCTTTGCTGTGCGTGAATATGAATTCGTAGATTCGTGGATTTACTTTATTAGGTATTAGTATAGTATAGATACATACCTATTTTGTCGTGCGAATTGTTGAAACTATGAGATCATTATATTTCAGTTATATATACATTTGTAATTAATTTAAAACGGTGTTTAATTTTTATTAACCTTCGGTTGTCACAAAATTAATGTGTGTTACTTTATCCCTCTTTCACTCAACTCATGGTAATCCTACCAAAGATCGTGGGAGCACTCTCCCATTATATCGGCGTTTAATCAGTCACTAATTACCAGTTTTGGCTATCAGCTATCAAGAGTATCACGGAATAGACAGTGCATTAAGTAAAGGTCAAACGTAGAGCACTGGGTGGCTGGAAACTATTGTCTTGGTGAAATAGAAACCTTTTCGGTTGTGGTTCACACGAACTTTGACACTGGACTGGTTTTGGTTTTAAATAAATACTAGCGACCCGCCCCGTCTTCACACAGCTATATTATACATGTGAACCTTCCTCTTGAATCACTCTATCTTATAAAAAAACCGCATCAAAATCCGTTTCGTAGTTTTAAAGATCTAAGCATACATGGGGACAGACATCGGGAAACGACTTTGTTTTATACTATGCAATGAAATAAATATTGCAGGACATTCCAAACATCACCATCTAGCCCCAAGCTAAGTAACTAGACTTGTGTTATGGGTGCTAGACAACGGATATACTACTTATATACTTTTCTTTTGTAAACATATACTTATAATACATAGAAACAACCAGACCACAAATATCTAAGCATAAATACTTGTCTGAGGTGGGAATCGAACCCACAACCCTGTGTTTGGTAGTCGGGCATGGTGACCATTGTGCCCAACTGGGTCGTCTGGGTGAGTATATATCTTACTAAATCCATCCTGAATCTGACCAATGAATCTTCTGAGAATGGTCGTTTCTGTTGACGGTATGAAAAGAATCTCTAATTCATTTACTTTATTATTTTTGTTCAGGCGTTGCGGATAATTTGACACCTAACAATCTCAAAGGGCAACAATTCATCCGAGGATGAAATATTTTACGGGTTAGCCGTCACCTAGTTCCTGGTTCCAAGAAAATGTTTTCCTTCACTATTATGGTACATAAAATATCAAAACAATAGTTCACTGATTGACGGGTCATCACATAACACAAGCTAAGTAGTCAGTTGCTATAATTATAGATGATCACACCGACTAGCGACTGGACCACAACGTTTTTGACAACACAATAGACAGACGAGAGATTACGCGGTATGTTACTATTAAAATGGCAACAGCGTGAGAAATGTTTGGTAAAATATTTGAAAAATAGTTTTGAAATAAATATGTAGGACTAGAAGCTCAGGTTGTTTTTCGACTGTTTTTTGCAATTAGACTTCTTTAGTCTTTTTTGCGGGAGGAATAGAGTTGGCTTGCCCACCACTACCCTCTCGCTTTAGTCGACCGTGTCCAATAAGAGAAATGTCTACAGAACCACCTAGCAGATGCAGCCTCTTTTATCAGTACTCACAGTGCATGTACTATCGTATAGCAAACGCTAAAAAATAACATCACGCTTGCGTAAACGAGAAAATTGTATGAAAAGGCTTCAGAGCCTGGAACATCGTCGCAAGGTGGCGAGCTTGTCGGCCTTTTATCGGATACATTTCGGGGAGTGTGCAACAGAACTCCACGACCTAATTTTGTCATCTCCATTCTTTCGTCATACAACCAGGCAGACTGGTGTGCGGCACCGATTCATGGTGGACATACCAGACGTTCGCACTAAGCGCTTTGCTTCGTCATTCCTTGTTCGTAATGCAAGGGAATGGAATCGGTTGCCTGCGTCTGTCTTTCCTGACGTGTACAATTTGGGGGTCTTCAATTCGCGAGTGAATAGGTATCTTCTAGGAAGGCGTTGTTACATCTTAGGCCGCATCGTCACCTACCATCAGGCAGGTGTGATAGTGGTCAAACGCTGACCTATCATATATAAAAAAATAAAAATAAAATTTAACCATCGCTTTATGTCCGCTAGAAGCGCCTTTAAAATTTACAATTTTGTATTAAAATTAATAGCATTATATTTAAACAAGACATATTTAAGTGTCTGCTACCGCTGTGTAGTTAAAAATCTCTATTTATTATGATTTTCTAAACAATTCAGTGATTCGAACATTCCAATAATACGGCCCTCTGATTTTTAATAGTGCCAGATGAGTGAGATTATACTGTACTTAAGTAAATTTGTACGTAGATTAAGGATTTACAATACTCTCGCAGTAATATAGCCACTGTACAATCCAATCCTATTTTCAACATGTTAGCTATGTCTTTAGTTCACCGAGAGGTATAAGCTGTCACCCGCTACACCAACAGATGTGGGTTCGATCCACAGTTGTTATTATAATGTTCAAATAGTGCTGCACAGGATTGTAAACGTTACGGTGGGCAGAGACTTTTGACCGTGGATTGTACGTAGATTAAAGATTTAAAATACTCTCGCAGTAATATAGCCATTGTACAAATCACTGTTGCCTCTACATTTTACGATTGATTCTTCCTAAAGGCCCAACTTTATGACAGTGCAAACTGCACAGATAATGTTACACGACCTCGTTATTGTTACGTTACAATGTAACATTGACACGTGTCATATTACTTTATGACTGAAATGTGCAAAGGCCTTAGTCATATTCAATTGTTGGTAAGTAAAATGATACTTATTTATCAGTTACTTAGTAAGTTAAGGGTCTAAGTAAAGACTTTAAAAATGTACTTAAAATAATAAATAGATATTGCAGTACATTCGACACATCGCCATCTAGCCTCAAGTTAAGTTACTAGATTTGTGTTAAAGGTGCTAGACAACGGATATATACTACTTATACACTTTTCTTTTGTAAATAATTATATACTTTTAATACATAGAAACAACCAAACCACAGATAAATATCTAAGCATAAATACTTGTCTGAGGCGGGAATCGAACCCGCAACCCTATGTTTGGCAGTCCGTCATGGTGACCATTGTGCCAACTGGGTCGTCAACTTATATTACCAGAAGTTGACCGGACAGTTTCAAACGTTAAAAAACTCTCATGTTGAAATAATTCCGACGTATGTAGCTAATTCAACCACTTTTTAAAATGTTTGCAAGACATTTGTAACTTCGCTTCGCTTCGCTCTTTGCGTGCCTTTTGACAAAGATACATCCCTTGCAAATCATAACGTATCTATACTTATAATATCATAAAGCTGAAGAGTTTGTTTGTTTGTTTGAACGCGCTAATCTCAGGAACTACTGGTTCGAATTAAAAGATATTTTTGTGTTGGATAGTCCATTTATCGAGAAAGGTTTTTGGCTATATAACATTAAGCTGCGACCAATAGGAGCGAAGAATCAGTGGGAAATGTGGGAAAAAAACGGGGAAAATTATTCATCTTTGATTTCCGTTGTTTGTTTGAACGCGCTGATCTCAGAAACTGCTAGATCGAATTTAAAAATATAGGCATTTTTTATCCCGATAATCCCACGGGATTGGGACTTACGCGGGTGAAACCGCGGAGCGCAGCTAGTAATATTATAAAGCTGAAGAGTTTGTTTGTTTGTTTGAACGCGCTAATCTCAGGAACTACTGGTTCGAATTGAAAAAATATTTGTATAGTCCATCGAGTAAGGCTATAGGCTACTTTTCATTTTGCTATTCCCACGGGATCGGGCATACGCGGGTGAAACAGCGGAGCGCAGCTAGTGTATAATGTTACTTTTATTATTTTATGATTATTTTATGATAAATTTAATTTGCTTCAATGACATGCTTTTCATTATTATTTTGTGATGGATTTTGTTTACTCTTTTATTTTATTTTTATTTTATACAAATTCAATTTTAATTACTTTTTTTTCTGTTTTGTTTTATTGATTGCCTTTGTGCTAATATTTGATTTTTAATTCGAGATTTTAATTGCTTGTTTCTATGATTTTATTTTTGTAATTTTATTTCAAGATTAATTTAAATGTAATATTTGGTATGACAATATAATTTGACATATTTAAATGTATACTTAATTAACACCAAACTGGAAGACCAGAGTCTCCTATCACAGGTAGTTTATACTTAAAAGGAGACTCTGTATACTGTGTAAATCTATGTAATTTTAAATATGTTAATGAAATAAACTTTTTGTATTTTGTATTTTGTATTTTGTATTTTAATTTTTGCAAAGGAGTTTCTGAGGTCTTTGGATTAACAAGTGACCCCTAATTTTAACGACTTTAAGAAACGAAAACAAAGTCTTTGTATGAAAATTGTCATGATGCCTTCTCTATGAATAGCTTTCATCTCTTCAGGGCCATTATTCACTAAGCTTCAAGTCGTCGGGCGCGCGTGATTAGGGCGAGATTTCCATACAAAAACCGCACCCCCTCCACCCCTAATCACGCGCGCCCAACGACTTGAAGCTTAGTGAATAACGGCCCTGGTCTATGGCAACGGGACGCATTATGAAAAATTTACAAGTTTATAGTATTCACAACTCAACAGAGTATGTCATACACTGTTGACGATCTAGTTGGCACAATGGTCACCATGCCGGACTACCAAAGACAGGGTTGCGAGTTCGAATCCCGCCTCAGACATGTATTTATGCTTAGATATTTGTCTCTGGTCTGGTTGTTTCTATGTATTATAAGTATATATTTACAAAAGAAGAGTATATAAGTAGTATATCCGATAACACAAGTCTAGTTACTTAGCTTGGGGCTATAGATGTGTGGAATGTCCTGCCATATTTATTTATTTATTTACTGTCTGTGTATGACAGCTATAAATTCTTAAAACCGATTATTTAAAGCATTAAAATATATCTTTATTAGGTAAAAATTTAAGCTAATAACTAATTATTAGCTTAAATTTTTTTTCTTAAGTTTTGCTAACAAAACTATAAGTTGAGCTATAATAACGTCAGAACTTACCTACCTTCATAAGTCATCGGAAATGTTAGCGCTCCTAAATTAAAGGTCATGAACAAGAAACCTAATATTTAAACTCATTTATAATAAGCAGGTAACAATGTTATCCTTTTAATTTAGTGTTAGTAGCAAAAACTTCACGGGAGCTAAAAAAAAAAACAGCGCACTCCGGGAGTGCAGGCAGAAGTGAAAACTGTATATCTGTGTAAAATCTCATATGTCGCGAGAACATACGCAAAAAGAGTTTTAGGTAAAAAAAAAAAATAGTCGGACGACAAATAGTCGTCCGACATTTGTCGTCCAACAAATAGTCGTCCGACATTTGTCGTCCAACAAATTGTCGTCCGACATTTGTCGTCCGTCAATAGTCGTCCGACATTTGTCGTCCGTCAATAGTCGTCCGACATTTGTCGTCCGTCAATAGTCGTCCGTTAAAAAATACCATATGTACGTCTTAATACACTCACAGCCAAATTAAAAACAGTAGGCCCAGGCATACATTTTCGCCGCGCCGTAGAGAGGGGATAGCTGTCTACTCTCCATCCGTCTTACGCTTTTTCGATCAGGTCACGTGTCCTGACGCGAGTTTAAGATTTTATACCCATTACAGAAAAAGTGCTCAACGCCGCTAAAGAAGTTTTCACTTCAAAAAGAAGCTAATACTTTTGACGGTACTGCAAAAACCAGCGGCTGTAACGTGTGGTAACGGCATAAATACGTCGTCATTTTTATGGGATACTAGCGACTAGCCCCGGCTTCGCACGGCTATATTATGCATGTATAAACCTTCCTCTTGAATCACTCTATCTATTAAAAAAAACCGCATTAAAATCCGTTGCGTAGTTCTAAAGATTTTAAGCATACAAAGGGAAATAGGGACAGAGAAAGCGACTTAGTTTTATACTATGTAGTGATAGTGATAAATAAATATTGCAGGACATTCCACACATCGCCATCTGGCCCCAAGTTAAGTAACTAGACTTGAAGAAACGACCAGACCACAGACAAATATCTAAGCACATATTATGTAGTTTTTGAGGCAGGAATCACACCCGCAACCCTGTGTTTGGCAGTCCGTCATGGTGACCATTGTGCCAACTGGGTCGTCAAAGGAAAGGTGATGTAGCTAATTTAAGCTCTAGAGGAGCTCCTTGCTCTATTTTCGTCTACACAAAAAAGTGCTAAAGCTACGCCATTTTTTAAAACTAATAGAGTGATGAGCGCTTTACATTGAAGTCGGGAGCTTGTCTTCAACTGTGTAGCCAACACGCACGACCACAAAATCATCTCTGCAAATTTGTTTGTTGACAACCGACTGACACTCGCTCTATACTTCTGTAACTGACTGTTACAAAGATGACTGGGTCTTCGATCATGATACCGTATAACACCTGCTAGGAACTTCCCCCCGTTTCTTTTCAATGTTTTTTTTCGTAGTTCGGTCTCGTTCCTAATATAATACAGTACGGTGAGAAGACTCTGTCGAAAGAAAGAAGAAAATGTCAATCAAGGGCTTACTCTAGCCACATTCATAAAACTGCAGATATCTAAAGCGTTTTTGACACAAAGTCTAGCCTAAGAATTTGGAAAAAGCATTCACGCTAGGGCAGTTTAAATCTAAAAACTTGAGGCTTAAGAACTTAAAATGATTCCGATCGTGATCTTTAAAAGCGATTAACATTAACGAAGACGGATTAAATTTTTCACCGCAGTTATGTCGCATCGTTTCATACGATGTTAAATTAAAATATACATTCATAAATTAATAAGATACTCTTAAGGCATAAAGATAAGTGCAGACTAGCGACACGGGCATGTTTCGATTATTGTACGGGAATCGATGCGTCGAATCGATTACATCCGAGTACTTTGTATTCGATAATCATTCGCAATGGGACAGGGCTTAACAAGGGCTCTTGTGATAGTGGATTGTTATTTTTTTTGAATGGAGAATTATACGTGGTGTTATGCAATATGTAACCATTCTTAAAAAGGGAAATCGACGTTATTCAAAATTCAAAATTTATTCAATAGGAGTTATCCGGTGCATTACATAACTTTGAAGCGTCTGAAAAATTAAGTTAGGATGTGTGCCTTCGGAATGCGCCCACAAATGAGAAGAAGGCACAAGAAATTCATGGGGTTTTTTCTTTTTTTGTGATCGTGCACGCAAAGGTCAAGATAACAAATATTTTTGAAGATATATTTGAAACTAGCAACCCGCTCCGCCTTCGCACGGCTATATTATGCATGTATTATACATATAAACCTTCCTCTTGAATCACTCTATCTATTAAAAACCGCATTTAAATCCGTGGCGTAGTTTTAAAGATCTAAGCATACAAGGGACATAGGGATATAGGGACGGCGAAAAGTGACTTTATTTTATACTATGTAGTGATGAAGCAATTAAAGTTATATCCATGGTTCCTTATTATTAAGGTAAGACGAATTGTGCTGTAAGGCGTATCATAATACGCCTTACAGCACAATTTCTGTTTTATGAAAATTTTGAATTTGTTAATGGACAAGACCTAACTAACTAGTTCTAGTCAAACTATTACAAGAACTAGGTCAGCGTTCGACCACTATCACAACTGATGTTAAGTGACGATGCAGTCTAAGATATACTACGTTAACCTAGACTAGAAGATACCTACCTATACACTTGTGACCAAATATTTTTTTTATTTTTATTTCTCTTACCTCGACGATTCCACTATGTTACAATAGTCATGGTCGCGAGGAGACACCATCTACTAGGTTTTTCAGAGGGCATTCGAGGGACGCTAGCAAAGTTAGCTACCCGCTAATTATTATTTATTTATACTCTTAAAAATGAGGTTAAAATTAAAACTACTTCATTAATTAGTATAATAATACTATGTATTTATTAACTATATTACCTACCAATTAAAATATATCGAACTAGCGACCCGCCCCGGCTTCGCACGGCTATATTATGCATGTATTATACATATAAATCTTCCTCTTAAATCACTCTACCTATTTAAAAAAACCGCATCAAAATCCGTTGCGTAGTTTTAAAGATTTAAGCATACAAAGGGAAATAGGGACAGAAAAAGCGACTTTGTTTTATACTATGTAGTGATAGTGATAGTGATTATAAAGAGAAAATCACTGACTTACTCACTGATCATGAAATATCAGAAACTTAAAAGTGCTAGGAGTCTCAAGTTTTGCAAGGGGTAGGTGCTTACTAAGAAAGAGTTTTTGGAAATTCGACCTCTATAAAAAGGGCTGATATATAAATTACCAGCTGCGCCCCGCGGTTTCACCCGCGTAAGTCCCGATTCCGTGGGAATATCAATAGCCTATAGCTTTCCTCGATAAATGGACTATCCAACACAAAAATAATTTTTCAATTCGAACGAGTAGTTTCTGAGGTTAACAAACAAACAAACTTTTCAGCTTATAATATTAGTAGGTATAGATATAGTAAACCTGCTTCTCTCTAGAATAAATCCATCCAGTACAGCATCCCGCTGACGCTAGCATAACTGAACACAAGACAGAATACCAGATATGACATGATGTTGCTGCGACAAATAGCAAGTGACTGAGACTTTCCGCATCGCTGCGCGACACACTCACACAATCAAACTTCTTTAATACGAGTTTACACATTCATACATCTCATCATACATACATACTATGAGTCGGTTGTAAAGGGTTAAATTATTAACACTTAAAAAAAATCGGTGGTGAAACACACACAGACAGACAGACGGACAAGAAAGTGATTTTATATGGGTTCCTCTTTTTCCTTTTGAGGTACGGAACCTTAAAAATGTAAAAAATGTCAAAGAGAAACGTCATGCTTTTGGTATTTTTCACTCGGGTATTTTTGTTCTTATGTTTAGGAAACTTGTACCAACGAAAACTGGTCCGTCCGTCTGTCTGGCTGCCTGTCTGTCTCTCGTATAAATTATACATTGAAAAATACTCAGAAATAAAAATAAAATAATTAAATTAACTATATACGGTAATTACGGAATCTTGCACTGACTGTAACTCAATGACTCGCACTTGCTCGGGTTTTCCTAGTTAAATCACCGCATAAAAATTTCTAACCAAACCAAACTCCAATTTATACTCTATCTATACTATTATTAAAGAGGATAGATTTTTTTTTTTTTTTTTGTTTGTATCTAATAGGTTCCGAAACTACTGAACCGATTTTGATAAAACTTTGTAAGTGGATACATTGATTCATCGGGAGTAACATAGGCTCCTTTTTTATCCCAATATTCTCACAGGATTGTAAGTTACGCTGTTGAAACCGCGGAAGGCTTCTGGTAAAATATAAAATGAAAATCCCGAATCAATTACACGACCGTTCCCGGCAGTATTCATACGAAAAAATCCAAGTACATAACCATAACCACCTAACGATATAACGCAGCATTTCACTGCACTTCAATACAAGCAATGTTCACACAAAGACTACCAGAATAACTTGAACTTTATTACGTTCAAAAGTCATACAAAGGGGAGGTCCGGGTAATATGGCCCAGTGTGTGTATAAGGCCATAAGTGATGTTGAAATTGTTATCGCTGCAGTACATTAGAGACGAGTTGACACGACCAGTCTTCTGTAGGGCGAGTCTTGTATTAGTGGCTCCTAATTTATTGGGAACGATACGACGACGGACGCCGGCCACCCCGAACGGATCCATTCACACTGTTGAGGATGTTAGGGGAAATTAACACGAAAAATATATATTTTTTAATATAAAAAATATTAGTGAGATAGGTAGAGATTTTGTTGTGACGACCCGCCGCGTTCAATTCTCGCATGAAACAAGTATTTATGTACAGACATTTATTTCTATATTTACAAAATAAAAATGTACCTGTAATTCAAATTCAAAATTTGGAATCATACTATTTTTATGAAATCACAATCTTAATCGTATAAGTAAGTATTCTATCCGTTGCCTGGCCACCATAACACAAGCCTAATTAGGGCTAGAAGACGCTGTGTAAAGTATCCTATAATATTTTTTTATAATCAACTAGCGACCCGCTCCGGCTTCGCACGGCTATATTATGCATGTATTATACATAAACCTTCGTCTTGAATCACTCTATCTGTTAAAAAAACCGCATCAAAATCCGTTTCGTAGTTTTAAAGATCTAAACATACAAAGGGACATAGGGACATAGGGACGGCGAAAAGTGACTTTATTTTATACTATGTAGTGATAGTGATAGTGATTATAGAAGGATCAGAAATAAACAACAGTTCTGTTTAATTTATTAGTTATCGGAACAAATTACCCAAACAAAACCAAATTAAACCATACACAAATCGGTTTTAATAATAGAGGAAGTTAAATAAATAATATGCTTAATTTATTTAAACAAAAATGCTAATAAACTTCAAAACATCAGTGCATCATTGCAAGAAGGTCGTTATGTTGTTTCCTTAATTATTCAATTAATATTGGCCGTTCCGTGAATCTCTACAATGATAAATGTAAGAAATCAATCTGTCAATCATACAATTGTATGTATTGAAGGAAGTTGTTGTTTTTTAAGGTTATATTTCTTAAAAGTTGCCGACTTTTCGGTTATACTTAATTAAGTTTTTATAAACAAAAATGCGAAACAAATCGTACGTATAAGTTTATTATTAGAAAAGTGATTTGTTATACCTAAATACATACAAGCTGTTATATCTTAATATATATAAATCTCGTCTTATCTTTCTTAATATATATAAATCTCGTGTCACAATGTTTGTCCTCAATGGACTCCTAAACCACTTAACCGATTATAATAAAATTCGCACACCATGTGCAGTTCGATCCAACTTGAGAGATAGGATAGCTTACATCCCGATATTCCCACGGGATCGGGAGTTACGCGGGTGAAACCGCGGAGGGCAGCTAGTGTTATTATATACTTACTTATTAATATAAACAAGAAAGTAATATTATAAAGGTTCCTTTTTTACCTTTTGAGGTACGGAATCCTAAAAATGGACAACGTTTAATATTCTTGAAAAATAAATTTTTAATAAATAATGACGACCCAGTTGGCACAATGGTCACCATGCCGGACTGTCAAACACAGGGTCGCGGGTTCGATTCCCGCCTCAGGCAAGTATTTATGCTTAAATATTTGTCTGTGGTCTGGTTGTCACAAAAGAAAAGTAATATAAGTATTAAGTAATATAACCGTTGTCTAGCACCCATAACACAAGTCTAGTTACTTAACTTGGGGCTAGATGGCGATGTGTGGAGTGTCCTGCAATATAATGCGATGTGTGGAGTGGAAACAATTAAGTTCTGTTTATAACCGACTTCAAAAAAGAGGGGGCTCTCAATTCATTGCGTATTAGGTATATTTATTTATTATCATCCAAATTGGTTTAGACGTTTGAACGTGAAGTCAACAAACAACAACAACACAAATAAATAAATTTTTAGATTTATAATAATACTAGCTGCCCTCCGCGGTTTCACCCGCGTAACTCCCGATCCCGTGGGAATATCGGGATGTAAGCTATCCTATCTCTCAAGTTGGATCGAACAGCACATGGTGTGCGAATTTTATTATAATCGGTTAAGTGGTTTAGGAGTCCATTGAGGACAAACATTGTGACACGAGATTTATATATATTAAGAAGAAAGATTAGTAATTTGATTAGGACGTTTGTTCTTTATAATATTTAATGATATTTAATCATTAAATAAAAAAAGAAACCCATGACCATTATTACCCAAACTTCCTCTACATTTTTATTAACACCCCGAACCTGATAAACAGGATACGGAAAATATATTTATTTGTCCAATCATCGAATAAGGGGAGATCTCGGGTTACACCAAATGATTCCGATGCGAGCAATCGGTTCAGTGATTTGTTGCGACAATCCTAACTAATAAATAACACACTCACATCGAGAATTGAACCTTTGAAGATACAATTCTTTTGTCTCGATACTCTTTAATTTATTAATGTTCAGATTTGCATTTTATTGTGAGGTTGGGTGTCCTATTTGAATAATTACCCGCTACGCAATATAAGGAGGAAAGGGTACCGGGGGCTCTTTCCATACAGACTATTACAAACGTAGTCGACTGCTTTTTCCCTGGATAATGACCCTAAAGCAAATATTTCTGGTGCTTACAACTTATAACTGCCATGACCATATTTTTATTTTTTTCAATCTTAATTTATATTTTCTATGATAATTGGAAAATGAAAAAACCAAAACATAGGGGCATGGCCAATGGCCATGGCAGTTATAAGTTTTATGCACCAAAAATATTTGCTCTAGTGTCATTATCCAGGGAAAAACAGTCGACTACGTTTGTACCTAATAGTTTGTATGGAGAGAGCCCCCGGTACCCTTTCCTCTTAAAGAGAGAGACTAAAATAAAGGTAGGTTTCCAATAGAAATATGTCTACGCTATTCTTAGCTACGTTTAAGCTGCGTCAAACACAACACAAACCTAGTTGCTTAGCTTGAGGCTAGATGGCGCTGTGTTAAATTCTCTATAATATTTATTTTACTTTTTAGGGTACCCAAAGGTTAAAAACGAGCCCTTATTACTAAGACTTCACAGTCCGTCTGTTAGTCCGTCTGTCTGTGACCAGGCTGTATCTAATGAACAGTGAAGCTACACAGTTGATTTTTTTTCAGATTAGGCCACTTAAGTAGGTATCGATTATCAAGATGTTCAATTAACTGAGCAAATATTCCGAAATGATAGTCTTTTCTAGAGTCGAGTATATAGTTATTAATTGTAAGACACTTATAAATAAACCATTGTCTATTTTAGTGAACATGGCATTTTTTGTTTATATTTTCGTCAACATATTATCATCAAAAGTTCATTAACATTTGTCGCTTTGAACTTTAGTTTGACTCATTTATACTATGATGACTTCATCTTTGTTTTTAGTCACGCGAAAATAATAAATAGGTAATTAATTACCTACAATACCTACCTACGAAAGTTGAATAATATTGCGTTTTGTAGACGGCTATTTTCTCCAAAGACGTACGGTAAAGTCAATTAAATTATATTTAGAAAATTAATTAACTTGACAATAGTGTGTTAAGAGCACATGGTATAGGTAAGATGACGTTAATTTTTTTGGTCAAAATGATTACTTTTCAAAACATTTATTCTATTTTAGTCCACACATTTTGAAACGACTATACTTTGCATTTAAAACCATTCAATTTTCACAACAATTTGTTGCGAAGACCGTCTTTAAACTATTTCGTCGCATAAAAATCACTTCGGATTTAAACACAAAGTGTAGACACCGATGCACTTAACCGAACGATTTCTCTCTCTTTCTTTAATACTAAGTTAGAAAAAGATGGTAAATAGTTTAGTGTAAAGTTATGTAGTCTCAATTTCGCCGATTTGCTCGTAAAACCATGAGGCATGGAATAGGCCTATAAAGATCGAACGTTTGACGTAAAAAGTCGATAAAGTATGGCGGTTCATTTGTAAAACTGTACTCAAGTAATACGTACTTTTTCAAAGTAAAATTTAGAATAGTTTTAAAATTTGTTCTATACTTAACTTAATATTTTTAAAAGCATTTGTTCTTGGAAACTTTGAAGGTATCATTGAATTGGGTAGGTTTCTTCTGTATAAAAAAGTAGGTAACGAAAACAAACATTCCGTAGGTCCCATGTTCAAACATTCAAAAAACTTATCTTAACAAATATATTTGTATAAGAATTCAAACAAGGTATTAACAGATACCACAAATATTTAATCATCAGAACAGAAATAAAGAAAACAATATTGGTATTAACACACTCTACAAAAATGTTTCGTCAAATCTCTAATAGGTACAATAAACAAAATATTCACCTTAAGAAGCTCAAAGCTAAGAAGTTACTTTATTAATTTGTACGAAAATACCAACATTTTAAGGTCCTTAACTCAAACAGAATTCATCAAAACTAAAGTTCAATTTATACTAGTCATGTTGCATTATCAGCGATCTCAGTCCTTAGGACAGGTAGGCGAGGGATGAAAAAAAATTAAGTAATAATCCAACCACAAGTTTGTGATAATCTGATGGTAACGCCATTTTGTCCTGTGTGGTTTTATAAAAAAAACGTGTGACATGATTATCGGCAAGGTTAGAGACAAAAAATTTAAAGATCGGTTTACATTGTGGCAAATAATATGAGAATATACTCGGGTGTGATTCCGTAGCCAACTACTCGTGGTAGCAGCTTGAGACGCCATGAGAAGTGTCGCCGTTATACCATTTTATTTACATAGATGTACAAATATATACCAGAAGTAGACCTTGGAAAACAGTAACAAAATTTAATGCTAAATTGCGTTCTTCCTAGAACGAAATCGTGCAGTCTAGTGTGACGTTTGAGTTCTGCAGAAAATAAAAACTACGACGAAGTTTTTGTATGAAAGATGTCATATTACATTTCTCTATTAAAATTTAAATATTCAGTTCCTTTGACACTTCCTATAGTCAATAAGCATTGACACCAGCTTTCGACTATCACATAATTTCATGCTCGAAGGTTCATCATCGTCACCGGGTTCTGTCCGGTCTAAGGATAAATCTAAATAACACAAAACAGATATTTTAATATCTTAGAGAGCTACTGCTATAATTTGTCAATGTAAAACTATCAAATACCAAGTTTTGTACACGCAACGCAAAAATGCAACCGTGCGTGGCGCCAATCTGGAAGCATTGATTTGGTGAAACTTTTTGCCACCATGTAAACCTTATTTTCCCTAATTATAAGGGTGCGGTCACTCGAAAGCATCAGTTTCAAAGATAAGGGATGAAAGTAATACATATGATAACATCGGGGTTCGCTCGTTAGCCTCAATAAAGTGGTTTTTGTGATAAAATTGAGGCGAATTTTTTGTCCGTCTGTCTCGCGTCTAGCAATTTGTCGTGGGTAAAGATGTTTTGACTTGAGATCGATTAAATGGGAATTTAATTTGTTTGGGTAGATTATGTCTTTAGAAGCCTACTCATTATTGGTACATACAGGTTCGATTTCTGGCTATGGCTTCTCTAGGGATCTGATGATGCAGAATTGTTCGATGTCTCTTATATTTTGGGATTTGGTCATGAGGGCGGACGTCCAGAAGATATCGAAATCGTCGGAACGTCTCCAGAAGATAGAACTCTACTATAAGTCTGGAGCCTACTAAGCCGTGGGTTTCATCAGTTTCCTTCATCGAAGCAATGTTAATAATTAGCGTTCATGCATTTTACGTAAAAAAAAACAAATGGTTGTCTGTAAAGTCGGTTTACGGATGATAATTTGCGTGATAATGTCATAAGAAAACGATGAAAAAAAATTTTTTTTTGTTATTTCTTTATGTACCTACTTAAGTTTAAAAAAAATCCCCATTATATTTTCTTTTTTTCCTTAAATTAGTCTTCTATTAGTCACTCGTCACCATAACACAAGCCCAGACAATATTATTATTAAATACTCTCATGTTATCTTACACATCGGGAACGGGACGCGTCATGTTCCGGTAACACTTTTGTGTGATTGCAGGTGTTCCATCAATTTATTAGACGTTATCACGACAAAAAATAAATGAGTGCATCTTAATACTAGAATAGAAATATCAGTAGTAAAATATTTATAAAGATATTATCCAACCCGTTTATCTTACTAGAAATCAAGCTGAATCACAAACAACTGTGTTTATGAGACGTTACACCATTGCAAAGACAATGTTCATATTACACTGCAAACTGCTACCTCAGTAAAGTAGATCGAAACAATATTACATTTCTTAGGAATAGCATCTAATAATGACGATAGATAAAAAGATTGTGAGTATATTTATTTGTTTTATATACCTATTTATTACCTATACAAGAAAAAGCAAAATAAATGGGTTTGTATCCACAGATCTCGTTATCAGATGGAATTAGCCACTGATCATTCCAAGTTGTAGATCACGTGATCCGTTTCCAACAACCTGATCAGTGGCTGCAAGAAATAAAATCTATTAGTTTTTGAAACCGATCACGGTAGTAGTAGCGGAGTAAGTATCTTCAAGTCTTATTCGATATTGCAAAAGAAAAGAATCACTACATAGTTTTAAACTATGTCGCTTTTTCTGTCCCTATTTCCCTTTGTATGCTTAGATTTTTAAAACTACGCAACTGATTTTGATGCGGTTTTTTTAATAGATAGAGTGATTCAAGAGGAAGGTTTATATGTATAATACATGCATAATATAGCCGTGCGAAGCCGGGACGGGTCGCTAGTTTTAAATAAAAACAATACCAATTCTCAAACAGAAATTGATGTTGGTAGGGTCCAAGACCGCTAATTTGAAATGGGACTGGAAATGCATTTTAATCGATTGACAAAAATGCGTGCCTATATAATAGACGGCAAACATGGCCAAAGCAGATCTCCTCCCGTATGTACAGGGTTATTGGAAATTATACTAGCAAGCCGTTGAGGGCTACTTCTGTGCACCCAAACAAACAACTTTTGTTCTAAGACTTTTGGAAATTCGTACATTATTTCGAAAATTTTGAGGTTAGGTTTACCTGAAAATCAGCTGTTCCTTACACGGAGAGGTCAGTAACCTTAAAATTTGACTTATTTTTTAAGTTTCGTCTACTGTTCGTGGTCTGAATGACCTTTGTTTTAAAATATCAGCTGTTTTTCGAATTTACATAACCTCAAAATTTCCATATTTTTTTTCGAATTTCCAAAAGTCGTAGAACAAAAGTTGTTTGTTAAGGTGCACAGAAGTAGCCCTCAACGGCTTGCTAGTATAATTTCCAATAACCCTGTATAAGTAAAAAGTTTTGAAAACAAAGTGAACCAGTAAACAAACACTAGTAGTAAAATCAAAGCCAAAATAACTCTCTTACGTTACAACTAAGCTACTTCAGTAAAGAATCGTGAAAGACATTGTAAATTGTCTCCTTGCATTGCATAAAACAGCCCGCTTAAATATGTACATAATATTACAATCATGTGGTATAAAGACGTCAAAATGAAGTGGTAGCAAAAAAGGATAATAATTCTACTAATATAAAATATTATGAATACGAATGTTTGTGCGTGTGTTATAGTTTTACGCCCTTGTTTAAAAATAGTACTTAAGTTGCTCTTGGATAAGTGAACGCACTGCGCTAAATGCGGCCCTATGATTGGTCAATTTTGTGCTGCTCTCTTTACTCTATCGAATTAGCGTCATATTTACGGCTCTATGCGTTCGCGCGCACTATGTATCTCAAAGGGTTAATTACCAATACGGGGTCTCTTTTACGTTGAAATGATAGGATTTGGAAGAAATATTATATGGATGAATCAAAGACTATATGGGTGAATTTATGTGAACGTAGCCCCCATTTATAAAATTCTTAACTCTCGTCTTACGTAAAGTCGTCAGAATTTTGTTAGAAGGTATCTAAGGAGCTCTACATCTTTTGCTTATTTCGTACTTACCTTACCTATATACATATTATTATATTAAATCTTCAGACATAAAAAAAATCTGTAATTGTAATAATAAATAAGGTTAGACTCTTTCTTATATTTCTTGCAAATTATGCCGTCATAAATAAGTTTTTAACGTCCAATCCTCATTTGAATTTTACAAGTGACTTTCCACCGATTTTTAGTATTCGTCAAAAATATTTAGACGAAACCGCAGAGCACGGTTAGGATGGTATGAAGAAGTGAAAATGTAGTGGTAGCAAAAAAAAGAATATTATTATAATTGCTATTATTATATTGAATAACAAAACAGTTAAACGATTTCGCGTAATTGGTGAATTAAGTAGTAAAACTTAGATAAGCTAATTGAAGGATAAAATGCCAATATCTTTAAATAAATTATTAATATTTTAATAGTGTTTTATTCTGAAATTAATGTAAATCAAGACTCAGGTCAATCACACTGAATTTTTTTTTTTTTTTTTTAACAATATAGGCTTGCATTTGACCTCATCTCACCTGATGGGAAGCGAAGATGAGGTCGAAGATGTAGCATGCTCGCCTAGAAGGTACCTATTCACTCTAGACTTGAAGACTCCAAGGTTGTAGTTTTGTGGGAACAGCGACGCGGGTAGAGAGTTCCATTTCTTAGCAGTGCGTACGAGAAAGGTGGATGCATGACGCTTTGTGCGCGAAATAGGAACTTTCACCATGTGTGGATGGCGAGCCTTCGTACACCTCGTTATCTTAAGGAAGAAAGGGCAGGATGGAACGAGCTCATGGAGTTCCTGAGAGCACTCACCGAAGTGAATCCGATAGAAGACCGACAAGCTGGCGACCTCACGACGGTGTCCTAGACTTAGAAGGCGTGACTCGACGAGCGCGTCATCGCCTATCAACCTCTTGGCACGCCTGTCAATGGAATCAAGAGCCTCAAGCTGGTATTTGGTACTTGGTATTTTCCTGTTTGTTAGCGTTAGATTTTTATCTATTAACTAGCTTTAACATACAACTAACTTTTGCTCACGACTTCGTCCGCGTAATGTACACATTTCGAAAATTTCAAGATCCGTCCATTGATTAGAGCTGTGTAAGTCCCGATCCAATGGAAATATCGGGATAAAATGTTAGCCTATGTTACTGTCAATAAATCAATGTATCTTCGTACCAAGTTTCATCGAATCAAATAGTTTCGAAGCCGATCGTTACAAACAAACAACAAAATCTTTTCTTTTTTATAATATTAGTATAGCTAAAAATACCTATAAATAACGATGATTGTCCAAATTTATGGAGTCAATATTGAAATTTTTTCCTTTCCTGTACTTACTATGTTTATACTTACCTAATTTATCCACTGAGTTAAAATAAAAATATAGAAATGAAACTTTGCCTGCGAGTCGTAGGTTTCTCCCTTGAAAAGACATCAACGCGAGTGCATCTTTAACCCTACAAAGTCCTGCCTACGAATAGCCGTGTTTTGTTACTTAGCATATAACTACTTTTATAACTATTTCATTTTAATACCACTGCATATATTAGAAGTTTCTTGTAAAGGTCGAATGTATAAGTCGATTGTAACTAAAATAATTTGGATTCCACGATACAGGCAACCCTAGGAATCTACCGTATGTGCTGCATAAATAATTTTCTTTTTTCTTTAATAAAATTTATTTATTATTTTTATTAGGTACTTACTTATTTTATTTGTGATACCTAATGAAAATGGCATTTTTAGTATACCCAGTGCCGCGGTTTCACCCGTGTAAGTCTCCTTCAGCGCCATATTATTATATAGGTCGCCTTAATCTATGACCTAGACCTGCTAGATAATAGACTTATTATACTAGCGAAAAAAATCTAGGGATATTGTCTATAGGCGTTTCCGAGCATAACTTCCTCATTATCTTGATAGTTTTGTGGTGTTAACAAAGGTGCATACAGTTCGTCGACTGCTGAGATTCGCTAACTGCAGTGATAGAAAGGCGGTTTCATGCATAATCCAAAAGTTATTATATTGTGAACACGAAATGCATAGGTACCTAATTAAGGTTCCTTTCAATTTCGTCTATAAAATTATAATATTGACCTCTGCTTCTGCTTCTTGTATAGTGGCGTGGCTCACCTATTGTTAGAGTTTTCAGATCGCTTTAAGGCCTCTAACTTGACCTAACGACTGCTACTAGAGGTAGCAACCGGGACCAACGGCTTAACGTGCTTTCCGAAGCTCGGAGGGGCTCACGAAAACACATTTTTGCCACACTACTAATTGGCCACCCATCGAAGAAGTGACCACGTCAGCCGCACGACCGTAAACGATCAGCGAGCGCCGCTTAGCTGTGAGGCTCCTCAACATCTTATGTTTGACATAAAGCGACAACAACTATGTATTAGATGGAGTAAGCTGAACTAGAACCTATACCACCCTCTCAGCTTAGTCGACAGTATTCAAAGGAAATAACAATAACGGCGCCAACTAATTCACGATGCTATGCTTCACTGTCTATAAAAATATAATCATTAACCACAAACTCTTGAAGGAATGTCGCAACATCACACAAAGATAGATAGATAGATAAACACTTTATTTGTACAACACACAAAACATTAAAAATAACAAATATGACGAGAAAGCTAGATAGATAGATAGATAAATAGATAGATAGATAGATCATTTATTGCATCACAAAAAGGCACATACATACACATGTATCACTATCGCTAATACTAATTTCTAATATATATAAATCTCGTGTCACAATGTTTGTCCTCAATGGACTCCTAAACCACTTAACCGATTATAATAAAATTCGCACACCATGTGCAGTTCGATCCAACTTGAGAGATAGGATAGCTTACATCTTAATTTATCCCGATATTCCCACGGGATCGGGAGTTACACGGGTGAAACCGCGGAGGGCAGCTAGTAATTCTATAAAAAGCAACTAATAAATCGCACATCTGGAAGAACAATGGTACATCTACCACAAATGCAAAAATTACTTTTTTTGTTTTAAGTGTTCAAAGCAACCATAAAGTAAGAAAAAAGACGCGAAAATTAACAGGAAGCATCAAACCTAGCGCCACTAAATTACGAAACACCTAAATCAACAAACAATCCCAACCGGAAGACAATAGATCGAAACCGATAACATTACCTAATCGATAATTGTATCTAAGACACTTCGACTCACACGTTAAACCGTAAAAAAGTGAGAAAGTAAAATGATAAAACTTTACAATGAACAAATTTTACTCTACACACAAAAGTACAAAACATCATCAATTTTCAACCTTAAACTCTTACAACTAAGAGACAAATATAGTTAAATCAGTGTAAAAATAATCTCTAAGTTTGGTAAACTCGCGAAGAGCAAAGCAGTAAAAAAGTTGAAATGTCTCTTTGGAAGCGGCAGTAGACGGATCGCCGATAAGAGACCACCTCAGTGGATTAGTCCCATTTTTAGGATTGTTTTCCGGTTTGAAATAATTTGGATAGCTAATATTTTCGCTATCGATACCTTGGTAACAAGTTAATGTTATTTTTGTTTAAGTGTCTTTGAATATTGAATTGTAATGTGAGTTCTCATTTCGTCGTTGGAGCTGTTTCAAAAATAAATATCAGATAAGTAAATATTTTTTATTGCTTAATATACTTGGTTTGCTTAGTCGTTAATTTTGCGTGATAAGTCTGTGAAATAGAAGACCTCATTTAAAGTCTTCAAGTAACCTAATTAGAGGTCTTCAACTTGTGAATCAGTTTATTAGAGTTTTTTGTAAATTCTACTAGTCTTTATTTTGAATTCTGTATCTAGGTTTTCCGGGCTCGTCCTTGTGCGGGGACCAAAAGTTTACCTCTGAGTATAGGTATTATGTTTTTGGCAAATAAATATTTATAAAGACAGATTTATTATAAAAAACAGGTTAAATACTACTTACACAGTTACAAAGACGTCCATCACTTGTCTTATAATGTCGACGATATCTCATAGAAAGAAATAGTTTTCATTACAAATTTATTTGTTTTATAAATTGAGCGATAACTTGTGGCAGTAGATGGGACCCTCCGCGGTAATAATGACGTGCTGGTAATATATGATTACATGATACTGATGTCAAATGGGTTGATGTTACACCAAAAGCTGTTACCAGAAAAAAGTTTACTACGCTGCTTGCTTTGTTTCGATTTTTTAAGCTTTGCTTTTGTATAGCTTTAGCTTTTCTTTGCTTTAGCTATTACTTTATTTTATGTATATCGTCCCCTTGGAAAGAAGAGTCTTCGAGCAATGTGCACTGCCAGTGTTCGCGTATGGAGCTGAGACCATGACCCTTACCGAAAAATCCGCAGACAAACTCCGTGTTGCACAGAGAGCAATGGAAAGAGCTAAGCTTGGTAATTCCTTACGCGACCGAAGAGGAATACTTGGATTAGATCAAAGACCAAGGTAAGGGACGTCGTTGAGGTGATTGCTGAGAGTAAGTGGAGATAAGCGGGACATATTGCACGAATGAGCAATGAAAGGTGGACTCGAAGACTACCAGATTGACATCGGCGAGCACATTCTCGGCCGTGCGGTAGACCGCCAATGAGATGAAAAGACGATATCCAACGACACGAAGTCATGATTGGATGACAACGGCTCCAGACTGTCAGGAGTGGAAGAGGATGGAGGAGGCCTACGTCATGGATTGGACAAACAAAGACTTACAAAAGAAAAGTATGTAAGATTCTATCCTTTGTCTGGCCACCATAGCACAAGCCTAATTGCTTAGCTTGGGGCTAGATGTCACTGCGTAAAGTGTCCTAATATATTTAAAATTTATTTATATTTTATTCTTTGTTCGGTGTGACCGCTTCCTAGGCTATTACAATATTTTTGTGTCAACAGCTTACGATGGAATTAAAATATACAATGTCGTGTGTATTGCCCATCGCGGGAGAGTGTCGAAATCACTTCGGCATCTAACGACTTGCCACTGTTATGGACCTTCAATTTATACTCGTACGAGAGTAGATGTCGAGTTATTTATAGCTTTTAGGTAAGTAAGTAGGTAGGCGGGTATTATACCTACTTTGTTTTATATCGAACTAGCTACGTTTTGCGGTTTCACCCGTGTAAGTCCCGATTCCGAGGGAATTTTACTAAAAGTATTGTAAGCGAGATTAGTAGAAAACTTCGAGCAGGTGAGTTTAATAGAAAATTATACGAGCTGATCTAAGTAAAGGCCATTACTGGCCAAGTAAAGGCCTGTAATGGCCATATTTATTTTTACCAAAAAGTGTAACAAAAGTGTTTCTAGTATCTCTTAACACTACTAACTCTTAAAAAACATACATCAAGCGAGTCGTCTACAAGTACCCTATGTCCTTTTCTATCCCCTAACCTAATACTATCCAGATTTTCATCCAAATTGTTCCAGTCGTTTGAACGTGAAGAAACAAACAAATATACAAACAAACACATAAAAAAACGGATTTATAAAATTAGTTAGGATTAGAAAAGGATTAGGATTAGGAAGCTAAGATTAGCTGCATCCCGCAGACTTACTGCGCGTGCGCAAGGGGATAAGAAGAAGCATAATTATTAATGTGTTATTCCACAAATCCAGCAATCGGTTTCCTCTCAACTGTTTGACTATCGGTTTCCAGCTGTCTGTAGGTACAATGTTTATTTGAAGTTTAATTATTAGTAGGTACAGGTAACAAACTTAAATATTTAATCACATACCCACTGCGAACCGCCCCGGCTTCAGTCGGCTAAAGTCACTTTTTGCCGTCCCTATGTCCCTTTGTATGCTTAGATCTTTAAAACTACGCAACGGATTTTGATGCGGTTTTTCTTATTAGATAGAGTGATTAACGAGGAAGGTTTTTAGATATAATACATGCATAATACAGCCGTGCGAAGCCGGGTTGCTAGTTATACATATTATAAACCTTGCTTTTGAATAACTCTATCTATAAAAAAAAACCGCATCAAATCTGTTGCGTAGTTTTAAAGATCTAAGTATACATAGGGACAGACAGCTTAAAGTGACTTTGTTTTATACTATGTAGTGATACGACGTGTTTCCTGATTTAATGAAATTGAGTAAAGTAGTTCCACTGTTTAAATCTGGTAGTACCTCAGACCCCTCCAATTTTAGACCAATATCAGTACTACCCACGTTAAGTAAAATTTTTGAAAAACTTATTTTAAAGCAACTACTGAAACATTTCCATGATAATAATATCTTACATAATAAACAGTTCGGTTTTAGTAAGGGGCGCTCGACTACTGATGCGGGTATAGCGTTAATTAAAAACATATTTGATGCTTGGGAGGAGTCACATGATGCGTATGGCATATTCTGTGACTTATCCAAGGCATTTGATTGCGTTCAACATAATACATTGATCATGAAACTACACCACTACGGTATTAGGGACGGCGCCCTGGATCTTATCTCTTCTTATTTGAGCGGTAGGGTCCAGAGTGTTGATGTTAACGGGAAACGATCCCCCGGATCTGCGATAGCAATGGGGGTTCCTCAAGGATCCATATTAGGACCTTTCCTGTTTTTAGTTTATATAAACGACTTACCTTACCTTGTAAGGGACAACCATGGGATAGTGTTGTTCGCAGATGACACCTCCTTGGTGTTCAAGGTTAAAAGGCGTCAGTCCAACGTTGACGATGTGAACAATGCTCTCTCTAGAATAGTTGATTGGTTCAATTCCAATAATTTATTACTGAATGGATCCAAAACTAAATTAATTCGGTTTACACTTCCAAATGTAAAACAAGTAAAAACTGTTGTAAAGATTAATGATGAGGAAGTTGAATTAGTCAGTAAGGCTGTCTTTCTAGGTATAACTTTAGATCCTAAGCTTCAGTGGGGCCCGCATGTGGAAGCATTGTCCAATAGACTTAGTTCTGCCGCTTACGCCGTTAAGAAAATTCGCGAATACAAGGACATTGAGACTGCTCGCCTAGTCTATTTCGGCTACTTCCACAGTGTCATGTCGTACGGCATCCTACTGTGGGGGTGTGCTGCAGATATTGATGCTATTTTCATATTGCAAAAGAGAGCTGTTCGAGCTATCTACAAAATGGGCCCCAGGGAATCACTTAGAGAAAAATTTAAAGAGTTAAACATATTAACGCTCTATTCCCAATATATCTACGAAAACTTGCTCTACGTTCACAAAAATCCTGATATTTTCCGTAAAAACAGCGATATTCATAATTTCAACTTAAGAAATAAGGATGAACTGACCGTGCCCGGTAGTAGGCTCCGGAAAATAAACAGGTCGTTTAATAGTACATGTGTGCTCTATTATAATAAATTACCTAAAGAGGTATATGACATGTCCATTAACAGGTTCAAAACTTTTATAAAGCATAGATTGTGCAGTAAGGCGTACTATGATACTTCGTCTTACCTTAATGATACGTGATGATGAATGAACCCATGGACGTGACTTTAGTTGCTCCATTTCAAATAATACTTTCAAATATTTGTAATATTGACCATTGTGAGCGTGATCACATAAAAAAAAAAAAAAAAACCCCATGAGTTTCTTGTGCCTTCTTCTCATTGGTGGGCGCGTTCCGAAGGCACACATCCTAACTTAGTTTTTAAGACGTTTTCAAGTGGTCTATTATACTTTTAAGGTATTATACATCCAAAGAAATAAACTTTTTTGATTTGATTTTGATTTGATTTGAAACGTATTAGTAGTAGGCATATGGTTGAGCGGACAGACCAGTTTAAGTACTTGGGGTCTGTGCTTCACGCGTCCGGCGACATCGATTGCGACGTCAAGTCACGCATTTCAGCGGCTTGGGCCAAGTGGCGTGAGGTGACTGGTGTCATTTGCGACCCCAAAATGCCGATTAAACTAAAGGGACAGGTCTATAAAACCATCATTAGACCTGTCCTTTTGTATGGTAGTGAGGCGTGGCCGGTGCTTGAGCGACATAAGCAGGAGCTGCGTGTCACGGAGATGAAGATGTTGCGCTGGATGTGTGGAGTGACGCGAAAGGATCGCGTCAGAAACTCCCGCATCCGGGGCAGCCTTCATGTCCGAGACATTGCAGATAAATTGCAAGAGTGTCGCTTACGCTGGTACGGCCACGTCTTGCGAAAACCGGCTAGTTACGTGGGGAACAAATGTCTTGCCATGGCGCCTCCGCCGGGTCGTGGCAGACTGGGTAGACCCAAGAAGTGCTGGCTTGACGTCGTAAAGGGTGATATGCGTGCAAATGGCCTTACAACCCAGGATGCCGAAGATCGTGCGAAGTGGAGGCGTAAAAGTAGGAAATGGGCTCCCGAGAGGGATGCAACCGGGAACATCGCTCGGATGATGATGATGATGAGTAGTAGGTATGAAGTCCCGCGTAAGATTTTTGTCGGGCCAATATATAGATAAGTAGGTTTTTAATCAGAATAAAGAATAATTTGTCGGAAAAGTTTCGCCGCATATTTATCTGTAATGTCCAAAGGCGATATTTCACTTCCAAAGAATATTACTGTCAAAAATAATTACAAAAAATCTTAAAATTTCTATACTTTGCAGAGAAATATTAAAATAATGTTAATCTTAATCCTATTTGTTAACAAAACGTGTCAGTATCGGTTGTGACAAACCATGGGATAAGTCCTTCGAAATCTTCTATTTATTTGCGATTGCAAACAACTAATCGTTTTTAGAGTTCCTTATGAGAATTAGTAAATAACTTCTGAATTTTTATCTTATTATGATGATGACATATTATATTATGACGTTTTATTAACAAATAGGATTAAGATTAACATAATTTTAATATTTCTCTAAAAAGTACCTAGGTAGTTAGAAATTTTTAAATTTTTAATAATTATTTTTGACAGTAATATTCTTATGTTTTAATTTTAATTTATTTTAATTTAAATTTCTTTACTAGTTACAAAACATTACAAAGTTACAACTTAATATGGAAAATTTATAATACTAAAAATGTAAAAAAGTTTAACTAAGTAAATAAATCCAAAAAGGCAATGCCGCCTTTTGGACAGAAACTTAATAATATTTTTATTTCTTTTCTGTACCATCATTTATTTGTCAGCAGCTGAACCGATGAATTTGATGTTTGTATTTGAAAAAGTCCTTAGAAAAATTAGATTTACAATTGGACTGGTTACAGTTTTCAATTATTACCTAATCTCTTTGAAAGCTACAATGCCTCATACCCGGGGATATTAAATTGTCAAATAAAAAATTAAAGTATATTTAGAACAAACTTATTAAAATAACTCTCTCACTTGACCATTTCAATTATCCCACGGCACAAAAAGAATAAACTATTCAAGCTAAACAGAATTTTTGTCTATCAAAGATAAGTCAACGAAACGAAAGTTAATCGGATTTTCTTTGTAAATATATTGTTTAGGACTTAATCCAATCCGTGTGGTTGTCTCAACCACAATCAGCCCGTCCATTGATGGATTTAAAACTTAAAGACATCACTTTTTACAAACATTGAACAAAAAAATGTCCCCAAACATTTAAAAGCTCTTGATCATTTTTTTTTAAATTTTGATTTATGGTCTCATGCTGGCTACCGTGTCCTTTCTTTTTAAACTTTTATCTTGTTTTACGCATCTTTGCACTAAGAACAGTTTTAATATTTAAATTTTTTAAAAGGAACAGTTAATCCGAATCTGCATCTCCGTTATTTTTGACGGTATTGTTTTGTAAAATTATAAAACCTTTTTTATGTCTTTGATTGAAGAGAAATTTACCGTTGTCATAAAAGCTGTGTGCTTAATTACCTAACTTCGATGGATAGTTTCAGTATTTAAGGAACTTAACCCACGAAGTTTATTTTACTTTTAAATAAGTAATCGTATTGGACTTTAAAAATCTAGGTATCATTACGTCAGCAACTTTATCCTATATGTATATGTCCTATATATAAGGGTCATGTATTAGAGCATGTAAAAGTATTGCTCCAAAAGTATTGACGACTTCTTTCCTCTGAACCTAAGAGCATAGTCTTAAAAGAGTGGTAAAGGTGCTAAGCAAGTCTATAACACCTAAAAATAAATACGTGAGTAAGTAAATTATGCAGTACGTAGAAAACTGGTATTTTACGGTAAGATTGTCGATCGTCTTTTGTAAAAAAAAAAAAAAAACAATCGGAATCATACAATAAGACATCACTTGACATGACAAAAACCCCATGAGTTTCTTGTGCCTTCTTCTCATTGGTGGGCGCGTTCCGAAGCCACACATCCTAACTTAGTTTTTAAGACGTTTTTATGTGATCTGTATACCTACAAATGTCTTAAGCATCTAAATGAATAAAAAAATTGACTTTGACTTTGAAGCGTCTTAAAAATTAAGTTAGGATGTCGTTGATGTGTCATTTTTATACAAATTCATGCGCCCGGGAGGTCATCTGATTTGTGCGTTTGATTGTGCTAAAATCTCAATGTAGTTAAAAAGGTACGTTTATTTCTAACACCAATGTTGAAAACAAATTCTATAATGAATTCCAAAGGTAAGTTTCCTTAATTTTTTCGCAACTTTGTCCCATTTTAATCCAATCAATAACAAAAGTGAAGTCAACCTTATCCGTGCAAATATTTGCATACCATTTAAACAAACAACTTTTTAATTTTGAAACACAGTAGGAGATGGCTTAGGATAACTTTTTCACACTTTTACTTGATTTCCCATGGGACAGACGTAGAGCGAAAGTTCTGTATTATTTATCCGTATTTTGAAGGACAATATTTGTAGTCATTTATGAAATTATCAGCGTGTGAGGTCTGTGTTGCTTTTAGTAAGAACAATGGTCGTTATTATGGTAATTGTAAGCTTTGAAAGGAAAACTTTAATATTATGTGTTATTATGAAGTTCGATATGGAATTTGCATAATTAATTGAGAATTTTTATGTATGGCAACTTTTTAAAATAGGTACGCTGTCTACGCTGGAATTAGTTGTTAATCCAGAGTCATTCTGTTAAAACTTTAACTACCAGTTATAATAAAATATTATGTATTTTAATATTTCTTTAATCCTGACCTTTTTTTATTTTTTGACTAAACGTGCTTAGCATAGGCTGTATATTTTTTTCATATTCGGCTCCTGGCCGCTAATAAAAAAGAAACAAAATAAAGCATGGCGCCAATAGTTCCAAGTTTGAAAAATTCGAACTCTTTTTACCATGTTCGAAATTCAATATGATATCATCGATAACAGAAAGGGCCGGACAGGCGCCGTAACTTCTCATGCAGAAAACAACTGCACTGATGAAACGAACTCATAATACGCTATGACGGTCACCACAGAACCTAATTAAGGCTCTTCACAATGTCCAATAAAAGTTGACCTTTATTTTTAAATATTGGTAAACGTCTGGTAGGTCTAGAAACCTGGACAGTCAAGTATTGATGAAATCCTTTTATCTTTTAGCATAGATTGTCTGATTAGTTGTCGCTTGGTGTGCGGTTTCAAGGTGTAAGTTGGTAAAGTTATCTTTAGAGTTACTTAAATCACAGACTAGAAGCATCCTGTGGTGTCACTCGAGTATGTTTTGAACCCGTGGAAATATAGGTTATTTTCGAGGGCTATAAGAAAAAAATGGTTGTCTGTAAAGTCTGTTTACGGACGATAATTTTACGTAATAACGTGACAAGAAAACGATTTTTTTGGTTAAGAATTCCTTCATATTTTTTTTCCTGTTTAAAAGTTTTCTATTCGTCACTCGTCACCATAACACAAGCCCAGATCAGCGATATTATTATTAAATACCTACTTACTCTCATGTTACCATGGCGCATGACGTCCAACATCGGGAACGGGACGCGTCATGTTACCGGAACATGACGCTTTTTTGTGAATGCAGGTGTTCTATCATTTTACTTGACGTTATCACGTCAAAAACTTTTAACCTCCACTCAATACGGAATGCCAAGGCTTATAACTAAATGGAAAACTTGCCTAGAAAGCTTTTTCAGGTTCTCAAAACATAACCAAAGACGATCGTATAACAGAAACGAACTCAGAATAAAAGTTTCAAGTATTTAGAAATACAATGAATCGTCCCGTTTTTAATGTAGTAGGTATCTACCTATCCTTATAATATTACTTCTTCGGCTTCGCACGGCTATATTATGCATGTTTTATACATATAAACCTTCCTCTTGAATCACTCTATCTATTAAAAAAAACCGCATCAAAATCCGTTGCGTAGTTTTAAAGATTTAAGCATACAAAGGGATAAAGGGACATATGGACCGGGGGACAGAGAAAGCGACTTTGTTTTATTATATGTAGTGAAATTTCATCAAAATCGTTTTAGTATGTACTCAATTTTTCATTACAATAAATATACTAAGTCTCTATAGAACGTTAGTATAGTCAAGAACATAATCACTACATAGTATAAAACAAAGTCGCTTTCTCTGTCCCTATATCCCTATGTATGCTTAAATCTTTAAAACTACGCAACGGATTTTGATGCGGTTTTTTTAAATAGATAGAGTAATTCAAGAGGAAGGTTTATATGTATAATACATGCATAATATAGCCGTGCGAAGCCGGACCGGGTCGCTAATATATTTTTAAAGTAGGAGTAAAACGTCCTTTCTTCGCGATCAATCTTTCTGAAAACCAATAAAATTGCATCGACTGTTTTATTAGTATTTGTGAAGATTTCTCATTGTGAAGCCGTATAAGTGCTAGATTATAGAATGAATCGTTCAGTCCAGATGGTATTTCTGTAATGAGTTTCAAAAATGCCAAGACATGTACCCTTAAAACATAAAGGCGAGTGAAATAACTAGAAATTCTTATATTACCTTGAATTACAATTATCTAATTAAACATTTAATATCTCTTTTTGTATTTAGTGGTAAATGAATGCACTTATTCAATATTAATTTTATGGGTAAAACATTCCGAAGTTCACGCTTGTGATGTGTTTTTGAAAGCATCCTCACAGTCTTTCTCAAAGTACGCGATAACACCCCCTTGAGGGCACTGGAAGCTTGGAAGGGGGCAGTAAGGGGCCCAGAAAAAAATTGGTGGTATATTAAAATGTATTTTGTTTGTTTTTTGAACAAAAGAAACTCTTAATGTTATATAGTTGCGTTTTAATTGCTATTACTGGAATAAAACTCTTGTTTAGAATGTAAGTTTTAAACTCATACTAGATAATAGAGCACACTAATTATAATTAATGGCGTTGTGGTTTTTAAGTTAAGGTAAAACAAATTGGGGGCGCTGAAAAAAATAAGATTTTCAAAGTGGGCTGTACAAAAAATTAATATTTTTTTCGAACGTCTTTTGTTTCCGTTTTGATCACAATTTGTTTCCGTTTCGATCGTCTTTTTTCCGAGTATATTTAGTTATTTTTAGAGTTATTTTACTCGCCTTTATGTCTTTTGTTTCCGTTTAGATCGTTTTTTGTTTCCGTTTCGTTCGTCTTCCGTTTTGATCGTCTTTCGTTAGCCACTTAGTTGAGTAGTTTGACTACGAGGAAATTTATTCCTTTTGGACAAACTAGTTTGACCAGAAAGTTTGATCAACAGGAACGTACCGAAATAAGTTTTTTTTTTATTTTTTTTATTAGGAATGGGTTTGCACTTGACCATAATATGCCTGATGGTAAGCATCATTATGGCCTACGATGGAGCGTGCTTACCCAGTAGGAACCGAATCACTCTCGCTTTGAAGATCGCTAGATTGTAGTTCGTGGGGAACAGGGAGTCAGGCAAGGAGTTTGCAACTTTGCGGTGCGCACAATAAAAGTAGATGCAAACCGCTTAGTTCGAGTCTTAGAAACTTGGATCAAAAAACGGTGTCGTCTTGCTGTCTCCCTGCTCGTCCGGTGGTAAAATGGGGCAGGCGGAATAAGTTCGTATAATTCCGCAGCGCACTCACCGAAATGCAATCTGTAAAAGACCGACAAACTGGCAACCTTGCGACGGTGTTCGAGGCTCTGTAGCCTCGCCTCGCACAAAGCGTCATTTGAAATTTAAGTTTGAGAAACTCCTAGACAGAACGTGGCTAAATATTCCTCGCCAGAACACTGAGGAGGTATAGGTTGTGCATCATTCTCTCCAGTACCGTATAAATCAATAATAATGTACAGCTTTATGTAAAACATTTCAATACATTGACTCTCGTTTCGTTCATGAGAGCGCCTGCGCGGTCGCGACACTCAAACTAATGTCAAGGCGAGCGCAATCAGCGTGCGTGGGCGCAACGATAGTTTTAGGTGGATAAGACATACATTTAATAGGTTTTTGTACTTGTACTTGTATACGGTTTTCCGCGATTAGACCCTTTTTAATTGGGTCCTTTTTGCGTGAAGATGGAGTAGGCTTGCCCAGCACCTACTACCCTCTCAGCTTAGTCGACCTTGTCCAGAGGAGAGAACTTGTAAATACTTCTGGAGCCAACTAAGCCGCGGGTTACATCACGATGTTTTCCTTCACCGTAAGAGCAATGTCAATTAGCGCACATAATTTTTTCTTAAGAAAAATACATATCACGGCCGGCCTGGATTCGCACCCACGACCTTCAGAATTAAAGTCGAGGTATCTACCACTAAGCCAACACCGCTCTCTCTCTTTTTTTAATTAGCCAATTTGGGTTTGAAAAAGCTTGAGGAAGAAGCTTTCCAAAATTAACAAAATATTGACTCACTAAGGATATCCTAACTTCAGTCACTCATAAATTAAACAATCAATGAGTTGTGTGAAGTGTCCGAGAATATTTATTTATTACTCACTTTTAGCCATTAGATATAACATTAGATAATTAATTTTTATACGAAAACTTCATTTAGGCTGCTCGACCAAAATAATCTCAAACTGCTCCAGCAGCCACTCGTTGAAAGATAATAAGCGTCGAGTTAGGCGCTAAACCGCTATGATGGCCACTGGCCAGACAACGCATTGAATACTTATTTTTTTTTTTGTAAATAAATACTTACATTTTAGGTACATAAAGAAACTTACTTTTTGAATTAGGGTTCTTTTTAGGACGTAGGTTCTCACTGAGACGTGATTTTGCGAAATTCGTGAGATAAAGTTTGTAGTTTACAGTAATTATATTCAATTTCTTTAAATAATAAATATCATTTTTAAAAGAGACACTGACGCGAGTAAAACTGCTGGGCGAAGCTAGTACAATACATGAAATATTAAGGCGTTATCCACACTATTCCGTCACTTGCCACACTCGAGCTTCAGTAATTGAACGGCGATGTAAAAGGTATCTACGGAGCAAATAACAAAGAAAAAAAAGATAAATCGCGACGATAATCGCAGGTCGCACGCGTTCCCGCCCTGCCTTCGCTATACGTATTGTGATGGTGAATTAAAAATGTACCCCATTGAATGGGCCAGCCTTTTCAATGGGGATATTTTGATTTGAAAGCGTAGGATGTTTTCAGTTACGTGTCCGGTCCCTTCGATTTATGGCTTTTATTTTCTTTTAATGGTCGCTCGATTATTTTATCGCATTTTCGAGGTTTGTACCCATTGAATGCGTGCGTAGAAAAGGTCAGTTTTAACTCGAGATAATATACTGCCGGACTCATAAAATCTTAGCTGATTATTATAGCCTATCAATGTTTTGTCTTTCATTTGTAAACGACATTTTACTTCAACGAAAACGTGATAAAACATCAACACAGATTCTGGTGAACACTGATCAATATGCGCCAATAGCTCACATGACTTTTAATTTGAAAAGTGATCGATTTTTTACAAAGAACCAATAATTTTACGACTAAATAAATCTAAAAAGAAAGGAGTACATTGCTGGGTTTATGATATCTTACGATACCCTTATACCTAATCAAAACCAAAACCAGTCAGTAGAGTCACTTACAAAGACTAAGTGTGCTAGTTACGTATTTTTAACGTAAAACGTAAAAAAGGATGTAGCTAATTTAACCTCTTTGATAAAAGGTACGGATAACAGAGCATTTTTCGTACTGTTTACGTAGAGAGTACGTCACATACAAAATCCAACTTACGGCGGCAGTGAGATCATAAGTATCACGACATAATTACGTCTTATTTTGTAACGAATGTTGTTCTTTAATTATTTTAAGTGTTACAAACGCTATAGGTCGCTGCCGCCGTCGGAAGGGTAAAAAGTAATAAAATAAATATTTAAGTTCATTGAATTAAAATAAGAATTATTTGGTCTAATTAAGACTTTTCAAGCTCTACTACGGTTGATGTTTTTTCTTCCTGTTTTTATTTACATTTTTTTTTGGGTCAACGCAGTTTCCTTCTTCCATTGTTCTCTAAATAATCGTCATCTCATTGTCCACATTGACCTCTTTTATAAAATATACTCTCTCATTTCTCCTTTTATCCAAACCAACTCAAATGCCCCCCTTTTATCTCTCACGCTTATTCAAAATACCGATCTAACCTTTTAAAGCTCTGTTATTATTTTTAATCAAACAATAAATGAAAACAGTAAAAAGCAAGCAAAAAAACTGCATAATCTCTGCGTTTTAAAGGAATGTAAGTACGCAATTCAGATACAGCGACACATAAAAATTACTCTGACGGAAAATAAGTGGTGGCGCCCGAGAGTTGGACATCGCTTTATTTGATCACATTTCGTTTGTTTTTAACTTTTTATAAAAAAAGTTTTGCTGGCCAAATACTATTTAAATGCAATAAATAATGTTTAGTTATTGTTAACCTATTAGCTAGAATTTTCAATTTATTTATTATTTTTATATCAATGCAACAAGCCTAATGATTTATTCCTATGGCTACATCCGTCAAGTATCTATTTAACGGCATTTTAAGTACAAAAGTCTCTTAAAATATATTATAGTAATTAATAAGTATCAATTTAGTTACTTATTTAAAAAATAATAAAGGCAAGAAACGCTTAGTTTTAATTTTTCTCGTGTTAATTTTTGGTCCCGTGCTAAATAAGGTTCTGAACATACTGGTCTTGTCTTCTATTTTCCAAACTCTCCTTTTTTATAATTACTGCTTCCTATTTTTTTTACCCGCGTAAGTAAAAAGTAACCTACGAAAGTAGACTATGTTATTCCCAATGAATCACTGTATCCTCATACAAAGTATCCTGAAAATCAGTCACGTAGTTTCAGAGCCTATTCATTACAAAAAAAAAACAAAACAATCTTTTTTTTTATTAGCATCGAAAGACTTTTTTTTGAACGGTTAGCAAAATAAGAGAGCAAAATCATGCAATATCTTCTGTGCATTTGTTCTCTGTAAACCACTCTACTTTCATGACGTATAAGCCAAGTTTACAATCAAATTCTAACACTGAATTGGCTGTAAATATTTGTGTTATGATATCAAATATCTGTCCTTCGGAAAAAAACATTGTTAACACTTTAACACAAACTTTTAGATTAATTCAGCACCCTACTGCGTTATGAATTTCTTTGATTTAAGTTACAAATGACTTTAGAAGTAGTATAATATTTAACGACCTATTTCTGTGGTTTTTAGAGTAGGTTAACTTGTATTTGTTTTTATCAGAGCTGAGTTAATTAAATTGGGTAGGTAGGTAGGTACCTATATTTATGTCTATAACGTTTTCTCAAGATATTATTTTTATGATAGGTAAGTAAATTTTTGGTATGTATATTAGTCTTAGCAACCTAGCAACAGTTATCCTAGTTTAATAAAAACAGATAGACGGCGTAACTCTTATATACTTTTCTTTTGTTAATATATACTTTTAATACATAGAAACAACCAGACCACAGAAAAATATCTAAGCATAAATACCTACTTGCCTGAGACGGGAATCGAACCCGCAATCCTGTGTTTGGCAGTCCGGCTTGGTGACCGTTATGCCAACTGGGTCGTCTCAAATGCATTAGGAGTTCACGTCGCGAAAACCTTAGAAAGTACTCAAGATAATCGTGTTAAAATCACACTAAAGGACACTTAAAAATCCTTCGTCATTCAAAAACATAAAGAGATATTCCAAGGTATCATAAATTTTACAGTTCCCTTCCCCGTATCACAGTACTAAGTTGATACTCATGTTTATTTTTTGATAGAACTGTGTAGCGTTTCTTTTTAAACTTCTTTTTAGTGGCTTTTTATTTGGGATATAATAAAAGAGGTGGCCTTTTTAAATCAAGATAGGTATTGTTTCAAGGAAATTGAGATGTCGACGTGTAGTGTCAATAGTTGGTCTGTCTGTCGATAAGACTTAAGGTGAAAGGGTACCTGCGCTCTCTCCATACAAACGTAGTCGACTGTTTCCTCCCTGGATAATGACACTAGCACAAATATTTTTGTGCCATAAAACCTAAAACTGCCATGACTATGCCCCTATGTTTTGGTTTTTTTCATTTTCTAATTATCATAGAAATTAAAAAAAAAATATATAGGGGCATGGTCATGGCAGTTATAAGTTTTATGCACCAAAAATATTTGCTCTAGTGTCATTATCCAGGGAGAAAACAGTCGACTACGTTTGTAATAGTTTGTATGGAGAAAGCTCCCGGTACCCTTTCCTCTTAAGGTCGGTATATACGTGACGGGATAAAACCTCGGACGGGACGGGGACATGACGTGCATCATTCTTAAAGTGTTCGTGGTGTTTATACATACGTAACGTGATTTTTCTCGTGCCGGACGGAACGTGACGATTTCTTAACATCGTTTCATATAAAAATATCACGTCCCCTCCGGCACGAGAAAAATCACGTTACGTATGCAGCGACCTTAAATAAGTAGATTAGAGATACAGGTTGTTTGACCATTGACGTCAAAAACTATGCTATGCGTAAAAAAATTTTTAAAAGCTGGACTCAACCCAGAACTTAGAATAACGCACTTAACTCCTTTAAAAAAAAAGGTACTTCAAACTACAAAATTAGCTACTTCTTTTTATTTGCCATACCACATTTGTTTCCAGGAATTGATCTCAATTAGCAATACTATCGATTGGTACGAAAATAAAAAGGGACTCCTTTTTTGGAAATTGAACAGGTTCGATTCCTGGTTAGGGTATAGGTTAGGTTAGGGTATCTAAAAATTTCTAAAAAAATTTAGATTTTGTCAAAATCGGGAAATCGCAACTTCTTTCAGCTTTTTCTCGAAATGAATCGCCCTAAAGGAAAAAAATAACCTACAACCACAATGTTGTGATATTATAACTCAGTGGGTAACCGAAACCATCATCGTTAATAAATCCAAAAAAAAAGCATTAAATTATTTTAAAACCAACAATTACATCCTTTAAAAATATCTCCCGCATTTTCTACTGATTATACATTAAACATTTTATTATCATTACATTGTTAATGAAATCTGTACTAAAAAAATATCTACGATACACTGGAACCTATAATTTAAAGATTAGTAGTAAGTATAGAAGCTGAACTGATATTATAAAAACATTATAAACGAATTTACCCTTTGAAATTTAACAGATGTAAGGGATGCATTTAAGGCCACCATTTTATCAGTTAAGGGGTATAATGGACGCTTTGCGCCCCTTTGTAGCATTGTCATTTATTAGTTAATAATTGGTAGGTTTAAATGGATAGTAAGTAATAATATTTTAACTGTTTTGATTGCAGAACTGGTAATGGTAGCAAAATATTTTGACATACTTCTTTTTCTTCTTGTATAATAGTGTGGCTCACCTATTGTTAGAGTTTTCAGATCGCTTTAAGGCTTCTAAATTGACCTAAACTACACCCAAAACACAAGTCTAGTTGGGTACTTAGCTTGGGGCTAGATGGCGATGTGTAGAATGTCCTACAATATGTATTTATTATTAATTAATTATCTAGTAATATTGTGGTATTATTTTTACCTAAGAATTTACGATAGACATATTGTAGAGTTCTGATATTAATAAATGATGTAGTTATCTAAGTAAGTAAATATTATGCAGGTAATGTAATATTCAGAATCATACATTAATTTAACCAGTTATTTACAAAAAAAAGGCAACCAAACTTCATAACTCGCTTACCAATTCGCGTCGCAAAGAAATTTTAAAACACGTCTGAAAACATCGTGCATAAATTATCGAATACCGAGCTCATACCGTAAGGCATAACATACATACTAATATTATAAATGCTATAATATGATTGTCTGTTTGTTTATTTTTTTATTAATAATTACTGGTATACGTATCAATAATTACTGGTATACGCTGGACAAGCGGTGAAATGGGAGTAGATCTTATAGACTTTTTTGTTAGGGATTTTTCTTTCTTTTAAATACCTACTAGATAGATTCTGATAGAGTTTGGGGAGCTTTCAAAATGTGACAACAGTAGGTATTATTTAAGGGCCTGCTGCCTATAACAGTGTTCCACAATATCTTGATATTATCTTAAATTTTCGGTAAATTAGAGTAATTTCCCTGAACTTTAAATGAAAATAATCTATTATCTTGTTTTTTCGTTTTATATATTTTTTAAATAATATCGTAGGGGTGACTTAGAGGGACTACATACTTTTATTTACACTCTGTGGGAGATGTCTCAAGCTTGCTTATGCGCAACATTAGACTTGAGGCTTGAAGTTCAATGGTTTCTGCGGCCAGAATGTTTTGTAATGACTGTATAAGTGTGGTATAAGTACCTACTTATGTTGATAAAAATATATAGGTACCTAACAAATGCCAAGTTCCGCAAAAAGCATAGGATATAAAGTATGTATTTACAAAGGAAAACCATTAGGTATAAGTATTGCTGTCAGTTATCTGGTCATTAAAACTCAGGCCTAGCCTGCAATATTCATTTATGTTTAAGCGATATCAAGGCGTCAAATTAATAGTTAAATACATAAAATTAAAGTAAGTAAAGCCACGGGTAACATATAGTAAGGTATAAGGTTGGACAATCGTTCATTGAGGTACTTATTTATTTTAAATACAATCATCAGGGGGGCCTCCTGTGGCGCGGGGCCCGTTGCGCTGTCGTAGGCCTCCTACCTCGCCCCGATTTCGGTACCCTTTAATCAACTGTCGTTTTGGTACACCATTACCCTTAAAGCCTTAATACATTTCTGTTTAATGTTGATCTAGTCAACATATGGAATGGTTTTGTCTAGCAATCAATACATATAAAATGCTTTGTCCTGACTGACTGACGGATCAACGCACAGCCTGAACCGCTGATCGTAAAGACCTGAAACTTGGAGGGTATGTTCTTTGTATGACGTAAGGATTTTTCGAAATTCTTCCCTTTAATGGGTGAAAAAGAGGGGCACAGTTTGTATGGGACAACGTGATTCCTTGGTTCAATCTACTTCAAATTTTGCAGACACATTCTGGAACAGAATTGATGGAAGACGTGCTTCGTATATTATTGAAATTATCATAATATGATAGAATTAAAAATCCTATTTGAACCATTTTCGACTTCTACGCAGACGAAGTCACGGGCAAAGGCTTGTCTATGATAAAATTGTGAAGAGTTAATGGTTTTTGTTTTATTTTTGAAGCTGTTGGAACGGTTTTATACAAATGGTTTGAATCTTTGGGAGTAACATAGGCTATGCTCCAATATTCTTACAGGGTAGGAACTTACACAGGTTAACACCATGTAGAGCGGAGTTGGCGTAGTGGTGGATACCTCGTCTTTCATCACTTCATCGTTTCATCACACTATCATCACACTATCACTACATACCTAGTATAAAATAAAGTCACTTTTCGCTATGTCCCTATTTCCTTTGTATGCTTAGATCTTTAAAACTACGCAACGGATTTTGATGCGGTTTTTTTATTAGATAGAGTGATTCAAGAGGAAGGTTTATATGCATAATACATACATAATATAGCCGTGCGAAGCCGGAGCGGGTCGCTAGTTTAGAACATAAAGTAAAGTAAAGACATCGTGATGAATGCCATGGCTTAGTTGACCCAAACGTATTGGCAAGTTCTTTCCTTCAGATACGATCGACAAAACTGAGAGAGTGCTGGAGAAGCCTACTCCAATCTCACGCAAAAAGAACCCAACTATATAGGTCTAGTTGCGAAGAACAACCCTTATACAAATACAATAGCAACATGTATGAAAACTTCATGAAAAAACGAAGAACTTTGCCGCTAAATTTAGACCTCATACCAATCTAATTTGTTCTTTTTTAACCTTAATATGTAGCTTGGAAATCAGCTTATGTTCACATCTATGAGATGAATAACAAAGAGCGTTACCATCACAATATTCATACATCGTAACAGAGTTGACGTCAAGCTCGCCGCCTTGATCTGACGAATTTGTTATGGTCCGAAATAACGTAGGATACACACGGTTCGTGAGAATAGAAAACAAAATATAATTACTGTAATTAAAAACGAATGCGAAATATTACAAAAATACAAAAAACTATTAACGCTTATGTAGTAAATTTGTAATGCGATTTTTTGCATATTATTTATTAGATTATGTATGCATATGTTTGCAACGTATTCATGCCAAACTTATGAACCCATAGCTGGATGTCAATGGCTGTCAGTAGCCCTGAAAAATAATAGGCTACTTATATCCCAATATCCAGTAACACGAAAGCGTAAGCTGATAAAACTGTTATGAATTTATGCACAGTTAAAACCAGTGTTTAAATGTTATGTTTATAATTTTATATCACATATCAGATAAATCGGCTAAGTATGATTATCCTTCAAAAATAGTATTCAACTAGCATCAACCCGCAGTTTCACTCGCGTAAGGCCCGATCCCATGAGAATATCCTAAATCATTGTATCCTCATACCAAGTTTCGTCAAAATCGGTCCAGTAGTTTCGGAGCCTATTCAATTCAAACAAACAAACAATTAAATCTTTCCTCTTTATAATATAAGTATAGAAGTATAGATTTACCATGTGGCACCAGCTAGTTTTAAGTATTTATTTTGTACTTAACACATATGATGTTTGTGTTCAAACATGTTCTCAAACATGCCTGTCAAACAAACCGACAGTGTGTAAACCTCTAGCCATTTCTTTTTCCACGTCCTAAACGGTCCATAAGTAAGGTATTGTGCATCGAATGCTAACAATAGTGTCCATTATGGTCGAACATCGATGCTCTTTCTTTGAAGGAATTTAATTGTGTGATGAAGTGTCGTTACGTTATTTTTTATTCGTTGTTCAAGCTGAAAGTGTTGAGACAAAAAATAAATATGCGGTAAATGTGTTGGTTTTTTTAATGTTACGGATTTGAGGTTTTGATTTCTATTGTTGGTAGATTACCATGATCGATTTAAAGTTTCTGATGTACGTACTATTTATCATAAATATTTTAATGGTATTGTATGGTTTAATGGTAATCAGTTACCAAAAAATGACAAATTATATGCCTTTCTTATTGCAAAATTGTCCAAAAACTGTCAGTTTTACTCTGAATAACTGATAGAAAATTTATTAATTTCGACTATTAGCCAATGATTAGAATAAACGACACCTTGACAAAAACGCTCACAGATAATTATCTGCTATCCCCCTAATGGGAACTTTCGTGGCATTCCACGAAAGTTCCCATTAGGGATAGCACTTGCCCTTGCTTGCACTTGGGGGGAATACCCCGTCCTTTAAACTTGAGTTCAACATGTTTTTACTTCCAAAGTCAATACCTAGTATCTATACAAGCACAAATGCATGCAACTCAATCACATTCAAGTATTATTCTAGCATATAAATAAATTGATTTTTATTTCAAACAAAACCCATACTTATACAAATTCACTTAAAATTATAACTATAATTATTATAGGTACAGATGTCAGAATTTCATTTTAAAAGTTTTATTTTAAAATACATAATATGCAATTTATATTAAAAAATCAATTAAATATAGTCAAAATTAATAAAATTTAAAATAAATGTCCATTGGTCAGATATAAAGTTCAAATTAATAAAATTAAAAAGTTCTAGTTAACAAATAGTAATAAATCAAAATTAATAAAATTAAAATGAAATTTGTCCAAATCAATAAATTATGCAGGTTAGGTACTCATATGCAATGCATGAAACGTGTTAATTGGTCTCTGTTCCTAAGCTAAGGAAAACTTCAGTCGTTCTTGAATTGGTACATAGGCCTACATGTTTTAGATATTAATTCAATAAAATCCAATTTCTTTATCATCTCAATCGCTCATCATTTGTTTAACATTCAATAAAAGATATACTTCTGTTTAATCTTAACACTAACAGCTGCACTGCTGTAAATTTATTCTTAACTCGATTATTTACAAATTAGTCTGAATGAAAACATGATCGTGTTAGCACTGTTAGCACTTGGTATCTGCAGATACATTCTGAACTTAACCATAATAAACTTAGAGTTTATTTTGGAGTTTTTAATAAGTTGATTACCACCCGCCACGTTGAACTGAACTTAGAGTAATACAATCGTAATAATGTTGCAAATTACTTCATTAAAAGAGAGCGGTAGGAAATTAATCAATATAAAAGTTGATAGGTAAATTGCAATGACTTGTAAATATGAATTTAATAATAAAAATAATAATAAATATTTCAGGACATATTACACATCGCCATCCAGCCCCAAGCTAAGCAACTTAATGCTTGTGTCAAATCAAATCAAATCAAATTTTTTTATTTCTTTGGATGTATAATACCTTAAAAGTATAATAGACCACTTGAAAACGTCTTAAAAACTAAGTTAGGATGTGTGCCTTCGGAACGCGCCCACCAATGAGAAGAAGGCACAAGAAACTCATGGGGTTTTTTTTTTTTTTTTCATGTGATCACGCTCACAATGGTCAATATTACAAATATTTGAAAGTATTATTTGAAATGGAGCAACTAAAGTCACGTCCATGGGTTCTTATCATTAAGGTAAGACGAAGTATCATAGTACGCCTTACTGCACAATCTATGCTTTATAAAAGTTTTGAACCTGTTAATGGACATGTCATATACCTCTTTAGGTAATTTATTATAATAGAGCACACATGTACTATTAAACGACCTGTTTATTTTCCGGAGCCTACTACCGGGCACGGTCAGTTCATCCTTATTTCTTAAGTTGAAATTATGAATATCGCTGTTTTTACGGAAAATATCAGGATTTTTGTGAACGTAGAGCAAGTTTTCGTAGATATATTGGGAATAGAGCGTTAATATGTTTAACTCTTTAAATTTTTCTCTAAGTGATTCCCTGGGGCCCATTTTGTAGATAGCTTCAGTTTCATAGAAACCCCATGCAAAGATTCAGACTTGTAGCTCTTTTAGTTTTAGAGATATCGTGATGAGTCTTTCATACTTAGGTATAGATTTAGGTACCTATTTTCCATGTTTAGGCCTAGCACAATTTCAGCATATAACCAGTATCAAAGAGATTTCAAGGATTAGTTTCAAATGCCTTGATAGATCGATTAACATCAAGAAATGGAAAAATAGAAAATATGTCTATGACCAATGAAAATCTACGAAATTTGTAGACAAGGCTGTATGGACTGACTTAGGAATCTTTGCCATCTCTAGCCAAGTAAAATAAAAAATCAATATCTATTATTATAATGATATTATTAGGGTCATCTTTAAGTGACCATAATAATATCAATATTAAAAATCTCTTATGTTTTAAGTAAATAGTTTGACTTGGAAAAAAAACTGGTTGCCTGTAAAGTCGGTATACGGGCGAAAGTTTTACGTGACAACAACTGTGCTCGAGTGGAAGGGACGCGTGCCTTTCACTTTTTATGTCTGTGTCTCTCGCTCTTAGGCGGGCTAACCATGCCCGCGTGCCTCTCACTCGCTCTCATTGTGAGCGCATAACGTCAGCGGAGCGTAACGCAGTTTCTTGAAGTGTCACCCGGCAAACCAATTTATAAAACGTTGTCACGTCAAAAAATCTAATTTAATATTTAATATGTATTGCTTGCGAGATACATTGTGTTTTCATGCGATTGCCAAGTCGATCTATTTATTTAAAACATAAGAGATTTTTAATATTGATATTATAGGGTCACTTTAAGATGTTGCTAGGTTAGCGTATTACGAAATAACTTAGACAGAAAGTCCCTTTAGTAGGGACTGAATAAATTAACCGACTCGGTATTACATGGACCTCACAACCTTTTACGGTAGAAGAAACTGGATTGCGAGACTTGGTTTTTTTACAAGTTATGTTTTCGATGGGATATCATTATCTTGACCAAAGACAACGGTGTCCATAAAGTCTACAATCTACTAACCGATTCGGAATTGGTTAAAAAAAACAATTGAGTATTATCCCTCATATGGTTGCATCAAGTCTTTAGTTCTTCTACATTTCATTCCTCTGCTGAACTAGTGGCAATCTAGTGGCAACCGTCTACAGTCAAACAACACTGATCTCCATAAAACAATCACTCAACCAAGATAAGTGGCGAATACTCTTAATATCACAAACAAAAAATAAAGTAAAAACAATTAATACCTATTGTATTAATTAAACATAAATGTTAAAAGGAAATGCAATTAACATTATTTAAAATAAGTGTCATCATTTTAAAACCAAGAGGTAGTGGTCACTTAAAAATCTTAAGGGCGTACGCAGTCTAAAGACTGAACGATCAGACGATCGGATCTTTTAAGTGTGATGTCACATTTTTAAGGCCTTAGGTGAGACTTTTGCCATTAACATTAAACCAGAGATATCTAAACGGTTGGGTAAGATTATTATAGACTGACTTAGCAGAGAGACTTTGATATCAAGATACCTTAATAGCTCCTGAATTAACCCCGAAGTTGGAGCCGTTGAAATAAAAGCTATACGTCGAAAATGTTAAATATTATATAAAAAAATTGAAGACGTAAAATTATCGTTTCGAAGCTCGTCCAAATTTTAGTCCAAAATATAAAATCATTTTTCATGCAATAATGAGGAAAACTTAATTGACTTTTATTTAAAGCTAGTTTTGAATCAATAGAAAGTTAGCTTTATATTCACTGTTGTATCTAGTCTAGATATTATATTTTTCTAATTTTATATACTCGGTCAGGGAAGGCAAATACTGTTGAGTGATCACATACGGTCTCTACTTTACAAACTTCGTTGATTTCTTACTGATCGTAGACTTAGTAAATTTTTACCTTCCTTGATGTGAAGATGCCATCTATAATGGCGTCTGGGACTATTCTTTTTTTGAGTAAACGTAAGTAATTTTAGTTTAGGCGACGACAAGCAGTAAGTGATTGTCGTGCTATATGGCCTTAAAAGAAAAATAAATAAAAATGTTGGCTGTCATACTGAACTAGCATTCACCTGCGACTACGACCGCTTAGGAGTAAAATTTTTCAAAATCGTTTTTTACCGGATGCCTTCGTCATATTAATAGCTATCGTACACCTAATTTTAGCCCGATCAATGGTTTGAACTCTGCGTTGATTTCTGTCAGGATTCAGCTTTGAATTTTATTTCACACTTTAATATCGACTATCGGTTAATCCCAAGTCTGCATTCGTCCTAAAAAAATACGTAAATAAACATTTTTAATTTAAATAATTTATACGTAACTCCGCCGTTGTCGGTCCCAAGCCCGAATGTAAAAGGAGGAGGGTTGGTGATGGAGGAGACGTGCCCACCCGTAAAACGTCAACGCCGAGTCTCGGGCGGCGGTAAATAACCCGACCACTCCGTGGTCCTATCGGAGCGGCAACCAGTGGCCATGAGGACTTAAATCCCCTCATAAAATACTGACGTGGAAGGAAACGGGAACCCACCACGTTTACTTTCCCAAGAAAACCTTATTATGGAATTGAGTACTAGTAAAGAATGTGTTATGTCATGCGATCCGACTGACGCTCGGCGCTTGCCGGTTTCCGGGCCGGTAAGTGTGAAATTGGTTACCGATGACGATGCGATTGGTTCGATGACAACTAGAAGGAGGCTTTTGGATGGCGACAACACGCAACCTTCACAGAAGATCTCTATCCGTGTTAAGCATAGAATAGGCACATGGAACGTTAGAGGGCTGCTGGAACCTGGCAAATTACAAATTGTCGAAAAAGAGATGAAAAATCACCGTCTCTCACTCATTGGTTTATGCGAAACACACATGCGAGGCCAAGGTCATTTCAAAACTGCCTGTGGGAGCACCATGTACTTTTCTGGTCCTGAGAACGAGAGCAGAAATGGTGTGGCCTTTCTTGTACCGCCACACATTAATAAACATGTTCTCGGATATAATCCTGTGTCAGATAGGATTCTAACGATCAAGTTGAACACTAAGCCGTGCACCCTGAACTTAATACAGGTTTACGCACCTACCGAGGAAACAAAGGAGGAAATAAGTGATGCATTCTATGGCACCTTATTAAACACGCTAAAGACCATTCCTAAAAGAGAAGTTACCATGATTGTTGGCGACTGGAATGCGAAAGTGGGAGACACATCATCAGACGACCACCTAAGGAATGTTGTTGGCAGTTTTGGTCTGGGCGTGCGGAGTGACCGTGGAGAAAAGCTACTCGATCTGTGCATTGATAAGAAATTCAGCATCATGAATACTTTCTTCAAACATCATCCACGCCGAACATATACCTGGAAATCTCCAGGTGATCGCTATAGGAACCAAATTGATTATATAATAATTGATTCTCGCTGGCGTTCATCTGTATCTAATGTCAAGACTTATCCTGGTGCTGATTGCCACACTGACCACAGTTTACTGGTGGCATGGTTTGCACTGCGTTTCAAAAACATCTCTAAAGCCTCGCATCCTAAACCTAGACAGATTGACCCACTCATCCGTCCCGTTTTCAGAGAAACGGTAGAAGCCAAACTGTTGGAGAACGCTCAAGCTCACAATAATCCAAATGAACAATGGGAAACGCTGAAGACCACTATTCTTGACTCTTTAGAAAAATGTCAACCTACCAAGAAGGAGCCCAAGACCAACATATGGCTGACTGATAAGACTTGGGAATTAGTGCAAGAACGTAAGGATCTTAAGTGCAAAGGGCCCATGAACGAAGAGAATATGGAAAAATATTCCAAGCTGTGCAAAAACATAAAAAAGAGCAGTCGCCAGGACAGAAACAACTTTGTTCTCAATTTATGCCGAGAAGTAGAAGTACACGCAAATAAGATGCAACCCTCTGATCTCTTTAAGAAAGTCCGACTTCTGTCTAAACAGTTTAAGCCGAAATCATGGATAGTCGAAGATAGGGATGGACATCTCATTTATGAGCTTGAGAAAGTGACTGAACGTTGGCGCGAGTACTGTGAAGACTTATACCGGAACCCAGTCTCGTCATCAGAATCGAATCTGGCAGTTGATGATTGGCAATGTGAACCGCCTTTACTACGTTCTGAAGTTGTTTCGGCTATAGCTTCTCTTAAAAGCAGGAAGGCGCCTGGCCCAGATGAAATAACGGCAGAAATACTGAAGACATTGGGGGATGCTGGAGTCGATAGACTGCACGATATCTGCAGTACTGTGTGGAGGACGACAAAGTGGCCTCAGGACTGGGCAAGGTCTGTTATTCTCCCATTGCACAAGAAAGGGTCTACCAAAAAGTGCGACAACTACCGCACGCTCGCCCTTATATCTCACGCCAGCAAAATTCTGCTCCACATCATTAACAACCGACTAAGATATTACATAGACTGGCAGATCCCGCAGGAGCAGGCGGGTTTCGTCAAGGGCAAGGGTACGCGTGAGCAGATTCTGAATGTTAGGCAACTTGTTGAAAAAGCTTACGAATTCAATGTACCATTCATTATGTGCTTTGTCGATTACAGCAAGGCTTTTGACTGTGTGGACTGGAGGCTTCTATGGTCGGTTCTCGAGGAGATGGGAGTCCCAAAACATCTGGTCAGGGTGCTTCAAGGCTTATACTCAGATAGTCAGGGGGTAGTGAGAGTCGACAAGACGACGTCGAAACCTTTCTCGTTTGGCAAAGGAGTTCGTCAAGGATGCATCGTATCCCCTGTCTTATTTAACATTTACGGTGAGAGCATCATACGCCGGACCTGTGAAGATTGGGATGGTGGAATTACCATCAACGGCACTAAAATTCAAAACTTACGCTACGCCGACGACACCATCCTTTTCGCAGCTAACGAAGCTGAAATGCTACAGCTCCTAAACAAAATGGAGCAGCACAGTTTGGAGATGGGACTAGCCATAAACCGGTCTAAAACCAAGATCATGGTGGTGGATCGTGCTTCTAAGCTAGAGCTCAATGGAATACTCAATTTGGAAACTGTTGACCACTTCATTTACTTGGGCTCTAGCATTAGCAACAACGGGTCTTGTGAAGCTGAAGTTCGTAGGAGAATTGGAATGGCCAAGGCTGCTATGTCTCAGCTCGGCAGGATATGGAAGGATCGTAACATCACCAATAAGACAAAAATGACCCTCGTCAACACTCTAGTCTTCTCCATTTTCCTGTATGGTGCGGAGACATGGACATTGAAAGCTGGAGACCGCCAGCGCATCGACGCCTTTGAGATGTGGTGCTGGAGGAAAATGCTTCGTATCCCTTGGACTGCGTTTAGGACCAATCACTCGATCCGCGTAGAACTCAAAATAGATAAAAAGCCTAGGCTCTACAACATATGCCTGAGGAGGATTTTTGAGTTCTTTGGCCATATCGCCCGTAAACCCGGTGATAACCTCCAAAAACTAATAGTTACCGGAAAAATGGACGGTAAGAGATCGAGAGGGAGGAGTCCAATGCGCTGGACTGACCAGATCCGCACCACTCTTAACATGAATATTGCCGAAGCGGTTCATGTCGCCGAAAGCCGGAAAAGATGGCGCAACATTGTAAGAGAGAAGTTAATTCCCTGATGGGTCACGACCCCCAGCATTGGGGAATCGACGCAAGGAGGAGGATACGTAGCTTCCCAACATGAACTTGATTAAGATAAAAAAAAAACACGAAAAGCGTATAGTGAACTAATTTTGTGTGGAATTGAAATGAAAAATATGAATGTCCACAAATTTTTGATTTTATTGTGTTCGCGGCTGTTGAGGAAGCATTTCGAAAAACATGTTATGTCACAGTGAAACAGCTCGTGCCATATTGTTGAAATAAAATTGAAAAGAGCACTTCTTCTTTAATGTACAATGTACAGTCACATTACCAATTAGCTGAACCCCACGTGACCCATAGCTTATTCGCATATCTGTAAAAAATATAGTATTTATTTACCTATTTTGTTATTTTTTTTAATATTGTATTGCACTAGCGATCCGCTCCGGCTTCGCACGGCTATATTAGGCATGTGTTATACATAATATAAACCTTCTTCTTGAATCACTCTATCTATTAAGAAAAACCGCATCAAAATCCGTTGCTTAGTTTTAAAGATATAAGCATACAAAGGGACATAGGGATATAGGGACGGCAAAAAGTGACTTTATTTTATACTATGTAGTGATAGTATATTGATAAAAAAAACAGAACCAGGTAACATTACTTTACAACCTTACAGATTTGCGAGTGAGCTCTGGGGTGACCCAGAGCTGAACCCCACGTGAGTGGGGTTCAGCTAATTGGTAATGTGACAGTACATTGTACCATCATAACGTTAATAGGTAAGTAGAGAACCTATAGACGGATAGCGAAACGATTTGACATTTTTTTTTGATAAATAGACTGAAACTGGACTTTGTAGGTAAACCCTTTGGAGTAAAGTTTGCTATTTTATCCTAGTATGCCCATTTGATCAAGTTTTTTTTTTTACATAATTTACTTGATGAGAAGCGAAGATTAGGCCGAGCATGCTACATCCTGAAGTTGGAGTCTTTAAATCTACTTAAAGAATCCAACTTCATTTCTTTACAGAGTATACACTCAGCTTATCATAGTAAAATAAATGTCGTCCTGTAATTTACTTAAGAAAACCGTTTTATGACAAGTGACACAGGTAATGTATTATCCTGTTTCACTTGGCATAAAACCGTTCAAATAACAATCATTCTTTTTTTGTATGAAGCATATCCCATAAACGCAATTTGATGGGACCCTACCAGTAATTATGGTGATATATTTTTTTTAAAAGAACTAAATTCGTATTTAATTTAAAAGTTTTTAGGGTATAAATTACTTTTATAAGATTATTATGTTTGCCTTCATTACTCTACCGCTATTTTGATTGAGTTTATTAAAATCTTAATTTATATAATAAGATGAGACAAATTGACTATTTATTACGACAGGTGGCGTCTAGTGTGCTATCAATGAGGGATACTAGATACCTTTTTTTTTCAAAACTCATTCCGCATCTCTTGATAAATAGCGCTTTCTATAAATATCGTAACTTCACCTTAGGTCAAGATAATACAGCTCAGATAAATAAAAACAGAACTAGAATGATTACTTATTTATAGCTGCGCCCCGTGGTTGACCAAGTCCCTATCCCGTGGGAATTTTGGCATCAAAAGTATCCTTTGTCACACCATACTCTAAACTTTAATTTATTTACTTTATTTTATTTTATAGAGGTACAAATACGTTACTTTTGAAATTAAGTTAAGGTATTTTTTGTTACATGAAATTATAAGAAATTCCTAGTCTAATCTCACTGAAAACTTAGATGGCTAATTCAAAAGATTCCTGACCCAATTCCGTTCTTTTTACTTTTTTCCCGGGAGGGTAAAGTTTTTATAATTTTATCTGGACTTTATCTTGCTGATTGTTACCGTGATTTAAAAGAGAAAAAAAGAAGTTTTAAGAAGCCTTTTTTTATTAAACCCTTCCTCATTAATACAAAATAACGATCTTAGCCTCAATTTGCTCCTTTTTGGTCTCAATAGGACTCAAATAGCCTCAATAAAAGATCCGGATCCGTTCACCGTAATAAAATTAAGACATTTTAATTATTCGCCCCTATTTTGTCGGTCTGTCTAGAGTAGGTACTTATAATAAAGACTATTCTAAAACCAGAGAGAATTTTTGAATGAGGAGTATTATATTAGCTATTTTTGGTTCCGAATAGCTTGATAGATGGCGCGCTCTATAACCACTTTAAGAAAATGTGGGTAAGCGAAATCAAAATAGAACCAAATAAAATACTTACATAATATTATGAAATAGTCACTGGTCATATACCTACACCTTACAGTTTTTGATGTGAAACATCTATAGCCGCACGTACAACCGACTTCTGGCGTGGCGACGCATGCCGTGGCGACGCGTCGCCACGCTATATGATGGTATATATATACAGTCTATATGCAGTAGTGTGCGCAATCGAACTGTGCGATTCTATCACAATCTGTTCTTTTCTGTATATTACTTTTACGAAATAATGTCGATGTTTCACAATACATCTACCAGGCGTCCCGTGACGGCTCACATTTTTTTTTATTAACTAGGTACTTAGGTATCTCATTCTTTAGGACAAACTAAAATATATCTTTGACCAGAGAGAGAAAAAGAAAAAAAGAGAGCGAAAAAATCTCACTTATTTTTTACCAAAGCACAAAAATTTATATAAGTACCTATACCTACCTAATAAGTGATATTTTTGAGATGACTCTGAGAGGCTGCATTTGACATCTACATTTAGAAGCGTCATCTACCGTGCGCTTCTGAACTATTTTACAAAAGAAAATCAATTTCCAAAATCCCTAATTGCCTCGACGGATCGGTGGTCTAATTCTTTATAAATAAAGCTGTTAATTAGTAGGATACTACAGATGCTATTGGTACAATAAACACATAAAATTGAACAGCTCACTTCGTCCTTTTTATAACTACAAAAACATTTAAAGAGATCCCTATAATTGATTTGCAATAAATAATGGAATTTAAACGACTTTGCGGAACGATTTTTAATTTTATGATCTTGTTGTGTGAAGGCTAATTATTTAGCTACTATGTTTTTTTATTAAAATTACGTACTTGGTTGGTATTTTTCATTTTATAGTACCTACTTATAAATGTTAAATCCGATTTTAATCTTTTTAATTGACAAATAAGTAGTTAATTATTTAATTAATTAATATAAAATAATTAGCTTAAAGGTTGCCTGGAAGAGATCGCTTTTAGCGATAAGGCCGCCCATTGTGCCATTTTTTTTCATTTTTAGTTTCTTATAATTTTCTAATTTTTATTTAACTTAATTTTTTTTTGTTTTAATATCTTGTACCTACCTAAGTAGGTACTTTGTTAGAATTAATTTTGTGTTTTGTTTTTATGGTACAAAAAATGTAATCTAGCTAGTTATTTCGTTTATTTATTACAATAATCAATTAAGTATGTTGTAAGTAAAATGGAACCGTTTGCGTTGGTATGGACATTGTGATGAGAAGAGTGACTAGAAGAGTGATGAGTATGAATGTAGACAAGACAAGACATGAGAGATGAATGTGAACGATGAGATGACGGCTAATATGAGTGAATGGAAGAAGAAAACATACTGCGCCGAACCCAAATAAATTGGGATAAGGACAGGAAGATGATGAATCAATTTAGTATGTTGTATATTATGTACATATAGCTTTTGTCTGCGACTTTGTCGACGGGTAAGTTGCTGCATTTTCTAAAATCCTTTAATAGCGAATATCTACGTTGATTACTTCTATTTGTGTGGAATTTTTTTTCCCGATCCGCCCATCATTCGTTGAGCTGTGTCATATAGTCAGTCAGTACTTAAAATTTTCCATTACGATACTAACTTCTAGACTATCCGTTTGTGACTACTATTGTGACTTAAGGTGAATAGGACCTGAAAACCCCTATCTCTTTCCCACGTACACGCCGCGCGATGACTCTATCCCTTTCCCCCGTGCGCCGCGAAATGTCCGTTTTACCTGTTTTATGTAATTACAAGACTCACATCTATTTTAGTGAAAAACCATCTGTACCATCTTATGGGATTTGATGTAAAGTTTATGAAAATATAAATTTTGTACTTGTTTTTTTCTTTACAATCGCCGTAAAATTTAAAAAAGCCCAAAAATATAAGTTTTTTTTAGGATTTTCACGATTTTTTTTCTATCAAGGCAAATCACTCTAATCTTGTTTCGAAGTGTGTATGAAAATACAAAGCATTTCTCCACCTTTACGAGACTGTAGGAATATCATCTATCACTCTATCGCGGTTCTGGTGTTACTATATAGTCACAACTGACTTGTTGTAGACAGCGCGTGGAAGTCCACACGCTTAAAAGCCTGTAGTTATTTCGTTCCTACCTAAGCAACAAACTTAGTTATGCGCTACGTCTTTACCTATCGGCAAATTGATTGATCTCGTCTCTCCAACTGATAACGTTAAACAAGTATTCACATATTCTCAAACAGGTAACTTCCCGGAAACATCTACAAAGACCAATACGTCAATTATAAAGATAAGCCCTTATGTGAGGTGAGACAAACCGACAGACACGCTCGCGCCCGTCCTCAAATAGGTAATGTTTGCGGCTCAAATAGTTGATAAGATAACCTTTAGTTGACGCCGACACAATGGCATCGTTATAATGTAAATATTTGTTGTGTGAACACCTCTTGCGCTTAGCGCGTGCGTGCCTCACTCTCACACCGAATTGTAACCAAAATGGATTTTTTATAGTTATTTGACCTATTAGAGTAAGGAAGTTATAAGTTCATACATTTACCAGTTGTGATACGAGGTCTTATCCTCTTTTCACATCTGCAGCACTTTAATCAAAGCCCTATTAACCTCAACTTAAAGCAAGACTTTATTCCCAAGGGAGATAATGTTGTACGAAACTCCCAAGGGAATAAAGTGATTTGAATTTGGAACATTGAAATTCGTGTGAAAACTCTTGGTTTTAGTTTTGAAGGTCTCAGTAAATAGGTTTTATTTATAATAAAAATAATAAATCATTTATTTCAGGCTACGAAGGCCCATAGATACATACCTTATAGACTAACATACATATTTTATAATATAAATTGAAAGTGTTAATAGATAACTTAAAACTATGTTACAGGACACTACACTTTAGTCTTAGTAGGTTCGCGTGGAATTTGTCCGCGGAAGCGACGGAATACCACATCCTTCGGCCAGAAGCTTTCATCCATAACGCGAGGCAGATAGCGGTTCGGTACTCGCACCAATAATGCCTTGAAATTGACGTTCCGATGCGACTCCAGCATATGCACCCTCAGCGTATAGCCCAGCTTCCGGCGTACGTACTCGACGATGTCCTTCTCCCCGACGGTGTAGTGCAGACGGGAGATGTACACCGGAGTGTCCGGCATCGCAGCACGAACTCCCAGACTAGCATCAGTCGGGGCTGTACCGCAGCGATTCGTGATGATAGGTCTTGTTCGCCGTTTCTTTTGCACCTTGATAAAACCTTCATCGTCGTCGTTGGGATCCTTTGGCTTCATATCAGAAACCATAGGGGCGCTCGCGGTGATTGGGGCCGCAGGCACAGGCGGCAGAGCGGGGAGCTGAGGTCGTGCGGCGGCACGTGGAGGTGCCGCAGCGGTGCGGGACGCGCGGGGTACGCTGTCTACAAGCGGCGCACGAGGCGACGGCGACTGCGACAAAACTGCTGACGCGAAGCTATTATCTAGGACAGCTCCGCGTGGTGAGTTGACGTTTGTCACCGACACTGGTGACCTCGTTACCGCTCCGTTCTTGCGCAACTCGTCCACTTCTTTGCGTAGTTCGGAAACGGTATTTTGAGATGCATCCAGCTTCTCGTGCACTTCCTTGAGACTCTTTTTCAGAAGGACGATGTCCTTCAGGAGGCTCGTAGCATCGACGTGGTCGAAAGTGACGGGAGGGAGCTTATTTAAGTCCCTCGCCACAAACGTAGGCACGTCGTCCGGGTCGGTCTCTTTGAACAGCGTGATGATGTCCTGCACGCTTTTCTTAGTCCCGTCGCGACGACGAGACACCATTTGGTCACGCTTATTCAGCACCTCGAATAGCAACAGCTTGGCCGCCGCTATGTCCTCCTCACTGAAGTTCGATGTACAGATCTGTTGTGCAGACAACTCGTCCATCACGTCCAGCTTCTGCTGCAGGAACGCCAGCAACTCGTTCACCACAATGTTGTTACTCATTGTTATGAAATACGAACGGCAGCTTACGCTGCGCTATTCGTCACAAATACGCAAATAAATTATTAGGTATTGTGTCACGTCTGCATCGTTGTGCGCTGCACACGAGACTCATTTAAGTCTATAATAAGTCATTTGATTGGTCTACAAAAATCTAGCAGGCCACGATTTATGTTTTTATTTTGATTGTTACGTTAGGTCTAAGCAAATAGGTTTTGCCTATATTACCTAGCAAATATTTACCATCATGCTACCATCTTATTGCAATTGCCCCATTTTTTTTAAAGTGGATTTTTTTCAAATAGTTGTCACCCAAAAAAAAATATTGGACGATATGAAAAGTAGAGTATGCACCTCGGGATAAAAACATATCTTCGTCTTGGGCGGCTTGAATCCCTCGCTTCACTTAGGACTCTACTTAACTCCCTCGCTTCACTCAGGAGTTAACCCGAGAGTCTCTCGTTACACTCGGGGTTCAATATGCAACCTACAACATAAGACATTGCTTTATGCCCTTGATGCATAATCTACTATTAGTGTCTCTTTAAAAGACATACTGATTTCCAAAATACATAATATTTTCAACAAGCCACAAAAATTATCAGCTTTTTTTTCTCTTTAGAAGTCGAATTTCGTCCTAATAGGAAAGTTTGTGAAAGTTTGTTGTAAAGTTTCAGACTCGCGTAGCTCCTATACTTTCAGAGTTTTCAAGATAAGTATTTTTCTCTTTGATATACGGTGTAACAAGGCGGGTGGATCATCGTTTGCTGGGGGGTGGGGGATCTTTCGATTTAACCCTCTGTATATTTCAGCACTTAATACGTGACTGCATTGAATTGATGTTTTATTGGGGACACACAGGATAGAACGCATCAATTTCACCCGATGATGGGCACAAAATTAAATGGAATCACACGTTGGTTTTCAGATTATTTCAGGACGCTATCTACCTACGCTATCTACCTATGTTAGTAGGTACCTACTAACATACGCAGCTTCATTCTAATCGGATCAGCCTGCCTAGCATGAAGACCAAAACACGATACGATAAAGCGATATCACGCGATATAACTACATCAACTCTCAAAATATGATACATAAAGCCACCATGTTGAATTTTTATTCAAAAAATTCAACATGGCGGCTTTATCTATCATATTTTGAGAGTTGATGTAGTTATATCGCTTTATCGTATCGTGTTTTGGCCTTCATGCTAGGCTAGCAGTAGTTTTTGCGTAAAGAGGTAAAAACCATACATAAGAAGGCACAATACACACTCCTTCACATTGATAATACTTATTAGGTATAACATTTTATAATCTTATCCCAACTGCTTAATATATTGTTCTTGTTGTAGGTACTTGTTCTCGAAAGTTACACTTCGGTGTAAGTGTGTCCCGCTAATGCACGAACGTGGCACTAAAGATTGTAGCGGCCAAAAGACATAATAATAATCGAATGTATGAATAAACTTTAGTGTTTATATCTAGTGGAATTTAACAGTACTATTTAGGTAAAATATCCACTACAGAATAATTATAATCTAGAGCCCACACTGTCCCACTGCAGGGCAGAAGCTTCTCTACCTTTCTTGCATTGATCGCGATTTATATTGAAAATGATGAAATTCTTTTGTTATTTTTCTTTAGAGCAGCTCAAACGGTTTTAGGACAATAATTTTACGTGATAAAGTCATAAGAAAACGATGAAAAATTGAGGTTTTTTGTTTATCCTTTTTTTTCCTTTATATGACACCATAACACAAGCCCAGATAAGCGATATTATTATTAAATAATATAATAATTTTACGAAACATTGGTTGCTATGCAACGTGAGCGTTCCGGGAACGTAAGCAGAACGCGATGTCGTCACACTTTTTTCTGAGTGCTGCCGGTGTTATCACGTCAAAAAAACACTAAAAAAGCGTTGAAATAAAAAGTAAATCATTATACCTACCTACTATTTCTTTATGACCAAAACAAAAATACTATGGTACCAACAAACGTAAACACGTTGGTCTTAATTAGCTTACTCTTTTGCTCGTTCAGTATCAAGATGAAGTTCATACGGGTTCAATTCTCCTCATCACACAAATACTTGTATGATTTACAGACACCTGTTCGTTCTAGAAGTGTTACTGTAGGTATATGTTATAAGCACGCCCTTGGTTTTACTCGCGTAAGGTAGTGTGGTGCAACCACAAAGGGAGGACGGGTCGGAAATGTTCTCTGCCGTCTCCTCTTCCTACCTTCACTCGTGTCTTTTGAAGGCCCCCGTTTAGGGATGATTGCAGATTTAATTGATGATTGATTGCAGGGGCACCAAGAGGGGCACGGATTTGAAACGTTTCATACATTTTTTATGAAGCAATTTATATTACACAGTGCATGATCCGTGTCCCGTCCGGCTCCTCCGGGCCACGTCCACGGCCCGGTCTAATGTAAATCATCCCTTATTTTGGTGTCTAGCCTTTCTACGTAAGCGTGCTACATCTTAGACCGCATCATCATCATCAGCCGGTGTCAGTCCACTGCTGGACGTAAGCCTCTCCCAAGATACGCCACTGAGCCCGATCTTCGGTTCTTCTTCTCCATTCACTGCCCACCTCTTTGCGTATGTCGTCGCTCCACCTGGTCACAGGGCGTCCTACACCACGTTTGCCACTCCAGCGGTCTCCACTCCAGGACAAGTTTACCCCAACGATTATCAGTCCTGTGGCAGATATGACAGTTTGCCAATCCGTTGGGCTATGTCGATCACTTTGGTTCTATGGCGAATTACTTCGTTCCGGATTCGATCCCGCAGAGAAACACCGAGCATAACTGGCTGAGCGACTTTAAATTTGTGGAGTCTTGCCGTGTGTAGACCGCATCGTCACTCTATCGTATCTATTAGGGTGACTTTATTGGTCCAACGATGACCTAACCATTATTGAAAGATATTATATTAAAGAAATATAGGTCTTTGTCCAGCATAGGGACGACCCAGGGACCCAGGCTAATAAATAATATTCAATTTGGGTCACTATCACAATATATCCAATTGCAAAATAAGAATGTCGTTCTAATAGGTATTCAAAACGCCATCGCTCACCAAATTCAAAACGCCATAGTTAGTAAATAAATATAGGTATCTACTACCTATACCTATGAACGGTAAATGCCCAGTAGCAAAACGTCTGGATCTTTTGTTGTTGACTGCATTTGTTAAATATTTGTACGTAAGTACTATTTTAAATAGGTATCTATTATAAGAGTGCAGGTCGTTACATATGAATCTAATGAATCAAATATAATATTCTTAAGGTACTTGATTCACCCCAACTAATAAACTCAAAAGCTATAAAGTTCGAAATAAATATAAATTGTAACAAAACACCTATTACATTTCCCAACCAAAAATCAGCATTAAAGCTACGTTAGAATTAAGAATGAAGTAAGACTTAATTCTTAAAAGAAAGACTATACAAAGACTTCAATTCAATTGTGTTCGTCTGGGAGATTGCGCTCGCGCATCAATCCGTTAACCAATCAGAGACGCGATAGGGTGGGACTGGGCGGAGCTTAATAAACCCGCCCAACACCCATCGAACGATTTAGTATCAAGGATCGAATTACTGATAACATTCGATTTTTAAATTTAAATTTAGAATGTAAATATTTTTGGTAAAAAGGTTAAGATTTGGGTCTGTAAAAAGAGGTTTGATACTTTGGGTCGTAGTGTTTTATTGGTAGACCTTATTTTATTTTTAGGTAGGTAGTACCTACTAAAAGACCAAAAAAATATACTTATTTTTAGATTGGTAGTAAATATTTGAAATTACCTATGACCTAGATAATAAAAAGTGTAGGTTAGGTTAGGTTAGGATGTTTTTAGTACAACAGATAGAGATCTGTTGTACTAAAAACATCCATAATAAATGGAAAAAATTAAAAAGGTCACACATACGAAAAAAAATAACATTAAGCTAAAAAAAATAAAATTAAGCTTCAAAAAATTTAGCTCTACATTTTGTAACTTTTTCAAAGAGTAAAATTAATAGATACAATAAATTGTACGCAATCATAACGCATACATTTTACCTACATTAAAATCTAGGCGGTTCACGCGTCGTGTGCGGCCGATATCGGTCTGACTATCGTGATGGCGCCCGTAACTGTCAGCGCGACACGATAGGTGCGCGTGGGCAATTGTCAAAGATCAAGACTGTACAGATATGATATTTCGCTGTATTTTCTAAGGTTTTCGTAATTTGGACTTATTATGGCTGATGGATACCGTCAGCCAATTCTGTTATTACAATTCTGGTAGTTTAGTTTGAATCACTTAAGTCTGCCTGTGATCATTAGAGCTTGTTTACAAAACCCCTTAAAAAAAACTAAGAAAAAACAACAAAAATATCTGTTAAAATAGAAATTAAAATTAAATAAATTTATTATGATATTTCAGTATCAAATATTTAGTAGGATTTAAAAAAATATTGACGATAAAATTAAACTTCATGTAAAATCAGGTGAGTAAATTTTTTTTATTACCTAAATAATATTAAAGCCATCTTTTTAAATGAGGAATTGTTTCATAGAATATCAACAGCCTCACTGCCAAATAGGTATACTCCTGCTCAGATAAGTATAAAGAGGGTGTAAAGGAAACCCTGTAATCCCCGTAAACATCATAACCCTAAACTATCCTTAATTTTAAATTAAAATAAGTAATTTTTGAATGCAAAAACTACAATTTTTTTAATATTATGATATATTTTTTTATAATTATAATAATATGTTTTTTTTGGGAATGGATCCGGTTGCCTGCGTCTGTCTTTCCTGACGTGTCTTGGGGGTCTTCTAGTCGCGAATGAATAGGTATCTTCAAGGAAGGCGTGTTACATCTTAGGCCGCATCGTCACACCATCAGGCAGGTGTGATAGTGGTCAAACGCTGACCTATCATAATATGCAAAAATAAACAGGATGTAGGAATTGCAGGAATTATGTTACATTTGATTAAATATACCTACCTCCCTATGTTCGGTACGGTAACACTGATTTGTTCGTCCATCCGACGAAAGTTCTTTCTGTTTAAAACTTGCTCTTTGCCACCATAGAGCACTTTAACTACAGCATAGCTATTCCAAGAGAAGCTCGAATGCGATGTAATCAGAATTGTCACCGTCAATTCGCGTACTTGCGATAAGATGACAACGCTTGTAGTTTCACTATAAAATACCTAAATGAAATTACCTACATACATTCACTTGAACACTATCCGCTTAAGGTTGATACAGACTAAAGATTTTCTATCGGTCGATAGATTGCCGACTGTTATTTGAAGGCTAATAAAAGGGTAGATACAGATAGAAAACTTGTAAGTCCCGCGCTGCCCCAGCTTTATTCCCGCCGCTGTCCGTGATTAAATAGATAACCAGTTAAATTCCATTTCAGCTAGCCTAGCATGACGACCAAAACACGATACGATAAAGCTATATCACGCGATATAACTACATCAACTCTCAAAATATGATAGATAAAGCCGCCATGTTGAATTTTTATCATAATTTTTGTCGCAATTTATAATAAAAATTCAACATGGCGGCTTTATGTATCATATTTTGAGAGTTGATGTAGTTATATCGCGTGATATAGCTTTATCGTATCGTGTTTTGGTCGTCATGCTAGGCAGGCAGTACACGGTTGCCCCAGAGGTAGGTAAGTTAAAGTACGTAAGGTAGGTACGGTCAACAAAAACATTAGAATGACTTTAAATTGTGATAGGTGTATTTTATTTGACCACTCATTCATTTTTTGACGTGACAACGTCTTATAAATTGGTTTGCCGGGTGACACTTCAAGAAACTGCGTTACGCTCCGCTGACGTTATGCGCTCACAATGAGAGCGAGTGAGAGGCACGCGGGCATGGTTAGCCCGCCTAAGAGCGAGAGAGACAGACATAAAAAGTGAAAGGCACGCGTCCCTTCCACTCGAGCACAGTTGTTGTCACGTAAAACTTTCGCCCGTATACCGACTTTACAGGCAACCAGTTTTTTTCTTTTAATTTAGGTTTTTATAAAAACAAACACAATACAATATTTAAACATCACCATAAAAACTTATAAAACAACTAGCTGCCCTCCGCGGTTTCACCCGCGTAACTCCCGATCCCGTGGGAATATCGGGATGTAAGCTATCCTATCTCTCAAGTTGGATCGAACGGCACATGGTGTGCGAATTTTATTATAATCGGTTCAGTGGTTTAGGAGTCCATTGAGGACAAACATTGTGACACGAGATTTATATATATTAAGAAAGATAAGATAAGATTAAGATAAGATTAAAACACTAAGACCTACCGAATCAAATTTAATTTACAAGTTAAAAAAACTATGTGTAAATTTTGCATATAAAACAGTATAATTTTATCATGATAATAAATATAAAAAAAAGAATATTTTTTTTTGTTTGTGTGTGTGGCAATAAGTATGTAATTTGTGTGGACAGTAGTTTGGACTAGGTATTTCATTTTTTTCTTCTTATTACGTACGAACAAGGTTAGGGTTATGATTAAAAGCAATTTTAAATATATAAAACAGATGGACTTCTTCAAATGAACACATTTATTTTTTAACTTCACACTAGGTATCGGCTGACTAAAAGTTGGTAGTCTACTTGGAACTTTTTAATGTTTCTAGATTATAAATATTAGTAATATCGTTGTAATGCAGTTTTGATGTAATTATGCACTACTGTCCTAACACAGCGGGTTTTGATGTAAATTGTAATTTTCTAGTGTTTACTGGTAAAGTTAATTATGAGACAATGTGTTGGGAAATATGATATTAATGTAGGAATTGTGTTCGGAATCAGTGTTTTCATTCGACTTAATTGCCTTTGTGATATTATGGCTAAGTATTAAATTCAACTGGAATCTTGTCAGTTTCTAAATATAGCGGATGTTTTTATGGGACTATGAAACTGTTGTTTGGACTAAGTTATTTTATGAATTAAACTTTATTTATATTAACACAGATCCTAAAATTATTAAGAAAATATCCCTTTTTTGTAACGAATAGGTTTCGAAACTACTGGACCGATTTTGATGAAACTTGGTATGAGGATACACTGATTAATTGGGAGTGACATAGGCCTTTTTATTTCCGTACTCCCACGGGATCAGGACTTTCGCGGGTGAAGCCGCGAACTATTACTATTGTTGGACCAAATTCATATTTCTTGATTGTATTTTTTTTTGTTTTGATTGTCTTTATGAGTTACTTTCGAAAACATAGTACTCTCTTGTCTATCTACATCGGAGTAATTTTACGGCCTCTGTGACGCGGCGGTCAAACACCCGCCTGCGACGTAGAAAGTTGCGGGTTTGATGCCCGCCTCAAACAAACATTTCTATGCGGATAATTAATTGTTTAATGTCTGACTGTTTCTGTATGTATTTATAAAAGAGGAGTATAAAGGTATGTTCACCAGGCCACCAAAACCACCATAATACAAGCCCAGTCGCTAAGCTTGGGGCTAGATGGCGCTATATTTATTTATTATTAATATTTATTATTTAAATTTAATTATTTATAGTCGTCTCAAATAAGAAAAAAAACCAAGTAGGTACATTTTAAAATAACAGTGTGGGACCTATCGAAAAATTTCAAAGATAAAAGTTTAAAACCAAAAGCGAAACCGTAGTTAAAATACGAAACCGCCAAAACTCACGTACCACGTTCATTGTCACAAACACTACACAATTTCACAGGCGAAAAAAATAAGAAAAAAAAATCACCCTGTGTGTGGTCGCGAATAAACTTCACTTTTGTTACGTGGAATTTTTTTAACCATGCCATTGCAAATTTGGTTAAGTAACTTAGATAAGTAACTTATCTATAAAGGAAGAGAGGACAAAAAGTCTGTACTTAGAAACAAATTAAAAAGTAGGACTTAGTAATTTAAATTAAACATAACTTTGTAGTACCTACTAATATTTATTAAAGTATTCCTCACTAGCTTTTGCCCGCAATTTCTACAGCGTAGTGTTAGAATTTTCCAAAAATATTTCTAAGCTGATGCCTTCGTTTATAACAGCTATGCCAAATCTAGCCCATCTGATGTTGCTGTGCAATACTATAATCAGTCAGTCAGGATTTTTAATATATAATATTTATAGATAGATGAGCTTAATATTTTATTACCTGCTTAATAATATAAGCTAAGCAAACAGACTTGTGTTACTAAAACTTTTATCAACAACTCCAACTGCATGCTTAAGAAAATCGTCTTATAAAAACGCACTCGAAAGCTAATATTTTTCAAACACTCTTGTCAAATGCCTTTGTGAGTAATTTTGGTGTCGATGACAATGGTGTAACATTTTTTGCTCGTTTTGTTTGTTCGTAATTTGCGGATAATCGCGGCTTTAAGATGTTATAAACCGAAATAGGTGTTCATTATGTTGTCATAGTAATCTGTGGTGCGTTTCTGTACAAATAATTGATCTATGTCTCTTTGATTGGAGGTTTCAAGCCTATGGTAATTGTTTTATACGTGAAATTACTTTGTCTAGTTGTGTTGTGAATATTTGATCGATGATTTTTGGTTTTAAAATAATTACGGCTTGTTAAAGAGAAATTATGTTTTGGGACTTTTTTTCACTTACTCACTTACTACTCCTCTGGCTCAGCGGCTTAAAGTCTTCCATCGCTCCCTGTCCAGCGATATTTCTTGCCCATAGAGTCATAGAGGTTTGTCAACTACAAATATATTTTACTAGCTGTGGCACGCGGTTTCACCAGCATAAGTCCCGATCAAATTAAAAAGTAGCCTTCCTCGATAAATGGACTATCCAACACAAAATTATTTTTAATTCGAACCAGTCGTTCCTGAGATTAGCGCGTTCAAACAAACAAACAAACTCTTGAGCTTTATAATAGGTATTAAATATGGAATATTCCATTGAATTTAAATGATATTGTTTGATTGCTCCCTATCATAATTTAAGTTAGGTATAAGTAATTCTAAGATAACTTAAGAACCATTTCCGACTAACCTTATATTTGGGAATTGACACTATTCAACACTAAATCTCCGTTACCCGATAACACGACAAAAAACCAATAATTGAAAACCAAAATACTCCTATCACTTTCAGCATTTGAATACGAATCGACTATAAATAAAGTTTGCGTCCCCGAACACGATACCTCCTTCAAATCCCATCGGTAATACATATACAATTTGTTACCTTTTTAACACATCATCCATTTCCAAAATCTAACACAAAAAAAGACATGTGGTCCATTATAAACGTGTTTTCAAAAGATTCGAGCTTTGAATGTCATTTTGATACACTGTCGAGTGGTTCTTCTTCTTTGTGTGGGATTGAATCGACAGTTCTTTTTTATTTCATACGATTCTTATGTCGAATTAACTTAAATTCTCGTTTGAATTAAAACCGATTTTTCAATCTGAGTAGTAGTCTTTTGTTGCTAATAGAAGCGTTTCTACGCGGACTATTGTGTTGATATTTGTAATTACAGTGTGTTATCTAATAACAAGAGAAGGGTGTCTGTGCTGTGCGTTGTTTTGTCTATTATTGACGTGACAACGTTTTATAAATTGGTTTGCCGGGTGACACTTCAAGAAACTGCGTTACGCTCCGCTGACGTTTTTTGATACATTTTTATATAAGTTTTTGCCCGTTGTTATTATTATATCTATCACTACCTTATCCCCAAGATTTAATCTGCGTTTGTTTCAATTTTCCAAAACTGAAGTGCATTGATGATCAGTTTTTGAATTTTATATTTGTAGAACTGTAAGAAAAGCATCAGAATTGGCCCTTCGATCACCTTTTGTCTTCTTGGCGTATTGGGCAGGTGCGATTTGATAACAAAACGATTTAATTTATGTATAAACTTACTAAACCCTCGGGGGGCTTATGGGTTTATTAAGTCCCCCCCTTACCCTTACTCTTAAGTAGGATCTCTTAAAGTTTTCGTTTTTTATTAATATTATGTATAAAAACGAATAAGATCGATAAGTGGAAAAGCCGTATCTGTGGATGGTGCTTTAAAATCTTTACTTTGGAATTTTTTTGCTTTAAGATCTGTTAAGAGTTTTGACAAATTATATATTCTTATTTCTAAGATTTTAGATAGTTACCACCACATCCAAATCGTATATGTTCAAAAAGCTCTCACAGTATAAAAAACAGGACAATAAAACAATGCATTAAAAGTATTATCTTTAATTTATTCGATACCAACTACACAACCTTTAGAGAACATAAAAGGTACCATTTTGAGTCACAAAACTGTCTTAAAAATAACCATAACTTAATTCATAATGGACGGAAATATGTATTTAATATTTACAAAAAAAAATGAGATCAGAAAATATACAAGAATTCTTATTAATTATGTAACTTAACCAAATTAATACTAAAATCAATCTATGACAGGCTATAATTTTTTTATTAACAAAACTATCTACGATAGTCTTTTAAATTATCTTCAAAACAATGCTTGAAAATAATAAGAATATAGGAATTAGTGTCACTAAAGAAACATTTGATTTGATTTTACAAAATATACACAGCAGTCATGATGTTTCACCATTTGCACTTAAATAAAGACTTATTTTAAGTAAATTATCATTCCGTAAAATGTCATCTTAGAGACTTTACTTTTCTGATAATGAAACATAAAAACTATTGTTACAAAAAAAAGGAATATTAATCCACGATTAAAATTCTTGCTCAACGGCTAAGCGGCTAATACGAGGCACTGTTACTGCGAGTAAAATCAGTCTTTAAACAATTAAAAAGAACAATCACTAATTTTCATCCTCCGTATCAAGATTATCAATAGGAAAGTTTGGGTTCAGAAGTGGACTTTTACTACCACTAGGAGACGAAGTAGCTGATATCCCAACAAGATTGTGAGTTAGACTATGCCTTCTAAGATCACAGTTTCTCCTAAAAACCTTTCCACATGACGAACAGTTGTAAGGCTTTATATCTGTGTGCGTGAGTAAATGGGTCTTTAAATTAGACCGTTGGTTAAAACTCCTGCTGCACACTGGGCACTTGTGAGGAGATTCTTCCATGTGTAAAATCTTGTGGACTGCCAGTGTCCTTGACTGACAGAAGCCTTTGCCGCATTCGAGGCATTTGAAGGGCTTCTCCTTGGAATGGATGTACCTGCGAGCAAGAAAAGTGATAGTAAATTAAAAGCGTCCCTTCTAATAAGCATCTTGTTGAATAAAACAAAAGTAAAGTATAGGTATATTAATAACGCTATTTCGAAACAAATCGACGCTGTCATCTAAATAATCAATAAGTACACATTAGTATTCACAATTTTGTAACAAATATTACACGGGTTCATAAACTATTCACATAATTTAACCGAAGACGAGCGAGCACAATAAATACGTCATGTCTTGGGGCGTTGAAACCAATGCATCGACAATGCTCTCGCGTGGACCAGACACCTTGCAAGGAAGCAAATAACACCCAGGGGGATAATGGTAATAAATTCAACCGACCTTTCAATTTTGACATCATTAATTTAAAGTTGGAAATAAAAATTACACTGCGATTTAACATTTGAATAGAGCTTAAACTTTGTAATCAAGTAAATATTGAAGCGTTCTTAACGGTTCGCTTGACACAATTAAATGAATAAGTAATTAGAGAGAAACTGATGAAAGATACACGTTAGAAACACGTAATTATGATCAAACTTAAGATACTACAAAACACCTAACAAACTCTCAATGGTTACTTTCAATTTAAATTATATACAACGTATAATTAACACGGTGAGGGTAACGTGTAATCAATAATAACGCAGCGAGAAAAACCAGCAATCGAGATTCAAATTCCGAAAATTACCATCGTTTCGATTAAACAAACACACACGGAACATAAAAATTACGATTCGAGTAATGTAATACGTGTAATAATCGTTAGGTACGGTGTGATCGTTGACGGTAAAAGGGTAACATGATGAATGAAATAATAATATCAATATTAAAACACGAGATGATGATGATTAGGGTATTGAACAGCCGCGCGCCGAGCCGTAACGTCCCGATAACCGACAGCAAGCGGGCGCGGCGCGAGCTCACATTAGGCCTAGCAACAAACGCAAGCCTGATTAATGAACCTCAAAATACAAACCGATGGACTATGAAATCTCGATTGCAATGCTTATTAAAATTAAAAGACGTATAATTTTAAAATTAAAAACACGTCTAAATAACCAAACAAGGTACAAATTAATTTGAATCCATTATCCAAATTTCGATCTAAACAAAAAATACAACGATGAAACTTGGTTTCGTATGTGGAGGATAAATTTTTTGTCCTCCATATTAATCCTCACGTCAGGATCACCACGTGCTTTGTAAAAACCCGTCGAAGTCTCGGTTCGGTCCATTATAATGTGTCGTGTCAACGGACATCGATTGAACATCGACAGGCGGGCCTGCCTCACCCTCGGGCGACTACACAAAATTTATTTTATTGCCACAGAGATACGGTGATTTTGGAGGAAATCGCCGAGAGACAGGTGTTAAAAATACAACCTTTTTACCTCTTTTTGGGTGGGGATCTAAAGATAAGTGAAGAAATAGATTGAGAGCTCTCGTAATACCATTATCATATTTATTGTGTTCGAAATTCGTGTTTGGAATTCCGATTGTTGTAACAGTAACATCTTTTTTTAGTTTGTTTCTTTTTGTTTGTTGTGGTAAATATTTGGTTGGAAAAAAGATTTAGATTTATACTTAAAGGAATGCAAAGTTGGTGAAGCAACAAAATGAAAAGTCAAAATTAAAACATCGGCTCTCGCTGGATTAGCGGCGGGCGGTTTTGTAAAATAATTTACGAGCGTGACGAACGACTGTCGATACCATCTGCTCGATCCATACTTAACCCTTTTTGTTTTAAATATATTTTTCCTTCACCGCTATTATTCAAAAGTTATATTATAACGTTTCGCATTAAGAACGGACGACCAAAAATCTTTTATTGAAATCGAAAAATGAGAATCTTTTTGGTGTTATTCTAAAGATGCTTTATCTTTTAAATAAGAACCACGTCCGAATTGGAATTTTGAAATGGAAAAACAAAATAAATTAACTTTGATTTAGCTTCTATTCAACTAAAATGGAGATAATGTTTTAGTTACTAACGAGTTTTAGGTAGGGTCGTAAAAGATTAGAAACTTGTTGAGAATAACAAATTAAATAGTTAAGATTTTGTTAATCGATTAAGTAAAAAATAGTGGCCCAGCATTAATGTTTCCAAAAAAAATAAAACTGTCATTGGAACATGATAAAACGTGAAAAGGAAACATGTTAAAATATCCAATTATAACAAATTGAAAAGTTTTCTTATGACAAAGAACAAAATAAAGTGAATAGTTTAATAGAGTCCGTTCATATTTTTCGAGAGCAAAGTTGTGATTTTAATATTTACCTGTGATCTCTGAGATGATCTTGCCGTCGGAAAGCTTTACCGCAAATGTCGCACGAATATGGCCTCTCGTCAGTGTGCGTTCTCTCATGGATAAGCAAATTGTACGACTTCGTGAACTGTCTGTTACAAAACTTGCAAATAAATTGCTTCTTTGTTCTTGGACCGCTGCCAGCAGTCTTCTGTTTAGTAGATACACTACTGCTCGATGACGTGGAACTGTTAGTTGATTTTGATGAGTTCGATGCTTGAGGCGAAAGGGGTGCTTGCGACGGACTATTATTAATTTGTTGCTGGTACATTGCATTCATTAGTAGGCTTGGATATCCATTGTCTAAGTTTTGAGAGCTGTAACCGTAACTCTTGGATGTAGACTCTAAATGCTGTTCCAATGTGAATTCATCTTCATTGTCTAATAAGGCGAGATCCTCTTCTACTTCCTCAGATAAATCTACATCTTCAGCCGCTATAGCATCTGATAGAGGATACTCTTCAGGTGTTTTAGGGGAAAATTCTTTTGTACTCTCCGACGCATCTACTTCACTGATTTTTGCACTTGCCGTCGCTATCTTCAATATGTCTTGTTTGGAAGATGAACTATTATTGTCATGTGTTGTTGTTTGATTGGTGCTATTTACGGATGAAACGGATGTTAAACGTTGCAGAGCCAAATATGATTCTAGTGCTTGTAGGTTCAAGGCGGCAGCGGCAGCTGAATTCGACGGTAAAAGAGCGGCTTGTTGCAACGAATTCATCATCGCATTTTGTAAGGATATTACTACACCCTGAAGTGATCTTTGCAACATGTTCTCTTGTAACAGCGCAGCTGATGCAATAGACAAATTGATGTTTGTGGTAGATGAGGAACTAGAACTCTTACTTGTATTTTTATCCACTTGCGGAGCCGGCGGCGATTCAACTAGCAAGCCGTTCATTTCCGTCGCTTTGCAGTCTTGTATTTGCAGGTTATTTTTCAGTTTGATGATGGCGCTTTCCAAGGAGTTTAATGTTGATTTGCTAGTTCTAGTGTTTTGTTCTTGCATGTTGAATGGTACTATATCGTTATCATGAGCACGTGTCGATAGCGCGGCGGGGGTGGGAGTAGCGTGCGCGTGCGCTTTGTACTTCGGAGTTCGGGTGCGCGGCGTGCGAGACGGCTGTGCAGCGCGGCGCAACTGAGCGGCCGGTCGGCCGTCACCCGCCCCGCCCCCGCAACCCTCCCCCGTCTTCCCGCCTCACAAAAGCTCTCTATTTTAGGCAACTCTTTGTACTGTAATGGTCACCTCACGCTGCACTAACGACGGACACGTCCATGAGAACAGCGTTGCGCCAGATTTGTTTGCCCCTTTCAAGTGTAATGAGATTCTGAATGGAATCGTTCTGACTGTGGGCTATGGGAAAACAATGTGATCGGCTCGCTTGTTTTGTCAGTGGGTCACGCGCATCGGAGACGTTGGGATTATCGGTTAAGATGCAACTTGATCCTTCCTGGAACACATAATCGATTTCATACCTTAATCGCAGGTCCTTGGTCAACTCTACAAATAATAAATTGATTGAGACGTAGTACAACTTTGCAAGATTTTATAAACAAGGGTATTAAAACTTTTTTGTGTAATATAAATACTATTACTTTAATAAATTTAATTTAAGTTGGTTTAAGTGTATTAAATAATACTTACAAAGAATTCCTACTTACTTAAAATTATTTGGTTGCTTAGCTAAATTAATTACTTATTTTATAATTTTCCAATTTCTTGATGAAAAAACTACGAGTGGGTATATTAAAATATTATAATTATGTTGTAGATGTAATCTTAATTCCAATATTACTGATTAAAATTCAGGTAGGTAACTCTTATTTTAGTTTATGATACAATTTGTAAGCAAATAGAACTTATTAATAAACTACCAGTTGTTAATTAGGAATTTATTTAATTATTTATGATTAATAGAAATGTTTGAAGTAGCAAAGCAGTTAAGTGGTTCCAGACCTGTTGTTTCCTCTAGACACGGTCGACTAAGTTCAGTCTATCTAATACATGTCTCAGGCACTTTAGGACTCTAGATAGCATATAGAATAAAAGTTGGAGTTGCTGGGGCTGTATTAATAAACTAGATAAGATGTAAAGCCCAAATATTGTAGGTAGGTTAGTAGTATATACTTGCTAACTTAAGACCCAAAGAGGTTGGATTAGCAATAGTAGTTAAAAATTATGACATATTTATTATGACGATTGGCATTGATTCTGGTTGGATAAATGAAAATCTTTAATGATACAAACTCTTTTATGGTAGAGAAATCTGAGTGGGTCTGTCAGGCCCTAGACTAGCTAGCTACGACTGTAGCTACGAGAAAAAGTTCTTAGGAGACCTACCCTTATTTTTAAAATAATTAACAGCTACATTAATTAATATTATTATTATTTTGGTATAATTACCGAGAAAAGTGGCGTTTTTTCAAAGAAAAAACTTTATTTTTAAATTAATCGATGCAAATGTTTATAATGGAAGGTATCTTAAAGGATTAAGGAGGAAGGAGGAAGGATATTGAAAACAGTTGTTCTCGGAACTTTTTCTCGCAGCTACAGTACTTTGACGACCTGCCCTTTTAGCACTAATTTACCTACTACTTAGAAATGATTGCATTTTGGGCAATTTGATTTAGACGATTTACTGCTTAGGTTGCAGGTGCATTGGCTGTGTAGACATTCATTTTAGGCATTTTGCCTTAAAAGTTAGACATTCTGATCGGAAAGGTTCTGATTCTTTATAGTGGACGAAGATCTTTAAAACTGCAATTAACGAAGTCCATCGTGTTCTCATGTCCAATAAAACGATGCAATTACCTCGCTCCATTGAAGCATGGGCTTTGGGCATTCATTGTCTATGTTCATTAGCCGTAACACTCGAAATAATTGGTGTTTTGACTCTATGGTCTTAAGTCCTACTTACAAGTGTTTTTTAAACAAATAAACTTTCTAATTTGCAATCATAAAACTGAGACAATGACTGAGATTTGACTTAATATTGAAAACAATTGTATCCTCCTTCTAAAATACGAGTATGAGATGAAACTATAGACAATTTTCTTCTTTTCAATTAAACTTCTGGGCCGACTGCGACGAAACTCAGTAGGTATGGCTACGTTCGCAGCCCAAGACCTAGATTAACATATTTATAGGACTAGCTATTTTAGCCAAAATCTGAGCGTAGGTTACGTAAATCTAAAGGCACTTATTGTCAGATCATTTTTAATCATATAAATTACATACCCATCAGCATTATTTTACTACAACGCTTAATCCACTCTATAAAAGGTATTAAACTAATTAACTCAAATAAATGGTACGACCATAAAAAGGTTCGGACATCATGAAGCTACTGCGACAGACTGAACCACGTTCCGTCATTTTATTCCTATTTATAGACACAAAAGAGTAGTCAAGATTGCGGCGCCACAATCAGCGCACTGACGTATACTCGTACATCAAATGGAGCACTGTATTGTTGAGATCCTTCAGTCGTTTTCGTTTTGTCACTGACACATATAGGCTATTTTTATCCCGATATTCCCATGGGATCGGCACAAACGTGGGTACTACCACGGAGTGCAACTAGTCACTTATAAATCAAACAAACTAAATAATATCACAATCACCATCAATAGTAATAAAGCAGCTTCCAAATCTAACAACCAAATCAAACTCGTTTAAAATATTACTTTACACATTACGCTGTTTATCATTATCATCATAACGAGAGCCTAAATGATGATATCCAACCTTTGCCCTAATCATGTAATAATTTACATGTAACTCGACCAGATAAGAGATGTCAGATTAATGCATCATTCTGTTAAAAAAGTGCTTGTGAATGGTGATTATTAACGTAAGTTTTTAACATGTGTAGGTATGATGTGGGTTTGTTGTTAATAAGACGAAAGAATTATGTTAAAGCATACCTAGTTAAATTGCTTGAGATTTTTGCTCCATAGCCAAGTTTGTCTAACCTGTTCTTAACATCCTGTCAATGGACCGCAAGTGCTCAACGTGGTGCTTCGGCATTCGTATCAAAACAATATAGAGATAGACAGTTAATAGTTCTGTCAAATCCAGTCCAATTTACATAGTTTACATAGCCAAGTTGCTTGAATAAATTGAAAAAGATTTCTGCTCCATAGCCAAGTTTGTCTAACCTGCTCTTAACACCCTGTCAATGAACCGCAAATGAACAAACTTATGCTCGGGAATTAGTATGAAAACGTTATAAAGATAGATAGTTAAGAATTCTGTCAAACCCAAGCCAATTTATATAGTTTACATAGCCAAGTTGCTTTAATTAACTGAAAGAGATTTCTACTCCATAGCAAAGTTTGTCTAACCTGCTATTAATACCCTGTCAATGGACCGTAAATGCTTAACGTGGTGCTTGGGCATTCGTATGAAAACGTTATAGAAATAGATAAATAATAGTTCTGTCAAACCCAAGCCAATTTACATAGTTTACATAGCCAAGTTGCTTAAATTAATTGAAAGAGATATCTGCTCCAAAGCCAAGTTTGTCTAACCCGCTCTTAATACCCTGTCAATGGACCGTAAATGCTCAACATGGTGCTTAGGCATTTGTATGAAAACGTTATAGAGATAGATAGTTAAGAGTTAGAAACTGATCATTTACTTATGACCCATACTGTATATTGTACATCCGTAAAGAAGAAACTGCTAGGCACTGCATTAATATGTTAAACCACAGAATGTTATAATAGTTACCCAGTTCATCAATAAATATTTTCTGATTCTGATTCTATGTAAGGTTTTATGAATCGATTGATTTCAAAGACATTTCCCTTTAGAATTATGGAGGACGAACAATCTAAAGAGTACTATAGAATTTGACCCGCGCGTGCTGATTCTGAGTGTGGGCGTGCGTCATCGGTCACGCACGTTTACAGCGTTGAGACTTTGAGATTGAAGATTGGTCCAAAGTATAGTATATAGCGTGGTATAGCCTATAGTCAAGTGTTTGCCTTGAGTAAAGATACCTTATATTTTGACTTAGAATAATATAAGGAGGCTCACAGCTAAGCGACGATCGTTGATCGTTTACGGTCGTGCGGGTTAAGCGACGCCTGGCGCGGTCATTACTTCGATGGGTGGCTAATAAGTAGTGTGGCAAAAATGTGTTTTCGTGAGCCCCTCCGTGCTTCGGAAGGCACGTTAAGCCGTTAGTCTCGGTTGCTACCTCTAGTAGCAGTCGTTAGGTCAAGTTAGAGGCCTTAAGGCGATCTGAAAACTCTAACAATGAGTCACACCACTTTACGAGAGATTAAAATAATTTTAAAAGTTATGCGTAATTGTCATACATAGCAATAAAATACACGTGTCAACTTGAGAACCTATTCCGTTTTCTGTAAAAAGTGTTTTAGTGAGGACTAGAAAGTTTCGGAAGTTTCTAAATGAGAAAGAAGAGTTTGAAAAAACTTCTTTTATAAAATATATTTTACGAGTTTAAATGAAACAACTTGCATTAACATTGCTTGTTAAATTCATCTAAGTAATAATAAATAAAAATAAATAAATAAATATTGCAGGACATTCCACACATCTCCATCTAGTCCCAAGCTAAGTAACTAGACTTGTGTTATGGGTGCTAGACAACGGATATACTACTTATATACTTTTCTTTTGTAAATATATACTTATAATACATAGAAACAATCAGACCACAGACAAATATCTAAGCATAAATACTTGTCAGAGGCGGGAATCGAACCCGCGGCCCTGTGTTTGGCAGTCCGGCATGGTGACCATTGTGCCAACTCGGTCGTCTGGGTCGTAAGTACGAGAATAAGACATCATATTCAAATTTCAAAATCATATTCATGACATTCAAAATGCAATAATTCATTGCTGGTGTCGGTAAAATTCGTCTTGAAATCGATCAATATTGTTACCTTAATGGAGACCGAATTCAAAATCATAAATTGATATCCTGATCACAGATGATTGATTGATTATCCTAGCACATGTGGTACTAGTACTTAAACCGCTTTTTCTTTTAGCTTAAGCCACACCTTAAAGATTATCATACATTTTAAACTAAAGTTTCCATAGAGGAAGTTGATGTTGGCAATATGGCTTGAGCATAGAGATAAAATACTTAATAATGAATAGCATTTGGGTTAGTATCAGACGGTCTACAACGCAAGTCGTCTTATGTGGCAACTTGTCTTAAAATCATGTGGACTAATTTGCAACTAGTCTTCAATGTAAAGTCGTCTATGAGGCAACTCGACATAAATCATGCGGACAAATTAGCATTTTGTCCGAAAAGTAAACGGTCGTCATAGCTAATCGCCTTAACATGACCTGGACAAATTCGCATCTTGATAACATAGCACCTAGTCTTTGTAGCAACTCGTCACCCTTGGTGATAAAAAAGGGACCCAACTAGAGAGGTCTAATTGCGGAAAACAGCCCGTATCGTACCGCAAGTAGTACACAAAAGAGGTTTGATATCTGAAAGATACTGGCCACTTATGTTATGAAATGGACGTCATTTGAATAACATCACAATTATTGTCAATTTTCAATTCTTTGTCACTGGTTTACTTCTCAATCAATATCCATAAATTACGTTTTCTTTCTTTGTAAAAGACGAAGTGGAAGATGTCATAATTGTGATACCAACGTTCACCACAAAAAAAGACACAGTATACAGAGCTAGAAGGAAGTTTCTAGTGTAACAAAAACCGAGTTTAATAATCTTAATGAAGTATCGATACCAGAAATATTAGCCAACAATTTTCTTCGGTGGTGGAGATAACAATGATAAAATATTGGTGTTTTGTACACCTTTGAGTCGGAGATTCATGGAAAACGCTAATAACCGATCTGTTCAATACTTTAGAGATGGCACGTATAGAGGGCACCAAGCGCCGCCAGCTGAAAAGTTAAGCGAGTTTTGGGGGTGCACGGACGTTTGTGGGAGAGATTATTTCTATACTCATTTAAAATTTGTTCAATAATATAAGTTTATGTTTGTAGCTGTAACTCTGGAATAAATATGAATATTTATATTAATTTAGTTTTATTTCTTAGTTAAAATATAGGAATTTAAACATATACTTACTTATTTTCTTCGATGATGACAAGCATATTTTCGACAATCTAAGTAACATAAATGTAGGGTTTCAAGCTACCGCTGGTAAGAAGATATCGAATAATGACGAGTTGCTATTCTGTCACTTTGATATGTAGGCAAATTATAACATAGACGAGCTGCTTCATAGGCGACCTATCTTTTTAGGCAACTTGCATTTATGTTGTATTGATAACAGAGCAGTTGACAAAAAACAATTATGTCGAGTTGCTTCATAGACGACTTTACATTGAAGACTAGTTGCAAATTAGTCCACATGATTTTAAGACAAGTTGCCACATAAGACGACTTGCGTTTTAGACCGTCTGATACTAACCCTAGCATTTTACCTTTGTTTCACTCCGAACCACTAAGGTTTCAGGTATTCAAAATACTGCCTTAATGACATACCTAATTACAAGGCAAGGTAATAGGCAATAAGTAAAATTAATATAATTAATCAATTATAAATAAATAATAATAAAAATTAGTCATGGTAAATTTAATATTTTATTATTTTTACTATACCTATTAGTATTAGTTAACGGATCTGCATTGCCATCCAAAGGGGCGACAAGCAAGCCTTTTGGGTAAGTTTTGTTATGTTTAGGGAATAAAACTATTTTGTCTCTATTTTCTGGAGTAGGTACTTATGATTAAGCGTTATAATTTTGGACAGTATCTATGAAGAATGATGTCATTTATATAGGATGGATAAATTTACGGGTTTGTCGTTGGTAGTGAGAATATAATGGAGTAGGTACTTATGATATACTAACCATCGTTTTGTGAAATTCTAGGTAGAGTGGCGTGTAACATGAAGTAATAAATGCAGCCATTACAGTTCAAAACATTAGAGACAGTAGTGTAATCGACATTCATTCAACTTTTTAATAGTATTTTTTTTCTTTATTATGACTTTTGTAAATACATAATAAAATATTAGTAGGTATATCTTATTTGACAAACACTTAATTTTTTAAATAATCATGAGGAATGGCTGTTGATTTTCTCCTCAGCAATATGTTTTCATCCAATGTTGTGGTGCGAAGGCCTCCTCTACTTTTACTTCAATTTATCGTGACTCTGGCGTATTCAAAATGGTACCGTTCATCACCGCCATATGTGCAAAATCAATAACCTATCTTTGCTTGTACCAGTCGGTCGCGGATATCATTTCTGTCACTTAGGCTGTGGTCCGAAATTAAGCCGCATCGTAAGCATTTTTAGTACGCTCACGATTTCGGACCGGGAAATTTGATTGTAAGCACTGGAAGCGCTGTTCATCTGTTTCGGATCGTAGCATTCAAATAGTAGATGTAAAATGACAGAATATTTATTGACCGACTCTGCCACTTGGTCAGGTGCCAGTAGGGTTAACATTCTTTTGTGATTTATGCCTATCACTCATCCAAAATATGACTATACAGGGTTATTGGAAATTATACTAGATAGCCGTTGAGGGCTACTTCTGTGCACTTTAACAAACAACTTTTGTTCTACGATTTTTGGAAATTCGAAATTTATTTCGAAAATTTTGAGGTTAGGTTTACCTGAAAATCAGCTGTTCTAAGGAACAGCTGAAAAGCGGAAAATTTTAAGTTTTATCTACTGTTATTGGTCTGGATGACCTTTGTTTGAAAAAATCAGCTGTTTTTCAAATTTACATAACCTCAAAATTTTCTTTTTTTTATTTCGAATTTCCAAAAGTCGTAGGACAAAAGTTGTTTGTTAAGGTGCACAGAAATAGCCCTCAACGGCTTGCTACTATAATTTCCAATAACCCTGTAAAATATGACAGACAGAAATATGACTATTCAGCTTCACCTAGTTTATAGACATCAGTCAGAAACCCAGAAACCACGTCTTCCTACATACCAATAGTAACAAGATATTCTACATGACACGCGTCGAGCATTTGAAGGAAGGCACGAGCTAAGGCCCGTTCTCACGATGCCACCGCCCGGAGGCAGAACGCGGGCACGACTCGCAACAGATATAAAATTAATTTATCTATTTAGTATTATGACCATCATTTATGGGTAAATTTTATTGGTGAGCTAAGAAGTTGTTGGTAAGTAAGTATAATAATTTGCGGGCGTTTTGGAGCGAGGAATTTGAGACTTAAAAGAATCCCGTTCGGGGAATCTTGTTAGCCCGCTGTCCATGACGATAGGGCATAGTAATTTTCCAGTTTCAGTGTTATCTGGAAAATATAATGATGAAGTTTTCTGAGAAACGTCGTCAATTAGTTTTCTACATAAACCCATAGACTTTTAGATTGACTTCGTAAGGACCGGATAAACATTCACCAAAGAGGTTCAGACTTACCGAATCACACCAATTCGTACTTGGTTTTATTCGATCTCAGACTGTTACAACAAACGCCGACCTCAAATCGACCTCTTTTTTTTTTTTTTTTCCTTCACATAGACGTATCTTGATATTTAGATTAATACATGTATAAACCTGATTTTATTAGTTACCGAAAGCAAATAACGAAGTTTCTTTCTTAGTGGGAAAGTCCATTTTTCACTACCGATATTAATCTGTAAGTCAAGCAAGAGAACATTATTTTACAATCTCTTCAAATTATCAATATCACTGTTAAATTAAGCTATTCATAAACATATTTATGAACGCCATCATGATATCTGAGAATTACAAATGGTCGATTTGAAAAATAGATAAAATTGAAACGATTTAGATTCATGGTCACACTAGTTAGTGGAGTAGGTATTTCTCCATTCTATTTTGTGATTTACCAGCTCTTGCATTAGGTCTGAGAATTTTGACTAGGAATTTGATTTTTTTTTATGTTTGATTAATGCCACGCTGGAAAAAATAAAATAGCGGGAAAAGATTGGATAACTAAAGCACATAATAGAGACAATTTGAAAGCCATGGAGGAGGCCTTTACTCAAAAAGAGATCCTTGAATAACGGACAATTTAATTTTCACAGTAGATTTAGTATATATTTTTTCAATATTCTTATAGTAATAGTTAGTTTATTATGATGCATGTTTTATAAGTAGGTAATTTTAATATTCAAAGGATAAATAAAAGGCTATATTATATATATATAATGTCACGCTGGGCATCGTCTAAATGTGCCATTAAATGTGTTGATTAGCCCATATTTTTAAATGATTTTGAAATAGTAGGTAAAATACATTTGGTAGGCTACATTAGTATAAAATTTCAAGCATTAGTAAAAACAAACATGTTTTTTAACACAACTTTGAGCTGTTAAATTCGATACCTCATAAAATTGTACATAAAATTTAACGACAGAAACAAATAAAGTAAATTTAACATTGTATTCTTTCATAAAACTACCAATTTTATAATTCACATTACACACAAAAGGTTTTTAAATAGCCACTTTGTTTGCGCCACACAAGAATAAAGATAATGGTGGTGAAAAACTTAGGTCCGTCCAAAAGTTTTAGTGTAAAACTTGGTGCCTACCTGATATTTTTATATAGAACTTGGTGCCTTCCTAAAGTTTTGGTATAAAACTTGATGCCTTCCATATGTTTTGACTAGCAACGCTCCACGGTTACACCCGCGTAACTACCGATCCTGTAGGAATATCGAAATATAAAATAGCCTATAGCCTTCCTCGACAAATGGACTATTTAATACAAAAATATTTTTTCAATTCGAACCAGTATTCTTGAGATTAGCGCATTCAAACAAACAAACCAACTTATTATAATATAGTATAGATATAAAACTTGGTGCCTTCTCGACTTTCTGATAGTATTTACCTTCTCATAAACGAAATTATTAATTATGGTTTTGCAATAATTTCTCTCACAAAAGTAATTACTTAACTAAGTTTATATATTCACTTTAGAAGCATTCACTAATGCACTGTTGGAAAAAAATATAAAGCGTGCCAAATTCTTGAAGACTTTGCTTGATCGTTCCATAAACGTCCATCGGTATCTTTGTATGACTCAGTTTTTCTTTACTCACCAAATTTTATTCCTTTTAAAGATTGAATCTGATTCCTCCAAAGTTAAAGCAAGTAAAGGGAGTAAAGTGACCTTAACTCGACACGGCTATAATGTTTTATGTTCGTTCAGTGTTTTACGATTGTCACATTTAATTACTTCATTGCCTGCAATTAAAGTTTGGTGGAAAAACGATTTTATATGTTTTACAGCTGCATTTGGGTAAATAAAAGCTATATCACTTTATTTGTTTTTTACCACACACGATTTTTGTTTAGTGTTGGGAAGTTGTTATCGATAGATCGTCGGAATTCAATAAAAACCTGAAAAACTGATTTAGCCTTATTCCAAAACGAAGGTAAAGGATAGTCCGAGATGTGGATTTAAACCCTAGATTTAGATACAGATGTACTCGTGAACTATAGTCTAAACACTATCCCTTTAAGATCTATAAGGATAGTGTTTCGACTATAGTTCACGAGTAAATCTACAGGGATATTGTTTAGACTATAGTTCACTAGTAAATCTGTATCTAAATCTAATTTAAATCTCGGACTATCCTTAAACATCGTTTTGGAATAAGGGGGTTTGGATTTAGAATCTTTTTCATGAGAGATAGTTTCGAAACTCATTAATATGAGAAATCATTTACATTTTTTCATAAAAAATATTTCAGCTTTAGACCACTATCTCACACGATGGTAAGTAACGATGTGGTAGTTAGAAATAGGTCATAATTAGTTCAGATGTTGCTAAACTATCGTTTTTTGGATTATTAAAATAACTCTTTGGTTCGGTCAGGACAATAATCACAGCTGCTGGGTTTTTTACTCGTCTCAATGTCATTTCAATCGATGTAGTTACCAAAAATTATCAAATTATGTTAAAATATTGTCTACCATAAAACTCCTATAGCAGATACTGTGTATATTTTATATTAATATCGATAAACCATAACTAAATCGATAATCCAACCTTGTCACCACGCCTTGTCACACTCACCGAAACGATCATAAAAGAAATGGCCCGTAAATTTGGAAGCACGTGCGTTAAAATATCGATATTTAAATCGATTGATGACTGACCTCTCGATATTAAAAATCGTTTTATTACGGACATCACTAAACCTTTTTGCTCATCACTCTTTTGATTATTTTAATTAGTTTTTGTACTGTTCATAATTTTAATTGCCTATGTTCAGAAATAATGTAGGTAATTTTCTGTGATTTACTCTTTGGATTGATTTTTTTATCGACTTCTATCGATACCTATAAAAAAATAAACCCACGATTGTTATTTTGTTTGATAAAGGTTTTTGAATATGTAAGAAATTAAACAGATACCCGATTTATAGCCGATTTATAAAGATTTGGTAAACTTAGATATGCGGTGTCACTCGCCTCTAAAAATTCATTTCGTAGGAATATCAGAATAATTAAAAAAATCAAATCAAATCAAATCAAAATTTTTTATTTCTTTGGATGTATAATACCTTAAAAGTATAATAGACCACATGAAAACGTCTTAAAAACTAAGTTAGGATGTGTGCCTTCGGAACGCGCCCACCAATGAGAAGAAGGCACAAGAAACTCATGGGGTTTTTTTTTTTCATGTGATCACGCTCACAATGGTCAATATTACAAATATTTGAAAGTATTATTTGAAATGGAGCAACTAAAGTCACGTCCATGGGTTCATGGGTCCATGGGAAAAAGTTACTTAACTTATCGACAGGTTTATGACAGATTGGTGTCGATTCGGTATAACACGACGACTTAACTTAACCTAACTAAAATACGACTAAAATAAGTTAAGTCATTTTTATATTCAATTCGGTTTTGCCGTCAAACTAAATTTGGTTGCCTTTTGACAGATTGTTCGACACAACTAAAATTTATTAAAAGAGTCCGGACATTTTTAGTGTAGGAGCTTGGCATAGTGATTTTTTTCCGCAGTTTATTTAATACCCCGTTTCCAAAACACTTTAGCGATCCGGTGTCAAGGCATTATTTGTTGGTCATAATGACCTCTATCGATAGGAATAAGTCTCAAAATGAACCGCTGCATTTCAAGTTACAGGCATGTTGTGTTTAAAGGCCTTTGCACCCGGCAGCGCAAAAGTATTCAATTGAATGCCCCTCAGCCTTATTCTAATGGTTTACGGTTTATTCTTAGGTTGGGATTAGAAGAAAGAAGAAGAAGAAAACGGAGTCTCAGAAAAACAAAGCGCGAATCAACCAAGTATTAACAGTTTCCTATTTTGACAAATCTGGTCGGAAAATACTAGTTTTAGCTGTTTATTTTACGTTTCTTCTGTATCTGCTACAGCAACTACCATAATACTCCTCCATTTTCACCCCAAAAATCAACAAAAAATCGTAAAAACTTCAGAAAGTGGTTGCATTAATTTTAATCGATACGAAATAGGTCGCGACTAAAATTAGTCGTAATTTAGTTTGACATTTCTAAAATTTGACAGTTAGACGATCATTCCGAATTGCAAAATTGTGTTTTGGACTTAATTTAGTTCGACTTAACTAAAAATTAGTTTACTCCTGTCAAATTTGGTTAGGTTGGGTATTTCCGAATAGCAAACATAATTTTACACATCTAAACCTAATTTTAGTTAAGTTAAGTCGTATTTGTTGACCGAACGAGCGAAGCGAGAGAGGTCTAGTGTTGAGAAGGGTCGGTCGCTCGTATGTTTGTATGTTTGTATGTTTGTATGTTTGTTCGACGATAACTTGAGTACCGTTGCTCTGATGTTTATGATTTTTGGTATACAAGTAGTTGAGGTCCATAGAATTTTTAAGTTCGAACATGAGCAGGATCGGTCAGGGGGTTACGGAGATAGGGGTCCAAAAGGGGATCTACCTATATGGCACACAAACTATACTGCAAATATACCCGAGTGGGGTATCAAATGAAAGGGCGTAACTTCGGTGACAATAATATGGTACCATGGAACTGATCTGATGATAGAGCTGGAGGGAATCTGCAGGAATTATCTCATTATCCATACCTTATAGTTCATTCATTCAAACTACTCGTCAAGAATCGCCTCGACGAGTAGTTTGTCTTTCAATGGTAACCAGGGTCTGATGATGGAACTGGAAGGTGGTCATAGGAACTTCGCAATGAAACGACACAACCCCATCGAGTTTGGGCTCGTTAGAATCGTCTTGACAAGTAGTTTGTCTTTCAATGGTGACCAGGGTCTGATGATGGAACTGGAAGGTTGGCATAGGAACTTCGCAATGAAACGACACAACCTCATCGAGTTTGGGCTCGTTAGAATCGTCTTGACGAGTAGTTTGTCTTCCAATGGTGACCAGGATCTGATGATGGAACTGGAAGGTGGTCATAGGAACTTCGCAATGAAACGACACAACCCCATCGAGTTTGGGCTCGTTAGAATCGTCTTGACGAGTAGTTTGTCTTCCAATGGTGACCAGGATCTGATGATGGAACTGGAAGGTGGTCATAGGAACTTCGCAATGAAACGACACAACCCCATCGAGTTTGGGCTCGTTAGAATCGCCTTGACGGGTAGTTTGTCTTTCAATGGTAACCAGGGTCTGATGATGGAACTAGAAGGTGGTCATAGGAACTTCGCAATGAAACGACACAACCTCATCGAGTTTGGGCTCGTTAGAATCGTCTTGACGAGTAGTTTGTCTTTCAATGGTGACCAGGGTCTGATGATGGAACTGGAAGGTTGTCATAGGAACTTCGCAATGAAACGAAGAAAGAAAGCATTTATTGAGTACAAACAACACAACCTCATCGAGTTTAGGCTCGTTAGAATCGTCTTGACGAGTAGTTTGTCGTTCAATGGTAACCAGGGTCTGATCTAACATATTTCGTTATCAAAGACCAAAAAGTATAAAATAAATTAATACAGTAAAAAACTAAAAAAACACGCTTTAATAAAAAAAGTCCAACTAAAAAATAGAAAATAAATAAATCTAATAAATTTGGAGAATATTGTACTTAAATAGTAAGCGTGTTACATTGTGATTGCAAAAGAAAAATAACGAAGGTGTAGCATCACAAATTCACAATGTAACACGCTTACTATTTACAATATTCTTAATCCAAATTTATTTAAATTTTATAGAAATTTATTACTTTGCCCCAAATCGTCCAAACTCTCTTTGCTTCATTTCCTATAATTATTTATTTCATAATCATGGGCTGTTTTACAATAATAGTGGTGGATAGTATTAAATAGTAGGAATGTTCGGTTCTAGCCGATCTAGAGACTCTGATAATTATTAAATTTGTGACTAATTTTTTTATAATTTTTATTGACTTGTTATATTTTAGTTTAGGGACTTATTACAGGACATATTGGTCTCAAACTTCTCTAATATATTCTCGTTCTCGACCTTGTCTTCTCGTTTCCTCTTACGTAACATTATGATAAGTAGATACATAAGGAAGGAAGGAAAGGAATTACTATCTTCTGGATATTATGTTGGACACATTAAAAATGTCTTGAGTAAAAATAAAGAGTCAACGGATGTCCAGGGTGTGATGATTGACCTATGCTAATTAGAACTTAACAACAACAAGTTAACAACAACAACAAGTTATGCCTATCGTGTTTGGATTCTCTAAATCATCCAATGTCAGATAATAGCGATACTAGGCACCTATCATTCAAATAAGATAGACCTGTCGTATTTGGAGTCTTTCGTCGTTATATTATACATTTTAGTACTTTACGCTGAAATATAATAAACGCTGAAAAAAACTCGTGAGGTCTCAGTTCGGGGCGAACTACTAGTGTACATTCGAATCGAGTCCATCGGCAATCCGTCGCACAAGATCGCGATCAGTGGAGGGGGAGTAGAGAGGCCTTTGCCCTGCAGTGGGACACTACAGGCTCATAATAATAATAATAATTAACTTACTTTCAAGTATTCAATGTACAGTCAGAAAAGGACTGAGGGTAACAGGTGCATATTTTAAAGTTTTAATTTTTTTTATGACGGTTAAATAAGTTTTGGTTATTCTGCGTTAAATAAGTAACACTTCGAAAGCTTTAGTGATATCAAGCAGAATAATTAACAATTATTGAACAGTTACTTAAAAAACTGGTTGCCTGTAAAGTCGGTATACGGGCGAAAGTTTTACGTGACAACAACTGTGCTCGAGTGGAAGGGACGCGTGCCTTTCACTTTTTATGTCTGTCTCTCTCGCTCTTAGGCGGGCTAACCATGCCCGAGTGGAAGGGACGCGTGCCTCTCACTCGCTCTCATTGTGAGCGCATAACGTCAGCGGAGCGTAACGCAGTTTCTTGAAGTGTCACCCGGCAAACCAATTTATAAAACGTTGTCACGTCAAAACTTTCTTCTTGAAAACACATCGGGATGTGTGGAACAGAATTACATTTCTCAATTATTATAATTATTGCCATCACCATTATTTCGTCACACAACCAGGCAAACTCATATGTGACACCGATTCATGGTGGAAATCCCAGATACCCGCACTAAGCGTTTTGCTTCGTCATTGATTGGCATCAGTTGTCTGCGTCTGTCTTTTCTAAAGCGAACAGGAATCTCCTAGGAAAGCGTGTTACATCTTTGTCCGCGTTGTCACCTACCTTCAGGCGAGTGTGATAGTGGCCAACGCTGTCCCATCACTTGTAAAAACAAAACAAAAGAGTTGACAAAGTACAAAAAAGAATCCTAAAGTCCTAGATTCCAGACCTCTACCAAATTGGTGGTTCTAAGTTTTTCCTAAGTTTAACTTTTATAAGAACTTTTTTATAATAACTGCATCATATAATAATTTGATTAAAAACCCCATTTTTTTTGTTAACTGTGCTTACTAAGCGCAAAACACAAAAACAAATGATATTAAAAAATAGGCGCCCACCACATGTTTGTCGACCACTGTGGGCCTAAGCCATGATGAGACTTTCCGTCGTCTTCGTCGATCGTCTTTTACTTGGACAGATAGGAAAAAAAATTCGGAGTTCAGTGGGACCGATGTAACACTTTTCCCATTCGTCCCGTTGACGGGGCAGAGCTAGCGGGGCTGATGGGAGTAAGTCAGCCACGAACCCGTTCTGGTTAAGTTTCTGGTATGCTCCGGTATAGTGGACAGAGACCTTTAAAAATAATCATATTGTAACTTATAAGTGAGTTATGATACTCACCCATTATTCACCAAACCAAAACATTTATCAAGCTCTCCTTATCATTTTCAACACTCTGCAAACAATTTTGTAACAAGACAAGCAAGTAAACGAGTCGCATTCAACACGAAGTCTAGAAGCATACCGTGGTAATTGTATTACAAAGTTCAACTGAGTCTAATGCAAGAATTATTCATTGTTTAGCAGATCTGGAACTTGTATTTAGTCCACTTAATAACAAGTAATTATATTGCAGAGAGATGATGTAACTATGTTTTATCTATACTTCATCACTACATAGTATAAAATAAAGTCACTTTTCGCCGTCCCTTAATCCCTATGTCCCTTTGTATGCTTAGATCTTTAAAACTACGCAACGGATTTTGATGCAGTTTTTTTAATAGATAGAATTATTAAAGAGGAAGGTTTTTAGATATAATACATGCATAATACAGCCGTGCGAAGCCGGGGCGGGTCGCTAGTAATAATATAAATAGGAAAGATTTTTTATTGTTATGTTTGTAAAGAGTAGACGCCGAAACTACAGGACCAATTTTGATGAAACCTGGTATGAGAATACATTGATAAATTGGGAATAACATAAATATCTATTCCCCGTATTCCCTCGGGATCGGGAGATACGCGGGTGAAACTGCAGATCGCTGCTAGTAGGCAAACTAGCTGCGCCCAGTGGTTTGCATCCATGGTCCATGCATCCATCCCATCTATAGTCCATCCTAAATTATTATTTATTTTAGGTACAGTAACATTACCAATTAGCTGAACCCCACGTGAACTAGAGCTCACTCGCAAATCTGTAACGTTGTAAAGTAATGTTACCTGATTCTGTTTTTTAAATAATATACCATAAAATACAATATAAAAAAATACAAAATAGGTAGGTAAATACTATATTTTTGACGTATATGTGAATGAGCTCTGGGTCACGTGGGGTTCAGCTAACTGGTAATGTGACTGTACATGAAACTTATAAATTACTAACAACGAATATTATATACCTATACTTAACGATCATAAAATTTATAGGATTAACTACATACCTCGCTTATTTTCAAACAAGCAAATCGATGGATCTACCACACTTGTGCGAAGCTCGCTAGTACAAAAAAAAATGATGTAGGTAACCCAACGAGGCGATTTCCATTAGATCGATGGTTCTTTCAGAGGCATATTATTGTTGGCCTGTAGATAATTATGCAATGTCAATCTACGATTAGCCATGACTAAAATAACAGCTAGGACAATAAAACTAATAAGTAGCCACATATATTGCTACATGTAAACAAAGTAAAAAGTTAACAAATAAAATTCGTATTCTTTAATGGAAACCAACAACATCTCGAAAATAGAATTAAACATCAAAAATAAACCACACTACACAACAGGAGCAATCAATAACGCAGTTTGCAATTAAACGCATCCGTTTTTGCGCAACAAATTGACATTAAAACAAATGGTTGGTATTAACAACTCTATATGACTCCTTATCCGGTACCGGATAAATAACGTGCAAGGATAATCTAATTACTTAACGCAATGTCTTATTTGTAAGATTTTTGTTGTGCAATTAAATATGTTTCGATTCGCTGTTGAACGAACATGGTTTTATTGTTTGTTTAATATTTGTTATGATTTAGCCACGTTGAGTTTTGAGTTGGCTAGGTTGGTATCACTTTATGATTGGGTTTAAATTTGGCTAGGTTGGTAGTAGCATAGACGAACCATGGTTTATGTTAAGACTGTCACTTATGAACACAAAAAAGTCACGCAAAAACCACCGTTGTTAAGTCAGTTTAACACCCCAAAAAATCTAGACGTCACCGCTATTTTCTGATAAAAAAAATATTATTAATTTTAAACGGAGATAAATCGAATTTGTAAAATATATCTTAAAGTTCTCTACATTTTTATTACAATGCCATTTTTATGAGTTTGTAGGTCTCAATTGATAAATAAATAGTATCAATCAGATGGCGTTACTCATATGCACGCGTTCTTTATGGGCAATGTTTGTGATAGGTATACCTACCAATATTCGTCTATGGTATTAGCTTTTATTGAGCTTTAAAACAGTAAGATGGTCAGAATGGAAAGAGTTATATGACCAGTGGTACTTTGTCATTTGCAATATAAATATGGTCAAAAAATATAATTTTAAGTTAATTTTAAGTAGGTACCTATTTATTAGGCAGTTAAATAAAATACCAACAAAGTCAAACCAGCGCGGGCGCACCTCAAAGATCACGCGACAATTAATACGATTATCACGCGCGATTTGATCAAAACATGCCAGGCAGCGAGAAGACAGCTCAATAGTTACCCAACGGTCTAATAAATAAAAAATAACATAGTAATAAATATTACATCATTAAAATCTGTTAGATATAAGTGCGTTATGTTGTTTGAGTAAACTTTTTTAATAATTAAGACTTTTAATACATATGATAATTTTCGTACTTTGTTCTAGTTTTATTGGCGTAGAACTTAAATGTCACTCTACCGATATAGAACGATTTTGTAGTAGAGTGTACAAATTTTTCTATACGAACAACCCAACCCAAATTTTTCGTAAACCTGCGGTTTCCTTGCGGAAAGGTTTATGTCCTATCTACTTATGGTCATTAAAGAAGTCTTTGCAAAAATACCTATGCTTTGAATCTTGTCGTCGTCGCCTGCTTAATAGATTATTGTTCCCCATGTCAATCTCCATGAAGCATGATATTCTATCTTATCTTCTTATTTGCCCATGACGTCGCACTGGTGGAAGAAGGCCTCGATTTCCTTCCACCTATTACGATCATGTGCACGAGCACTCTAATCTTCCCTGAAGTAATCTTATTCATCTTAGCATCGTCTTTTGAGTCTTCTTTGTGGGCTTTTGCCGTTTCTAGGTGTCCAGTAAATGTCACTGGTTACGGATTTTTTGGGAAACGCCTGTAATAATAATATAACCAAAGGAAATTATGATGAAGAAAGTCGCAATCATAATAAAGAACGCTCTCCAGTGTTTTTCATTATAATCTATAAAGCATTAATAATAAGTTTTACTTTTAAAAGTCTACGGGCAATTGAATAAAATTTATTTAAATTTAAGCTAATAAAGAATACCGCTACTGGACCATTGAGCACACTTGAAGTCAATAAATTAGGATCGCTAATAAAAGTATCAAGCGGAAATCCTATAGATGTTTCATTTTCATTTTTACGGCACAATATATATAAGATTCACATTATTTTAGCGAATCATTGAGCACACTTGAAGTCAATTAGGTAATTAAGATCCATAATAAAAGTTTCGTATCAAGCGGAAATCTTATAGATGTTTCAATTTTACGGCACAATTTATGAGAGATTCACATTATTTCAACGAATTATTGTTTGTGTTGTACCTTTGGTAAAGCGTTCTTCTTTAATGAAGAGAAGTTAACATTGAAGTGTATGTTTGTGATCAAAATTCATTGGCAACCAGTGTATAATTTCGTATAAGCTGCTTACATGTCGTCATGGTCAAAATATAGAGTCAATTTTTTACTTCAAATGGTGCTTGTCAATTTATACCACATACGGTGTTGCCATGACATAAACTAATAAAAATGAAATATAAAGTAACCGTGCGACGCATACGGGAACAGTTTGATACAGAAATAGATGCGTGTAACTAGGCTGAATAATAAAAACACGATATTGTTAAAAAATAATGCTAAATAATGATGTCACTAATTCTCTGCTCGTAATTGTAAATTTTGTTTATTTAGGTATCTGGTCAATATTATTATGAAAGTAGAAAATATGTTCTCAAATTAAAATTCAATTTATAGAGTTCTGCAGTCAACAGGAATCCATGTCTGTCTGTCTCCCGTCAGTATACTTTAGTTCAGAAATATACATAGTAATTAGGTTGACAAAGTAGTTTTTAAAAATATTGAAATTTTTATTTAGTACTAGCTGCGCCCCGCGGTTTCACCCGCGTAATAATTTTCTACGCAATTTTCTTTCATAAGAACCTTCTCCTGACAATAACAAACACAACAAAAAAAGAATTGGCCGAATTGGTCCAGGCGTTGTTGAGTTATGCGCTTACCAACACATTTTGCGATTCATTTTTATATTATAGATTTATATTTTTGGGTAAAGTGGGTATATTTTATCTTATTTCTGGCCTATCCCATGGTGTCCCACCTGTTCTGTAATATTTTTTTGATTCAGGGTTCCGTTAGTTAAGTACCTATTCAGTTTGAAAACGGCCCTTATTATAAACTATGTGCTATGGTTACAGCCTCACAGTCTACGGTTAAACTCCTATCAATCATAAAAAATATAATTTAGATCTGTAGTTTAGAAATGACGTAGCACTGTCAATTTGTTTTCTCAAAAGGTAAAGCACGGTCAACGCAGACGACAGTAATCATATCACAACAATAATAAAACCTGGGTTTACGGTCATCGCGTTCTTATATCAGGGACACGATCTCAACGTTCCATTTGTCAGGTGACTCAGCATTGTCGTTGACGTGACGCTTTCAAAATGCAAATTTTGTTAAAACCGAACAATACTCGGTATAAATCTCAAGATCTCGATCCGTCGACGGTATCGAGTCTTGCTTGTCCCGGCAAGCAATTGAATTCAGTCGATCACTAATCGATGTCTTGTCCGTGATAGGCGCGGTTGGGGTCCGCGGCAGCAGGGTGCCGACTTACCACACAATCCATCGTTAACTTCTTTCTTTCTTTCATTAACATCATCACTTACAATATCAACTCTACTCTCTACCCCACTAAAGTTCATATTATTTAATACTGTATTAAATATCATAACTTTTTGTAAATAATTTTCTACCGCATCTTCGTTAGCAACCTCCTTCACATCTACTGTAATAAGCACCGTATTACAATAAATTAAAATTTAATTTACTTTGTGATTTATATTGAAATTTGATCTTTTAAATCTGAGTTACGAATTTAACCTCATTACCTATCTTAATAAAGGATTTGCCCTTTCGCGCCGACTAATCACAAATGAGCATGTAAAGCCTGTAAATTATCTTGCATTGAGTTCATATTACTTGTGTTTTGTACTTATTACGGAGCTGTTGCTTATTCATAATTAACCCCCCTCGAAGTTTATTACTTCTGTAGGGGCGAACGTCATGAACACTTTTGATTTATATCGATTGATCTTTTTGCACTAAATGTCTATCAAGCTAATCGTTGTACGAGTATAACAATTCTATCCGTTTTAGCCGTTTTAAGTTCATTAACGTTATCATTGTTTACGGGAAATTAATGATCGTTGAATTGAATTTTATTATCATTACATTCTTCGGTATCATCAAAATTCTTGGCGATACTTGATCGTACCGTACTTGTAAGGTAGTGTAGGTACGTTGCCGCTGCGTTAGCTATAGTGCCGTAGTCATTCATTTCCCCCGCTGGTATACATTAAGTGTCGAAGGAAGGTGGATGACGAGTGGAAGAGCAGCCGCGCTCGTGGTCGCCCCCTACAGTCACACTCCAGGGGCCATACTGGCGCGCCGAACTAAATCAAATAATGACTAATCGATTCTTTCTTATATTGCACAGTAGGTTCACGTCAAATGTTATTCCCCTTAATTTTTTAATGTTACTCTTTTTCTGTTTGCATAAATGCGTATAGACAATGCTGTGATTGATTCGTTTTAATAACGATTTGGCGGTTGATTGATGTTTATTAGTTCGGTAGTCCGAGTTTTAGGAATCATTAGAAGAGTTTGGTACTTTATGAAGAGTAATGGATGCGCGCGCGCCGCTTGCGGTACTTAACTTAATTCGTGGATAGAACGATAGTTATTTATGATCCGAAACGTTTAAATACACGATTCATTGATTGGCCTCATAAAATAGCGATTATGACTGACATCCGTCTAGACGTATTTTTCAGTGATATCATAAAAATTGTAGTGTTTTAAGTATAATATTTGCAAAACATAAACTTAATTGATTTACAATGTCCGGCCCCACAATATTTGCAGTTCAGAGATGATAATTTAAGTATAATTAATCTTTTTATACCAATCTACGTGTAATTGATGATAAAAATAAACATTCTCAATCAAAAATAATGGTTTTATTCTTGCTTATGTTTATTCAAGATCAATACCACTCAAGAATTCAAGCGATGTCCACCAAACTGATTGCAATTCAGTTAGAACATGGGCTCTCAATGCAGTGTGTAGTACGAATAAATTTGAATACGCTCCTTACATTTTAACTACAAAAATCTGCTAAAGAAAAATCAATCGTAAGGTGGTTCCGAAAAGTAAAATATCGACTGCCGATAATTGGAATATACGACGGTTTATTTTGAGGATTGTGATGGCAATCACAATGTTCGCAGCAAATATGTACGGGAGTCAACTGGAGGTGACAAATAGTCACGCTATTCTGGAAAGGTCGGAGGCGAGGCGACATGTCGATGTTTTTATTTGTAAAACTCAACGACTTAATGTTAGTGATGGATTTTATCGATATTGTCATTTAACAAAGTTTCTGGAAAAATTCAATGCAAGGGAATCATCATCTAAAAACAGCAAATAATGTAGAGTTTAGCATAGATAATGTATAGATTCCTAATTACTAACGACCAATTAAATAATCATTACAAGATAATAATATATAAAATTCAAAGTCCTAACAGGAATAACGACAAATAGATCTAACCAACAATGGATGAATCGGTCAAAAATTTGGCATACCTACAGAATTGAAAAAGGCGCGGACGATTTTGCGGGTAAAAGATAGTAACAAGATATAGACTCTTGTAAAGAAATATGGAGTTGGTTGGTGTCATATCGATCTAAAATTAACTCGAATGCGCTAAATTTAAGCGTTGTCAGTTTGACTCTCAGTTTGCGATATTAGATTTAATTAATAATCAATTTTTAATTTTACTCGATAGGTATTATTTATTTTAAATATATCGATAAAAATATCGCTCTTGCAAACAGTAGCGTCACATCACTGAACTTATAGATTCATATCTTTTAAATGTATGAATTCAGCAGCACATAATTCAGGGATACAAATTGTTTGTTTTAGGCTGGGACAGTGAATGTATTGGTGCTATTCCAACTTAAAAGGGTGGCGATAAATATGTGTTGTAAGAAGACATCTTAAATGTAACTTTACACTGTAAGTTATATCATTGTAATTACTGCTTATTTTGAACGTTTTTGTTTGAATTATAAATAAACTAGCGACCTGTTTCGGCTTCGCACGGCTATATTATACATGTATTATACATATAAACCTTCCTCTTGAATCACTCTATCTATAAAAAAACGCATCAAAATCCGTTGCGTAGTTTTAAAGATTTAAGCATACAAAGGGATATAGGGACAGAGAAAGCGACTTTATTTTATACTATGTAGTGATAGTGATAGTGATGATATTGCAGGACATTCCACACATCGCCATCTAGCCCCAAGCTAAGTAACTAGACTTGTATTATGGGTGCTAGACAATGGATTTACTACTTGTATACTTTTATTTTGTAAATATATACTTATAATACATGGAAACAACCAGTCCACAGACAAATATCTAAGCATAAAATATACTTGTCTGAGACGGGAATTGAACCCGCAACCCTTTGTTTGCCAGTCCGGCATGGTGACCATTGTGCCAACAGGGTTGTCGAATTGAATATTTAATACTTTTTGTCAAGATGTTTAAGTTGTAGTTTTGCTTTCAACTTTTCCTCGATAAATATATGATTATGTGACCTACCTATTATATTAATGACCACAGCTCGCGTTCACAAGAGTTACCAACCACACCCTAAGTGGTGCTAAACGACCTCAAAAATTTACCGATAGAAATATCAAACGATTAAATAATACCTAATAAATTAATTTAATGAACACAAATGCGACAAAACACAAAGACGACTATACCATTTTTTATTGGCGCCGAGAATCGGTATGTGTATGTTGTGGTTATTTGTCATAACACGACAAAATAACAAAAAATCCCTAAGCATGTGTAAAGAGGTTCATTTACGTGTTTATTTTAAACAAAAATCAATATTATTAACTCTTAAATTATTCATTTGCAGAGTCGAAGTAACAAAAGACTCATTAAACATTGTCAATTTTTTAAATAAATATTAATTCCTGTCCTTTTGTAGGTAAATAAAAAGGTTGTCGCGCTAAAAAATAAATGCCATCACAAACTGACGATGGAATAACAGGGCAACCGACAGTCACAAGGAAAAATACATTTTTCGGTCGCACGACACTGAAATTGTGTTTTATTGTCATAGACGTATTAATACCTACTAATACGTCCATGGTTATTGTATAAGTTTTTCCTTTTCACTCCATTTAATAATAACGGTTGTCGGACCAGAAGCAAAAGGCAATCGAAACGGTAACAAAGACGATCGAAAGACAATTAAAAGACGATCGAAACTGAAACACAAGACGATCAAGCAGAACCAAAAGACGACCGAATCATTAACAAAACACGATCAAAACAGCACCAAAAGACGACCGAAGCAGAAACAAAAGACGATCAAAACTGTACAACTAAATAGGTATTCTTAGATATTCTGAATCTGATGAAAACCAAACAAAGTTTATTCCATTTTATGTTTATATTTTTTAGAATTAATCAATGCTACAAGTAGATAAAGATAGATTTCTTTATTTGTACAACACAGCAAGAAATGTAGAACACGATATCGACAAAGCATAGTAATAGCTAGAAAAGTTTAAGTTGCACTTAAGTTGGCTTTAACGCAAAACACATACCTACAATTTGAGTGTAAAAATAAATTAAAATATCACCTTTTGACTTATCATTAAAGAATATTTTCTTATGATAGTCAGCTGTATAAGTAGTATATTATTATTAAACACATCATATCATTTTTTTAACAAAACATCCAAACGATTTAACACTCAATAAATAATGCAAATGCATTTTTAGTTTTCATCAATCGCCATTTGAAGCATAAAAAATATTAATTTAAGTGAATAAATAACAACATAATGAGAGTGTTACGGCATATTATGACGATTTACACGCAAAAACACTATACATAAATGGTAAACTGGTATTTAACACTACATTTACAACTCTAACAACTTATCTGACCCTTGATACATGTTTAAGAATGACCCCTAGTATGGACAATGTCGTTTTAGCGTTGTTATTTTGTATCTTTTTCTTTTAAAGCGCAAAAAGGAGCTTGCAAAATGCCTTTCGATGATAACTCAAAACTGCAACACATCCATTTTTTATTTTGCATTTTGGTATTTAAGTGTAGTACCTAATAGTACCTATCTACGCTTACTCTCTAAAAACTTATCTGATCCTTGATACATGTTTAAGAATAACTCCTAGTATGGACAATGTCGTTTTCAGTGTTGTTTTTTTGTATGTTTTTCTTTTAAAGCGCCAATAGGAGCTTGCAAAATGACTTTCGACGATAACTTAAAACTGCAACACATCCATTTTCTTATTAATTTGCGGGTGGTTAAGTGTAGTACCTATCTACGCTTACTCTCTAACAATTTATCTGATTTTTGATACATGTTTAAGAATAACTCCTAGTATGGACAATTTCGTTTCAGCGTTGTTTTTTTTATATATTTTTCTTTTAAAGCGTAAATAGGAGTTTGCAAAATGCCTTTCGACGATAACTCAAAACGGGTTATTCTATAAATTCTTATTGAAAATGCCTTCATGACATCCATTTTCTTATTAGTTTGGCCTGCGCTGTGTTTTACACCTAATGAAGCCTGAACGGTGGTCAAGTGCAGTGCGCTTGCCTAATAATGGACTTTATTTTCCAGTTTTTGAAAATTACAGCAACTACCAGGTCACATCACCGTCATGGCCGTCTCATTTTGTGTCTTGTTATCAACAAAAAACAAATTTTAATGCAGAAAATAGTGCCTATATTTATTATTAACCTGTTTGCTACCATTGACCAGTGGAATGACTCTTGTAATAAGTTCCAACTTGAGTTAAGTTAGATGTTCTCATGAAATAAATAGGTAGGGATACAAAAATATATTTTTACTTATCTAAATCTTATCTTATTGGTTTGTGTTGTGAATATGTTAACCTTGTGGGCTTGGTGGACTTATTTTTGGATCCAGTATCCGGTCAAAGTTTAGAGTTTGACCCTTAGTGACCCCGCGAATGTGCATACCGGTTAGGGTAACCATTTTCAAAGAGAGTTTAGGATATGACTTTTAGGTGATTCTTTTCATTTAGACGCATACTTTATACGCGAAACATCAACTTTATACAGATTTCATACCATTTGAACTTATCTACATACAAGTGACAGCTACTGTCAGAAAAAGAATAAGTACATAAAAAGTAAATAATAATGTGAATGTTAAAAAATAACAGTGTCTATGTTTACTTGTTTGCATATTTTTCAAAAAATTAATAATTAATTTTGTTAATTTTTAATTAATTTTGTTAATTTTTAATTAATTTTGTTAATTTTTAATTAATTTTGTTAATTTTTAATTAATTTTGTTAATTTTTAATTAATTTTGTTAATTTTTAATTAATTTTGTTAATTTTTAATTAATTTTGTTAATTTTTAATTAATTTTGTTAATTTTTAATTAATTTTGTTAATTTTTAATTAATTAATTTAATTTTTAAATATAGTAAACTTTTTTATAGTAAACTTACCGAATTTTAGTTAGGTTTAATATTATTTTACCTCTTTACCAACATTTTGCCCTAAGCTTTTATTTTACAATACAAACAAAATTAAATAGGTAGGTACTTACAAAAATATTATAAGTTCAAATAAAAAGTTTCCCTAGTTCACAAAATGATGGCAGTGCCGTTGGCCTAAGAAACAGCTAAGCCTTAGTTTGGTCACACAATTAGTTTTTTTTGTTTGCAAGTTCAAGTTTCCGTATTTATATAGTTAAGATAGTTCGGCAAAAAAATAGCACCTACCAACTTAATTACTTTTAAGTACAGTCGAAATACCAATTAGCTGAACCCCACGTGACCCAGAGCTCACTCGTAAATCTGTAAGGTTTAATGTTACCTGATTCTGTTTTTTAACAATATACTATACAAAGTAAACAAATTAGGTAAAAACTACATTTTTACAGATTTGCGAGTGAGCTCTAGGTTACGTAGGGTAATTGCTATTCCAACTGTACAATTTTTTGGCCAAACTATCCAGTCTTTTAATAAAACTATGGTCGTAACAATACCGGTATAGTATGGTACAGTCGTGTGTGATGCGCACGTTGTTAGAGTAATTGAGGTTTTGACTTCAATTCCACATCCGTTATGCCTTGAGGATGATTGAGAGATGATACAACAAAAGTGGCAAGGAAGCTGCTTTTTGTTGGCGATTGTACCATAGTTTTTGACACAGAATCAGTCAATTAAGTAAAATAAATATATATTTTGGCAAACAGAGTATTTGTTCTACTTTGTTTCAGTCAGTCGGTCTTGTATTAATTTTTTAAGAGAGATGTGCAGTGTGTAAATTACACAAATCCTCTATGCCATATGGAATTAAACAATATAGGATTTCCTCACAAGGCAAAAATAGAAGGGAATCGAAAAGGATTATTGCGTCTTCTTTTTAAGGTGCCTCTCCGACTAACGAAGGTTGGCAGTCAATTTAGAATTTTCTTCTCTATTTCTAGCGAAAGAGTTCGGCTGCACTCGCTATCCCCGTCCACTCCCGGATGTTACGCAGCCAAGATTTTTTCTTTCGACCGACACGTCTTTTGCCCGCTACTTTTCCCATCATAATTAGTTGCAGTAGCTCGTACCTATCATGTCTTAATACATGTCCTAGGTAGGCAACTTTTTGTTTGACGGTCTGCAAAAGTTCAGGTTTCTGCTTTACTCGTCGGAAAACCTCAACATTGGTTACTTTTTGAGTCCAGCTAATAGCAAGCAATTATTACATAGATAATAGTTATTAAAAGTGTTGTTGTGTATAGGTACACAATAACGTTTGTATGCAGTCAGTCTTGTATGACTGTATATTTTCCTCAGAGTGATGTGCAGTGTATAAATGGCCCAAGTCCTACAAGTTCATCTTGAATTATGCAATATAGGCAGAAAATTTCCTCATAAGGCAAAAATAGGAGGGAAATAATTGTTGCATGGAAAATAGTTACCTATTAAAAGTGTTGTTGTGTATATAAAATAACACCGGTATACTGTAATCCTATCCTACATTTTAGCATAATATAAAGATCTGAGAACTGTCGTTTCTAAGCTTATCGAAAAAATGGAGGGTTATTTTGACTTAGCTTTTTATAGGTTTAGAAATGACAAGGAACACTTAATAACAATTGGCCATGCAATAATTAACAATTTTAGTAATCAGCAGCATTTTGGGTTTGGCTTCTTAAACATGGACTATCACTTTAGCTAAAAGAAGAATAATTACTTAAAAGGTACCTTCTTGACTATCGTTCTGAATCTCTACTACAAAAAAAATGTATTCTCTATCCCATATTCCCTAACTTCCTAACTTTCTAAACCAAACACAACAAAAACTTAACGAGTAATCAAATCAACATAACCTTAAACTCCGTAAAACAAAAATATTATAAAAACCGTCTCCAATATGGTATTCAAATGAGCTCTGTAATGAGTGGCGGCTAATAATCATATGATTTCTGGTAAAATATGTACATTATTTAGGTGCCCGCCTGACGGCAGCCGCGGGCGCAGATGCTAAATTAAAAACACGTCAAATGGTAAATTGGACCGAGACATCTATTAAGAGAGAATAAGGTGCGATCATAGTGAAGTAAAATATTATCTCGGAAATGAGAAGGCTCACAGCTAAGCTACGCTCGCTGATCGTTTACGGTCGTGGGGGTTAAGCGACACCTGGCGCGGTCATTACTTCAATGGGTGGCCAATTAGCAGTGTGGCAAAAATGTGTTTTCGTGAGCCCCTCTGTGCTTCGGAAGGCACGTTAAGCCGTTGGTCCCGGTTGCTACCTTTAGTAGCAGTCGTTAGGTCAAGTTAGAGGCCTTAATCAAAAACTCTAACAATACCAATACCACATAACAAGAAGAAGATCTCGGAAATAGAATTAATAGATCAATAATAGAATTAATAGTAGGTATAGGGGGCGCCAAGCGCAACCAGCTGATCCTTTCAGCTGGTTGCGCTTGGCGCCCTCTATACCTATCCTAGGTTTTTCAGTGAAAGAAATATACGCGGTTTGCAGAATTGGTGGCAGACTTTGGACGAGGCTTGTTACCACAGCCTATGTTGTATCGAAGAAAGGACTTGTCCCTGTTCCGATTCATAAGGCCGGTGCAGCCACATGAGGGTTGAAAAGTTCTCGTTCCACTATGTCTTTCTACATTCATTAGTGTGCCTCGAAGGCCTCTGCTTATCTACATGCTGCACTAAGATTTCTTATGAAATTCTTCTTCTTGTTTTGTAAATTTACAAATACAAATTATGAGCAATTTTCTTTGATTTGTTATGTTATGTTGGTTTCCAGCTGTGTATTAAATTTTTTTCTGGCATGTATAAAGTTATTTTGATTCCTATTTCTTTCTATTTGATCACGGTCAGCAACACTATTGAGAAGTGCAAAATCAAGCGCCTATATAGAAACCTGTTAGCATAAATCCCTAATTAATTTCTCTTTTCTTAGAAAATGTTTTTTTTTTTTTTCATTTATAAAATATTTTTTTCAATCAATCAATCAATCAATTCATTTATTTTCAGATATTAAAATCCATAATAACAATCAAATTAAAAATAATGAAAATAATAAAGATTAAATGTTTAAAAATAAATAGGTAATAATATCTTCTTACAGTCACAGTCAAAAACTTCAAAACATATAAAAATTAATAAATGTAGTAATAAAAATTAACAATTCAAATCAAAATTAACATTAAATTATTTATTTATTTTCAGGTTCTAAGGATGTTGTCAAAGTTATCCAAAGTAAGTTGTGAAACCGTGTCCTGGTACTTTGAATTAAGTTTCTATAGGTGAAAAAAAAATGTTTTGTCAGGAGCCTATAATCAGGAGTTTGGTTGCGTAGTGTGTATTTTACTTTGCAGAAATTAAACTAAAAACCTAAATGATCAATGTAAACACATCCCAACCACCAACTAGAGGTATCAAGAAACAAGGGCTCCAAGGCTTTTACTTAATTCAGAAGCGCAGCGGGAGTTCCCCAAACCCGATGTATATGCTCCGTGAAATATGGTGCACGCTGGATCACCTCGGGCTATGTCCTGCGTGGTTTGAATACCATTCGGAGCTTTTTGATGGTAAATTAGCTGTGAATTTTTTTAACATTGTTTATTTTTTTAGTGTCAACGTTGGCTGCGATCGGCTGGCATACGAACTGTCAATTTGATGATTGAGCGATCACAAACGACACAATCACAATTTCTGCAGCAGCCGTGCTGATGATGATTCTTATTTATTTTAATCTTTAAATAGTTATTTTATTTACATTTATTACAATTTGTCCATTAATAAAGCCACTAAATATCATTGAGTATGGACACCAAAAAAGAAGTGCAAAATCTCACCAGTTTTATGCATTCATAACTTTTAATAATTCATTTTATATTCGAAGAAATCCTGTAACACCCGTGACGAGGCCTGTCGGCAGACGTTTGACAAAACAAAGCTCGAGAAACACATTTATCAAAGGCCCAAGTGACGTTTAGAAGTAGCAAAACAAATTGTGAAACCGGCCGAGGCTCAGCTTATTTAAAATTTATAACAGAAACGAAAAAGTTAATTAAGTTTTAATAGAATTTAGAACAGGAGGAATTGGTAGCCAAAAATAGGCGGAGCTGTTATAAAATTTAATTATTTTTAGTTGTTAATGATCCGAGGGTTTTCTTGGACTTCTGAACAGGAAATGTAAACAATTTATTTAATCGATTAATATGTTAAATATTGTTTTTGTAGGTGGATATAATAAATGACCAGATTAAAAATTTAATCTGACCAAATAAAAATAGATCTAAAGCAGATGTTTGGAAAATATTTTTCGGTACCAAAATAGAAATAAATTAAACCGTGTAAGTACCTTTTTCGAGTTCGTTAGAACTCCAGAACAAAATTGCGTCTCTTTTGACGTGAAGTCAAGGAATATCTAGGAATGTATTCACGTGTTAGGTACCACTATTAAGGTATTTATCCGGAGATATTATAATAAATCAATACCTGAGTATTTTACTCATTTCTTTCATCTCAAAAACGTTTTAAGTTTCTCAATCTTCCGTTAGAGAGCCTTCTAAGTAAAATGCCAAATGAATTGTCAGCGCTCTACCGTGTCATGTCTTTGCCCAGTTTATGACTCCATTCAAGCAAGGTTTGATCGTTACTTACTTGTACAGTACGGCCTACATCGCAGACAACCATGTCATTGTGTGTTTATTCAATAAATATTGTAGTTTGTTGTGTTTTGTCTCGTTTAATAAATTGTGGTTTTGAGCAGGCATTGAATGAATTCCAACGCTTTTACTAAATCAACGGTAATTCGTAAAACTAATCTTAATTTTAAAACTTATGGAGAAACTATCAACTATTACCCGATTCCAAATAATAAGAAAGTTTTAGGACTTAAGTTAGTTCTAAAACCTTCTAAACATTTAGATTTTTTTTTTGACCCGGTGGAATTTCCCAAGGAACGCTCGCCGCCCCCGGGGGGAGGCGGCAGACAGTGTCGGGTTAGCACAGCCCCTGAGATGTAAGGCGGGGCACCCCGGTGCACCGGGGTGCTCCGCACGCGCATGATGCCGGGGTGAAGGCGACACGTTAGCATTTTTCTTCGACCCCGGCGCGCAAGTCTGGGAAAAAACCGGGCTTGGCCCAGAGAAAGCCCAGACTGTCCTCTCGTTTTAAGGCTATTGAGCCCTTTGCCTCAGAGCGGTGCGCACCCGAGCACTGGGTGCGCCCACCACCCGGGTTTTTTTTAAAACCCGGTCGCAGAGGACAGGGACAGCGGAAATGATACACCGACAGTCCTCTTCCTCTGCGACCCCACCGCGTCCGCCATCAAACGGTGGCGGCCCCGGCAGGGCCACGGAAGGTAGGGGAAACGGCTCACCGCAATACCGACAACCCTCTCCCGCCGTGGCCCTTAGTCCTCAGTTGCGGTGCAGCCCATACTACACCGCAACCCGCCTCAGTCGCAGTACCGCCCATACAGCACTGCGACCTACCTCTCGTACCGCTCACACCGGACTTTACGGGGAAGTCGGTGGAGCGGTCCCTCTCGGGTCAGCCAGCTCCTCCAGCCTGGCCCGGCCCTGGGTTCCTCTTGGCTTCACCGTGGTTGGCTAGGCCACGGTTACTAAGACCCCCCCGCCACGACAAGGCGGGAACCCACGGGGGGAAAACATTTAGAACTAACTTAAGTTCTAGAACTAACTTAACTTCTAAAAATTTCTAAACATTTGGAATCGGGTAATAGTTGATCGTTTCGCCTTTAGTCAGTTGTGGATTAAATGTTTTTAAAGGTTTTTTAAAATAAATATCAGTATTGTACGATACGGGTAGGTTATTCTAAAAAATTACTTCACCTTACGACTGTTGGTCACAATAATCAACTAAGGATCCACTCATAATAAAATAAAAGAAAAGACTTTGGTATTCTCGTTAAAAATCACATAAAACTGCATCGAACGACAAAAGACTAACAGCATTGTCATTAAAACCGTATGTCATAGCAAAAAGTAAATCACCGAAGTCGTAATAACTGGGGAGCCCCGATTCTATTATTGACAAGAAAACAGAACGTGACACTTTTTTGTGAGTGCATACGGTGTTCATCAAGTTATAAGCCGTTATCACATAAAACATATAGATCTCTTTTATAGACAACGCAACATTGTAAAGCGTGTGACATTAACACGATAGACGAAGTATTTAATTAATAATAATAATATAATAATATATTTAATCAAAACATATTTTACATAGTAAACTTAGAACTAAACATACAAGAGAACAATAAAAACACATATGCCTGAACTAGGAGATTCCTGTATCTCAGGCGAATCAGGACTTACTTTAACTTATAAAATAAAATTACTAATTACTAGCAAAATATTCGTATTTTCTTCACAAAGGCTAGAAACAATAATCATGTAGGTACTTAATGCGTATAAAGGTAAAAACAAATATTTACTTAATCGAATTATATCTATGTCAAATTTCTTAAATAAGACTTGTGGAAATTATGTTTATTAAATGCGACATGCAAGAATTCGCGTCATCATCAGAAAAAAACTGTGTCAAATCCAATATTTGTACTTATAAATCGTCGAAGTTTGTTTACATTTAATAAAACTATGCGTGCGAGATCGATTTGGTAATTTACTTTTTAAGGTTAGTAGGACAATAATTATTCTTAAAAAACTACTTATGTTTAAAGTTAGTAAAAGGTGTTTAAGTGCCTATATAATCTATTGAATTAATGTGCCGATTTTCTGCAAGTAATTTTGCGGGGCAGGTGGGATCGCCAGTTTTATGGTTACACGGCTTCTTGAAACGTAGGCAGGTAGCACATCTTGGCGTCTCAGCTGTCTTTCTACAGTCCTTTATCCCGTGACCTACTTCGCCACAATGTCCACAAGTATTGACCTCCTCCCGGCATGTCTTGGCTGCGTGTCCGTACTGCTGGCATCTAAAGCACCTTGTGACGAGTGTAAAGTCTCTGACAGGGCACGAGGACCAATTTACGAAGACTCGGTCGTTGGTTATCAGGGCCTTTCGAATTTGTGCCGGGACTTCCAGTACGTAATTACAGGTCTCGGCGTCTCTCTTTCCAGATTTATGACTGAGCTTAATCAAGGACAAATAATTCTCAAGTGTTGTACCTTGAAGTTTATCAGCCAAGTTTTGTTGATAAATGCAAGTAAAGACGTCCGATTCCTTCATGGACGCGGGAACCCCGATTACAACAATTCTAGGTCTGCGTTTATGTGGCTCGTCCACAGTAAGGCCAGAAGTAGTGAGTTGCGCCGACTGCTTTAGTTTTTCAATATCGTCCTTTGTCTCAGTGCTGATGATGATGCCGCCGTTCTTTGTCTTACGCAGTCCTCTAACGTGCAGTTTCATTTGTCCTGGCTTGATGATATTTTGGACCAAAGATTTTGTCTCCTCACTAGATTTCATTTTATCTGTGGGATAAATTGCGACAGAGCTTATATTTTTGGGCTGAACAAAATCATTGGTACCTTTTTTTATCATGTCGGCGAAGGAAACTTTTGCGGAGACTGGTTTAGAGGACTCTTCAAGGGCTTGTTGGAGGTCGTGGAGACGTTGCGAGAGGTCCTGCTTTTCCTTAAGAGCTTGTAGGGAAGTATGCGTATTAATGGCCTTTGCCTTAAGTGATTGATATTGGACGGCCAGCTGAGATGTCCCGTGACCCACTTTGCGGCATAAATTGTTGATCCTTAGCTTTTGGTCCGCGTTCAACTTTCCTTCGGCTGCCACAGCGCACACTTCATTTAGGCATGATTCGATAGAGGTCATCCAGCTTTGGATCTCAGAGGTACTCACTAATCCTAGAGAGTCCTCTTCCTGTGGTCTGGGCGCAGGCGCACGTGAAGGCGTGGGCGGCGGGGTACGACGCGTTAACGCGCTACGTTCCTTAAAGGGACTATCCATTATTATATTAATGGAACACACCACACATAATTATCGTTAAAATGAATGTCCGAGTGACCCAGATAGATTCCGTATGAAAGTCTAGGTCACAATTTTTGCAAGCAATTAATAATTTTAAAACATTAATTAAATAATCAACACGTCCGATCGTATCGAAGATCTAGCGAATATTCCACCCCCAGCCGGCCAGATGACACGACGACTTAAAAACCCAAAATGGGGCAGCGGAGCAGGAAGATGCAGGGACAGTGAACTAAGAAGCATGGTATAGGAGAGGCATATATATGCCCTGTGAGCTAACACACTGCTGAAGAAGAAGAAGGCATAGCGAAAATTGTTGATCATCATTATAGATGTGCTCGGTAAGGCTCATTGATCACTTACCACGGGTTAAACAACATCTGATACGCGGTCTATTTTCTATTTACATACTTATTTGCTATTTCTATGTGTGATCGAAAAATAAAGTGCTTTATTCCCAGCTAATTTCTCTAGTAGCAGTCGTTAGGTTAAGGTAAAAGATTGACTAGAAAAAAAAGTTCTTTTTTGTTTCAAATATTTAAGTAGCAGAATACCTATTAAGAAGTTATAGGATGAAATTTTAGTTAGTAGAATACGGACCCTGCAATGATTTATCCAAACCAATTAAAAGTACAGCATTAAGCACACAAATAAAATATCCTCAAAGGACGAAATGAGATAATTCGGTGCGTTCATTTCATTGGTTCCATAAAGCATTTTGTGATAATAATTTTTAAATGTTCCTTAGAATTATTATGGAATAAATCATTGGTTTGAGGTTTAGCGACCACCTTCAAAGGAATTCTTTTGAAGTCATCTCGAGGTTCAATTATGGAATGACACAATGCTCTAAACCTGATGAATTTGAAAACAATCTTATGCTGAATTAACTTATTTAATTTTTTTGAAATTATTTCATTACTAACTTGCAATTATGATTGCCACTGTGCTCAAGGGATTACCGAAATTTTGTGCTACTTAATTGACCATAATAGTACATCGAAATGTATACATATCTATATGACTATCTAGTATATTATGAGACTTAATTACACATCTTATTAGTTATAACCACACCATTCAATGCTCATCAACCATACAATCATTTGTCTTGAACTAATGCATTGTTTGTATCTGTCAATCAAAGAAAAAGATCAAGTGTTTGCTTCTCAATTTTAAACTGTCAATTTAACAAAGAAATTAATTGATGTTAGTAATTATTGGTAACTAACAACCAAGCTCGGGTGAAATTTTCTAGTATGTTGTCACTTTGATTTGGATTTCTCTGGTTCTATTATACCAACGGAATTGTTAAATGTATGCGTCTTAGTTAAAAAAGACGAAACTCGTAATTGGCTTTTTCAAAAACAAAGTGTTTTTAAAGATATTTGTTATTTTTAGAATAAATTTACATATTTAATTTATTTTTGTGTCGTCGTTATTTTTTCGGAAATATATTAAAAAAAATGTACTTACATTTTTTTAGTGGGTCACATTTTTATTTCAAAATTTTTGAATATAATACTACATAGGTACTTATTTTAATAAAAAATTGGCAGGTAGGATGTTTGACAGTTTTTCAGTTACTTAATAAGTCCTATAAAGGTCCGAGTCAAAAAGAAAAATGTTAAACTTCTAGGAAAAACCTTTTTTTCATTTTAAATTTCGACGACCTAGTTGGTACAATGGTCACCATGCCGGACTGCTAAGCACAGGGTTGCGGGTTCGATTCCCGCCTCAGACATGTATTTATGCTTAGATATTTGTCTGTGGTCTGGTTGTTTCTATATATTATAAGTATATATTTACAAAAAAGAAAAGTATATAAGTAGTATATCCGTTGTTAAGCACCCATAACACAAGTGTTAGTTACTTAGCTTGGGGCTAGATGGCGATGTGTGGAATGTCCTGCAATATTTATTTTATTATAAATTGACAGGTCAGGTGTTTCAAGATTTACTCTTCAATTATTAGACCAATTAGTTTAAAGTTCAAAGTAAAAAAAAGTAAATTTTCAGCATTAGAAAGTCTCCTCTAAGTTAAAATTATAGGACCAATTAATTTAAGGTAAATTATAAAATAAATTTAAAAGCAAATTTTCAGATGAACGAAAAACTTATTTTCATTTTAAATTGACAGGTCAGATTTTCAATTGTCTCTTAATTTTACATAATAAGACCAATTAATTTATAGTTCTAAGACAATATAACTGTAATTTCAATTAAAACGCGATAACTATCTTTAAATCGTTAACTTCCAAAGTTGGCGATAGAGCAGACAAAATGTCGGATGGCGTGGGAATGATTTACTAACATTACCTAACGCAATCGAAGCCAATTTGTTGAGTTATTATCGGATATTGTTGCTGGACAAAGTTATAAATTACGTACCAGTTTTGTAGGAAACTGATTTAGTAAGGCAATGTTTGTTAACATTTGGCAAAGTAGCTGTAGTCTGAAATATTGAGTATTTACCAGCAAAATTAAAATAAATTGTTTTAAAAATTTGCAAACTATTTTTTTTTGTTCAACCGTTTTAACTCCCGACCTAAAAAAGGGTGTTATAAGTTTGATGTGTGTATCGGTGGCATCGTAGCTACCGAACGATTTTAATTTCTTTTTTTATTTAATAATAAAAATAGTTGTCTGTAAAGTCGGGTTACGGACGATAATTTTACGTGATAACGTCATAAAAAAAAAGATGGAAAATTTAAATTGTTTTTGTTATTCCTTTACTTTTCTTTTTTTCTTTTTGTCATTTTTATTTAACTTTATATGTCTTCTATTCGTCACTCGTCACCATAACACAAGCCCAGATGAGCGATATTATTATTAAATACTCTTGTTTCCTAATGGGAACAGACACATGACGTCACACATCGGGAACGAGACGCATATTACTATGACACTTTTGTGTAAATACAGGTGTTCCATCAATTTACTAGACGTTATCACGTCAAAAATACATTGTACGACACTATATACATCGCCATCTAGCTCTAAGCTAAGAAACTAGAATTGTATTATAATCGTCAGAAAACTTATACTGTATACCTACCTACGGACGACTTAATTAAGGTCGCGGGAAGTCGTTGGATGCAGAGAGCATGCGACCGATCGCTCTGGAAGTCTTTGGGGGAGGCCTATGTTCAGCAGTGGACGTCATGTGGCTGATATGATGATGATGATACCTACTTATATCCTTTTGTAAATACATACATCTATACATTCAAAAACACATATAAATAGGTCTCTTTGTAGTCGGCCCCTCATGAGGATCGATCATCAGTCCTCAGACGAGGTCATCATTGGGTGAGATCACCCAATGATGAATAGAAGCCGTTGGAGTCAGACCAAATGCAGATGCATTTGGTGTCCAACGGCTTCTATTTATCGCTACTCTTACAATGAAACCTGGCGGCTGCAGATGAGTGTCATAAATATTAAATTAAAAAGATAGGTTTTAATTATTTGTAATTAATAATTGGATTTATTTTCAAAAGCAAATTAAGACATTATTTCTGTACTTACTTACCAGCACCTATCTATCAATGGAAAAGCAGTTAAATATTGAGGTGAAGGAAACGTGGTTACGTTGGCATCAGAAGTATTGACAAGTTCTCTCTGGACATGGACGACCCTGGACATGGTCGACTAAACTGGGAGGGTTGAGGGTGGTTAGGTGCTGAGCAAGCCTACTTCATCCTCACGCAAAAAGGACTCAATTAAGAAGAAAGGGTACCGGGGGCTCTCTCCATACAATCTATAACAAACGTAGTCGACTGTTTTCTCCATAGAAAATTACACTAGGTAGAGCAAATATTTTTGGTGCATAAAACTTACAACTGCCATGACTATTTTTTGTTTTTTTTTTCTATTTTTTAATCTTAATTTCTATGATAATTAGAAAATGAAAAAAAAATAGGGGCATAGTCATGGTAGTTATAGGTTTTATGGCTCAAAAATATTTGTGCTAGTGTCATTATCCAGGGAGGAAACAGTCGACTACGTTTGTATGGAGAGACCGCAGGTACCCTTTCTCCTTAAAAAGAGTCTAATTGCGGAAAACAGCCCGTATACAAGTATAAGTAATAAGTAGGTATATGCAAGTAAATATTGTATAAATCACGTAATATATTTTATTGTCAGCGACTAGACCCCGTGAAATAGTTCATAACAAAATCGTCCCCAGGGCATTTCTTTAATAGTTTCTATTGTGACCTACAAATTTAACATTACAGTTTCATGAACCTTATCTGAATAGCTTTAGAGCTTACATCCCTAAAGCAATGATCTATAACATTGTCATATTGAATCGTGCGCTGACTATTTAAAATATCCTCCTTCGGTAGAGTTCCACGCAACAGGGGGTACATCCCTTAATTGGAAGCGCAGTACATTATGAAGTTCTGCATACGAAGGACAAGTAACAGACCATTTAGGAGATGAAAACTGACATATAATAATACCAGCAGCGCTCCGCGGTTTAACCCGCGTAACTCCCGGTCTCGTGGGAATATCGTAAGCATTCCTCGACAAATGGACTATCCAACACAAAAATATTTTTCAATTTGAACCAGTAGTTCCTGAGATCGATCATAGTATAAGCACATGAGGTTGTATTCCTTACTCATGTGGTATAAGTACTATTTTTCTTCTTTATTGCCTTTTCAGGGAAGGCAAAGGGTTAACTTTTGGCCCATACAGCCATATTACACATCTAACAAGGTATCTAGAACAAGTCCTTTTTTACTAAGCCTTATTCCGAAGCATGCACATTTTCAAAAATATGTGTCGTGTGTTTAATCTCTGAAGCATTAGAGGTGTACTAATACCTAATAGACTCTTCTAAAGGTATTGTTTATCATAATCATATTCTGCATTTACTTTTTAAAACTTCAATTTTTTTTTACTTATTTATCAGCATGGATAGCGGCGGCATTTGTTTTTTATAGCTTACCAGCAGCGTTACGCGGTTTCATCCGCTTTACTCCCGATCCCGTGGGAATATCGGGATAAAAAGTAGCCTATGTTATTTCCAATGAATTAATGTATCCTCAAACAAAGTTTCACTAAAATCGGTGCAGTGTGCAAAACAAAAATCTTTTTCTTTATTACTTTAGTGTACTTTAGGTACCTACCTATACTCTATTTGTAAATCTTAGATCAAAAATGTAAACAATGGTGTTATCAGAGTAAAAAATACATCAAGCTTTGGTAGTTTTTTTTAGGGAAGTGGAAATTAGGTAAAAAAACAACTATGATCTCAATTTCGAAAAAATACGATTGCAAATAAAATCAATATGAAATAATATTGTTTATTTTATATAAAATATTTTTTTAAACAAAGTTATTACAAAATTCAAATTTGAATTGTAGTTTTTTTTACACACTGGCAACAATTACAGCTGCTTTCAACCTTTACGAAATGGCGTTTCTGTCAATATTTGACATTTCTTTGTTTACATTTTTGATCTAAGTTTTACAAATACAGTATAGACTTAGATGAAGAAAAGTGACAGTGACATCCGCACAGTTGGCAAGCATTACAGCCAGTATGCGTTGATGTCTTACTTATAGCACGTTTTTTTGCCAGATACCACTTATATAATTATGGTGATTTCATGAGCAACCACTCAATAGTCTTAGATACGAGCATTATTGTTAATTTTCTTTACAAATTCTACTATTGAACTAGCAAAATCTAGCAGTATTCTCTTACCTATTTATTTTTTCGTTTTTATTATTATTATTTTGTTATTTTATTTTTTATTTTAAAGTTTTGTTTTAGGTTAGTGCTTTTATGTTTGTTACTACTTTTCTGATTGTCTTATGTCGTGTGCTTGTCCAAATAAATGTTTCCTTTCTTTTTTTCTTTTTTTTCTTTTAAAAAGTCCGCCGTGTGCAGAACCCTTAAAGTAACTCAAGTCAATCACTAGATCGATACTGTATAGCATTGATTGTTTTTCAATGTTTTTTTCGAATGTCATTGGTTATTTTGGTTTCTAAAACTCATTCAGTAAGGATCTTTGTTGTTGTTAAGTTCATTTTAAGGTCAAAAAATATATTTGCAAATGTTTGTTTCGTGTTTTATTTTGAATAACGACTTTTTAGAATTATGGTTATATATAGAATTTTAAGAGTAAATGATTTAAAAATAGATATTAATTGTGTATGTAGGTACTTGTTGTAGTTATTTTTACTTATCTTTATAGTTACTCAAGCCTAATTTATTTTCTTTTCTGATTAAATAAACTGAGAGAGTTGGAACTGCCCCCCGATCGCCGTAATTTAAGACGCATTAGTCAAGTGCACGTCCATTTGACGCATACGTCACGTGCACGCAAACAATAATCAGTATTGCCGTAAAATGAAGCCACGCGTAACCGTTACTTTAACTGCACGTCTACTTCACCTACGCCCATCCTACGTGTTGCCGTACAAAATTTTTGACTAATCTTCCTAGGTGACAATTAATTTGACATTTATGGCACGTCAAATTTAGATATAGATATACGGCAACACGAAATCTATAGTTAGTTAAGTCAGTCAAGACGCGCTGCATAAGAATACGGCCTAGGCAAACCTATTTCATCTATTCCAGGCACTAGTGTCCTGTTTAGTATGGATCAAAGTTGCTGACGTTGTGTAAATCATCTAGTTATAAATCACCTACTTGAATACTGTAGATATGTTTGTTTCTTTTCCCTATCTTCTAAAAAAAAAATCTTGTGACACAGTTTTAGTCTTTATACTTCTTCGAAACGGCTTGACCGATTTAGATGAAATTTTAAATTCAGTAGGTCTGAGAATAGAATTAATAACTAATTTTTACTATTTAATGTTTTTTCCTCCATTTTTCCTTTACTAGCGACCCGCCCCGGCTTCGCACGGCTATATTATGCATGTATTATCCATTATAAACCTTCCTCTTGAATCACTCTATCTATTAAAAAAACCGCATTAAAATCCGTTGCGTAGTTTTAATGATTTAAGCATACAAAGGGATATAGGGACATAGGGACAGAGAAAGCGACTTTGTTTTATACTATGTAGTGATAGTATTATAAAATACTAGCGACACGCCCCGGCTTCGCACGGCTATATTATGCATTTATTATACATATAAACCTTCCTCTTGAATCACTCTATCTATTCTATAAAAAACAGCGCACTCCGGGAGTGCAGGCAGAAGTGAAAACTGTATATCTGTAAACTTGTTATTTCTCATAGAATATTTCTTGAAACGATCTGCTACTGCCATCTATTAGCACTCACTTAAACAAATATAGGTTATTTTTTATTCGCTAGATGGCAGTAAAAAATTTAAATCAGCGCCATCTACATTTGAATAGCGGTCTTTCTCATCTGTCGCGAGAACGGGTGAAAATGCTCACCCACAAAAGTGCCCAACGCGCCATAAGAAGTTTTCACTTTAAAAACCGCATTAAAATCCGTCGCGTAGTTTTAAAGATTTAAGCATACATAAGGATTTAGGGACAGAGAAAGCAACGTTGTTTTATACTAATGTAGTGATAGTGATACGCGTATAATTTGAAACTTCCTCCTTGGTATTTTCTAAGGTTTTCGCTATTTGAACTTATACATTTTAACGGATATATTCGCGTTTTTTAATTTTTGTTTTAAGACAAATCTCATCTCAGTCTGCCTGTGACCACTGCAATGTTCCTGAAACGTCAGGTTTAAAACAAAAAACTAAAAAACGGGAATATATCCGTTAAAATATATTTAATTATAACTTCCTCCTTTTTTGAAGTCAGTTAACCTTCTATCGCACTAGAAAAATACTACTCACATAGAACAGTACAAAAAACAAAACACAATCTTGATATGATTCATTCATATTAACAAAACGTTCAATCAAAAACACACGTTTAAATACAAACTCTACAAATCCCTATTCTTATAGCGATAGCGTTCAAAATACCAACAAAAAACATATTTTATTAAGTTACTAGATACATGGATGATATGTTAAACGTATTCAAATTGTTGATTGATATGAACATGAAGTGTAATGTGATTGAATGAAGTTACATATCTTCTAATGTATGATGGTATTCTTTTGGTTTGACCTTTGACATTCTGTCGACATGTTGTGATGGGATGGTGCTACATTGATTCTAAGTAGTCGCTTATATAGTAAAATAGAAATATTAATAAAATAAACACAGTTGGACGAACTTTTGTTCTTTAAAATGCAGAAAATATATTTGCCTTTTAGATAATAATAAATCTATACTTCATCACTATCACTACATAGTCACTACATAGTATAAAACAAAGTCGCTTTTTCTGTCCCTATTTCCTTTTGACTGCTTAAATCTTTAAAACTACGCAACGGATTTTGATGGGGTTTTTTAATAGATAGAGTGATTCAAGAGGAAGGTTTATATGTATAATACATGCATAATATAGCCGTGCGAAGCCGGGGCGGGTCGCTAGTATATTATAAAGCTGAAGAGTTTGTTTGTTTGAACGCGCTAATCTCAAGAACTACTGGTTCGAATTGAAAAAATATTTTTGTGTTGGATAGTCCATTTATCGAGGAAGGCTATTAGGCTTTTATTACGCGGGTGAAACCGCGGAGCGCTGCTAGTAAATAAATAATGCAGGACATTCTACACATCGCCGACTGGCCCCAAGTTTAGTAACAAGACTTGTATTATGGGTGCTAGACAACGGATATACTACTTATATACTTTTCTTTAGTAAATATATAATTATAATACATAGAAAAAAATTACCACAGACAAATATATAAACATACTAGCTGCCCTCCGCGGTTTCACCCGCGTAACTCCCGATCCCGTGGGAATATCGGGATGTAAGCTATCCTATCTCTCAAGTTGGATCGAACTGCACATGGTGTGCGAATTTTATTATAATCGGTTAAGTGGTTTAGGAGTCCATTGAGGACAAACATTGTGACACGAGATTTATATATATTAAGATTAAGAAATACTTGTCTGAGGCGGTGTTTGGCAGTCCGGCATGGTGGCCGTTGTGCCAACTGGGTCGTCAAAATATATTTGGCTTTTAGATGACCCCGTTGATGTCTTTTCTATGACTGTGTGTGACGGGAAAGGAAAACTGTGCTGTCTTATTTTACAACTGAATTTAATTTAATTTAAGAACCTTTCTCTGTTAATTTCAATATCTATGAAACTACTTGTGCAATATGATTCCGTTTATTGTTTTGTAGATATTGGAAACAAAAATCAATTTCTGTTGTGAGGTCTTCTTCTCTTACCAGAGAAGAATCATGTAATGATAATAACAGGTATGTTTATTAAAAGTAAATTCAGGTGTTCAGGCAGGTATAAAAAAAAAGCTTATGTACCTAAAAAAGATAACAAAATAAAATAAAAATGAAATAGGTACTAAGTAATTGAAATAGATTGTGGTAGTAATAATATAATTTATGTGCTGAAGTGTTGCAAAAAGCAGAACCCAATCGAATATCGACTGATATAATATCAAAAAACTTAATAAACTCTAGTAACAACTGCAAAAGGTTTTTTCCCAACAAAAGACCGTCAAAAGGTGGCAATTAGTGACAGGTGTTCTAATTTCAAAACGCATAAATTTATTTCTTTTTTACTCCTTTTTGCCCAAAATAGTTTTTATTCCCAAAGTGAGTTTTTAATAGTTTATCCCAACATCCATTGTCACTTTAGCTGCGCTTTTGCTACCACCATCGCCAAACAATACATGGTGACATATGGGGGTGGATTTTTAAAAAGAGAACTGTCATGATGACGTAAACGATTTTAATTTTGAATTTCAACAGATTTTAGTATTTTTTGCGCCATTTTGTTTGGCGGCTCTATGTCTGGTTTTGTTTTGTTATTAAAATGATTAAGGATTTTTGAAGTTTGAGTTTTATTAATCACAAGTTGGATTTTTTGTTGAATTGACACTTATAGATTAAAGTTCAAACCTAAAATTAAATGCACTAAATTTATAATAAAAAAATATTTAAAGACTTGTGATTTTTTTTATACTTAATCCACCATTTTGTAGCATTTTTTATTTACAGTGATACTGCATATAGGTATTAAATTGTATTGTCATCAGTACTTTACTAATGGTATGTACTTACTTCGTTTCACAGATCAATCTGTCTACAGGAAGGGGGTGAAATTTCAATTACTTTTGACACAAACAGGGCAAGATAAATAAAACCGTTTAACAACAACATAAATATTGAAAATACTCCAAATTCCCAACCCAAAACACTTAACCCATCAGCCAGCAATTTAGAAACAAACAGAACAATAATTCTAAACATAAAATAAACACCATGTTCTTACATAATAAGATTGTTACACTTAAGTCGATTGCAGACAACCGACAGAGAGTTGGACGATGTTTATTTTAGTAATATAAGTATTATACATTCTCAAAACTACATTCAACAAAGGGATAGTAACATTTGGGTAGGCCCCTTTCAGACCTATTTAAAGAGACATTAATATAAACAACAAAAAAAACATACATACATACATACAGGTCAAACACTTAACCCTCCCTTTTGGCTTCACCGTAGTCGGGTAATTAGTAAATCAGTCGGGACTCTGAATTATATACCTAAACTAACTGTCCTGGCAAACGTGGTTTTGCCATATCAAAAAAATAAGAAGGAAATTTTTTTTGATGTTGTTCGATTCTCAGACCTAACGAATATACACAAAAAAAATCATACAGTTTAGGTGGAGTTTGGCAACTAACACCACGACACGATAATTTTATATTAGGTATATAGGGATAATTTAATAACTTAAAAGTTTTTCTTTTAGAAACACATACCTAACACAATTAATTTGAATGAACTGGATGGTACATAATATAATATCTATAAATAACAATGTTTAAACCGAATAAACATTATTTATTGATTTGAAATAAAACAAAAAGTATGTGACGTACGCCTTCAAATGCAAACATTTGAACATCTTTTAATCGATTATAAGTTTGTTGTCTGTGTTCAGCCTTAATTTCAATAAGAAAACAATAATACTAAATAACGGTTTGTATCTGCCCACGCGCATGTCACTATCTAAATTTTTCTACTTTGTATCAACAATATTATAAAATTGAAACAATTTGGACTGGTATTTCTGCCTTTTAAAAAAGTACCTTTGAATTTAGTTTATATACTAATTAGTCAAGTTTCGTTTATTCATAAACTAGCGACCCGCCCCGGCTTCGCACGGCTATATTATACATGTATTATACATATAAACCTTCCTCTTGAATCACTCTATCTATTAAAAAAAACCGCATCGAAATCCGTTTCGTAGTTTTAAAGATTTAAGCATACAAAGGGATATAGGGACAGAGAAAGCGACTTTGTTTTTATACTATGTAGTGAAGTGATAGTGATAGTGATAATGACACATTTCATTCACACAGCGCCATCTAGGCTTGAAACTAAGAAATACTCCGATAGTCATATTGTATTTATAAACATTAATATCTCTGAACTAATCCAATAACATCGATTAATTTTATGTATCAAAAGATCCAATTTGTTTATAGTCAAATCTTTTATACCAAAAAGGTCGCAGTAATCAAAAGCAATTTACAATAAAACGCCATACAAAATCGGGGCATACTGTATAGTTCACATTAATGTTCTCAATTTTGTATAGTTGATTTCTTTAAAATATTATAAACGTGACGGCTACCACTAAGAGAATGACCAAATATTATTATAGAATGGTACAAGCGGGAAGGAAGTGTTTCTGAAATTGATATTTTTATATGTGAAATGTATTTACACGGTTGTATAATTCTAATTTTATGGTATTTACAGATGAATCTAATTATTAATAATTAGGTATAGCATCTGACAGACTGTGCCAAAATACAAGTATTTGCACGGCAGTGTAATACTCATCATCATCATATCATATTAATAAAAATACATGCACAGGAGTTATTGGCATGTTGAGTGATTAAATTAAATTGAAGCGACAAATTTAATTTAATTTTTAATTATGGCATCTGACAGGTTTGTGGCAAAAATAAATTTCGGAATTTACTTAGCTATCTATGTCAAGTGAAGTGAGTGAGACAATTTTCCTGTTTTGATAAGGTCAGTTAGAATTCTTAGCAAAACCTTGCCTTGAGTTTCAACTTGTGGGCAACTAAAGTGCAGACCCACCGTAAAGTTTCAAATACAAGCAGAGCATTAAAGCTTACTAAAAAATTGCAATGTATCGAGGCAGTTCCAGATGCCTCGATAAATGAGAGACCCAGTTTGCTACATCAGGATTAAAAAAACTGAAAGTTGTCAATGGCCAGTAAAAATAATTATTTGTGAGCGTGTGTTTTTGGAATTAGATTTCAGAGCGTGTGTTTCTGCTCTTTTAGACAAGATTGCTTTCTATTAACGATGTCACCTGTCGATAGATTTCATTGTATGAAATTAACATAAATCATTGGCATAAGATGATACTTATGTATCATTGGCATAATATGATATGGGCAGTTACGTCCCGCCGTACTGTTATGCAATACAAATCCAGAAAAATGGAATATTCTTTATGTTTTATTCACCGCGTGAGCTCAACAGGTAACCATGAATACATTCAACCCGATGACAAAGACCGCTCCTCGATAGAATCCGTTTTTCATAAAGTGTCGGCCCGTTAAACATTTTTTATTTGACCATTTGCTACCAACTGCGTTATATGAAAAATGGATCGTAACATCGTACCCTTTTCTTGTATTTTTTTCTCTCGAATTGAATAAATCATGTCATTAAATTTTAATAGTCACGCCAGCGAGTTAGTTAGGTCCTTTTGTATCGATTTTCGAGCGTCTTTTCATTCGATTGTTACTATTTAGGTCTATTGTGGTGAGTCGATGGTTAAATCGACTAAACGCCGACTTAATTTCATTAATCGACTTCTTTACACGAATTAAGATTTAATTGAGTAAAGGCTTTTGTTGCATTGTAAGAATGATAGGTGAATGCGTGGAATTTGAATTATTTTTCAAAGGATTTCTTAATGATGAGGGAACATGGGTATATTATTGATCGCGTGCTCTATGTCGTCTCTTTGTTTTCTGGAAAGGTGTTCCATAGCGTCGTGGCTCAAAAGAGGGGGCTGAACTTCGACAGTTCTTTCGACACTAAACTTAATTCGAAAAAATATAGTTTGATATGTCATTGTTTCGACTGAATATAATTCGACAAGTGATTCGTTCGGTACAAAAACCTCGAAGATCACTTATTAGAAAGACCCTACTTCGATATGCATGCACTTGTTCGACATATTATTATTTAGTAGGTACGAATTATAAATATTAATAAATAAAAATTGCAACCCCAAGCTTAGCATTTCTTTTGTAAATACTTACCTACATACTATTTACAACAGAAATGTTTTACTTTTTTTTTACAACAAAGACTCAAACAAATCTAGGTATCTTTATCCTGGCTTGTCACTTCCTTTTAGACATATTATGACAAACAAATAATTTATTTTTAGAAAATTATAAGACCAACTAGGTAGGTACTTACTTGCGTAAAATCACGATTTCATCATATCGATAAAAAAATCGAAATCGTGGTATCGATATTTTTGTTATCGAAAACCCAAAATGGTGCGGGGCGGTATCGCTTGAGGCATGTGTGCGGCGCGGGCGCTGGGATGCGCGTCGCGGGCCAGAGGTCACGCAAGCCTTTAAACTAGTCATGAGGTAATGTCGATAATTTGAACTTGGTTTATCGATAAAATATTTTAGCTTGATATTTTGTTTATGATGTTTTTAGAATTTGGAAATATAGGTTTTTATTAAAAGATTTTAGACTACCATGGTTACATCATTTTTAACGAGTCTGGAAGGTTGCGGGTGAATCTTGACAGTTAGAGGCAGCCGTATCGGACTACCCCTTTCCCATTTGAAATAACTTTGCTAAGTTTTGGGGTTTCGTATCTCAAGGTGAAAAAATTAACCCTAATAAGATCACGCCCCTGTTCGTCTGTCCGTCTTTTTGCATCAACATTTAATGAAAATAAGGATCATAATTCAATAATATTATTTAAATAATATATATAACAATTTGGTAAATTTTATCAGTGATGCAGTTGCAGTGGAATTCGAGAAACATCAACTTAACTTGGATGTAACAATTACACCTATTTCTTGGAAGGTAGTGTTAGATTTGCTAAATCCTCTATCATGTTCTCCCTAGTTCCGACCCGTACTCCTCTAATCGATGGTAAAAACGAAAATTGTAAGCTTTTAATATAATATAATTGTTTGGCAAGACACATGTTGCAGAGTTTTTATGGCGTCCGTTGCAGAAGTTGTGTACGTTACGTAGTATTTGTTATGTGACATTGCATGGCATAGGTTTTAAGTATTGCATGGTATACGTTGTGTGGCAAAGATTGCGTGCCATGCCTAAAATGCATGACATACTTTGCGTACGGTGTAGAAATTGCGTAGCATAGTTAATGGTGCATGGCATAATATGTTATGTGACCTAAGTTGCAAGATCTCAAATCTAAAATAGCATATGTGTGTGAGTTATAAACGACTGGACATTTTAAGTCACATTCTATTCTAATTTTTTCCGTTTCCCTTTTCAAAATTAAACCGCAAGGCACCGCTAATTATTAATTTTACACAGTAAGTAAAACTATTTTTTTAAATTCAAAATTTAAAAAAAAATCCCTAAAAAAATATCCTTGTGAGCGCAATATAACATACTATCTGTCTATTTATATCCATTAATATGTTTTCTTCACATAATATCGATAAGGTCGCCAGTTTAATAAGTTTTCTTGTATTTTTGATTTTTTCAATGATTTGTGTGTTGTACAAATAAAGTGTTTATCTATCTATCTATCGAGGTATGATGTGAGGAAAATAAAATCAAACATTTTTATCGATGTCGATAGAAATACACCAATCACTACGGACCACACCTTGCCTCGCCTATCTCGACTTGGCGAAAAAGTAACTCTGACTCGACGTGTAACGAAATTCCTCAATTCAAATTCATATACCTACATGAAGTTATCATTCGGGTTTTATGATATAAAATGTTTTAGAACGCTTTTTACTAATGTTTCGTACCTATTTGTCCTATAACAAAAGGTAATTTTACCTAAGAATTTTTCATCCCTTCTATATTTAAAAACCAATGGTTTGTTCCTCCAAACTACCAAAATGGTATTATGTTGTGCACTTATTAAGCGGGCAGTATTGGTTAATTTGTCCCACACTTATTCAGCGGGGAGTAATGAATTTTGAATTTGGAACATTTTCATAGATTAAATAGGTTAATAATGTAGTGTGTATGAATAAAGTTACTGGCAGGTGAGACGCGTGCTATGATTTAAAAATGAATTAAAAAGCACGCCACTTGCAATGATGTTATTTAGATTTATGATTCTTGATTTTAAGAATTTTGAATATGAACCCGCAGGCCTATGGCAAAAATTTATAAACGTCAAAGTTTGTGTGTGTGTTGGTTTCTGTGTTTGTTCCTCTTTCACGCTAAACTACTCAACCGATTGCGATGAAACTCGATATTTAGATAGTTCCAGCTATCTATCTATTAGATAGACCTAGATTAACACATAAGCACATATCATATACTTTTTATACAGAAATTCCCACGGGATCAGCCAGTTGCGCAGGCGCAGCCAGTTTTAAAATAAAACACAATTTAATATCGACATGATTTTATTTTAAACATGTGGAGATTATGCAAATAAGGGTCGGGATAACAATGTGTTCCAGATCTTGATAAATAATGTTATTTAATTGAATTACTTTATGTAGTTTCTTCCGCTTTCGTATGTAAGGGCTTTCCGTTTTACAATTTCAGACCCACCGTAGAGCTCCAAAACGGCTTTTATTAGAATATTTTCAACACAAGCAAGATCCTATGCACCTGCTTTAGTTGAAACTAACGACCCGTCCCGGCTTCGCACGGCTATATTATGCATGTATTATACATATAAACCTTCCTCTTGAATCACTCTATCTATTAAAAAAAACCGCATCAAAATCCGTTGCGTAGTTTTAAAGATTTAAGCATACAAAGGGATATAGGGACAGAGAAAGCGACTTTATTTTATACTATGTAGTGATTTAAAGTCATTTAACTCATGAATTTGTCAAAACAAAAAATATTAGAATGAAAACATTCCAATTAAATAAATAAATAAAATAAATAAATAAATAAATATTTCAGGACATATTACACATCGCCATCCAGCCCCAAGCTAAGCAACTTAATGCTTGTGTTATGGGTGCCAGATAACGGATAAACTACTTATATACTTTTTTTTTTTTTTTTTTGTAAATATATACATATTATACACATAGGAAACACCCAGAACCAGAAACAAGAATTTATGGTCAGCATAAATACTTGTTCCCGGCGGGAATCGAACCCGCAACCTTCTGCGTCGCAGTCGGGTGTTCGCCCGACGCGCCACAGAGGTCGTCCCCTTATTACCTGTAGGTACAGTCGGCTGCATAATTGCAGACCTCGGCAGAGATCGAAAATAACTATTATTGTACTTATTGTTTGCATTCTAGTAATTTTTTATGTTTGCATTCTAGTAAAAACGACGACCCAGTTGGCACAATGGTCACCATGCCGGACTGCCAAACACAGGGTTGCGGGTTCGATTCCCGCCACAGACAAGTATTTGTGTTGAGATATTTGTCTGTGGTCTGGTTGTTTCTAAGTATTATAAGTATATATTTACAAAAGAAAAGTATATAAGTAGTATATCCGTTGTCTAGCACCCATAACACAAGTCTAGTTACTTAGCTTGGGGCTAGATGGCGATGTGTGGAATGTCCTGCAATATTTATTATTATTTATTTATTAATTTTTATTTGATTAATTGATAAATTAGAAGACTTTAAACTTCACCTAAAGCAGGTGTCTAAAATCTTGCTCGTGTTGAAAACATTCTTATAACAGCCGTTTTGGAGCTAGAGCTCCAAAACGGCTGTTATAAGAATGTTTGTTGTTGCATAATTGCAGACCCACCGTAGACGGTGGGTCTGCAATTATGCAGCCGACTGTACATGCAGATGTTTTATGCCTCTGAGGCTGTGGTCTGTGAAAGTTTTGAATAAATTAAGACGTGAAATGAGAGGCCGCATCCGTTCTTAGTTGCTTTGTTGGAGTATAAAAAAATCTTAAGGTGCTCACAAAATAATTGTTGATTTTTGCATGGAAAATTGTTGCCATAAGAATAAATAAAACCCTCTGGTCATCCCGTTTTGAAGGAATGGTGACTAGAAATGAACCAAAGGAAGAAAAAGTTGCCCCTGCCACAGCCAGATGAACGAAATATGTGGAACAGGGGTAGAGCGCGGAAAATCGTTGTTTTTTTCCAACATTTTTGAATAATTTCAGGATTAAAGTTTGGTCGAAAATAGACGATTTTATGTGTTTGTTGATTTAAATATAGATAGTGTTAGCAATGACAATGAATTTTTATTTTTAAGTTGGTAAAATGCAGGAAAATAATACATTATAGATTGACTTAGCAACCTATGCAATAATTAAAAAAGTTTTATACAATAAGGATTTTGCTTTCGACTACTATATGCGCTTTAAATGAGACAATAGTCGAATTTTAACGACTTTTTTTATAATAATACGTATACCTATAGGTACTTACTTATACTGATAATTACAAGACCGTCTGGCAAGTGAATACAATCGATAACAAAAAAGAGAACTCGCTGTGCGCAAAAGTGCGATAAATTCCAATCAGAATGCGCGAGCGCAAGGGCACTAGATCGTGTCGGTTTTGTTAAGGGTATGCTAGATCTTAAGGCGATACTTATCTTAGTGAACCCTCAAGTTTTTTTAAGTTAATTGGACCACGGGTTTCTAACTAGGGGTCGTGGTCTAATATTTTTTTTAGTTGAACCACAACCCCACACACTCCTAAAAAGAAGGGGTTTATTTTTAACATTTTTTATTTTAATTTGTTCCATTCATTTAAAAGTTTCATGGTTATGTTTTTTATTTTTGCGTTTTGGCGTAATTTGTTACTATAACAGTGGTTTCACGCCGCGGTTTCACTCGCGTAAGTCCTAATCCCGAGGGAATATTTGGCTAAAAATTACCCTATATTTTATGTTAATCCAGGATGAACATATCCAATAAAACTCGGTATGTAGACACATACCGAGTTTTATTGGAACAACGAAGGAGTAACAAACACACAGACTTTTTTATAATATTACTTATTAGGATTTATTCTTTTTGGGTACCAATACAACATGAGTAAAGAAAACTTCCAAACTGTCAGATTTGTATTATTAAACTTAAAGTAAAGTTCATAGTGAGTTTCCCCTTAAGTGTTTGTTGTAGTCGTTTTTGGAATTTGTATTACCTTATGCAAGTATTCGTGTCGGCATATTATGCACATGTAGGTATATGCTTACAAATGTTTCTCAACCAGTAAAAATATGTTAAGGAATCGCAAAGAACGTTGTGTAAATATTTCGGGGTTTTTACGTAACGTCTTATAAATCGATGAATACCGTACTGCACTCACAAAAAGTGTCATGTTATTGACATGGTAGGTAACCATAACAACGCTGTCATGTTACGGGGACGTGAGTTATTGACTAGGTTTCAATGTCATAAGAAAACATTGACGTGATCATCAATGTTTTCTTAAGAGGTTATCAAATTAACGTCCGTAAACCGACTTTACAGACAACCATTTTCAAATCACAATAGAAAAAGACAATATTGTAAAATTATAAAGCGACTAAAACTTGTATAAAATTTGTTCGTTTTGTTTGTGTGAGTGGTTTGCTTCACTTTAGTAGTATTTGCTACGATAATGGATTATCTATTAAAAATAGAATAATCGATAAAAAATCCACCCACAGTGCGCGTGCGCATTACAAATAGCTCGGTTTTAATGGAGATGATAATACCGATGTAGATTTTTCAAAAGTGCGACTGAAGATATTTTTCAGTTGACGTTTTATTTTCAAAATAAGTAGGTAATGTGTTCTCCATTATTCCCGTTTTACTGTGAACGGGATAATAAAAACGACTTATACTGCAACAATAACGCTTAAGCAACAACAAGCAAGCAAGCTCTGTTATCAAGTTAACTAAAGCATGGAAACAGGGCCTTATTTTTGTCCTACAGTTGGGTAAAAGCCTCTCTCTCACACATTCCGGTCGATAGCGAATAGCGATCTAAGACAAGTCTTTTGACTAGACGAAAAAATAACAAAATGGCGTTTTAGGTGGCACTTAAAGCTTGATGCATGATAGTATCCGGCAGAGTTAAGGTAGTATGATGATTTACATTTGCAGTATTCTTTGAGTCTGTTATAGATAGATAGATACCTTTATTTGTACAGCACAATACATTATCCCCTTTCATACAAAAAAAGAATTTTCCAAATCGGTCTAGGCGTTTTCGAGTAATCGGCGAACATACATAAAAAATATATATATATATACCTCCTCCTTTTTTGAAGTCGGTTAAAATAGCAAAGTAATAGCTAGAAAGTACAAGTACTAGTTATCCCTATGAATAAAAAAATCTAGCGGTTACCTATGTCCACCTAAACGGCAGAACCGATTTGTATGAAATCAAACAACATCTATATTTTTTTTTTTAAATGGCAAAACAAAGTTTGCCGGGACAGCTAGTATAATTTATAAAATCTACGTCCTTTTTTAAGTTTAATAAAATAAATTGTAAAGATCCTACACTGTCCCACTACAGGGCAAAAACCTCTCTACCTTTTTTTCATTGATCACGATCTGTCGCCATTGAACACCAATAATTCCTATAGGAGTCAAAATCATCTCGCCATCGTCGCCTTGGTCTGCCGCGTGGTCGTCTCCCTATGGGGGACCATTTTGTTGTTATTTTGGCCCATCGTTCGTCTGACATGCGGCAAACATGTCTCGCCCAGTCGTATTTTTTTAATGTTATTGTGATATCATCTCTTTAGAATTCCAGTAGGTAATGATGATGCACCAAATAAAAATCTACATTGTAAAGGAGGATTCCGAGTTCATTTTCCTTTTTTAGTGAAGTCGCGAATTTTGTTCCCACGGTAATCAGTGGCTTTGTAAATGGCAATATAATAAGTTTTTAAATTAAACCTTTAATAATACGGGGGTATAAATGCAGTCACTCAAAATAAGTGTGAACACATGCTTAGTACAAATACATAGGCATATTAATATTATAAAGCAGAAGAATTTGTTTCTTTGTTTGAACGCGCTAATCTCAGGTTCGAATTAAAAAAATATTTTTGTGTAGTCCATTTATCGAGGAAGGCTATAACTTTTCATATATTCCCACGGGTTGGGGACTTACGCGGGTAAACCCGCGGAGTGAAGCTTGGTTACAAATAAAATGGAAAACAACATTAATATATACCTCACCCATGTTATCCATGCCATCTTATCCATCCTTATGGTTAACCGGAAGAGATGGCCCTTTGTATCGCTCTTAGATGCGAACTCTCCCCAAACTTACAGGATCAAAAGTCCTATGTCCTTTTCCATCTTCTAAACTAGGTACCACTAAGGCGATTTTAAACCAAATTGGCCTAAGCAAATATACTTACAAACAAATAAATAAAGAATTTCGCATTAATTTGCTATAAAGCGTTTACCTATTTAACAATACATCGTGATGAAAAAGTTCAAGAAGCGAAAGTTTTCAAAATCTTTTTGCAATAATCGTGCAAATTATAAAAAACAAATCAGATCATCAACAGAATCGGCGATCAACAGAAATAATCGATACGAACATAATGACATCGTATTGACCATAATAATATCGATTGTTGTAATCGGATGCCATTAAAATAGTCCAACTGATTGAATTTCCCATGGGATCTGTGAGAAAAAATAATCGGTAGCTAATGATTAGGTATCGGACAAATCGATTTGGAATTGCTTAGGAATTCGATGATAATCATTACAATTTATTTTGTTTCTAGTTATTTTTTAAATATTTCCGAATAATATTGACCTTTTCAATTCAATCTAGAGAATTTATACAGTGCCATCAATTATTTCAGGGGCCTAAGTCTGCTAACACAATTATTGTGTTTCAATAGAGTAATAGTAGGTAATAGAAATTTAATGTCAAAAACATGTATTATATTTTATATTTGTTTTTTTATGTATAGGTTTTGATTTTATTTTATTTAAATTTTTAATTCTAATTTCAAAATATGAATCTTAGTTATCTGAAATAAATGCATTTTATTTTCTTATTTTATTATATGACATTACATGTCAAAATGGTATTCTCATAATGTTAAATATTCTATCGAAACACCACTGACTCACTTTGGTATTCTGCTCTAGAATCGTCGCTCAATAGAATCTCGATAGTTGTCAAAACGGTATATCGCTTAGCAACATATACCATGTTTGGTATATGTTGCCGCCATGTTGATTCTATTACGATGTTATTAAAACTTTAGAAGAATAAAGTCACAATCTCGATATAATATCAATAGAGTCTCGATATTTTAATGACAATGGTAAATCCATTAATGCAATATAGCAGAATAAGGCCCCTGATATTCTGCTTCAGTGGCATATCTCGCTTAGGGCGAAAAGCTCTCTAGGCAAACTTTACATTTAGGCATAATGCCTTCAATCCCGCTTTTTAGATAATTAGATCATAGGGGCATTTTTGACAGAAAGCTTTCAAGTAAGGTACGGTCGGCTGCATAATTGCAGACCCACCGTAGAGCTCCAAAACGGCTGTTATAAGAATGTTTTAAACACAAGCAAGATTCCGAACACCTGGTTTAGTTGAAGTTCAAAGTCTTCTAACTCATTCATTTATCAAACAAAAATTATTAGATTTAAAACATTCCAATAATAGTAATTTTAGAACTCTACAATTATGCAGCCGACTGTACCTATGTCAGAAATGTTAAAAATTTTGATTTTGCACTTTCGTGTATAAAGAAGTTTAAATATATCTAAGTATATACTTTTTAAATACGTAATAATCTATACGTTATCTAGTACCCATAATACAAGCTTAGTTGCGTATCTTGGAGATATTTATATTTATTTATTTACATACCTACACCAAATCGTTATCCTTTCATAATTTCACATCAAAACACCCTTAGGCCACAAAAAAGGCTTTGCGTGCGAACACGAGTAGCAAACTTACACGCGACCAAACTTATTGATTTAAAGCTTATTAAGGCACAGCTTTAAGACTAATGATCGTTTATAAGCATCAATTTATTGATACGATTGAGATGTACATGAAAAATGGTAGCTTTTATTAAGTGGTGGTAGACACGCGAGCTTTTTAAATTCACACTAATATTATCATTAAAGATTTTTTGAATAGATTTGTACCTTTTCATTACAAATCCGAAACAAATCCGAAACCACTCCGAAACTACTGGACCGATTTTGATGAAACTTAATATGAATATACACTGAATCATTAGGAGTAACATGGGCTAGTTTTGTCCTCGATTTTCCTAATGGATCCGGAATTACGCGTGTAATACCGCAGGGCAATGCTAGTATTTTAATAGGTTGGTTTAAGACGCCTTGTCGTATTCGTTGGCAATCGTTTATTCATACCGACAGAAAACAAAATCTTAATTTGTAATTGCACGTATTTTGGTATGTAAAATTCCCTACTTTCCGACCTTTTTTTTATTCTGCACTAGGGTAACTTAAAATGTTTTTTACAGGTTTAAGTTCAGGTTAAAAAATCATGAAGTTTGAGTTAGATCTTAGTTTTTAAAAAACTTTCGATGTGTTATAAATATAATTATTTGCATTCGATAGCACATTTATCCTAGAATACTATCAAAAAATAGATAGGAATAATTCCTTCATTTGCAGTTTTGGCATTAAAAAACATAAAGAAAGGAGTGTTTTTTTTTTAAGTGGTGGACTTCTCGGAAACCTAGAGACTTACATAGAACATAACTTTTATTTTTCTGAACCGGCACAATGTCCTCTATCCGTATGTGCCCGCTTATCCATTCATTACCTGACACCCTGTATATGTACAGTCGGCTGCATAATTGCAGCCCCCGGTAGAGTTCGAAAATTACTATTATTGGAATGTTTTTATTCTAATAATTTTTGTTTAATAAATTAATGAGTTAGAAGACTTTAAACTTCAACTAAAGCAGGTGTCTAGAATCTTGCCGTGTTGAAAATATTCTTGTAACAGCCGTTTTGGAGCTCTACGGTGGGTTTGCAATTATGCAGGCGACCGTATCTATACCTGTTATTAAAGTTAAAAAATCATCCAGATTGCCGGTGACATAATATACCTACATCATGGAATAATTTCCATCACATACGAGTCACGGAACACTAATATTTCATAAACCTTACCGACCTACTCATTACAGTAATGAAAATTCAAAATCTAATAAGCAATCTGACGTGGGAACACCACACCATCCATAAGGTCATCACGTACCTACACGGGTCCTACGTGAAAGATTGACAGCAATTTCTATACAATTTGACATGTCGTAACGTTTTTCATATATTGTAGACATGTAAGAGGCTGGACATCTTATATTAGTCGTGAAAGGTCATGCGGTGTAGCTAATTTACGCAGTGACATAAATGGGTGGTTTGATAGGACAATTTGATTCCATAATCATTATTTTATCTGAACATTCATTCAAAAGAAAGAAATAAAACAAAGTTAATAATCTAAATAGGTCTCCCTAGGTCAGCATACAAAATGTAGATTCAATTTGGTCTAAGTTCTGTGTACATAGGTTATATAAGGGATAATAATGATTGTAGAATCTTTGTTAATAAATAAATAAATAAGGTGCCCAAAAGGCTCGCTGCATTACCTCTTTGGATGGCAATGCCGATCCGTTGGCCAAAGTAGCAGACAGCCCTTTGGTCACCTGAAGCTAATACTAATAATTTTGAAATATTTTTGTAAAAATCTAAGGCTTCTAGTCCCCACGTGAATTTGATTCTCTCTTATCTATATTATTATACTGGCTGCGCCCCGCGGTTTCAACCGCGTAAGTCTCGATCCCGTAGGAAAATCGAGATTAATAGTACTAGTTGTAGGAGCCAGGTGGTCGACTCCCACAGGATGATGTTACGGCCGGCCCGGCCAGACCGGCCGGAGAAATTAAACCAAAGACACAAGTGATGTGTTCCGTGGATGATTTAATTCTGATTATAATTTTGATAGATTGTTTAAACTAAAATATTGTAATAAGGTAAAGGAATGCAGTGAGTACAAAGGTCGTCCCGTGGCCGCTCCACGTGACGAGTATATTGCGGTGTCAGCATGTAGGTGTTGTTTGTTAGATACTAGTGACATGTACGGCTTGGCCCGTACACTAGTGACCAGTCGCAGTTTCTGAGGATTTCCTTCGCTGCAGCGACTGCGGCGCGTGCGGTGCGGCTAAGTGTGCGCTCATCTTAAGTACATACCTACTTACGTACTGAAGTACCTACGAATCCTATTGCCACAAGTATTGCCTTCTTACATCTAAACAATAGCCTATAGTTAGATATATCACTTACCTACATCTAGATAAGCAAGTAGGGCGCCCGCACCGTATATAGTACATACCAACTTTACATAAAATAACAATAGAGTATTATCTAAGGCGATATTCACACACGCGTGCTCTATCTACTGTTCATCGCGAAACCCATGAATACAGTTAGGACCTACCTTTAACTGGTTGATGGATGTTACTATGGAAACTAGATTTCATTTGCGTGTAATCAAAAAAGCGGCTTTGTCTCGATGAAGCTAAAAAAGTCCTACAAGCAATCGACTGGGGGCAAGTGGCACAGAATAGGGTGCAATAGCGTCTCTTGATGTCGGAGGCGATGATCTATTTCTGGTCGTAGAGCCAGCGTAAAAGTTCAAATAATATTTCATACTAGCTTTTGCCCGCGACTTCGTCCGCGCAGGAGTCGAAAATAGTTAAAATAGGATTATTTTTTGTTGATTTCAAATTAGATTGAGTTTGAAACATGTGTGTCAAAATAAAATGTATTACTTACTTAATTTAATCAAAAGCACTAAGGAGTTCGAGTCGAAGCAAATCGCCTAAAATAACTTTCTACTCTTTTTTAAACCCGGTAGGTAATTAATTTCTTATCGGATGCCTACGTCATACGAAGAACACACCCTATAAGTTTCAGGTTTCTACGATTTAGGCTGTGCGTTGATCCGTCAGTCAGTCAGGACAAAGAATTTTATATGTATAGAGAAGATAGATTTTGAATGAGATGTATTTTAACTTGGAACACGAAAACCTCGGGTGCACCCAATTCTCTTGGGATGGGATCCAAAATGGGCTATACGTCTAAGTACCTAAAGTTCTAAACAAAAAAAATGAATTCTTCTATTTCTGTCTTTCTAACACAGAGCCAATAATGCACAAAACTCTACGATTACCACATGAGTAAATCTTTAATCATATCGTGCTAATTAGTAATTACCTATCTATCATAGTCATCTTTTGTGTTTTTAGGGTTCCGTACCTTAAAAGGTAAAAAAGGAACCCTTATAAGATCACTTTCCTGTCCATTATAAAAATGAAAAAGGTGTAAAAGTCCTATTCATTTGTTTAGGTATTTTCGTATTCATAACAAAAGATATTACTTTTAAATTACTTAAAAATTAGTATCTACTAACTTTAGGAACTGTGACTTTTGGCAAATTGTTCAAAATTTTATTATTAGGTAGGGCTGAACAGTTGCGCAGAGAGTAATTTTGGCGTATCCTAATAAAAATATAGAGTTTTAAGTGATTCAGTGGCTATCCTATAACAGTTCTATGTTTTAACAAATATCCCGTCTCCGAGATGGTTTAGAAGTTTGGTTAGAAAGCATTATTTGTGCACAGCGCACTTTTGATAAAATCTTAGTCATAACGTTTGGTCAAATACCCCATTTCCGAGACACCTATGAGATTTGGTGTAAAGGCATATTTCATTTGCCGTAATGTCCTCTATCGACAGGTAGCATTAGCAAACGTATCGCGCAAAAAAAAAATACTATGTCAAGTTCCCAGTACTAAATGGCAAGACACCTTTTTTCAGTTCAATGTTCGAAGTTTTCAACCTCTTAGTCAGCTTGAAGTGACGTCTTACCAATCATAGATTAATGAGTATGTTACCAATCTAATCAAAAGCACTAAAGAGTATTGATATCAACTTCGAAGCAAATCACTCCCAAAATAACTTTCTTCCCCTTTTTAACCCCGCTAGGGGATGAATTTCAATAAAATACGAAACACGTGTTCCATTAATTCTGTTAAAAAATGTTTATGCAAAATTTGAAATAGATTGGACTAAGCAATCACGTTGTCCAATACAAACTTTGCCCCCCTTTTTCACCCCTTTAGGGTTAGAATTTCGGAAAATTCTTTCTTATCGGATGCGTACGTCATACAAAGAACACACCCTCCAAGTTTAAAGTCTCTACGATCAGCGGTTTAGGCTGTGCGATGATCCGTCAGTCAGTCAGGACAAAGGATTTTATATGTATAGATATAGATAAGAAGATAATACATGCATAATATAGCCGTGCAAAGCCGAGGCGGGTCGCTAGTACTTTGATAAAAGAGATCCAATCAAAGAGTATTTAAGTTTTTAATAACCCCAGCACGCCGCTTCATACACATGTTCATACAAAATTGCTGGAGCGTTGTAATGTTCCAAATTCAAAAAAACGCTCCTGCATTGGATTTAATTTTCTTTGACCGCGACACTGGCTATATGCACGATAGTAATAATGCGAAGCCATAATAAAATTATAAATAAAAAAGAGATGGCGCTAGATGCTTCTTTCCGTATGTCAAACTGACAATTTTGACATCATCCCTACGTTCTGTACGTTTTCATGCAAAAATATTATGGTTTATTTTGACGCCAAGAAATATCAAATTTTAATTAGTAACATAAATCTACTTGAAATACCTAAACCTCTTCTGATATTTTCTGAACACATTCGTGAAGATTATGTTAAAATCTGTTTCCTAGTTCCCGAAATTAGACTGCACAAACAAAGGTAAACAAATGAAATCAACATTTTCTGAGATGAATGGTAGTTTCGCGAAAACGAAGAGATGGCGCTAGTTACTTGAAATTAAAAAAAAATATCTTATTAAATTAATTACTTTATTTTCTAGTTAAAAAATGTGTATATTGCTATGTATTTTTAAAATACATAAGTGTACAAAATTTTTAAGCAGAACAAAAAGAATAATCAACTAATTTGTGATTTACTAAATTTAAGAAAACCTGAATCGCGCATGCAAGATTTTTTTCTACCGGAGCTATATAAGGTTAGCGAATTCTATAGTGCTAAGATCATTATGGACGTAGAACGCTTACTTCCAAAACTTCGAATTTATTATATGTAGAGAAGAGATTGATCGTCTTCTTAAGGTGCCTCTCCGAGTAACGAAGGTTGGCACTTAATTTAGAGTGTTCTTCTCTGTTTCTGGCGATTAGAGCACAATAATAATTCGGCTGCAGTTGCTATCCCTGGTCACTCCCGGATGTTACGCAACCAAGATTTTTCCTCCGACAGACGTTTTTTCTTCCACTAAATTATTTTCTAAGTGAATGCCTACTTTATCATGGTATGCCCAATTTTAGCCAAATCTTGTTTTAGCTGTGCATTGATATATAAGTCAGTCAGGACTTTGAATATTATATTTATAGGTATTTTTTTATGATAAGAGCTTTCGATTGTGTATAAATTTTCACTTGCCCACTTTTCTGCAATAAATTTTTCACTAAGCTACTTTTGTTCTATCGCTAGTAGTCTTAAGCTACCAAGCAGTCTAAGTTCTACAGTGATTATCTATATTATTAATTTTATGTATTAAATAGCTTTTGCCCGCGACTTTGTCCGCGTAGAAGTCGAAACTGGACAAACGAATCACGTTGTCTCATACAAACTTTGCCCCCCTTTTTCTCGCCCTAAGGGGTAGAAGTTTGGAAAATCCTTTCTTAGCGGATGCCTACGTCATACAAAGAATACACCCTCCAAGTTTCAGGTCTCTACGATCAGTGGTTTAGGCTGTGCATTAATCCGTCAGTCAGTCAGTCAGTCAGGACTAAGGATTTCACATGTATAGATTAATGACATTTTCAAGTCGAACTTAAGACTCGATTGTACTCTTAGTAGTGGTAAAAAAAACGCATTATCAGCCTTACATAAGCCCGATCTGATATCCAACTACCGATGGGCGTGCCAACTGGGCGGGCACACTATTCTAAATTCAAATTGCTAGTTGCTCACGCGAACTAGTTGCTTACCATGAAATAACATTTTTACTTGATATTTAGGTACAATTGGCTTGAGAAATTTTAAGTAACAGGGCAGGGAGCGATAGACACTCGTTTTGGGGGTCAAAATCTACCTTGGGTCACTGATTTAGAGGTGTTATCATGGTAGCTCCAGCTAGCTAGCTAGCTAGGTTTGACCTAATTGCGGAAAAGGGGGTCCTAAACCGGACCTAAAAAAAGTTTCTTTAATTCAGCTTAGGACTGAAAATTGTGTCTTTATTACATTATCCAATGACTTTACGCCACTATGAGGACATCACTGCTAGCGACCCAATATATATGATTTTTTGTATAAACTCAAGAGTAAACTGCCAAATAAGATCGACAAATACAGTGAAAAATGTTGATTCTGTTAGGATTGGCAAAAGCCAACGGTTCCGTCTTGTGAAGTTATACGTCAGACTTGCTGTGCAGCAGTTATGCTCGGCACAAGCGTATAGTCCGCGCGGCAAATTATAACTTCCTGTGTAAAGTAGACTACTAATGCGCAGAACTTAATTTTCATATAAATATCGAGTTCTGCGCATACCCCTTCCTGAAGAAGTCATTATTCGCCGCGCAGAGTATACATGCCCGTAAGCTCTAATGAGTGCATGGAGCGGACTATTGCCTCCTGCAATTTTCATTTTTATATTTTATTTATTTATTTATTTCTTCCTTCCTGTGTTTGTGCTGAATAAATGCTTTTTAACAGTATGATTCTAGTCATAAGTTATTATTTATATGTTATTTATTTCTTCTTTCCTGTGTTTGACGTGTGTTTGCATTGAAATGCTTTCTTTCTACACTATTTAGTGGGCTTAGATCCTTAAATTCTCGGTCTGATAGCTACATTCATGCAAGGAAGGCTCCCGTCACAGCGGCTAGACACGATAAGAAAGGAAACGTAACATTTCACTCCGAGAAACGCCTCTGATTAAGATAAACTTGCATGAAAGTTCCTTGTTGCTAAAAAGGAAGTTTGTGGATTCAGCAAATGTGCAACTGTCTTTTTAAAAGCGGTAAAACATTACCTTAATAAATTCAATAAAAAAGATATATTATACTATAAAAATAACTCAATTTTTAGGGTTCCGTTTAGAGGCTATTAGGGTCTAGGGTCTGAGTCCACACGATAAAAATATATGGGCAAATTTATATTTTTGCGATAACTTGTAAGTACCAAAATTGACTTTAATTTTCAACTTTTTTATATTTATTGTTGATGTTGTTTTAAAGTTGACACCAATCGGGCAATTGTTGTATTTAGTAGCCTACAAATTTAAATGCGAATTTAACGTTGGTGATCAATCGATATTCTGTACCTAATAAATATTATGTAGCTACATCATCGTAAGTAAAGTACTCATTTAAAATAATCGCTTCAAATTATAATTATTTGCACATAGAAGTGATTGCAAATTTTCCCTCTCTCATTCTCCATATCCCAATACCCACATATATTTAAAAATACTACCATTTTGACACTAACGACGCACTGAGATGCAAATGAATCATTGGGCACAAACGCACGGTATAAATAAGGCTGGACCATAACGTAATTGGTCAGTAAATATGAGTTTTAATGATTGTGAACCAAAAAGTGTCTTCATTTGAAATATTAATGTTCCCATTCGAGATTTTCAACTTATTTCCAGAAAGGAGTTTGATTTTTATTGACGTCTCTTTTTATGAAGTTTTAGAAGGAATTTTACACTCTCTCAAACAAGGACTTTATAACAACAAGCCACAAGAGTAAGTAGCGGTTTCATTTGGACGTGTCTCAAGCAACTATGTCAAGGAATTACAGTATTCCAGATGTCGGGTTTTTTTCTCGTACCAAGGTTGCCGTACTAAATACAAAATCTCGTAAACGAATACATTTTACAAGTTTTTTCACAAAAAAATTAAATACGATACGGTTAATTTTCTGATTAAATTGACTAAACTTAAAATCATAATCATCATTTATTGCTTCATGTACAGATGGTTACTATTAGGTATTCTTATTATAATAATATGTATATTATTAATAATTAATTATGTATAATTATTACATTTCTTATTGCTATTTTTAGTTAATTTACTTATACTTACTTTATGTGTCATCATTAATAAATTATTTTATTGTATAGTAATACAAAGTATTGATGCAATCGTTATGGGGTAATGAATCTAGTGATGTGCTGTGTCGATTGTTAGTGGCAAGGATATTATATTTTTTTTAATTTTTTGCACATGGCGCAGGCTATCAACATTGTAAATCTTGTACAATTCTTTATTTTTTTGATTCGCGTCTACAGGACAGCTAAATCTCGTACACACACAGAGAAAAATGTTGTTAGACGTACGAGAAATCTCGTAAGTGCAACCAGAACTTCTGTTTGGATCCGTGACAGCAGTACCCACTAGTTGTCTTTACCAAATATTTTTTATTGAGGACCAACTAGAAATTATTGTACACACTACTAGTCTACTAGTATACACGGATAAACAATCTAGTTACGTTTACTAGGTTATTGTAAAAGTAACTAGATATTTTTGTGGTGTATAAAATATTCTAGTTCCGATAATTGCGTTTGATGTTTAAATCAATTATAGTAATCCTAGACAGCAAAAAGGAATATTAAAGCTAGACTACATTGTCTCGTAGACTACGCGTCAGCACGCCCTACGAGTAATGCAGCACTTATGGCTATAGTGGAGTATAGCCACATATTGCTTTAAGTGCGGAGTCCGTAATCAGTACGCACCCGCGATACTAAACAAAATTTTCGTCTCGACCAAGGTAATTTGATCAAACACAACGATAGCGCGATCTAAAATTACTACTGGTGCCATCTAGTTGTGACTCATGAAACTAAATAAATAAGTAGCTACACATAAATATAATTATTTAACTGGAATATTCTTGCATTCACAAAAATGTAGTCTTGTAGTTTTAACAATAATTTTGTTGTATATATAAAAGAACACAGTGTTAAGTTAACATGATATTCATCTATGACAACTTAATTATTTTGTTATTATAACAATTTGTTTTAGTTATTTTCAGAAAGAAACAGAATAGTAAGGGTAATTATAAATTCTTGTAGTAACTAAAATAATGTTGTTGTGGTTACAGGCAACTTCGTAGTACATTACCAACATGACGATCATTAATCAGAACACTTAACTTCGTTAACTGTACATTTTATTCTAGTAAACATTAAAAATCATTTCGTTTATGAAGCAAGAATTATTGTTTTAAATACAAAATTATTGTAGCTTTGATTTAAAATATTTTTCTAGTGTACCTTATTAAACATTTAGTGCGGTTTAAAATAAAATCGTAGAGATTACAAGAAAACAGTATTTCAGACTAAATTTATCGTAAAATAATTTAACTATACAGTTTTGTACTTCTGGTTGACTTCTATTTCTCTGCGTGCATATACGAAATTTCACGTCTGGCAACCATATGCAATTCAACCATAGAGGCGTCGATATACCACTTTACCCCAATGCTTTACCCACAACTATCCATTTCTCTTTTTACTATACCTACTTACCGTTAATAATCACCCTTCAAAAATGATAGATGATTGTCACAGCACTGCTAAAGGTCAGTAGAAAATCTAGCCTTAGGCTGACCATAGTCAAATGAGATGTCAATAATGATCTGCAAGTAATTAGAACTACCTCCAGGCTTCTTCAGATAATGGAGTTTAAAATAGAAATAGAAGAAATATCCTATTGTGAAAAGAAGAAAAAGACATTAGTAATTATTGCGGTAGCGCTTTACTGATTAACCTTTTTACGGTGTACAAGGATGGAGTTGGCACAATGGTCACCATGTCAGACTGCCAAACACAGGGTTGCGGGTTCGATTCCCGCCTCAGACAAGTATTTATGATTAAATATTTGTCTGCGGTATGGTTGATAAGTATATATTTACAAAAGAAAAGTATTTATGTAGTACCTATATCCGTTGTCTAGCACCCATAACACAAGTCTAGTTATTTAGCTTGGGGCTAGATGGCGATGTGTGGAATGTCATGCAACATTTACATTTTTAATATCTGACGAACAACTAAAAGATGTCCCGTCCCCAAAGACTTAAAACTCTGACCTCTAAAATATTATAATATAGGATTCCAATACCCTAGAAACCTCGCTTCCAGTGGTGTCAACACGCCTTTCCCAAGCCCATAACACTACAGCTAACCGTCTATACTAATTAGGTAGATTAAATTTTCGCTGTTCAAAATATTAACTATTTTGTCGTAAAAGAATGAAAGTCAAAACCAATTCATATAATGATTTTATTACACGCCACTTAGAACATCAACAAACTACATTATAACAAAATATTCACAACATACTAACACGGAATGCAATAAAATCCTGAACAATCATCAAGAGGCAGCCACGGCGCCTTATAATCTCTTCACCGCCCTATATTACCTACATTTGAACCTAACCGTGAGAACGACCAAACAGTGACTCCGGCTCATTTGATATATTGCCCTAAACGTGCCATTTAGCGCTTACGCATCCATTCTAAACTATACTTTAGTAAATGAGAAAAAAAACAAAAGCACAACATTGTACGAATTCAATAATTAGATTAAGTCTATAATGTGGGGGTTGGTTTTCTGGCGACGCGACTTACGGCTAGACGGGTGTTGCCGCCCCGTGGCGCCTCGGGCGGGGTCCTTTTTGACCCTATTTGTTTTAATTACCGACCAATGATGTTTAGGACATCGGAGCCTTTGTTATAGATAATTGATCTAATGATGGGAGGTCAAAACGGGCCGCAAAATGGGGCGTGAAGTGCCGCGGATTCTTTGAACCCTCTCTTAATGTGTAGGTGAGAGTAACAAGAAAGTCTGATTGAGGAAAAATTTGATTAGACGAGGTTTTGAAAGGTTCTTGCTTTGGCGTTACCTAAATAATTATGGTAAGGCAATATTATACCTACATAAATAGTAAAAAAATATTATAATATTCTTCGTTTTTTCTAGATCAATGAAACAATGAAATTGATTAGTATTTCGTCAACTAAATGTGGAAAAAAGATATAACTATTTAAAGTCACGTCAATTTTTCAATTTCCTCATCAACATCTGACGCCATTAGGTACTTACATATAATAAGAACTTTAAGAACCCAACTTTTGCAAATAAGTAATTTTTGTTCAAAGTTCTGCGATTATTCTAGTAACTTAGTAGGTAAATTAAAAATACCTACTAAGTAACTAACGCATCTGATTCTAATTTACATCTTATTCCTTCTTCTAATCGGCACACCAATGTCACTTTGGCCGAGCAATTAGCCTTTAATAAATGGAAACATAAGAGGAAAGGGGCATAGCCATGGCAGTTATAGGTTTTATGCAACAAAAATATTTGTGCTAGTGTCGTTATCCAGGGAGGAAACCACGTTTGTATGGAGAGAGCGCCGTTACCCTTTCACCTTAATTTCAACCTGAAACTGAAAATCGAATAATTTTGATACTGTGACATTATCTCTCTATTCATCTCTTTAAATACATTGCCGACATTCCAGAGCTATAATATATGAGTCATACTACTAACAAATTACGAATTAAACAGCTTCCTTACTCTATAATATAAAAGGAATTTTTATCGTAACAACATTAACATAATTTTAAATACTGTATTTACGAACATTCCTGAAGGTTATTTTGGTTAAATTTCTCAGATGGCGTTCCTGAGATTCTTGTTGCCGAGACACAGTAGAGTAACGTGCTACAAAAACCTCTATCGAGAAATTGAAAGTTAAAAAAAAATCTATCAAAATATATTTATAAAAACAATCTTTTATTGCATTGTCACGCGATTTACACATGTTTGCAAAATTTCAGCTCAATCGGTAACCGGGAAGTGGATCAAATTTTATTCGCAAGATTCAATGACAGACATCGGGACAGGTGCAGCTAAATAAAAGCTTGTAAAAAAGAGAAGACCTGAAGGAAGCCACAGACGCCGCGTAGCTAGTACCTGGTCTGGCTAATAAGGATATAAGAAAAAGGGTAGAGTAACAATTATTATCACTATTTTTCTACCTGTCTACTTCATTATTGGCGTACATAGCTTCTAAATTTATGCGTTTTTAAGGTTCCGTATCTCACTCACTCACTCAATAGTTCGTCTGTCAGCCTTATTGATTGAGTCAGGTTCTACCTTCATAACTCAATTACAATTATTACAGTAGTATTAATATTAGTTTGAAGTTCTGAGTCTAGTCCACCCACTAATGGGGCATAAAATGAGGCAAAGCTATGATTAGTGTTAGTGACACCATTCATCAGGAATTGACTATTCGGCTATTCGGACGACAAATATACGACGTTGCTCCCCAAGATGTTAACTCCCTGAATGCTGGAACAAGAGCTCTCTCTCTCTCTCTATTTTGCGAAAATCGGCTAAGGCTTTTTTGTTTGTTGGCAAGCTTTTTGGGAAGGACATATTTGCCTACTGCACATCATTACTGTCGCTTGTAACTCTATTGTGAACTGTGAATGAGGCTTTAGGACTTCATCCCAATATTTCCAATATTACCGTGTGTTCCGATCATTACGGGAACATTCAGTAAACGCTTGTAATCTTGTAATCACCTTTGAGGGTAAGCTTCGTCATTATCATGAACACGGCTATTACATCGATCTGAAATGCTATATTTTTATTTCGGATTTTGTATGGATAGCTGCAGTTAAAGCGACTTGTTGCATTCTTTTATTATTCTTTCATAATTTTCACATTGCCTACACTAAATTTATGAAATGAAGTTCGTGGCTTTATATTTAAATTCAAATTAGAGATAAAACTCCACAATATTTAAATTAACACTAATAATATCTTATATTTTTTGCCTAATAAAAATCATCCATAATGACACGCCCTAAAAAAATTCACTTATCATCATAAAAATCTCAAAAAGTTGCCTAACCAAAATCCCACGATCATAAGGAGTCTGAGGTGAGACCCGAGATCTAGCCCGGAGCAAACGGTAGACCCACTGAAGCAGCAACTACGGTACTGATTATCATGACCCTCCTAATAAAAACACTACAGAGCAACAAAATAATGAACAAAAAGTTTTACATACCGGCGTTTTGGGAGCGGTCAGTGAAGAGAATTAGTTAGCATGTGCCGTGAAAGTGGATGGTGCGGCCGTAGTTGGGAGAGGTCACACGCAATCCAAGCATTCAGGGCACGTGGGAAAAAGCAGAGCCGAGGCGGATCGCCTGAAGGCAAACGCCACAGTTGACGATGCTCGCGATAAATATATGAAACATTAGTGTAAACCAGTCTTTATGTGGGAACGTGCGTCGCAAATTGTTTTTAATGTTGCAGGAAAATGTTTGTCATGACACTATACTATTACGAGGACATTTTATGGGCGCTAGAACTCAACTAACTAAAGATTTGTTGCAAATAACTTACCTTACCTTTGTACCTTTTACCTTCCGCTGTAATATAAATACCAAAAGATAATTCTTACTATTTAGTATTGCCGTAAAAATGTATACTAACTTTTGCAAAAAAAAAAGGTGAAATACATCAAGCAACTTCGTCACAAAAAACGAAAACAACACGGTTCACGTTTGAGACAAGTTTCCATCAAATAAAATCATAACCTTTCTAACTTAACTACTCCTTTAGAAGGCGCCCAAAAAATCTCCTGTCACGACAGCCCGAAGGCAAATTCCCCAAACCCGGGGTCAAATGTCGAACAATTTATTGCCTCTGCGGAGTCCCTTTGGGAATATCCGCGAACCTCTAATTAGTGGGATTATGGATATATTCACACAGGTGTATGGGCAGCCTTAATAAGCATCTTGGCTTCAGGCGAAACGTGAAGGAACAAAATGTTTTTAGAAGATGCAGGTGATTTGGTTTTTTTTTTCGGTTGATGGTTATCTATGATCGGGGTGCGTTTTACTCATCTGAAGCGTCTATGATTTTGTAACATTGACAAATTAAGAGGAAAGGGTACCGGGGGCTTTCTCCATACAAACTATTACAAACGTGGTCGACTGTTTTCTCCCTGGATAATGACACATATTTTTGGTGCATAAAACTTGACCATGACCAATTGACCATGTATTTTTAGTTTTTTTTTTTACTTTTTAATTTTTTTTCTATGATAATTAGAAAATTAAAAAAACCAAAACATAGGGGCATGGTCATGGCAGTTTTAAGTTTTATGCACCAAAAATATTTGCTCTAGTGTCATTATCCAGGGAGGAAATAGTCGAGTACGTTTGTATGGAGAGCGCGCAGGTACCCTTTCACCTTAATATTCTTTCTTTTTATCATAAGTCAGATGTTTCAAAACACACCTAAATATTTTTTTAGGAAAAGGCTTGTATTAAATATCTTTTTTGTCTATGACGACCCAATTGGCAATATGGTCACCATGCCGCACTGCCAAAGACGGGGTTGCGGGTTCGATTTTCGCCTTAGACAATTATTTATGCTTAGATATTTGTCTGTGGTATTTATGTTTCTATGTATTTTATGTATATATTTACAAAAGAAAAGTATATAATTAGTATATCTGTTGTCTAGCATCCATAACGCAAGTCTAGTTACTTAGTTTGGGACTAGATGGCGATATGTGGAATGTCCTGCAATATATTTATAATTATTTTATTTATTTACTTTCTACCTTTCTATTTTCAGTTGTGAAAAGTGCTTTGAAAAATTGTTCTGGTTAGCAGAATAAGGAAACATGAGAGAAAATTGTTCATCTAGGATATCCAGACACAATTCCTTATCTCGAATTTTCTACAAAAAATAAACAAGTCCTTCCCTTTTGACTTTATCTTTATCTAGCACGAGTCATGCGTTTATTTTTTCTCAAAAAGATAATTTACCGAAATGGTTTTTTTAACGGCACCAGCACCACCTTTCAGTTTCATCATGACATCTGACAGATGAAAATAATGGCCATCTTTATCTTGAACAGTTTTAATTTGAATTTCGTGTATAATCTCTTAGAATTTAAGGCTTATACTCTGCTTATACTATACAAGATGCGTTTACGAGCATGGTGGCGGCCGCGGTGACGATTTGCTTGCGTACGAAAGTATCTAAGTATAACTTTAATAAATTAGAGAGATGAAAATTATAATGATGAAATTATAAAATGGCAAAACAACGTTGATTTGCCATTTACAAAAAAAACGACTGATATGTGAATCTAACCCATCCAGGGCGCCACCCAAACGCATACAAAAAAATCATTCAAATCGTTCCAGCCGTTAAGGAGGAGTTCAGTGACATACACACGTACAGTAGAATTATATATAGGTACTAGCTGCCCTACGCGGTTTCACCCGCGTAACTCCCGATCCCGTGGGAATATCGGGATGTAAGCTATCCTATCTCTCAAGTTGGATCGAACTGCACATGGTGTGCGAATTTTATTATAATCGGTTAAGTGGTTTAGGAGTCCATTGAGGACAAACATTGTGACACGAGATTTATATATATTAAGAAGATAAAGAGAATAGACACTAAAACATTTTTCATACAAAAAAATTGTCCTTTTTCTAACACCTACTTTACACTAGACTAAGAGATAATCCCGCATCTACAAAATCTTTGTTAAAAACATATCAAATAAGTTCCTATAGTAAAGTTAGATGCAAAGTTAATTTATTCACTTTTACAATTTGACGGATTCAAGTGAGATTCAAAAATGTCACAACATCATCAATTTTAATCATACCTAAGTGCAATTTATTTTAAAAAATTACACTGTAATCTTCCTAGTGACTATTTAAGTTCCACACCATAATAATACTAATAAGTCAACTATAATAATAGCTGCCTATATTATTGCAAAATGAAATCGTAAGGTAAATTGCAACCGAAACCATTAAATTTTCATTCATACGGGCAAAAAAGGACTCACTTCTATTTTAATAATAGGTGGTCCCCGAAATAAGGCCCATCATTTTTGTCATGTCCAACGTAAACATCTTGCTGTTTTGGCAAAGAATATTCAGCACAGATATGCATCTCAGTTTGAATTGCCCTATCTATTTCTACTACTCCTTTCGAACATGCGCAGTCATATTATATTTTAAAAAGTATACCTACATTTTTGTTCTACTACTTTTTCTAAGTCCTCTAGTCTTAATTTTATTAATTTGCTTCCAATTACCTACTCTTTTTCTAATTTTCTCTTTCTTTATTTTAAGTATTTAATAGATATTAGTATTATTATTTATGTAGATCATTAAACGATATGAGTGATTTGCTTTTATAGTCACATAATGTACCTAGTTATGTTGTTGTTTTTACTATTGTAGCCTTTGTGATGAATCTATGTTTTATGTCATCATGAAACATAGATTCATCACACAAAACCTATTATATAACATTTTAAATTTACTGACAATATTAATTGTGTTTAAAAATATTCTTATTTAATTGAATTGTTAAAGCTTTATAATTCACATAACCACCAACCAACGCATAGGACTTAATGTGCATAAATAGAGTATCACTTCTGCACCATATTCAAAGTTTTATATTCCGTTTTTATCCTACGGGAATCGTTCCCTAAAATGGCGGTCTAATAACACAGTAACTGATTAGTTTGCGGTCACAATGTGGTCAATGATGCCGAATATAATTAGCTACTTGATAGGTATTGACTAGACTGGCGATGATGAAAAAGCCTGTGTAAACGCAGGCCTCTGTCCTTTAACTACATCTTTAAAAAAGTTGAGTAGGTACATTTGCGTAAAAGTTAAAATAAATAAAAATGATAAATATTGCAGGACATTCCACACATCGCCATCTAGCCTCAAGCTAAGTAACTATACTTGCGTTATGGGTTCTAGACAACGGATATACTACCTATACTTTTATAATGTAAAAATATACTTTTAATACATAGAGCAACCAGACCACAGACAAATATCTAAGCATAAATACTTGTCTGAGGCGGGAACCCTGTTTAGCAGTCCGCAATGGTGACTATTGTGCCAACTCGGTTGTAATAGAAGCACATATAGAAGGTTGTGGTTTTAGCAGAAAAGTTCCTCGGTATCTACTCACCTGGCTAGTCCTGGGTCATATTGAGCTTGATGGATACTAAGAAATGTATTTTTTATGAAACCCTTAATAATTTGGTTGTCATGTATCTGTGATTAGGAATTTGAAGGTTAATAAAAAACAATTTATTAGGGATAAAACCTGAGATTAGTGCGTTCAAACAAACAAACTCTTCAGCTTTATAATAATAAGTATAGATAAACACGGTCAGTCAGAAGTATTAAAAACATCAACTGATAATCACAGTCAGTCATAAGTTTACCATAACAAAATGCCTTAAAAAACACTGTCTATTTAGAATGACAAAGTTTGTTGCGTTTTAACTTTGTCTACTATTTTTGACATAGTAGTTGATAGTACCTACATATTAATACAGTCGTACCATATACATACACGTTAAGCGAACGTTCGGCCGAGCTACATGGTAGGCGGAGTGGGGGTGTTAGGTTTTATTTTCGTTACGGGATTTCTTGATTCGGTCGCGGCGCTCAAAGCCCGCGATAAAAGCTATGCAATAGCTTAAAAACAATTAGTTTTAGTGATGTACTTACAGTTTCATAATAGCTACCCATGTCCATATTTAGTCAAACTAAATGCGCCCCGCGGTTTCATCCGCGTAAGTACGAGTCCCGTAGGAATATCGAAAAAATAAAGCTATTGCATAGCGAACGCTCGGCCGAGCTACATGGTAGGCGGAGTGGGGGTGTTAGGTTTTATTTTCATTACGGAATTTCTTGATTCGGTCGCCGCGCTCAAAGCCCGCGATAAAAGCTATGCAATAGCTTAAAAAATGTTTATGTCAATCCAGATTTCCAGCTTTATACATACCGAGTTTCAACGCAATCGGTTTAGTAGCTTTTGTGTGAAGAGGTAACACACCTATAAACACAAAAAATCACGTACAATATTAATAGGATTGCAACAAGTCAGAAACTAAACATCAATGCCTAAACATTAAAATAATAAATAGACACTATAATTTGTTCTGTCATAAATCTTAAGCACCTACTACTTAAGAAACCCAAAATGTCACAACCCCTGCAATTATTGAAATGAATTCGTCCTTTTGTAATGTGCTTTTATTTTGCTAAATAACATAGAACATCGAACGGAAGGCACGTTTACTGTATAAAAAATTATGTGACCGCAAAATTGGTGATTTTTATTAAGAATTCTGAGTAAATGAATGATGCGTTTTCGTGATCTTTTTCCTATAGCGAAGGTTGCAGGAAGTTTCAAGTTTACTTTAGGCGATAATGTTATGTTTGAGACTTGATCTTGATAGTAGTCGGAGAATTTTATATTACCTATACTAGCATCGCTCCGCGGTTTCACCCGCGTAACTCCCGATCCCGTGAGAATATCGGGATAAATTAAGATGTAAGCTATCCTATCTTTCAAGTTGGACCAAACTGCACAGTGCACACGGTGTGCGTAGTTTAGGAGTCCATCGCGCACAAACAACGTGACACGTAATTTATATATGTATACCTATTAGACTAGCTGCGACCCACGGTTTTACCCAATTTAGTGTCTCTTTAACAGTGATATTGATTGAATACAAACAGAAAATACATCATTTACTAAACATCACAAATTAAAAAACACAGAACTAAATTTTTTAAACGACACTTGATTTTTCTTTCCACTTACCTATCTAAATATTTATCCTAGCACAACTTATAAATGTAAATTAACACTAAGAGAGCACTTACTTAAATTAGACTACGATGACACCGAACTACTACTCCTCATAGTTGAATGAACCTACCCCATTTTCCTACCTACATAACCATTTCCTACATACCCACATAACCTACGCCACAAAAAAATAATTAATTGATATAATTTATCTACTCTCAACCGACGGGAGTGAGACCAGGGGCCTAAGTCTGCTAACACAATTGTATTTCAATAGTGTGTCGATATAATCGTAATAGAAATTTAATGTCAAAAATATGACATTACATGTCAAATTGGTAGTCTCCTAACGTTAACTATTCTATCGAGACACTACTGACACACCACTGACTCACTTTTGTGTTCTGCTCTACAATCGTGGCTTAATGGAATCTCGATAGTTGTCAAAACGGTATATTGCTTAGCAACATATACCATGTTGCTAGGCAACACCTGTAAGGTAAATATTACCATACCATTGAGACTCCATAGTGATTATATTGCGATGTTATTAAAACTTTAGCAGAATACCAAATAAAGTCACAATCTCGATATAATATCAATAGAGTCTCGATATAATGACAATGGTTGGTCAAATAGCAGAATAAGGCCCCTGGAGTCCTGAAATACAGGTCTCTGACCTAGCTTAGGCTCCAGGCCACCTAGATTAATTAGTCCTAAGTTTATTATACCTTCTTTGTTTGTTTTGGTGGTGAATAAATGTATTTTTTTTTATCACAAACTTTATCAGCACTTTTTACCCCTTTAAAGATCGAATTTCCAATAATCATTTCACCCCTACGTCCTAAAACGAATCCCAATGCAAGGTTTCAGACTTGTAGCTCTAGTAGAATGTTACTGTAGTTTCAGATACTTCTTGATAAGTATTTTTCTCTTTGAAATATTTAGATTAGTTTTGATCTGGGGCTTCGTCCGTATAGAGTTTGAATTTTTCAAAAATATTTCTTGGCCTATGTTAAAATAACTATCTGTATGCCAAAAATTACCCCGATATTTGCTTGAGCTGTGCGTTGATACTATACAGGGTTATTGGAAATTATACTAGCAAGCCGTTGAGGGCTAATTCTGTGCACCTTAACAAACATCTTTTGTTCTACGACTTTTAAAAAATTCAGAAAAAGATATGAAAATTTTGAGGTTATGTAAATTTAAAAAACAGCTGATTTTTTAAAACAAACGTCATTCAGACTAAGAACAGTAAATAAAATTTAAAAAATAAGTAAAAATAAGTAAAAAAGGTTAATGACCTCTCCGTATAAGGAACATCTGATTTTCAGGTAAACCTAACCTCAAAATTTTCGAAAAAATGTTCGAATTTCCAAAAGTCGTAAATAAATAAATAAAATAAATATTGCAGGACATTCCACATATCGCCATCTAGCCCCAAGCTAAGTAACTAGACTTGTGTTATGGGTGCTAGACAACGGATATACTACTTATATACTTTTCTTTTGTAAATATATACTTAATATACATACATCGTAGAACAAAAGTTGTTTGTTAAGGTGCACAGAAGTAGCCCTCAACGGCTTGCTAGTATAATTTCCAATAACCCTGTACCTATATCAAGTCCTGACTTACTGCCTGTACAGTAAGTCAGGACTATATATAGATTTTTTAACCGGAGCATTAGTTTTGTACTAGATCTTAGTTTCCAAGGATATCCTTAGTAACTAGGATCTAGTACAAAATACCGATCTATCTATGGGCCACGTGGGACGAAATATTTTTATTTCGTTTGAGGGATGAAATAATATCTATTCTTAGGTGGCGCACATTTAATAAATAGTTTGTTTGTTCACTTCCGCTTACATTTCAACTTGTCCATTTTATCTGTAACGAATTTTCAAATCGGCGATCTGTCTTGATCTAAATTCACGGTCAAACCCATATCATTCAAAATTGTGACTATTATAACCGCATTTGCTCCCAAATCCAACATTTAATAACTGACTTAAAAATGTTTAAAGTTCAAAATTTTGATCTCCTATAATTATACGCTTGTACCTACGCGTCAATTTTCTATTTTTTTCCCTACCTGCCTTACTAAGAAGGATTTGAACGTTTGAAAATGAAATGATACATAAATTGCGTTCCAATTTCGAACAATTTTTAATTGTTTACGTTTAATTGTAATTAGATAGATAACCTATAATTTTGAACCCTTTTTCAAAAGAATGGTGCTTTTTTTAGTCGGACGATCGTTTTTACAATGTTCGTGCTCTGTAAAAAGTCAAGGAGACCAGGAAGATATTGCATTTCCTTATTTAAAAAAATAAATTAAGAGGAGGAAATCAAAATGACCTCTATTTAATATCCTAACTACTCTATAAAACTCTTAGGTTAACTTGCAAAACAAAAATAAAAAGCGTTATGATTAACCAACTATTAAAATAATGAATTGACAAAATAACAATTTTGTGTTTGACATATACTTACCTTATTTAATTTTAGCTTAGGTACTCGTAAATACATTTCTCTAGAAATTTACTAAAGTAAGCACTATCTCCTGCAAGCTTTAGTAGTACTGATTGACACAATATCTAAAGTTTAAAGAAGTTTTATATAATAAACATAGTACATAACATAGACATAGCATACCTAGACATAGTTTACTAACATCGCGACACGAGAATTTTATATAAATAGGGATAACTTTTCTATAGGACATGTGGTTCTGCGGGGTAAGTTCTTATAATAGTAATATTTATAATTCCCTTAGAATATTTTTCCTCACCATTTGACTGACTGACCCTATCAAATTAGTTCCGTATTTGAATTTGACGTTTCATCGTTGTGGGCGCGACTCCTGCCTTAATTGGCCGAAATGTAACCGATGATAGCCGATTATATCCGATGATTGACAGCTGCCAATCAACGTTGCGTGAGGGTGCCGCCAGGTGGCGCGTGCGCATTGGTTTCAATACGGGTGTTTTGAAAATGGAAGAGTATTGTTCGCATTAATTCAAATGTAGAGCAAATCCGTTAAAGGGAAATGTCTTTTTTTTTCTGTAATGGAAGTATTAATATTTAGCTTTTAGTTCCGAGCCTAGTGCCAAAACACAAAATGCAATGTGTAACTTGAAGAGGCATGCAATGAGGGACCAGCAAAAATTAGTATTAGTGACACCATTCATAAACCACGACACTTTCGCGTCTACACGGCATATGTAGAGAAAACTTCTCAATACGCAATGTAAAGATCGATCAAGAACGATTCAGTCGAAATATGTTATAGTGGGCGTAGACTTTAAAAATGCAACATTTAGACAATAACAGGGCAGAAGTCAAAAATCTATCAAAATTTTAAATTATTACACTCAACACTGAAAATCAAACGTAAAAATGTAGTCGTAAATCATTCCTTAGACAGATACACTTTTGTTTTAAAAATATTTCTTATAGCTCAAAGCTATAACATAAATCTTATTCAAAAACCTCGGTAGGTAATACCTGAACGGTAATAAATTAGAAATAAGTGCCTTAAAGTAGGATTTGGGCTACTTCAGGGTTGTTACGACTAGCCTGAGGTCAAATGCAATCTTCATTAGATTATGTGATTGTTTGGGGATTACTGAATTACGTTTGGATTAGACTTATAAAACGATTTTTTTTATCTCTTGCAGATATGGGTCTTTGCTCTTATGGTACTATGGATTTAGACGTAATAGAAAAAGTCCTTGTCGTTTCTAAGCCTATAAGTCTAACTAAAAAAACACGGCATTTTAGACTGTAAGGTTTTCGTTGCATCTTAAGATTGTCGATCTTCTTTTTTCATTTGCATGTGATTTCCTTTTACAAATTTAAGGTCAGGGTATTACCACTATCATATCTTTTTTTACAAATAATAAGTCTGCTTTTGACCACTATCACACCGGTTTGATGAGAGGATACGATGCGGTCTAAGATGTAGCACGCTTTCCTAGAACATACCTATTCACTCGCGACTTGAAGATTGTATAGGTACGTCAGAAAAGACAGACGCAGCAAATAAAGACCGCAACGTCGTCGCCTACTAAGTGAGATGTAGCACGCTTTCCTTTACTTTCCTGTTTTCAACCAAAAATTATGTGCCGAACCCCTGTGCGATAAGGTCCTATATTGATGTAAAGCAATTTCAAAATTGCTCTAATTGGATTATTTAATTGAACTAAACAATGTAATCGTTTTCTAAATACGAAATAGTCATGGGAAAGCGTCGAATTCTTTCTGTGTTCACGATTAGGCCTCAATCACGGCTATATTTGTTGCAATCTGTTGCAATTTTCATTGACTGCTAAATTGCAGGCAGGATTTAACTTCAAACATCAATCAGCTTCATTCGGACGATTCATGAGAATCGATTTTGTTTTTAATTTGTATCGTTTATTTTTGAAGTTTCTTACATAGATAACAAGCTTTCACCTGTGACTTCGTCCGCGTAGAACCAAAATCCTGTTTGCCAAATTTTGACCCGATTCGTCTATTATTGGAGTTTGGTTTGGTAGAGGCATATTATCCTTCCTATTTAAAAGCTTCCTTTTTTTTAATTGGTTAAAACTAGACATTTAATTTAAATGCTTAGAGTTAAAAAGAGGTTATCGTTATTAAATCAAACATGTATCGTTTAAATACGTTTAAACAAAAAATTAAGAACAGTAATATTTACCACCTCAACACTATCAAAAGTAAAATACATTAGTTAAATAAATCCATCATCTTAATATATATAAATCTCGTGTCACAATGTTTGTCCTCAATGGACTCCTAAACCACTTAACCGATTATAATAAAATTCGCACACCATGTGCAGTTCGATCCAACTTGAGAGATAGGATAGCTTACATCCCGATATTCCCACGGGATCGGGAGTTACGCGGGTGAAACCGCGTAGGGCAGCTAGTATTTAATAATAAACGATTGATAAAATCACTACAAGTAGCGACATCGTGTTTCGAACGCGACATACGACATTCCGCAGTTCGACGTGTAAGCCATAGATGGCGCTACAGCAATTAAAAGTGAAATATTTTTCTGATAGCGAATATTCGACTTTATCTTTTTGAAGTAAGTTTATGTGTTTTAACAGTAACTTAGCTACAATGAAAGCGGCAGATATCTGAAATTGATGTTAATAATGTAGATAATAATTGTTTTAGGTTTAAAGCAAATTACCAAGCAATGCCTATTTTTGATTACAAGAGTAACAACAAACGTTGTTAACACGCCCGCACCGTTTGATCATTACCGGAGCTTCAAGTGAAAAAAAATCAATAAGTAGTTAAATTAACCTTAATTAGGTTTCAAAATCTCAAGTAAACCTACTGAAATGTAACCTCTTATTCGCTATTTCAGAATTATATCGATCGTGTGAAATAAACATGACACAATTTAAGTTATTACGTTTTTACGTAATAACTTTATAAAGCAGAGGGGAATTCAGCATTATGATTTTGTTACTCACTATGTTTGTATGTTAGTTTGTTTGAGTAAAACTCGTCCTCCATACCTGTGACCTACGATATGATAAATTAAAGGCATCTATAATTTGCGGTACCTATCAATAAATAATTGGATTCGTCCCAATGTTTTTGCATGGGTTTTAAACGACAACTACTGTACAGTAATCAACAAAACATACATACAACCGAATTGAGAACCTCCTCCTTTTTTGAAGTCGGTTAAAAACAAGAGAATAAATATTTATTCAACAAATAAATCAACATTGATTTATTTAGGTAAAATCTTGCAAACTGAATTAGTTAGTACCACTTTCTCTTTTCTAAGTTGAGTACGAAATTTATAATGTTTAATTTATATTATTTATATTTTCTTAGAAACTTTAATTTTGAATAGACGTAAATTGTAAAGTATATACTAGAATAATAACAGCACCATTTAAGAATCCATTTGGATGGGTACATAAGTATAAGATAAATTAATTTTAATAGTCAATTGCCCCGCAAAAAAATCTCATTCATAAAACTCAACCTACGCAATACTAAATTGCGTTGTCCATGCCGAAACAAACAACCTGTAATTACAAATTATGAATATTGTATGTTATATTAAATATTCAGTCGATATAGCATGAACACGAAGCCTTGCCCATAGGTGTGTTTGCCGTTAGACTCAAGTCAAAGGTTAATTTTTATGACTTTCTATTTTGTTTTTAGGTTGCTTGATTACCTACGTATTCTGTTACGATAATGTGAAATGTTTTATAGTATCGTTCACATAATGTTACCTAAATAAAAGCTCGATGTACTATTTATGTTAAATAAGAATGTAAGTATACTTATTCTTGGAGTAGGAAATAAAACTAGTTTTAGATTCAATGCTTTTTTCTTCAATATGTATGTAAGTTACAACTTAGCCTCATTTCTTCTTAACATATAATTTAAATTACAAGTCTATGTACAAATATTTACAAAATTTACTAAATGCTAATAAAGAGCTATATCTATTTTAAAGTGATACAATTGAATTGACATGCAATCAAATCGTCATAGCCACACAATTTTGGGAACAAAAATTAACTCTAGGACAGGTAATACTTTAACGGTAACTAAAGTTGTCTATTTTACTTAAAACTAAAACTATCACAATTAATAAACCTCTAAGAAAACATAACGAAATTAAAAACAATCAGTCTTTGAACTAAGATCCGAAGGAATACAAAATGAACATTTTAGCCGCAAGCTGTCTCATCAACTACAAAATTCAATCGTGCCTTAGGTAGTAAATTTTACAAGTAAACCTATTTATGAATACTGAAATCAGAACAAAAGTACCTAACTAAATAATATAATTTAAACGATAATCTAACCAATATTTATGTCAAGGAATGTTCTAATGGAGTGATATTGTTCTATGATAAGAAAACATAAAATCAGTCAATAAAATCTTTGGCAAATTAAGTATAGCAGAATAACAAAATGTGACTTACACATTTATGTTTTATGATCACAATTTAATAAAATGGAGCCAGAGCTCTTTACAATATTAATAAATATTTACAATAAAGCTATACCTAATTTTACAAATTAACGTTTCATAATGTCTTCTATTGAAAAACCAAGTGTTCGCTTTGGCGCTTCTACAGGAGACTGATGAGGGGAAATAAGAGGCTGCATGGGTGCCGGCGGTGGGGAAGGTTTGTGTGAGAGATCCAAAAGAGAACTTTCTGATTGACTCGTTGATGAAACTTCTTGACAACCTTCCAGATGTTCCAAGTGATGTTTGTTCGCATCGCTGTGCGTTAAGAGATGAGTTTTCAAGTTTGATCTTTGGTTAAAACTCTTGTTACACACTGGACACTTGTGCGGAGATTCTTCCATGTGCAGAATTTTGTGCACTGCCAATGTCCTAGATTGGCAGAATCCTTTACCGCACTCCGTACATTTAAAAGGCTTTTCTTTCGAATGAATATATCTGGAAACAAAAGAAAATAATTCATTAGTATTATGTTCACTTAAAAGACAATGGAATCACAAAACAAACTGTGTTTTATAATGGCTCAATAGTTAAATGTTGAAATAATGACCTCTGATTGAATATTTAAGTAAATATCTTGAGTAGACACATTGGATTGTTAATGTATACGAAACAATAAAAGAGAAAAACTTGAGTCTCGTAAAAGCGAAGAAATATAACGTGTAATTTGTTCGACGGCGAAGCAAGACAGATATGGTGATCGTAAAGAACCAAACCGGTCGGTGAGGGCGCGCGTGCGGCAACGCGACCTCACAAAAAGGTTTACACTTTAAAACTTTTTTCTTTCTTATCGTCAACAATACTCGAATGGAACACGTATTAAATCACGTTGATAGTAATAGAAGAAAGCTTTCAATTAAATATGACTTCGCCGTCTTGTTTATAGACTGTTACAATGTCAGATATCGGTTTAAGTTACAAGACTATCAAACGCTTCTAATGGCTTTCAAAATGGGCTATAAATATAAACAAAAATAGCTCAACTTACCTATGGTCTCTTAGGTGGTCTTGTCTTCTGAAAGCCTTCCCACAAATGTCGCAAGAATATGGCCTCTCATCGGTGTGAGTTCTCTCGTGGATGAGCAAGTTGTAAGACTTTGTGAACTGACGATGGCAGTATTTGCAAATAAATTGCTTCTTGGGTCTAGCTCCTGGAACTCCGGGTGCTCTCATTGGTGGTGGGTTTCTTCCCGGCAGTCTTTGCGCCATAGCACCTGGGTAGCGAAGGGTATGATGGTACAAAGCCGCGTTTCTAATCCACTGGTTGACGAGCATAGCGTGGTAGGGTGCAGTTGGAGGTAGCGTCGCAACTTGGGCCTGCATGTACGCGGACATTGCTGGGTTGTAGTTCTGAACTGGCACTTTGTCGTAGTATGTCTGCATGGGTCGAGGGTAGGCCGGGTAGGGTTGGGGTGGCGTCCACCCCGGCTGGTGGCGGGAGATAACGACGGCTGGAGGCGTGTCGTCTGTGGGCGTGTGCGGCGGCGTCGGCAACGGGGGCGACGGACGCTCAAGCTTTACCAGAGCTTCGATGGGGAAGTCAGGGGGATAATCTGCAAAAATAAATTAAATTTAAACTCTGCAATGTAAATACAATTTGAACCACTAAAGGGGGAACTAAAGGAGTTTTAACTAGAAAAGCTTTATAAAAGATTATTTATATTTCATTTGTAAAGGATTTTCACTCATTTGTAGACACACATTTTGTTAAGGAACCATTTCAATCAAAATCTAAACAACAATACTCTTCTTAATTTGGAATACTTAAATATACTAAACCGACATAGCTATACTGAACTACTTTGATGTTAAACACTGTAAACACTTCGGTTTTCAAATGGTGTATAAAATCTGATAAAATGGTTGTAAAAAACTTACTGTGATTATCCTCAATATGTTCTTCATCCTCCTCAATATTGATATCATCGGAACTATCAACACTGTACGGCTTATCTTCCATTTTCAAAACAAATTGTACAAACAAATAAAACACTGGGGCACTGTCCTCAAAATCACTTTGGTGTCACTATATAACTCTGTCGTCACTACCAAACCGGTTTGTGGCTGACAACCGGCTTGAAAGAGCGCGCGAAGCGTTATGAGGTTGTGTGCGTTCGTTATCGGGTCCTGCGCTTGCGTGGCGGAGGGGAGAGATCAAAAGTGCCGCTTCACCGGGCGCCTGTCTCGACTTCCGAAGCAGCACCGCCACCTCCCAAAGAGGCGGAGCTTCCAGAGTACTGCCTTCAAAATCGATCGACAATAATCGCGAATTGTTTCTACCACATTTCCCTTTACATTGACGTAGTTCTACTTCCGTACAAGCTCCCAAACCTGAATAAGACTCTGTCAAAGTAACTTGTAGGTACCATTTCACTGTTGCGTTAGGCAATGTAAATTTTGGTGTCACAACGGGCTTTATAAAGCTCGATGAACGTATAGCTCTCGTAATTTCGTTTTGTAGACAAGTCTTTGTGTAGAGTTTGTTGAACAACGATTTGCAGTCTCTTTGTAATTTGTAGTTTTATTGAGATAAAACGTCTATTACATGGGACAAGCTATAATGTGTATCGTTCAAGTTATCATTCTATAGAATTATTTGTGAAATCTGATTCAATTAGGCAACATAGTATGTTGTGAAACTCAATTTATTTGCGATGCATTTCCAAAAACATTAGGTGGGTATGTTTAATATTATCCTCCTTCTGTTTTAGGTCAAATTATTACTCATTTAACTACTTAATAAATATTCGTCACTTTACCGCTTATTCACCTATTAAGTTATAATAGATAATCTAAGTATTTACCTCGTTAATGAGTCAATGATCGATGTTAACTGAAAGGAATTTAATATCATCGATAAACATATTATATTGTACTAACATCTAATACTCGGTATAGATTTAATCAACTAATTGTTAATTTAATAGCAGAAGGTAATGATAAAAATCATTAAATCCTTGCGAAATAGCTAAAAAGAAAAATAGAAAGATTTTCAATAATCTGTCGAAGAGCTTGAAATCTATCTACTATTATTAAATACATTTCCAAGGGGGATACGATACGTAATACGAGATGGGATTGTACTAAATCGGGTAGAAGACGTCAAGAAACGTCTGATAGAAAAACGTTTGTGCTACGACTTTTGAAATTTTTAATTGACTCGAAAATCAGCTGTCTTGAAGTCAGAGAACATTACCGTGAAGATTTCATTTATTTATTGAGTTTGGAACACAAGTTTGTTGGCTACTATTTTACGGTTTTTATTTCCAACAATAAAAAACCAGCGTTAGAAAAATAGTACAAGTACAACAAAATTAGTTCGCTTTCAGAACAACTCCTTTTGTAATAATATGATACGTCTTTGTGAAAACAGATTGTAGTACTTGTATTTATGAGTTCAGTGTAGGCTCAGATAGCCAGTTATTGCAATCAAATTCCACGTTTAATTACAATGATCTCTAAACAAAAGATTGTAATGAATCTGATTAAGATATTCGAATCGTACCTAACGTAATTAACACTTTAACACCGTTGATTCAAAGAGGTTGATTAATTACAGTAATAACGTCATTAAACTTCAAACAGTATTCGAAAACGAAAGGGTCAGGTGAAGCCGGGTCAGATTATTTATAAAGCCGCGTCATCATAGGTGTGTTAGTACACGTACAAGCGTTTTCGTGCGTATGCGCAAACATCGGTCAGGTGGGCGACGGACACACGACACTAGTCGGCACCCTTTGTGCCAACTTCAAAAAAGCCGACACAAACATTTGAACATCATTCAAACAATACTCGACCGAAAGCCAACGCATTCAATTTTTATTTTTATTCCGTGACCTTTTGACTCAAAATACATAATTGTGATTTTGTTAGTTACGTCAGTTTAGGTTCTGTCGGTCGAGGTTAGCCGGCTGTGCTAGTAGACGGACATCTTGTTGAGTCTAGAATCAGGCTTGTTAAGTAGGTTTATTCGTTAGGTAATGATTGTGTGAAGAAGTATCTAAGTAAGTAGGTACCTACTTACGAGTACTTCAGCATAATGAATGCAAAACGCGTAGCAAAAGCTTTTCGACAGGCGGTTAACTAACTGTCAATTAAGGTTGAGTTGAGAGTAATTTACAATGTTTTAATGATAGGTAGTTTATTGTATGGAGGATGCAACACGGATAAAATGTTGCAATTCGGTTAAACTAAGATAAATTAATGAGTAAAAAAAACATAAATAGGTAAGGTCTTCCCCACTTAGTTAAATACTTTTTGAGATATAATATAGATTGATGAACACTTTATTACATATTTTGAAGACAAGTAGAGGTTAGTAGGTACTTAAGGCCAATGTGAGGCTGTAAATTTCCATACAAAAAGTGGTAACGTATCCCCTCCGTAAATGAAGTCCGATTTTGATAATTTTTGAAAATGTTCTAGATCTAATGGAAAACTAGGTTTAACCGTTTTTATTTTAAAGAAATATTGCATAAGATAAAAGTTATTAGTATCTGAATATCTATATTTTTGACTTAAAAACTTCATCGAGCGTTTCAATTGTTTTTTAATAGACTAAACTGAATTACCAAAAAAGAAAAACGTATTAACCTATACAGTAAATTAAATGAGACCAAATTAACTTCATTTTGTGAAGGATAAAGGGGGTAAAAACGTAACGGCCTGCAACATTATTTGAAAGCAAAATGAAGGCAATTACGTCCGAACTTAAACTCTCTCTATCGCACGATACGAGTCATTTTTGAAAATACCTACTCGCGCCGCGTATCGAAAACTCATGATTCTCCTAAGAAAGATTTACAAAACAGAGTCGAAAACTACCTCCCTCCTTCTCCATCTATGATGCTACCTCCCTCCTTCTCCCATTGATGAGAATCGTGATTCTCTTGGTTCAGTCAATCAACTGTCTTCCTCTAATTGACTTTATCTTTTGCCTGATGTGGAACTAATAGATGTTGAAATATTATCTTATTTCGATGAAGGCAAGCATAAATCTTGGCATAATTTCAAAAACTAATATAAGTATTCAATCAAGCGGTGGTAGGCCTTGGTCAGCTTTTACTTGTTTTTTGCGAAAAATTACACAACGAAACATTAAAATCAAACTCAAAACTTATTTTCGAGGTAATCCTACCTGGTTTTATTTATTTACTTTTTATATTTTATTATTATGTATAGGATAGTGCTATACTCGTAGAATACCTACTTACCTATAGACTGTTAACTAATTGGTTTCTTAGCATCAAGTTATATCTCCGTGGTTTTTTATATGTTAAGTAGACCTATGTTTGTGTATGATTGTTAATATGATAAATAAATAAATTTAAATAAAAAAACCAACGCTCCTGGACACAGTCATAGTGCCAAGTGACTTGTATAAAAAAAAACATACATACAACCGAATTGAGAACCTCCTCCTTTTTTGATGTCAGTTAAAAACGCGACTGGCGGCGCTAAAACTCAAAAGTAACATCTATTATCCAAATTCGAGGCTAGCGAACTAAGTAGGTATATAAGCATTTAAAATATTATACCTACTTACTGAAAAACAGAGCATAATCCTTACTAACATTATAACTAGGTATAAAGTCTTCAAAACACTAATACCATTAATAAAACATTTTTTATGATAGCCCATAAAAATATTTACACTTGGCTTCTGTTTTGTTCTACCTAATAATAAATATTTGAAGGTAATATACATATGGCTGTATCTATCTGTCGACAGTTTATAATACTGAATTTACTTTTGACATTTATTATTCTATATATCGTAAAGATAATGTTTATTAAAACAATTTCAATTGGTTTTACATAAACACGTAACAGTAAATTTTTTGGCAGCAAACTAAATAAATAAATAAATATTGCAGGACATTCCACACATCGCCATCTAGCCCCAATCTAATTAACTAGATTTGTGTTATGGGTGCTAGACAACGGATATACCTACTACCTATATACTTTTCTTTTGTAAATATATAGTTATAATGCATAGACACAAACAGATCACAGACAAATATTTAAGCATAAATACTTGTCTGAGGCGGGAATCGAACGAGCAACCCTGTGTTTGGCAGTCCGGCATAGTGATCATTATGCCACTAAATGTCTTTGCTGTTGAAATAAACCTAGTAAACAACATTTTTAAGGTCACGATACCTTAAATGAAGAAGAAGAAAATCATACTATCATACTGATATGTGGCACCAATTCATGGTGCAAATCTCAGACACCAGCACTAAGCGTTTTGCTTCGTCATTCCATAATTGTAAAACAAGGGAATGTAGACAGTTGCCTGCGTCTGACTTTCCTGACGTGTACAATTTGAGGATTTTCAACTTATGAATGCATAGGTATGTTCTAGGAAAGCGTGATACATCTTAGCAAACATCATCACCTCTCATCAGGCTGAAATATCACTATCACTTCACTACATAGTATAAAACAAAGTCGCTTTCTCTGTCCCTATATCCCTATGTATGCTTAAATCTTTAAAAATACGCAACGGATTTTGATGCGTTTTTTTAAATAGATATAGTGATTCAAGAGGAAGGTTTATATGTATAATACATGCATAATATAGCCGTGCGTAGCCGGGACGGGTCGCTAATTATCTGTAAAATAATGCACAGTTTTTAAGCGTGTCGGGTATTACCAGTCGTTGGCGCAGGACACCCTAGACAGATGTTTGAGGGAACTGGAATCTCTCTCATATCCTTTTGATCAGCATTTATTGGAACTTTATAAATGCAAATCGACCCTCCCATCTCTGTGTAGGTACCTACCTATACAGGAGATTCAAATCTGTTTTTAAAACAATTTGTAGCTTAATTTAATGGTTCAAAGGGCTTTTCAAATTATGAATAATATTATGATAGAGTACTTTATGATGACAATTTTGGTTATCGGATTGAATTTGAATAAATATCTTGGCAATAGGTAAAAAAATTAAAAATCTTTTTAAATTAATTGACAATAAATCTTTATAATTGTGTCATAACAAACGTAATTCCCGTGAAACTAGATGATCAGTTAAAACGTTAGTAATTTTATCCACGTTTTTTCCATTTTATTATCATCATAGAGCATAAAGGAGATAAAAGTTGAATGTCTGTCATCATAACGTAGGTAGGTAAATAGTTAAGTAGTTACTGGATATGTTTTTATTTTTCTAAAGTTTTTGTAAAATACATTGAGCCTAACCTCGGTTAGGTTTCAGTGTAAGAAACTGGTTAGGTATAAAGACACTGGATAAAATTTTCTTTATATTAGTTTTGTTTGAAATATCAAGAGTCTTTCTAATATTTTCATATTTCTTATCATAATATTATATAACCCGAAAAAAGGCAACACCAGATACCCTCCGACTAGGTGGACAGATGACTAATTCAAAACGCGGGAAAGCCGTTTTATACAGACAGAGGGCAAGCGATCGATCGCTATAGAAGGCCTCCCTGCTCATCATCTCAATGATGAACCCTTAAGTAAGTCATTTAAGCACTAAATTTTCTTTTCGTTCCTAATCCTAGAAAATCTAAAACAATAATGAGTTATTTTTGTCACATACCTAATCCACGTTTTATAGCGTCAATATCCAGCAAAAAGACAGATTATTACATAAACAATTGAACACCTAAGTACCTACGTGAAGACAAATTAAATTAAATTTTGGAAGTTGCGCTGGCGTCTATTCTATCAAAACAATTTCATGTAGTTCCAAGAGACTCCGTCTTCAATATTAAACTAGCAGTAGTATGGATTTCCTGGTTAGGTATAACAAGGCAAAATTCAAAACGTCACAAAACAAACACTTATAAAAGAATGTAAACGGAATACACGCGAACACCTTTACTGTTTTTCATTATTTGCTTTCAGATAGCTAATTAAGAAACTCGACTACTAATTAGGGTTATAATTATTATAACTATTGCTGTTTATACAGACGGTAATTGACAGGATTATTGCGAGGTCTTCGTCTGTAGATATCGAGATAAGAACGGGGTTTTTGGTGTGATACATTTTTTTATGTATTGTTTTAAATTAAGATAAATAGACAACACAAAACATAGACAATTATTATACTAAACACGGCTTCTAGCTCCTGTATAAAGTCATGGTGCCATGTCGTTGTCCAGGACCTTATTCTGCTATTTTGCATTAATGTATTTACCATTGTCATTATATTGAGACTCTATTGATATAATATCGAGATTGTGACTTTATTTGGTATTCTGCTAAAGTTTTAATAACATCGCAATACAATCGCTATGGAATGGCAATATACCGTTTTGACAACTATCGAGGTTCCATCAAGCCACGATTCTAGAGCAGAATACCAAATTGAGTCAGTGGTGCCTCAGTGGTGTTTCGATAATTAACTTTAAGAGAATACCAATTTGACATGTAATGTCATATTTTTGATATTAAATTTCTATTACGATTCTATCGACACTATTGAAACACAATAATTGTGTTAGCAGACTTAGGCCCCAGGCATGCCGTTCTCTTTCTAGGCGAGCATGCAAAATCCTCTTCTTCATCGTCGCTCCCAAGTGAAATGAGATTAAATGCAAGCCTTTTTTGCGTAAAATACAACAAGGTTCAAGGTTCTTTATTGGTAAAAATGGATTTACAAGTCAGGTATTATGAAATTGGCTGTCAAATTTATAAAATACAATGAACCTACTCAATAAATTCATTAAATGAATAGAAGGCTTGCTCGAAAAGCCATCGTTTTAGTTGCACAATTACTAAATTAAGTATTCTAAACCTCTTTTTTAAATAAAGGTTTAGGTCAACGTTTGACCACTAATATATCTATTGCCTCTAGCGCGATAAACGATACTTATACCGGTGCAGCCACAAAAGGTGGAAGGGTCAGAAAAGTTTTTGTTTGACTATCATTTTCCTGCCTTCACTCGCGTCCCTCAAATACCCCTATTTATATGAGGGTCTTCGAGTCACGAGCGTATAGGTATTTTCTAGGAAAGCATGCTATATCTTAGACTGCATCGTAACTTAGCATCGTGTGAGATAGTAGTTAAACGCTGACCTATCACTATCACTACATAGTATAAAACAAAGTCGCTTTCTCTGTCCCTATGTCCCTATATCCTTTGTTTGTTTGTCCCTATATCCTATATCCTTATCTAAACTTTGTATGCTTAAATCTTTAAAACTACGCAACGGATTTTGATGCGGTTTTTTTAATAGATAGAGTGATTCAAGAGGAAGGTTTATAATATAGCCGTGCGAAGCCGGAGCAGGTCGCCAGTTTATTATTAAAAACTTTCAAAGTATACATACATAGATCCATAATAAAAAAAAGTAGGTACATTTATTCCAACTACAATTCTTTTGATATCAATTAATTGCATTTCGCAATAGTAAACTGACCTCAAAAGCCAATTCATCCATATTTTTACAACAAGCTTAGTCACTTAATAAAACTTCAAAGACGCCGACAGACAGTCAGACAGCAAACATTATTAATATTATTGTTTACAAATAGAATAATGGCAATAAGACGTCTCGCTTGCCACTGTTTTCTTTGAAATGCCGAAGTACCTGTGTTGCTGATAAGACAAATCTATTTATCAATAACAAAGTAGGTAAAATACCTAACTTTTGAAATGTTAATGGAACAATAGAGTAGGTAATGGTTTAGGTATGAATACCTATTTAATGTTTCTGCGAAGATGCAAATACCGATGTTCGTTTTTCGGAGAATACCTAGAGGTATTTGAAATTTGAATAGATAATATTAATTTTAGTTAAACTTTTTACTAAAAGTTCTATTGAAGCTTTTAATTAGGTATACCTACTGGTATACCTAATTAAAAGCTTCAATAGAATGAATTGTATGGTATTTTTTGTTGGAAGAGGCAGGCATTTTTGACATGAAGAAAAGGCAAAACAGAATAGGTACTTATTATGTATATTATTATGTTATGGGATAAATTAGCTAAGTATCTATAACTACATGCCTAAATGCCTTGTACATAAATTTTGAAGCTTTGTGTCGCATAAGAACTACAACATACACATTGACACATTGTAAACTATCTGTGTTTTTTAACCCACATCAAAAAAGTAGGAAGTCCTTATAATTTACTGATTACTAAAAACGGCTCAACCGATTTAGATTTTTTTTTTATATTAGAGGGGAATACTTCGGGGATGTTCCAATAAAAATTTAGTCATGATCTGATGAGGATCTTCAGAGTGATGAACAGAATTGCACCTCGATCGTGCAGCAAATAACAAAATCTTAAAGTCGGTTTTTTAATGTTTAATGTAATTTTTAAGCGATTACTATTCACCTGTTCCTACTTACTGTAGAAAATGCCGTCATCATTACTAAGAAAATCGTGTTTATTTTAATCTTAACAGTAGTTATCAAGAACACAAGTAAGTCCTCAATTTTATGAGATGTTGGCTTTGATTAGATTGTCGCGTATTATAATGTCAAATAACTTAGGTACAATGATGAATTAGAATATTAATTTTTTGATAATAAAATGAACAATTTATTTAATTGATTTAGACGCTGACAAACAAACTCTGACGACCCCTATCGTGTTCGTTCAGTTAACGATTTTAAGACGACCTGTGTATTGTTTTTCTGAACACCTATTTTACAATTACAGACTTTTAAGCTGTTACAAATGATATGATCATGCACGTAAATTATGAGACTTAAAATATAAATAGTATAGTGAAATACAAAGTAAATATCCAATAGGTACTACTATAGAATAATAATCATAATGGCTGTTCAAAATTCTATAGATATTTTAATAACATTTACTGACCGATCAATTTCAAGGCTTACAATTTATTGTAGGTATATTTTAGGATAGGAAATAGAAAGTAGGACAGGATATAAGTTTATAACGTCTGCTTATTTTAAAGCATTTTTTTTTTACTTTTTGCATAAATCTAAAATAATTTTTAGATTTTTTTGTGGTTACAACAGATTGTTCAGCGTTTGACCACTATCATACTGCCTGATGGTAGGTACCTACTCAGAAATTACGCGGGGCACAGCCAGTTCATCTTTTAATATAACGAAGCCAAAATTCATTCAAACGTTCAAATAAAACAATACACAGGTAGTCGCTCATATTGAAAGTGGTTGATAACAGATCAAAGGACGCCGCCGATTGATAACAGCAGATGTAAAGCACCGACGGACGACGGTAGCCGGAATAAAACGAAATATATTTATTGCGAAACCTTTGATGTTGCCGAATTTGATAATGGTAGGTGGGTTATATTACTAGAGTCACTGTAAATACAGTGACACGGGCTTGTCAGTTCCGTCCTTTGAATTATTACAGTGTGTACTTCAATAAATATTCGGTTTTTGAACGAGCGAGCAAAGCGTATGTGTTTCTCGTAAAATTTACTCTCTTCTATGAAAGTTTGTTGGTACTCCTCTATAGATCGTATTTTACAATAGATCTGGACGAAACTTGGTATGCAGGTTTTAAGTTTTAAAAGAGTTTTTGATCGTCAGGGATATTAACTTTAAGTTGGTCTAAGTTATTTCTACTAGATAGACTAGGCCTATTAACTACTAGATATAGATTGATAGAGGACTTGGAACTGCCTTCTTACACAAAACTCCTCAAAGTTTGTCTGTTAACGAAGTCTAACAGTCGCAGAGCTTCTAACTTAGTGGATTTACTTTTAACCATGGATTTCAGATAACTCTTCTGATTCTGATTACTGAAGGTTTTCTAATTCACCGGTTCTATTATTTAAAGTAAAATGTGTAGGTATATTATCACCATCACTTAGTATAAAATAAAGTCACTTTTCGCCGTCTCTATGTCCATATATCCCTTTGTATGCTTAGATCTTCAAAACTACGCAACGGATTTTGATGCGGTTTTTTAATAGATAGAGTGATTAAAGAGGAAGGTTTTTAGATATAATACATGCATAATACAGCCGTGCGAAGCCGGGGCGGGTCGCTAGTATATAATAAAGGAATAATCATCTCAATCGCTTTAGCCGTCTTCGTGTAATTGATGAACATTAAAAATAATAAAATCTCTCTTTTTTGAAGTCGACTAAAATTGGCTAATTGCACATTATCTCGCATGGAGACCGCGAATTGGCAAACGTAGTGTAGGACGCCCTGTGACCAGGTGGAGCGACGACATACGCAAAGCGGTGGGCAGTGAATGGAAAAGAAGAGCCGAAGATCGGGCTCAGTGGCGTATCTTGGGAGAGGCCTACGTCCAGCAGTGGACTGACACCGGCTGATGATGATGATGATGATGATGATGACATTATCTCGCATCTCACTAATTTATATGCAGTCCGACACAGTGACCGACAAACAAAAAACTTTTCTCTGATACGAGTAGGTACTAGTTTAATATAGATAATCCAATTATAAATGCGATAGAATGATTGGTCTATACTTTCTTTGTTCCTGATTATAAAGATAAAGGTGAAGCGAAGTCAATACTGACAGACAGCCCTTATCAATGTTGCCTGTATCAATATTATAACAATGTTATTTGTTGTGTGGTTTATATTAGAAGCAGAAAGCGAACTCATTATTCGCCTTCCAAGTTATCTTACCACACAAAAGTAAAAGTTAAAAAATTAAAACATTTTTTTAACTTGTATGTTTGACCCCACACATATGTATATATGCACACGGGAAACACGTGTCAAGTAGTTTACAAATGGTGTCACTAACACTATCATTGTATAGCCTCATTGCATGCCTTATTAGTGGGCGAAAGGGCGGTGCACATTGCATCTGATTCATTTTGACACTAGGCTCGGAAATAAAAACTAAAATTTTATTAATACTACCGTAATTGTTTTGGAGTTCCGGAAAGTAACGCCTAACTCAATCAACTATCATAGAGTGTGTGTTTTGAAGCGTCTTCGCTGGCTTGGCCACCTGGAGCGAATGGGAGAGGATCGCAGTGCTAAGAGAACTGTTATGTGCGTCGCCCAACCGGTCGAAGGTCGAAGCGGCCCAGGTAGGGTCATTGGGCGTTTCGCACCGCGAGCGGTTCGGACCGCGCCGCGGTGTGAATCGCCCAAGAGATCGTATCGCTGGAAGGACACGACGGAGGCTGACCTGCGCGAACTTTAAGTCAACAGTTGGCAAGAAATAACGCAGGACAGGGAGCGATGGAAGACGATCGGAGGCTAAGATCCACTTTGGGTCGCTGAGTCAGCGGAGTAAGTTAATAAGTGTGATTTGAACAGATCTGTTCAAATCGCTAAAATCTTATAAATTATAAAGTATTTAAGTTAAAAAGCGGCGGCTAATGTGTCTTTGTTGTAATGTAATGGATCCTTCAACAATCAGTGTGTTATAACAAAACAACGAGTGCTTTTCTATGCTATCGCCTGTAAAGGTGTGAACAGATACCAAAATGTTACCAGTTACTTTCTCTAATGGAAATTACTAGGTAATATTTATGAGACGTAGCGATGGCGGTTAGGCGAACAATGTATTAGGATGAAATGAGTTAAAAGAGATTCGGAGATTAAAAGTGACACTCCCTCGTTCGTCGTTGCAAAGTTCTTAAACTTTGTCGAAATAAGCAAGGCTGTTTTGACTCATCGGTGAGAGTCCTAGTGGTAGATACCTTGACTTTGATCCTGAAGGATGTGGATTAGAATTACAGCCGGCCGTGCACCAATGTATTATCCTTTAGAAAGAATGATGTGAGTTAATTTAGCAATCCTCTTACGGTGAAGGAAAATATCGTGATGAAACCCGCGCCTTAGTTGGCTCCAGACGTATTGACTAGTTCTTTCCTCTGGATATAGTTGCCTACAATGAGAGGATGGTATAGGTTCAGGCAACCCTTTTCCAAACGATCCGATAAATGTCTCAAGCACTACAGCACAGCGCCCTAAATAACATGGATAAAGAGTTTCTGGCAATGTATAAGTCATTTAGAGTAGATGGAAAGGCCATTTTTTTGGCTCAGTGTGAACTAAACATTACTTCTCTATGTAGCTTTTGATGTCACCCGCCAACTACCGACCTGGATACCTTGTATCTAATATGTCAATTATTATAAGCTCTTATCACAGCTAATGCATGCGTTTCAAAGGATTATTTCGCTAATGTAAACTACTACAGATTAACAAATTGTTGATTAAAGGTAAGTTACGTAGGTGATTTCTAACATGTAATTTGATTCTCCTTTATTGCGCAGTTTTTTATGGAATGACTCGACAAGCAGGGGCCAGCCGTATTCTGGCTTCACACCAAGGTGCAAGGAGCGCCATGCCTGCTCACATTTTAAAAATTCATAAAAAAATTAGTATTATTGGGGTTTAAAAATTTCATTCATAAAGACAGTCGAAAGTAAATATTTGGCTACGTTCTTCTGTGTTTTTGATGCAATTTTGTACCGTAATGGTGAATAAGAAGGTACATATTTCTTTAATGTTCAAAATATCGTAAATAGGGTCAAAGCATACAAAACCAAAGTGTAGCGAGCCCTGACGCCACTTCAGACCACCCAAGACGATGTTTTTGCAATGGATTAGCATATCGATGGTTTCCGCAACAAAGGGCGTATCTCCATTTTGCATACTTTTGGCAATGAGCAAAAAACGAAATAAAATAAAATATATCTTAGATATCTTTTTTGTTCTTATAATTATAAAAAAATGTGCTAGGAAGAAATTTCTTAGTTTTTTGCAGGCTATTGCCTCGCTTAATTAGAGAACTGTACGAGTATTAGTTTAGAAGTTAGCTAGGGCGTAAATCCCTAAAAATGAAAAAAATATGTAGTTACACCCCATAAATACACAGTCTAGCAAAAAGTACCTACAGTAAAAGCCATGTAAGACTAAACCATTTGTAGTATAGACCATTTTTTGTTTCAGAATTTGTAAATACGCCGTATTATTTATACTAATACATGACTATACTAGCAAAATATTAACCTGATAAGAGTAGATTTTACTTAGACGCGAGCCCCAACCCACAAAAATCAACTCCGCTTTGCAACGTGAAACATCGGCACGCTAACCGGACGCGCGAGGGAGCTGGCCGACGTACTTTCCAGGCGAGAAATGGCCGTGGCGTTTCTGCAGGAGACTCGATGGAAAGGCAGCAGATCCCGGCACATTAGGAGCGGCTAAAAGCTGATTTACATGGGTGCACCTGGTGGAGAGAACAGGGTGGCTATGGTGCTCGCTGAGGGGTTGCATGACTGTATCTTGTAGGCCAAAAACGACTTATGGCCGTGAAGGTGCTTATTGCAGGGGTTGTAACCCACTTGGTAAGTGCTTACGCGCCGCAGGTCGGTTGTAACGACGTTGATAAAATATTGTTTTGGAACAAACTCGGCGAGGTCCTTGATGCCATCTCGTTGTCACAGGGGATCTGGACGGTCATGTGGGCGAGATGACGGTAAAATTTAAGCGTGTTCATGGAGGCTATGGATACGGCAGTTGAAATGCGGAAGTAGAAGAAATCCTACATACGTGTGCCTCTGCCGAACTGGCCCTCGTGAACACTTACTTCAAAAAGAAGCCCGGCCACTTGATCACCTACAGGAGTGGGAGGCACGCTACCCAAATCGATTTATATCACTAAGAAACATCATAATTATCGGCAACCTTGCTAACTGCAAAGTCATACCCGGTGAGAGTCTCACTGATCAACACCGTCTTCTTGTCATGGATCTCTGTGTGAAACCCAAACACCCAGTGCGGTGTTGTCGCCAAATCAGATGGTGGATGCTGGATGAAGCCAAGTCCTAGAAGCTTGTCTCGGCTATCGGTGACAAGTTCGCTGGTGTCGAGGACGAACCAGTCCAGGACCACTAGGATGAGATTTAGGCATCGATCACCAGTGCGGCGAAGGCAGTGCTTGGGATGTCTTAAGATGGATTCAAATATGACAAGGAAACTTGATTTTCCTGTCATATTGATTGCCTTGGACACTAAATTGAAGAAAGCTCTCTTCAAAAAGTTGTAAGCGTTCAACTCTCCTGAAGATCACGACTCGTATAAAGCCCCCAAACGTGCCACAAAAAGAGCAGTAGCCAGAGCCAGACAGGCCCACTTACAGTCATTGTACGATAAGTTGAATACGTCTGAGGGACAGAAGCTTATTTATAAGTTAGCACATTCGAGGGTAAAAGCGGCACAGGATATATCTAAGTGTCGCTGGGCAAAAAGTCCCGATGGTAATCTGCTTTGCAAGAACATCGCGGTGAAGGAGAGATGGCTCTCTTATTTCTACGAACTGTTGAATAAGCAGTACAAAGAGTTGAGTCCCTATCGAAGTATGGAATGCGATGGTTTCTCGAAGTGTGGGTATCTTAACCAACCTCTATAACCGTATATTTGAGACTGGTGAGATGTTTTACCCCAGTTTTCAGGGGAAGGGATCGGTGCAGGATTGTGGGAGTTATCAAGGTATAAAGGTCATGTCCTACACCATGAAGCTTTACTAGCGGATAGTCGACTCTTGGATTCGACAGAAGTGCACTGTCTCTTGGTGCCCATATAGTTACCACACAGGTCATGGACCCCGTTCCACCGTTTTCTATTCTTATGTAGATTTGCAGAAAGCCTTTGAATGTGTTCCTTCGACATCGATCGTCCAACGACATCGATTACGACGTCAAGTCACGCATTTCAGCGGCTTGGGCCAAGTGTCGTGGTATCATTTGCGACCCCAAAATCCCGCTTAAACTAAAGAGACAGGTTTATGCTGGTTAAACTAAAGGGTCAAGTTTATAACACCATCATTAGCGTCCTTTTGTACGGTAGTGAGGCGTGACCAGTGCTTGAGCGACAAAAGCAAAAGCTGCGTGTTACGTAGATGAAGATGTTGCGCTGGATGTGTGGAGTGACGCGACAGGATCACGTGAGGAACTCTCGCATCCGAGGCAGCTTACATGAGACAATGCAGATACATTGCAAGAATGTTGCATAAGCTGCTACGGTCACGTCTTGCGAAAACCGGCTAGTTACGTGGAGAACAAATGTTTTGCCATGGCGCCTCCACCAGGTCGTGGTAGATGGGGAAGACCCAAGAAGTGCTGGCTTGACATTGTAGGTGGTGATATTATGTGTGCAGATTTGGTGTAGATTAATAAGACAAAGTTATTTTATCTTGACCGGCACGGCGATGACCGCGAACTGATTTCGTTTACACCGTAAACTAACAAGCGACGACATGTGCTATACTTGCGGTAAGATCACAAGCATTATCTAATTACATAAAGGTATAGTTACGTCTCTGTTCTTTTAATATAAGTGAGTTATGCAAGAACAAGACAGCTATGATCACTTGTAAGTTTAGAAATATAGTGCCACCTGTGGGAATAAATACTTTTTTTTTCCAAGTAGACTAATACATTACGGCGCAAAACAGGTTATTCAATTGTATTTTGAATTTTATCTAATTATACATCCTAATCTTAGCATATTTATTATTTATGCCACAGTCGTAAATGTTAGTTATTATAACATAGGTGAGATACAACCTATGTTCTTTTAGAATTATTTTTTGTTGCAGGGCGTAAAACACATATTGATTTCTTAGTGAGTATTTACCCCGTTTGTCGTTTAAAAAGTAAAAACACAGTGTAGTTACATCAAATTGATTTCCCAATATAAAAATAATATTGTTTTATGACCCCTTTTCAATGTTTAGCCATTAGAAAAATGTAGGTCGTAACATCTTTTTTTTTCATCGTAGCGTCATTTTAAAAATAGGGATCGATAGAGCGTTAAAAACTGAGTAAAACTGCATATAAAACTCAATATGGCCAAAATGGCATTTACGCCCTTTGTTGCGGAAACCATCGATATAGTTTATTTTGAAGCGTAGATTTGTGAAAATAAGCAGTTTTTTGAATGAAAATATTAATAGTTACTGTGGTTTGAAACTTTGTTTTTGTGGATATGATATGGATAAACAGTATGGGGATAACCGCTTGGTTTAAGGATGGTCATAGCTAGACCAACGGTCGTGGTAAAATTCCGAAATAAAATTGTCATAGAATCGACGAAAAAATGAAGGACGACAAAGTTTGATGAATACCTACTCAAAGATGTTTATAGCATCTCTACTGTTAAAAAAAAATCGGTTCAAAAATTGAAGTTGTCAAACTTCAATTTTTGAACCGGTAGGTAGTGCTGTCACTTTAAAACTGCAACAACTTCGAAGAAAGGTAGGTACAGTCACATTACTAATTAGCTGAACAATAACTGACATGTTTACTTAATGACATAAGTTCCAAATATGAATAGATAATAAAAAAATAGCTGAACCCCACGTCACCCAGAGCTCATTCGCATATATGTAAAAAATATAGTATTTACCTATTTTGTTATTTTTTTTATTTTGTGTATTGTATTGTATGATTAATTGTTAAAATAACAGAATCAGGTAACATTACTTAACAACATTACCGATTTGTGAGTGAGCTCTAGGTCACGTGGGGTTCAGCTAATTGGTAATGTGACTGTACATATAAATTTAAAAAGATGGCCTCCACATTCTTCAGGGTATGACACCAGAAAAAGATGAAAAAAAAGAACATTATTACCGAAAAATAAGCATAAGTTATTGTTTTATAAGCTTTATGTTTTCCTAATAAAGGTAATATCATCTAAGGTTCTTGCTTATGTATTAAAATGTTCTAAATAAGCATTAATCTATCTTATACCTAACATATTTTAAGCAAAAAGTATAAGCCGTCTAACCTCATCTCCGTATTAACCTATTAATATGGCGTCTACTAAAATATAAAATGAAAAATTGCACAAGAATTATATCGACAACAGCTGTCGATGTACAGTTTTGATACCGATTTACAATATCTATCAATATTGTCAATCAACAATTCATTACTTATTTTATTGATCTAAGCTTCCGGATCAATACACAAACTGTAACAATATTCAATGTCAACCCACTTGATTTTTTTAAACACCACTTAAATTGACAGCCAATCGGGCAATAGTGTTTGAAATTGGAACTGTCAAATGGAACAGTCAATTTCAAAAGGACACTCTTACTTCTGTCGTTGATGAAAAGAGTGATTGTTGCATTCGACTGCTTCTACTTTTACCACTGAACTGGTATTGCGTGGTGATGAAGTATGAATTGAATTTTGATGAATGGTTCCGTTGGTATTAGGTAATGTTTATTTTTATTAGCACCGTGAAAGAATGGACTCTGTTAAAAACGTGTACCTACTTCAGAACTTGGTAATCGTAAGTATGGAAATGATTCATTTAAAGTATTTTTATGTGAAACTTTACTGTCCCACTGCTGGACAAAGGTCTCCCTAAGTCCCTCCTCCAAACATCTTTCCAGGTATTTTTGTCCTGGGCTAGGTTTAGTGAGACTGTGTCAAATTTTTTAATTACCTAAGGCAATTGAAGCATTTGAAGTATAATCTTGTAATATTTAAACTTGTTTTATTGATAGTTTTCCTACTTTATCAAGTCATGTCGATGGACTTAATCTAGCTGATAATAAGCACAATATCCATTCCAACTAATTTAGCAATAAATTCATTTCCATATTTCCTAACAATGACATTCGCGATTAGAAACGCAGAAACGCTTCTGAGCAGCATTGCTCACAGGACAGGTCCAAAAGTTTCTATCCTTAGATAACTTTCATCCGCAACTTCGTCCGTGTGGGATTGTCGTGGATGCCTACATCATTAATTCATAATTCATTTATACATTCATAAACATGTTCCATTTAATAGCTATCTTATGCCAAATTTTAGCCCAATCCATCCTTTGTGAGTTAATATATCAGTCAGTTTTGGTCTTTTAATTTTATAAACTTAGTATTATGAATCCGAAAATTTGTTTATTTATTTATTATTCATTGTTACGCTTCACCTCTTCACAGAATTGGCGAGATCGATTTGGATGAAAATCGGCATACTGAATAGTTTAGAGAATGAAGAAGAATATAGAACACTTTATATCGCGGAATCGGGGGTTACCCGGGTGAAAACGCGGGGCGCAGGTAGTTTAAAATTATATTTTTAATCACGCTACTTACAGATCTCTAAAACATGTGTGGTCTACCACGTATCTGGGTAGCATCTATTACCTATTGAGAATCAAAACACCGTAAAATAGCGTGACATTATCAGGGGATTATTGCGTGATACATTGTCACGCTGCGGTGTGACATTGTGTCGCTAAGTGAGAAACACATTCAATATGGTGTCGTTGGTGTCGTTACACTTTTATAGAATATATTTGAAGGATATTTGAAATAGAATTTGTAAAAGTGACGTTAGAATGGTGTTCAAAATGAGAATGCTTTCGTTTATCTTTTTACCGGTTCTATGCACAATTTATACGTTGCTCTTATTTTTCTTTCATAGTTGCATGAGGCGTGAGGGACTTAGTTGGTAGATCGTGTGTCGTATGGGGTACCAGATTCTAGTTTCTTGTGGCATAGGTTTGACGTAACTACAGTTATTTATTATTTATTTATTTATTTATTTATTATAGTCAATTAAAACGATACAATACCATTTATATTAATTGACTTAGACAAAATAAAATTTGATCACGCTAACATGCATACCTCTCACAAAACTTCAAACACACTGACAATATCGATCTCCACTCATCCGCAAACAGATCACATTCAGGTTCCGAATCCAGGAGAGCGTTAATGGCGGTTAGGCTACGTAGGATGGGAGACTTCGAGTGGCTCGCCGTGTGAGATGCAGGTACTGCCAGGAGAGAATGTTTCCGGCCACGGATGTATTTGTTCGGAGAGAAGAGTCTACAAAGAATCTCGTTTAAGTCCGGAGAGTCGATGATCCCACGAAGAATTTTTAGACACGTCACAATTTGATCGTAAGCGCGGCGAACCTCTAACGAATTATAACTAACGCAGCCTAGGATGAATTGAGTAGGATACATATAGGGGTAGTAGCCAAACTCTCGCTTGTATAAGTACCTAAGGAAGGCTTTCTGAACTTTTTCTAGCAAAAGAGCGTAAGTAGATTCGTGTGGGTTCCAAATGCAGGCAGCTGTCTCAAGTTTGCTCCGAACCAGCGCGCTAAATAGGAGTTTGATCACGTTTGTATCCTTAAAGTCTCGGGCATTCCTAAGGATGAAACCCAAGCGTTTATACGACTCTTTCGCTAGAGCCGCTATGTGAGGATTGAAAGTAAGCTTAGCATCAAAAATTACCCCCAAATCCTTAACTTTCGCCTTTCTCATAATGCTTGTGGTGTTCAGCTTATAGTCAAAAATAATAGGGCGGCGCATTCTGCCAAAGGTCATGACACAACATTTTGTTACATTGAACTCCATATTGTTGGCAACACTCCATTCAAGGATTGCATCGATATCCCTCTGTAATGCCTCACAATCTGAGTTTGACCTCACGTTAGAAAACAACTTCAGGTCGTCCGCATAGAGAAGACATTTAGCAGTATTGACAACATCCGGAAGATCATTAACCATGATTAAAAAAAGGAGTGGACCGAGAATTGAACCCTGACTCACACCGGACCGTGTGTGGTAGGGCTGGGACTCGTACAAGCCAAGCCTGACATATTGTTGGCGGTCACGGAGGTAGTCCGCAAGTAATCGGACCATTTTTGGCGCAAATCCTATTGAGACTAGCTTTGTCAACAATATGTCGTTATCTACCCTATCAAAGGCTTTACGAAAATCAAAATACAAGACATCGACTTGAGTATTTTTATCGAGCTGAGAAGAAATGTAATGGACAATCGATAATAAATTTGTGTTAACAGATCTTTTGCTTCTGAAACCATGCTGTTCGCTGCACAGATACTTATTAACTTGGTCATAAATGTATCTATGCAGGATACTTTCAAAAACCTTAGCAGGAGCTGACATGATAGCTATTGGTCTGTATTCTTCAACTAAGGATTTGTTTGTGCTCTTCGGAATCGGAGAAACTCTAGACGTTTTCCACAATTCCGGATAAATGCCTGATTCTAGAGCAAGATTAAAAATATGACCCAGAGGTGCGCAGAGTTGGATTTTAGCCCGTTTGAGTAGGGATGGGGGAACACTATCTGGCCCAACTGAACTATTTGGCTTTAACTTTCTAAGACCAAACAAGACATCACCTTGAGTAAACTTCTGTATACCGATGTAGTTGCTGTTTCTGGTGGAGTCCGAGGATATCGCTATTTCAGCATCTAGCAGCGGAATCTTCGATAAAAATACACTACCAAAGAACTTAGCAAAGGCGTCAGCAGCTTTGGATCCCGAAAAATTTTGACCCTCGTATGAGACGTTAGACTCAAACCCACCTTTGGTTCGAAGAGCAGAGACATGTCGCCAAAATTCTCGTGGGTTGGATTTGATATTACTCTCAATACGCGTGGTATAATTTGTATACGCCCGAGCTGCACGAACTTTCAATTCAGATCTAATTCTGGAAAAATCTTCATAAGCTTTTTCACATTGTGTACGTTTCCAGGTTTTATGTAATTTCAACTTAACTTAAGTTAAGTAGTGCCTCGATAATCCGTACTCAGGCTAATCCGAACGCCGCTGTAATCCGAACTGCTGCCTTGGTTTTGATTGGGCTGATTAAAATGACTTGTCCTTATCCAAAAAGATGATGCTGCGTAATTTGAGGGATAAAGCCTTTTTTGGTCAATAAATAGAACCCGCCAAACTAAAACTTTGATGACTTTATGAATAAGTAACGTATTTTGTTGTTTAAATATGTAATATGTATGTTATAATAACCTCAATAAATAAATTCTGTCAAAATATACTTGCATTTTTTAACATACTATAATCCGACCGCTCCGTGAGTCCGAACAGGGGTTATTTTTTGGTGGTTCGGATTATCGAGGCTCTACTGTATATTACTCTAGCTCTACAAATAGTCATATATCATCTTAGCCAATACAGTCATATCAGCCTTCTTCTACCATGCTGCTATCTGTAGATAGCCAGAGCCGCTAACGAGCACATCGCTAAGTTCAGCCCTTTTACCACCCTGTGAATCATTACAGTTTAAATTTAAGCTAAGTGTTTAATGTTAAAACTGTTCAACGAAATTCCCTTTTTAAATATCCCAATCTAAATTACGATTAGGCCATTTCAGAAATCATATAAAATCACCAGCAGAATTAATCCGAACTATCGAACTAAAATCACGGCAACTTTGCGACAATCTATTATCAAAAAGGCGTCCACTGTGACAATGATTTCGGTTCGTGTCAAATAAATGTCCTGGAGTTCCTTTCTACGAGGTTAACTTTACTATTCAACTGAGAAAAGTAATCAGATTGTAAACCTTATGGCGCTAGCGATACAGACTGCTAATATTTCAATTCATGGAAGGTAAAGTTTGTAATTCAGATGTAACAATGGTGTTTGTATAAAGAGAACCCCTGTTTGAACAACAAATTAGTTCCATTAAACGCTTATAAGTTAGAAGGTGATTATAATGACTAGTTTTGGGGTGGACATAAGAAAAGGAACGTAGAGGGTGACTATGCGAGATTCTCGGAGTAGATTCCTCTAGTTAAAAAAAACCAAAGAATAGTCGAAATTTAAGCACTTTAATTCAAATTGATCTTGGTTTCGGTAAATAAACCCCAGCATCTGCAGAATCTGCATACCAAACGTACGTTTTGTAAAAATTTCATGTGGTTCAAAGATTCAATGGAAAAGGTCGAAGATTTTGAAGTTTTTGAAAAAATCGATACATATATAGTTTCTGTCGATGAGATTATGACGAAGCCAGACTCCTTTATGTGTTTTCTATAATTGTAATTTTTTTTGAGAACTCATATAGATAAAGGACTTTCAAAAGCAAAAGACATTCAGCTATAACCCACTGACAGTACAATTATAAGAAACAACAATTTTTCAAAGTAAAGTCAACACGGAACAAACAATACCATAATATGAAGTCAGAAACCTGTATTCTCTTGTTTATCTTTAACCTTCAAGATTACCATCAAATGCAAAAGCGGAGCATCATAAACCTACAAAATCTTAAACATTTTTGCATAACTATTAAAATATTGAGTAACTGAAAAAACTGGCGCACGCAACGCAATAAAAAAACTAGGTAGAAGGAGCGTGTCTGTGCATCCATCGGCACCTTTAAAACTATTTCAAAGGGCAGAAACAATGGGAAGTATCCATAAACACCATTTTTCTGAACAATAAAGTAATTCGTCCTACTGTTCCATGTATTGTTAACTTCCGAATTGTAAAGTAATATTGCTAAAGACAATTAGCGGCAACTAAGCAAAGGCAGTTTCGAAGATACTTTAGCTTTTTGCGAGAAACATGGCTGAAAAATTGCATAAAATGTTTTATTTGAGTTTTGGAGTTTTTTTTTTCGCTTGGAGAAATTTTTATTGCGCAAAAGTTGGGTACCGGAGAAATTGTAATAAAGTAAAGTAACGGTAGAATATTGGGGATTTTTGAAGGTCATTTTGTAAAATGAATACTTAAACATAAAAAAATTGTTTTTCATTACTCATACTCCGAAAGTAGGTCTAAAGATGCGTGAAGAGCGTGTAGAAAATAAAATTTCCAGCCCTAGGGAAAATCGCTTTCACTGACAGCTGTCATGTCAAATTATGGCTTCGCACGACTCGTGCAATGTGCATATAGCCAGTATCAGTATCATTATACATTAGGAACTTCATAACCTAACCTCCTTGCTTTAAGTAACACCAAAGAATAACATTACATGTATACAACCTCTTTGATCCCAACCTTGTAAGAGGATCAGGTAGTATGAAGTCTCTAATTCACTCTCGTTGTTAGGAAGAATTTTATGTATTATTCGTAATGAAAAGCACAGTGTTTACCTCGGGTGAAAGACTCATTAAGTCCCTCGAACTATTAGCGCCCTCGCTACGTTCGGGCGCCAAACTCCGTCTCGGGACTTGTAAAGTGACTTTCACACCTAGGATAACAATGTACATTTATAAATTTTTGTTGACATTAAACGTTTTTAAATTCGGTCAGAAGAGAGTGTTACTTGCAAAAACTAAAGACAGTTGTGACGTCATAATTTGTAACTGTTGTAGCTAATCCAAACTCTTCATGTTATTAAGTTAATGGCAGTAAAATGAGAACTCTTTGATTTGTGTCCCACAAATAGCCTTCCTGATTTTTTCCTAAATCTATCCAAATATCTTTGTCAGTACAAAACCTTAGAGTTTTTTAAATAATAAATAAATAAAATAAATATTTCAGGACATATTACACATCGCCATCCAGCCCCAAGCCAAGCCACTTAATGCTTGTGTTATGGGTGCCAGATAACGGATAAACTACTTAGGTACTTTTTTTTTTTTTTGTAAATATATACATATTATACATATAAGAAACACCCAGAACCAGAAACAAGAATTTATGGTCAGCATTAATACTTGTTCCCGGCGGGAATCGAACCCGCAACCTATTGCGTCGCAGTCGGGTGTTCGCCCGACGCGCCACAGAGGTCGTCAAACAAAAATAGATCAGCGTTTGACCACTTTCTCACACGATGCGGTCTAAGATGTAGCCTGCTTTCCTAGAAGATATACTTATACCTACACTCGCGACACAAAAACCCCAAAATAAACGGGGAATACATTATTTACTAAGTAACTGAAAAAAAAAAATGTATGCAGTAAATTTCCAATTTTGTAATGCGTCATTTTTATAGAAGTGTTACGTACTGGAAAAGCCAAATGTTTAGCTGCAATAATAGTAAAAATTATGATACTGTAGCTTAAGCATGACATTTAGATTTTTTTACGTATCATTCTAGTACTTAATTAGTCAATAACTATTAAAACTACGATATTTTTATTTTTTGTTAGACTATGTTGTCCCACTGCTGGCAAAGGCATTCCTAACATCTTTCCAATCTTTCCAACTGTCCAAAACTTTTTTTTTTTTATTTATTTTTTTATGGTGGGGAAAATGCTTTGCAGCATCTCCGCTGTCCCGGGGGGAACAGGGGAGTATGTGGAATTTACCACTAAAAACCCCACCAGGTTTTCTATCTCAACGCATCGTTGAGATAGAAAACCCGACGGCGTCGGCTTAACCTAGCCCAGAACCAAACCTGGGCTAGGTTTGGACAGTCTCTGTCAAATGCATCAAGATCGTCACGCCATCGTGTCGATTCCGACATACGCTACGAATACGATATTACTATTTTGTCAAAACAGGAAGTATTATAATCCTTACTTGGCTATGTTAGTTTACATAAAATAATTTCAAAAGTTTTCAAATATTTTTGTAGCTTAAAACTTAATATTGCCATCACCATGCCCATAATAAGACATATAAGACATAGCTTATTTTTTATATTTATTTTGTTTTTTAAATCTGATTTTCTATGATAATTAGAAAATGAAAAAACCCAAGACATAGGGACATAGGGGCAATTAGTCATGGCAGTTATAGGTTTTATGCAACAAAAATATTTGTGCTAGTGTCATTATCCAGGGAGGAAACAGTCGACTACAATTGTACGAAGAGAGAGCCGGGTACATTTCCTCTTAAAATTATTTAATGATTTGTTGTATACGTATTAGATGATAGCTATTCCGGTGTTTCATTATAGGACAGTTTAACCTTTCTGCAGTATGTGTACAGAAAGCTGCTGAAGCTCATCGGGTGCATCAGTGAGGTTCTTACTTTTTTTTTTTGTTGTTGCTTTTTTTGCGTACCTAAAAGGTACGTAAATATAAAATTCAAAGTTCTGACTGACTAAACAGCTTAAACCACTGATCATAGAGACATGAAATTTGGAGGGCGTGTTCTTTATGAAGTGTAGGTGTCAACCAAGGAAGGGTTTTTCGAAATTCGATCTCCAAGAGCTGAACATTTTCAATTTTAACCTTTCTCGCTTTCACATTAACACGTAGGTGTCGTAGGTAGCTAAAACAGCCCTCTCTTTCACATTAACACCTACCTAAAGCAGCCTTACTGTACTTTCACATAACTAAAAGAAATTTTGCGAACCAAATTAGTGCAATAAAATTTCGCAGAGTCATAACAGAATATACCTTTCTTCATTTGTTTACATCTTGCCGATACAGTTATTGCGTTTACGGTACAAATAGTAGAAGGTTTATGATCTAATAGTACAAAAGTTTTATAACCTTTTTATAACCGGCTACTTTCTTTCCGTTAGCCCAATTACTTGCCTTTGAAACCTTTGTAGAAACCCGCCTAGTGTTACCGTTGTTCTAACTTCTGAAATGTTCCGTTTCTCTCTATTGTTTGTTTTGAAAATAGTCGAATTTGTAATCAATAACTGTTGCCTTTCTTTTTATGGGGCGAGGATAATTATTTTGTTGGAAAAGAGAGCAACAAAAGGGTAACTAAGTAGGTATAATCTTTTGAGGTAGCTTTCTGTAGCTTAGTTCTTAGTTTTTAATTATTACTAGCGACCCGCCCCGCCTTCGCACGGCTATATTATGCATGTATTATACATATAAACCTTTCTCTTGAATCACTCTATCTATTAAAAAAAACTGCATCGAAATCCGTTTCGTAGTTTTAAAGATTTAAGCATACATAGGGATATAAGACTTTGTTTTATACTATGTAGTGATTTTGTGTCGCATAGTATAGATAATATTTAGGATAATAATATATAGAATTTGAACTATTGTGCAGATTCAAACGACATTTTGTTTTAAGTTTCAATAAAATCAAAGAGCGGATTTGTAAATAACAATTTGCCGTTTATATTGCCTTTTTATGTGTTTGAGCAAATATCATTTTGTAAAATAACGGAACTCTGAATAAAAGATCTTAATTATCTATTAGCACATTGTACAAGTCTCGCAAAAGTTTCCAAGAACAACATAACTGTACTCAAACAACCCTTTTTGCAATCCTTTCGCCAAATTGTAGAAAACCTCAATAAACATCTTAAAAAAACAATAAAAACAACAGTTATCTACTTAAAAAACTGCATTTTGACAATCGCAAAAGGGTTTGCAATAAAATAAAATCGCAGTGCAATTTCTGTGAAATTAACGTTTTAGAAATATTTCTACAAAGTTAACAGAACAACGTTCACTATTTGTTTTGTCTTTAAAGTTTAGGCCATATGGTTCAATTTAGCTGTTTATTTTGCCAAGTGAAACAACGTTTACGTTGACTTGACCATGTTTCTACCCTTTCCTTACCGTAACTAAGACCGTTTTGTTTAAACTGTTATTCAATAACTGTTTAAAGGGACCGCTAAATGACTCAAAAGAGTTGCATTTATTTGGGATATTACGGAATTCATCAATTGTTGTCGTCCGTCCCGAGGCAAAACAACGCAAGTCATAAATTCTAATTTTCCGCTTTTAAGAAAGAGTTGCCGTTGGCAATTAAGACGTAAAAGTGAAATTTTGTGTATAGAAGTTTAGTAACGCTTCGTTATGAGAATAATGAGTAAAAGGGGTTATTTAATTGTATACTTTCGCTGAACTATTTCATGCTTAGTTTGACTTTATTCAAGGATGGATTCAGCTTTCACTTGTCATTTGAATGGCACTACTTTTATTACACGTATTAATAATAGAAGAGTACGAAAGTAACAGGTAACAACATATTATAAAGAAAACACTGCATGTGCATCGACAACACCTACTTTTAAAGACACACTATCTTTTGCCCGCGTAGAAAATTTGAAGTAGATTGGATCAAGAAACCACGTTGTCCCTTACAAACTTTGCCCCCCTTTTTCACCCCCAAAAGGGTAGAATTTTGGAAAATCCTTTCTTATCGAATGCTTACTTTATATTCACTACATAGTATAAAATAAAGTCACTTTCGCCGTCCCTATGTCCGATGTCCCTATGTATGCTTACATCTTTAAAACAACGCAACGGATTTTGATGCGGTTTTTTTTTTAATAGATAGAATGATTCAAGAGGAAGTTTTATATGTATAATACATACATAAGATAGCCGTGCGAAGCTGGGGCGGGTCGCTAGTACTTTATACAAAGAACATACCCTCCAAGTTTCAGGTCTCTACGGTCAGCGGTTTAGTCTGTGCGTTGATCCGTCAGTCAGTCATTCAGGACAAAGCATTTTATATGTATAGAAGATAATCAAATACAAAAGTAATCTAAGTAGTCTGAATGATATTTCTAGATATAAAAACTTTAAACTTTTTTGTGATATTGGGATTCTTAGGAAAACGGTTTTAATGCCATCAAAAGTTTGTAACTTCAAAATAGTATGTCTGATCAAAAGTCCCTTGTACCTAAAAAACCATCCTAATAAAATGACTCATAAATGAAAACGACCTATGAAAACGAAACATTTATTGGACCTAAAACAAAACACCTCCTACTGTTTGAAAGACAAAACCTTCAAAAGTTAAAAGTAAAAACAGTTATTAACTACCATAGAAGTTTGCTCTTATAAACTGCTCCACTTTCGGAATATTTATTAGTTCCCATAAAACTGTATTGACAAAAAATTGTAACTGTGTCGACAGAAACGGAGAACGAAGCATAACGGACCTTGAGATCCTCATGACAAGTTACTAATGTCAAAAGAAATATTCTTAGAAATGGAAACCGAAATTTTGACAAACTGCGGTGTCAAATTGTTTTTATTGTCAAACAAAGATGCGTGGATAGAACATAAGCGTGCCTTCGTGTTTTGACCATTTTGAAAAAGCCATAGAATTACCAATATAATTATTGGTCGAATAGTTTTGTAACTGTTGCTTAGCGGGACATCGGACTGACAATGTGAAGGCGAACACGCGTGAACGAAGTATTAAATACGTTATTGTTCTATAGAAATGTCGATATGGAACAAAGTGGGACAATACCGTTTTTAATTACATCTCCGTATTTTAAGTTTAGTTTTAAAAACTGATTTACAGTGGTATTCGTAAGATAAAAAGTTTAAGTAAATGGTTCAATGATCAAAGAACAATGTCAATAATAATATGAACCAAAATAATTAACCTATACAATAATTAAATAACCTACTTACTTTTATTAAAATTAAAAATGTTTCTTACGAAGTGTGCCCAAAAGGCTGGCTGCGTTTAATCATTGGATGGTGATGCTTATCCGCTGTCCGAAGATAAAACTAGTAATTTTAAAACCAAAATTGGTATTAAAACAGACAAGTGACATGTGTTACCACTCATCAATGGCAACCCCAGTAGCCGTTATCCTAGTTCAAATGACATAGAAAAAGATGAAATTCACTGGAACACACGCAAATGACTCGAAAAAGTGAAACCACATGTGTATTTGAAACTCGAGTCATTCCATGAGCGGTAGCTTTATATTCGAACATGCGAAATTCAGCGAAATTTTGTATTTGACAAGATGATCCTAACTGGTGTAAATAGCTCGTGAAATTGATGAGGTACAAAAAGTTTAGAGCTACCTACAAATGTTTACAATAATTTAGTAGAATGAATAGATATATGTATATGTTAATAACATAATAATAATATAATAAACGTGTATTAAGATGCAATTCAATTATAATTTTAATTGAATGCAGCGTTTACTACATTACGAACTGTAAATACATTCTCATGAAATTAAATACCTACTAAGTATTCAATTATTTATTTCATTTTTAAATCTACATTGATAGATTTAAGAAGGAGGCGGTTTTATATCGTGTCGTAATATTTTTCATTAAGTTTTATCTATATTCAATTTTACTATTTATATTGTCCCGTATAGAGCCTCGGACCTTTATAAGGAGTGCATGAAACCGAAGCTAACATGTAGAGACCCATTAAAATTATAAAAAATTTAATAGCAAAGTATAAGGGACAATCAATCAAAGCTCGCGTTAATTGGTGCTTAACAAGTTCATTTACCGATAGAAAATCACACAATTATAAAACAGACGATTATACCTATCAGAAATATAAAATGCAGTCAAGAATAACCTCCCGTTATAATGTAACTATTGATAAACTAAAGGACACAACTGTTTGGGTTATTGTGATGGGATGGTAAACTGGATACTATTATTAAAATTATACAGAATACGACGTACCTAGATACCGTTCAATACAATATTTAGCAATCAATGTAACACGATCTGGTGGGCGTTTGACATCTGGTGTTCTGGCTTCTTTATCGGCTGCTGCCAGTGCCACCTCACAGCTTGACAACTGATCTGACGATGATACTCTGTTTTGTAATACGCAGTGCTTTACTATTTTAATGTTCAATATGATAGACAAATATTGATTTGATTAGTAAATCTACTCAATGCCTTTAGATATTATAACATCATGTATAATTAGATTATGTAGCGATATTGAAGAAATAACCTTCGCTTCGTGTTATTCCATGCATGGACGCAATCTGAATAATATTCTATAGACTTTTGTATTTATTTTATTTATCTATCATGCAAAAGTACTAAAATTAATTTATTTCATACAAATAATTAAAACTTAAACAGTTTAAACAGAATAAATATAATGCATATTAAATATAAATAAACAAATACTTAAATCGATACAAAAAAAATATATATATATATAAAAATTAAATATTAAATAATATACTTATCAAATTATAATAACGACTTAATTAAAATTAAATTATTAATACATATTTCTAATATAAAGACGATTTTTGCTTTATAAAAATGTATAGTTCACGGGCAAAATAATACCACACACATTATTTTTTAGCGCACACGTGCTCATTTAAAATCGGTAACACATGTTTTACAAATCACAGTTAAAAATTGGCCATATCTGCAAGTTCTTATCGTGAAACTAAAGAAATCTTGTGAAACGTCACCTTTTAGAATTTTTGAACGTGTCGAAAATAAACACCCTCCAAGAAACCTCGAATTTAAAGAAAAAGTATTTGTGCCACTTTACTTGGAGTGCTCGATAATGACGTGCGAGTGACGATAAAGCACCCTAATTTTTTTGGTATTGAAAACTATATTTTTTTGAGGATAAAAATGATAAAAATAGAACAAGGGATGAAGGTACTACAACTTCTGATAAAGAAGGTACTTCTATTTCAGAAGTTGGTATATTATTCTGCAAACCTTTTCACCCCAGGCAGTATTACAATGTATTTGGACCAGTACGTTTCGTCGATCTTAGTCAGTACCTACTTAGTCAATCTTATTTGCATTTCTTTCAGAAATTGTTTTTACTAGATTGCGCTAATGGCCAAGAGCGAGCGTAAGTAATATAATTTCAAAAATCAGTTAGGTGAATATCAGACTTCCACAATTTTCAAAATGAATAAGATTTTTAAATACCTACTTATATTACGGAATTTAGTTCACAAGTACATACATTTATTTTCAGTTCGGTACTTATGCTAAATATCACAAAACATTTTGTTTGATAAAAACTTTTTTTTCTTTTCAACGAAATTTGGTCTCATTTAATTCACTGCATCTTATTCTAGGTTAATACGTTTTTCTTTTTTGGTAATTCAGTTTAGTCTATTAAAAAACTAAAAAAAAAATTGAAACGCTCGATGAAGTTTTTAAGTCAAAAATATAGATATTCAGATACTATTAACTTTTATCTTAGGCAATATTTCTTTAAAATAAAAACGGTTAAACCTAGTTTTCCATTCGATCTAGAATATTTTCAAAAATTATCAATATCGGACATCGTTTATGGGGGGGGGGGGGAAACGTTACCGCTTTTTGTATGGAAATTTACAGCCTCACACCTGGCCTTAAGTATTTTTTTGTTTTAGCTTACCGCTAACCACAACTTTAATATGTCACCAATATAGACGTCAAAAAGTCTTAGAAAATATATTATAAGTACACAAATATAAGGTAAGTACGTACGTACGTACTTACCTTATATTTATTATGTTATGTACTTATAGTACCATTATGTCTATTAAACGTCCTTGTATCACGGGGCTATGAAGCCCCGGACCTTTGGAAGGCGTGCGTGGAGCCGAAGCCCCTTTACAATAACAAGTATAATAGCAAACAACGGGGTGGACCTCCAACCTCCGGTTTGGATAAAACTATTGATAATCTACAGGACAAAACTACTTGTCCAATAAACACGTAAAAATGACAGGCGGAGACTCTCAGACTGGGCCACCCTAATTAGCCGAGTAAATTACAGCAAAGGGGCAACAGGAACGTGAGTGGCTGAAGGATGAAGAGGCCTCACTGGATTTTAAGTCATCGCTGGTAGTCCGAGCGAGCGGGCCCACTCAGTTTGGCATCCATCCTTCGAGTACCATTATTATTAACAAAAACCCAGAAATTTTCTATGAATTTCTTGATCGTCACAAACTCGTATAGGCATAAACATTTCAACATAATCGAACAGATCAACTTTACTGTGCTTTCGCCACTCGAACCCAAAAATGTTAAGAGCGTTATCTATAATGTAAGTATACCAGATATGGGTAGCAATATTAGAATATTCCCAACACATGTTTCCGATTTAACTCTTAAGTAGTTTTAGCATGTAATGATTAGAACGTGTTGCTACTTCAAGTGCTTTCAATTGGTGAGAATTTGACAGTGAAAAAAAAGATGAAACGCAAGCTGTAAGGTATCTTACTGCTCTCCTTACTGCAATAAGTGCAAGAATGCTGCCACAAATAGTTATATAAGATATAAAAAAAAATAAAAAAATATTACAGGACATTCCACAAATCGCCATCTAGCCCCAACCTAAGTAACTAGACTTGTGTTATGGGTGCTAGACAACGGATATACTACTTATATACTTTTCTTTTGTAAATATATACTTATAATACATAGAAACAACCAGATCACAGACAATTATCTAAGCATAAATACTTATCTGAGGCGGGAATCGAACCCGGGTTACGGGTTCGATTCCCGCGTCAGACAGCAGTCCGTCTTGGTGACCATTGTGCCAACTGGGTCGTCATATTCTAGAATAGATATTTAAGAAATATGCAATAAGTACGTACTTACACTTTTCCGAAGGGCTAAAAACAAGAAGATTTTTTAAGCATTCACGCTTGCACAGTTTAATGCTTTACTTAGATCATTTTATTTGTAGCAAGAGCCTTTTAAAAAAATAGTGTAGAGTTGAGGGATTCAAGTTAAAATGACAGCTGTACAGATAGATAGCAGCAACAGATACTCTACGGCTATTAAAATACACCTTTTTACTAAAAGCGCTTCTGACCTAATAAAATCATAAATCGTAAGCACTGTTCAATACTGTTCATCTGCCGTCCTTTATAGTCAAAGAGTTGAAAATACAACTGTTCCGCGAATTCTCGGAGTATAAAAATGTTAGGTGACGTCATAAAACGTCAATCAAATAAACACAGTGCCTAATTTTTTTATCGAAACACCAACATAATTTATACTCTTTTTGACTTTACCTGCCTAGACATAGAGTTTAATTTTCTATGTTTTAACCTTGTATACAAAAGGGTAGTGTGACAAAAAGTGATGAATTACGATCATTTTCATGATTTCCACCAGAAAAACTTTTAGAACGAGTTGTTCTCTGTGTGGTTGTAAATCGTTTGGAATTATATGGGATTCTTTTAGTTGTGTATGGCAGGTAATAATAAAAACGGTAGGTCAATTTTATAGAATTGTAAAGAAATAAAACATCTGAAAGTTTTTTTTAAGTAAATTCTTGAAGAGATGTTAAAATTTGCCCGGCGGCGTACGATAGTGCGAGTAACTTGTATACTTACCTACTTAAATATTAATTTAAAAAAAAATATTATTATAAAAATTAAACAAACACACCATCATCTTCCTGCCCTTATCCCAATTTATTTGGGGTCGGCGCAGTATGTTTTCTTCTTCCATTCACTCCTATTAGTCGTCATCTCATCGCTGACATTCATCTCTTTCATGTCTTGTCAACATTCTCATCTCCGCTGCATGCAATCTTCTCTCATCCTTCTTTTTCACGGCCCAGCATTCTGATCCATACATGACGACAGGTCTTATCACGGTTTTATAGATTTTACCCTTCAGTTTAAGGGGCATCATTTAGAGTAAAAATTAAATACATCTCCTGTTTGAAATCGGTTTAAAAAATGTGTATTGCGTTTGTACGATTGATGACCTAAAACGTCAAAAATCGGCATAAAAATTGTAGTAATTCTTTAAGAATAATGTCAAATTAACAAAAAACGATTTCCACTCACAATACTCCTAACATTAACGATATTTAAAGCCCAACAAATCACGTAGCAAAATTCTTCGTAACTCAAACGTTTCCTTCGACACTGGCCAATAAAATTTTTAATGGTTTTCTTTAGTAAACAAAAGACAAACCATTGTCCCTCTTTTGTTTGCTTTATTTGTGTTAATGGGCTGTCTGTTTGTTTATAAAGATCATACAAATAGTAATTTCGTGAATTTAACGCGTGTTACGGATTGTATGAGAGGCGAATGGATGAATATACACCCTGCTGTAATGCGGGTAAGTCAAAGGTTTCTTAACTGTTATAATTAAAAAAAAATAACTGTCTTTGCTTCATAAAAATTTAAAAAATAATACCTAGTTACCAAAATTCTCAAACTCATTTTTTCTCATTAATATACGTCTCCAATCTTCCCTTGACCACGATCGGTGTAACTCGGTCAAAACGTAATATATGACGCGACTCGTGTTTATATAATGTAGACCACATTTATGTGTTGCTAGCGCAACTTCGTTTGCAAGGGATTCGATTTTTTTTTAAATCATTCGTAAGCGGATACTTTCGTCAAACGTAGGTAATATCTTTGCTAAAAATTTAGGTCGATTCCTGCACTGCTTTTAACTCTGCCTATAATACCCATATCAACCAGGACTTTAAATTTTATATTAAGTGAAGTCATTAACCATAACCCACCATTTGACGACCCAGTTGGCACAATGGTCACCATGCCGGACTGCCAATCACAGGGTTGCGGGTTCGATTCCCGCCTCAGACAAGTATTTATGCTTAGATATTTGTCTGTGGTCTGGTTGTTTATATGTATTATTATTTACAAAAGAAAAGTATATAAGTAGTATATCCGTTGTCTAGCACCCATAACACAAGTCAAGTTATTAGCTTGGGGCTAGATGGCGATGTGTGGAATGTCTTGCAATGTTTATTATTTATTTTATATTTATTTCTTCTGTTAGATTTCAAATTTTTAGAGAAATAGGTAAATAAATAGGTACTTTAAAATATTACTTCTTTAAGGCACAGATAGTACTTGGATATTTATTTCACCTTTTAAGATGATATTATTAGGTTCTGACAGTTCTTTAAGGTGAAAGGGTACCTGCGCTCTCTCCATACAAACGTAGTCGACTGTTTCCTCCCTGGATAATGACACTAGCACAAATATTTTTGTGCCATAAAACCTATAATTGCCATGACTATGCCCCTATGTTTTGGTTTTTTTCATTTTCTAATTATCATAGAAATTAAAATTAAACAAATTTAAAAATTAAAAAAAAACAAAAAATAGGGGCAAGGTCATGGCAGTTATAAGTTTTATGAACCAAAAATATTTGCTCTAGTGTCATTATCCAGGGAGAAAACAGTCGACTACGTTTGTAATAGTTTGTATGGAAAGAGCCTCCGGTACCCTTTCCTCTTAAAAGCTCAAAAAATAATGTGCCAGAAACAAATAATTAATAAACGTCTAAAAAAACAGAGCAAGAAGGTCTCTTTACTGCACTAACCTTCCGAAAATATTGTTCACATTCATTACTTTTAAAGAATTCCAATATTTCTCTATTATTTATTCATCTTTTATTTAAATACATTGTTTTATGATGGCGGCTCGGCTCGCTCCATCCACGCGCCATCCGTACAGTCTCCACAAAACCAATTTTTAACATCCTTTGAACTCTATTAACAGCGATTAAGAACTAAAATTGTTTTAAAAAAACTTGTGACGCAGACTGTATTGTCAAAGGAACAGAAAATAATAGGATGACAATGAATTTTTCATAACTAATTACTGTTATTAGGGATTGTTTGTGTGTTTTTGTGAAACCGGGACATTTTGGGTAACGGATGACTTATACGCGTGCTAAATTATAAACGTTAGTTACTTAGAAACTTAGGGACAATGAGCTGAGGGGAAATAATAAATTGTTTGTACAATCACCTTCTTCGTTTAACTTCTTTTTTTAAGATCAGACAAAGTAAAGTTAGTAGAACCTGGCCTTAAATATGAAATTAAAAGTCCTTGAGCTAGAATTTGGCACACATACGAGTATAGCTTTTATGACGTAGGCATCCTCTGATGAAGCGTTTAGCTGAAAGCTAGTTACCTAAAATATGTTATGCTTGACTATTGCTGTTGAAGTGGCCCCATGTTTTTATTAAATTTATTCGAACCACATTCTTGCAGAGATGTGTTAAAACTGCGACCATTTGCCTTGTATTTGCCTGTATTGTACAGTAGGAATGCGTCATAAGTTTACTACCATAATACTATCAACAAGTATTGGACTTACGACCTTCTTCTAATAGACATACAAACATAAATACTTAAATCGTACTCAGTGTAATTATTATTTTCAACATGTTAGCTATGTATTTCGTTGGCCGAGTGGTATAAGCCGCCACCCACTACACTAACCGATGTGGGTTCGATTTACAGGTAACGTTGTTATAACGTTCAAACAGTTCTGCACAGGATTGTAAACGTTACGGTGCCGGTGGACTTTTGAACAGTGATTGTACCATTCGTAAGTATGTAACATAAGTCTTACATTTACATTGCTCTAGTCTACAATTCACTCTTAGGTTGGTAAGTGTGTATATCTGATTTGATTTTCCTTCCCTGAAACGATTACGTAGTTTTCAAAGTATCTCAAAAATTTGCTTTTCCCACAATTTCACCGATATTATCAAACAAATTACATGAGCTCAGAGATAATAAATAAGTAGTCAGTACTTTAATATGCAAATATTTGTATGATAGTGATATAATAATTCATAATGATAAGAAAAATGTGTGAGAAATTGGTTTCTTTTATCTATGAAGCATGATTTAGCTGGCGCTATCTTTGATTATACGGTAGGTATTTAGGCAAGTAGATAATAAATAAAATATTTTCTAGAAAAACATAAGTCTTGGAATCTAGATTTTTTTATACAATCTTTACGTATACATTAGTCTAAAATAAGCAATCGTATATAGGTTCAACGCTGTTGGTTAAAGTCCTCTTTTCTAAACTTAGCTTCAAGCTTGTGAGTTAGAGAAAAGGATTCCCCCACAGCAAATGGGATCCCAAGTTCCCAACTTAGACCTATCATTTTGCAGCCAAGGAGAAGAAAAGCTTAGACCTTACATAACCATAATACTCTGTAAAAATATACTTAATGCTTCACAGTAAAGGAAAATATCGTAAGAAAACCGACACGCTCTAAAACTTACCACGGCATGTTCAAAAGCTTAAGAGGATCACATACCTACACATAACTTTTTAATAGAATTTTCGTTTCGACCTAACTGTTGTAACGATATATCCTTTGTGATCGTTACATTTTCCGTGATATTTTACAAACAAAGTAAAATAGGCTTTGGAACATAGATAAATATTGACTAAATTCCTTACTTTTAGTTCTATTTACAGGTAGATTTTTTACAGTTTACAGTTTAGGTTATTATTTACAGTTTAGGTTATTAATTTATAAGTTTAAATGTTTACTTATACGATAGGTAGGTCTTTTGGTTGGGTTATTTACACTAGTTTTATCCCTTTAAAATTCCAATTAAATGTCATGTTATTTATGGCAAATATGGCAATCGCTTTAATAGTTTGTATTCTAGTCCTAGGTTTTATAATATAAGTAAGTAAAGTAAGTATAGGTACTTAACCATATAGGTACAAACTAAAATTACTTAAAAATTAATACAAGCCTAGTTTCTAATGAGTTCATTACTTACGAAAAGTTTAAAATCAAAATCGGACAATATGGGAAAGAAATGAGCTATTACTTCTTGTATGGATAAGTACGGTCGGCTGCATAATTGCAGACCCACCGTAGAGCTCCAAAACGGCTGTTAAAAGTATCATTTTAACACAAGCAAGATTCTAAGCACCTGCTTAACTGAAGTTTAGTCTTTTAACTCATGAATTTATCAAACAAAAATTATTAGAATGAAAAAAATCCAATAATAGTTATTTAAGAACTCTACGGTGGGTCTGAAATTATGCTGCCGACCGACACGATATGTAACCCTCTTAAGGCATTCACTAATCTGGAGTGAACACACGTGGCGTATAACTTAACCCCTTTGAGAGAAAGTCTTTGTCATATCTTGGAACATATTTAGGAACTTCTAGCACAGTATAGTTGGAGAAGTTTAATTTACTAGAAGTTTCTTGGTACGTTCATCGATGGAGAATGACATAGGATGCTTTTGATTCCGAAATTTGCCCGATCTGAAACAAGAGTTCTTGAAATTAATACAACTTAATTTTTTTTATTGACGGTCCATCATATATTCTTCGTGAAATAACTAACATTTCGAAAGCTTTAGTGATATCAAGCAGAATAATTAACAAATTACTGAACAGATATTGAAAAAAAAAAAAAAACATTAAAATATACACCTGCTACCTTCAGTCCTTTGCTGACTGTACTATAAAAATATTAAGAAGATAATTTTGGAAAATGAAGAGAAGTGTGAAGTGAGTGACATCTATTCAGACACATAATTTTCACCCTGCACTTCAACGAGTTGTAACGTACTTGGGTTAAGAGGACCATGAGTTTTCGATACGCGGCGCGAGTAGGTATTTCTAAAAATGACCCGTATCGTGCGATAGAGAGAGTTTAAGTTCGGACGTAATTGCCTTCATTTTGCTTTCAAATAATGTTGCGGGCCGTAACGTTTTTACCCCCTTTATCCTTCACGAAATGAAATAAATTTGGTCTCATTTAATTCACTGCATCTTATTCTAGGTTTATACGTTTTTCTTTTTTTCAGTTTAGTCTATTAAAAAACAATTGAAACGCTCGAAAATATAGATACTCAGATACTAATAACTTTTATCTGAGGCAATATTTATTTAAAATAAAAACTGTTAAACCTAGTTTTCCATTAGATCTAGAACATTTAAAAAAAATATAAAAATCGGACTTCGTTTATGGGGGGGAAAACGTTACCGCTTTTTGTATGGAAATTTACAGCCTCACACTGGTCTTAATACACTCTATCTTCAAAACAATGGTTAAAAAGTAAAAGTATTTCCAATAGTGACAATTTTTTTGTATTTCCTACAAGCAACGCTTCTACTTCATTGAAAGATTCAGTAATATGAAGCTGATGTGCCAGGCGTTCATAGGTTTTATGGAGCTCTCATTATACTAATATTATCTCAGGAACTGCTGGTTCGAATTGAAAAATTCTTTTTGTGTTGGATAGTCCATTTATCGAGAAAGGTTATAGGCTACTTTTTATCCCGATATTCCCACGGGATCGGGAGTTACGCGGGTGAAACCGCGGAGCGCAGCTAGTGTATTATAAAGCTGAAGAAATTGTTTGTTTGTTTGAACGCGCTAATCTCAGGAAATACTGGTTCGAATTGTAAAAATATTGTTGTGTTGGATAGCCCATTTGTCGAGGAAAGCTATAGGCAATTTTATATTTCAATATTCCCACGGGATCGGGAGTTACGCGGGTGAAACCACGGAGCGCTGCTAGTATTTAATATTTGAATTTTTGTTGTCCACAAAGTCAGCACTTAAATTCTCATGACACAGTAAGTGTGACAGATAAGACATCTCTACGTCTCCACATAGTCGTAAGTAGGTAGGTACTTACCTAGAATCATCAGATTACAGTTTTCGCTTCGGTAAAACCACTTGACTGATAAGGTGTTAAAGAGTGCCTAGTTCCCAGGGTCCAGAAACGTCGGTAGCGTAAACAAACATGCAAATAATATTGATATTTTTTCCCAACTTCAAATAAGGATGAAGTTCTCATTTTAGAATTTACTAGCTGCGCCCCGTAGTTTTCAACGCATTCGTCGCGATCCTGTGGGAAAAGTTGGGATAGGTTTTTTGTCGATAATTTAGTTTCTACTTCCCAAAAAATAAAATGGTTAATTTAAACAGACTTTATTACGTATTTTTTAATTGCGTATGGGTAATGTTTTTCGTTTCAATTTGCTTCCAATGAGGAATTTTAACTAGCTGGTATAGATAGATAGATAGAGTAGGTATGTATTGATAAGGCTATAGTATTTGTAAATGAATAAGGGATTGTAATCAATTATGTAGTTCTTTTGTGCCTCGATAGTGATGCTGTTCACACTGCAAAAATAAACAAACTTAATGACACTAGACAATTTGAACTATGTCTCTGAATTTACTAATGACTAATGAAATGAAAATACTTAAAAAATAAATTGTGCACAAAAGCAATCAATCAATTGACATCAATATAACATCATTATTGTTTGTCAATTGTGATTAATTGTGTGTTAATGTTGTGTTTCATTGTTTTATACTTTATTTTTTTTATTTTTTTATTCCTGTTAGGTTAGAAGGCTTAAAAATTTTGTGCACTTGTCTTGTGTTTAAGAATTAAGTCTAAGTATACTAATATATAAAGCTGAAGAGTTTGTTTGTTAGGTTGCGCAAATCTCAGAAACTACTGGTTCGAATTGAAAAATTCTTCTTGTGTTGGATAGTCCATTTATCGAGGAAGTCTATAGGCTACTTTTTATTTTGATATTCCTACGGGATAGGGACTTATGCCGGTGAAACCGCAGGGCACTGCTAGTAATATATATGTTATGTACTCAGAAGTTGAAAGTCTTTGTCTTTAGGTAGGTAAAGCCACTGATTCATAAAATTTCATCATCATAGCTACTGCGAAAACAGTGAGTTTTCCTTACATATTTTTCATTTATCATAGTAATCTTTTCACAGAAAAAAATCAGTCTAGATTTATCAATAAGTTCCTACTTATTACTTCATCGTGTGACTAAAAAAATTATTTCTTTTGAAATATACTACATCATCAACAAAATTAGATATACTTACATATTTTTTAATAGTTCTGCTAGAACTACTTAAGTTAGCAGATGATAATTAAATAGCTAAATATCTTCAATAAAAGACAAGTTATACCTACTTAATAGACACATAATTATTTAGTTAGTAATGAAATACTCAGAATCAGATAAGTTAATAAGACTCAGAACATTTAAGCGTTATAGAAAGAGAAGCTATAAATTAGCGTTGTGCGGCCTGTATTACTATTATTATTATAAGTACAATGTACTTAATTAAATGACCCCCTTTTGACTATAAAAAAACTGTAATTTTAATAGTAGTATATTTAAGCATGAAATGTATAAAATGGCAACATAATAAGTAACTTATGTATGTAAATAAATTATGTATTGCACTTTATTGTATCGTTGCAAGATTCGCTATTTATTTTGAATGCTTGTGCGGGGTGAATCTTATCCTTTAGACGCATAACACCACGTACGCGAAACACCAACTCGAGATTTTGTCTTATTATATTCTGCAGTACAGATTCATCAAATCAGCCACAACACGTCCACTGCTGAACTTAAGCCTCCCCCAAAAACTTTCAGATCGATCAGTCGCATGCTCAGACCAACTTTCCGTTCATCGGGTTCGATTCCCGCCTCAGACAAGTATTTATGCTCAGATATTTAATATAAATATAAATAAATATAAATATTTCAGGACATATTACACATCGCCATCGAGCCCCAAGCTAAGCAACTTAATGCTTGTGTTATGGGTGCCAGATAACGGATAAACTACTTATATACTTTTTTTTTTGTAAATATATACATATTATACATATAGGAAACACCCACCCATATTTGTCTGTGGTCTGGTTGTTTCTATGTATTATAAGTATATATTTACAAAAGAAAAGTATATAAGTAGTATATCCGTTGTCTAGCACCCATAACACAAGTCTAGTTACTTAGCTTGGGGCTAGATGGCGATGTGTAGAATGTCCTGCAATATTTATTTATTTTATTTATCTAGTATGAGGCCGTTCCGCCGCTGCATTTTCCGGTAAAGATTACTGTATTACTTGAGAAATTAATCATACTATATCATAGTTACGTTAATTTGTAAGTTGTTCCTTCCTTAACAATTACAGTCATGATTAATATTGATAAAACACTAAAATCATTTTGATTGGTGAATTTATGGTGTCATATCATGATCGCTATATCACGGATCAAAGCCACGTGGAACGGATATCTACCTTCCTACTATGAGTCGAAATCGATATCCCTATCAAACTTGCTTCAGTAAGTTGCAGTTAATGTTCGAAATCTATAAGTACTAATATTACTGCAGAGTTTGTTTGTTTGTTTGAACGCGCTAATCTCAGAAACTACTGGTTCGAATTGAAAAATTATTTTCGTGTTGGATAGTCCATTTATCGAGGAAGGTTATAGGGTACTATTTATCCCGATATTACCACGGGATCGGGAGTTACACGGGTGAAACAGCGGAGCGCTTTATAGTGGACATATAATACAGTGCTCAGTGGTTCTAGAAAGCTGTAATTTGACATGAATATACATTTGAATCACGCCGACAAAATGGTAAAATAAAAACTAAGTATTTTTTTATTACGTTATCTATGTCATAACGCGATTTAGGGATAGCTTTTTTCTTCAAACCCATGGGGTTAGGGTTTTGTTGAATAGCTTAAGAGGAAAGGGTACCTGGGGCTTTCTCCATACAAACTATTACAAACGTAGTCGACTGTTTTCTCCCTGGATAATGACACTAGAGCAAATATTTTTGGTGCATAAAACTTATAACAGCCATGACCATGCCCCTATTTTTTGTTTTTTTTTTAATTTTTAATTTTTTTAATTTTAATTTCCTTGATAATTAGAAAATGAAAAAAACCAAAACATAGGGGCATAGTCATAGCAGTTATAGGAATTATGGCACAAAAATATTTGTGCTAGTGTCATTATCCAGGAAGGAAACAGTCGACTACGTTTGTATGGAGAGCGCGCAGGTACCCTTTCACCTTAAAGGAAAACCATTTTTAGATTTCCGTAGGTAAAAAAGAACCCTTTTCCATTTTTTGTCCGTGTGTCTGTCTGTTTGATCCTGGGATCTGTTTCCAAAATATTAAGCTTTAAAGTGTTTTTTTAAGGGTCAAGTGTCTACCAGCTAAATAGTTGCTTCCAGCTGATCGTTGCTTTTGGAGATAGTAACGAATTTGAAAGGAAAACTATCAAGACTAAGTAGGCATTAATAGTTAGTAAGTAATAGACTAACTACAAATGTAATATAATAATTAAAAAAAAAAAAATTGAAATATGTAGTCTAAAAAGAGTCGCATTTACCTAAATTTAAATTTGTTTCTGATAACTATGGAACCTTACATCGCACGTGGCCCGACACGCACTTGGCCAGTTTTATGTCTTGGCCAGTTAGCACTGTAAGCTGTTCATCCAATTCGAACCGCATATTTCATATTGACAAGAAAGTTACAAAAATAGCTATCCACGACTAACTGAAGCAAATATGATAGGCTAGCTGCGCTCCGCGGTTTCGCCCGCGTAAGTCCCGATCTCGTGGGAATATCAAAATGAAAAGTAGCCTATGGCCTTCCTCGAGAAATCGACTATCCAACACAAAAAAAATATTCAATTCGATTCTGTAGTTCCTGAGATTAGCGCGTTCAAACAAACAAACTCTGCAGCTTTTTAATATTATACTATAGATTATAGAGACGGAGTGTTAGAAAATAAGTAGATTATCAAAACAATTTTGTCAACAAACAGACTCACAGATCGTTCATGTCGATTGACAGCTTAATAATGCGGATTAAGGTGTTATTTATCATTATCTATTTGAGATATTTAATGTGTAAATATTAGGAGAAACTTTCCCACACCAGTTTCGTTTTAGGTGTCTACTTTATTGAGATAAGTTGAACAGACCTCATTTTTGATGGGATTGATAATAGCTAAGGGCTTTAGTAGACGGAAGACGGACAGTGTTGTGGACGATACATAGTGTTAGATGGGAATTAATAATAAATAATAGATTATTTGCAGGCATACCATGACCATCACAAAAAATACATCCAAATAAATAAATATTGTAGGACAATACACACATCGCCATCTAGCCCCAAGCTAAGTAACTACTCTTGTGTTATGGGTGCTAGACAACGGATATACTACTGATATACTTTTCTTTTGTAAATATCACTATCACTACTTACATACTAACTCATTAATAAAAATTTCTTCGGTAAGTGCCGCCGTATTTAAGTATTGAATACAAATAGCAGAAACCTAAAAAAACACTACATAATGTATAACCTCTTTGGTCCCAACCTTGTAAGAGGATCAGGTAGTATGGACTCCATACCACATGAATACCTACTCATGTGGTATGGAGTCTCATAGTCTCATTCACTCTCGTTGTTAGGAAGAAATTTATGTATTATTCGTAATGAAAAGCACAGTGTTTACCTCGGGTGAAAGAGTCATTATGTAAGGGTAAAGACTCATTAAGTCCCTCGAACTATTAGCGAAACTCCGTCTCGAGACTTGTAATGAGTAACTTTCACACCTAGGATAACAATGTACTATTGACTTGATTAATTCAATGATTTTTAATTTTTTAAAGTGCATGGCCTGCACTGAAAATATTTTTTAAGGTAAAGGCGTCTTCAAGTCTTATGATGAGTTCGAGTCTCGTCTCAGTTGCAATTTTTGAAGACACATTTTTTCTTATAATAATTTTTGATTCATTCAGTCAGACAGTCAGGTAATAGTATCTACCTCTACATCGTCGATCATGCAGCAAATGGCTATCGACTGTAATAAATCACATCACACTATGACGTGAAGCGAACTATTGAGTAACACATGACAGATGCTATTTCCGACAAACGATAGCACGCCGTATGTGATATTGTCGCTTATCAGTGACCACCCGTTGCCGTCACCGCCCTGTTTGAAATGTATACCAACTGACTATAGAGTACTTACATGATACAAACGCCCGTTTTCACAAACAGTACTTCGCTCTTCTTCTTCTTCTCGTATAGTGGCGTGGCTCACAATGTTAGAGTTTCAGATCGCTGCCTCTAACTTGACCTAACGACTGCTACTAGAGGTAGCAACCGGGACCAACGGTTTAACGTGCCTTCCGAAGCACGGAGGGGCTTACGAAAACACATTTTTGCCACACTACTAATTGGCCACCCATCGAAGTCATGACCGCGCCAGGCGGCAATTTGCTCTTGGATAAGTGAACGCACTGCGCTAAATGCGGCCCTATGATTGGTCATTTTTGTGCTGCTCTTTTCACTCTAGCCAATTAGCGTCATATTTCCGGCTCTATGTGCGCTAATTGACATTGCTCTTACGGTGAAGGAAAACATCGTGATGAACACGACTTAGTTAGCACCAGAAGTATTGACAAGTTCTCTTCTCTGGACATGGTCGACTAAACTGAGAGGGTTGTAGGTGCTGGGCAAGGCTACGACATCCTCAGGCAAAAGGGACCCAATTAAAAAAAGCTTTGTAAAAAAGGTCTAATTGCGGAAAACAGCCCGTATACAAGTACTTACAAGTAAATAGTACATTGCTATTAAACTTGTTATTGTAAAGGGCCTCTATCTACGTGTTAACTGCGGGTCCACGCACGCCTCGCAAAGGTCCGGGGCTCCATAATACCTACCTTTTTATTTTCATTTCCTCGAGTCCGGATTTTGTGATGCGGGGTGCATCACCTAATTTCCTTAAAGGTTTAAAAATTAAACCGAATGAAAAAAAAACAGACTCGTTTCGGTTAAAAAAAAAATCATAATACTTATTGTTCAAAAGGCAAAACATGGCTGGCGGCTACCAAACCTCATTCAAGAAGAAAATCAAGTTAATCCACCTCTTCAGGGGTTTCGCATCGAAGATAACTCAATCTCCACCCTTTGTCATTAATAAAAAGCCTTAACTGCTGTAACAAGAACATGCCATATCAATCTTAATCCAACGACTTAAAGCTCTATTTTCTTTGTTGGTAAAAGCTACCCCTGAAAATGTGTGCCAAATGTTGTCGCAAGTTAAAATCAATCTTATTTTGTTAGCACAAAGATGAATATCGGTCGAAGACTGTATGAAACTGAAAAGAGGGGTAGTTATCAACGGTTACCTTTGAAGTGGCGCTTCTGCATGCAAATTTTAGAGAACAGCGCTTTTGGTTTGAGATTGGCAATTTTCTCCGTACAATTTACATAATATACTTACCAAGCTAAGGTATGTGGCTGGCCTCGATTCTTATGTCAACAAAAGAATGGAATTCTGTTTTTCTGAAATTATAAAAAACTACATCTTTTAGAATAATCAGAAACTACAACGAAAAATCAATGAAACATGGTGTCAAGAGAACAGACACGTGTTTCATTGATTTTTACGAAATAGTTCTACGCTTAAACCATAGATGGCGCTCTGTTAAATTTAACAGCGCCATCTGTCATTTATCATCCAAACTACATAGTACATCGTGCATTATTGTATGTCGGCAAAGCAAATAAGAACACTTCGATATTTTTAGAAGTAGTTCTAGGTGAAACTAATAGATGGCGCTATTGTAGAGTTTTAATATAATGTTCATTTTCAACTTTAAAAAGGAATCTCGTAATACAGAGCTCTAAATACCGAGTCTAATTAAATATTTCAACCTATTTACACAAAACCCTAATAAAAATGCAGATAACCTTTATACTTACCCGCAGTTCATTTTCTTAATACAAATCTGATCCTGACACTACCTAACGCATATAATAATCCGGCCAAGTGCGACTCGGACTTGCGCACGAAGGGTTCCGTACCATTATATTATGTAGAGTATTTTTTATTATTAGTGTCAACAGAAATACATCATCTGTGAAAATTTCAACTGTCTAGCTAGCACGGTTCATGAGATACAGCCTGGTGACAGACAGACGGACGGGTGGACAGTGGAGTCTTAGTAAAAGAGTCCCGTTTTTATTCTTTGGGTACGAAACCCTAAAAAAGAATTATCCTTTTTGGTACAATTTGTTCGGAACTTTCAGAAATTATACATTTCATTTTGGCGATTCATTTCCTAAAAATAATTATTTAAGATAGGCTAGCTGTACAAAAATTGGGTTTTATTTTCGTTACGGAATTTCTTGATTCGGTCGCCGCGCTCAAAGCCCCCGATAAAAGCTATGCAATAGCTTAAAAAAGATGTTTGATTCACAGACATAACAAATACGTAACGCAAAAATTTTCATACAAATCGGTTCAGCCGTTTTGGTGGAGTTAGGCAACTAACACAGCGACACAAAAGTATAGATAGATCACTACATGTAGAATAAGATATCCTACTAATATTATAAATGTGAAAGTTTGTGTGTGTGTGTGTGTGTGTATGTTTGTTACTCCTTCACGCAAAAACTACTGGACCGATTGCAATGAAACTTACGCGGGTGAAACCGCGGGGCGCAGCTAGTAAAATATATATCTATAGATAATCTTAGTAAGTAGTTTAGTAAAACATAATCTATTACACTGCTAGCCAAGTTTAGTGGTCCAATTTTAGTGTGTCCGTTTATGAGTTTGCACGCCCGAGGCGTCGACTGGCTTTCATTAACCGAATGTAATAAATTCCGTCCGGATTCTATGTGATCAGTGTGATAGGATATACGTGATAGAGTTTGGGAGATTTTTGTGCAAATAGAGGGTAATTTCTTCTGGTTTTTTCGTAGTATGAGGACCCCGCCGGCGACGCAAAGGTTGGCGTTTGTTTCCTTTTCGATCTTCTTTTGTTTTTGGCATGATTTTCCAATAGGTTTCATGAAGACGTTTTGCTTCGCTTCCATGAGCGTATCTAAAGACATCTTCTATACATATAAAATTCTTTGTCCTGACTGACTGACGGATCAAATCACAGCCTAAACCGCTGATCGTAGAGACCTGAAACTTAGGGTTTGTTCTTTGTTTGACGTAGGCTTCCGATAAGAAAGGATATTCCGAAATTCTACCCCTTAGGGGGTGAAAAAGGGGGGCAAAGTTTTTTTCGACTTTTACCCGGACGAAGTCGCGGGTAAAAGCTAAGTTAAAAATAAAATTAAAATTAAATCAACTCACAACTCTAAAAAAAATGGTGGATCGGGCTAAAAATTCGCTTACATCATAACGTAGTGAAGGATTTTGAAGTTTTCAACTGATAAGTGCACGAACAAAGTAGCGGGTAGGAGCTAGTATCAAATAAGTACTTACCATTGATCCAAATTTATCGACAAACAAACACTATAATTTAACACATCAGCACATCCAATTTTGCACCATTTATCAGCGCAACACGATAGCTACTTAATTAGATTCATCTCAGATACTGAGAAATTATTTTGGAAAATTCAATTGGTACGCGGATGAAGCAGTGAGGTAAATTTATTTATTTATTATAGTCAATTAAAACGATACAAAACCATTAATATTAATTGACTTAGACAAAATAAAATTTGATCACACTAACATGCATACCTCTCACAAAACTTCAAACACACTGACAATATCGATCTCCACTCATCCGCAAACAGATCACATTCAGGTTCCGAATCCAGGAGAGCGTTAATGGCGGTTAGGCTACGAAGGATGGGAGACTTCGAGTGGCTCGCCGTGTGAGATGCAGGTACTGCCAGGAGACAATGTTTCCGGCCGCGGATGTATTTGTTCGGAGAGAAGAGTCTACAAAGAATCGCGTTTAAGTCCGGAGAGTCGATGATCCCACGAAGAATTTTTAGACACGTCACAATTTGATCGTAAGCGCGGCGAACCTCTAACGAATTATAACTAACGCAGCCTAGGATGAATTGAGTAGGATACATATAAGGGTAGTAGCCAAACTCTCGCTTGTATAAGTACCTAAGGAAGGCTTTCTGAACTTTTTCTAGCAAAAGAGCGTAAGTAGATTCGTGTGGGTTCCAAATGCAGGCAGCTGTCTCAAGTTTGCTCCGAACCAGTGCGCTAAATAGGAGTTTGATCACGCTTTATCCTTAAAGTCACGGGCATTCCTAAGGATGAAACCCAGGCGTTTATACGACTCTTTCGCTAGAGCCGCTATGTGAGGATTGAAAGTAAGAAAATTCAAAAATCACCCCCAAATCCTTAACATCCGCCTTTCTTATAATGCTTGTGGTGTTCAGCTTATAGTAAAAAATAATAGGGCGGCGCATTCTGCCAAAGGTCATGACACAACATTTGGTTACATTGAACTCCATATTGTTGGCAACACTCCATTCAAGGATTGCATCGATATCCCTCTGTAATGCCTCACAATCTGAGTTTGACCTCACGCTAGAAAACAACTTCAGGTCGTCCGCATAGAGAAGACATTTAGCAGTATAGACAACATCCGGAAGATCATTAACCATGATTAAAAAAGGAGTGGACCGAGAATTGAACCCTGACTCACACCGGACCGTGTGTGGTAGGGCTGGGACTCGTACAAGCCAAGCCTGACATATTGTTGGCGGTCACGGAGGTAGTCCGCAAGGAATCGGACCATTTTTGGCGCAAATCCTATTGAGACTAGCTTTGTCAACAATATGTCGTTATCTACCCTATCAAAGGCTTTACGAAAATCAAAATACAAGACATCGACCTGAGTATTTTTATCGAGCTGAGAAGAAATGTAATGAACAATTGATAATAAATTTATGTTAACAGATCTTTTGCTTCTGAAGCCATGCTGTTCGCTGCACAGATACTTATTAACTTGGTCATAAATGTATCTATGCAGGATACTTTCAAAAACCTTAGCAGGAGCTGACATGATAGCTATTGGTCTGTATTCTTCAACTAAGGATTTGTTTGTGCTCTTCGGAATCGGAGAAACTCTAGACGTTTTCCACAATTCCGGATAAGTGCCTGATTCTAGAGCAAGATTAAAAATGTGACCCAGAGGTGCGCAGAGTTGGATTTTAGCCCGTTTGAGTAGGGATGGGGGAACACTATCTGGCCCAAATGAACTATTTGGCTTTAACTTTCTAAGACCAAACAAGACATCACCTTGAGTAAACTTCTGTATACCGATGTAGTTGCTGTTTCTGGTGGAGTCCGAGGATATCGCTATTTCAGCATCTAGCAGCGGAATCTTCGATAAAAATACACTACCAAAGAACTTAGCAAAGGCTTCAGCAGCTTTGGATCCCGAAAAATTTTGACCCTCGTATGAGACGTTAGACTCAAACCCACCTTTGGTTCGAAGAGCAGAGACATGTCGCCAAAATCCTCGTGGGTTGGATTTGATATTACTCTCAATACGCGTGGTATAATTTGTATACGCCCGAGCTGCACGAACTTTCAATTCAGATCTAATTCTAAATATTTCTAAAGCTAGTATTAAGTAAGTACCATTGATCCAAATATATCGACAAACAAACACAGTAATTTAACACATTATCACATCCAATTTCGCACCATTTATCAGCGCAACACGATGGCTACTTAATCAGATTCATTTCAGATAAGTACTGAGCAAATATTTTGGAAAATTCAATTGCTACGCGGACGAAGCAGTGAGGTAAAGCTTGTATCAAATAAGTACCATTGATCCAAATATATCGACAAACAAACACAATAATTTAACACATTAGCACATCCAATTTCGCACCATTTATCAGCGCAACACGATGGCTACTTAATCAGATTCATTACGGGCGTACGTGTTAACAAACATGGGGATTATTCGGTTATATTGCCGGGGGATCGATCGGAATTATTTGTCTCGGAGTGGACGGTTTAGCGTCAATCGAATTAAGGTCGCTGCATGCGTAAAGGGATAAAACCTCGGACGGGACGGGGACATGACGTGCATCATCATCACTACATAGTATAAAACAAAGTCGCTTTTTCTGTCCCTATTTCCCTTTGAACGCTTAGATCTTTAAAACTACGCAACGGATTTTGATGCGTTTTTTTTTAATAGATAGAGTGATTCAAGAGGAAGGTTTATATGTATAAATAAAGCCGTGCAAAGCCGAGGCGGGTCGCTAGTCGTTCATAAAGTGTTCGTGGACTTTAAACATACGTTACGTGTTTTACCTTGTGCTGGACGGGACGTGACAATTTGTTGACAGCGTTTCTATAAAAATATCACGTCCCGTCCGGCACGAGAAAAATCACGTTACGTACATATTAGTTTAGTTTATTTTAGTTTTACGGGGCTGTTTCCGCACTTAGCCTCATTATTTGGGCCATTGTGCGTGTGTGAGTATCCTACTTGTCACTCCAACCATCCCAGGTCCTCCCAGAAAGCTAGCAGCCTTTTCAGGTTGCTACAGGCCTCCGGAAGAGATGTCGGCGATTAAAGAGACCGAGCCCGTTGATCTGCCACGCTACTGCACTCCATGAGCACGTGCTGTGGGTTTTCTTCTGCCTCCATGCATCCCCTGCACATAGGGCTATCTGTAACACATATGATAAACAAGTGTTTGTAATGCACAATGACCGGTTATGACACCTATGATCGTCCGGATTTCGTTAGTCTAATGATGCTGCGGGCAAGTCTACGTATACATATGCAGCGACCTTTGATTGTTGTATTTCATGCTTGTTTTAGTTGTTGTTATTTAAATAGAAAAACTCTTGATAAAACCGATGCTACTATTATGACGACTTTTGCGGTGCTATAGGCGAACACACGCTAACGGCACAGAAGGTTTTGGGTTCGATTCCCGCCGTCGAACATAGACCTATCTGTACACAGAGATTTGTGTCTGTAAACAAATATTTGTTGTGGTCTAGGTGTTTCCAGTAAGTATGTACTAAATATTGGTGTCTGATCACCATATAGCACAAGCCTAGTTGCTTATCTTAAGGCTATTTGGCTCTGTTTGAAAAATTAAAGTTATTTAAAACGGGATATTTTTCATGTTTTTATTTTGTGGAGATCGATATTTCGATGGTAATTCGAACACCATTCTCACGACACAATCGTCTCGTCTTTAATAGCGAAATCAACCTTGTTAGTTTAATTTGAATTTCCCTGCCATATTTAAGGTACCTGAAGTAACAGGGCCTCTAAAGGTTTTTTTAAAACCTAACAAGAAAATTAATTAATTAATTAATAATGACCTGTTTTTGAAGTATTTCCCTATTTTTACGAAATATTTAATTTTTATTAAGACCTTATTTTATTTTCTTAATCATTTCTAACATTGCTGGAAACTCGATTAAAGTAAAAAGAGAAATCCAACATTAAGAGAAAAGGGTACCGGGCGCTCTCTCCATACAAACGTAGTCGACTGTTTCCTCCCTGGATTATGACACAAGCACAACAACTTATAACTGCCATGACCATGCCCCTATGTTTTTTTTTTAATCTTAATTTCTATGATAATTAGAAAATTAAAAAAAAAAAAACATTGGGGCATAGTATACCTAGGTTTTATGCAACAAAAATATTTGCTCTAGTGTCATTATCCAGGGAGGAAACAGTCGACTACCGTTTGTATGGAGAGAGCGCCCGCCGGTACCCTTTACTCTTAAATAGCAGGCCCGTAGTTTGTTAAGTAAGATTAAAATCGGAGAAGTAACTAGGTAACTTAAAAACTCTGACTCCCACACATAAAATACACTTTATAGACCTCAGTTGACATAATTTCAACCTCTATTTGACAATATCTTTATGTATTATGTGCCAGAGCATATAATTGATTTAGTTTACAACTAGCTGCGCCCCGCGGTTTCACCCGCGTAAATCCCGATCCTGCGCTTTAAAACTATATACGCAACGGATTTTGATGTGGTTTTTTAAATAGATAGAGTGATTCAAGAGAAAGGTTTTGGTACAATCGGAATACCAATTAGCTGAACCCCACGTGACCCAGAGCTCACTCGCACATCTGTAAGGTTGTTAAGTAATTTTAACTGATCCTGTTTTTTTAACAATATATTATACAATACAATACATAATATAACAAAATGGGTAAAATTAAATACTAACATTTTTACAGATAATATTTAGAAAGATAGATAAACCCTTTATTTGTACAGCACACAAAATATTGAAAAAAATCAAATATATAAGAAAACTTATAAAATTGTACAAACAGGCGACCTGACGGAGATGAGTGAGCTCTGGGTTACGTGGGGTACAGCTAATTGGTATTCTGACTGTACAGTTAGGGTCATAAGTAAATGATCACTTTGCTACAATAATACTATCAACAAGTATTGGAGTTACGACCTTCTTCTAATAGACGTTACACAAAAACATAAATACTTGAATTAAAAGGACTTAGTGTGATTATTATTTTCAAAATGTTAGCTATGTCTTTAGTTGGCCGAGAGATATAAGCCGCCACCCGCTACACCAACCGACGTGGGTTCGATCCACAGGTTACGTTGTTATAATGTTCAAATAGTGCTGCATAGAATTGTAAACGTTACGGTGGGCAGAGACTTTTGACCGTGGATTGACATAAAACAAAACTACCACGCGTACGAAGTTGCAGGCAATAAGAGCTAGTTTCAGAAAAAAAATTAAATTTTCAAAAGTAGTACAAAAGTTGTTTGGCTGAATGTCTAGAAAAAACTACAATAATAAAAAAAGTCTTGAAAGTAACCCAAAAAAAACAATAGCATCATTAAAACACTTTGGATAAAGTCACCTAAACCTACCTACAGCCTAAAGCCACCCTTGCTCCCGATCGACATCCGTCAACCCCTCATTAGGGGCGTGTACCCAGCAGGGGATGGACTGCGCATGCCCTCTGATCTTCAAGATGGCCGTGATTGATAGGATGTCAATGTGTGGGTCTGATTAATTGTATCGTTACTTTATGATATGTTTTTGATGTGATAACGTCTAATATTGATAGAACACCTTCACAAAAAAGTGTCACGGTAATATTGTGTGACGTCATGCGTCATGGTAATAATGACCAGACGTGTCATGGTAACTTAGGAAACAGAGTATGTAATAATAATATCGCTCATCTGGGCTTGTGTTATGATGTGACGAGTGACGAATAGAAGACTAATAAGGAAAAAATAATGTATAAGGAAAAAAATCAATTTTTCATCGTTTTCTTATGACGTTATCGCGTAAAATTATCGTTCGTAACGCGACTTTACAGACAACCATTTGTTTTCAGGTTATAATATTTTTTGGCCACGACTTCGTTTAGAAGTCGAAAATAGACCAAGGAATCACGTTGTCCCAAACAAACTTTGCCGCCCTTTTCACACCATAAGGGGTAGAATTTTGGAAAAATCCTTTCTTATCGGATGACTACGTCATACAAAGAACACACCCTCCAAGTTTCAGGTCTCTACGATCAGCGGTTTAGGCTGTGCGTTGATCCGTCAGTCAGTCATTCAGGACAAAGCAATTTAATGTATAGAAGATCTAACGTGACCAATTGACCATAATTTTCTACAATAACAGCGGGATAACTGCAGATTTTTTTTATAAAATATGTTAGGTTAGATTTAAAAAAAATATCTACGAAAGAATATTTTGATATTTTGTAGGAATCATAAACCAATTTGATTGGGGTAATGAAATTTACTTATTAGCTCAGTGGGTGAAATTAGGTTAGAATTCAATCAAATTTTCTTAAAACCGTGAACACGAGTGAGCAAAGCGAGCGGCATATTTTTTTTTCACGTTTCTAATAGTTAATGTTTGTGTAGAACGTCGGTTCTGCATTGATTTCCTCGATAATCATCACAACATTTAAGGAACTTTACTTAAGTATGAAAGCTGTTTTCTCTTGCCAAGAACAGTAGGACACTTAGTTTGAAAATGGGGCTGTCCCGCCCAAAGCAGGACGTATGGTCACATCATGTCCCATTATAGGGCAAGAGCCTCCCCTCAAAGGCCTTAAGACATTATTATTTATTTATTAAAATCATGATGGTTCAAAATTCTTGACGTCGGGTATAGTATTTCAAATACGCTAAAAAATGCGTCCTCTAAACCTCAAAACTGGTTCTCAAACTTTTTTCCTTGTAAACAAAAAAGATCAACAAAATATGACCTGAAGTATTCATAGGTAGAAATCTTAATTGTACAACATTATACCACTCAACATATTTTTGTTACTTTTTTATGGTTAGAATACCAGATTTATAAAAGATCTATGAAATTCATAATCTAAAGATTCTGAAGCAAGTTGGCGGCATTCTCCCTCTGGATTTTTAGGCTAATACGATGGGAAAGGAAAGTCCCGGCCCTATGGTAGCTAGTAGATAGCATCTCAAAAACGTGAAACACCATAATATAGGACTTTGAACTGAGACCCAATACTCTGAAACCCCAGAGGCTAGTGCGATTCGACGACTCAGTTGGCACAATGGTCACCATGCCGGACTGCCAAACACAGGATTGCGGGTTGGATTTCCGCCTCAGACAAGTATTTATGCGTAGATATTTGTCTGTGGTCTGGTTGTTTCTATGCATTATAAGTATACAGGGTTATTGGAAATTAATTGACACGGCGTTAAGGGCTTCTTCTGTGCACCTTAACAAACAACTTTTGTTCTACGACTTTTGTCGAAACTTAATACATATCCCAAAAAAAATATTTAAGTGTTTCTCGTACTGTCTGGTAATTTTCTATGTCTATGCGGCAAGTGCGCGCGCGCGATCGGCACGGGGCGCACTGCGTGCGACCCGATCGGGTTGTACCATACCTACTATGATTGATTCTGTGACGTAGACGTAGAGTTGAGTATTTGAACTGTTGGATTTAATTTTTTATTTTTGTATGGAATATTTTTATAATGAATTTCCAAAAGTCGTAGAACAAAAGTTGATCGTTAAGGTGCACAGAAGAAGCCCTTAGCGCCGTGTCACTTAATTTCCAATAACCCTGTATATTTACAAAAGAAAAGTATATAAGTAGTATATCCGCTGTTTAGCACCCATAACACAGGTCTAGTTACTTAGCTTGAGGCTAGATGGCGATGTGTGGAATGTCTTGCAATATTTATTTATTTATGTATGTGTTAAGTGTACATTACTACTTATACAACAGGTACCCATTAAGTACTACTTTTCAGCAGCGATCGTAAACAAATCAAGAAAAAATATTTGAGAACCTCTTACCAACACTGACCCACCACTCAGACGCAGCTCGCGACAAAAAAACGACTCTACTCTTTCTGCCAGCCATAGTGACTTACCGGTCATTTTGTTTTTTTAGGCTGCCCTGTGTACGATAAAATATTTTTTGTGGCAGTAGCCTTGTAGGGATGGGACTTTACGAGTACCGATATCGATAAAAGTAACGTAATATAATTAGTGAAAAATACTTTAGAGCGATAATGTCAAATTGTTATTGATGTCTTTCAAAATTAGATTAGACTTTTAAGTGTATTCGGGAATATCACCTTTGTTTAAGTAAAGAAAAAAAGAACTGCAATGGCATAGCTTAATCTAGTACTCACAATGAGATTATCCTTAATAGTTTTAATTAAATAAGTAACAAGGATTTAAATCGTTCCACATTCGTACTGGTCCAAATTGTTGGGGCATCATTTTTAATTAAAAGACCATGGGGGATTTTATATGGACACCGGCCCCTCCCTCCAACATTCATAGGATGCATATTAATAACCAAATAAAACAAAATACGTAGCTGTTTTAATTGTATAATTTATAAAGGATTTGTTTGTGATTAAAGAAAAACGTTCTGTTTAACATTTAGTTAGATTATGGATTATATTATTTTGTCTTTGTCTTTTAATTTCCAACTTATTTATCGATATATTTTGTTGCTGCCGATATTGCCCCATCACTAATAAGTATTTTTTCTTTTTGTGACACGTAGGATGCATTGTTTGTAGACAGAGATAGATTGTAATCTCATCTCGATAAGCGTGAAAGAGACGGACGAGAAAAGGGGGAAACGAGAGTTGCAGTTTGTTTTTCATTTCAATATTCAAAAGTGAAATATTTGTTTAAATATTTTTAGTCTTGATAGTGATCTTAATATTTTCAATTAAAAGACAGAGGTTTATCAACTAACAACAATAACTTTCCAATCAGAATGAACCTTATAAGTACCTATAATAATTAAAACATTTACAATAAATCCTGAGACTTAAGAAATAATATTAAAAAACCATAATATCTAATGCACTAAGATTAGATAAATAAATAGAAGAATAATTTCTCTGTAAATACCATCACGATGTTTTCATTCATCATGGCTTTTAGCTTTTGGCTTTTGGCTCATGCATTTTTCGAAAGAAAAATCTGTCGATTTCGCGACATTTTGACACCGCGACTGGCCCGGCTGGAACTCGTTTTTTTTTCTATTTTTTAAGTATTTGTTGTTATAGCGGCATCAATATAGACATTTTGTAAAAATTTCAACTGCCTAGCTATCATGGTTCATGAGATACAGCTTGGTGACAGACAGACGAACGGATGGACAGAGAAGTCTTAGTAATAGGGCTCATATTTTCCCTCCACAATAATAATATTTATTTGTAACTAACATTACTTGGTAAGGATAGGTGGAAAAAAAATCACTTATACCAGGGGGGATATGCTGGTAAAGATTAGGACACTAGGCCTCGGGTTTTACTCTTTTTGTACGAAACTCGAAGATATATTATACCCGATGAATTGAGAACCTTCTCCTTTTTTGAAGTCGGTAAAAAAATAACAACAAATAAGCACACAGAAGCATTTGCAATAGTAATTATTCAGAGTTTATGTATATTTCAACAGTAGAATAAGGTATTCTAGCTATTAAGTCTAGCCTAAGAAAATGGCCTGTTCATCTATGTACTGCGTACGTGTGTAGGGAATAGTAGGGTGACCATGAATAAGTAAGGAATTGTCTTTATATTTTCTTCTAAATGTTTTCGATAGATGTCGCTATTGTAGCTAAAGAAAAATGTTCATTTTTTTTCATTCCGCAGTACGGGTTCCGTAGCCAAATGGCAAAAAACGGAACCCATAAAGATTCGTCATGTCTGTCTGTCTGTCTGCCGTATGTCACAGCCACTTTTTTCCGAAACTATAAGAACTATACGGTTGAAACTTGGTAAGTAGATATATCTTGTGAACCGCATTAAGATTTACACACAAAAATAGAAAAAGAAACAATTAATTTTAGGGTTCAACATACTTAGAACTGAAACTAAAAAAAAATTTCATCAAACATATAGGGGAAGCGGGGGTACAGTGAACCATGGGGCACAGGGAATAAACCGTTGTAACTCAGACCTGGTAGCTCACACACACATGCTTACTACGAACGATTTGACGTTCGACACCATACTCTTCACCCCAGCCAGTCACTGCCGCGGTCTTGGACCAGGAACACGCTGGGTAGCCGAGTGGCCGCATGTAAATGGTCGTTTTATTTTTCAATGTTGATTTTACGATCTAATTATTCAGCATTGTTTAATTATTTACGTATTTGTGTTTTTATTTTAAAATAATCAATGATTAAGCTTTCTAATACGTGGTGATCAAGTTGAATTACGATTAGTTTTATAGACATATTTTTTAATTATTTTGATATTGACCTTGTGGGGTACAGAGAGCCATTTTTCAATGGGGCAGAGTGGACTGTGATCCATTGTACCACATCTGTTTTTTATTCCGTTAATAATTAGTTTTTTTAATTCATTTAGATAACAAAATGGTGCGCAACCGCCGACGTAAAAGGCATTTGACGATTTTTTTTTTCTTAGCAATATTTATATTTCAATCAAAATTTAATTCGAAAATTGTAAGTTTAATTGTTGTGAGACTGACCTTGTTAATTTTTCTAAGTAATAATATTATTTGTCTTAAAATCTGAATATTGTGTAAGAAAGCATAAATAAATATGATTATTGATTTTTTCTTTTTTTACATCGTCAATTACTTTTATCCATAGAGCCCCGTGTATGGGATGCAGTGGATAATTTCCCATTTTTTTTAAACACCAAATATCTCGATAACTATATATGATATATGAATAAAATACGTATAAATTATTAGAGCCAAAATACCGCAGCATGCTATAAAATTATAACAACGGTGCTAGTTGTGATAATTTAGGTTTTGTAGAGCTCAAAACATTTAATGGTTCACTGTACCCCCGCTTCCCCTACGTGTGGGGCAAGGAACCCTTCCTGCGCGAGTCCGACTCGCACTTGACCGGTTTTTAATAGAACCTACTCTATAGTACTAATTTAAATTTAAAAAATCACGAAATGACACATTGGAATACCTGAATAAATCTCTTTCGGCATTGATCTTCAAACTGTGGGGGTCATCAAGTCACGAGTGTTTAGGTATCATCTACGTAAGCGTGCTTGTACTTGTACTTGTATACGGGCTGTTTTCCGCGATTAGACCCTTTTTAATTGGGTCCTTTTTGCGTGAAGATGGAGGTAGGCTTGCCCACCACCTACTACCCTCTCAGCTTAGTCGACCATGTCCAGAGGAGAGAACTTGTCAATACTTCTGGAGTCAACTAAGCCGCGGGTTTCATCACGATGTTTTCCTTCACCGTAAGCGTGCTTAGACCGCATCGTCATTTACCATCAAGTTACGTGACGATAGTGGTGACCTATCTATTATTAAAAAAAAACTTACGGATTTCGATGCAATTGCTAACTATTCCTACGCATATTTACGCTTCCTATCGAAAACCGAACGGTCTGAAGAACGCGTTTTAGTTTTGTATTTTGATGAAGTTCATTTCTATAACTATTTTCTTGCCCTTGTATTTAAAATAATCAATACTTTATACATTTTGTTTTCAAATTAATTTATTTTTGTTCGAAAGTTTAATCCGGTATTTCTTGTATTATATACATTTAGGTGTAATCAGGATCTCAGAAACGGCTCCAACGATTTTCATGAAATCTTGTATGTGGGGTGTTTCGGGGGCGAGGTAAAAAAAACGCAAAATACCCACCCACGGTCACCCAGGTTCTGTACCTTAAATGCTATGTACGCTAGAGTAGGTACACTTAATACATAATTATTATTAGGTACTTAGGTACCCTGAACATAGTTTATTAAAAATCGGAGAATATCCTCTAAATTCCTTTGTGAATGGTGTCAGTACGCAAGCTGCAGCACAGGCGGTCCACACTATAAAGGGAACAAAACTGGTTCCGAACTGGATGCCGACCAACGCAAGTGGATACCGGCCGGTATTTTTATACATAGACTCGAGTGAATTGGCTGTTTTGTAGAATAAAAATACGAACCTAAAAATCTAAAGAGATTTCACATCAAGTTTTTTTTTTTTTAGTCTCCCTTCCCTTACCCTTACGTGAGGCACACAGCCAGCCAGCCAATTCAGTCGCAATTGGCTGTTTCTAAATATGAAAAATACGAACTAAAAATCTAAAGAGAGTTCACATCAGGTTTTCTTTTTTTAATTCTAACTTCCTAACGTGAATCTCTAGTAATCAAAAACATCTTGCTTGTCATAAAATAGCGGTACAGCTTGAATGTTACTCAGTATACAGACTCTCGATTCTTTAGTATAAAGAATTAATTATACTTACTTAAAAATATTTTATTTAGAAATTGAAATCGACCCACAATACGTACTCTTCTTAAGTGTGGATTAAACCCATTTTGAAATACGATTTAGCAACTTTGAGGTTGAATTAACTATGCTTATAAGTTGCACTAAAATATTTTTTAGGTCAAGTAACATTATCCCAAAATTCTCGTGTCGCGGTGTTAGTTACTTACGGACACCTAAATTTTTAAACCGATTTGTATAAAATATTTTGTGTAGGTATATTCGTTAGGTCTGAGAATCGAACAACATCTATTTTTTATTTTGTTTCAGTTAGTTTTTTTATTGTTTTTTTTTTTTTGTAAATGGCAAAACAACGTTTGCCGGGACAGCTAGTAATATTATGAAGTATATTTATAACTAAGGTTACTAATATGATAATATCGCACACCTAGATCGAAACTGTTGTAACTCAAAAAACATGATTTTTGGGAAATGGCAAAAAACTGATATTATGAAAACTATGCACGATAGCAACATTTTGTAAAAAGATTTTGAAATGTATTAGAAAATAAACTATTATGATATTAATCAGGTAATAAATTAAGCCTTAGATAATGAGAAAACGACTAATTTAAAAAAATGCTCATTGAAACTGTAGTAAAATGAAATAAAAATTCAAATCAAAGTGTATTAAAACCAGCAAAACTGTATTAAGGCAAAATACTTTGTAAGATTTTCAATAGTTAACTCACCAGAGTTGTCGCAACTCAAAATACAACACCCTAGTTGCACGAGTGGGTGTAGGCAAAACTGATTCGTCTCGCCATCTCTTGGACACTAAAGTAAACTGAATTACTTCGGTTTTATTGCCGTGTAGGTAATCGTATCAGGAATCCGAATATGCTGTTAACTCAAAATGCGACATTTTTGAGTTACAACAGTTTTAATCTAGCTGTGCGATATGCTATTATTCCGAAGTAAGCTTCGGAATTATAGCAGAATCTCGGTAACTCTTCCTTCTTTTGGATGGTAGGTAGGTAGGTATACAAAGTTTTTGACGTGACAACGTTTTATAAATTGGTTTGCCGGGTGACACTTCAAGAAACTGCGTTACGCTCCGCTGACGTTATGCGCTCACAAGAAGAGCGAGTGAGAGGCACGCGTCCCTTCCACTCGGGCATGGTTAGCCCGCCTAAGAGCGAGAGAGACAGACATAAAAAGTGAAAGGCACGCGTCCCTTCCACTCGAGCACAGTTGTTGTCACGTAAAACTTTCGCCCGTATACCGACTTTACAGGCAACCAGTTTTTTATTTTGTTTCCTTTAGTTTTTTTTGTAAATGGCAAAACAACGTTTGCCGGGACAACTAGTAAGATATAGAAGTAGTATTTATTACATGAATGATGCAGAAAATAAAAGCCCAATTTCTTTGACAAACTTTAATCCCAATAATTGCGTGACGCAGGTTCGTGGGTAAGTCACAAAGATAATAAAAAAATGTGAGCCGTCACGGGACGCCTGGCAGATGTGAAACATCGACATTATTTTTTCGATTATCATAATTAAGCATTTTATCACCACGTGAAGCTTGTGTTGATAGGCTTCACTACGATTTGTTGCAACAGATTTGTTGTAGAGAAAAACATATTTTAAAGTTTAACTTTGACGCCAATTCTACATGCACTCACTAAATGGATTATTAAATGCATTCTCCGTAAGAATCATAAAACTTCATTAAAAATTCAAGATGGATAAATGCAATTAGTTATATATTGTTATATTTACAAAAAAACTCGATCAACAAATAGTCTTGATCTATAAGATTGGTGTTAATTAAAGAAAAAGTTAAACTTTTAATTTAGGTGGAGCTTTTAATTCGGCTGAAGTTTAAGGCTTGTGTTTTGACCCTTGCCAGAGTAGTCGTAGCACAAGCCTAGTTGCTTCGTTTAAGGCTAGATGACGCTGTTTGAAATGTCCTATAATCTATACAATATAAAATTCTTTGTCCTGACTGACTGACGGATCAACGCACAGCCTAAACCGCTGATCGTAGAGACCTGAAACTTGGAGGATGTGTTTGTTGTATGACGTAGACATCCCATAAGAAAGGATTTTCCGAAATTCTACCCCTTAGGGGGTGAAAAAGGGGGCCAAAGAATGTATGGGACAACGTTATTACTTGGTCCAATTAAATATCCTATTAGAACCATTGTCGACTTCTATGCGAACGAAGTCGCGGGCAAAAGCTCATATTTTAGTAACTATATTCATTAAAGGAGCCTCTCAACAACGCCGAAGACATTGTTAGATACTGGGAGTCACAGCGGTTGAGATTGGCCGGGAACTTGGAAATGATGAACAAAGGCAGAGCAATAAAATCCATCTCCAATTGAACCCCCCAACAAAACAGCCCAAGAGGCCGACCATGGAAGCGCTGAAAGGACTATGCGAAGGAAGATATACGGCAAATGAGGATACTCACATCAAACTCAATTTTTGATGTGATAACGTCTAATAAATTGATGGAACCCTGCATTCACAAAAAAGTATCTGTTCTAGGTAACAGACACCGTCATGTTCCAGTACCACGACGGCGTCATGGTAAACGTCACGCATGTCTGTTTTATATTGTTTAATAATAGTATCGCTCATCTGGGCTTTTGTGACGAATTGAAGATTTATATAATGGAAAAAAATATAAAGGAAAAAATAACTTAATTTTGCAGCGTGTTCATATGACGTAAAATTATCGTCCGTAAACCGACTTTACAGATATTTTTTATTCAATAAGAGTCATGCAGTGCATTACATAACTTTGAAGAGTCTTAAAAAATAACTTAGGATGTGGGATCCTGGAAGAGACCAGCGAGTAAACGAACAAAATGCAGGAAGATTATGGAAGACGCCAATACTCACAAAGAATTGTAGCGCCGCAGAAAGTAACTATGGGCACTAACCTCATTTCGAAACAACAAAAGTTTTAAAAATATATTTTAAAGTCAAATGACAGGTAGACCCAAAGCCGAAAGGCCGAAAGTGTGCCGAAATGTGTCGGGTTTGCGTGTCATACGGCCATATCTCTGGTCTCGATAAAGGGACTCTTGCACCGTTTTAATTAGCCAGTAGAATGCCGATCGAAAGATAGGGCTTGCACAACACAATTTATTTCAAACTAGCTATTGCCCGCGACTTCGTACGCGTGGTAGTTTTTTATATCCTTAAACCTTCCTCTTGAATTACTCTATCTATTAAAAATTTAATTTGCAAGATTCCATGACAAACATCTGTACAGGTGAAGCTAAATATAAGCTTGTAAAAAAACCGCATCAAAATCCGTTGGTCGTTTTTAAGATCTAAGCATACATAGGGACAGACAGACAGCGGGAGGCGATTTTGTTATATATTATGGAGTGATGTTTTTTATTGATTCTACATAAGAGCAGTGTTGGTTTAGTGGAAGAAACCTTGATTTTCAATCTGGATATAATGGTTCGAATCTGGATGCTGCTGAATACTTACTATGTGTTTCCCTTAATCACATGCTCTTGTGGTGAATGAATTTTGGGGAAAACGCCATGCAACGGTTCAAAGTTATGAAACACATGCATTCAAAACCCAATCTGGAGTAGTCACCAGTGACGTCTTACTGCCTAAACCTTCTGAGACAAGATATTGTTGTTATATTTTTGTGCCTGTGGCGGTCGAGACGTCTGGGAGTTGGGGGGGCGAGGGTTTGGCATTTGTGAGAGAAATTGGCCGTCGCCTCCGGGACAGGGGGTTTGATCCGCGTTCCGGGGCATTTATGGTGCAAATGCTGTCGATAGCGGTTCATCGGGGTAACGCTGCTTGCATATTGTCTAGCTTTGCACCGGGAACGCTGGGGAGGGGTTTGTTTGACTAGGTTTAGATTTAATTTTTTGATTTTTTTTATTATCTTATTGTTTTATGTACTTACCTATTTTGTAAAAAAAAAGATATTATATACAAGATATTGCAATATAGATAGCTATTCGTACAAAAAAATAGACCCTTTCCGATTTTCTATCCATATTTTGTTCAGATCATTAAATCAACATGACAACCCTACATAAAAGTCCAGTAAGCCAATGGTAGGTACTGCTTTCGATCGAATAGACAGCGCTGTTCAGCTAATGTGTACTTACAGTGTAGCTGGTCCGACCACTGATACTTTGGACTTGAGGCTTTGACGAAAGACGAGGAATGCTAAGGTAATGCATCAGAATGGCGGGTGAGTAGAATTTCAAATGGTTTTACATAATGTAGGGGAGTTACGGTACGGTTTTGTACCACTGACCTTTGTTCTCAAAGGTGTTCCGAGGATTCTGGTCGATGGAGACGTGTCCGTTAACGATTCTTTTTCATCAAATCTATAGGGTACTGGTATTCAATTTCCACCTCAGACGATGTGTCGTAGGTAAAGGGACCGAAGGCTAGCCACTTTCAGATCCGCACAAAATGTCCACAAGAATATATCGAACTTAATACGCAGTCCAATATTACGAAGAACGAGACAAAGGTTCACACTGATGCGCGGCGCGAACCGGTATTACAATGGAGCTCGATAGATGTGCACACTCGAAGGTAGCTAGACAAAGACTCTCGGTCGTGGTACATTAGTTATTCAAACGGGATAAATGTATGAAATCTACCCACAAGTTGTGTTTTCACAACTCTGTTCCTCTACGGAACACATAATATTAATCATCAGGATGTACTAGAGTAGATCCAACTACGGCTACGAACAGCAATTTACCTGCGTTGTAATCGAAAGATTTTTACAAATTATAGTTCAATGTTTGACCACTATCACACCTAGGTAGGTGTGATAGTGGTCGAACATTGAACTAGGTAGGTGGTAGGTGACGATGCGGTCTAAGATGTAGCACGCTTTCCTAGAAGATACCTATTCACTCGCGACTTGTACACACCAAGGAAAGACAGACGCAGGCAACCGATTCCATTCCCTTGCAGTACAACTAATGAATGACGAAGCAAAACGCTTGGTGCGTCTGGTATGTTTACCATGAATCGGTGCCGCACATCAGTCTGCCTGGTTGTATGACGAAAGAATGGAGACGGCAACATTAGGTCGTGGAGTTCTGTTGCACACGCCCCGAAATGTATCCGATAAAAGACCGACAAACTTGCAACCTTACGACGATGCTTAAGAATTTGAAGCCTTTGGTTGGCAAGTTTATCGTCACCAATGAGTCTCAAATTAAAAAAATAAAAAAATGTGAAAAGTGAATAAAAGTGTGTGATAAAGTTATCTATCTATCTATCTATCTCCTGGCTCTCCTCACAATGAACTCCAACGCCAACATACCTACTAAAATATAAAAGACAGCGTATCGAAGGTATCGATCGTTAGGTACCCATATAACATAATTAACAAATTGAGATTTTGTGTATTATATGTAAATGCATAGTGCACATAGAAAATAAATAGTTGAAACGGCTTAAAATACTTATTATTATTTTACCTATTTTAAAATGTCCTAAGTTCAAACATCCAGCGTTCATTTCAAGTCGCAAGTGGCACCGGACACTGGCCGCGGTCTGGTAGATCGTCGATACAGGCGATACTGTTTCAAAGCTTCAATGTTGCTCTCTGTAAACTAAAACAGGTTTAAAACACTTTGCGCGCGAAGAAAGAACCATTCTAAAGTTTTATGCCCACCTTTGCTTTTAGGAATACAGTGTAAAGGTTTTAAATTCGCGGAATAAGTTCAGACAAGTAACAAAATAAAAGCGATTATATTTATTACTAGCTGCGCCCCGCGGTTTGACCCGCGTTAGTCCCGATCCCGTGGGAATATCGGGATAAAAAGTAGCCTATGTGTTAATCCAGGTCTCCAGCTATCTAGATACCGATTTGCATCGCAATCGGTCCAGTAGTTTTTGCGTAAAGGAGTAACAAACATACATACACGCACACACACAAACTTTCACATTTATAATATTAGTAGGATTTTCGTGGGTCTTATCACGTATTTTTATTATTTCTCTTACCTCGACGTTTTGGCTATGTTACAATAGCCATGCTCACAAGGAAAGGAGTCCCTCGCGATTATAGTAATTATTTTTCTAGGTCTTATCGCGTATTTTAATTTCTCTAACTCGAAGTTTCAGCTGTGTTACAATAGTCATGCTCACTAGGAGCCCCTTGCAAATGATTAAATGTTTAAAATAGTTTCATAATGAGTTCAAGTCGCGAAAACCTAAAAAAATACTGAGTTTAGACACTTTTTTTCACTGAATATTATTGCAATTTTAAAAATCAATAAATGCAGTTTTTATACGGCATTAAATCAGTAATTTTTCTATATAAATGTTGTTCTCTATTTACTTCTAGAATAATTTATGTAGACTAGAGCCTTGAGCAATCATTCTTTTTGACTTGAAAACGTTTATATTAAACTAGCTGCGCTCCGCGGTTTCACCCGCGTAACTCCCGATCCCGTGGGAATATCGGGATAAAAAGTAGCCTATAACCTTCCTCGATAAATGGACTATCCAACACAAAAATAATTTTTCAATTCGAACCAGCAGTTCCTGAGATTAGCGCGTTCAAACAAACAAACAAACAAACTCTTCAGCTTTATAATATTAGTATAGATTGATGGAACACCTGCGTTCACAAAAAAGTCAAGATAATATTGTGTGACGTCATTGTCACGTTCCAGTAACGTCATGTCAACAATGACGTCACACAGCACGCAGCAACACGAGACGCGGGTCGCGTCTCGTGTTTGTTTTATATTGTTTAATTTAATAATATCACTCATCTGGGCTTGTGTTATGGTGATGAGTGACGAATAGAAGACTTATATAAAGGAAAAAATGAATGAAAAAAATATTAGAGAAGTAAAAAAAAAAAAAAAAACATCGGTTTCTTATGACGATATCACGAAAAATTATTGTCCGTAAACCGACTTCACAGACAACCATTTTTTTTTATAAAACACATGCTTGCTGTTTACCTATTTCTGTGCATAAATCTTTAATTTAGGTATTACTTAGTTAGAGTGTCATATTTCCTTCAGTTAGTTGTAGCTGTAGCAATGGAGAAAACAATGCTATATTTTGTATTGTTTTCTGATATTTTACCATTTACATAAAGTAGTTACTATTATATTTTATCTTTTGTTTTTTTGACTTTACTACTACAAAAAATTAAGAACTTAAAAACATCATTCAGTAGTAAAACCTAGTAACTTTATAATACTGTAAAATCCGTAAGAATCGTCGTTGAATACTAGAATTTACAAAGCAATATCCGTTTACTACTCACACTTACCTATTTTACAATTCCAATCCAACAAGTACAATGTAATAGCTATGTACAAATCGCAAGTTCTCGTTAACAATGACTCATAATATTAAGTTGCAAAGCTTACGTATTCTATGCAAGTTCGGTTTGGGATACACGGGTGATTAATTCAGAAACTTCATAATGTATTTCAGTCATTCTCCTTTACAGCCACAGTCAAATATTAAAATCATCTTTTGGCAATCGAATACTGCTTTTTGTAGTGTTTATATTATAAATTTTTTGAACGTCAGACCTTTAACTGGGAGACTTTTAGCTAGGTAAAATGTGAAAGTCGAATTATTCTAGTTGTAAAGATAAAATATTATGTTGGAAATAGTAGTTGGTAGGTAAACAATAATTTTACTATATTTATTATTGATATGAAACCTTCATGGAGTGAGCTTTTAAAGCATAAACTATTTATAATGGCCTTTGTTTGCTAGCGATAAACCCTAATAAAATGTTAGCAGCATCAGCTTCTTACACTTGATCATATTTGAAGCTTTTTAATGACAATTTGCTCTTGTATTTTGGAATTTCGAAGTTCGAGAATACTAAGTTACGGCTGTGGGTCGAGCAGTTGGAGTCGCACAACAAATTTAACTTTAGTGCGTTTGCTGACGGAACTGCTTTTGACATTCCTGAAGGAGGAGCTATGACTGAAGGTTGTCGTCTTTCGGAAGTACCGTGGACGCAGACGACCGCCCACAAATCCCTGTCCCCCGCGTCATAGGTATCGCCCGCCGTAATACGTGGTTGGATAAATGTGACAATATCTTATACCTGAATGTTGGTCTGTAAGGTATTTATTAATATGGGTCCTGTTCTTATTTTTAAAGCCATCTGTAATAACTAAATTATTAATACATACATATTAAAATTTAATTAAAACACAACATGTTGAAAGAGACAAGGAACTCGCCATTCATTGCCACCATGTGTATCTCACGAAGTTACGATATGTCTACATTTTCACATCACGTATCGCAGTGGTTTACATTTACGGGTTTCCCTACGTTAAATTAATGTTTTAATATTTACAACACGTATCTGATTTAGTATTACACTGAAACTATAAAGAACGGGTGTTCAACGAATTTGTGATTTCAAAGAGGTGAGTAATTTAGTGACTTATTCTGCAGTGATATTGAACTCTGCTGAAAGAGATTAAACTTATTTATTCAATCGTATATCTTACTAACTAGCTGTGCTCCGCGGTTTCACTCGCGTAACTCCCGATTCCGTTAAAGCCTTCCCCGACAAATGGACTATCCAATACAAAAATATTTTTTTAATTTGAACTAGTAGTTCCTGAGATTAGAGCGTTCAAAGAAACAAACAAACTCTTTAGCTTTATAATATTACTAGCGACCCGTCCCGGCTTCGCAGCATGTATTATACATATAAACCTTCATCTTGAATCACTTTATCTATTTAAAAAACCGCATCTAAATCCGTTGCGTAATTTTAAAGATTTAAGCATACATAGGGATATAGGGACATAGGGACAGAGAAAGCGACTTTGTTTTATACTATGTAGTGATAGTGAGGTAGTGATCGTGATAATATAGATATTACAAAGATGTGTGTTTAGTACTCCTTCACGCATAAACTACTAAACCGATTGCAATAAAACTAGATAGGTAGGTAGATAGGAAAAGACCTGAATTAACATCTATGCTACTTTTTATCCTGAAAATCCCATGCGATCGGAAATTACTCGGGTAAAACCACGGAGCGCTGCTATTTATTCATAAGTGTGACATCTGAATTGTTTTTATTTATATTTTGACGACCTCTGTGGCGCGTCGGGCGAACACCCGACTGCGACGCAGAAGGTTGCGGGTTCGATTCCCGCCGGGAACAAGTATTTATGCTGACTATAAATTCGTTCTGGGTGTTTCCTATATGTATAATATGTATATATTTACAAAAAAAAAAAAAAAAGTATATAAGTAGTTTATCCGTTATCTGGCACCCATAACACAAGCATTAAGTTGCTTAGCTTGGGGCCGGATGGCGATGTGTATTATGTCCTGAAATATTTATTATTATTTATTTATTATTATATTGTTTTTAATAATTTTATTATTATTTTAATTTATTTTGGAAGTAAGTACATATTTCGAAGTGTTACGACACAAATAACTATATTTTTAAGCTTGTCATTGTCAGTCATAATGGATTAACAAAATATTGTGTTTTCAGGACACTTTACGCCTCTTGAAGACTGCTTGTAGAGTCAGCAACCGGAACCAACTGCAGAGAGAGGCATGGTAAATCACTTTTACACACTATAATTGGTCACCCATCGAACTAATGACTATGCAAAGCGTTGCTTAACCTGCATGATCGTAAACGATCAGCAAGCACATTAAGACTAAGGTCCCTTATAACATTTGAGATACAAATTCTTTCAAAGTAGGAAAGTAAACAAAGCAATCTACCTGTTAAACTGCAGGTGGCCTAATTTAAAAAACATAAAACTTACATAAAATCGGAATGATCAAAGAATGATTTTACTTTAATGCCTACATAAAATATGATATTCAAAGTTGGACAGTTAAGTGTTTTTGATGCTTTGATAAAAAATTCTATTATGACACGCGTTTTTGAATAAGTACATTGCCTAGAAAGCAGTAATTAAAGAGTAAAATAAATAGCCATTGAAAGAGATGTTTGTGTGGTCTGACGAGAAGCAATTTGCTTAATAATTTGCAGTTTATTACAAGAAAATACGTTGAACTGTAGCTATGTTTGGAAGCCAAACTACATATAAAATAAATATTTTGCAGGACATTCCACACATCGCCATCTAGCCCCAAGCTAAGTAACTAGACTTGTGTTATGATAGATAGATAAACACTTTATTTGTACAACACACAAAACATTGAAAATAACAAAAAGACGAGAAAGCTTATTAACTACGAAATTGTACAAACAGGCGACCTTATCGCTTAAAGCGATTTCTTCCAGGCAACCTTAGGATGGAGAGGTCTGCTTAGCTTAACTGGTAGGTCGTGTGGTATGGGTGGTAGACAACGGATATACTACTTATATACTTTTCTTTTGTATAATATTCTTATAACATTTAGAAACAACCAGACCACAGACAAATATCTAAGCATAAATACATGTCTGAGGCGGGAATCGAACCCGCAACCCTATTATGTCAATCTCACTGCTTTCCGCTGACGATATTATGTCGGTTTAGGTAAGCAGGTATAAGATTTGCCAAAACGGCGCCCACCCGTCAAATAAAACAAGAGATAAAGAAATAAACTATTTAAAATGCCAATACATTTGAGCCAAGATGCTGCCGTTCAAGATTTTTTAAAGTTACAAAAATAAAAATCGTCCTTTTATAAGCAAAAAAGGTGTGGTTTTTACGATTGCATTTACGACATGGCGCGTGAAACCTCGAACCGAGACTAACTCCTATTTGGCATCCCCTCCAATCTGTTACAATAAATTATTTTTACTTAGGTAGGTAAAGATCTGAAGGCCAATTCTCGTAAATAACATGGTTTAAATTACATTTTTCAATATCATTTCGATTGCAAAAGATACCCTTAAAGTCAGTTTTTTTACAAAAAGCTAACTTTGAGGGTATTTTGAGCTACTTTAATTGTGATCGAAATGCAATCGAAATGATATTGAAATGTAATTTGAACAATGTTAGTTACGAGAATTGGCCTTCTGTTCACTCACGAAGGCCCACCCCTCCAGGGTTAATTTTCTCGGTGTGCATTAATATGAGTGTCGCACGTGCTAACAAGATGTCTTAATGTGTGTGTGAAGACTATCAGTAGACAGCATACAACAGATATAGAATTATATACAGATTATGTTTACAACAACATTCATAAGGTGTGGAAGTGCGCGCCTTCGTGAGTGAACAGATCTATACCCATACTAGCTGCCCTACGCGGTTTCACCCGCGTAACTCCCGATCCCGTGGGAATATCGGGATGTAAGCTATCCTATCTCTCAAGTTGGATCGAACTGCACATGGTGTGCGAATTTTATTATAATCGGTTAAGTGGTTTAGGAGTCCATTGAGGACAAACATTGTGACACGAGATTTATATATATTAAGATTATATGAAAGTTATTTACTTTTTTTTAGTATTTATTAATGCACAAGTTATAAATAATAAAAAAATAAATATTGCAAGGCATTCCACAAATCGCCATCTAGCCCCAAGCAACAAGACTTGTGTTATGGGTGCTAGAAAACGGATATACTACTTATACTATACTTTTTTTTTTAAATACTTTATTATACATAGAAACAACCAGAAGGCCAATTCTCGTAAATAACATTGTTTAAATTACATTTCAATATCATTTCAATCACAAATAATACCCTCAAAGTAGCTAAAACACCCTCAAAGTTAGCTTTTTGTAAAAAAAAACTGACTTTGAAGGTATCTTATGCAATCGAAATGCAATCGGGATGATATTGAAATGTAATTTAAACAATGTTATTTACGAGAATTGGCCTTCTGACCACAAATAAATATCTTAGCATAATACTTGTCTTAGGAGGGAATCGAACCCAAAACCCTGCGTTTGGCAGTCCGGCATGGTGACCATTGTGGCAACTGGGTCGTCGTAATACTATTAAAATACATACATAAATATCTTTGGTAAATATTTTGAAAGAAGATTTCTGCTGCTAGAGAAAATTAATTACGATCATAATTTTTCCCCTGTCAAATACCAATGCCGCAATAACAGGAAACAATATTTCGTCAGTTACAAATGGACAAAGTTATAAAAAAATAACAATCAAAAAACAAATTGAAAACATCGCGAATCGGGAACAATCCGAAACAGTTGGACGGCTACTTGGGAGTTAATGCAAATCGGTCTGCAAAGTCGCCAACCGAGAGAAAAAATACAATAAAAATATTGTTTTACGATCGGACAACGTTGTCGGTCGCATTCATTGGTGAAAGCGTAATATGAAGCGATTATAATAAAAACGATAGGTATCTATACATATAAAATGCTTTGTCCTGACTCCTGACAGACTGAATGACTGACGGATCAACGCACAGCCTAAACCGCTGATCGTAGAGACCTGAAACTTAGAGGGTGTGTTCTTTGTATGACGAAGGCATCCGATAAGAAAAAGGATTTTTTTAAACTAAATAAATAAATAATAAATATAGCAGGACAATCCCCATATCGCCATCTAGCCCCAAGCTAAGTAACTAGGCTTGTGTTATGGGTGCTAGACAGTGGATATACTACTTATATACTTTTCTTTTGTAAATATATACTTATAATACACAGAAACAACCAGAGCACAGACAAATATCTAAGCATAAATACTTGCCTGAGGCGGGAATCGAACCCGCAACTCTGTGTTTGGCAGTCCGGCATGGTGACCATTATGCCAACCGGGTCGTCAAAATCGTCAATTCAGCCCCATAGGGGGTGCAAAAGGGGGGCAAAGTTTGTATTAGGACGTGATTCCTTGGTCCAATCTTCTTTAATTTTTTTATAAATATTCTTTAACTGAATTTATGGAAGACGTGCTTCGTATTTATTTAAAATATCATTCGTATTAGAACCATTTTCCACTTCTACGCGAACGAAGTCTCGAGCAAATACTATACCTACCTAATGACAGGTCACATATAACCCAAGTAGCACGTTAGTGAATTTTGGAACTTATTTTGCAACTGTAGGTAGCATATAGGTGATGCAAGAGTGTATGGTATTACTTAAAGATGCAAACAGCACTCGAATTTGCAAATGAGTAACTCTTATCACTAACGGTTGCTTTTGAGTGATTTTTGTTTCTGCTTTATTACCTATGGTAGCATTAAGCCGAATCTATTACTCATAGGCGCATAAAGGTTTTAATTTTCTCTCTTATAGAACTCAAAGAGGCATATGACATCTTAAAATCCCCCCTAAAGAACTGTGCCCTAACAGGTGGTATTTTTCCCTCATTTGGCACCTCTAGTACTAAATAAGTAGTATATATGAGTTATTTATCACTTGTAGTGGCTCAAGAGTTATTATTGCAGCTCATTTGGAACCTTAGTGTAATTGCCTTTGTAAGGTCTAATATACTCTTATATGCCACTGTAAAGCGTAGATCGGTTCCATTTTTATCTCATTTAGAACCACAAGATCTAATTAAAATAATAACGGGTCGAGTGCGAGTCGTACTCACGCGCTGAGGGTTCCGTACATTAGTTTCATTCCAGACAGTTACAGACAGTGTCAGACAGTTCCAAACAGTGCCAGACAGTGCCAGACAGTGCCAGATGGTGCCAGACGGTGCCAGACGGTGCCAGACGGTGCCAGACGGCACCAGACGGTGCCAGACGGCACCAGACTGTACCAGACTGTATCAGACTGTACCAGACTGTACCAGACGGTACCAGACGGTACCAGACGGTACCAGACGGTACCAGACGGTACCAGACGGTACCAGACGGTACCAGACGGTACCAGACGGTACCAGACGGTACCAGACAGTTTCAGTCAGTGCCAGTCAGTGCCAGACAGTGCCAGACAGTGCCAGACAGTGCCAGACAGTGCCAGAGAGTGCCAGACAGTGCCAGTTTGTACCAGACAGTACCAGACAGTACCAGACAGTACCAGACAGTGGCAGACAGTTGTACAGACAGTTGCACAAACAGTTGACAGACAGTTGCACAGACAGTTGTACAGACAGTCCTCGACTTTACAAGTTAAGTAAATTTTACTTTTTTTACTTTATTAACCTTCACAATGGGTTTTGTACCCGTCTTGAGGATCCCCAATTCAAAGTAGAGACAGCAAGACCTGTGAAGTGAAAAATATCACTACTAGGTACTAATGAGTGATTTTTGGGCTTAAGAGTTCCAATAAGGTAACAAATGAGTGAAAATAAGAACTAATAGGTCTACTTTAAATCGCCATGTTTAAAAATAATGACCTTGAAAAGCATTTTGTTTAATGGTATTTTATTACAATTACATATAACAAAATAAGTTTTAATAACTGTTGTTGACATTATACTTTTTGTGAAACTATAATGTTAGGTTTTTAACAACCAAATTGTTGTAAAGTATTATCTTATTTATTTGATCAGCACATATTTTTTGATATTTTTTGATTAAATTGTAGGCGCATCAAAATTTACTAAGTAAATATACCATGGTTTCACGATAAAAAACCATTTGCAAGGGCTCCATGATATTATGCTGCGGTTTACACGTACATTTTTAATACTCGATCACCAAATAGATGCAATATGGCTGTCACAATTAACACAATAGAACAAAGCACACCGTTTTTCGTTTATCTCCGCCGAAAATAAGACTAGTTATGACAAATTGTCACTCAACGAATGAATGTATCGCTTTATCGTTCAATCATTCATTCACAGCGCGCAATTTGCACTTTTAGTTCCAAGTGCCACTCAGGGTAACAATTCGAACTCTTATGCAACGCTTCTGCGACTATAAATGAGTTGCAATTTTTCTCCCTTTAGTAATATATAGGTTGCATATAGGTTCTAACCACCTATATAGAACTTAATCAAGGTGGATTTTATTACTAAAGGTTCCAAAAAAATACTATATGCAAGCTATTTGTTACCAAATGTGTTACTTGGGAAATATTGATTACCACCCGAGTAAGCTGATCCCGCGTTATTATCGGGATAAAAAGTAGCGTAGGTAACTCTAAAAAAATCAATGTATCCTCCTAACAAGGTTCACCAAAATCAGTCCAATAGTTTCGGAGCCTATCATTTCGTTTCAAACAAAATAGTAGGTACATTGCGATACAAGTGTGAAAAATTGTTCTTTACACAGAGGCGGTTTAACACGCGCGAGCGGTACCCGAGGGCGTTTAAAAAGCCGACATACAAAGATCAATCCACACGTGTATCGCCTTCCTCGATAAATGTACTATGCAACACAAAAAGATTTTTTTAATTCGAACCAGTAGTTCCTGAGATTAGCGCGTTCAAACAAACAAACAAACTCTGCTCAGCTGTTTAATCTTAATATATATAAATCTCGTGTCACAATGTTTGTCCTCAATGGACTCCTAAACCACTAAACCGATTATAATAAAATTCGCACACCATGTGCAGTTCGATCCAACTTGAAAGATAGGATAGCTTGCATCTTAATTTATCCCGATATTCCCACGGGATCGGGAGTTACGCGGGTGAAACCGCGGAGGGCAGCTAGTATTATAGCTAGTAGTATAGATATATCATTTGGAAAGCATTGAATATCTACGGACTCTTAGGTAAATTATACACCGACATCTGTCTAGTCGGTTTTTTTCTTTCAAACGATTTTAACTATGCGCATAACTCATGAAAAAGTATTATTTCTCATAATGGTCTTGTAAAACTCTTACTTGGTTCAAATTTAATTAGTATTTTTTATGATCCTATCAAAATTTCTGTGTTTTGCTAAGGAGAATATGCCGCGCGTGGTTAGTTTGGCGTCAACGAGAAAATGTCTCATTGTCCTTAGAAACCTTCCGCAGTTCTTATGGAAAGAAGACCTGTTTATATCCAGGGAAAAGCGAAAAACTTTTAAAAACTTAGCCCTATTAAATATCGGCTTTTGCCAGTGGTTCACATGCGCATGTGTCGCTTTTTTATTTTTAACTTATGCACACACAACACAAAAACTTAAAATAGTTTTCATTAAAATTGTGAATTATCACAAAAAGTATAAATATAATGCATGTAAAATTTAGAAAATCCTATCTATGTTTGATTAAATCCCCATTGGTTCACACACGACTTTATCGAGTTAAATCATAACAAAGTTAAATTAATAAATAAAATGTCACCGAAGTTAAATTGAATCCAGCCTCATTCAATAGAGGCACGCTAGTTAAGTAAACACAGAATACAAGTACTTACGCCTTTTCTTCACTTTGCGGCACAAAACTCTTCATATGGCTTTATAAGTTGCAATTGGGTAATAAAGCTTCTAACAGAGAAAGTGTGAAGAAATTCGGCTCGGATTTGTTACGGCAGGTACGTTTTACGGGGAAAAAGATGTTGGAAATTCTTGAGTTTTTTTATAAAATTTAGTACCTAAGAACCTAACATAATAACATAAAACTTTTATTGTTAATTTATTGTACTACTTTCATGTACTAAAAAAAATAATTTAAAACTCTCAAGAATTGATTCTCAATATTTTTTCCCGCTACGGTTCGATCAGCTCTCGCAAAAGCTCATTTAAGTTGATAAAGTGGAAAAAAAAGCATTCGTCAAGCACGTAACTATAAAATTGATGGATAAGTATTACTGAAATTATAATAGACACTTACAAGGATATAAAAATATAACGCTTTTTAATTTCTCTCTAGTCCTAGTAGATGGTACTATGGTACCAGCATAACTGCAGACCCACATAAGAGTTCCAAAATTACTATTTTTTATTTTTTTTTACCGACAAGCTCGCCACCTTGCGACGATGTTCCAGGCTCTGAAGCCTTTTGTTGGCAAGCTTATCGTCACCGATGAGTCTCCTGGCTCTCCTCTCAATTGACTCCAATGCCCCCAGCTGATATTTCGCCGAACCGTCCCAGAGGTGAGAACAGTACTCCATGCACGAGCGGACTTGTGCTTGGTACAAGTTGAGCATCTGTCCCGACGTGAAGTACCATCTCACCTTCGCCAGAACACCGAGCTTTTTTGATTGGAATGTTATCATTGTGACTCCGTTGGCACAATGGTCACCATGCCGGGCTGCCAAACACAGGGTTGAGGGTTCGATTCCCGCCTCAGACAAGTATTTATGCTTAGATATATGTTTGTGGTCTGGCTGTTTCTATGTATTATAAGTAAGTATAAATTTACAAAAGTATCTAAGTAGTATATAAGTATATACGTTGTCTAGCACTCATAACACAAGTCTAGTTACTTAGCTTGGGGCTAGATGGCAATGTGTGGAAATTTATTTAATTGTAATTTTTTTTAATTGTAATAATTTTTGATCGATAAATTTCATGAGTTTAAACTTAACTAAAGCAGGTGCCTAGAATATTGCTTGTGTTGAAAACATTCTTCAACCGTTTTGGAGCTCTACGGTGGGTCTGCAATTATGTCACCGACCGTACGTCGAATAACATCCCGTCAGCTATACCCGGGATAATATATCGCTGCAGGTTGGGTCATAAACCATGTTTTATAAAGTTCACCACACGTGTGTGTTGTATCCTATCTGTAATCGGTCAGAGTGGATTATAAAAAAAGTATTTAGATCATATTATGTATGAGTACTTTTAATTCAAGTATTTATGTTTGTGTGTAACGAAAAAGGTCGTAAGTCCAATTCTTGTTGATAGTATTATTATAGCAAACTGATTAATGACTTATGACCCATACTGAACCTATTTTTCTACCAGCTTAGTAAGATTAAAGTGCTTTCTTTAACTAGTGCGACGATTTGAAATAATTTAGAACAATGAAGAAAGAAAAACCAGAAATATGTGACCATAATTTATTTAAAAATAATACCGATTTACATAAAAGTACTTAAATATTAATTAAATTAATGTTTATGAGCAACAATACTTAATTTAACATAAAGTAATCTATTTATTACAAAATAGTAAAAAAACTTAGTTTTGAAAACAGTTTCTGTAATATTTAATCAAAAAAAACCAAAATTTTACTTCACATTATGTAGATAGCATGTAAACAAGATAACAATCTTGATATATAAATAATTATAAACAATTATTATTAAATAGTACATAGCCGTTATTTACAAAAATATAACTGTTTAAATTTAATCAAGATTACTCTAAAACTTCTAAATATTGCAACTTAAAGTTACTTAAAATCTAATACTAAAAATTATAATTATTAAAATTAAACTAATAAAATAACTAAATAAAAAAAAAAATATTTATTACAAAAAACTAAAATTAACTAAATAATAAATAACAGCGGCAATATCTTAAAAACCAGTCGTTTCTTATTTTGAAATTATTTCCTATGGACAATAAAAAAAAATGTAGGATTCCAACTTAAACTTAGGTACAAACCAATGTTTAATAGCACTAGATATGTATGCAATGTAGTCGTCCGGAGAAGTTTAATGATGCCGATGCCACTGTGTAAGTGAATCGTTAAAACATTGGTTTGAAAAAAAAAATACACTAGAAGAATCTGTTTTTGTCTTTTCGTTATCCAATAAAAGAAAAATAACTATAAAGTTTTATAAAATTTTCAATAATCTAATTAAAATTTGGAGGTAAACAAAACACTGCACAAACAAACCTTTATGAGATCTTTACGAAAACCAAATCCTCAATTCTTTACATACAATCATACCTCTTAATAGAAGAAACTCAACTAATAATACTTTTAAAAGTAAAATCTAGTCTTATATAACAAAACTTTGATCTTAAGGTGACGGGGTACCGGCGCTCTCGCCATACAAACATTTTTTTCTAATTATCATAGATATTAGGATTTAAAAAACAATACATAGGAGCATGGTCATGGCAGTTTTAAGCAACAAAAATATTTACTCTAGTGTCATTATCCAGGGAGGAAACAGTCGACTACGTTTGTATGGAGAGAGCGCCCGGTACCCTTTCCTCTTAACCGATCTAGTAAAATGCAATATTGTCTTATAACTCGGTTCAACGTCTCATAATATCTTCTATGCTGAAGCCTTTCTTCGGTCCACTTGATTGGCTAGTCCCAGGTTTAGGGTTAGCAGGCGGTTGAATTCCAACAATATTCTTTATTCCGCTTGCAATGAAACTGGATGTAGATTCTTCCGATTCTTTCAAACCATCCTTACATGATGTTACTGTTGTTGATGTGCTTGGTACTGTATCTTTAGGAGGAACATGTTTCATAATCAAATCTTGAGCACAAGTTTGTTGAGGACCTAAAACAGGATGTGAGACCGACCCATACGGTATTTGAGGATGAGGTGGCGGCATCGGAAGCCCGAACTTATGATAAGCAGGCATTCCTATCATATTGGGTGGAATGCCAATAACTACTTCACTGTTCCCTAAAGAAGGTCGAGGCATGGTAAGATTAGTTGGCTCCGGTGATCGACTTCTGAACACTGGTCCACATGTTCTCACATTATCTCCAATATCAGGAGGATGACTTCTTTTCCTAAATGAACTAAGATACATTCCTGACGGTCCCGGGTCAATAGGAGGACTTCCTAAGTGAGTCATCTTAGTTGGATCAGGTGGAACTTGATGGAGATCTCTACGTATCTGTAATTGTGGGTGTCTAATTTGCTGCTCTGGTATTTCAGTGTATCGAATTTCTTTTTCAATAATTTCATCAGATGTGTAACGACGTTTTTCATACAACTCTGAAGGTCCTCGGTGTTTCTCAGCTTGTGGACGCATAGTGTAAGGACTGGCTCTGTTCGTCTGTTCATTGTGATGGCAATGAGTTCTCTCAATTACTGGAGTAGGTGATAATTTACGTGGCCTCTCTTCACTTTGTTCTCTTCCGATGCTTTCGATGGATGAAGAACGTGCACGACGTACGGGAGAGTGTTCTGGAGATGATAAATCAGGATCTTCATCATCAAAACCAGGTTCGATTGGTGAGCCAGATCTACCGATATCTTCTTCACCGACGTCTAAAACATCACCAGGTGGTACATCTCCGACAGCATGAGTCAAAGCGTGTCGTCTTAGGTCACAGTTCCTTCTAAAAACTTTTCCACAGGAGTTGCACTCATATGGTTTATGATCAGTGTGGGTGAGAAGATGTGTCTTCAAATTCGAACGTTGATTGAAACTGCGGCTGCAAACAGGGCATTTGTGTGGAGACTCTTCCATGTGCAAAATCTTGTGGACGGCCAAAGTCCTCGACTGGCAAAATCCTTTCCCGCATTCTGTACACTTAAAAGGTTTCTCTTTTGAATGAATGTACCTGTAACGGAAAAAGCAAAATTGAATTCCTTATTTTTAGCACAAGTGCTTAACTTAATGAACGTAGAGAGAACGATTTAATGATTGGTACCATAAAATATCGCAGTTTAATTAAATATCGGCAGAGGGGCGGAGTCGATTCCAACACAAGTTCTCCAGATTTAAAGTACGAAACGTTGTTGTTTATTTATGGCTCTTCATTATAAAGTATCGATAAACAAGTTTCGATTGCTATTATTATTTTGGTCGTTTCGCTCTCTTTGTAAGAGCCTAGCAACGTCGTCGCGTGTCCAAAGTGCCAGAGATAAAGCGGTATTCGGATTCCATTTAGTCTGTAGCACTTTAAAATGTTAAAAAGTCGGCGTCCATTATTAAAGTGCGCAGACGCACCTTGAACGTGATCTGAGTAACTTGAAACTTAGTCTCAAGGCGAGACGTCGACGTCGCATGTTTCAAAGTAAGTCAATTCAGGTTTACCATTTTCTAAGACCCTTAGGAATTTTTATAATATCCTAATATGTTGCAGCAGTTGACGTTGAAGTGAATAAAAATCTTTGGTTTTGTTCCACAAAAGTACAAGTAGGTACAATTTTGTGGAATCGAATTATTTTTTTTTGGTCAATTACTGCGTTTAATTTTAGCGTTCGTATTGAATTACAGTCGGCCATCTGTTGTTGTCTGTAGTAAAATATTAACACCAAAGTAGGTAAAGTTTTTTTTATAAGAGTTTCGTACCTATCATAATTGGTTTAAATATTGTTGTTAGTATTGTTATTTTAGTAGAAAAATAATTGACTACAAAGTTCAAATAAGTCTCATCAATCATCATCATTTTAACCATGAAATAAAATTTGTTTCTCCAATCAAGTCAGAACTTTTAAGCAAAAGTTGTATTCTAATTGGAATCACACATAAATTAAAAACCTGCCAACAATTATGTAGTAATAATTGTAACTTTAGATTTTACTACGTTTAAAATATTTATTCGAAGTAGACCCAAAACTCACATGTAGATTGATTTCACGTGATTGATTTTAAGGAAGCAAATCAAGGTAAAAAGATTTGTAAATAAATAAGGAAATAAGCTATTGTAGAAACGTCTAATCAAAGTAGTTTTATGAAAAACTTGACGAACACAAAATTATATTAATGTAACCTAAAACCGAACGAGACCGGACCACGTAATGGGAGGTCATTATAATTTTTTGTTTTTTTTTAAGTAATAATATTATTTACGAGATGCATTCCTGGCATGACATTCTATAGAAATCTTCGTCATCATTATCATATAAAGTCTTATCATTAACTTGTTCTTTTTTCCCTGGAAAAGATAAAGCCTTAAACAAGATTATTGATAAAAAAATAGTATTAAGTAACTAAGTGACGATAAAACGAAGATTTTTAAGCTCAAATCAAAACTGCGTACCCTTTTTTCTGATACATTATTCAGACTTGTCGCAAACTAAAATATTTTTAAAGCATTTTATTTGTATCCAGCTGCTATCCACAGCAGTTAATTATGGAATTTTGTTCAATATTATTATACTTTAGTTTTGTTATCTTTTTTCTGCTATTTATTGTCTTCATGATTAACAAGTCAAGTTCTTTCTAATTTTTGTTTTATACTGTTCTTCTATTAGCTACCTCCTAATAAATAACTTGGTTTAACAAATAACATAGGTATTGCGATTTTAAATACCTCTTAATCAATAGTATTTACCTACTGTAAGATTTCTTCAGAGAGCTTGTTTGTTCTTTGGATAAGGTATGCATAATTATTGAAGTTGAAGCAATTATTGTATGTTAATTAAAAACAACTATAGGACATGCTATGGTAGCATTACCTTTCTTGAACTAAATGATGGTAATAATATTGATATGCAACGTCAGATGATAATGACAAATTGTAAGCATTTTACTGTTTCATTTTTTTGTCATCGTTTAACCATGATGACCATATTCATCAGTGAATATGCAGCCTAAGATAAAGCATGCTTTCCTAGAAGATACCTGGGGCCTAAGTCTGCTAATACAATCGTGTTTCAATAGTGTGTCGATATAATCGTAATAGAAATTTAATGTCAAAAATATGACATTACATGTCAAATTGGTATTCTGCTTACGTTGACTATTCTATCGAGACACCACTGACACACCACTGACTCACTTTTTTATTCTGCTCTACAATCGTGGCTTAATGGAATCTCGATAGTTGTCAAAACGGTATATTGTTTAGCAACATATACCATGTTGCTAGGCAACACCTGCAAGGTAAATATTACCATACCATTGAGACTCCATAGTGATTATATTGCGATGTTATTAAAACTTTAGCAGAATACCAAATAAAGTCACAATCTCGATATAATATCAATAGAGTCTCGATATAATGACAATGGTTGGTCAAATAGCAGAATAAGGCCCCTGTTCACTCGCAACTTGAAGACCCCCAAGTTATACATGTCAGGAAAGACAGACACAGGCAACTGATTAACTGAATCTTTTTTAGTTATTACAGTGACAGTAATTTTAATGGTTATACGTCGGCAAGACGGATTATGGATAGGTACTTCAATAATCGTTTAAGTCTATGAATGGAAATCACTAGAAGTGAATAAACATTGACCCTCCAACCATCACGCAAATATTGTTGTGAAGAGAACCGGTTCTTGAATACACAGAGTTAGCATGTTCACTCACGTTACCACGAAGCCAAAGATTTTGATGATAAATTTACGTATTCTGAGGAAATAGCCGTATATTATAAAATACTAGATGCACATTTGAATGTGATATTGATTATATTTTCTACTATGACAGAATACTTAAATGGTTTCTACGAACTACAAACTGTAGGTCTCTTTGGAGGTCAATTTCTAAAAATCACCTACGATGAGGAATCCCCTTGCGAAGTTTCAGACTCCAGAGCTTTCTAGATGAGTATTTTTCTCTTTTATATTTTTACCTACCTTAACAAATTTAAACTAGACATTTTATCTCAAATGATTTTGAAGTTCGTTTAATAGATAATTAAAAATCCCACTTAACATTATAAAACTCAAAAAATTACAGACATGTTTTAAAGATGAGAAAATCTCTGATCAGATACCAATTAACTTAAATAATTATAATAAAATAGCGTTCAATAAAATTGAAATATCTAATGAAGTACCTCCTCGATATAGATTGTGAGATCGATTTCATGATGGACAGACGCCGGTCAAACGACTTGTGACTATTATATCAAAGGTACCGACAAAATCAAATTAACAAAGCAATTACCAGGTATTTTCGAAAAGTTTTACCAACTGTGTGAAGACTGGAAGTTACTTGGAGACTAGAATTATCAGTAGTGTGAAGACTAGATATTGCTTGTTACATTGTTAAGGAATACATTTTGTATATGTATGTGAACTTCGTACCTAGAAACGACCCAGCGTTTACACCTCAGTGTTGAAATACCTTTAAAAGTATGTTCAGTAGTTGGAATTGATTGCAGCACCTGTTTGCAAATATTTAATAGCAATATTCATTTGAAAACACCGATTTCGATTAACAAAATGTTGATATACCTAGTAAGAATCATAAACTAGAGGTCCCAATCTTACTAAATGATACAAAATATACATAACTAGCGACCCGCTCCGGCTTCGCACGGCTATATTATGCATATATTATATGCATAATATATATAAACCTTCCTCTTGAATCACTCTATCTATTAAAAAAAAACCGCATCAAAATCCGTTGCGTAGTTTTAAAGATTTAAGCATACATAGGGATATAGGGACATAGGGACAGAGAAAGCGACTTTGTTTTATACTATGTAGTGATAGTGATAATAAAACTCGGTAAAGTGTTTCACTGTACATTTTAAAAGTCAAACAAATTAAACAAATGTGACTTTTGAGATTTATACTAATCCTAACAAATAAACTTAATTAATGACAAAAACAAACGTTGCCCTCACAACGACGTTATCGCTACAGTTCGATCATTTGACGTTAAATAAAATATAAGTAACATTTGTCTCGTCTTATTATACTTTGAGATAAAGATCGATGGACAGCCAGAGGTACTATCAAGACAGAAGATTAAAAAAGAGTTGAAACTGGCGAGCCTCGAATCGAGACGGAGCCTCGCACTAATGGACCACATTAAAAAATATTTCCATTACCGTTCGACCGGATAATGGCTTTTGGACTCTTGGTAGAAAGGCCGAAGAAAATTGTAACCCAAGATCTGGTAATAACATTAATAAAATTTGAAATAAAGAATACAACATTAACACTCTGGTTGGTCCTACAGTTGAACTTACAAACGATTTGGCAGTAAAATAACTGGTTTTAAATGCTCTCATTTTATTTGGCGTTGTAAATGTTACGACTAAGTTTGAGACACCTTCAATTTAAGCAATTATTTAAGTTTGAAAGTCATTCGGAATATTTAAAAATCAAATGAGAGAATCAAGTGATTCAATTCCATTTCAGCTATTATTTCTTTTTTATTCAATCCAGGTTGAGATGGCCTATCGGGCAATGATCAAAATCACGACGCAGCCATGGAGTACACCTACATTTAAAGTTTAGAAATGTCAATTTAGTAAAATGTAAAAGATAATTTGTAATATATGTAGGTACTTACTTTATTTTAAACTTTTTTTTTGTAAATACAAAAATATAACCTAAAATGAAAAGTAACTCATGAATTCGTCTAATATACCTTCGGCCGAAATGAGACGAATTGATGCACATTTATACACGAAAAATTAAAAAATGATAAACATTACCATCATCTATCAAACTCATAATAAAAAATTTCATTTTCTCAGGGTTCCATAAAATCTTCGTGCTTTTAACAAGTATAAAAATACCCGTTACTTTAAAAGCTGTAGAGTTTCTAACCACTTGCAACTCTACGGTGTCCAGTTGGCTGTGAATCGAATCAATTTCTCTTGGTGGAACTTTTTTCTTTTTATCAAGTTAGATACCAACTAGGCGTTCGACTACATACGTATTTTTATATTAAACATGTACCTATGTTTAATAATTATTGTGTTTTTAATTGCATTTTTATCTTTCTTAACTTATGCTTCACGATTCGTATTGTTTTTTTTAAGTCAAAGTTTTAATTGTATGTAGCTTGTTCGAAAAGTTATCTGCTCTGTTTTAATTATTTTATAACTTTATACCTATTATTACAAAACCAAAGCAAATAAATTGGTGTAAAATTTTCTTGATTTAGATATTGCCTTATATGAACTATTTTTTCGCATTCATTATATAAAATAAATACTATATTGAACTTATTGTTGCACTTAATCAAAAAGAAGATTCAACAGTAAATAGAAAAAAGTTTTTCATAAAAAATGTACTAGAATTTATGATCGCGCGTCCGTCAGGAATGCAAAGGGTCAGTGTCCTATTCTCTTTACCCTATCTCAGTCTGGTATCTATCGATCAACTACCAACCATAGAGTCTAGACTCAAACTATGGAATAATAAAGACTCTTCAAAGAAGTAAAAAATATTTAATAACAAACCTACCAATAGACACTAGTTTACTTGTTTAGACCCCACACAAGTTTTCACTCACTGATTTATCATGATAATATCATCCACATTTGGTCGGGCCGTTGGACCTCAAAGAAGAAAGAATTAAAAAAACAAACGTAATTTTAAATATTAGTAGATATTAAAATAGTAATAATTAATGATATAAACTTAAACAATATTATAATTGTCCTGTTTGCAAAACCTACACTGATAAAAACGGTAGCGACATAAATCTATATAGAAAAACGGTTACAAGTTCCACTCTTGCGCATAGGTAAATCAAAACTGCTTACAAATAGCCAATATTAACATAATCTGACTATTTGTATAATAAAGTAGCAGACATTGTTATTTAATATATATGATTTTCAGGTTTTAATATAATATATACTCAAGTATCTATACTTGTGGTATCGATATTGCATACTGAGACTAAAAGCTCATGGTTTTTATGGAAATTAAAAGTGTTGAAGTGTACACTAAATCACATTATGCATTCCAAATATTTATCAACACGAAAATGCCTGTGGTATTTAATAACGGAATGTTTTCTAAAACGTCTAATATGTTTGAAATGTTAAGCAAGCTATTGAATATTTTGTTCCTATCTTTAGGAAATATCTTTGAGAATTTAGGTATCTACAGATGCCGTCGTATCGTAACTTTTAAATTGGAATTTAATATATTTCATTATTTAAAGATCGTTGACCTGTATCATAGGATAATATCCCGATCAGATTTATGCCGCATCTTTGTCAATTGTAAGACATTTTCTTACAAAACTAGATTTGTTTTTGCAGGTGTACTCCTTTGCCAGAACTCTGCATAGATTGTTTAATTTATATTGGTATTTGGTTTTTTCTAACTCACTTTTTACTGGACCGCTTTACTATTGTTCTAATTCTTTACTTAAAATTATACCCAGTGATAAATTTCTTTAATTTCAACGTCCAAACATTATCCATAAACGCCGTTTAAACAACTGCCTTAGCTCTGTTGGTCTGCGCCTACGCACCGCTATCTCTTACAACCAACTAAGCTGGTTCCTTTTAAGTTTAAACCACTTTATCGTCATGCTACCAGTACTATAGGTACACCAACGCAAATGTACATTAGATAATGATTTTTGAGTTAAAATCTTTTTGGTGTTTGATTTAAAAATAACCCTTCACAATTTTTGACAAAAGTTCAGAATATTTTGGTTATTTTGTTTTATTACCATCTTGATCCTTTATTACAGTTACAGTAATTTAATTGATACAAAAAATCTTTAGGCAGTAGCTAAATAATGTAAAGCATTTAAATTATGCAAATTTCATAAAGTGTTATTCACATTTTCGCAAACGCTTGAGTAAAATTTGCATTCGTATTAGTTATTTTTTGCTTTACAATAAAGTTGTCAATATATTTAGAGTGTAGCTTATCTAAATTACTTTGGTTACTTATATTCTTTTTGTTGCAATTCCACGTAAACTAGGTACTTACATGTTACTGATACTAAGACTATCTACGAAAAACAAAAATAGAAATTGCTATTGAAAGTGATTTTAGGACTTTCGTGTTCGATTTTTCAATGACTAGATAAATCACGTATTTGATGTATTAAAGTTTTAATAAAAAACTTATCAAGGATTTGATGAGTCTCTGCAAAACCTCTTGTATCCCATGTTTTTATTTCCACGTTTCCTATAAGCAATCTCTTCGATCTCTGTTAGTGACTTTCTGATTATTGGACAGTTAAAAAAATCTGTCTTCAAATTTTTAATTTAGCAAAACTAAAATTTCTCAACGTTGTTATTTCAGTCACTGTCAAAATACAATCAATCAAGCAAGTAGTTTGTTAATAGATGGATGTGGGTGTGCCAGAGTGTGCTACAGCAGACACCGACAGACACCACACAAGTCGTATCTCGCGACTCGTAAGTACAATGACTCATTAAGGTCTCTAGTAATTGAATAGTACTTTATTGATAATTTCTCTCTCCAACAGATGACAGTCAAGACAACATTGTTTCGAGAATATGACCACTAAGTATTTACAGAAATAGATTTCTCATTTATTATATTACTCTACTAGCTTTTACTCGTGACTCTGTCTGTGTAGAAATTGCATTTTCAAAACATTCTCTCTTAAAAAATAAAAGCTATCTGTATTTCAAATTTTAGTTTGATCTGTCGATTGGTTTGCGCTGTGAGTTGATTTTTCAGTCAGTCAGGACTTTGAATTTTATATTTATAGATACACGTCAATATTCATGATCCAAAAAAGATACAAAACAGCCATTTCGTCTTAGCCAAAAAACATTCTGTCTAACAATAATTAACAATGATCAATTTTCAATTATGGGGTAGTAGCTACTTCTTGTCGATTTTCCGCAACAAGACTGCGATTGAGTTCTTATGCCTTGAGTACTATTCTTGAATCATTTTCAATCATTTTCAATCAATTTTGAGATAGTTTAATTTATATGTGTGTGTAATAGTACCTACTTCTTCTTGATTTTTTGCAACTAGACTGCGGTTGAGTTATATGGTGCTATTCTTCAAAAGGAGAACCAGCCCAGTTCTACCATTAATTCTTCTACAAGGTGCTGTTTTTATAAATCAATCGATCGATATTAATATTAAATACCTTTCAGATAATAATTTATTGTTCGATTAGAAGAGATGTCAATTTAACTTTATTGTACTAATTAGTTTTCTGATTGTTCATATATTATATTCTTTTTTATTTGGGCTACCTACTGTAAAGATAATATGAACCAGTAAAACAATTTGATAAATTTTTCACAAATGGGTTTCTATTAGTAGCGTGCCTAAATTCTTGCAAGTTTGCCTTGTTAAATTACTGCAATACTGCGTATCAAGTTGATAGCATTTATGTAACCATTTCATATTGCTATTAAATGGGTAATAACTGTAGAACCACTTTATTCGTCGATTAACTTAATAATAATTTAAGTTTCGTTTTCAAGATACCTGTTTCAAGAAAGCAGTAATAGCATGTACTTCGTCGAAGTCGGCTATATTTATAGATTTTATCCATCAGATTCTTGTAGATACTTCGTTTTTCTTCGAAACTTTATAGTCTTATTTGTTGACCGTTTAATCGAAAAATTCAACAGTATTTTCATAAAAATTTTGCCTCAAACCACATAGTCTCACGAAACATCATTTATTTTCTTGTACGCTCCAAAGAAATTTTGTATTCGTCGCACGGTCGGAGTTATAAAAAGTCAAATCCCCAAAAGTTGGACAGGTACGTGGACAAAAAATAAATGGAAAATACTAATGGAGCGAGGCAAAGAGGTTGAACCGAGACGCTGTGAGGTAAGCAATAACTACACAGCTGAGAGAATCTACAGAGTATTGTTAAAATTTTGTGAAATACATTCTTAAAATAATTTAATAATAAAATGAAAAAAAAAAAATGAAAAATAATAAAATGTTTTTAACGGTAATAAGTAAGTCTTTAAACTTACTAATTTTATTAGTCCATAGTTTAAATCTATCATAATTATACATAGCACAATGTACCTACTTAAATTAAATAGGTTTAGTTTTTTATAGTTTCTAACTAATTATGTTCAGTTTTCAATTTACTACCTGCTAACATAATGAACCAGTAGGTTGTAGCTGTAGCCTACCTCTCACCAACCTCAGCCGGTTTGACTGCGCGCGCGCACTGTCCAAGCCGACGTAATAAGAACGAACGGCGGACTGGCTGCCGCTTCACACACAATTTCACCTCTGACTGACGCAAACATTTATTGTACTAGGTATACTTACGAGTACTTCAAAACAAGTCTGTCAGGTGCATTGCTCTTGCCAGATGGCTGTGATACGTAATAAACTTTAGATTGATAGAGACTTTTTCTAGGTCTTCAAAACTATGTACTACAGTTCAACAGTGACGTTTTGAAGGCTAAGCGGGCATAAGATGCCCGTATATTATCTAAGCTTTCATCCTAAAGAAGAATAAGATGTTATTTTCAATATTTGATACTTTCTTAGTACTATCAATGAAGGTGTTATAAATTATTCAATTACTGTGCAATGACTTGTGAAAGTTCTTTAGATTATTCATTCTTACTAAGCACAACATTTATTTTAACAAAAATAAACAATAATTCTTTTGAAACACGATTTATTGCATAGTTTGAGTCTAGATTAGTATGAGTAATGTTGAAAGTACGTCTTAATAAAAATTTAAAATAATTTCACGCCCGTCGAATTGAACGTCTTCAATTATATTTTTTACAGATTAATTTTAAATATTAACCTTCACCATACACATATAATTTACCCATAATAATACCTATCTATATTTATTTTAAACGTTAAAAAAAATGGCGCCACAGACATTAGAAAAAAGCGATATATGATACGATATATCAGATTCCAGTGATTGCGCTTCAATAGTTCCAAAACATAATTTTTCATGGTTCATGTGTTCTATAAATAAGAGATATCAGTGTAACAGTAAAAAAAAAACAAAAAATCAATAGTAGCTTTTGTAACAAAGGTAAATGCAGGTATAGGTGTAACAAAAATCTTATAAGACAAGTTAGCTATAGTTTTCTAAGCTGAAATATCTATTAAGTAAGATCTTGCTGTATAAACGAAAAAGGATTTAAATACTTATAAATTTACAAATACCTACATTAAATTAATATACCTAATAATATAAAAATATATGTTTCAACTGTCCGTACTTTTAATTGACAGATAAGATAAATAAAAATATTTACTGAATATAATTAGTTAAAATTCTAAACTAGATCGAAAGAGGATGTACTCCAATATATATCTATTAACCAGTCTAATATAATATTACGAGTGGATGGACAGGTTTCTATAGATTTACGACTCTTGCTTGATTCATGAGTTTCTGGCAATTATTGCTCTGGACTTGATCATTAATCAAACTTATCGATGGACTCCGTACAAATCCAATTAGATGAATCCTTGTTACTATTATGTATGAAGTTACATGATTTATAACATCGGAGTGTACAATTAGATCAAGTAGAAGAGTGTTAATTTCGGTTTCATCGTAAAACCAATTTTAGTGTGTAATTGGAATAATCTTAGAGCGGAGGATGTTTATTGGTGGTTTTTAGGGTTCGAATGTTATGATTTTAACTATGTTTCTGATGTTTTAATTTAGTAATGCTTATTTGTAATCAAATAAAATATACCTATGTTCGATCTGAAACTGAAATTGTCTGAAATTTCCTTTCGTGAATGTTCAGATGTCTATTTCTACTTATTGTTTAAAAAATCATTTTTTGAAATTTATAAATTTTTTTTGATATTTATAATATCTTTACTTATTTCAATGTATTTAAATATAATTAGAGTTGCAAAATTGAATAGGAATATTAAAATCTAAAATTTTATATCTCGGATTCCTATTACTTATTTAAGTCATTAAAATAAAACATCTTAAACCACAATAACATCAATAATAAGATTCATTAACCCGAAATCTAGTTTTAGAATTTTACTGCCATCAAAAAACTTTCAAAGCCAATCAATATTTTTAATCTTCCATAAAATCAGTGTGTACGTGCTTAGAGCAGATTAAAGATGGACTCTTCTCAGACGATGGTAATAAATAACGTGATTATTTCCTTTTGAGAGTCGCTGGTAAGCCGTTTGGTTTTTTGAGTGAATCCAAGCGAAGATTTTCTTTAACGGGATTAGGTTGAGGCTTCTTCCAAAGTAGAATTTGTTATGCTACCTGTCATTTGTAACAGATGTGCGTGGTAAGCTACTAATTGAATTTTGAACTGAATGTATGAAGGGATGATCACAAATCTTTGAAGCTTAGCAAGGTTCAGGTAAAGAAGACATTCTTACGAAAATAAATTGATATTCATGAGAGGCATATTAACAAGGATCAGTATATTTGTAAGCTAAAGTTGCTCAACTTTGTTAATATTTTGTCTAACTTATTTAACCAAGTGTAAAATTCAGAGCACGATTTTTTATCTATTATCAAAGAAAACTATATTTAGAATGTCTTACGATTCCGCTTATTTTACCCTGCGGTGTTGTCCGTTGATGTTTCGATTCCACTGGAATATTAGGTTTATAGATGCCATTAAGTTATTCCAAACCATATTCCAAGAAAATCAAATTGGTCGATTTTGTGTGATCGATTAATTAATCAATGCTGTCCCTGTGCCTGCACTTCTCTCTATACCCATTTTCCTTTAATAGAAGTATTATTATTTAGTTTTCGTTAGATAAACGTTAGATACGATGTCACTGCGCGAGACACCCTCTCTGGACTAGGCTCAGAACTACATCTCGGCACTAGGCTCAGAACTAAAAACTAAATATAAGTACTTCCATTACAGATAATAGTATGGAGTTTCGAAAAGTAACGCTGGATTCAATCAACCATTTTCCTTTGACTTGTATATTATAACCCTGTAGCAGAAGGCAATGAAACCTTACCATCTACCAACCAAGGTCAACCGGTCTGCGATGGGGTATAAATACCCCCGTGGGCAAGATACAATCATATTTACTCATTCCTACCATTTTATTGTCATACATATTCTTATCTCGATCTAGATACCACTCATAATTTTATAGCGATAATAAATGACAAAAAATAATTTTAATTTTAAAGCGGCACCTTTGATATTATTTTTGGAAGTGATTTTACTTTAAAGTGATATTTACTGAAATAAACTTATCTTGTATATTATTATTAGTTTATTGACTTAGTTTATTTTGTACAAGGTTGAACTGTAGTTACATTATTTCAAAGAAGTTGTTAATTTTTTATGTACTTAATTATTATAGTTACTGTACGTGACTGTTAAATGTCAGGTATGCTTTTGTATACCTTTTTATCAACGCTTCTAGTCTCATATATATTTTTTTTATCAATCCTGATTATAATCACCTACGATTACTGGTAATAGTTCTCAGAATTTTAATTAGAAAACTTCAACATAAAATCTAAGGAAAGACAATATTATTGCTTTTTACACGGTTTTTAATTTTATGTTTTAAAATAACGAAGTTACCTAGACGAGTGTAGTAACAGTTATTTACTGAGAATTCCTTCAAATATAAGATTAAGGATCTATCTGGTAAAGAAGTTTTTATGTGTGGGGTTGCCAAGCGTACGGCTACGTTGTTTTGTGTATGTGTGTGTGCGCGGCACCATGAATTTTTATCAGAGACTTGTCGTATGATTAATGGTAGTACGTAGCTGCCCTTTTCTGTCTCTTTACAACAATGGCTTCTAAAGTTTCTTTTACTTTTTGTCTCATGAGAGCGGAGAAATTTTAAATTCCAAAACGTTGTTGGTATTAGTTTTAATTTGAAATATGATCCATTTGTTTGTAATTTGTGTCGTACCTAGTACATATTCAGAATTAGTAAGCATACGAGTAAGAAACAGTTATTAATTTATTCTTTAATTGCTAAGACTTATGAACTCTACCCATTAATATTTTATTCATGAGGAACGTGAAATATGCTAGTCACACGTAATTACGTATTATAAATAGTTTAGAATGTAAATAATCTCGCAAGTCTTGGTTAGACCAGGGTCTTGAAATGTTTGGTTAAAGACCGGTCAGTATTTGTTCGAGACTCAAGAACTCTTGGAAATATTTCAAGCGAAACGCTGCGCTGTGTTGGGCAAGCGCATGACGTTTTAAAGCAAGAGCTTTTGAATTTTGAATGCTCATGTAGGTAGATACTTTAATACCAAACCAAACCAGGTATGTGGGAAATTATTTGAAAATTTCCAAGTACCATTAAAGATGTCTAGAGATCGTATGATGATTAATGAACTTGTAAGTAATTAATGTCATGGACATTTTTGAAATTAACACATTGATAAATTTTATTGGAAACTTTTAAAACATGAACTCAATGATCAAGTAGAGCCAGGCAATAAATTACTTAATGAGACAAACAGTAGTGAGTATTATTCCAAAACAAGCAATTCGATTGTTGTTACAAGTTTTATGGCTTTAAAAACTGGATTAAGTAGCAAAGAAATGCTAAATCAACGATAAGCATACGTCTTGTCGACCCACGCATAAATATGTTATGGTTACATCTTCGTATACTTTAATACAAATGGAATAAGAGTCAGTTTCCTCTCAAACAGCAAAAGATCAAACCGGATACTTAAGATTAAATTCTATTGTTGAAGTTTTTTTAAAAGATTTGTCCAACCGAAAATGGTATATGATAAACACCACTGGACCTAAAAGAGTTCCCTAGGAAAATTACATCTGAAAGTTCCTTGTAATAAAAGTACTGTTGCTAATATTTAAAAGGCGCAGAATTAAAAATATTTAAGGATTGTAAAGAGCACTAAAAATATAAATTTCTCACGTATCGGATTAAAGCATTCCACGGTGGATTAGCACAATGAACTTCAATTTGAATAACACGCTTGATCTCAAGACGTTACGGAAATTTATTACACGTATTTTATAACGGACTCACGAATTTACGTTACAGGAAATGAATAAAAACATAAAAGGAAAAAATAACTAAAATGAATAATCGCAAATATGCACACAACAAAAGTGGAAAATATTCAAATATTTTAAAAACAAAATCAGTCTAATCGATCGATTTCGTCGAACTCACTGCATATTTTACCTGACATTGAGAGAAACGAATAAAAAATTAGCCACGATACCGAATCACGCAAATACATAATTGCTTCTATTTAATGACAAAAAAAGATTTAGCTACACGCGAATTCGGCAATTTTAAAAATTTACTCGTTCTATTAAATATATACAATTTTGAAATAGGTATCTTAACATTTTGATGTTTAGGTACCTATTTGATAATCTTAAGTATATCTGACCAGTATAAATTTATTTACTACCAATAACAGTTGTGTAGCTTTGTTACAATCACTTTGTTCGTTCAAAGCGTTGGTGGTCGCGAGATATGCTGTACTCGTAATAATTTAGTTACATGACTCTCATCATCTTGTTTAATGAGCAATTCAGATGTTGGAAGCTTAGAATTTAGTGCCGCTTATTTACTTTGAGTTGCACCTTAGGTATAACCGAACAGTAGGTCTCACAGACAGAAATTTTAGAAGCCATAATTCCTTCAATTTTAATAAGGAAAAAACTTTTAGAAGAAATATTGTTGTACAAGCCAACATGTACATCTTTTTATTTCATATTTTATCAAACATTTTCCTTTCCTTTTTAGTGGGCAGCATGTACGGGCCAAGCCGTACACTGTCACTAGTATCTAACAAACAACACCTACATGCTGACACCGCAATATACTCGTCACGTGGAGCGGCCACGGGACGACCTTTGTACTCACTGCATTCCTTTACCTTATTACAATATTTTAGTTTAAACAATCTATCAAAATTATAATCAGAATTAAATCATCCACGGAACACATCACTTGTGTCTTTGGTTTAATTTCTCCGGCCGGTCTGGCCGGGCCGGCCGTAACATCATCCTGTGGGAGTCGACCACCTGGCTCCTACAATTGTCCTTTGATAACGAAAAATCAAAAAATGAGGCTTATATGTAGATATTAGGTTGTATTTACTTGGTACTCGACTTCGAATTTAACGTTGCTACTAACATCAGTAGTTAATATTATAATCGGCATTAAATAAACAAATTCAATAACGAAATAAGTTATCCTTTCAAATATTGTAATCAAATTCTGTAATTTAATCCATACCAATTTGAATTATCCCAACAAATAAAGAATAAAGTTTATTTTCTTATCCGCAGGTGTGCAAATAAAATGCGTCCTTAGTGTCAAAACTTATTGGAGTTAGTAAAAAATTGCGTAACTTTACCACTCAGACTAAACTTTCAAAAGGCAATAAGATACTGTGAAATCGAGAGGTTGGAAGTATCGAGCTAATTATTCCACTGATACAGTCACGAACTCTTGAAATATTGAGTATGTGCTTGAGTTTGTGGATAAAATATTAGATTGAACCAAAATACCTATTGCAAACATTTTAAATATGTTACTATCATTTTTGTAACATATTTATTTTCCAGGTAACAAGTTGGCATTTGAAGTTCAGAAATCTGTAAATTAATGAAAATCGAGAGCCTCTGGTCATTTCATTTTGTGAACGACCCAAAAATTATGGAAATTATTCGGAATGCAGTTTTATTGATAATACTAAAATACACCTATTACAGATTCAAACGTTGCGTGATAATTTAGAGAATGCATCAAACAGGTTGGCGATAAATGATATCGGAATAACAGCCGATTCAAATACTGCAGATTCCAGTTACCAATTTAAATATTTTCAAGATAGCTTTCGGTGCCGAGTTATGATTGGTCCGGTCTACAAGATGATAATTTCTAAAGTCCTTAGGCGAAACTCTTGTTCTTAGTCGAGTCCACCTGCCTCCCTTTGATTTATTATGGATTCAGTATTAATTTGATATCCCTTTTTGCCATAGCCCCTTGAGCGATCGGAACGAGCACTCACGCGGTCCCCATTATGTGCTCTTGGACCAATATAATTGCATACGAGCCCCGAGATAAATTTGTGTTCAATGCAAAAATAATTCTTAAAACAAACTTTAGAAAACAAATCATGAATGGAACATTGATTTTTTTTAAACAATATAATGCTCTAACCTTAGGTACCTATCTAAAAAGAATTTTGGACATATAGACGAAACTACGAGGCTGTTAATGTTCTCATGTACTAGAAACCAGTTTTTCTTATGAAATTGCTCGTCTTGAAGAAATTAATGGTAGTAGATACTACTACTTATGTACCGACGTATATTTTATGACCCGTATCAAAATGTTGGATCGTGTTATGTGTTTGCTAACATTATACGTCTTTGTGGCCATTTACTGTCTTAAGACTTCGAAATATTGCAAGTACCTATCAGTTTGAAGTGTAACTTCTTTATTGATCATAATATGAAAAATGTTAAATCTTCACTTTTGATCGTTAAAAAGTTATGATTTACTTTAATTAAAATCGTATAATAAAAATTTAACTTAGCTTGAAGTCTTCGGGTACGTGAACAATATAATGGATTCCATGAAAAAATATAGTAAACACCATTTTTTTTAGTATTTATTTACTATTTAAACCAGTCGACATATATTTGAAGCACGTTCAAAAATTTAGTTGGTAGAAATGTCTAATAGAGTCAACAATTAATGTGCTGAAGTACCAGATCCTATGAATTATACACAGTTTTTTGTACTTTATTGCATTTGTACACAGCTCTAATCTTCAGAATTCATCGTTTTAAAAGGGTCTCCTCATTATTTATGTTCAAAAACATGTATTCACAAAAATTCTGATCACGCGTCGATCCCGATCGATCGGATAAGCCTCCATCATTAAAAATATTTATATTTACGTAAGGCCAGTTAGTGGTTTTCGTTAAATATTCATGAAATATATACCTACTAATTTTACGATATAGGTAGGTAGGTACTACATTTACCTACCGACTTATATTTTTTACGTGTAATTATCTGATGTTCTTGTATATCGTATAATGACTTGGGATCGTTGCGGTCGAATTTAGTTATGGTTTTTGCGAGGTCGATTTTTCGTAGAAACGCCAGAATAGCCATGCGAATTTGTGCTTTGCCTTTGAAAGGTCAAAGGCTTTTTTTCCTGGACGCCTTCACTAGAGTAACGTATCATTATGCGCTTCATAAGGTGCATGCCCATTAAGCTTGCAACAAAGATAATTAATGCGACAAAAACTCTGAAAGGTCACAAAACGCTCGAAATCGCTTCAAGTATCAATATCAAGCTTCAAAAATATTATTCAAAATATGAAGTTATGTCTTGTATCCTGTATAAAGAATCCAAAATTGTGCCTTGGTTTTTTTTAATACAGCAGAACCTGCGTTAGACCACTATCTTAACTGATGGTAAGTAATGTTACGATCTATGATACCGTAAGGGTTAATACTCTGTTTGTTCGTTTTGATATGCTTGAGACAAGCCAGAATAAAGGGACAGGATGAAACTTTTGTAACAGTTTCATGATTTTTACTTGATCAAGTTCAAGTTCTTTGATTGTGTGAGCGTTTAACAATTATTATGACAAATATGATGATATCATAATATAACCAAATAAGTTTTGGAATATGACCATACTCACTGCCACTTGTCTAAACTTTATTTTGTTTAGGTATTTATTTTGTGATCACTACATAGTATAAACTAACGTTACTTTTCGCCGTCCCTATGTCCCTATGTATGCTTAGATCTTTAAAACTACGCAACGGATTTTGATGCGGTTTTAATAGATAGAGTGATTAAAGAGGAAGTCTTTTCAGATATAATACATGCATAATACAGCCGTGCAAAGCCGCTAGTTATTTTATAAAGTATACCTAATCGTATTTTGTTACTTTTTTTCACTCTAGCTTTGAAAAGTTGTTATTAAGGTTAGTATTATTGATCTACTGCGTTCAAATAAATATGTCGCCTTCTTCATGTTACTCAAGTATTATTTTACAAGCTATTTAGGTACTGACAACAATATTTAATATGTAGAAACTAGAAATACACAGTAACAAAAACAAATACCGATCTGAAAACTTAGAAATCGTTAATAAACAATATACAATACATGTTTGTCTATAAGATAAAACTGAATCGAGACGTTGACATAACCAAAGGTCTAAATCTTCTTAGAAAATGAAAATGTTCTTTTATAAATCCTTTAAAACAAGAGGCAAAATTAAAGGCAGTTTTAAACGTGAAATAAACTTTTTTGTCGCTCTTTAGACGTACGATTCTTTTATGGGCCATTTTAAAATGATAACGTTGAACTCTGAACGAATGGTATTAAATTGCCTTTGGAGAGGTGGTAGCATCAGCAAAAAAAATACATGACATTAAATTGAATTTTCTTGTCTTATTTGTAGTTAATTGAATTTTAGATTTGAAAACAAACGAGACCAGTCCTTTTTATTCTTATTTAATATTCCTTTACTTAATAAGTTTTTAGTATTTGTTTTTCATTATATTTGACATGTTTGGTAGGCATCTAACGACACCATTTTGAAAAAAGTCTATGAGTTAACGGCACGATAAATCAAAATTGAAACCTCATTTTTGTAGACCGTACCCAATCTCAGTTCCATTACATCAATAGAATCGAGTGAGTCATCAGAATTTAAACTAATTACAGACCAAAAGTAAAAAAAAAACTGTAGCTTAATGGGAGACGAAGTCCGTGAGTCGCACTTTTAACATTTTAGATTGATCACCACTATTATTTAGTCTAGTTATGTACCCCTTTTGGGGGAAATAATTTTACAAGTAATGAGTGTTTTTCTAGAGATCATCATTTTTTAGTTAGAATAAGGGAAATGAAGGCGCATTCATTTTGATAGTATGATTTAAAAAACGTGATCAAACAAATTTAATTAAGCGACGTATTTTTGAGAGGCGAAGTAAAAATCATAATTTTAAATTCACCTATAAAATCTTGGGATTAGTTTCGTTTTATTAGATTTTTGATTCTAAGAAATGATATTTTTCTTAATCTTTGTCGATTCTTACTTTATAAAGTAGTAGATATCTACGACTATAATAAGACATAAATCATAGGATAGACGAATTTAAGCTTACATTTACGAGCTTACATTTTTAAGCATCCTAAGCCTTTATTTATCGATACTTGTATGATTTTTTATTTCCATAAGAAGAATTGGTTAATATTCTCACTAATCCACCAAAGATAGAAGAGAACGACAAAACGTTACGTAGCTAGGTAAAATTTAAGAAATCAATTTAGAAAGTTTTATTATCTTCTACAATTAATCAAGATTGTCTATTTCGTGGAAGCTACAATCGTTATAAATATTCCATTTCCAAGTAGTCAGCCGGATGTAGCAACAGTCGACTTAACATCTGCACCTTGAGTTACACCGGCTGCCCGTTACACATATAAATTAACTAAACTTACTTACTGTGATCATCGTTGTAGAAAATTAAAATGCAAGTGACCGAACAAGTGAATTAAATAATCAACTTACCTATGATCACGCAGGTGGTCCTGTCTTCGGAAGGCTTTGCCGCAAATATCGCAGGAATACGGCCTTTCATCGGTGTGGGTTCTCTCGTGAATCAACAGATTGTAGGACTTCGTGAACTGACGGTTACAGAATTTGCAAATAAACTGTTTTTTTGGTCGCGATGCTCGTCCCGGCGCTCGAAGCAGTCTTCTATCTAAATGCGGATGCATCTGGTGAGGTCCAGCCCCAGGTGGAAAGAGTCCAGCTCCCGGAAATGTGAAACTATTCGCTGCTGTGGGTGACGGTCCAGGTGCCGCCAGAAATGCCCCAGGTGGTCCATAAATTGGGGGCTGTGTAGACCCATCGGACATCATTCCTTCAATCGACGATGTTCTATGATGAGGAAGTAACATCGCTGCAGCAGCTTCTCTCAATGCTACCTCTTTTCGCTTTTCAACCATCATAGCCATAAAATCGAATGAATTTCGTTTGGGAAAGTTACCTGACGTTCGGTCTGGCGAACTTTTTGCTGGTTCTGATCTATCTCTTTCTATTATTCTTTCTCGTTCCATGATTTCTGAAGGAATCAATGCAGGATGCATTTCGTTGGGGTACATGACAGGATGCATTGCTCTCGTTGGTACTACTGGAACGAAAGCCGATGATTCTCTATGAGAGGAAGTAAGCAGCGAACCTGTCGTCATCTGTCTGTGGTAGGGTAGCGGTGGAGAATCGAAGTTGCCATTTGGATTCCGACTATTTGACGACGGCCGCTGTTGTGTTCTATCAGCAGAACTTGCGAGAAACTGGTCATGTCTAGATCTCAAAGGTGTATTGACCGTGTTTTCATTTACAGGACGAGGTGTAGACGCCCGAGATACGACGGTACCCCCATTTTCCGACATCTTGGACAACGACAACCTGTGAACGAACGAAAAATGTTAATTGTCTTAACTGAATAATCTCGAAACAGTTTTATTAATATTGTTTGCATGTTAGTTAGCCTTCTGAGTCAAGATTATTTATCTTAATGCCTTTCTCTAGATTTTATCATTAACCGTTCAAATGTAGCATAAATACAAGCACATGGAAGGTGCTAAACATTCAGATTTATGGATCGAGAATCATGCCTAATGAAGTAGCTTTACATTGTTTCTAATAACCACTTACCATATAGTATATGTTCTCACGGTGTCTAAAATATTAAAATCAGATCATTAGTATTTATTTTTATGAAATTGAATCAATCTTGTGTTTTATGGAAAATCATCGGCAAAATAGAATTCGTTAGATTTGTGATCGATCTATTTAGGTTGGTCGTCCGTTGTAGCTTTTTAAGACTTTGTTGTCTCATGTATCATTCATCAGTTTATGTACGGGCTGATAGTATCAGTTTTTGGCTTCTGATGATATTAGAAAATGTTAATGACAACCGGATTAGCTTAGATTTAACATAAGTGTCTTTACTTGATATATTGCTATGAGCCGAATAAATTGCTTCGTTTTGTGTTTTTTCTTAAATAATGTACGCTATTTAGTTTAAATTTATTGTTATTTCGTTTCGATCTCGAGTCGTTTGAAAGATTATGATAAAAAATTAAGTGTTTTATGAATTTTATAGTTTAAAGATTTAAACTATTTTTTAGTTTCCAATGCGACATACCTACATTTTTCAAAACCTTCATTACTTGTATTAATACAATCTGAACTCTTTAGCAATTAGTGTGTTTTGTGAATTTTAAAGCTGTATTCGTTTTATTGCATGTTTGTTCAGAGCTAACAGCATCTGAAGGAATTCCTATTTCGAGATTTACGATTGGTTCAACGTTTAAATCTGTAATAGGCACCAGACTGACAATAAAACTGACACTCTTTTTACGACGTCAGAATCTCATGCAATGTTTTTTGTTCAGTTTCCGGTTTACAGCTTAAAACCTCTCATGGTTATTATAATATTCTTGAGGTAGTTACAGATTGTGTGTAAGATATACCCAACTAATTATTTTGAGTTCTAACTACCCATATACGTTTGGATACATTAATGTAGAGTCTGAAATGTCTACAAGTGTAAATGCCTAACTACGTTATTTATATACCAAGTTATGAAAATTGTATCTTAACTATTTACGCTCAAACTTTTTTTAACAAAATTGTTTCCAATTTCGACATTATTTTCAACAAAATATAAGACAACCATTAAAGTATTAATCACAGAGCCCATATACTGTAAACGTAAAACATAATTGATATTCCCAATCATATTTTTTATTAAAAGCAATAAAAGCTAGGCGTCAGTTACATCAACTACAAAAGATTAATCTTAGAATCAATTTATTCAAGCGAGATCGAAAAAGAAGGCGATCGCGCCAGGCCCACATTTCACTGAATGTTGCCCGTTCTACCGTAAAAGCCTTCTGATTTGCCATCCCTCTTCCTCATACCCGGAGGTCTGGTCAGCCCTTCTCTTTCGCACTTAGACCATGCTTGATCGAGTTTCTACCATCTTACTTGCTCCGAAGCTGTAGAACTACTTTTATCTCTGTTTCGGTTCGAGAATTTAGAGATATGAATATGTATGTAGGCACTGCAGTAAGTAATGGACTCTGGGATGTAATACTGGTCATTTCAATAACATAAACCTTTTAAGAGGAATATTTTAAAATGGTCTCCTTGGAACTTTAAATTTCTTATCTCTTTGAACAAGTATTTTACTGCCTGCGAACTGGTTTCCTCTAGTTTATTTATCATCAATGCTAACTCTACAGTGGTTTAGGTATTTTGTGCAGATGCAATGGAACAATTTCAATTGTCATTATGCTTAGTTTTATGAGTGGAGAACTACTGATCATAAAATGTTGTGTATATTGTGCGAGATTCTAATCTAATAATAATAAGACTGTATTCAGGTAAATAGTCACGGACTCTAGCTACAAGACTAAAAGTTAGACTATGTTCGTCCCAAGACTTCACTGGATTCTCATGTAATTAAACAAAATTGGTTTAGTGTTCCAGAGCCTAATAATTATAAACAAATATAAATAAAAACATATCTCTAATTTGTTCATATTATATTTCGGTAAAATAAACTAATGAAACAAAGCGCAACTCATTCTTGATTTCATTTCAATTACTATTCAAATGTAAAAGTCAATAATTACTTAAAGAAATTAAATTTAAATGTATTGAAATTTATGGATCGAGATAACTGCATAATAAGTAGTTCGCTTCTTTTACATTTGAACGTTAACTAACACTGAATATTTCATTATGATCTTGAAATTATTTAACTGAGTGATATAATTTCAATAAAGTGATTTAGAACACATGTGAGAAAGTTAGTAACATTAATACACAATGAATATTTACACTTTGATAAAACAGTCATGAGAACTTTTTACCTTTTTGAGGGGCCATGATCAAAAGATGATCCTCAAGCCTAAAACATGAAATTAAGCTAGGCGAATACTATGCTGAAACCAACTGCTTGGCCCAGCAACTTATTATGAACCAAATTGTAAGTCCAATACAAGGATATTTTAAAACGATACCTAACTTATTGACTTTCTAACGTATGTATCGATATTACAGGCCAATAAGTCAAAAAAGACTTCAGTGGCGGAATATCTAAAAGGCTGTTATTACTTTGAAAAAAAAAACCTTTTGCAAAAACTTGTTGTCATACGCCACATAAAAAAAACTGCTCTAAACGTACCAATATGCTGCAGGTCAGTTACTGAGCTTTAAGCTCCCCCCGCCCGCCAGTAGGAAATTTTAAAACTAAATTTGATTTTACATCTTCGTTTTAAGATTTGCCGTTATTGGATACGTTACGAAGGACATCATCATCCTTTTTGACATAACATTTATTAGTTTGGCATGTATCTAAATAAGAATAGCTTATCAATCGGGTGTAGTTTCATGCTTAAGGTTGAGCTTTATGATCGATCGTGTCGTGGCATAGCCGATAGTTTTATCTGTTTCCAACACAAGAATATTATCATGACGAATATTAAATTTCTCTTAAATTCAATAAAGATTCTTAAAAGTTTAAAGACATCAAGTGACTGTGACATTCAAATCTGGTAATTGCGTGTGAATAATTATCGCCAGCTACACAAGACGTATGTAACGGTATTTTTACTGGAAACAATAAACTTTATTGATGGAAATTTGCGGCATCCATTTCATTTGCCGCAAGGTTCTTGATAAGCAGATTAGATTAGTCTTATCATTAGATGGTTACGATTAACTACTATTTGTTTTTTAGTTAGTTCTACCACCGTGTTACTGTTACGTAAGGTATCTGCAGTTAGATTACTTAAAGTGGTAGCTTTAGGGCCGTTAGGAAACACTTAGAAGCATTCGAAATGTAGGCAAACAGAAGAATTTTAAAGATATCGTAGACAGATAGAGTCTCTAATGAAAGGGTTTTGCTGTTAATGCTGTTAAAAGTAGAGGTTGTAAACATTGTCAAGAAGCGAAATTTACAGTATTCTGGACATGATGCGTAATGATAAGTTTGAACTGCTTCAACTACTAATACATGGAAAAAATCCAAAGAAAGCGACCCCCCGGAAGGAGGCGCACCTCATGGATGGTTCAAGCAAAGCACTAGATCAATAGCCTCCGGTAGTAGTTGGCACCTCAAGAAGAAGATAGACTGCTAAACTGCTTTTGGCTTTTAAGTTATGCATACTTATTGCTTCCAATATACTTTGCATTATACCTTCAAATCAGCTATTTACTTCGGCATCAATGATTTAGATAATATAAATATTGAATCCTTTGGTTTATTATCCTAAGGTTGTGAATCCTTTGGTTTATTATCCTATTATCTTTTGAATTGTAAAGTAAGAAGGTAAGTACATTACATTGACCGATTATTATTATTATATTAAACTTGACGCCGTTCATGTTTCAGGTTATTCTAAATAACTTGTTTTCTTTAACTTGATGTTGGTATGACATTTAACTGACTTTCTGCTCCAATGTTTCTTAACATAACATGTATCATAATCACTAAGATTTTTCGGTTTAATTATCTCTAAAATGCAAATCATTCTGGGTTGCAAATCTTTCTTAAGATTTAACTGCTGTTTTATTTGTTATTGTCTTTCTAGCTCGTGCCTCAAGTAAGCCTCTCTTCAAAACCCCATCTTAGATCAAAGAACAATGATAACAGTTAAAAGTAATTACAGCGAAACGCAGTGGCAGGAAACATTTACGAACTCAGTTAATAAGCGAACAATAGAATTAACCGCAGTCCCGTTAGTTCCCAGAATTGTGTTTCCATCAACATCTGGTCATAGAACAATAAAGAAGTGTGCAACCGCACGTATTCATTACACATGACCAATAAAACAGGTAGCAAAGAAAGCGCACCCTGCCTACCCAATTTATTCCACATCCGCTGCATTAAATTACTAAAAAAATTGAACTCACACGTCGACTGGTCGGCTGATCGATCGACGAACCTGTCCGCTTCAACCCTCCCGTTCGTTGGCAGGTAGTCAACCCGCAAAGTTTACCAACTGTACATCCACAGGTTGACAATAGATGTCCATTGCATATTTTTTGTCACATTTCACAGTCCGACCGCAATAGGTGGCTTCAACAGGTGAATAGGAGATTAGAGGAAGCGCACACAATAATAGCACAGTATAGGTACGTCGTAAAACTGTTATTGAGCACAGAAATTGTCACTTTTGAACGTCATAATTGGTATTTCACATAAAATTACACACTTCAAGTTCTCTGGTCACTGTAATCCGTTGGGAAAGTCACTGGAGTTTGAGTTTTTTTTTGTTGATGGTACTGAACGTGAAGGCTGCGTGTGCGCAGATGGCGCGCGACTGGTGGGAGTAGAGCGCGCGTACTACCGATGTCGGTAGAGCCAGAGGCAGTAGCGCTCCCGTAACCCCCTCCGCCCGCACCTCGCCACACACCGACCGAAGCCTCCAAACAGTTTTTACTTTGGGAGCGATAAAAAAGGGAAGGATATCGCCGTATTGTTTATTTTTCATGTTAGTAGCTTATAAGTCGTGTAAATTAACACCGCCCTCGGATTTTGTATCGAGTGTCGTGAATTTCGACTGTGTACGTTAATTGACATGAAAATGTATACTTTTTTTCGATTTGATTGGCTTCTTTTCTCTTTTTATATTGACTGTTATTTAAAATAAAGGAAGATTGAAACCATTTGATAATTTAATTTAGGTACTTTATTACAACGAAATCTATTTATTCAATCACATGTAATTAATATTAAAATCTGTTTGTATAACACTTGTTCCTTTTAAATTAAATAAAAGTTACTTTCATAATCTCTTAGAACAATGGATGTCAATCAATATAATAATTTAGACAGGTTTTTATATGTATATATCGTGAATTTAAGTAGTCTTAAGACCTGAATATTCAGATAAAGTACTAACTGAACACATTAAATATCTATTTTAATAATATTTTTAATTTTATCGTTGATATAATATATCTATGAGATAATTTAATAGACATTAAACTAACAATAAATATAACGTGCATTTTATAAATTTGCTATTGATTAAAACAAAATTTTAACACTTACAATTTTTAAACGTTCACTATACAATCTTCTACGCTATAAGCATTCAATATAGTTGTTTATATTCAAGTCTTTTATTTATTATTTAAATATATTATTATGTATTGAGCTTTTATGATTATTTTATATACATAACGGTTATGGTTAACGCTTTATCAATATCAGTTTAATGCACTATTTTAAGTCACCTAGAATGGACCACTTTCTAAAAGGGAGAATTACAATTTATTTCAATTTTACTATTATATATTTAATATCATTTACGTAACATAAATAATTTTGCAGATACTTAATGATTTAAATTTTTTGATCAAATTTTTATATATTTTTTAAAAATTGGATAGTCTGTAACCCAAAAATGTATGCCTTTATTTACAAATTACAAAATAAATACTAGAAATTCACAACACTGACACTTAAGAAATATTATACAGGGTTACAGATATTACTGAATACAATAGGTCCAATTATAATTTCACATATTTGTGCTTTCCCATAAAATGTTTTATATCTAACTACTTTTTATACTTACTCTAGAAATCTTGGCACATTAATACTGATATCTACTTCTACATTCACATCTATATAAATACAATCAATTTTAAAGGTTACCATAATAGGATTTATCTCAAACTTGACAGTTTACCCCAGAACTGTACCTTTTACAGTCCCTGCAGACTTGCACATACCTACAATAATAATTTATAAGTAAATAAGTTACCGATATCTGAACTGTAGATTTAGACACAGATTTACTCGTGAACTATAGTCTAAACACTACCCCTATAGATTATTTATGGAACTTTAGTCTAAACACTATCCATAAAGATTATATAGGGATAGTGTTTTAACTATAGTTCACGAGTAAACCTGTATCTAAATCTAAGGTTTAAAGCCACATCTCGGACTATCCTTAAACCTCGTTTTGGAATAAGGGGGTTAAGGTCTGTATTAGTCTGCAGGAGCTCTTTAAATACTATAGAAGTAAAAACTTCGTCATTTGCCTGTTTATTTAGGATATTAGGATTTCGTACATATAAAGAAAAAACGAGACCATCAAAGGATTCGGTTGTTCGTCTGTCTGACTGTCTGTCGGTCTGTTTATTGTTTTGTATGGGTGGTTTACTGCCCATACCAATACAAAATAAGGTATATGTACGAAACCCTTGCCTCGGTGCGCCAATCCAACTCGCACTTTTTTAAGTGTTAATTTTTTCAAGATCATGTTCACTCTGAATTATAGTTAGATTCATTTACTTTATCTCTTTTCATTAAAGTCTCATCTTTATCAGTCATTTTAATTAGGTATATCAAAAGACTCTTTATATTTATGTAGGTATGATTATCATCAATGATAATTATTTTATATTTATTTATGTTTAGTTTAACATAGATTAAAGCTATGTTTTTTCCTGTGTTGTCCGAGCGGTCGAAGGCCGGTAGGACGACCCAGGTATCGCTGTAGCTGGAGAGATATGGTAGAAGGTCGGTCGTTCTTTGGATACGAATTTGTTTGTTCGAATTGATCATCATTTTTTAAATTGGTATGAACGTATACGCGCCCCAAATTAGGAATGTCGGGATTGTTCGTGAGTACCTAAGTAAACGCATCCTAAGAACGGCCGAAGCTGACTTGCGTGTACTTCAAGTTAACAACTGGCAAGAAATACCACAGGACAGGCAGCAGTGAAGGACTCTCATTTCGGAGGTAAAAATCCTGAACTAGTGAGAAAGCTTACTGAGCTATTGGTGTAAGCAGTAACTTTATTAACATTTTTTAGATTTCGATGCATCGTGGTTGAAATATAAATAAAGTTTTATTCATAAAATATTTATGCTAAATAATATTTAATAATCGTATATTAAATAATTTTCTGACATATTTATCCAAAAAAATGGCGGAATAAATAACTCCAAAGGTACCTACTTAAGGACGGGAATCAAACGTTGTTTAATCACATGCTTAAAATATCCTGTTGCTCTAATTTATACTACGGAAATGCAATAATATGTACAACAGACATAATTAATTAGTGTTTTAAGATAAAGACACCAATAAAAATAGCTGAATTGGTATTAAGTTAAAAACAGAAGGGAAGCTTTAAGTAACAAGGGAGGTAAGTATAGGTACCAAAATAAATAAAATAAAACTCAGGGTAAATTACTATAAAGGTGAAGATAAATAAAACTTTAATGAAACTAAATTAAATGAGGTCAAAGGAATCAATTTTAGTAAATTGTCGTCGTCAACCGGCCTTCATCCATCGGTCTATAGAGTATTCTAGAGCTGCCATCCATCTGAAAGAAGAAAACAAACATATCAAATTATAAAGTCAAAAAACTCCAAATAATAAAATAGGTTTTATGTATCAGATGTTTATGCTTAGATATTTGTCTGTGGTCTGGTTGTTTCTATGTATTATAAGTATTTATTTACAAAAAAAAAGTATTTATGTAGTATATCCTTTGTCTAGCACCCATAACACAAGTCTAGTTACTTAGCTTGGGGCTAGATGGTGATGTGTGGAATGTCCTGCAATATTTATTTATTTATTTTATTTATCAGGGTTACTTTTTATGGAAGCATGGCAGTGTTTTTACCGAGTCGATCAAGCCTTTTTCCAAACCCAAAACAATAAAATGCATTTTTTATGATTCTTTTCCACATATTTATTTTTATTTATGATCAAATCTTTAAGACTACCCCTTTTATAATTTGGTCACTAAGTAGCAACAAATTTTTAGCCTAGTTTTGTTTGATTATGTAGGTACTTAAATTTAACTTTTATCAAATGATGAGTACATACTAACGATAATAATCAATGTTGATTGTAGCAAAAACAAATGGGTTTGGCGCCATGTAACTTGTAGCGCCGATCATTCTATACCGACGTCGTCGTGTCTTTTGTAATTTCCGTATTCTTTTTTCGTACCTATGGTTTTTTAAATACCTAGTTACCTACTAGTTTTTCAATTTCATTTGGTTTGAAGGATGTACTATCAGGCATGATTATTAGATTCATTATTTGGCTGTATTATGCATGTATTATATCTAAAAACCTTCATCTTTAATCACTCATCTATTTAAAAAACCCGCATCAAAATCCGTTGCGTAGTTTTAAAGATTTAAGCATACATAGGGACATAGGAACGGCGAAAAGTGACTTTATTTTATACTATGTAGTGCAGCGAACAAGCGCAATACGCAACTTTTATCATACATAGGCATTACGGGCATTTGCTTTTTTATCATTACTTTCTATTAATTGTATCTGTTTATTCTAGTCTCTCTCTCAGTAGGTTATATTGTAGACTAGCTATTGTCTAAATAAATATTTTAGGAACTACGGCTATTTAGTTTAAGTGTACGGAAGTAAGTCATATTTAATTAAGTACATTCTATAGAGATAGTAAAGGTTACTTAAGTTTTAGTCTTTTAGGTTGTATGCTTGCAATGGGCAATCTGTTGATGCTATTAATTTAAAAGGTTTTTTTATGCAATAAATGTTTTTGTACTTGTAGATTTTATTATACTAACCGTTTCCTATCCATTTCTGATTCTGTGTGGAAATAGAAATGCCTCTGTTTTGGCTCAGTTGGCATCACTTCGAACGCGAACTTCTTGCCTCCTGGCGCGCAAGTCTGTATTCTATATCCGTGAAGACATGCCATTCCTATAAAAATATAATAATATGGAATAAGTATAGGCATAGTATATGTCAACCTCCGACTAGATGGACGGACGACTTAAGGTCGCAGGACTTCACTGGATGCAGAGAAAAGTTTTTGGTTTATGTTCAGCAGTGGAGGTCCTGTGGCTGATATGATGATAGGCAAGTAATTTTCAAGATATACCTACTTCCAAATTATTAGCTGCATCCCGCAGTTTCACCCGCATAAGTCCCGATCTCGTATGAATATCGGGATAAAAAGTAGCGTATGTGTTAATCTAAATCTTCAGCTATCTAGATCTATCGCAATCGATCTGGTAGTTTCTACATGAAAGAGTAACAAATATCCATACAAATTTTCGCGTTTATAATATTAAGGATTATAAATATTATCTTACCAAAAGCGTTCTTGCTATTTCCATCGCTGTAGAAATAAAGACATGCGTCTTTCAATACGCAATATCTCTTCGCCCAGGACTTCCATTTCGAGCCCAATTTCATGAGATACCCGAAGCAGTCGGGTCGCGGAATTGAAGAGGGAGGCAGCTTCATGTTCCTCATTGTCACTTCTAGCCAACCATCACGCTGTAATAACAAAATATTATATTCTACTACCTGTCCCGGCAAACGTAGTAGTTTTGCCAAATACAAAAAAAAAAGTATGTCACTCGGGGACTGCCGCGGTAAAGGTTTTGCATCGTGCGAGCTTCGTACAGTCGTACCATATACATACACGTTAAGCGAACGCTCGGCCGAGCTACATGGTAGGCGGAGTAGGGGGTGTTAGGTTTTATTTCGTTACGGAATTTCTTGATTTGTTCGCCGTGCTCAAAGCCCGCGATAAAAGCTATGCAATAGCTTAAAAAGATATTTTATATATAGGGAGAGTAGCTGTCCTGGCAAATGTTGTTTTGCTACATTAGAATAGTGTTCGATTCTCAGACCTATCGAATATACACAAAAAATTTCATACAAATCAGTTCAGCCGTTTATGTGGAGTTTGGTAACTAACACCACGACAGGAGAATTTTACATAATAATATTCTAAAGGGATTAAGCTATTTTGATTGTAATAGGAACTATATTTAATTGTTATTTTTAGTAAAATAATATTCACATTTCACATTAAAACAATCACAAAATAAGTAAGTACATACATAAAACAATAACAAAATAAAATTAAATCAAAAAATTAAAACTAAACCTAATCAAATAAACCCCTCCCCAGCGTTCCCGGTGCAAAGCTGGACAATATGCAAGCAGCGTTACCTCGCTGAACCGCTATCGACAGCCTTTGCACCAGGAATGCCCCGGAACGCGGATCAAACCCCCTGTCCCGGAGGCGACGGCCAATCTCTCTCACAAGTGCCAAACCATCTGCCCCCCAACTCCCAGACGTCTCGACCGCCACAGGCACAAAAATATAACTCTGAGCAAATATTTGGCGTGCTTACTCCCTGCAGCAACTTCGGCCGCCTCTTTATTTTTATGGGTCACTATCAAAATATCTATTTGTAAAATGACGATATCGTTCTCTAACGTCTTGATATTAAAAAGTCATAAATTTTACAAAACAGACATGAATGCTAAATGTAGACTTTTGCTACAAAGGGTAGCGAAACGTCTGGGTCTTAAAATGTCGTTATTCCAAATACTCTAATAGCAAGTTACATAATAAACATGGATGTCGAGACCTAGTAGCAAAACATCTAGATCTAAAGATGGCATAGTTAATATTTAATTTATACATGAAAGCTTAATGCCCTTATAGATGTAGTAGAGATGAAGAAAATTTAGGGGTTAAATGCGATTTAGCGACAGTTAAGTATAAGTGGCAATTTTCTTTGACTACTATTTATACATGAAAGCTAAATTCCTTTTTAGATGTTGAGTGTTGATATGTATTTATCAAGGTGTAGGAATGGGAATTTAGGGGTTTAACGCGATTTAGTGGCGGTTATTGATGGCAGTTTTCTTTGATGAACATTGCGTATAAATACAGTTAGTTCTAGTATTTTTAGGGTTCCGTACCAAAAAGGTAAAAACGAGACCCTTTTAGACTACACTGCCTATCTGTTACCAGCATGAACCGTGATAGCTAAACTGCTGCTGATAGCTGTTGGCGCTATAACAACAAATACTAAAAACAAAATATAATGGTACAAAACCCTTCGTGTGTGTGTCCGACTCGCTCTTGACCGGTTTTTAAAGTTACTTACCTGATTACTAGCATCAATAGCATGTCCTATAACAGCGCGCCATCTAGCGGACGCCTCCGCAGTGTCAGCGGCTAACTGCAACCTCGTACCGCCTCCTCTTTGCAATCTAAACCCGTGCGGTCTTCCCGCTTCTTCCTCGGATAATACGTAGTTCACGAGCATGAGAGCTCCTACGGGATGTATGCTCTGGAAGAAATAGTTTGGGACTACATACACAGATGGCGCTTTTCATAATTTTATTTTGTTATTACAGAATCAACAGGACTTAGAAAATGTTAGTTAGGAGACGTTGACCTACATTTTTTCACGTCTTATAATGTTTTTTTTTATGTGTGTACAGTACAGAAAATAAATTTTTATTCCTTTCTTTCTTTCAACATCAATTAGGAATATTATAATATGTCGCAGTAGAGATGGTATCGAATTGATAATTGTTAATATTTTTAAGGTTTTGGAATAAACTATTTATTTATTTTATTTCATTATGGTAATATTATGGATATTTTTAAAGATATTTTTGAGATTTTATTTGCTAAGTCAAAAGAAGGTAATTCAGAAAATGATATCGCTGCTATACCTAGTCATCTAAATCTTTAGAGTTTTTATAGAATAATTGCATGGATTTTATAATTGTAATAAGTTAAGTTAGGTATGATAGAAAAACATAAAAAAAGAATTAAATATAACTATTAAGATTGGACATCAAAGTCGGCTGATAAATTACTTCAGAAGATACTGTACATACTCAAAATGTAGCACTTATTTTATCGTAAACATCAGATTTGCATAGTCTTTCTGTTTGTTTATCAGTCTGTCAAAATCATGTCACGTATTTACTTACATTTTTTGATAAGTTATTGATAAAAGACTACATCAATATTATAGGTATATGTTACTCGTCATAAATTAATTTAACATACCTAGAATAATATATTTTAGGTAACTAGGTCAGTATTTACCCATTTTCAAAACTTTGTATATATTTTTTTATATTTTTTTTTAATTTTCGAAAGTTTTAGGTCAATAAGCCCTTGGTTATACAGCTAATCTATACATATCTCTTTAAAACAAAGCCATTTTAGTTACACCACTAGCTGCGCCCCGCGGTATCAGTCGCGTAAGTCTCGATCCCGTGGGAATATTAAAATAAAAAGTAGCCTTTAGTCTTCCTCGATAAATGGACTATCCAACACAAACAGATTTTTTCAATTCGAACGAGTAGTTCCTGAGATTAGCGCGTTTAAACAAACAAACTCTTAAGCTTTATAACAAAAGTATTAATCCTCTGGATCGATTGCAATATAACTCGGTATAAATATACCTTCTTGGAAACCAGGATTAACACATTTTTCATCACGATATTCAGAACTATCGCGGGTGAAATCGCGAGGCTCAGCTACACGTTATACATTACATAAAACTAATTTGTATTAGTTACACCATTTCTAACTAAAAAACGGCTGGAACGATTGTGATAAAACCCGGGATTTAGACAGCTGAAGACCAGAATTAGCACGATATTTTATAATCCGATATCTCTATGGGATGGGCCTAAGTCTGCTAACACAATTGTGTTTCAATAGTGTGTCGATAGAATCGTAATAGACATTTAATGTCAAAAATATGACATTACATGTCAAATTGGTATTCTCCTAACGTTAACTATTCTATCGAAATCGAAACACCACTGACCCACCACTGACTCACATTGGTATTCTGCTCTAGAATCGTGGTTCAATAGAATCTCGATAGTTGTCAAAACGGTATATTGCTTGGCAACATATACCATGTTGCTAGGCAACACCTGCAACGTATCTATTACCATTCCATTGAGACTCCATAGTGATTCTATTGCGATGTTATTAAAACTTTAACAGCATACCAAATAAAGTTACAATCTCGATAAAATATCAACAGAGTGTCGATATAATGACAATGGTAAATCTATTAATGCAAAATAGCAGAATAAGGCCCCGATGTATGCGAGTGAAACCGCAGGGTTCAGCTAGTATAACTCAGGTCATATAGATCACATTACAATGTTCATTCACTCGCTTTAAGACAGAATATGATAAGACTTATGACTTACAGAATCCGTCTTGTAATAGTACAAGCAGTTGTCCCTCTTCAGCACGAACCATCTTCTTATCCATCTTGGTGGATGGTGGGGTTTTAACGGAGCTGCTCTCCAAAGATATCCGGAGTATAACGCTGCAGGTCCACCTTCGTGCGCTAGGGATGCTACCACTTCACACGTACGGGCGACCTGGGTTTAGAAAAGAGACATTCCTTATTTGGTAAAACTCTTTAAAAATTGTCAAAAGGATGTAAGGTTCTTTACAAATTAATAAATATTACAGGACATTCCACATATCGCCATCTAGCCCCAAGCTTAGTAACTATATTAGTGTTATGGGTGCTAGACATCGGATATACTAATTATATACTTTTCATTTGTAAATATATACTTATAAATACATAGAAACAACCAGACCACAGACAAATAAAATATATAATTTTAATACGTATTTGAGACGTCATTGTTAAGGATATATGTATATCTGCTAGAATTGTGTCGAATTGGCGTAAAATAGGAGCTGAGGCATTGACAAATTTTAATAGAGACTTCGTTCCGCCTTCCCGAATTATTATTTTTATTACAACTGATTATCATTGCGTATGATGGCGATCATCCTGCGTGAATCAAATCCCTATACCTAAGTTTTTTAGCCTGCTTGCGGGAATTAAGGGAGTTACCAAAATGTGGAGCACCTGACCCGGCCCTTTCCCATGCTGTTCACGCATGCCCACTTCGCCGTTTTCCCGGTTCGTGAAAAATATCGGAAGTCCACAAATTCAAATAACTAACTGATTAAGCCTTATTCAGTGTTGGTCCTTGGTCTTTGGTTAATATAAGAATAAGGAATATAAAAATTCAAAATACTGACTGATAGACTGATTGATATATCAATGTACAGCTTAGGCAAAGTCGCGAGTGAAAGCTAGCAATACATAACAAATGAAATTTCTCTAGCATTTTCACCAGTAATCATCATGGCGTATGGCATTCATCCTGCGTGGATCAAACCTCTATATCTAAGTTTTTAGCCAGCTTGCGGCGCGGCGGCAGTCCACCGGGAAAACGGCGAAGTGGACATTCGTTTACCACATGGGAAAGGGTTTGGTCAGGTGCTCCGCAATGGCACTGTGGTGACTCCCTTAGTTCTCATTTATGGAGGTGGTGGTTAGTTTTCCCGTGGTTGGAACGAAATCGGTTCAATCGGGTCCAAGATTTACGGTCAGAGTCGAAACCGGGCAACTTCTTCGTGGGGTCCGATACGAGATTCGAGTAAACGTGTTCAAAAATGCTCCACACCAGTAATGAGACATTTTAGTGTTTTTTACTTCGAAAGATCTTTCCATGTTTTCCGATCTCTAAACTAAGATGACCTTAGGTTTAAGAACTTTTATGATAGGATTAAAAAACATTTAAGAACTTCTCAAGGCACATCATTAAGATTAACGATGTATGATTCGTTTCCTAATTTTTACAGTCTATAAAATTGAAATATTTATTTTCAAGAGATGCTAATAATAACAGCCAGCCACTCATAACCAAATGTATTAGGTACAGCTCTAATCAAAATTTAACGATATTTGCAATAAATAAAATCGATCGGTACATCAAAGACGGCAATTCATTACAGTGACCTACATTTTGTTGGGTTAACATGAAATTTTGTGTTTACTTTCAATGAACACGCAAATAGGGGATTTTTTGTCAAATTCTAAGTACCTTATGCTTAGGTCATATAGGAGATAGGTATTGCTTTTAGTAATCTATAAATATAAAATTCAAAGTCTTTACTGACTTGCAGATTTCAAAGCACAACTTAAATCAATGGACATATTGGACTAGAATTTGGCATACATACAGATAGCTGTTATAAATCCTTTTTTAGGCAAATGCTAAGAAATAATTTCGGAAAATTTAAACCCTACGCGGAGGAAATTGAAGGCAAAAGCTAATAAAATAGCCTTGTATTTTGTCTCTTCATGCGGTTTTTTCCTATTCTTTTTCTATTTATTTTAAAGGGTGCCTCTTCCTATCTTGTATGTAGCCCAATTGATGACACAGTTGGCACTATGGTCACTATGTCGGACTGCCAAACACAGGGTTGTGGGTTCAATTCCCGCCTCAGTCAAGTATTTATGCTTAGATATTTGTCTGTAGTCTAGTTGTTTTTGTGTATTATAAGTATATATTTACAAAAGAAAAGTATATATCCGCTGTCTAGGATCCATAACACAAGTCTAGTTACTTAGCGTGGGGCTAGATGGCGATGTGTGGAATGTCCTGCAATATTTATTTCAAAAAATGTAGCAAAACCAAGTACTAATATAAAGATACTCACATCCAATTCCAATATTTCAGATCCAGAATGAGCAATCTTCACTACTTCAGAGTGTGTCTTGTCTAATACGTTTATACCTGAAGAGAATCAATTTTATTCTAACATCTAGTTTTCATTAGGATAATCTGATGTCATACTAAAAATGCTAATTTTGGCATACAAAAGTTGCTTCTGTCTGGGAGCGTGGCCGCAGTGCACTCATCCTTACCCATCCTAGTATTTGTTCATCGAAATTATCATCGTCTTATACTATTTTCAGATACCGTCAAATATAATTCTAACTATAATGTAGTATCTCCATTTTGTTTATGATTCAATTAGCAGCAGCTGCAGATACCTGTAGCAAGGCACAGCTAATTGAATCACCTACGACTGTACCTACAACTGGATTGGGACTAACTGAGTTGTGCCCCCGCCACGTTTTGTGGAAACTGGGGGAAGATTTCCATGGGATGAACGCGGGGCAGGGACGCTCTGCAGCTTGGAGGCCCGGGGAATGAGACCCCGGGTCTCCAAGTTGCACCGAGGAAGGTCACTGGAGAGTTTTTAGTCGGTTTGACTTCTACATAACCTGTCGTCACCCCCGTGATGGCGAACATCCGTGAGTATTTTCTCTCCGTCAAAAAATTTGTAATTTACATAGAGTCTACATCCCGTGAGAAACTTAAAACACATTATCACCATTCTCCATTCATCTTCCATCTTGCCATTCTCCTTATCTCATCATTCTGCAGAATTTTATGTTTCCAGCTCCAACAGTTACACCGTGCGTTGTTTATCAATCACTAGTGTTATTACCAAGAATTTTATGAATAGGTACATGTTTCTTACCATTAACAGCAATAACAATATCTCCTACTTCAAGACCAGATGTTTCAGCCGGTGTATCGGGTTCGATAGCAGACACTACCACGGGCTTGCTTCCATGAATCCTGAATCCGAATTCTTCATTCCCACGTCTAACGACCACTGTTTTGTCGCTTTCTGTCAAAATTGAAAACAGCCATATAGTTTAAAGTACTTAACTTAGAGCAGTGTTGGGTTCGAATCTCGTTTGACCATCCAATGAATTTCTGTGCGCTAATTACATTGCTGTCACGGTGAAGGAAAACATCGTGATGAACCTCGCGGCTTAGTTGGCTCCAGGCGTATTGACGAGTTATTTCCTCTGGATACGATCAACTAAGCTGAAAGGGGGTTATAGGTACTGGGAAAGCCTACTCGATCAAAAACATGTCCCAGGCACTACAGCGCCCTAAATAACATGTATTGAAATTGATGGCGTTGTAAAAACCATTTTATTACAAGCTTTTATTTAGTTTCACCTGTCCCGATGTTCGTCATCAAATCTTTTAGATATAATTGCCAATAATATACATACATAAGTTAAGTACAATTTATTTGTACTGAATTATGATGCTAAAATCATAATCAGCAATGTTTTCAGTTCTTTATTAGGTATTAATAAATAAATATGTATTCAATTAATATTAGTTGATAAGGCTGACTATACATTTAATGAGTTTATTGATGTTAACTCATATTAGTAAGTATTAGTGTATTTGCTAAAAAACGCAATAAGAAATGTAATATGTATATTAATATAGTAAGTAAACCTAATATTATTGTAGTGCCCAACCGGGTTCATGTTGTGTCTAAATGTGTTTTTGTAAACATCTGTACCTACACATGAAGCAATAAAGGATGATTATGATTATTATAATCTTTGGTTCTTCATTTTCTTCCTAATTGGTACGCATTCAGTAAGTAAATATCTCATAAAAATGAAAAATTATATTGTCATATTTCTATTTCATATAGAATAGTTTCTAATCCTGCCGAGGCGCCCGCGTTCCACCCACACATACGCAAATTCTTTTCTTATCTAAATAGTTCAACGATGGTGGCCTACAGACAGCTGTAAACTATGAAACATAAACCTTGACACAAATCAGATCATACGGAATCAAAAACGAACATCCGCATTTAGGACTCTAGCCAACAAGTATGACATGTCGCGCGACCCAAAAGGGTTACTTCAGTGACCTTAGATTAGCTATCTTTTTCTAAAATTTCGAATCGCTAGATGAACGGCACTAAGATCTGATTTTAAGGTCAAACAAAGACATTTTTTGTTGCCTTTTCAGGGAAGGCAAAAATTTAAAAATTAGTTTATTCAGGCTCGTAACACAGATTTTTTATTTTACTGGCCATAGACGGATTTAAGTTTTTTTAACCTGTAGCTATCTGAGACTATCTATCGAGGCATAATGGAACTATATCGAGTATCGGGTATAACGAGTAGCAAGTACCTATTAGTAAGCTATAAAAACGATACGTGAACACGTTGCAAGAAATAGAGCAGGAAAAGGAGTGATGGAAGGCTGGAAGGCCAAGATACACTTGGGTCGCTTAGCCAGCAGAATAAGTTTAAACAAAGCTACTGTTTTGGTAACGAACGAGGAAGTTCTACGTAGAGTTAGTCAAAAACGAAAGCTTTTGAAAACCACCAAACAAAGGAAGTTGCTTATTTAGGACACCTTTTGAGGAATCCGAGGTATGAACTTCTGCAATTGATAATGATGGGGAAAGTGGCTGGAGAAAGGAAAGTTGGTCGTAGGAAAAAATCCTGGTTGCGGAATATCAGAGAGTGGACAGGGATAGCGAGTGCCGCACAACTTTTAGCCCCGAGAGAGATCAGGTAAAATATTCTGAGCTGACTGCCAACCTTCACTAGTTGGAGAGGCACCCTTCTCACGAAGACTGTTTTGGTAATAATAATATGTGCACGTTGTGCGACAAGTCTTTTCTGTTTGTGCAGAGCTTAAGGCATAGGTATGTAATTTCTTCGTTTGGCTATATTCCAACCATATTCAGGTTTCCATTTCTATCCATTCATGCATTAGTGATGTAATAAATATGTAGATTTATGGCATTGCGCGTTAGTAGTACAGATAAATTAGCTTGGATCTAGAAATTGATAGTAAGTTAAGATACGCAACCAATAAATAAATATTGCAGGACATTCCACACATCACCATCTAGCCCCAAGATAAGTATCTATAGACTTGTGTTATGGGTGATAGACAACGAATGGTCTACCAAAAATAAAAACCAACATTAAAAACGTTTAAGAAATTTAACATGGTTATCCAACTGTCAGATTGATTATATAATATCAGTTTATGATTATTAAAATAAAATTAATTTGAGATAACCCGTTAAATGCATTTAGGTAAAATAGTTAAAGCACAATGTCATGCAATCTGCCATAAATGTTGTATTGTCAATTAGAGAAGTATTGTACTATTTGATTGATTTATATACTAAGTACTAGCTGCGCCCCGCGGTTTCACCCGCATAAGTCCCGATTCCAAATTTCAAAATTCGATTCAAAAGTAGCCTTTAGCCTTCCTCGATAAATGGACTATCCAACACAAACATAGTTTTTTTAATTCAAACCAGTAGGTAGTTCCTGAGATTAGCGCGTTCAAACAAATAAACTCTTCAACTTTATAATATTAGTATAGATTAGCTTTCATTTGCAATTTCTTCCGCGTAGGGGTTAAATTATCCAAAAACTTTTCTTATCGAGAATTTTTTTGGCTTATCTATCCACTGGCTTAAGCTGTGCCTTAATTTTTATAAGTCAGTCAATCAGGACAACAAATGAAAGGTAAATTCAAAATGTAAAATTTTAGTTTGTTCTTTGTTTATTTTGTTTTGTTTTGCATTTTTATTTCTTTATTGTTTAGCGATATTTTAGTTTTTTTGTATTTATTTTATTATTTTATTTGTGTTTGTATATTGATGTGATTTTTGATTTGTGTGTTTATAATTAATAAGTAGGTAAATTAGGTTGCTTGGTAGCAAGTATTTTAATTTAATTATTTTATAAATAAGTATCTACACATCTATCTAGGGATGGAACCCTTAGTGCGTGCGACTGACTCACACTTGACTCATACCGGTATTGGTTTAGAAACGCACAATTATTTTAAGCTCGTTAATATTATAGCAGTCAAAAATAAAGCTGCTCCTATAAATTGAAATTTCTTTGGATCTTAAACGAATTCAAGTAGGTGAGTAGGTAATAAAGAATCCGTACCTAATCGTTAAATTATCAATATAATATTAAATTTAAAGTCCTGAAAGATTAAACATGGAGGTGGAATTTGGAGCGTCTATTTTTTGTGAAGTGTAGGTATCCTAAGAAAGGGTTTTTCGAAGTTTGAAAAGAGGGTGAAATGGCAAAGCCGCAGGCACAAGGTTTACGATAAAATTTGATGCCACGTTGTTTAGGGCATTTTGTTAATGCATATTGCTTAAACCGCAACAGCTTACAAAAATTCATGTTATCACGATTAGTTAAAACTTAATACAATATCACATTACCACAAGGTTCAGAAGCTACAAGTCTGTTAACTTCACATTGTCGACACCAAAGTACCAGCATCAATTTGAAAATCTCTTCCAATTTCTGCCTTAAATTTCCTTTTGGGCTCATTAAAACTTCTTTAACTAAAACATCCGAAGAGAAATATTAGACTTCTTTTAGAAAAATCATAATCATTAATTCTTTACTCCGATTCACTTACATGTGCGTCCCATTTTGTATGAAAAACTTTCAGTTCTTTAATATATTGAACTTCATTTACTTTCACAGAGTCAGAGAAGTTACACAGTACGTAAGATTACGTCACAACATCATCAATCAATCAACTTTCAGAGACGCATTTCGCAAAATCAATACGAACTAAACAATTTACTACACGTCTTGAGTAAAAATATCAACTAGCCGGTCGCCGCAGTAGCGTTTCGTCAACTACTGAGCTCTGACGTCGGAACCGATACAAAAAATTAAATATAGTCCATACAATTCCGATCTTTAATTCAGATTCAAATTCGTCTAGCCCCACAATTTACATAAGATTACGTTCTACGAAACAATTTTGATGATCTGTTGCACGCAACTCAAGGTTGTATTAAAAGATAGTTAGGTAAGTAGCTATCAAAATTTCTCTGAGTCATGAAAGATTTATATGGCACTGAGAAAAAAAACATGCCAGAAAATAAGTAAAAGAATTCAGACGATAGTTCAAAAATAATAGGTGATGCTATCAAAATAGAAAGAGTACTCGAAATAGTCCACACGTCAGTTGTGAACTAGTTATCTAAAGATTTGGGTTGGTGACGTAACTACGCAGTAAAGGTGATTGGTTGAAGGGCGTTATAATTAGACTGAGAAGATTTTTTATTCCTACAATGTAACGGAATTTGAATGGACATTTATTCTAAGACATCACTACATAAATAAAACAAAGTCGCTTTCTCTGTCCCTATTTCCCTTTGTATGCTTAAATCTTTAAAACTTCGCAACGGATTTTGATGCGGTTTTTTTAAATAGATAGAGTGATTCAAGAGGAAAGTTTATATGTATAATATAGCCGTGCGAAGCCGGGGCGGGTCGCTAGTAACATATAAACTTTTAACATACAAGATTATATTAGCATAGTTTTCGAGCAACATATTATGTACCAAAAGAGTATACCAAAGATAGTTTACAAAAAACAGACCAAGTGCGAGTCACATTCGCGCACAAAGGATTTCGTATAATTATATTCTGTTTTTAGTATTTGTTGTTAAAGCGGCAACGGAAACGGCAAAGAATTTCGTATAATTATATTCTGTTTTTAGTATTTGTTGTTAAAGCGGCAACGGAAACGGCAAAGAATTTCGTATAATTATATTCTGTTTTTAGTATTTGTTGTTAAAGCGGCAACGGAAACGGCAAAGAATTTCGTATAATTATATTCTGTTTTTAGTATTTGTTGTTAAAGCGGCAACGGAAACGGCAAAGAATTTCGTATAATTATATTCTGTTTTTAGTATTTGTTGTTAAAGCGGCAACGGAAACGGCAAAGAATTTCGTATAATTATATTCTGTTTTTAGTATTTGTTGTTAAAGCGGCAACGGAAACGGCAAAGAATTTCGTATAATTATATTCTGTTTTTAGTATTTGTTGTTAAAGCGGCAACGGAAACGGCAAAGAATTTCGTATAATTATATTCTGTTTTTAGTATTTGTTGTTAAAGCGGCAACGGAAACGGCAAAGAATTTCGTATAATTATATTCTGTTTTTAGTATTTGTTGTTAAGGCGGCAACGGAAATACATCATCTGTGAAAATTTCAACTGTCTAGCTATCACGGTTCATGAGATACAGCCTAAGTGACAGAAAGACAGACGGACAGTGGAGTTTTAGTAAAAGGGTTCCGTTTTTACTCTTTAAGTACGGAACCCTAATAACCACCCATAGCAACCAAAATCAATAAAATTGACTCTACATTAGAGCCCAATGTTCCTACAGAAAACATTATGCATTAGTCACCACAGAACATTTGTATAATAGCTAGAGAAAGATACATTTTACAAGAATTTAATAAACAATTCGACATAGAAACTAGTAATAAATTTTATGATAAAAATAAAATTTTCACACCACTTTTTTTTCTATCCCGAAATATCCTTAAAAATTCTTAAACGTTTTTCCATGAAATCTATTTACACGCGATAAGTAATAGACGTGTTTTTTATTAATTCTGTGCTTGGTTCTTGTCTCCAATTTCAGGGTTCTCTAATATTTTGAAAATTCGTTAAAAGTGAGTTAGAAGATGTGAAAATTAGGATTGTAGTATATTTTTTCTTTCTTTTGTTAAATTAGTTAATAACTATCTACTTAAAACAGTACTAATGATATGTTATGACATAACAGATACTTTGCAAATCTGTTAATTTCATTACTAAAGTTATTTATAATTCACTTTTCAAACAAAAAAAACTAAATCAAAATCGGTTCATTCGTTCAGGAGCTACGATGCCACAGACAGACACACACACAGACACACACACAGACACACACACAGATACACACACAGACACGTCAAACTTATAACACCCCGTCGTTTTTGCGTCGGGGGTTAAAAACAGAACAATTACCGTGCTTTTTTTTTTTTTAATTTTTTTTTTTTTTTTTTTCGATTTAAGAAGTATTTATTTTAGATAAAGTAACTAAACTATACTAAATAACAATTAAATAACGAAAACTTAAATTAATTAAATAAACTACCTACTTTACTTACACTAAATAATTAAAAGTCCAAATGGGGATCCCTAGGAAGTGTGCCCAAAAGGCTGGCAGCGTTACCACGTTGGATGGCGATGCTTATCCGTTGTCCGAGGTACGAGCCAGCCCTTTGGTCACCCGAAGCTAAAACTAGTAATTTTGAAACTTCTTTATAAAATTTTATGGCGTCTGGACCCCAAGGACCCGTGCTTTTGATTTTATTTTGTGAACATAACGTAGGTATATTTGTCTGTGGTGCGTCGGGCAAACACCCGCTTGCGACTCACAAGGTTGCGGGTTCAATTCCCGCCTCAAACAATTATTTATGCCATAGATATTTGTTTCTGCTGTGGGTGTATGTATGTATATTAAGTAAGTATATATTTACAAAAAAAGTATATTATGTATTCTATCCCTTATCTAGCATCCATAACACAAGCCTAGTTGCTTAGCTTAGGGCTAGATGGCGTTGTGTAAAATGTTAATTTAAATTTCTTATTTGATAAAGAAAATAAATCTGTTGCAAACTTTTTTTATTTTTGTACGGAATTCATTGAATATTGTCATGGTTTCCAACCTGGCTGCTTTATTACCACTTTTTGCAGTTCGTACTTTGTCCAAATTCGATTTAGTTAATCGTTTAGTAACAGATTTGCGTGACGATGGTGGTCAGTGTTCACAAATTGCAATAGACCGTAAAAATAGTTTTTTATTACTAGTAGGTACCCATTGAAAGGCAATGGACTTGTGCTAAAACATACGTTGTATTAAAAATTTAAATAAAAAGCGAAGTTGGCTTAGTGGTAGATACCTCGACTTTCATTTTGAAGGTCGTGGGTTCGAATCCAGGCCGGCCGTGCAAAAATGTATTTTTATTAAGAAAAATTTACGTGCGCTAATTGACATTGCTCTTACGGTGAAGGAAAACATCGTGATGAAAGCCCCGGTTTAGTTGGCTCCAGAAGTATTGACAAGTTCTCTCTTCTGGATAATTATGGTCGACTAAGCTGAAAGGGCAGTAGGTGCTGGGCAAGCCTACTCCATCTTCACGCAAAAAGGACCCAATTAAAAAGGATCTAATCGCGGAAAACAGCCCGTATACAAGCACAAGTACAAGTACGTTGTATTATAAATATCTATCAAATAAATCTAAAGAAAATGTCTTTATAATTTATTGCAGCGCATTTAACTATCTTCGTTGTATTAAATAGATTAATTATTTCAAAGCGGTCTCACGACGATTTGGTTGAGTGCTTAATAAGTGCAAAAAAAAATCTTCTCTGTAAACTTCGTGCTGGTTTAAGTTTTACTTTTGACTGTTATTCTTTAATAATAATTATTCTCCTATAGTCTGTAGGTATCGAAACCAGAGATAAATCTATACGTGATACTAGAGTTTGTTTGTTTGTTTGAACGCGCTAATCTTAGGAACTACTGGTTTGAATTGAAAAATTATTTTTATCACAGTTGCTCATAAAGTGGATCTTATTAAACCCCTTTTAGGCTCATAATGCAACGTATTACACACGCGTGCGATATAAAAAAAATCTGACTAGTGGTAAAATAATACGTTATCCCGATAAGTTAGATACGTATCTTACTGCTAAATACATATTAGGTAGATGAAACATTCTTAATTTATCTGGGCTATACTGTTTTGATGTATAGAAAAAAGGTACCATCAAAGAGTTTTTAAGCCTTGCTGGCTTTTTTCTTCTTTTTAAAAGGTTGTCTCTAAAGTCTGATAACGAACGATAATTTTACGTGATAACGTCTTTGAAAACAATTAAAAATTGAGTTTTGTTTTTATTTTGTTTTTTCTTTAGGTACTTATATATATTTTTTCCTAACCATTTTATTGTTTTTAACCGCCGACGCAAAAACAAATGAAAAAAACCCTAAAAAAATATTGTATGTCAGACGAGGCTGTATAGGTTAAAAGTCTTTTGCTTAGCCTTTCGGCGTGTAATTAACAAAAAATAGTAAACATAACCTAAAATTCTTAAAAACTTTCTATTATTTTAACAAGTCTTTTTTTTATTCGCAACTGTGATAAAAAACTTCGTACGATACAGGTGTGGATTGATCATTTCATCTCGGCTTTTGCCACGCTCGCGTTCCGCTCGCGCGTCATAAACCGCCTCTATGGAGTGATCAACTTTCCACACTTTTATCACATGAGTAAATAATTTATCGCAATGTACTATTTTGTGTTGGATAGTCCATTTATCGAGGAAGGCTACTTTTCATTTTGATATTCCCACGGGATCAGGACTTACGCGGGTAAAACCGCGGAGTATTATATGAAGTTTCTTTACGCGAAACTACAGAACCGATTGCGATTAAACTAACTATGTAGCTTTTTGGAGTCCTGAAATAATGTATAGGCTACTTTTCATCCAGATATTCCCACGGGTTTAAAAATTACGCGGGTAAAATCACAGGGTACAACTAGTATTATATATTTACTTTTGCCCGCGACATCATCCGCGAAGAAGTCGAAAGAATGTTTATGCACAATTTGAAGTAAATTGGACCAAGGAATCACGTTGTCCCATATAACTTTGCCCCCTTTTTCACCCCTTAAGGAGTAGAATCATTACTAGTATAAAACAAAGTTACTTTCCGCTGTTCCTCTGTATGTATCTTTAAAACTACGCAACGGATTTTGATGCGGTTTTTTTAATAGATAGAGTGATTTAAGAGGAAGGTTTTAATATGTATAATACATGCATAACATAGCCGTGCGAAGCCGGAGCGGGTCGCTAGTTTTGAATAATCCTTTCCTTTCAGATGCCTACGTCATACAAAAAACACACCCTCCAAGTTTTAGGTCTCTACGATCACCGGTTTAGGCTGTGCGTTGATCCGTCAGTCAGTCAGGACAAAGCATTTTATATACAGGGTATAATATGTGGAATTGTCAGCATTTAATACCAAATTAATCTCTATTTTAATGAGTTAAATCTTAGTTTAAAAACAACTTTCAAAGTGTCATAAAAATTATTACATGCATTCGATAGCACATTTATTTTGGTATACTATCCAAAAAAACAGATTGGAATAATTTCTTCATTTGCAGTTTTGGCATCAAAAAACATAGAGTAGGGAGTGAATTTTTAAATAAAAAAAAAAATGGCGGATATCTCGGAAACCGAGAGACTTTCATAAAACATAAATTTCATTTTTCTGAACCGGCACAGTGTCCTCTATCCGTAGGCATTCATTACCGGACATCCTGTATATGGATTGTGACTTACCAAACGTATTATCAGCCTGTCTTCGATTCAGCTCAATACAGGCTCGACGGTGAACGAGTCTATGTGTAAGTGCCACGTAACGTTTGTTGAACTCGGATTCAGACTCAGTAGGATCGTCTTTAGATTTGTCTATGTTATCTGCAAAAAATATGATGTTATAAACTTTTTAAATTGGAAGTAAAAGTTTATTTTCTACTTTCAACCCGTTTTGTGTATTTAAGTAGGTATAATTTTTATTATAGGTTTTTATATTTTCAATTCTATTGATTTATGTGTCTTTTGTGGAACTAAATATCAACGTTTATGATGTAGATATTAAACTTTTGGAAAAGTCATAATTTTCTAATTAGTAATCACTAATTACAATTTTATAGGAAGTTCTACTTTACTCTGACTTTTTTAAATTCTATGGATTTTATGATGTCTTTTGTGGAAATAAGTGTCGACGTTTATGTTGTAGATACGTAATTAACTTTTTGTAAAGTCATAATTTCCTAATTAGTAGGTAATCACCAATTACAATTTTATAGGATGTTCTACTTTTGAAATGTTACTATTTAGCAAGGATGCCAATATCATCGTCGCTTTTCATCAGTCAAAATGGGGTTGAATACGAGTCTAATTTCAAAATAGGTTTTAAAGACTGAAATATCTTTGTATTTTAGTGCCTTAAATTATCTAAACAAAAATTAATCGTATGGCATTTCTACACAGGCACTATATTAATATTAACCTAAAAAAGATAATTAAAATAGCACCGAATTCCAGACCTTCCAGCCAGCCAATGAACTCCTGGGTAAGCTCAAAAAAATAATTATCTAAATGTACCTGGTGGTATCCTGGTCCAATGATCATCGTTTTCCGTTAGCATGATCCAGTTTCCGCACCACCAAGGAGCTGCATACACTCCCCTTTCTTCTCGACTACGGTCAGCTCCGTCTGAACTGCCTGAACATTCTTCTTGTTCTGTTAGTAAGGCAACTTAATTGTAAATCTTCTATATATGTATATAAAAAGCAATGCCACTTTTCGTTGTAATTTTATAACTGAAGAACGGGCTCACCTATCCAAACCAAATAAGCTTTGTTCGGACTGTTTAGTTGATGGATTATGTGAAGTTTGCACAAAATCGGTCGAGTGGTTCTTCATTTACTTATCCCATTTTTTGTAACAAATAAAACGTTGGTTTGCAATTTTATACGGCAAAACAACGTTTGCCGGGACAGCTAGTTTGTTTATAAAAATCATACTTACTATTTTTTATCATTTTAGATGAAATTTAATTTTAATTACCATAAAACATAAAATACCAATAACCCATTTTAATGTTTTTATTAATAAACTCGCGACCCGCCCCGCCCCCGGCTATATTATGCATGTATAAACCTTCCTCTTGAATCATTCTATCTATTGAAAAAAACCGCATCAAAACCAGTTGCATAGTTTTAAAGATTTAAGCATACAAAGGGAAATAGGGACAGAAAAAGCGACTTTGTTTTATACTATGTAGTGATAAGTTAAAAACGCCTGACGTTTATTGAATAGTAAAACATCGTGTGGATTTTTTTTTATTTTATGACATTCTAAATTGACACTATTATTTTTGTACTTGTACCTTCTTACCTATAATAATTAATCCAGTATTTGTTAAGGCTCATTAAGCTTACCGTCAGGATCTACACTAGAACCAGCTAATTTGTCCAAGCTGTTCCCTGCTGACCTTGCTATACGTGTGTCTTGTGGCTTTTCACTGACGGTGTATTCATCTTTTCCTCTTTCTTCAGACTAAAATTAAACTGAATTTTTAGTACAACACATTTTAATGATTTTGTAATGTAAATTATGCAAATCACACAACTAATGCCAATTCACGTAAATATAATTTTTCAAATTATTTCGATTGCAAAAAATACCCCCAAAGCAAAGAATTTGACGTTCGTATTCTCTAAGTTTCTTGCCCCAAAGTCAGTTTTGTAAGTGTCAAAAAGCGCAGTATGAGAAAATTTTAACTACTTAGGAGGGTATTTTTTGCAATCGAAATGCCATTGGAATGTTATTGAAATGTAATTCGAACAATATAATAGTTATTTACGAGAATTAGCTTTCAGAATTATTGAGTAAATAGCTGAAGTCAGCACTTCCTTTCCAAGCTCATTAAAAGTTAAAATCACGATTAGATATCATTATTAATCCAATCAGGTTCGGTTGATTGTTTCTTTAGTATATCATCTAGAAATAATAGATGTGATGTGTGTGTGATGTTCTTCTAATAGATGTGACACACAAACATAAATACTTGATTTGAAAGCACTCAGTGTGATTATTATTTTCAAAATGTTAGCTATGTCTTTAGTTGGCCGAGTGGTATAAGCCGCCACCCGCTACACCAACCGACGTGGGATTGATTTACAGGTTAAGCCTATAATGTTCAAATAGTGCTGCATAGGATTGTAAACGTTACGGTGCCGGTGGACTTTTGAACGTTGATTGTAGGTACCTTCATTTTTTTACTCAATGCTCTCTCAAGTACTATTTTTACACAGAAATGTTTACCTTAGCCCTAACATCCTGCCGATGTCGATAATGTTTCGATTTGTCTTCGGACCGGTATCTCTTATCTAACTTCTTGTACAGTCTCGCGCCAGTGGCAGAATGTCTTTTGCCAGAACATGATGGTGAGTCAGCAAACCCCGCTGGAGCTGGAACTATGTCCGGTGTTGCGTCTGCGTAGGATTCCTGAAAAATACAAATACATGCGACTTAAAAAATAAAAAAGTTGCTATATTACAAAAAACATACAAAATTCCAGCAAAATATTGTTAGACACGTATACGGTCATTTATTTTAGTAAAATTATTTTGCCTGTTTTATCTCACTTCAGAGGGAAAGGCCTTCTTTCCTTCTTTCGCATTAATCAATATTTTAATTAGAGTCAAAAGTAATAAGTCATAAAAAAGATTGGGACACATAGTTTTACGTGAAAATACATGAAAAACTAACAGAAAGCAAAATTAAGGAAGGGGGCGTCTTCCTTGGCACCTGGTGAACTAACAGGACCCGAGCCAGTAAACAGGCCAAATATATATAAGGACAATCCTAGACAGAACTCTGCCTGGCGCAAATTAATTGGATGAGTCACCTAGTGGGATAAGGGAAAGAGAAAGAACAAGCACTCATAGTTTTCTTAGTATTTAGGCGCAACTTATTTGGGAGAGCCGATCAATTAATTGGGAAGGGGAAAGAAAGAAGAGGAACTCATAGTTTGCGTAACATTTTAACTGTATAGCTGTTGAAACTAACACTCACATCAGTATGAGAAGTCCTCGACGCGACACTATCTTGCTCGTTCGCAGCCGTCACAATGTGGACCTCTTTACCACAATGTAGACAATGAGCTTTAGCTTCACATTCTGTTCCCAAACTGTGTTCAGTTTGCTCTGAATAGAATACAGAGTCTGAGCCAGGAGACACTGAGCGGAGTGATTCCGCTGAAGCAGCTTTTGCGAATTTGCCATCTGGAATTAGGTATTTTCAAGTTAAAAAATAATCTAATGTTCATGATGAAAATTGCCTACGAGATTTGTGTTGAAACAGGAAATAATCATAAGTTATTTTGTTAAAAAAGACCTAAATTATTCTGAGGCCCAAAGCCTCAGAATAATTTATTTCAGTTTATGTATTCAATTTATTTTCAATTTATGCAATAACTATTCTTAGTCTGTGGGGATGTTATTCTTATTCTGTGGGATGTTAAATGGAGGATTGGTTTCATTATTGTTCGTGGCTTGTATACGGTACTTTATATTTCTCAACAACCTGACGTAGTAAGTTGTTTTACCATTGCATTATTGGCTGTATCTTACATACTGTCATATGACCACTGACCCAGGCCAGTTTTTTACGTAAGTACGTTCTAACCATGTAAAACAATAAAATAATAACTAAGTAACAGAGCTTTTATTTACTGATCCGATTCGCCTCGAAGGTCATGATCCGATTCGCCCCATATCAACGGAAATAAAAAAATGTGTTTTACTAGAATATCCATCACAATACCATCAAAAACCAAATGATTTTGCATAATTAGATTCACGGTCTTTGCGATGAATCCATTATTGAAACAATTAAACAAAATTTTGCCATGAAAAAGTCGAACATTGTAATGACGTACTTTAGATTTAGCGCAAAAAATGCGTTCACCACACTTTGTCATTACGGCCGAGCGTCGCTGGCACTGAAGTGTGAGTGAGAATGCAATACTATAAATGGGAATAGATGTAGGGAGAAGGGAGGAAGCGATGTGCATCTATAGCTGCGTTCATTTACGTACGGTTTTTTAAATATTTTAATTTTACTTATTTTGATCCGATTCGCCCTAGGATCCGATTCGCCTTGGTCTACCCTATATTCTTAAATTTACGTCTTAGTTAAGAAAATATTACCTTTATCTTGCTTTTTATGCCTTGGAGAATTAGTAGGACTCCTTACGTATCGTAAAGGAGTCAATCTTGAACCAGCACACGTCAATGTTCTAGTGGTCTCAACGTCTTCGGCTTCTAAAGAGCTCATGTGAGGAACTGTAGGTATTGATGGTTTCCGCCTCGGCAAACTACCCGGTAATGATATGCTTTCGTTTGAACCGCTTTTTCTTCTTGGCCTTAAATAACAGACATCAACAGTCACATACAATCAAATTCTAAGATATTCTTAAAAATATAAAAATCATTGTGATGTTTAATTTTACCTGTAGCCAGAATGATTATTGGAAACCGGAGACTTGGCATTATTAGAATTGTTTCCAGTTTTTCTACGTGGACTATCACGTAATCTTCTGTGTTTTCTTGGTGATATATTTCCATTTGTTGCACCTTAAAAATATATTATTAGAAACGCAATAGAATTATGTAAATTATTTAATAAAAATATTTATTAACTAATGAACATTACCTTCTTTTCGATACTGTTCACTAGAATCATCAGAAGTTGGTATATTTAAATGAAGCTTCATATTGGATCCCATAACTTCTCTTCTATCATAATGCGGTGTTCTGTAACTATGACTGTCACCAGCTTTACTTTGCGTAGGGCTTTTAGCTTTTAATTTTGTTCTCTTGACATATCTTTCCCTTTCTTGTGGCCTTTTGCTATCAGATTCTTTTTCTTTTATTGATCTTTCAATATCAACATTTTCTCTGGGTGATGATTGAACACTTTTCATTTTTTCGACAAAATGCGTTTTCTTTTTGTTTCTTGGAGCGTCTGAAGATTTTTCTTCGGGTGATTTTAGACTGGTTTTAAAAGTGGTGCGTTCTGATTTTTGGCTAATACTATCAGGATCTTTGGGTTTTTTGCTCCAGTCGTCTTGAGAAGTTGAAACAGAATCATCATACGACTTTGAGAACTCTAAAGTAAAAGCTTTCTTTTTTCGTCTCTTTTCTTCACTCAACCATGTTTTTGGGCGATTTGATGACCTGTATCTTTGAGAATGTTTGTAGGCTGAAAAGTAAAATTGTATTCATTGTATTGTAATTATATTTCTAATAAGTGTATTATTCAATTTTTATATTAATATGTACTCACTTAAGCCTCCATCATCATCGTCTTCGACTGGACTTTCATAATAACCCGAAGACGAATAGTGAACACTTCTTTCATCGTCTGATAGAGAACCCTAAAAGAAATAATTCTGTTCATCACTCCGAAGATCCTCATCAGATCTTCATCCAATTTTTATGGGACCACCTGTGAGTTATTCCCTTTCAAACAAAAAAACAATTTTCCAAATCGGTCCAGGCGTTTTCGAGTAATCCGCGAACATACATTAAAAAAATATATATATACGCGACGAATTGAGAACCTCCTCCTTTTTTGAAGTCGGTTAAAAAGTTATATGATTTTAATATTTTTTTCATGTAAATTACTAAAGATAGTAACATCCTCATAAATCAAAATAGGTGGGCACAAACTTACCATAGCCTTAGCTTGTAATTGATCTTTATTTCTGATAGGACTTGATTTACTCTTTTCCTCTTTTGATTCTGATTTCTCTGGCAATGATTTGGATTTTTCTGTAGGTTTTTTATGTTTCAAAGTATCTTCCGTGACATTTGGGTTTGAACCACCTAAACTATAACTGCCACTTGAACTACTTTTGCCACTTACCATTCCTTTTAGTGTCTGTAAAATTAATAAATATAAATGAAGATCTTAATTATTTTAATGACATACTATTTATTCATAGCATGCTAAATTATATATCACAAGGTCCTGTCTATTTCTATAACAATATTTATCAAAACTTGTTCAGTGATTTAGGCTTGAAAACATAACAGACATAAGTACATAGTATTTTAATTTTTTTAATACTACTAAGGATTTAGATCATAAGATTGAAACCTTAATTGTCTGGTAATAGTATTTTATTACAAAGCCGAACTATCTAATTTTTATTACCTTTAATGTTGATAATATTGTCAAAAGTACCTTAGAAGTCTTAGATGTATCTTCTTTAGGTTTAGATTCAGTCTTTTCTCTCTTCGAATGATCTCTCATTGGAACAATTTCTGCTTTAACTTCAATTTTCTCTAAACTTGCTTTAGGGATCCTATCAGGTAGAGGTAAAGGAGGCGACGCTATGTCTGGAACTATGAAGTCTTCGTTAATTTGTAACGGCGGAGAAAAACTTGGCACGATGAGATCCTCTGCAATATTTTCAGTGCGTGTTGATGAATATAGACTAGATGCGCTTTCAAATGATGAGCCATCTTGAGTTTTATTGTTTTCATGATCTAGAAAAAGCATAAATGATTTTAAAATGCAATAAAATACAATAAACCAGACTTAACTAATTGGTAAGTAAAGAAGCAGCAATAAAAAAGAAAATAGTTTGTGATTTGTACTCACTTTGATGATTCTTGCCGCTTTTTTTAGAACTATCAGAATTGGCAGTGACGTAATCTTCAGTAGTCGTTGTACTTTCAGAAACATCAGTTGTATTAATTTTCCCAGAATCAGTCCTAGCTAGACTTGTTTCACTACTTGCTTGTTTAGACACAGGCTGTTCAGAAGGAGATTCTAATATTTGGTTGGGTATTGCACCATTTGGTTCTTTCTGCTGGGCTTTTTTCTGTAAATCTCTTCTTCTCGAAGGACTGAGAGCTCTTTCGCGTTTTTTGTTTATAAAACTAGGAGTCCTTTTGAATGGAACATCAGCTAAATCTAAACTGGGATGTGTGATTGCTATAGCTGGTGTATGGCTCTGTTTTAGTGGTGCCATGGGTGAAATAGATTTCGATGTTGTTGGTTGTTTTGTGATAGGAGATAGTACCACGTTAGGGACAACTGCTGGTGGGGACAGTGATGCCCTAGCTTGCGCTGAACTTGAACTTGAAGTATCTAGCTTGTTTCTTGGTGAAGTAGGTGATTGGCTCTGAAACAATTTATAAAAATTGATGACAATTAAATGATTAATAAATAGATCCATAACACTTAGCAAATCTAAATAAGTTACCTGGGATGCATCAAATTCTTCATCTAAAGCGTCAGTATCTAATGACGATCGCTGTTGATGTTGTAATAAAAGAAGTTGTTTTCTTCTCGATGTTGGAGTAAGCAACGCAAGTGTTCCTGGTGAAGCAGCTAGTGAACTTAGATCGGATGAACTGTAATAAACAACAAAAGTTAGGTAACACATTATCTAATTTAAAATATCTTGTAAAGTTTTAGCGATCTTACCTTATTACTGTACCATTTTCAGTGCCTGAGTCAACTTGTAGTACTGTAGTTTGAGATTCATTCCACATGCTATCAGAGTGATCTCTGTAAAAAATATCAAGTGTTTATTATAATACCTATCTTAATAATTAAATCAGAATATTAATTTCCTCAATTCAATTTAATATATTTATTCAGTCACGCTACATAAAATAAAAAATAGCATAATGTACCTGCTATGATCTACAGTCAATGATTCATTCGATGCACACGGTGAAGTTTTTTCTAGAGGCGCAAGAATTGTTGTGACATTGTTTGATATAATGGCTCGTTTTATTTTTTGGTCCACGTCAACGTTTTCATTTTCAGGTGACCCTGGACTAGATCTGGCAGTGCTAAAATTTTAATTTCAAACATTAAAATAGTTTTAATGATACAAAAATTTAATACACAGATTACACAGTCATTCGGGATCAGGAAGGTAAAATATGATTCGTAAATAATAATACAGACAAAAATAAATAAGCAAGCGGGAAGCTTGATGCGGTTTATGTGTAAGGATAGGTACACAATTTTCTGCCAACACTTATAAGCTTATATAAGCCAGTGGAGGATTCGTACCTGCTGTTAGAAATGTCATTATCCTTATTAATAATTTCTGTTTTTTCTTCGAAACTTACACTTCGATTTCTAAATGGCTCATGCTTGTAACTAATGTATTTTTCGTGAAAATCTTCATATGGTGCATTTCCATCTGAAGAACTATGGAGAAAAAAATGGCTGATGCAAATGAAGGCAAGGCAAGTTTTGAAAGTACCTAAAGTCTTGTTTTTTTAGATATGAATTTATTTATTTTGATTTTGTAAAACCTGCAAAAACTTACTTTAAGAAAATTGTTTGAATTAACCGACTATTTTTAAATCCTACGTTGTATATACAAACAAATTTTACTTACCTAAAAGATCCATCAGGTTCAAACCCAAAAATGCCTTCATCTTTAATAGGCGTTTGAGTATAGTTTTGTCCTATATACTGTTTATACATTGATTCTCTTTCTCTATCCTCTCTGGTCATGTTTTCTTGACTCGTTGACATAACTAATGGAGCATCTTTGACACCATCTCCATTGGTTATTTCAATTTTTCTTCTAAAAATAAAACTTTTAGATTAACTATTGATAACTACACCTAATAATTTTATGATGTTAACATGTGGACATATAGATTCAGCGAGCAACATTAATGCAGCTGGTTCAACTTAGCTAGTAAGTCTTATGTTCACTTTTATTTTATTTACATTTATGAAGTACTTACGCATCTAACAAAATTTCACCCTCAGACATAGTTTTTTGAAGCATTCTTTTATTTTTTCTCTTTAGCGTTGTAAATGGTATAGCCTCATCATCAGGTCGCGGTTCAAAATCAATAATGATTTCTTTCTCATTCTTTTCACTGTCATCAGTCGTGGTTGCTGAAGTTTCAGTAGAAGGCTCAGATTGAAAAGAAGTCTTTGAAAATTGATGATTAGAGTTAATCGTTTTTTGAGACGTATCACTTGCACTTTTAGATAGTATAGATCTTAAAGACTTTTCGCTTTTATTTTGTTTTGCTATTTCTTGCTGTAAATATTCTAAATTTCTCCTGTTAAGTGCCATGCTTTTCTCTATCGTTTCAATATCGTCATCTATTGTGTCATCTCGATCACTTTCGTGTATGAATTGGAAGTTTTGTTGAAAGTACTCTTGTGCTTGTCTCTGTAACGCACTTAGTTCTGACGATTTGTCATTTTGTGAGGAAGCTATAGATTTGACAGAACATGATGTGACGTCATCTGAATCACCCCTCATTAGGGGTGATGTGGTCATTGTTTGAGGTGGAGGTGAACGGGGTGACCTTGGCGGTTCTTCTGATTGTGTCCGATGTAATTTATCGTGTTCGCTTCCAACAAAACTGCTTGAAATTAAATCAGAATTATTTAGAAACGTCTATTTTGCATTTAAAAAATCTATTATACCTATTTCTTTAATTTTTTTTTAATGTAAATCATACCCCCAAATGCTGAAAGGCTATTTATCTTAAGTGGCGTTTAAATTGATATTGAAGTGTATGTTTAAATAGGATAAGAGTGTCTTAAATATTTAAAAGATCCTTAACAAACGACGAGAGTCGTTCAAATATTAGGGCATAAGTATATTTATACTACTGCTGTAAGCTATTTAGACATGACTTCTGATCTTAATTTAATAGTATTCAATATGTATACATATTAATTTAAATATTTTGTCTATTTTACCTTTCAACGGTAATAGGTACGTCGTTAGGTGAATCATTACCAGCTAAACGATCACCACCCACTTCTGAAAATGATTTAGTTAATCTTCTAACTCCTACAGTATATCCATTAGTTTGTACACCTGCTGCTACCATTTTCACCTAAAAGTTAATGATAACTGTTATTTTAGTTCAAAATAGATCATATTTGTTAGAGATCAGAGTTTGTTTTACCCTTTTTATCGTCCGTGGACTCAATGATAAGTAGTTAGGTGGCAGTGGTTTTCTTCCTAAACATACTTCTGTTTGAGTTGCCTGTGTTCTCATTACACCTTTTTTTATTGAATCTGAAATTGGAAATCATGATAAAGTTAAAATATTAGTATTAGTTGTCAATCTCACTTAATTCCTTTAAAGTTTTACTATAAATTCATATAAGTAATTATAATTATTACAAATAATTTGTTTTACAGTACAATTATTTTAATTGCCAAAGCTTTGACTTGATATACTTTCCTGTCTGCTGTTTTCTTGTGATTCACGGTCAAACAGCTCTGACAATTATTTTTATTTTCTCAAAAGTGAAATAGTGTTGAATACTTTTCAGTATTTTATCAAGTCAGGGACATATATTTGGATGATGCAGCGGGTAAATGCTTGCTTCTGACAGACTGATTCTTACCTAAAACTACGACTTTAGTTTGTTCCGTTTGCGTTGGTCTCGGCACATTGGGAGCTAGATGAGTAGGCATAGGCGTTATCGGTGGTGGATAATGTAGAGGGCCTGTTGGAGCTCCTGGTGGACCCACGAACGGTGGGTACGGTGAGAACGGTTGATACATTACTGGTAACGTTGCGTAGGGTTTCATTTCAGGCTGAAATTTTAAGAAGAGTTAGTAAAGTCTAATCTATATGATACGCGACAACGACGCGGAGCGAAACAAACCCTTAAAAAGTAGGGTAGGGTTGGTGTTACTTAGGTGCAATAGGGAGAAATGAAACCATCACGAGTACTGAGTAAATACTGACTTTAATTATTAAGAAACACCATTAATATATTTAGGAATGTTAGGTACATGAATTACACACTACATCAGTGTATGTTAAAGTGCTTCAAAGAGTTTCTTTTATTAACCAAACTAATATTTATTTTCGATTCATTAAAACACTGTGCAGAAAGTCAAATTCAATCCTAGAAAAAGAATTAGCTATTAAGTAATTAATATTTCATTCAGTCAATTTGCCTCCATCAAAAGACCAGCAATTGATTTATCGTTTATGAAGTGTTATACATCAGATTAGTTTTATGCTTGAACCCATAGCTTGGACCTGAGACTGTTGATTATGTTTATTAAGCGGAGGCGGTGGATAGCTATAACGTTTAACCAAATAGGGTAATTTCTCACCTTAACAACACGTCCGTCAATCAGTCTTTCGTAGTCTCTCCTGTATCTGTTCCCGCTAACTGCAGCCGGCATCACGGAGTCGTCGAAAGTCGTCAGGGTGTGCGACCGAGCGAATGATACGTGTTTCGTTCTGAAATATTATTAGTTTAGAAACCTTAGCCGTCCGTAATTAACTTTTTAAACTCACACGATTTGTATTCATAGTAATTATTAAAAATTTATTTATAATTTATTTATTTATTTGTTTTTCCCGGGTCTTAAACGCGTATTTTTATTAGGGTTCCGTAGCCAAATGGCAAAAAACGGAACCCTTATAGATTCGTCATGACTGTCTGTCTGCCGTATGTCACAGCCACTTTTTTTAATACGCGGTTAAGACTTGAGAAAAACAAATTTCTTAGCCGTCCGTATCCAAAGGTAAGCACCCGCGCCGGCTAGGCACTCAATATGGTTCAAGAGGCATTCCAGTTCCTACTCTGCTGTGTATCTTTTGAAAGTTAACAAAGCAAGAACCCATCCCACATAACGTGCCTTATTGTCAAAGTAAAATCTCCCTAACCTATTGAATCAACTAGTCCTCTATAAATTATATTACCCCGTAATTCGTAACCCCAAATTATGTAAGGATAACACGAAAAGGCTCTACAGCAAAGACATTCAAAATAACAGTTGAAAAGAGATAACCCTGAATCTTTTCAAAAGATTCATTGCTGTTTTGTTTTGTAAAGGTAATGATTTAGATGACCTCTCTATTCCAGTGTAACTTTAAGTTCTTTGCTCTATGGATAAATTGTTATTGAAAGTTACCTGTGTGGCGGTATGGTGAGTGGGGGCGGTGGGGGCGGAGGCGGTATGGGTGTATGGGCAGGGCAGCTGGAACACAAAAACGACACTTATTCACTTAGCAATACAGGTTATAATAGTGTGAAGTTTCTGAAGATTGAGATATCCTTTGATCATAGGGTTTCATAAAGTTTCGTATAGAATTTAGACTTAATTGTAAAGTTTGTGTAAACTAAATAATATGTTGATTGATTTGGTTGATCAAGGTTATAGTCATAATTAATTTTTGCACACAAAATATACATGAAACACCTAATCAAGCCCGAAATTGTTTGTATAATTAACGAAAAGTACAAAGAAATCCAAGTGTTGGGCTTTTTACTCGCAATTTAATGCTGAATTTAAAATCTTCTGTAAAATGTCTGAAATAAATCTATAAGTAAGTAATATGATTTAATTTTAACAATACCTACGTTATGAAACAAAAGTGGACCAATTAATATTGCTCTTACGCCGTCTAACAGTGAAGGAAAACATCATGATGAAACCCGCGCCGTGGCTTGACTCCAGGGGCCCAAGTCTGCTAACACTGCTGTGTTTCAATAGAGTGTCGATAGAATCATAATAGACATTTAATGTCAAAAATATGACATAACACGTCAAATTGATATTCTTCTAATGTTAACTATTCTATCGAAACACTACTGACACACCACTGACTAACTTTGGTATTCTGCTCTAGAATCGTGGCTTGATGGAATCTCGATAGTTGTCAAAACGGTATATTGCTTAGCAACATATACCATGTTATTGTTATTAAAACTTTAGCAGAATACCAAATAAAGTCACAATCTCGATATAATATCAATAGAGTCTCGATATAATGTCGAGTACTTTTCTCTGGACACGGTCAACTAAACTGAGAGGGTGATATAGGTGCTGGGCAAGTCTAATTACATGTCTTGGGTACTACCAGCGCCATGAATGGCTTATTACTATTATAGTTTACATTATCTAATAAAATGCAAACAGAAAAACAATATGGAAATAAATAAACTTGTCATTATGCGGCAAACTGCGACATAAATTCGTCATTAATTGAAAAGTAGGCATGGTGCGATCTAAAGTATGCGATTTTAGTAATGTTCTCTTTGTGCTACAGATTCTATGAAAGTTATAAAATTAGGCTTAGCGCGATAGTAGGCATACCGCTACGAAATTATTATGATATCTGATCTTCTATTGTGAATAAATCGCTCAGAGATATTGAACATTTTTATTGAAAAATTCAAGTAACTTTTGTGGGTTTTTCACAGTTATGAAAAAGAAACTGTTATTTTTACCGCTGCGCGCTGGTAAATTTAAAATAATGCCTACCTATTTCGAATAAATGCGCAAGTGCGTGAGGGTTGCTTAAAAATTCTACCTTTGAAACAAATAGGTACCCTGAAGACTAAAATAACAAAACTAGTACCCTAGTTCAGGTCAAAATGTGACAAGCAAACACTACCTAAAGTTTTCTTAATTAAATATAAATTATTCACACATAGTTGGTCCTGAGAGCATACAACTAACATGAACTTTAGAGTTAGGCGAGCTCATTACAGTTTCGAGCAAAGAATTCGAGTCAGAAAAACTTCGCGTAGATAGATTGGAAATGCTAGGCCACGATCAATTTTCACACCTTAATTATGAAAATGCGTACCTACTATATATAAAACGCACTCCTATAGTCAACAAAAAATATCTTGTTACAATAATTATACGAAAAATAACTCATTTTTGTAATCATTTTCTGACAGTCTTGCGCCACCACTAGGGCCATAAGAGAGAATTATATAAATTTTCGGACAGAAAAATCCTTTTATACCCTTAAAGAGTATTTGCCGATGTATAGAAAGTGCTAAGATATTATTACAATTGACATTTGATTTTAATCTTTTTAAGTTAGTTAAACTTAAAATAGTTGTGACATCTTAATACTCTTTTTTATGGGAATAATTAATTAATCGATTGACCAAACATTACATTCTTCCATCGCGTCGTCGCGCCCCGCAATTCTGAATATTTATCCGATTCAAATCCTTTGCTCTTGTTTGTAACCATGTTTGTCAAATAGAAATAGGTGCCTAGCGTTTTATGTAAGCTTTATTATTTCAGTAAAGGTCGTGTTATTTCGCACGAGTTGTTCCTATGGGATAGCGAAAGGAAGGTCAGTGGAATACTTATTCGTAATGTTTGTTGATATTACTTCTGCTGCTGTGAAAATGTTATGAGAAATTTTGTAAGACATAAGTAAAGCAAAGCATTTTGCAAAGATGATGGCGTGACGAGTTGGACTCGCATCATAGGAACTGGACCCAGCTGGCATTGGACAGAGAACAGTGAAAAGAGAGGAGAGAGGCTTTTGCCCTGCAGTGGTACGAAATTGGCTAAAAATAAAAAAATTATATTGTAACAGAAGAAACTTGGTGTGAGTCTTCAGCTAGTGGAACTGAAGTCCCAAAGGCAGAGTTAAGTAAATAGTAGATATCCTATGAATTTCGCATACACAGAGTTTGTCATGGTATATAACTCTGAGGATTTTTTCAGTTATTGTCATTTGTCATTCTTATTTTAGAAAACTATGAAAACTAACGTAACACATTCCAGATTTTTTTTTTCTGATTTACTTTCGGGAAATGAAGTTTACTTTACCTAAACGACCTTAGTTGTTCGTTAAGTAAAGGAAGCAAAATGTTTATCAAGTCATTTATCTTGTTTTTCACTTTCTGGTAGTTTTTCTAGTAGGCTATCTTGTTTTTCATCTTCGACTACAATGTTTGACTTTCGTAGTTTCATTTTGCAGTATGAACTCGAATATTCGAGACGTATTGGGCCACCAAATAAATTTGGATAAAGAAAGAAAAAACGTTTAACAAAATTTGTTTTACAGACAGCTATAACAAACTTAAAGTTGAAGTCAAAGCTAATAATTAAGTTAATACCTACTAGAGAAGGTATCTACGTAATCCCTATAAATCACACTTCAGTGGAACTCTAATTTATCGGGAGCCCGCCTTCGTCATAGATTAGGTAATTTCCGCACGATTTCTCCATCGTCGTTCGTTCAGTATAGATACATAGTATTTAATAACGATATTCGTGAAGCAAGGAGCAAATACTCGCCTGCGACGCAGAAGGCTGTGGTCTTTTGTATTTTCCTTTATGTGAGTACAAAATTGAGGGACAATTAGTCCAAATTCTGAAAATGTAGCCGCAAGAACGCTCTCCTAAATTGCGTACACCTAAGCTTTGAATTGAACGCTCCAGCAACTTGTTTCCGGTCAACAAATCTTGAAGTAATTGCTGCCCGTACTAACCTCTTTAGATTCTATTATGGTGAAAACAGATGAGAGGCTAAACGGTTGGCCAAATAGCTCACCGATTAACGACTGCTTTCAATTTAAATAATTGCCATCAGCCGATAAAAAAGTCCGTAGTGTGCTTTCCACCCTAAAGATGACCACGTTTAGGCCGCGCGCACTTTGGATACGTTTTCGTCCGAATTTCATTCGTGCGTCAACGTACGAAGACGAACGAACAATCCCATCCTTTTAAGTACTATGGAAGCGCGCAGACTGCATACGAATTAGTCGTACGTGAACGTACGTTTACTTACGACTTCCGAACACAATCCGAACTTGTTGGGGTTTTGATACACGTTCGTACGAATGGATGCAATGGATATTACTGACTATACGACGACGGATCAAAACGTATGCAGTGTGCGCACTCAATTTGTACGACCATGATCGTACGTTCACGTACGATTAAAACTCTTGTCCAAAGTACGCGCGGCCTTAGGGTGGAAAGCATTGTTACATAGTCGTACACGTCATCTTAGGTCAAATCCACCTGCGTGCTGCCAGTTGTATTGTTTCACTTTTAATGTCAGATTGTGACCGCTATCTCACCTGATGATAAGTAACGATGCGGTTTAAGATGTAGCGCGTTTATCTACGTATACCCCTTCACACTCATGACTAAAATACCCCAGAATTATACAAATCAAAAAATACAGACGAAGGCAACAGATTTCATCTCTCGTGACTTAAAGAAATTGTACGCACACGTCGGAAAGAAAGACACAGACAATCCGTTACTCAAAGCACCAACTGTTGGAAACAGACTTAAAAGTATCTTTTCACTCGTATCTTAAAGACGCCCGAATCGGAACCTCAGAAAAGATAGACGCAGGCAACTGATTTCATTCGTTATTCAAAATATTCAATGAACAACTATTAGGAGCACACCGAGATCCTCTTCACTCATGACTTAAAGAAATTTGTACGCACACGTCAAGAAAAACAGACGCAGGCAACTGATTTCATCTGTTTCTCAAAATAGTGCACAACTGATGGGTTCAGTGCACAACTGATCGGTGCAGATTAAGGTGAAAGGGTACCGGCACTCTCTCCATACAAACGTAGTCGACTGTTTCCTCCCTGGATAATGACAATAGCACGAATATTTTTGTTGCATAAAACTTATAAATGCCATGACTTTTTCTATTATCATAGAAATTAAAATTTAAAAAATAAAATAAAACAAAACATAGGGGCATGGTCAATGGTCATGGCAGTTATAAATTTTATGCAACAAATAGGTATATTTGCTCTAGTGTCATTATCCAGGGAGGAAACAGTCGACTACGTTTGTATGGAGAGAGCGCCCCGTACCCTTTCCTCTTAAAGGTTTTGCAAGGGTTGTTCAGGAGCATCTTTGTCCTGGTATGCAAAATGTAATGTAGAATAGTGTAATTTTACAAAGGTTAAATAATAGATTACTTACGGTATAATAGAAGGTGGCCGGGGTAACGAGCCGCCCCGGCTTACTGACGCGATTTGGTCCACATTATAATTTTGTGGCCAACCCGCGTTATCCTCTATTACCGATCTGAAATTGAATAAGAAATAATTTAGAGGCGTGAATATTAAAACAGGGTGAAATCGGATTTATAGGTAAAGTAATGAACCCTGACCGCTGAAGTTTACTGTTACATCTAAAAATAATTTTCATTTTAAGTATATCATATTTTTTTCAATGGCATCTACTTCATTAAATTAATCAAACTTTATTTAACTGACTGAATTGCAGTAAGATATCCGTCAATCTTTAGAGGAGGCCTTTGTCGAAAGACAAGCTGTAGACCAACCGAATGCTGATTTTATAATATAAAATTAAGCAATAGATTAATATACAATTTTATTGAGATATTTATCTACATAGGGTTAAATTAACCAAAATTATTATGTGAAACTGTTAACAGCAATAAAGGCTTATATTATTTTATTTATTTTATTATCCTCCAATATTGGCAAGACTTTTGTGAAGGGTTTAAGGTGCCACAGCAATGGACTTTGAATTCCGAGACATACGCATGCAAAATCTAGGTTCGCTAGAATATTTATGTATATGACATGTCCATTAACAGGTTCAAAACTTTTATAAAGCATAGATTGTGCAGTAAGGCATACTATGATACTTCGTCTTATCTTAATGATAAGAACCCATGGACATGACTTTAGTTGCTCCATTTCAAATAATACTTTCAAATACTGTAATATTGACTTTTGTGAGCGTGACCACATGAAAAAAAAAACCCCATGAGTTTCTTGTGCCTTCTTCTCATTGGTGGGCGCGTTCCGAAGGCACACATCCTAACTTAGTTTTTAAGACGATTTTATGTGGTCCTGTATACTTTTAAGTATTAAGCATCCAAAGAAATAAAGATTTTTGATTTGATTTGATTTGATTTTTTACAAATTGTCATTTGTGTTAGGGTACCACTAATGGTCTGATGGAGGTGATGATGCTGTCTAAGGTATAACTTGACCAGAAGATACATGTTACATTGTAACTTGAAGACCCAAATATACCCATCAAGAAAGATCGATTTATGTAATGTGCATACTCCCCGAAATGTATCTGACAAGCCACCTTGCGACGATATAGGTAAGTCTTACTGTGGCCATTCCAACCGGGTGAAGTCTTCATCCTCAGGCATCCAGGTGTACCGCTTGGGGTCAGGTTGGCTGCACACAGACCGTGGCCTCCGTCTAAAGTAGGAACACTCCAGATCGGCGTCGTAGGCACATAGCTCAGCCGGTGCCGGTGATGGTTGACCAAACCTGTAACGTTTTTTTATTTATTTTTTGGCTTCGCTTGAGCATTAGTTTAGTTTTTCGGGGCTGTTTTTGCACTTAGTATCTTCATTTGGGTCATTGTGCGTACGAGAAGATCCTCCTTGCCAAACCATCCCAGGCCCTTCCAGAAGGCTAGCAGTCTTTTCAGGCTGCAGGCCTCCGGAGGAGATGCTGGCGCTTAAACGCTTGTTAGCTTGTGCATATTGTCCAGTAACTATCAAGTTTTATTTAGCTTAAAATAATGGTCCACTTATTTTAGATTAAAATGCTAAATTTACATTCTTACAAAAATTTGTCTACCATTTTAATTTTTTTGTTGCGTAATAAATTAACTATTACGCAACAAAAAAACAAATTTTTGTAAGAATGTAAATTTAGCATTTTCTAAAAGATCAATATTTAGACTGTGGAAAGTTTGTTGATTCTGTCAAACTTTAATTATAAAATAGATTGAATTGGGAATTTATTTAATTAATTTTAAAATATAGACAAATATCCCGCCTATCACCGAATTTCCGTGATTTTATGAAAATTTCTCAGCGCATGCCCCAACACAGTTATGAACGATGTACAATTAGGTAGTTCAGACCATAGTGGCTAGGAGAGTTATCAGGTAGCAAAGCCAAAAATCGAACCTGTTAATTTAGCAAAAAAGAAATCGCTTAAATGTTTGTACCAATCGATAATGTTGCAAATAGGCTGTACCTATTTATTTCATATCAATTTCAAGTAGATAATAATTAATAATTATTAAGAGCCTACACTGTCCCACTGCAGGCCTCTCTACCTTTCTTCCATTGATCATGATCTGTCGCCATTGAACACCAATAATTCCAATAGGAGTCAAAATAATCTCGCCATCGTCGCCTTGGTCTGCCGCGTGGTCGTATTCCTATGGGGGATCATTCCCGACGACCAAAGGAAACAGATAATTATGTAGCAGGTATATTTGACGTACCTGGGATACCTCTGTATGGGTGCATAGTCGGTGTTGAGATTCTCATCCGAGGGCACTCGACGACGGACACAAACGGATAGAAATGATGCTCTGTTGACAATAAAACATAATACTTAATTAGGCAACAACATACGAAAATTCCTTTCTACACCACTAGCATCTAGCCCACTAGTCTAATCGAGTTCTCCAATTAATAGAATAGAATATACATTTATTAGAAGAACATACGAACAAGAGAAAAAGTAAAACAAAAATAAAATAGGTACATAATTACAAAAAAGTACAGCAGCAGATCCCAGAGCCCGTTAAACCTCACCCAGCATAAATGTACTTACGTTATAAATATAGATAAAATATGACATCTAATTTATGAATATACACAATACATAAACATACACAGACATCATAATACAGGTAATAAGAAACCCAAGGCGGTACCGCCGGTCAAATTGGGTGGAGAAGAGCTAAGTAGAGTTACTAAATTTAAGTATCTGGGGCACTGGGTTGCTGAGGACCTGTCCGATGATTTGGACATAGAGAGAGAACGTAGAGCTTTGACTGTGCGATGTAATATGTTGGCCCGCAGGTTCTACCGATGTACTAATAAAGTTAAAATTACTCTTTTTAAGGCTTATTGCCAGACCTTTTATACATGTAGCCTGTGGGTCAACTTCACAAAAAAGTGTCTCAAGGATATAATACTTGTGTACTTTTCTTTTGTATATACTCAATATACATCCAGAAACACCCGGACCAGAAACAAATATTTGTTCAAGGCGGGAATAGAACCCGCAACCAACGATAATAGAGACTAATTTGTTCCAGTAGTCCCATTGGAGAAGTGGGATTGATGTTTTATTATATTTTAGTTCCACTAATTCTTTCCAGTTCCTATGTCCTTTCTTAGGTTGGGACTAAAACACATCTTTCTTCTTAATATATATAAATCTCGTGTCACAATGTTTGTCCTCAATGGACTCCTAAACCACTTAACCGATTATAATAAAATTCGCACACCATGTGCAGTTCGATCCAACTTGAGAGATAGGATAGCTTACATCCCGATATTCCCACGGGATCGGGAGTTACGCGGGTGAAACCGCGGTGGGCAGCTAGTCGTTTATAAAATTCTCGTGTCGCGGTGTTAGTTACCAATGTCCACCTAAACAGCTGAATCGATTTGTATGAATTTATTGTGTATATTCGTTAGGTCTGAGAATCGAACATCTTTTTTTTTTTCTTAATTTTTTTTTTTCAATTGGCAAAACAACTTTTGCCGGGACAGCAGTTATATGTATTTGTAAGAATTTAATGTAATTATCTTAGTGGCAACAGAAATAAATAAATGAAATGAAAATAATCGATATTAATAAACTATTGCGTGGATCATCTTACTTTTAGTTCGTTTAATATTTGAAACATTAGATGTCCTTTTGCATCATAGGTCGTCGGTATTTTAAAAATGAGTAAAAACGTTTGTGGTTATTTCCAGGTTTACTTTTTCACAATTTCTCGAAACCAAAATGCGGAAAGCATATTTTTTCTTCAAATCACTTATGACTAAGGTAAGGCAGCTAAACGACCTTTTTGTTGGAAGGGTTTCGCCACCAATCTGTTCTTCTAACCAATTTACCCAAATTGCTACATGTATACCACAAATGAATTACTTACAAAAACAAGGAAAGTAAACTTTCTTCTGTAAATACGATTATAAGGGTTAAGAATAATAAGATGGACAATTTGTAACCCTTAACTAAAGGGTGCTTTTATCCTTGAAGCTACTTTGGTAAACCATGAAAGGATTTATAAGGCTGATGCTTTTTAATGTTTTAGGACGAAAAAAGGTTAAGTCGAAGTTGGAAGAAACAACATTGAAGATGAAGGCTCAAGAAAGCTAAAGACTCTTAACTAGTGCTGCGTGACATGACTCTTTTTTTTAACATAATACTTTTATCTATAGTACTAAGTGCACACTGTGGTATTACCCTCATAAGTCCCGATCCCGTGGGAATATTAAAATAAAAAGTAGTCTATAGCCTTCCTCGATAAATGGACTAACCAACATAAAAATATTTTTAAATTCGAACCAGTAGTTCCTGAGATTAGCGCGTTCAAACAAACAAACTTTATAATAATCGTATAGATTTTAGTCGACTTGCTAGGCACTACTAGCCATGTCGGTTGGTCTAATAAAATATTAAAAAATATGGCAAAAATTAAAATATAAACTAACACAATATCTCTAACTATTTGAAAATTACGGATTACTTAAAATTGTACTAGTGCATAGTCTACTAATATTATAAACAAGAAAGATTTGATTTTTTGTTCGCATTGAATAGGTTCCAATTTTTATGAAACTGGTATAAACATACATTTATTCATTGGGAATAACATAGACTACTTTTTATCCTAATACTCTCACGGGATCGGTGGCGAGCGGGTGAAACCGCGAGGTGATGAAAGTAACAAAATAAAGTGAAAAATATATCTATACTAATATTATAAAGCTGAAGAGTTTGTTTGTTTATACGCGCTAATCTCAGAAACTACTATTGGATAGTCCATTTATCGAGGAAGGCTATAGGCTATTTTATATTTCAATATTCCCACGGGATCGGGACTTACGCTGGTGAAACCGCGAGGCGCAACTAGTTATAGCAGTACTTCACACCGGGGCAGCTTCTTAATCTGTACCAGGCACAGGTCCGATCGTGTATGGAGTACTGTGGTCACCTGTGGGACGGAACCGCCAAATACCAGCTTGAGGCTCTTGATTCCATTGACAAGCGTGCCAAGAGGTTGATAGGCGATGACGCGCTCGTCGAGTCACGCTTATCGTATCGGATTCACTTCGGTGAGTGCTCTCAGGAACTCCATGAGCTCGTTCCATCCTGCCCTTTCTTCCATAAGACAACGAGGTGTACGAAGGCTCGCCATCCACACATGGTGAAAGTTCCTATTTCGCGCACAAAGCGTCATGCATCCACCTTTCTCGTACGCACTGCTAAGAAATGGAACTCTCTACCCGCGTCGCTGTTCCCACATAACTACAACCTTGGAGTCTTCAAGTCTAGAGTGAATAGGTACCTTCTAGGCGAGCATGCTACATCTTCGACCTCATTTTCGCTTCCCATCAGGTGAGATGAGGTCAAATGCAAGCCTATATTGTTTAAAAAAAAAAAAAATTATTTATATTCATAACATTAAGCATAGATGGCAATGAAATATGATTCCGTCGGGAACTTATAATACCATCTCTGTAACTTAACTACCAATATTATATGTTATTCACGCTCACGAAGCTTTGCGAGAATTTCAGAAAAGTTTCATGTTTTGGAAGTAAGTTTGAACTTGTAACATGCATCTTGTTGGAATGAAAGTTATGCGTGTAAAATTAAAATTAATGATGTTATTTTGACTTCCTGTTTCAAATAAATTCTGAATGTTGACTAAAGGTGACGGAATGAGCAAGATTTTAATTGATGTTAAGCGGAATAATCGGTTTATAATAATAGCAATTTGACCGCGGATCGCACAAATATCATCACCCGGAAGTTTTGAAAGCTGATTGACGCCAATCTTCACTGGTTTTGACAGTTTTCATGGATATATTATTAATATTTCAAAGGGCTGGCTCCTCTTGGACAGCGGATAAGCATCGCCATCCAACGAGGTAACGCAGCTAGCCTTTTGGGCACACTTGATAAGGACCATTTGGACTTTAATCTATACTAATAATATAAAGCTAAAGAGTTTGTTTGTTTGTTTGAACGCGCTAATCTCAGGAACTACTGGTCCGAATTGAAAAAATATTGTGTTAGATAGTCTATTTATCGAGGAAGGCTATAGGCTATTTTAAATTTCATTATTCCCACGGGATCTACACTTACGCGGGTGAAACTGCGGGGCGCAGTTAGTTTCTATTAAATGTGAGTAGGTAGTTCATTTAATTAATTTAAGTTTTGATTATTTTTCATTACTCATACTCCGAAAGTAGGTCTAAAGATGCCTGAAGAGCGTGTAGAAAATAAAACTTTCAGCCTTAGGGAAAATCGCTTTCACTGACATCCATCTCGGGACTTGTAATGAGTGACTTTCACACCTAGGATAACAATGTACTATTAGGTTTTTATTATTTTATTGATATAAAGAATATTTTGTTCCTTTGTTTATTTTTGACGACCCGTGGCACAATGGTCACCATGCCAGACTGCCAAACACATGGTTTCGGGTTCGATTCTCACCTCAGACAAGGATTTATTTGCTAAGATATTTCTCTATGGTCTGGTTGTTTTTATGTAAAGTATATATTTCCAAAAAGAAAAGTATATAAGTAGTTTATCCATTGGCTAGCACCCAAAACACAAGTCTAGTTACTTAGCTCGGGGCTTGATGGCGATGTGTGGAATGTCTTGCAATATCAATTTATTTATTTAAAATAAATTTAATTTTTTCTTAGAGAAGTCACAGATTACGAACCTATTAGATCTTGAACAGGGGCTCTCGATGTGGTACTGTGAGAGGCATCCGAGGAATCTGTCCTTCTTGGACTTCTCCAGTTCCAACAGATCCAGTTGTTTGTTGTTGATGCAATACTGCTCTCGGAATTCCTGGCACAAAAGAAATACATAGTGATTTGAATTCAATTTTTTAAAGAAATAGACCGTCTTCAAATCAAAATTAAACAAAATTAATAAAGCTGAAAAGGACTAATATTATAAAGAAGAAAGTTCAACAGATTCAATTGTTTATTGTTGATGCAATTCTGCTCCTGGATTTTCTGGCAGAGAAGTAATAGTTGGTTGAACTTATTTTTTTTAGGAAAATGGACCATTTTCCATTCAAAGTTTTTAAAAAAATATAACGCTCAAAAAAAAGATTTTGTTTCTTTGAACAAATTTCAATCTTGATATTCTAATTTAAAATTTAAAAACCCTTTTATCCACCATAATTTTTAGACGGCTGAACTGATTTCGATCACACATAGCTAAGAAAATTTGCGACTATAGATAAGAAACCTCGCGACTATTTCACCTTTCAAATAAAATAAACAAAATCAAAATCGGTTCATCCGTTCGGAAGCTACGGACAGACACACACAGACACGTCAAACTTATAACACCCCGTCTTTGTGTCGGGGGTAAAAAATGAAAAAATATTAGTATTAAAGGATATTGGAAAACAACAGTAAGTTACGTAGAATTCTACCAATTTTTCTTCCTTAGTAAATCAACACTTACTATTGAAGAAAAATGGCAGAATTATAGGTACCTGTTTAGAGTACATGGTGGTCTTGCCGGCTGGCCGGTCGTCGATGGCCTTCTGCCACTTTCTGCCCGCGTTTTCATCCTCTGATTCGTAGCCTTTGGCCGAATGTGCTATATCAGCCTGTCAACAAGATATTAAGCATTTTAGAGCTGTGAACAAACCAACACTATTCACGTGATTCAAATGACGCGAGTTAAGAGGAAAGGGTACCGGCGCTTTCTCCATACAAACGTAGTTGACTGCTTCCTCCCTGGATAATGACACTAGCACAAATATATTTTTTAACATTCGTCATTATCCAGGGAGGAAACAGTCGACTACGTTTGTATAGAGAGAGCGCCCTTTCATCTTAAAGCTATTTAATATTTATACTGCCAAACGCAACGTGCCAGAAATAACCGTCAATTACAACTAAAATTGTTGATTGTAATAATAATTATGTTTCGTTTTTCTCAAAAGTGCTGAGATGGAATTGTAGGTGAGATTTTAACCATTATTTTGGTGTGACTTTGACCCAAAAATTCCCTATAGTTTTAAAGCTATTCTAAAATTAAGAATTAAAACTAGTCTAGCTTTGAAATGACAAGGAATTTTCGTCTCAAATTACCCCCAAAATATCTGTAAAGATTTCACCTACAATCACATCTCAGCAATTTTGGGAAAAACAAAACATATTCGTAACAATCAACAATTTTCACCAACGAAGATGACCGATGCCGGTAGTATCTATTTAGTAGGTCGTTGGCGTATGAACCCCCCTTATGAGGAAAGGGTACCGGGGGCTCTCTCCATACAAACTATTACAAACGTAGTCAACTGTTTTCTCCCTGGATAAATGACACTAGAGCAAATATTTTTGGTGCATAAAACTTATAACTGCCCTGACCATGCAATTTTTTTTTTTGAAATCTTAATTTCTATGATAATTAGACAATGAAAAAAACCAAAAAATAGGGGCATAGTCATGGCAGTTATAGGTTTTATGGCACAAAAATGTTTGTGCTAGTGTCATTATCCAGGGAGGAAACTGCGACTGTCGACTGCGTTTGTATCGAGAGAGCGCAGGTACCCTTTCACTTTAAGTCGATTGACAAAATCACGTCAGTTTACTTAGAACTTAAAAAGGCAATTCGCAATCGACTCAAATCCATCACAACTTATCACTTAGGAAATCCGAAAACTTCGAAGCTTACAAACAATGGGAAACTATAGGACCCCAGTTAGATAGGAGTTTCAAACTCGATAAGTGAGTATAGAAAGCTATCGAAAGTTCCAGTGATTGCAAGCTCAGAGTTTGTCCATTTGCATCCTATTGAAGCGTCTGAGCATTGATTGCAGAGTAACTCAGGTTTCTTATTGAGAATGTTCTTTTTGGTATTTAAATTAGGTACTATCAAACTGTAAAGCTCTGCTCAAACAAGGACGGCTAGTCGCACGAATCTTGAGTCGTGACGTGTCATCACCTTTTGTTTTTGAACGAAGTTCTTTATCGTGGGTTAGCGAGGGGGCCTAGCCGAGAAAAAATGTAACATGTTACGAAAACGTGAAACATTTTTATAAATTTATAATAAAACGCATCCAAATAGCGACCAGCTGGTCCTGCTTAAATTTTTACATTCCTTGGATTATTTATGCTAGCGACCCGCCCCGGCTTCGCACGGCTATATTATGCATGTATTATACATATAAACCTCTTGAATCACTCTATCTATTAAAAAAACGGCATCAAAATCCGTTGAGTAGTTTTAAAGATTTAAGCATAAGTACATAGGGACAGAGACAGCGACTTTGTTTTACACTATGTAGTCATGAAGCAAGAAAAAAAATTCCGGGTTTTTTTTTATTCCTCCATGTATGTAGAGATTAAAATGCGAGAAAATTATTATGCTGTCAAAGAGGTCGACTTACGTATTTTGGCATTTGGTGTAAGCAACAAACTGTGTTTCGAATATCCAAGTACGGATTGGTTTGAACCTCTTCAGTATTTCACCAAGTCCTTACGAACGAAGTAAATAATAAATATGTCTATCAGTTAATAGAGTGGTTATCTCCGAGCTTCGCATTACCTTACCGTGACAAAATAATTACAATGCGTGTCTTCCTGCATTCACCCGAGAGATTACGAGTAAATAGCCTAAGTTTGTGTCGTCAAGTTTATTTCGCAAAGACGTATCTACCTCTCATATCACTGGTCTTTGTACCTTCCTATATTTATCGTCGTGTATGAAGTCCAACTAGCTCTATCAATAGAACAATCAATAGAACTTTTGGATCCAGTTAGTTACATGCATCAAAAAACTTAAAGTAATGTAACTACTTGGAGAAAAACTCCGACTATTTCTATCAAAAGAACAATCAATAGTGGAAACAGACTTTTGTGCCTGTATAATTAGGTATCTCGCGGCCAAGTTGTGAATCGTCATGATAATTAGGTAGCGCGATTAATCGTACCAATTAGTACAGAGCCTAAATAATGAAAGATATCACTGACAGACAGACGGACAATAAAGTGATCTTATAGGGGTTCTTTTTTTACCTTTCAGGTACGAAACCTTAAAAACTGGTAAATATTTACAGAATTTCCGTAGATTGCTTAAAATGATAACGGTATGTTTACGGTATGAAAATATGTATGTATAAATATAGACATCATTTAGTTTGTCCAATAAATGCATATTGGATCCCGTAACGAACCTGATTGTTGGTCTCAGCAGTAGACGTGTTGGCTGTCATGTAGATAACGTATGTGTCAACAATCTAAGTTACGCTGATGACATGGTCCTGCTGGCACCAACGATCGGTGCGCTTCGTGAGCTTATAGGAGGCTGTGAGGACTATGCACTGCGGCACGGTCTTGCGTACAATGTCACTAAAAGTGAATACATGATTTTTGGGGTCAACGGTAGGATAATTGAGAGCACACCGCCAATATTGCTAAATGGTGTACAGTTGCGGCGCGTAAGCCAGTATAGGTACCTCGGTCATTATGTTGCTGAAGACCTCAATGATCAGGTAGACATAGAGAGGGAACGTAGAGCACTGGCTGTTAGAGCTAATATGATCGCGCGTAGATTTGCGAAATGCAGTGTAGGAGTTAAAATCACACTTTTCCGAGCATTTTGTCAAAGTTTTTACACCTGCAGCTTATGGATGAAGCATACGAAGCAGTCGCTAAGTGCTCTACGGGTCCAATATAATGACGCGTTTAGGATGTTGATGGGACTGCCACGGTGGTGCAGTGCATCTGGGATGTTCGCGGATGCCGGAGTAGATTGTTTTCATGCAATACTACGAAAAAGAGCAGCCTCTCTGCTTGAACGGGTACGTGGTAGCTCCAACAGCATCGTAAACGTAATAGCTAACATGTATGAACCCACTATGTATCACTGTATTAAGGTGGCGGGTGGTTTCACCAATAAGTATATATATTTTATTGACTAGACTATTACTTAATATATTTTATTTAAATTGTTACTAACATAGTTGTAAGTACCTACTAACATTGATGGATCTATGTTATCTGATAAATAAATGAATTGAATTGAATTGAATTGTAAACAATACGAAAGCAAAATATTTTCCGATACTCAATTTATGAATACACAAGTACTGAATTTGTAAAGGATATTTGCACAAATATGGATTGTTTTTTTATTTTTATTATTTGTAGATAACTTTATTAATTTTAATAATTTGTTTTTGTTGTGCATGTCCCGGCATGAATCGTGAGCATTGATAGACATTGAGATCACAGAATAGTTATTATTAAGGTGAGAGGGTACCTGCGCTCTCTCCATACAAACGTAGTCGACTGTTTCCTCGCTGGATAATGACACTAGCAAATGTTTTTGTGCCATAAAACCTATAACTGACATGACTAATTGACTATACCCCTATTTTTTTTTTTTTTCATTTTCTAATTTATCATAGAAATTAGGATTAAAAAAAAAAACTAAAATAGGGGCATGGTCATGGCAGTTAAAAGTTTTATACACCAAAAATATTTGCTCTAGTGTCATTAACCAGGGAAAAAACAGTAGACTACGTTTTTAATAGTTTGTATGGAGAGAGCTCTCGGTACCCTTTCCTCTTAATACGTAAAATAATTACCCTCTCAACTAGCAAGCGTCCGCGCGCGCCACATTTTTTTCAATTCATCAACGCCATCGGCCAGTTGATGAATTAATGTATTCTGATACCAAGTTTCGTCAAAATCGGTCTAGTAGTTTCAGAGCCTATTTGTTACAAACAAAAAAAACTTCTAAAAATCTTAAAGTTCTAGAAATCTGAAAACAACAGACAGTTAAAGATAATAAAGTCAGATGCAATATATTTCATCGAATTGTTAGCCCAATAAACGAGCAAACCAATCACTGAAGAATCCGGAAAACCAACCAATCAATGTGCTCACGACTCCTGCCGGCATCTATATAAATAATTTTATACGTACAGACGTAAAAAATTACCTATATAGATGCCGGCTAACAAAGAATACAGATTCTTTGTGTGAAAAATTTAGTATAAACACAAGTACAAGCACGTTTTTTGTGGTCTGTACAGTGGTCGTAGACCTTTACCTAAAGACCTGTCAAAAATTAAATCATCCATAAAATATCTTAAATAATCTAATACTTCATCACGACATAAACTAATACCTTACACTTTTGTAAACAAATGCCGTGCTTAACTTTAAATAAAGGGCATCATTTACTCGCTGCTCACAAAGGGCACGCCATTGTTTAATTTAGTGTCTACTTAATACTGTCTTTACTACAATTTTCTGAAGATTAACGAGCTTCACTAATTCCGCTTTTGGACGTTCAGGTAAATTGGCAGCCGTTTGTTAAGAGCGTTCTTCGTGAACGTTTGACACAAAATTGGTATCACTATCACTACATAGTATGAAATAAAGTCACTTTTCGCCGTCCCTATGTCCCTTTGTATGCTTTGATCTTTAAAACTACGCAACGGATTTTGATGCGGTTTTTTTAATAGATAGAGTGATTCAAGAGGAAGGTTTATATGTATAATACATGCATAATATAGCCGTGCGAAGCCGGGGTGGGTCGCTAGTTAATAAATAAAATAATGATTATAGTATAGTGCACACAGCGCCATCCAGTTACAAGCTACGCAAATAAGCTTCTGTTATGATGGCCGAATAACGGTTGTAATAATTAAGTAAATACTTTTTTTCATAATACAGAAACACTCAGATTAGAAAAAATATCTGTTTAAGGCGAGATTCGAACAAGTCGTTGTAAATCCTTTTACTTCAACTTTATTAGGACGAACGCTCAAACATGCAAGGGTATTAAGAGTGGGTGTCCATTACGGCCAGACAGAAGAATAATCCCGTGAAAGAAAACGTTTATATACATATTTTTATTGTTCATGGAAAGTTGTACAAATTCCTCAAACTTGAAAAATGCAGCAGTTATAGGATGCCACAGTAAAAAGTTGTTATCACTACATCACTACATAGTATAAAACAAAGTCGCTTTCTCTGTCCCTATATCCCTTTGTATGCTTAAATCTTTAAAACTACGCAACGGATTTTGATGCGGTTTTTTTTAATTGACCGAACGAGCGAAGCGAGAGAGGTCTAGTGTTGAGAAGGGTCGGTCGCTCGTATGTTTGTATGTTTGTATGTTTGTTCGACGATAACTTGAGTACCGTTGCTCTGATCTTCATGATTTTTGGTATACAAGTAGTTGAGGTCCATAGAATTTTTAAGTTCGAACATGAGCAGGATCGGTCAGGGGGTTACGGAGATAGGGGTCCAAAAGGGGATCTACCTATATGGCACACAAACTATACTGCAAATATACCCGAGTGGGGTATCAAATGAAAGGGCGTAACTTCGGTGACAATAATATGGTACCATGGAACTGATCTGATGATAGAGCTGGAGGGAATCTGCAGGAATTATCTCATTATCCATACTTCATAGTTCATTCATTCAAACTACTCGTCAAGAATCGCCTTGACGAGTAGTTTGTCTTTCAATGGTAACCAGGGTCTGATGATGGAACTGGAAGGTGGTCATAGGAACTTCGCAATGAAACGACACAACCTCATCGAGTTTGGGCTCGTTAGAATCGTCTTGACGAGTAGTTTGTCTTTCAATGGTGACTAGGGTCTGATGATGGAACTGGAAGGTTGTCATAGGAACTTCGCAATGAAACGACACAACCCCATCGAGTTTGGGCTCGTTAGAATCGTCTTGACGAGTAGTTTGTCTTTCAATGGTGACCAGGGTCTGATGATGGAACTGGAAGGTGGTCATAGGAACTTCGCAATGAAACGACACAACCCCATCGAGTTTGGGCTCGTTCGAATCGCCTTGACGGGTAGTTTGTCTTTCAATGGTAACCAGGGTCTGATGATGGAACTGGAAGGTGGTCATAGGAACTTCGCAATGAAACGACACAACCTCATCGAGTTTAGGCTCGTTAGAATCGTCTTGACGAGTAGTTTGTCTTTCAATAGTAACCAGGGTCCGATCTAACATATTAAGTTATCAAAGACCAAAAAGTATAAAATAAATTAATAGAATAAAAAACTAAAAAAAACACGCTTTAATAAAAAAAGTCCAACTAAAAAATAGAAAATAAAATCTAATAAATTTGGATTAAGAATATTGTACTTAAATAATAAGCGTGTTACATTGTGATTGCAAAAGAAAAATAACGAAGGTCACAAATTCACAATGTAACACGCTTACTATTTACAATATTCTTAATCCAAATTTATTTAAATTTAAAATTTATAGAAATTTATTACTTTGCCCCAAATCGTCCGAACTCTCTTTGCTTCATTTCCTATAATTATTTATTTCATAATCATGGGGCTGTTTTACAATAATAGTGGTGGATAGTATTAAATAGTAGGAATGTTCGGTTCTAGCCGATCTAGAGACTCTGATAATTATAAAATTTGTGACTCATTTTTTTATAATTTTTATTGACTTGTTATATTTTAGTTTAGGGACTTATTACAGGACATATTGGCCTCAAACTTCTCTAATATATTCTCGTTCTCGAGCTTGTCTTCTCGTTTCCTCTTACGTAACATTATGATAAGTAGATACATAAGGAAGGAAGGAAAGGAATTACTATCTTCTGGATATTATGTTGGACACATTCAAAATGTCTTGAGTAAAAATAAAGAGTCAACGGATGTCCAGGGTGTGATGATTGAGCTGGCCTATGCTTTTAGAACTTAACAACAACAACAAGTTATGCCTATCGTGTTTGGATTCTCTAAATCATCCAATGTCAGATAATAGCGATACCAGGCACCTATAATTCAAATAAGATAGACCTGTCGTATTTGGAGTCTTTCGTCGTTATATTATACATTTTAGTACTTTACGCTGAAATATAATAAACGCTGAAAAAAACTCGTGAGGTCTCAGTTCGGGGCGAACTACTAGTAGATAGAGTGATTCAAGAGGAAGGTTTATATGTATAATACATGCATAATATAGCCGTGCGAAGCCGGAGCGCGCTAGTTAATACTAAAACCTAATAATGGTCGTCAATTTTTGACAAAAAGATTCATTAACCGTTTTTGTGTAATCTTGGAGTCTTGAAGGGGCACCTTAAGGTTATTTAATACTCTTAGTTACTGTTACGAAGTTTAGTTATTGTATTAATTTTGTTTATTAATAATTTTGGTTTATGATTATTATGTTTAGCAATGATTGGAGTTGTTTGTTTGAAGATGTTGTGCGGATGGTTAAATTTAATTGAATTATTTCACTAACAATTATCAGGAATAGACAAACACTCTCCATACAAAATAGTGTACTTACATGTTAGTAACACCATCTGTTACAAATCTGTTGAAACCTACAATTTTTTTAGAACGAAACGAAATTAAATTCGTTCAGTCTACATTTGACAGACTCTACTTTTGACATCATAGACTATATTGGACAGATTCTATATTATGCGGATTCTACATATTTTATGACAGATTTTAGTTAAAATGACAGATTCTACATATGACAGGTTCTACATAAGACAAATTCTGCCTATTAATATGATGACGGGAAATCCCGGGATTTTCAGTATCGGGATTTCCCGGTTCTATACCCTAATACAGACACCCAGACTAGAAACAAATATCTATAGCATAAATACTTTGAGGTAGATCGATTTTTCTCAGTTGAAAAAATATTTATTATTTATAATTTTACAACTGATTTTAATTCTGATATTTATTTACAGGAGCTAAATATTAATATGCTAAACAATTAAAATTAAACTTTCAATTGAAACGTAAAAAATCCGCCCAAGTGCGAGCCGGACTAACGCACGAAGGGTTCCGTGTTATTCTGTTTTTAGTATTTGTTTTTATAGTAGCAATAGAAATACCTACAGCATCTATGAAAATTTCGCCTACTGTAATAATACGTCTAATATGAAATACAGCCTGGTGACGAACAGACATACAGTGAAGTCTTAGTAAAAGGGTAGGTATTATACCTTTTTACCCTTTGTGTTCGGAACCCTGAAAATTACAACATATTTACTTAAAATCTACCGTATTTTTAGAAGAATTCTACCGTAACCTAAATTTCAGAGTTGGCAACACTGCCCTATGTCTTATTTTTTAAATATAAGTATTTTGTTTTTCTTTCTATGATAATTCGAAGATGAAAAAACCAAAACATACTCATGGCAGTTATAGGTTATATGCAACAAAAATATTTGTGCTAGTGTCATTTGACGAACTAGTTGGCACAATGGTCACCATGCCGGACTGCCAAACACAGGGTTGCGGGTTCGATTCCCGCCTCAGACAAGTATTTATGCTTAGATATTTGTCTGTGGTATGGTTGTTTCTATGTATCATAAGTAAGTATATATTTACAAAAGAAAAGTATATAAGTAGTATATCCGTTGTTTAGTACCCATAATACAAGTCTAGTTACTTAGCTTGGGGCTAGATGGCGATGTGTGGAATGTCCTTCAATATTTATTTATTATTTATCCAGGAAGGAAACAGTCGACTGCGTTTGTATGGAGAGAGAGCCGGGTACCTTTCCTCATAATGGGTATAAACTGTATAAATAGCAATAGCGCTATCTAGAAATAACCCGTGCCCTACAGTGGGACCACAAGGCGTAACATTATTCACTCTTATTTTCTCCTTTAAACCTTGAATGGGTTTATATAATTGGAAACGGTAATGAGGTAAAGGCTAACGACTACGTATTCTAGGTCAGTGTTTGCTAGAATAGGCTATTCTTGTTGCCGTCTGGGACCAAGCTATTGTATTGCAGTGGCATTTAATTACAATAATGGTTTGCTGAGAAGTAAGAACGCTGAAATGTTGGAGCTTTTTTAGCTTATTCGAAGTCTTTTTACCGAAGCGACTGCGGAAGGGTTGTGTTTTTGCATGCCTCATGATTTTCCTTGAATAAAAATATAGTTAGATCACTCCCGACTAATTCACCTTTTCGAAGTCTTTTTACCGAAGCGACTGCGGAAGGGTTGTGTTTTTGCATGCCTCATGATTTTCCTTGAATAAAAACATAGTTAGATCACTCCCGACTTCATCGTTCAGACAAAAGAAACAAAATCAAAATCGGATCCGTTCGGGAGCTACATTGACATGTCAAACTTATAACAGCCCGTTGTTTTTGTGTCTGGGGTTAGAATATAGTCAATAGCACTCCGCCCTATTGACTACGCCTGTACAAAATTTCATGAAAATCGTTATGAATTTGACCGTGAAAAGTTAGCAAAATAACGAATTTATTCTAAGGTACCTGCGAGTAATAAAGACACCTGCCCCTTAATTAAAAACAATTTTTTTTTTCTTAAAAATAGTGAAAACTAACCTACATAAAACTGGTTATTAGATAAATATTTGCTTTATTGTCAATCTGAAAAAACAATTCATTTGTTTATTTCTTGTCATTATTGTCTCATTATTGTTATCACTGATATCAAGGATTTTAGTCTAATCTTTTATTGGCCCAAACTTACGTAGGTACCTTATATAAGTAAAACTAGCGACCCACTCTGGCTTCGCACGGCTATATTATGCATGTATTACACATTATACATATAAACCTTCCTCTTGAATCACTCTATCTATTAAAAAAACCGCATCAAACCCGTTGCGTAGTTTTAAAGATTTAAGCATACATAGGGATATAGGGACAGAGAAAGTGACTTTGTTTTATACTATGTGTAGTTAAGTGATAGTGGTGATGATATTAGGGATAAAATGAATTTAGAAACTTTTAAAGGAAAGACAGTGAAAAACCCAGTTGCAGTTGCATCAGCCATTTAAAAATACTAGATCAGATGACGGAGTTTCAACAATTTTCCAACTTTTAAAACTTGGAGATAGTTTTCCACTCTAACTGAAATGAAACAGTAAAACTGAGACACGGGTAAGCTCTTAGTATCCAGTTCTTGCCATTTCTTTTCAAAGAAGTTGAGATTAATTATTTAAAAAACCCTCGGCACGATCGCATCAATCTTTTATTTGGTATCTCAAGTCGCAAATATGGGTAGAATAATAATTGTGCTCGTGTCCTAGTAGCTACCTACTTCAGTTTGCCGTCGGCTCGCGCGGGGAGGGCACGCGCCTACTTTATTTGTCCGTGTTCACTGTTCACTGCAAATGCATGTCTAGTGGTGTCCACTAGTCGATAAAATCACTTATCGATAATCGCCACTGGACTTCTGGATGGACAAATTCCTACATAAATCGTCATCGACGGAAAGCCTGTCCAACAAGAGACCAGCAGATGACTTAATCTGGAGCCAGCCCAAAAGGGTCATCACTCAACCACGAAAACCTGTCCAAACACCAGTGAAGACATCAAACCGCTTTGGAGATCTGCCCGACGACTCCGACAGCAACGAAGATGAGACTATAAAAAGCGTCCCAACATCTAAGCGCAACAAACCAAGCCGGATCCCTCCAATCGTATTAGAAATAGGAGAAGGATGGACTCACAAAACTATCACCGACTTCGTGAGTCGCTACACAAAAGAGTTCTACCTGCAATACAGGGGAGCAGGCAAAGTAGCAATACGTTGCTACTCAAACGAGGCTCACAAGGTGCTTGTTGATGGTCTTCGTACTGAAAAACTGCTTTTCCATACCCATTCCCGAAAAGAAGACAGGAAATACAAGGTAGTCATCCGAGGTGTACCCGCTGAAGCAGTCGTATCTGTTGCTGAAGAACTAGCATCTGTTGGGTTTAAAGATGTAATAGTCACGACACTGAAAAGCGCGTCGTCGTCTAATAAATCAACGTTCTCGCCTGTTTTAGTGCAGCTGCCTACAGGAACAGATATCACAAGATTTAAACAAATCAAATACCTTTGCAACTGCGCTATACAGATTGAGCGATTTAAGCCTAACAACAGCTTTGGCACCCAATGTTATCGGTGTCAACGTTTCGGTCATGCGTCAAATAACTGCAACCTCCCTCAGCGTTGCGTAAAGTGCATTGGGAATCATGCTACTAAGGAATGCCCGAAGAAAGACAGAACAGCCCCGGCCCAGTGCTGTAACTGCAAGAATGATCACCCTGCTAACTATCGTCAGTGTCCAGCAAGAATCGAGTATCTGCAACGCTTGGATCAGAAATCTCTGAAATCGCAAGCGATCAAGGTACATACTGAACCCGTTGCAGCTAAATTTGCTACACGACCTCAACTAAATCAGCGCTCTTGGGCTAAAGTGGTATCAACTTCAATGAAGCCTACAACAGCTCCTTCTCAGATGCATGCTGCTCCAGGTACTGATGCTGAAACTGCTGAAATGCTACAGATATTAAACATCATAAAAACAATTAAAAATAAGTTTACAACATGTTCGTCCATGATGGACAAAGTAATTCTAGTACTTACTCATTTAGGTCATTATGTTTAATAACGCCAATGAGTTACGAATTCTATATTGGAATGCGGACGGCATTCGTGAGAAATTATCCAAACTCGTAGATCTCGCCGTCTATGAGTTATCTTTGGATATAATCGCTATCTGTGAAACAAAGATTAGCAGACAGGTGCCTCTTGATATACCCGGCTACAAATGTTATCGCCAGGATAAACGACGTGATGGCCGTGGACAGGGGGTAGCGATTTTAATTAGAGCTAACATACCCCACTCACAAGTGACTACACCTACCCTGAAGCATATCGAGGCAATAGGTGTAGAGATTATGATGTCTTCTCAAAAAGTTCGTCTATTTTCTATATATCAATCTCCAAATTTAGATCTTACTAAATGTGATCTTGACTCCTTGTTAAATACTGGTGAGCGGGTTTTACTTTTAGGCGATTTTAATGCTCGTCACCCTCACTGGTGCAATAGTAACAGCACGAATGCTCGTGGTGAAGTACTCTTTCAGCATATGCTTGACAAAGGTTTCAATATATACGCCCCCTCTGAGTCGACCCTTGTACATTATCGTATTGGTCATAAAAAATCAACACCAGACCTCATTATTTCTTCAAATGTGCCGAATATAAAAAATGTTAAAGCAATCACCGCTCTCTCATCCAACCACTTGCCAGTACTATTCTTGATATGCGCTCGCATTGAACGCCAGACTTATGAACAATACAATTACAAGTCTGCTGACTGGCATAAGTTTCGATCACACCTTAACGAACATACATTTTTAACCAGTGAACTCATCAGCTCGACGGATTTAGTAGATGCTGAGGTAGACAACTTAACAAGTGCAATTACTACAGCTAGAGATTATTCTGTTCCTAAAACAAAAATTGAATATAAACCAAAACCACTTCCTAAATTCATTAAAAAACTAATTAAAACAAAAAATCACTTAAGATCTCGTGATAATCGTACCAGTAACCTAAATGAGAGTAAAGTTCTCAAATATGAAATAAATGCCTTACAGTTAAAAATTAAATTACTAGTAAGAGTTCATAACGATAAGATTTGGGCTAATAAATTGTCTAAAATGGACAACGCTCATACTGATCTATGGCGAGTTGCGAAGTCTCTCAAAAATCAAGCATCAAACATACCGCCTCTTAGAAAAGCTAATAATGAACTCACTGATTCTGTAACTGAACAGTGCAATGAACTAGCCGCTACATTTGTTAATAATATGAGCCTAACTGCTGATTGGTCTGATGATGAAGTGTCTTCTAAAGTTGAGTCCTCATTAGAAACTATACACACGACTTCTGATTTAACTTGTCAAACACAGCTGGTCCGCCCGAGGGAGATAGCTGAGCACATTCGTCGCCTTAAAAATCGAAAGGCGCCCGGCTGCGACAATATACATAATATACTTTTAAAAAATCTTTCTAAAAAATGCATAGTACTCCTTACTAAAATCTTCAACGCGTGTCTAAAGCTTCATTACTTTCCCAAAAGCTGGAAGTCAGCCAAAGTAATTGCTCTGCCTAAACCTGGTAAAGATCACACTTTGGCTGTGAACTATCGTCCAATAAGCTTATTGCCATCACTTGCTAAGTTATTGGAACGTATTATTTACAAACGTTTACTGAAATTTATCGATGATCGGATCATCCACGAGCAGTTTGGTTTTCGACAATCACATTCGACCATTCAGCAGTTGGCACGTGTTAGTGAACATATTTCCCATAATTTAAACCTGAAACAATCCACGGGTATGTTTTTACTAGACATTGAAAAGGCTTTTGACACTGTCTGGCATGATGGTTTGTTCCATAAGCTTTTATTATGTAAGGTACCTGCTAGTTTAATAAAACTCATACAATCTTATCTTTTAGATAGAAATATTTCTGTATACATTGGTCAAACTCACTCCAATGCTCTGCATGTCCCTGCTGGTGTACCACAGGGCTCAGTTTTAGGGCCACTTCTATTTCTAAGTTTTTTATATGATATACCTAAACAGCCTCGAACTAGTCTTGCCTGCTTTGCAGATGATACTGCCTCGTTTACATCGTCTAATGATGAAGTTTTAATTGTCGGCAGACTACAGTTGTCAATAGAGTTGCTTGCGAGCTATTTTAAACAATGGAAGTTAAAATTGAATGACTCTAAGACTGAGGCAATAATGTTCTCGAGAAAACGTAAACCTCCTGTCCGCACACTAACTATTAACGGACACCACATCCCGTGGTCCAAATCCGTCAAATATCTTGGAGTTCATCTCGACACTAAATTGAATTGGACTACACATATCGAACAAGCAAAATTAAAAGGTCTTAAAGCATTTGGTGCGCTCAGCCCTATCATGAACAGAAAGTGCAACCTAAGTTCGGAAACCAAACTAAAGATATATACTGCGTTAATAAGGCCCAGTTTTACCTACGCTGCACCTGTATGGAGTAGCACCTGTCAATCCAATTATAGTAAATTACAAGTATTGCAAAATAAAGCCTTAAAAATTGCATATAATACCCCATTTTATACTAACCTTAAAAAATTACATATTCAAATTAATTTTCCCCCAATAAATAATTTTATAATAAAACAAACTATTAAATTCTATAATCACACTAATAACAAACATAAAAATAATTTAATTTCTAAAATCGGCAAATCACGGTTATCAAATCTTCCGTATGTCGATACATACAAAAGATACCGGCTACCACATCACTACGTACTCGACGATCGTGACGTCGACTCGAAGCGATGACGCGCTCGCGCCGATCAAGTGAACAACGTTCGAGCTTTTTCCTATAATTGAGGGTACCTTATCTTAAAATTTTGATTTCTCATGAATGCCGTTCACAATAATTATTGTTTTCTGTTAGCAAAACATATTATATTATTATAATCTTAGATTCACATATTCAACTTTATTTAAAGTTGCTGTTTTTGTGAACTTTAGGTAAAGAAAAATTCAAAAATGTGTTAAGTGGTCAAAAACATTACTGTTCAAAAATAAGTCTGGCACAAAAGGCTTATATCATGACGTTATTTATAACTATTTACTTGTTATCTCGTTTGTGAGTAAATAACTTCATGTTTTAAAATGTAAGTAAACATTATTTAACTGAGACTTATGGAGGTGCTTTAGCCTGATTAGTCATTACTTAATTAGGATACCTACAATTAGACTGTGTCTGAATTGTATAGGATTAGGTTTTTATATGATAAATAAAGAATATTTTGAACTGAAAACTGAGCTACCTACTCCCAATTTCTGTACAAAGTCGCGTCCTATAAAATTCTCCACTGGTACTAGATTAAGGTGAAAGGGTGCGCTCTCTCCATACAAACGTAGTCGACTGTTTCCTCCCTGAATAATGACACTAGCACAAATATTTTTGTGCCATAAAAACTATAACTGCCATGACTATGCCTTTGTGTCAGAAGTACCATTGATTTGTACCATTGATTGTACAAGTGACACAACTTTGTATCCTTAGTACCTTTAATGGTACTAGTGACAACTATTTAGGATCAGTAGTACCATCAGAAATTGATGTATCGCTAGTACTACGAATGGTACAACTAAGCATTGAAGTACCGTGGAGTGGGCCCAGGAAGTGAATTGTCGCAATTAATAAATACTATACTTACGATACGACTTTGCTCTAGTGTCATTATCCAGGGAGAAAACAGTCGACTACGTTTCTAATAGTTTGTATGGAGAGAGCCCTCGGCACCCTTTCCACTTATGGTAGGCCTCTTTGATTGAGTCCTTTTTGCGTAAGAATGAAGTAGCCTCGTCCACCACCTACTAATTTCTCAGCTTAGTCGAAAGCTAACTAAGCTGCGGGTTTTTCCGATGTTTTCCTTTACCGTAAGAGCAAAGTCAATTAGCGCACAAACATTTTTTCTAAGACATACCATTATTACACAATAAGATAAAAAGCAAGTTTGATGATTAGGGTAAAAAAACACAAATCTAACAAACAAGGACAAAAAATAAACAACTTAAAGTAGGGAAGAAACAATATCGGAACAAACCGGCACGGCATATTACGTGATGGCCTTTGTAATAAAAGCTTGTTCTTATAACAAAAAAAATACTTGTCTGTAAAGTCGGTTTACGGACGATAATTTTACGTGATAACGTCGTAAAAAAACGATGAAAAAGTTGAGATTTATTTTTAGTTTTTTTTTCCTTTTTATTTTTCCCTCTATATAGGTCTTCCATTAGTCAATCGTCACCATAACACAAGCCCAGATGAACAATATTATTATTATATACTCGTGTTTCGTAACGGAAACGGAGGCGTCATGTTACCGGAATATGACGCATGACGTCACACATCGGAAACGGGACGCATGACGTCACACAATATTACCATGACACTTTTGTGTGAATGCAGGTGTTCCATCAATTGATTAGACGTTATCACGTCAAAAAATAAACAACTTAAAGTAGGGAACAATATTTGAACAAACCGGGACGGCTAATCACGTGACGGCCCTTGTAATAAAAGCGTGTTCTTATAACAAAAAAGAAAATAGAAAAACTAAACCCTATGTTCACGATAACAGCGGACCCAATTAGAGGGGATTTAACTTCGTATAGGAAAGTTACATTGAAAAATGAACAGACAAAGCCAAGAGATAAGTAACTACGTATTGGTTGAAATTGATTTTCTTATCAAAACTTCTGAACTTTTAGGCTTGGCACGTTTCTAAAAAAACTTTCGTGTAAGTGTTTTGTAGAATTGAGATTTTGATTATAAATGTCTACGCCTAGTCGCCTATATACGTATCAAAAAAATAGAATCGTGATTGGTAATTTTTTTTCTTCCTTTGGAATCATTTCATTAAAAAAACCGTTATTTTTTTGTATTGAAATAATACTAAAACTTTTTATATGAATAAATGTATAAAGGTAGATATTTATGATTATAAATAACTGTCTTAGAAGTAGTCAATGACTTTTGGATTCATATTTTTTGTGTGTAAATAATAGGTACCACAACTTTTCAATATTATAAATAAATGTGTAAAGGTAGATAATTATGATTAACTATCTAATAATGTAGTATGGGAGCTATGCCGCGGACAGGACGGGCGGACATGGCAAAACTATTTTGGTTCCTTGTTAGAACTACGGAACCCTAATATTGAAATATTCGAGACTTTGCAAAAACACGAAACCCCTTGATTTTTGTAATAATAATTTTTATTAAAGACGTACTTAATGATTTCCTATTTCCTTTAAATGGTTTCGAAATATACCATTATACCACCTCAGAAAAACTATAAGCTTTCGCCTATGTTTTATGACGTAGACGGAATTTCATTTAGAACGAAAGCTCTTTTTAAACGAGTACTGTAATAGCGAGAAAGCTTCGCATCTCGCTAAATTGGAGGAACAATCTGTTTTCAAGTTTTGTGAAATATCATTTCTCTTACATGTTTTTATTGCGGGAATTGCTTTAACGTGAGATTTTGATTGAATGTAGAGATAATGCTGTTAAAAAAATGCGTCAAAAATCACCACGTTTAATTGAGACCAAGCTAGCTATAACGCACGATAAACGATAAGTACAATTTGTTGAATGGAATTAAGACAGTAGAAGCAACTTTTTTAGGTACCTACATCCTTAAGGCTGCGTGTCCACAGAAACGTAGCGGCATTTCCACATACAGTGTGGAAAATGCGGACTCCGCAGAGTTTTTATATTGCACATTGTCTGAACCACGCGGTGCGTAGAAATTGTTGCACGAAATCTTTTTTCCTTATTTCTCTAATCATAATCTGCCGTCGGCTCTTCTGGCCATAATCAGATTTAATCTTCAATGGTTTCAGCTTAAATTGGTGATATTCCATTGAACATCAAGCCCACAGTTCCATTCCATATTTCAAGATCAGTTTAGTTATTCATTTAAATACACGAAGTTTTACGTAAACTTACTTTTATTCGTAATTTTACGTAAAACTGGCACGAAAGGCGGGTCAGGATGTAGAAAAATCACTATATTTCCAACTCTATCCAATAAAAATATAACATCAACTGATATGACAACTTGTAAAGATTCCATCAATAGTACTTCAGTTAATGTAAGGATGTGACAGAAAGTGCCATTAGCTGAGTCCGCCCCGGTTGAATCTCGTGGGACGCAGCGGGCGGCTAACTCGATAGTTGGAAGTTTGTTTCAAATAAGCGTCTCGGGGTCTATTGTTTATGTTTCTAGTTTTGGTAGAGTAGTCAATAATATTTTGTGCTATAGGTATAATATTATTGGAACGAAGTATCTCATCTCAAGTCATTTATTTCGGGCGTCGTGACCCATTTCAGTTAGTAGTTAATACAATGAGTTATAAGACTAGTGTAAGTATATTAAATTAAAAATCGAAAAACAATTAAAAACAATAAAAGCAATGGAAGGCTAGTATAATCGCAATAACCCTTCTCACCAAGGACTGCCACAACCGCGAGTCAAATCTTTTAGCCACTGTCTTTAGAATGCCATTGTCACTGCCCCACTGACACTAGCTGCACTCTGCGGTTTCCCCACCGCGGTCCCGATCCCGTGGGAATATCAAAATGAAAAGTAGCCTATACTTCCTCGATAAATGGACTATTCAAACCAAAAAGATTTTTCCATTCACTATATCACGTCACATCACAAATGACGTTGTTATTCAAATGCATATTGGAATGTGCTGGCCGAAAACGTGAGCCGAAGAGGAAAAAGGCTCGTGCAAAAAGTCCTATCTCAGCGGGTCTCTCGGGTTGAAAATTAGCTAAGAAGCCGGTAAGAGCGTCAGTTCTTATAGCTGTTTTTTCAAAAAAACATTGACCAAAAGTTTTTTTTAAGGTGCACGAAAATAGTCCTCAAGCGCTTTCTTGGCAAATTATTAATAAGCCATAAGTATGTTTTTAAATATAATAAAAATAGATAAAAGTTACATAGCCGACGAAAATAAATTTTGGAATAAAGCACCTTAACGCTAAGAAAGTTAATAAGGAAAAAATATATGACCGAATATTTTTTTTACAAAAAATCTAAAAGGTTCTTTTGGAGTGTTTTTCTTTTTGACTTTTAGTTATAAATTTTAATGACTTTCCGATTATCCTTTTCCGTTAATTAAACTTGTTGTAATAGCCCTGAATTTCAAAAAGGTTTCACGCCCCAAAGGACATTTTACAGAGTCCGATAAATCCGGATAAAATTATTATATTCATTTAAATAAAATACAGCTTTTGGACTCACCTGGGTTGAAACGGAAACGCCTGTGCCACCAACGCCACCTGTGCAAAAAAGAAATCATTTTGAAAAACGGTGTGCCTTTTTTACATCAACATACTTTTTAACTAACGCTAGACTAGTAAAAACTTCTTAAATAGTATAAAGAACTCTAAAGTTACCAATTATAAAAAATCTTTTAGATTTTTTAACTGGCACGGCTTATATCCATTGTACAAGGTTTAAAACAGTAGTAAGGCTTATTTCACTTAAGTTTATCAAACATGGCTTATAATCATTCTCTAAATATTTTTGTTAATGTTTTGGTTCTTACCGTTCCGAAACAAGTTTTTAGCTACTCAAGCTTAATGTTGAAATCAGTTCACACATCGTTTCAACTCTCTGTTCTAAAGTAAAACAATGTTATTATTAATGTGTATTATTGTGAATCAATTAATGTCAAAGTCATTATTTTATTCAGTTGGAATCATCCGTATAAGATCACATTTAACCGTCTTAAAAACTAAGTTGGGATGTCCAATGACATGATGATACAAGAAACTCATGAGTTTTCTTGTAATACAAGAATCAATATAAATTATCAAATACACGAAAGCAATGCACCAAATGAACTTTAAATGTCACACAGCAACGGAGCGACAACGTATATTGTGTATTTATTTATTTATTTTTAGGGGAACCAATAGCTATAACTAAAAAAGAAACATAAATTAATAGAAACAGAGTTTGCAACATACATCCACGTCTAGATAAATAAAGCTTTCTATCTTCATCGCGAGCACGTTTACCAAATATATTATTTGCCTTTAGTAATATTGAAATAAATATAAAATACATTTGTGAGATCACATGGACTTGTAAATTATTCATACATCGTGTGCGCAAGTAAATTTGATTATAATGAATAACACATAGGTTCAGGTGTTCTGAATCTTTCTACCTATTATATGATAACTAGCTGGGCCCCGCGGTTTCATTCGCGTAAGTCGCCTAAGTGTTAATCCAGGTATATAATTTTTATGACACATTGAAAGTTTTTTTTAAACTTAGATTTACTCAAACTTCATGATTTTTTAATTTATTAACTTGAACTTTAACATTACTGGTGTAAAAAAAATTAAGGTTACCCTGGTGACAAATTGAAAAAAAATGTTGCCTATTTCATTTAGATTCTGAAACAATACAAAATTAAAATAGAAATTAATTTGGTATTGGACCGTGTAAGGAACAGCTGATTTTCAGGTAATCCTAACCTCAAAATTTCCAAAAAGAAGTTCGAATTTCCAAAAATCGTAGAACAAAAGTTGTTTGTTTAAGTGCACAGGAGTAGCCCTCAACGGCTTGCTAGTATAATAATATTGGTAATAACCAATAACCCTGAGTAAGTAGTTTTATTCAACTAGTTTAATGATGACTCAGGCAGGACCCGTGGTTAAGTTAGTTAGACGATTTCGTTCCTCTGAACATGGTCGACTAATCTGAGAGGGTGATATAGGTTATGAGTTCTCCTACTCCCTCTAATACATATCCCACTGCAGCATGGATAAAAGTTGCTGGCGCTTTATTCAAATCGCCTACATTAAATGAAGCCAATACTTATTATTATATTAAACAACAAAAGCATCCATAAAAAGTACAGGTAAACACTTATTATAAGCAACAACTTAATATTTATCAAACGGTCGAACGCTTTATAAAAATGTTAATTTTTATAAAGGTTGAAGGTTTTATCGAATTTCGTAATATAATACGCCTTTATTAGAAATAAAAACTTACAAAAACGATAACGAAAAACATTTTTAAGGGATGACAGACAAGAATTTCTATTTATTTGTAAGGTTTCTTCCTAAAATAGACAATAAACGTTTCAAATAACCGTCCTCTGTCATTCAAGTTTAAGATGAAAATAGGCATTTATTTGGTACAAGGCCCAGTTCCACGAACGTCTAAGGTCCGTATTAATAAACCGAACTCAATATCGATTTCAATCTTGAGTTTGCTCTTGAGTTGTTGCGCTGATTAATAAACCTATCTTAAGACGCGATTAAAGTGCGACGTATCACTTGAGTCATACTGTATTAATAAATCAAACTCAGCTCTCAAGATATGTCTCAAGATGTAGTTTCGTGAACTCAAGTCTGATTGCGGGTCATACAAATGTTACATTTTGTAAAATATTTTCACATTAAAACAAGTTGACAGCAAAATATGACGACACTAGCTACCATAGGGTAAGAACATATCATTCAAGGTAAGAACAAAGCGTTACTGTCATTCAAGGTCGCTCTCAAGATCAGTCTCAAATCTCAAGAGCGATATCAGCCTGAGTTTTATCTATTAATTAACGCCTAACTTAAGATAGTGACCACATCTCAAGACTCACTCGATTGATACGCACTCAAGATCGATATTGAGAGCGATTTATTAATACGGGCCTAAGTAACTGACAGATTTATTGACAGTTCCATTTTGGTTGACAGATCAACATTTATTAATTCAGGTACTTAATTTCAATTTACATGGTTCTAGTGCTTTAGAATGTAAATAATTAATTACGTGACTAATTTTAATTGTTTTTTAACTTGTAAAGTTTATTGTAATTTTCCAGCGTTTTATCGCGTATTTTTAACCGACTTCAAAAAAGGAGGAGGTTCTCAATTCGGTTGTATGTAAATAAATAAATAAATAAATAATAAATAAATATTTCAGGACATATTACACATCGCCATCCAGCCCCAAGCTAAGCAACTTAATGCTTGTGTTATGGGTGCCAGATAACGGATAAACTACTTATATACTTTTTTTTTTGTAAATATATACATATTATACATATAGGAAACACCCAGAACCAGAAACAAGAATTTATGGTCAGCATAAATACTTGTTCCCGGCGGGAATCGAACCCGCAACCTTCTGCGTCGCAGTCGGGTGTTCGCCCGACGCGCCACAGAGGTCGTCAATGTATTTTTTTTCCGTATAACTATACGTATACTATGTTGCTAGCAGACTAAAGACTTTAAAAATGGCGGGTGTTGTCATCTTATGCTTATTTAATCTACCTCCATGTTATTTAAGAACAGTTTAAAAGAGAATTTTATGAAAAGTAAACGTTATTTTGCGCAACACCTTGAATCTCACTTATACCAGACGAAAAAAGGGATATTAATTATTACGTTGCATATTTTTTTAATTGCACAATCGGATTCTACTCATCCAAATCTATACCCTAATATTTTTTTCAGAAATATGAAATCATAAATAACTGAAAAAATGTAATACAGATAGACGCCTTTATTCTGTTGAACTCTCCCGCTTATTGAAAGGCGAATAAAGTAATTCTAACATCATACGGGCTATCAAAACATAAAAACATGGGCAAAAATAGAAGTAATCAAAATCTTACGCCTTTCTGAAAAATTAAAATTGGCTAGTAGTATTGAGTTACCATTCTAAGAACACAGTCATAAGCTGTTAAAAAAAATATCCCGACGAATTGAGAACCTCCTTCTTTTTTTTAGTCGGTTAAAAATAGAAGATACCGTATAATATGTTACGCCTTTATTCGTTGGAAAAATAAAAAACCGACACTGTTACAAACAAATAGGCCTCCAAAGAGTGGTGGAGCGAGGAGAAACGAGGACGGCGGCGCTCGCTTCTACGAACGTAGGACAACTAACTGACAACTCGCCGCCGCCCCCGTGTCACCCGCTCCCGTTTATTTTTAAAAATCCAAAAGGTTATATATACATATAAAACAAGGTTGTAAAAGATTACAAAGCGTCGCCTACATCCCCCCCCCTAGTGCTGGAACAGCACTCATCACCAATAGCGATATGTGCGAAAACATGTCTGCGTATTTCTGAGCTATTCGCCATTGCTTTCTCAGGTAGGTGTCAGACTCGTCGAATGTACCTAGCGTAGGTAGATAAGAAGACATACCAAGCAAAAAATGGTTCGGGGTCAAAGTCTCGTTGCTCGTAGGTTCCACTGCGACGTGGGTGAGGGGGCGACTGTTTATCATCTGTTCAATCTCTTCCAGGAGGGTTTGTAGAGTCTCGTCACGTGGTGCTCGTTCGTTGAGAGCTACTCTAAGTGCAGTCTTGATACTTCTTATCAACTTATTACCGGGGAACGTGAAGGGACGCTGATGATGCGCGAGCCTCGCCTCAGGTAAGTCACCCATTCTAGGTGGTGCGAGTTGAGCCCTTCTTATTTTACATAACATACATTTAGAACTTTTATACTTCACTTTCGGTCTAAGTTGTATAATCCAATATTTTTGCTTTAGGTTATTTACGACAAGTTCCTGGTTACCGTGGTAAGCCCTTTGATGGTAGTACTTCACTATAAGGTGAGTTATGTGACAGCGTCCGTCGAGTATAACTGGCCGTTTTACGCAGGTAGGTATTTCAGATGCTGCGTCGATGCGGCCGGCCAACCGTATGAGACCATCATTTCCGAGTACAGGCGACAAGGTAAATAATTTACTTTTTTTATCTAACCTTTTGTTTTGTTGCAGGTTGTGCAGGTCATCTGGAAAAGCTTTCATCTGGGCGTACTTCAGTAGCAGGTTCTCTGCGCGTTCCATTGTCGCGCCGTCTGCACAAACCCCGGGAGCCTTCCTGCATCTAGCTATAAAACATAACATACAATAGGGTTCCGGCACCACAGGTAAACTCGCATGCGTAGCTTGTGTAACATTCACGAGCTCTAGGTCCTCGTCATGTACTTCCGGTTTCTGGTACACGGATTCTTTAGGCCAGATAGGTTCATCTTCATATAAGAATGACGGTCGATCAGTGTTTCTAAGCCACGCTAAAACAGTGCTTGAGTCGCACCATAATATTTTCCTTTTTGAGCGGGAGTACTTCGGTAGCTCTCTAGGTAAACGATTAATCATTTTAGCATTGGTTCCACGTCCCGTGGATGCAGCAGCTAGATCCTTTAGCGCGCTGGCTAGGGCCTGTACCGTTTCGTCGGTGCCGCGAGTGGCGGCGGGTGTCGAACAGGCCTGGAGCGCGTTCTCAGTGGCCGGCGGCAGCGGCCCGGCGGCGATCATTCGGTACAGGTTCACTTCCTGCGGTGCCGCACACAGAGAAAAATGTTGTTAGACGTACGAGAAATCTCGTAAGTGCAACCAGAACTTCTGTTTGGATCCGTGACAGCAGTACCCACTAGTTGTCTTTACCAAATATTTTTTATTGAGGACCAACTAGAAATTATTGTACACACTACTAGTCTACTAGTATACACGGATAAACAATCTAGTTACGTTTACTAGGTTATTGTAAATGTAACTAGATATTTTTGTAGTGTATAAAATATTCTAGTTCCGATAATTGCGTTTGATGTTTAAATCAATTATAGTAATTCTAGACAGCAAAAAGGCATATTAAAGTTAGACTACATTATCTCGTAGACTACGCGTCAGCACGCTCTACGAGTAATGCAGCACTTATGGCTATAGTGGAGTATAGCTAGCCACATATTGCTTTAAGTGCGGAGTCCGTAATCAGTACGCACCCGCGATACAAAACAAAATTTTCGTCTCGACCAAGGTAATTTGATAAAACACAACGATAGCGCGATCTAAAATTACTACTGGTGCCATCTAGTTGTGACTCATGAAACTAAATAAATAAGTAGCTACACATAAATATAATTATTTAACTAGAATATTCTTGCATTCAAAAAAATGTAGTCCTTGCAGTTTTAACAATAATTTTGTTGTATATATAAAAGAACACAGTGTTAAATTAACATGATATTCATCTATGACAACTTAATTAATTTGTTATTATAACAATTTGTTTTAGTTATTTTCAGAAACAAACAGAATAGTAAGGATAATTATACATTTTTGTAGTAATTAAAATAATGTTGTTGTGGTTACAGGCAACTTCGTAGTGCATTACCAACATGACGATCAATAATCAGAACACTTAACTTCGTTAACTGTACATTTTATTCTAGTAATCAATACAAATCATTTCGTTTATGAAGCAAAAATTATTGTTTTAAATACAAAATTATTGTAGATTTGATTTAAAATATTTTTCTAGTGTACCTTATTAAACATTTAGTGAGGTTTAAAATAAAATCGTAGAGATTACAAGAAAACAGTATTTCAGACTAAAATTGTCGTAAAATAATTTAACTATACAGTTTTGTACTTCTGGTTGACTCCTATTTCTCTGCGTGCGGGGGCTGAACATTTGTGACACACTGAGATTTTTGATATTCTTGCTGGCTATTTGCTCTCCATGATTCAATCTTTTGATCGTTTTCACTTAGATATTTCTGTGAAGGTAAACGACCCTCATCTTCCAGATCGGCAATATCTGCTTCAAGCTGTTTCTCGATTAAATCCATTTCGGCTTTCGCCTGTTTCTCGATTAAATTCATTTCGATTCTCGCCTTGGCTTTCGCTGCCTCAAATTCTAGGCGCTTCTTTCGAGCCGCGATCGAAGAGGTCAATGAAGAATGACGAATATTTTGCGTTGTAGAAGGTCCAGGTTCATTTTCGTACATCTGGTTCCTGGCTTCAATTGTTTCTACAACCACATTCGAGGCGCCATCTTGTTGAGCTTCCTTTTCAAAAGCGATCCGCTGCTCCTCCTTTCTGACGGCACTTCGTGTGCTCACCATGTCTAATATACTACGTGGAGGTGTATGAAACATTCAGATCCGGCTCGAAGGACCACTTTGTTACAAACAAATAGGCCTCCAAAGAGTGGTGGAGCGAGGAGAAACGAGGACGGCGGCGCTCGCTTCTACGAACGTAGGACAACTAACTGACAACTCGCCGCCGCCCCCGTGTCACCCGCTCCCGTTTATTTTTAAAAATCCAAAAGGTTATATATACATATAAAACAAGGTTGTAAAAGATTACAAAGCGTCGCCTACAGACACTATAACAATAATTGATGTTGGTGAAAACGACCAATAGCTATTACCTATCGGTCGTTTTCAACAATAATACAAGGTATGATTGAGTATTAGAGTAGAACTGTCAACCCGAGTAAAGAAAAACTGCTTACTCAGAAATTGGAAAAACCATTTCTTATAGAAATTTTTATACAATATAGGTAGGTAATAATAGCACATAATAGTAGAAGACTTCCTATTACATAAAAACAGGTTTTAATAAAATAAATATATAATATTATAAATAAAAAAAAATAAAAAAATAGTGCAGGACGTTCCGCACATCGCCATCATCTAGGCCCAAACTAAGTAACTAGACTTGTGTTATGGGTGCTAGACAACGGATATACTACTTATATACTTTTCTTTTATAAATAAATACTTATTATACATAGAAACAACCAGACCACAGACAAATATCTAAGCATAAATGCTTGTTTGAGACGGGAATCGAACCCGCAACCCTGTGTTTGGCAGTCCAGCATGGTGACCATTGTGTCAACTGGGTCGTCATAAATATTATGTTTAATTTATCATCAGAGTATATTTCTATTTACCTCATAGGTATTGTTCTGTATTTTGTATATTGTTCTGTTCGGTATTGTTCTCTTAGAAATGCTTGTCTAATTTTATCATACATATACTTATATATTTTTATGTATTATTTTATTATATAAAATATTTGTTAATATTCTCATCATAAATAGTATTGCTAGGTACTTATATGCATTGTACTATATTATTATTTAATATTATTATGTGTATGTTATGCTATCTATGTTTAAGTATTTCGTTTAAAATACTTATCTATTTTACGTTATTAATATATGTGTTTCTTACACCACACGACCTACCAGCTAAGCTAAACATACCTTCTCCATCCTAAGGTTGCCTGGAAGAAATCGCTTTAAGCGATAAGGTCGCCTGTTTGTACAATTTCGTAGTTAATAAGCTTTCTCGTCATATTTGTTATTTTTAATGTTATGTGTGTTGTACAAATAAAGTGTTTATCTATCTATCTATCATAGGTCAATTTTACAGCTTCAAATTATTAGTTTGGTACATTATACGCCTATGGGTTTAATGTAATATTTTTACTTAAAAAACAGCAATATTTAAAGTGGTACATTAAATAATAATTAATATTAATACAGAGTTTGATAAAAGCTTCATTGAGCACATAATTCTTGGGAAATTTTCGTTTCATCCATTAAGCTGGGTCGCATTTTATCACGGGAAGCCATTTTAATGGATCCCCACGAGTTTAGAATGGAAATATGAATTTACTATCAACGCCTTACGGTTTCATTCGTACTCGTATAAGTCTCAATTTAGTGGGAACACCAGATCTAAAAGTACATTTTGTTTTGTTTTGTTCCTCCACAGGTTTTAATTTATCTTTATGTCAAGTTTCAGCAAAATTGGTTCGGTAGTTTCAGAGCCATTCATTACATAAACTTATCTCTTAATGTTATAGGTATCTCTTAATACTATAGGTATATCTTAATATTATGGGTATCTCTCAATATTATAGGTATCTCTTAATATTATAGGTACCTATCTCTTAATGTTATAGGTAGCTTTAGATAAATGGTTCATTCCTTCTAATTTAAATATTTAGTTAATTTTTCGCTGAGTAAAACATTATTTTATCCTGTTTTATTTCGATTTTTTTTATAATCGTAGCAGTAGCACGATATTGTCTACGAGTAAATGTGGCCCAAGAACTTTGGGCCAAATCAATAACCTTTTGGCCACCCACCAACGGAAAAGAGTACCTCGAGACCTCGTCGAAGGTGGTGAAACTACTTAGACAAGTTTGATACAGATTGGCAATCCATCGCAGAAGATCGCGACTGTGGAAGGGTAGGATACTACAAGCTCATAATCTCTTTATATACAACTAGCTGAGCCCCGCGGTTTCGCCCGCGTAATTATTTTCTACGCAATTTTCTTAATTTTTTATTTCATAAGGACCTTCTTCTGACAAAAACAAATACAACAAAAAAAGAATTGGCCAAATTGGTCTAGGCGTTGTTGAGTTATGCGCTTACCGACACATTTTGCGATTCATTTTTATATTATAGACTAGCTGCGCCCCGCGGTTTCACCCGCGTAATTATTTTCTACGCAATTTTCTTAATTTTTTATTTCATAAGGACCTTCTTCTGACAAAAACAAATACAACAAAAAAAGAATTGGCCAAATTGGTCCAGGCGTTGTTGAGTTATGCGCTTACCAACACATTTTGCGATTCATTTTTATATTATAGACTAGCTGAGCCCCGCGGTTTCACCCGCGTAATAATTTTCTACGAAATTTCTTTAATTTTTTCTTTCATAAGAACCTTCTCCTGACAATAACAAACACAACAAAAAAATAATTGGCCAAATTGGTCCAGGCGTTGTTGAGTTGATGAGATGTGTTTCAGCAAAGGCGTTTTTATACGAAAGGGTGTTGTTCTAGATGTCTAGGCGAAAAACTTTTGTTCTACGACTTTTGGAAATTCGAACATTTTTTCGATAATTCTGAGGGAATTTTTACTTGAAAATCAGCTATTTCATATCAAAAACTTCGAACGAAATGTTCGAATTTTCAAAAGTCGTAGAACAAAAGTTTCCCCCCACAAAAGATTCGTTTTAAAACCCTTTCGTTGAAACGAATTGTATAAAATCTCGTATTAGTTGTTAGTTAGTTGTAAGTTGACAATCTTCTCCTAAGCGGCTGAACCGATTTGTATGAAATTTTTGTGTACTTATATTCGTTAGGTCTGAGAATCGAACAACATTATTTTTTTTAATTTTTCTCTTTTTATGTTTTTTTTTGTATATGGCAAAACAACGTTTGTCGGGACAGCTAGTAATGATTATAAAATAAATTTAAAAGGTGTCTATTATTTAGATTGATGTTCAGATTTCCAGACGTACAAACAGACCGACTTTATAGACTTTAGCTGTTACTGAGCGTCTCAAGCTTATTAAGTCAGGTGCACACTACACAAATTCTAAACGTAGCTAACTTGTTAGTAGTTCTATTTTCTCAAAGTAAACTTCAAGTTCTAAGCTTTAAGCTCACTTGTATTAACTTTAACTAGGCTATAGTTAAGGTGATTAAATTTGTGGTAAGTTCTTGAATGTAAAGGTTTTGTTTAGCTTTAATTGTAGTTTTTATGATTTGTAATCAGCCTGCTTTACCCGCTGGCTGCCACCGCGCCTCCTGAGGTCAGAAGGGATGTCGCTTGCTGCGTCGAAAAAAGAAAGCAAGAATTCGATGACCGACATCCTCTCTACAATTACGACCTGCCCCCAGCCAGGCTAAAAAGCCGAAAAAGTTTTCTGCGCAGCACACGGGCTTCAGAAAAAAGCAAAAGAATGTATTGTAATTGGGTATGGATTTGTGTAATAGTTTTTGACGTGACAACGTCTTATAAATTGGTTTGCCGGGTGACACTTCAAGAAACTGCGTTACGCTCCGCTGACGTTATGCGCTAACAATGAGAGCGAGTGAGAGGCACGCGGGCATGGTTAGCCCGCCTAAGAGCGAGAGAGACAGACATAAAAAGTGAAAGGCACGCGTTCCTTCCACTCGAGCACAGTTGTTGTCACGTAAAACTTTCGCCCGTATACCGACTTTACAGGCAACCAGTTTTTTTGTATAATTATTAATTAGGTTAATTTAAGGGTTTATGCCTAGTGCTTTCTGTCCAGCGCGATTTTAAGGGTTATGTTTTTCGCGCCTACCTTTGTATGTTTGTTTTTAAAACAACTGAAGGAAGGAAATGGGAAACCTGAAGGTCAACATTTGCGTTATAAAATGTTTTGAAACGATAGCTCTCCTCGTGTAACATCTCCAGGATGATTGGAAATCACAAGCACAGCAGAGACACGAGTGGCGTAAAACGTTTACTAAGGCTGTTAGCACTTTGAAGACCGTCGTCGCTTACAAGATTTCAACGCTAAACATCTTGCCGGGAAAAATCATCTTAAGCCCAACTGCAACTGCTAGACCTATATGAGAGCTTATAACCATTTAGTTAGGCCAGTTACACTATCATTCTAGCAACAGAGCCTTGAAAACAAAGTTTGGATTTCCGAACCACCTCTGCTCCCATCACACGTAAATTGAATCTGGCCAAGCTCTTCGACATTGGTTAGTTTTTGCCTCTGTTACCAATGCAATTAAAAACTACTGAACCTATTGAAATCTTGTTTTCAGTTTGGATAGTTTTATGTAATGGAAAGGTTGTGGTATTTATTGAAACATAAGTTATCAACGAAAAATTGGGGTCGTCTACGTGAATTATTGTTCTGATGGAATCGAGAATAAAGCGGGCAAAACCGCAGGGCGCAGCTATAGGTGATGTGATGTTTCCCTTTTCTTAAAGAGCAGGTGCTAAATGATATTTTTATAGATTTAACTAGCTGTCCCGTAGCTGAAAAAAAAGGAAAAAAAGATGTTCAATTCTCAGACCTAACGAATATACAGTGGTGGTCATATAATTAAGAACGCTGATACAAAAGGAAGATTTTTTCAAACTAAGACGCAAAACTAATTGCATGTATTTTTTTTTATTTCTCTCGGTATCGTAAAACTTTTCCATAATACCACTGTATTTATTGATACACATGATTAGCTTAAAAATAAATAGACAAACTTTTTACACTACTTCTAAACATAGTATTCCTATTTACTGGTTGGTCACGTAATTAAGAACGCTAAATAGTGTATACCTTTATTCAAAAAATAGAGAACACTCAGTCGATTTGTTACTGTTTGTATAATTTTGGCGCCATGTAGTGCTGGAAAGATTAAAAGTGATTGCTTCTTATGAAAAAACAATGGGAAAAAATAAAAGTTGTGATAAATCTACAAGGGAAGTAATAATAAAACTTCGCCGGAAGAATTGGTCTTATAAAAAGATAGCCGACCATTTGCAATGTTCAAAAACGATGGTTTTCCACGCTGTAAAGCATTATGCTACGTATCAAACTACTTCGAATGTTCCACGTCTACCTAAACAGAGAAAAACGACTCCTCGAGATGACCGAAACATCGTTCGTATGGCAAAACAAAATCCTTTTAAATGGTCTAATGAGCTGAGAAAAGAATATTTTGGTGAAAACAACCCTTCAGCAATCTCAGCACGCACTATTCGAAGACGTTTGGTAGAAGAAAAATTGCACGGTAGGATAGCAAGAAAGGTACCCATGTTGAAACTTTGCCACAGGCAAGCCCGGCTTGCATTTGCGAGAAAGTATGAAACCTGGACTGTGCGACAGTGGAAAAATAAGACGAAAATAAATAGAGTATGTTCTGATGGAAAACGATATGTACGACGTCCCCCGAATACAGCATTTGACCCTAAGTACACAAAAATTACATTAAAGCATGGTGGTGGAAATGTGAAAATTTGGGGGTGCTTTTCTGGACATGGTGTGGGACCTGTAAAGTTGATAGAAGGTAACATGGATCAGTTCCAAAACAAAAATATACTGGAAGAAACAATGTTACCTTATGCTGAAGACGTTCTACCGGTTATTTGGACATTACAGCATGACAATGATCCAAAGCACACTGCACGCACCGTTAAGGAATTCCTTACAGCGCAATCAGTTTCTGTCTTAGACTGGCCAGCTAACAGCCCAGATCTAAACCCAATAGAGAATCTGGGGTTCGAAGTAAAGAAAAAGGTTTCAAATACAAAGTGTGGAAATTTAAGAGAGCTGTACGACGTTTTTTTAGAAGAATGGAACTCTATTTCTCTTGCGAAATGTCAAAAAATAATAGAGTCAATGCCTCGCCGGTGTAAAGTATTTTATTTCCTTATTCAGAGGTGTAAAGCAGTAATTAAAACCCGTGGATATGCTATTGACTATTACTTTTAGTTAAAAATGTATTAAATTTCTTTTAAAATTTTCCTCACGACATTTATTGTGATTTTTTTTAATGTAATTCTCATACTAAACAATTTCCGGGCAGTTTAATAAATCGTTCTTAATTATTTGTCCAGCTTCAGTACTATTTGAATGTGTTACTTTGGTAAAATATATAAAATGTGTAAAAAATAGTTAGCGATTTTATTCTTTATTCCTAAGCTACGTTGCTCTATTCATGTGGTTATTTTATAACATAACTAGTTGCTTCTCAGAAGGTACAGATTTCTGTGTATGAGACGATTTAAATAAAAAACTTCTAGAACTTCAAATCGTTCTTAATTATATGACCACCACTGTATCATACAAATCGGTTCAGCCGTTTAGGTGGAGATTGATAACTCACACCGCGACACGATAATTAATTTGGACTTCACTCTGCAATCATTACATTATTTGTTCAGGTAGTAATATTTAAATTATATCATCTAAATAGGAAATTTCATTCTGAATGCAGAAAGGTAGGTATCAATGTTATGAATTAGTTAAACCAAAATTAGGTTATATGCTTTTTCACACCTGCAGCACTTTAATCACGGATTAAAGCCCTATTAACCTCAACTTAAAGCAAGACTTTATTCCCAAGGGAGATAATGTTGTATGAAACTCCCAAGGGAATAAAGTGATTTGATTTGGAACGTTGAAATTCGTGTGAAAACTCTTGGTTTTAATTTTGAAGGTCTCAGCAAATAGGTTTTATTTATAATAAGTCATTTGATTGGTCTACAAAAATCTAGCAGGCCACGATTTATGTTTTTATTTTGATTGTTACGTTAGGTCTAAGCAAATAGGTTTTGCCTATAATACTTAGCAAATATTTACCATCATGCTACCATCTCATTGCAATTGCCCTATTTTTTTTAAAGTGGTTTTTTTTTTCAATTATGGGAGGGGACTGGCCACCACAAGAATTAAAAAAAAATATTGGACTGAGATGGTATGAAAAGTAGAGTATGCACCTCGGGATAAAGCATGTCTTCGTCTTGGGCGGCTTGAACCCCTCGCTTCACTCAGGACTCTACTTAACTGCCTCGCTTCGCTCAGGAGTAAACTTTAAACTCCCTCGCTCCGCTCGGGAGTTAACCCGAGAGTCCCTCGTTACACTCGGGGTTCAATATGCCACCCACAACATAAGACATTGCATTATGCCCTTGATGCATAATCTACTATTATATATGGGCATAGGAATGGAATTACAAAATCTGTTCACCTAAACTATTCTAAGATATTAAGCAAAGTGTTATATAGGTAGTCTGGTAGGTATACCTAAACTAAATTGTTTTAAATAAATTACATATAGCGTAATAGCTTCTAAACAAATCCCATTTGTTACCTTCATGGAGCTAAAAGCACGTTAATACACTTCGGTGTGAGTAAAGTTTATTTTCCAGGGAACAGTACGTAACATCAACCAAAACATAAAGTGAAATATTAGTTACCTGAGTAGTAAAGTTTGGGTACTTAAATTTAGCTCATCTCATCTTCATTGAAATTTATTAACGTTTTTAGTAATCCAGGTTTTTGGTCTTATTTTTAGGTTATTCTCAAAACATTACTATCACTAGCCACTACATCATCACTACATAGTATAAAACAAAGTCGCTTCCTCTGTCCCTATGTCCTTAAATCCCTACATACATGCATAATATAGCCGTACGAAGCCGGAGCGGGTCACTAGTAATATTATAAAACAAAGTCCTCCGCCGCGCCGCGTCTGTCTGTCTGCCCAGCAATGGATAGAGTGGTTTTCGAGGAAGGTTTTAGTTTAAAAAAAAACTACCACGTTTACGAAGTCACGGACAACAGCTAGTTTTGTATAAACCCAAACTCGATAAAAATAATCATTTGTCAATAGAAAAAGAAATCAAAATAAGTAAATCTGTAAAAAAAATTCAAATGGGAAAAACAAAATTAAAAAATAAACATAATTCTAACAAAGTAAAGAACCTTACCTCAATTTTGACGAATTGGCTTTTAAAAAGAAACAAAATAATAAATCAAAATTATTTCCATTTTCATTGCTCTTTCGATGTTCACATTTGTATTTGTTTTAAAAATCTTGTTACATAATATTTCTTTCCACAAAATAGTAAGAAAACCTAAGAACAATATAAACATTAGGCTTACAAAACAATTTCGGACTAAAATCTGGGCGTCTTAACCCTCCGCCCTACGCAAATATAGTGGAACCCTTGTGGAAGGTATAAATTTTCAGAAACGGCGTCTTCCCAGATACAATGTGTTTCAGGATATCTTGGACCGGATTATGACTTGGTGGGATATTCGTCGATTATATGCAAAGAGGTCCCATTTGACTATTTAATACCTACCTACTCATAATTTGAGGTCGTGTCATGAGTCCAGAAGGTTTTAAGGTTGCTTTTAATTTCGCGACGCGTACCGTGTGTTTATGATTGGATATACTTGTATATTTTGCTCACGTAATACGAAAGGCTGAAGAGATGTTTGTGTTGGCATAGTGGTACATTGACTTTCGAAGGTCGTGGGTTCGAATCTCGACCGGCCATGCATCAATGGATTTTTCTTACCAAAAATGTATGTGCGCTAATTGAAATAGCTAATAAGGTGAAGGCGATGATTTCTCTAGACACGGTTCACTAAGCTGAAGCTGGCAAGCTTACTCCATCCTCACGCAAGAAGGACCTAACTAAAGAGGTGTAGTTGCGGAAAACAGCCCGTAATACAATAATATACAAGTACAAGGGCGAAGAAAACCTGAAGAAACTCATCGCTGCGAAGAACACAGATGGAAAACGCTCCCAAGGCCGATTGCCAACCAGATGGTCTGATCAGATTTAGGACTCATCCATCAGCCGTCAGGTTCCATAATATTGTAAGGGATGCTATATAGAAACCTTTGGAGACAGACCATCGGATCCAAATGTAGACCATCCAATGATGACCATCGATCCTCAGTCATGAGAGAGAGAGCGTGTGTCTAAGGTTCCATAATATTGTAAGACATGCCATATAGAAACCATTAGAAACAGACCATCCGATCCAATGATGACCATCGATCCTCAGTCATGAAAGAGAGAGCGTGTGTCTAAGGTTCCACAATATTGTAAGACATGCCATATAGAAACCATTAGAAACAGACCATCCGATCCAAATGCAGACCATCCAATGATGACCATCGATCCTCAGTCATGAACGGTCGACTACAGAGAGAGAGCATGTGTTTATTTTCTACTATTATCTGTCTCCAACTAATCGGGCCCTGGTTCAAAAGCTCCCGGGCGAAATGACAAGGATTTTCGTAGATTTACGTAAATTTTAGTTTGGGTTCAATGTGATAATATACCCTTAAGGGTTGAGATTAAGAACGGTGTGATAACTGAATTGAATAATGATTAGCCTGAGAGTGAACTGTTCAATTTGAATTTTCAAATAATAACTTTGTTTCTTGCGATGTTGCCCTTTGTACTTTGGAGGTTGCCGTGTTGAATAATAATTTTGGCGGAAAATAAAAGGTGTTTTTTTAACAAATTCTAATGGTAATTTGTATTTTTAGTACCTATTACTTATGAGATAATAATACTAAAGTTATTTAAAATGAGATGTTTAATACGTTTTTATTTTGTGGAGCTGGATATTCCGATGCTGTCATAAGCACCATTTCCTCAGAACTAAAACTTTAGTAGTGAAATTTACCATGTTTTAATGTTTTTTTGGAATAATAGCTTGATAGATATAGTTATCAAGCTTTTATTCCATTACTTATAATTATTTTATATCAAGTTCCAAATTAAATTTAAATAATTACATTGAACTAGGTTTAGGTACTTTTGATTTGCTTTATTTACAGTTGTTTTAACCAACTTCAAGAAAAGGAGAATTATTCATCAATTCGTCGCATATTATATTTTATGTATTTCCACATTTTGACAGTAATTTTTGTATGCCTACCTATTGTTTTTCAAATTCTTAATAAAAAGTGTGTGTGTCAGCTCCGACGCACGATTGGAGTTTACCTACTTCAGACCGATTGTCTGAACAGACACAAAAATTTAGCGGAAGGAAATGCAATTTTTTTTCGAGTTACTGAGGATTTTGACTTAACAAGGTTCGAGTTACCGAGAATCCACTGTATAATATATGTATATACATTTTTTTTTATAAAAGTATCTGGCTTGCATTCTATAAGAGAGAGAGAGAGACAGACAGAGAAACATGAGCACGCCGCACGGCTTACAATAGCTTACTATAGCAAAAAGTGTCGTTACAACTTTTCGTGAGAATTTTTTCCGTCTAGCCCCCTTTCACAACGCGCGATAAGGAACTATCGTTCCAATTAAATATCTAATAAATACAAAGCACACATGTTCATATATACAATACATACAATATGTCGGTTAAACACAAGTATACAAGCTAGTCACACACACACATTGAAAAGTGAAAGGTGCGCAGAATAGGTTGCGCACCAAAAACGTAACGAGGTCATTCATCAGTAGATTTCACCCCTTACATTTTTCTCATACCGGGCGCCTTATATATGAAAATCGATTCGGAGTAAACTCCAAAAAACTCCAATAATAATAATAATATAGTATTTTTACAAAATACCTACCTGTTCGGTATGATTTGTCAAGCTAACCTAATTCGAGCTTTCCAGTGAGAGTGCCATTTCCTAATCTTTCCTCTTTATAATATTATTAACTTTAGATGTAGCAAAACTTCACAAGTAGACAGGACAAAATTACCAAACTTTTGTATTTCTTACACAATTAAATACTCGTAACTTAGCGTGACGTTTGAGTTCTCGCAACAGCGTCGAAAAAAAACGAGAGTAAAATATTAGTATGCAAATTGTTATAATACCCACTCTTTGAATATGCATGTTTAATCTCTTTGGTGTTATCATAACTTTAATTTATTGCATGAACTCTTAAACAGGTCAACCGTGATAATTTAATTAAGCACTATGAATTTTTTAAAAGCACTGTCGTTATCTTTGCAGCATTTAATGTCCAAAGCAATGAAAAACAATGTTTTGCCGCAAACTTGACAGAATGAGGTAGTAAAATGTTAAAATCTTCTGTAGCTCGTATTGTTCCTAGCGAGGCTGCTTTTATAATATGAATACTTATAGTTGTGTCTCTTGTACTTGTATAAGGGGTTTTTACGCAACTAGACCTTTTTACCTATGGGTTATGTTAGGTTATGTTGACCTGTATGTTTAAGAGAATCATGAGTTTTCATTACGCGGCGCGAGTAGGTATTTTCACAAATGACCCGTATCATGCGATAGAGAGAGTTTAAGTTCGGACGTAATTGCCTTCATTTTTCTTTCAAATAATGTTGCGGGCCGTAACGGATGTGGCGGCTCGCCACTATTTGGTCTCATTTCATTCACTGCATCTTATTTTAGGTTTATACATTTTTCTTTTTTAATAATTCAGTTTAGTCTAATAAGAAACAATTGAAACGCTCGATGAAGTTTTTAAGTCAAAAATATAGATATTCAGATACTAATAACTTTTATCTTAGGCAATATTTCTTTAAAATAAAAACGGTTAAACCTAGTTTTCCATTAGATCTAGAACTTTTTTTAAAATTATCAAAATCGGACTTCGTTTATGGGGGAGAAAACGTTGCCGCTTTTTGTATGGAAATTTACAGCCTCACACTGGTCTTAAATGGGTTTCTTTTGAGTGGGCTTGCCCATCACCTATTCATACTACCCTCTCAGCATAGTCAATTCATCCTTGTTCAGAGGAAAGAACTTGTCAATACGATTGGAGCCAAATAAGCCGCGGGTTTCATCACGATGTTTTCCTTCACCGTAAGAGTGTTAATTGTCGCATATTATTTTTCCCAAATATAAGTCCATTGTTTTCACACCTTATGGAAATCAATCGTAATTATGCTTTTATGTCATCTCACTGAATTATTATTGTATACTCTTTGGCACTTGTTTCTAACGTTGTATTTATTCAATCTTTCAATACACTAACCTTATGAAGTAGATCCAAGTCTTGAAACCATCAGATAAATTTTCTCATACCTCTTTAGCCGTTTTGGCATCTTGAATACTAACAAACTACAAAGGAATTCAAAAGTAAAATGAGCTTGGACTTTGTCTTTTTGTTTTTGTCCTTTGTTTCAGCAGTCATTTCATTTTCAGAATTTCCTTTTTGCTGAAAATCAATTCAGCTAGATAACACAAAAGCAGAGCCGAAGTCAGCAGAGAGTCAACTCAGCTGGAAGACATAAAAGCATAATGCCCAAGTACCAAAATGTTAAGAATTGCAAATAGGACTGGTGATTAGAATACGTTATTAGACGAAGTCAAATTAATTAGAGGACAAAAACGCAAAATGAGATATGTACCTAACTTATCTCTTACTATAAATTATTTTTATGGTAAAACAGAAACACAACCTAAAAAAAAAGTAAACCACAAGAAAGCATATATTTTGTGACACTTTTTCACAAAATGGCGTTATAGTGCCTGTAATTTCACGTAATAAACGCTTTTATCAGGTTACGATAAGTTCGATGTAATTAAAAGGTCCGTCGGTCACCTGAATCTGTAATTAATTCACCACCAAACACGAATTGAAACTGAAATGAACGTGCCGTTCCATTTGTTCCACCCATAGACATCGAGAGACCGGACATCGATACCTAGTTTCTATCGGAACCAAGTGTCGCAAGCTGGACTAACTCACACAAACAACCATTCAATATTAACAAGAATTACGCACACATCTAAACAACGCACATTTTAATCCCTGCATTCCTGTTCGTTCCACATGCAAATCAGTTAAGTGTGTGTCTATGTATGAATGACGCGAACATTGTATCCGTACACACACACACCGACTTACCGGTACTTCTCGTACGCGACTCGAGTACGTGCAACCTGCGGCCGTACCATTTACCGACCGCATTTTTTTACACACTATACATTGCGTTGTGAAACCTGACCTTTCAAATGAGGTGATACAAGTAAACAGCAATGTTTACATACACAAAAATGAAAAACACGAATGTGTTTTAGGAGTACCAGTCACAATACTAAGTCGCAATATGATGTTTTATTAAAAATAAATAGTATTTTAAGCATTTTACCTATGAAATGTTACACCGTTGGTTTGAAAATTACTTGTGGAACTCTCATTTTTGCAGGTAATCACTGCACATTTCGTCATTTTGGATAAAACCGTAAAAAACACTCCGTTGCGCTCCGCGTACAAAAGTTCGGACGTTACTAAATGCTACTTTTGGAGCAAATACGCCAACTGGCTGACTAGTGTCAACCTAGACGAAGCGATATTACCTCTCTATACTTATATTTATTACCTCTGTGGTTCCACCTATGTGAAATTAGCGAAACAAGTGATTTTAATTATATTTAAACAAAACTCTTTATAATTGAACTACACTGATCAGTTTCATCCGTCCGGATAAAACGAGCCAATCACGGTTCTTAGGCAACACCAAAGGGAAAAATATGATCTCGCTTCACGTCATTTCCTCCCGTGATTGGTTCATATCTTCCGGTTTCTTTTTGCAAAATCAAAAGCCAGTAACTTCTTGATGAATTCTTAATTAATTTCGTTCTAAATTCAAATAAATTCCTTATTTAAAATATGTCGGTTTAAATAAACAAGTCAACGACTAACATTCGTATTTCGAACACGTATCGCTCTAACAGGTTCTACCGCAATACAGCAGCTATACTTTCAACCCGGAGCCTAGCGCGTGGTCCAGAATTTCCCAAATTTAGAAAATGTATTCTATTTAGTAGAAAATAGAATTGAATTTAGAAAATCTTTTGCTTCGAATTAATTTAGGGTCTACAGTTTTTTACATCCGGAAGATCAAATCTCTGAATTAAAAATAAAAAGAATACACTCTACAATGAACAATTTAAACTCACACGATAACAAAACAAAACTGATTATTAAATCAAGTGTCGGTACTCGACCTACCCTCGGTTATTACCCTCAACTACTGACTACTGACTATTGTAACAAAGTCGAAACGACAAGGTAAAAGAAATAAAATAAATATAATATGCGATTAGGATCTAATTATGAACGCTTCTTCGGCAATTTCTGCAACCTTTTGTTAATATAGATTACAATAACCCTGTATACTTAAGTTATTTTCAAATGCACAAGTAAATAAAATTAATTAACTTAAGTAATTGAATTAATTACTTTGTATAACTAAAATGTCTAAAGTTCTAATCATAATTCATCAGAAATCTTCTGGGTTTCTGATATTTAAATGAAATTGTGTATCTATTGAAGTTACATTAAATTTGAGAATGAAAGGTAAAATAGCAAAGCTAATTAAAAGTTGTTCCCCTGAACTCATAATACCTACGTCTGTGAAATATTTTTGAACCACGGCTGCTTGGAGAGCAGTGAATACGAATTTTTAATTAAAATATTACCATGTTTTATTTATGGAACGAATGCCAAAAAAAAGGTTTGCCATAGTGTACAAAATTACTCTTGAACGATATAATTCTGCATAGAAATCACTGTTCGCCGTTCATTGGTACAAAGACAAAAAAATTGCCGCGAAGTAAGCCGTTTGTAGTTTGTAATTTTTTTTAAGTAATCGAAAAATATTTCACCACTAAAATTAACTTTCTAAACATAATCCAAACCCCAAAACAGGAAAAAATTCAATAGTTTCTCAATATAACATAAAATTTCAAAATATTTGTTCTTGTTCTTTTTTGTGCAGAAAAATGAACAAGAACAAATATTTTCTACAATATACAATATAAAGCACCTCTACGCAGAATACAATTTTCAAACTAAACTGAAAGATTTTGTACTAATAAGTACAACATTTTCTGGACAAAAGTTCGTTGGTTCGGTCTATACTACTTCTGGTTATATACGTTGAAGTCTTTGTTAAAACTACACACATTGACATTTGAATATTTACTACCTAAACTTTACATGTAGGTTGGTAGGTACCTATACCTAAAGTCTAATGAGCTTTTACAAGAATTTCAACAATTTGAGGCAGAATTGAAGATTTCTTACTGAGTAATTAGAATTTTAAAGTAGAATTAATTTAAATAATCAGTTAATGAAAACTGAGCCTTTTAGCACGATAATAAAGTTTTATTTTGCATAAAATTGGCTGTAATTACTTTGAAAACCTTCGAAAAACAGGTAGAGATACTTAGTAAGTACTTTAAAACAAAGATCGCTTTTACTTTTCTTCTTAAGATGCTATCACAACATCATTACGTATACCTGAAAAAACAACGTAAAGACCTTTTTAACTTGCACAACATAATAGAAATAGATTTTCCTAATCTTTTTCATCATGTTGAACGGAAATTGTATTCTATCTATCCTTCCTTTATAAATAAGAAAGTTTATGTTTGTGTGTTTGGGATGTGTGTATATGTTATTTTAAACTTCAATGCAATGAAACTAGGTGTGTAGATAGCTGGAGACTTCGATTAATACGTAAGTTACTTTTGATCCGGATATTCCCACAGGATCGGGGCTTTTGCGAGTAAAACTGTGGGTCGCGCAACCAATGAACTTTTAAAGTTCGCTTAAAATGGTGTAAAAAAAATCAAGGACAACCATAGAATTTTACGTTCGTACTTCACAATAGGACAACTCATCGTTCATCATCATGTAAACTAAAGTAAGTATGAAATTTGTATGGGCTTTTTTAAATTTCGTGTTTTTTAATGAGATAACATCCTTGTAAGTTGTAACATTGACATATAATTTTGTGTTTTAAATTAAAATATCATACTTTTAATAATACTACTTAAATACTTGTAATGTCAAACAAAAAAAACGAATTGAAAACGATTCTTTGTAACGCATGTGTATTTGTAATATTCAATTTGTATATTGTTACTATGTCTAGTAAAAATAAAATAGAACAACTCAAAATGGACTTGGACATCATAGCAGCAAACAGAAGAAAGAAAACATTTGTTTTTACAATAAATAGGTCAGCGTTTGACCACTATCACACAGGATGATAGTGACGATGCAGTCTAAGATGTAAAAATAAAATACGTTCTCAAGTATCTACGAGTATTATTACCTACATGACATTAAGCCTGGCCGACCGGCAAGCGTTGTGGGTGAAAGCGAGCCTGAAGAGATTACAAACATATTCATATGCTATATGCAACATATGCTTAATCTACTATACTTTGTAAGATTCTTTGTTCAGTTCGACTTTTAATATAAAAAAAACATAAACCCTGCTTATTTCCTATCTTGAAAACATCTTTCTTCTTGACATAATATTTTATACTGCAATCTAAAAAGCAAACAAAAAAACGGTAAATTATTTTCTGAAACCTAAGAGGAAATAACGGTGTGAAGTGACGCGTATGAAAGATTTCATTTACCGATGACACGGCGCTGCTTCTATAAATATTTACGAAGCGGCAATATCGGTTCCGAATAAGTTACCTCTTCAGTCAATGATGGCGCCAGCATCTATGAAAAGTCTACGTATATTTGAAGTACTTAAAAAAATCCGACTGCAAACATAAGTTGGTAGTGTTGCAGGGTGGTTTTAGACGCTGTTTCGACGTATCCTAATGAAAACTCTTTGAAATAATACCGTAGAAAATTCTGTTAAAATACATTTTTCCACTTTGAATATTACTTATTAGAATTTTTGAAAAATATGAAAATTAGACATTTTGATGTCTCGGATTAAGATTGTTTTATTACGACTTGTGTAATGTGCACAGGCCAAAAATAAACAATGTTAAAAGTTAGGATGATACTTCAAAAAGCCTATTCATTTTTTTGCACATTGCATAATATATTACCTACTCTGTCGGAATTTCCTTCTAAGTCCATAATATTTGCACAGCGCCTCAGTCGCAATGCCTCATAAAAGCAGTAAAATAGTTTAACCACCAGGTTTATAGGCTATAAAACGGTTATTCCACTGATACTTAATCTAACTTCGATGCACTTCGACACGAAGCATGTCGAAGTGCAGGAAATGACGACAGTACTTGTATACAGGCTGTTTTCCGCGATTAGACCCTTTTTAATTGGGTCCTTTTTGCGTGAAGATGGAGTAGGCTTGCCCAGCACCTACTACCCTCTCAGCTTAGTCAACCATGTCCAGAGGAGAGAACTTGTCAATACTTCTGGAGCCAACTAAGCCGCGGGTTTCATCACGATGTTTTCCTTCACCGTAAGAGCAATGTCAATTAGCGCACATAAATTTTTCTTAAGAAAAATACATTGGTGCACGGCCGGCCTGGATTCGAACCCACGACCTTCAGAATGAAAGTCGAGGTATCTACCACTAAGCCAACATCGCTCTCGCAAATGACGACAGTGTTCATTCTCAGAAGTTGGTTTATCTTGTAGATTGAAGATTACAGGAATGGCTTCTTATGTGTTAGAGTAAATAAATAGGTATGTTAGTACTTAGAAATAGAAGGAATAGAAGGACAATAAATTAAGGACCTATTTTACCGTTGCTTAGTGTTCAATATACGTACAATTTAAATACCTCTTTGTATATTATACAAAGCACCCAGCACAGTGTGGCATACAATATTACAAATATACTGGAAAGAAAAAAATAAAACTACAACTTTCTAGTTGTTTCCAATTCTATATCTTAAGAATGCGATAACATTTTTTTTTTGCTTGTTCAACAGGCTTTGTCCCAATAGTTCAGTTGACCGAACTGTTGCAACTTTTTTGTCCTAGTCGGTAAGTTGAGGCAACCGAACTGTTGAGATTATTTTGTGCCAATAGTTCGATTGGCCTAACTAATGCAATTTTTCATTGATGACCGATTGGAACAAAACAAAAGACCATCGAAAAAATAAAATTCTAAACAAAAACAAAAGACACATGAATTTAGGTAGGCTCTCTTCGTTTTCATGGTGATGGAGAGTGTCGGCAGAGACCTAAATCGGGTAAAGTATGTTTGGTATGGTTAGTTTTGGAGTGAGGATTCTTTTGTGCGTCGATTTTTTGGCAGCCAGTGAAGAAAGAAAAGTTATATTGAAGATAAGACAAATAATACTCGTCGAATACAGTAATTAATACCAAACTATCAGATTCCTTCGCAATCAGATAACACGAACTCTCGTGAGATATGGACAAATATTGATTACAAAACAACAAAAAAATAACCAAATCAATTTCCCTATGTAGGTCATGTAAGGCACGTATCATTTTACGATACCATTGGGCATTCATTTTTATTTTCACACACTGTAGTGTATATTATGCTCGGGCTTAAATTGCTCAGCAACATATTTACCCATAGCTTCGAGCAATTTTTCTCTCCTCGCTCAAATTAGTCCCATGCGGGTATCCCATTTTTCTACTTCCATGAAGTATGCATAATGGTTTGCTGTAGTAGGTACAATGAATTGAATCGTAAACACTGTTGTATGTAACCTAGTTTCAGTGAGATGAAATATTTCAGGTTTTTAAACACATTTTTTTACTTTTGACGACCATTGTTGCACGCCTGAACCTGCGACGCAAAATATCTTAATATATATAAATCTCAATATATATAAATCTCGTGTCACAATGTTTGTCCTCAATGGACTCCTAAACCACTTAACCGATTATAATAAAATTCGCACACCATGTGCAGTTCGATTCAACTTGAGAGATAGGATAGCTTACATCCCGATATTCCCACGGGATCGGGAGTTACGCGGGTGAAACCGCGTAGAGCAGCTAGTTGTAATATAAAATCGTTTCTTGTTATTACAAAGTTTATTTTGGTCTGGGTGCTAATCTAATTATTTGAATGTTTTAAGAAAAAGTAATTAAGCATTTATCCATTGTCTGATGGCTCTCCTATAATAAGCTTTGATTGAGATACTAAGGTTTTTATTACCAAATGATGCTAAGTGAAATAGATACTAAATATACCATGGCAAACCTTCAGAATACTGCCTGAAAATTTTGCCTTTAAAACTACAAACTTGTACAGATATTTCTTCCCACACCGTTTATTTGCCTCGTTAGTTGGTCCAGAATGGCCCCGTTTATAAACTTAAACCACCTTCAACACTTCAGTTTGGATGGATACCAATTTCAGGGGGTTATAAATATTGGCAGCGACGATTTGTTTTCAAAGGGAAGGTCGGTGGAAATTGGAATTTTAACAAGATCACGATTTTATGTCGTGATTTATTTTATAGTTGGATTTTAGTTTTCCGTCAGTTTAACGATAGGTACCTAATAGTACCTATTACTCATGTCGTCTAGCAAACGCTTAAGAGGATCATGAGTTTTCGATACGCGGCGCGAGTAGGTGTTTTCAAAAATGACCTGAATCGTGCGATAGAGAGAGTTTAAGTTCGGACGTAATTGCCTTTATTTTGCTTTAAATAATGTTGCGGGCCGTAACGATTTTACCCCCTTTATCCTTCACAAAATAAAATAAATTTGGTCTCATTTAATTCACTGCATCTTATTCTAGGTTTATACGTTTTTCTTTTTTGGTAATTCAGTTTAGTCTATTAAAAAACAATTAAAACGCTCGATGAAATTTTTAAGTCAAAATAATAGATATTCAGATACTAATCACTTTTATCTTAGGCAATATTTCTTTAAAATAAAAACGGTTAAACCTAGTTTTCCATTAGATCTAGAACATTTTCAAAAATTATCATAATCGGACTTCGTTTATGGGAAAACGTTACCGCTTTTTGGATGGAAATTGACAGCCTCACACTGGCCTTAAGAAAAACAACTGATTCAGCTGGTCATAAATCGTAGTATACGCAGAGCGCCTGTTGTGTCGCCATCTTGAGTTTTACTGTAATATTTCATGTGTCATATTGATGGAACGTGGTCCTTTTCATCACAGTGGCTTCTTGATAATTGAACCGTTTAGTTGACTCCCTATTTATTTGTGTCTAGTTAAGAATATAAAGAAAGATTAGGTAAAATATCGTGATCTGTATGTTATTGCTATTATTTTGTGATGTGCTGATAGTGAAAGCCCTTATAGGTACTTACCCTACGCTAATTTTAGCTAGAAATTAGCTTTCGCCCACGACTTTGTCTGCGTAGGATTTGAATTTTTTAAAATTGTATCGTATGCCTTGGTCATACAAAGAACACACCCTCCAAGTTTCAGGTCTTTACTATCAGCAGTTTAGGCTGTGCGTTGATCCGTCAGTCAGTCATTCAGGACAAAGCATTTTTTGTATAGATTTCATGATTCAACAAACAAAGTGCCTTCACGTCTGGCTCACTTCCTTTTCACGATTAACAAAAGTTTTTCAATTCCATTATACGCTCTTTTTATATTAGGAAAAGAGATTGAGTTTTATCCAAAACATAAAAGATGAAGTTTTAGAAATAATCGCATCAGGTGATCCTGACACTGGTCACTGGTCACTGGTCACTTTTATAACAAGTTTTTTTATAATTGTTTTATACAATGACTTTGTAGCGCCATCTAGCCCCCGAGCTAAGCAACTAGGCTTGTGTTATGGTGGCCAGGCAACGGATAGAATACTTTTATGCTCTTATTTTATGTTTCTATTTCAGTGTTTTATTTTATTTTAAAAGCAATTTATATTTATTTATTAATAATTTTCTTCACAATTTCCTTATTTTTTTCTAACATAACCTTCTCTTGACAATAACAAACACAAAAAAAAAGAATTGGCGAAATCAGTTCCATTGTTCTCGAGATTTATGCCAAGAAACACATAAAGCGATTAATTTTTAAATTATGATAGAGATATTTTTTTTGATAATATTACTAACAAAAATAATTCCAAAACCTTAGTGCGATGTTTAAAAAAAATTGATTTATAATTTTAGTTTTATTTTAGTATAGTAGTACAATGTTAAAAAACTAAGGTTAAAAATATTATTATTTATTGACGACCCAGTTGGCACAATGGTCACCATGGCGGACTGCCAAACACAGGGTTGCGGGTTCGATTCCCGTCTCAGACAAGTATTTATGCTTAGATATTTGTCTGTGGTCTGGTTGTTTCTATGTACCTATAAGTATATATTTACAAAAGAAAAGTATCTAAGTAGTATATCCGTTATCTAGCACCCATAACACAAGTCTAGTACTTAGCTTGGGGCTAGATGGCGATGTGTGGATTTCAATTTTTTTATTTTTATTTATACTTAAAACTCGTACCGTAATACAATAAAAAAAAATATATAATTATTACAGAAAAAGCTTACATAATAATATATTACTTGCCCTTGGGTAGGTACAAGATGTAGAACTAGTATAATATTTATTAGTAACTAGCTGCGCCCCGCGGTTTCACTCGCGTAAGTCCGATCTTTTTCACCGTATAAACCTTCCCTGGACTACAACAAATATTTCAAAACCGAAATCATCTAAATTCAATTCGTGCGTTCTGGAGTTATAGCGTCAGGAAGGAAAACCCGACTTATTTTTATATAATAGATAATTTCATCACCATTTTAGTTTCTAAAATAAAATTAAGTTTATAAGACTGTCGTTTTATCTGCACGATATTAAGCGACATTTAAATGTTTTATACGACTCTTATTTTTACTGATAGGTACGGATGAAATCGCATTAAATTTTTATGTCTATCGTTTATTTTTCTATAGGACCTTTATAAACGCAATGAGTCTTATTTTAGTAGTAATTCTGTTTATGTAAATTGGTACTTACTTAAACGTTATCAATAAAAAGTGACCGAAGTATACTTATGAATATTTTATGTAGGTACAGTGTAGGCACTTAGGTATAAAAAAAAAATAAAAAAAAATATATAACATGGACAAAAAATAATAAATAATTAAATAAATAGATACAGAATTCTGTGGATACAGTAGAATAAACCATCAAATAAACGAATACTGGGGACCATGAGTGGGGGTTCCATGGGGGACCTGCTAGCGGAGTTCCCCCTCTGAACAAGTTACTTTAAAAAAAGGTATCCGGTAAGTTTCTTTCTTGTTTTTGTAATTATTAAATTATTATCAGTTTCAGCTCAATTTTTCCCACATAAATATTTATCCAATAGCATATTATTTTTCTGAATAAAGTACCTTAATTTTGGTATTGAATATTATATTTTGTAGGGAAATGTGAAAATTACAAATTAAACGTTACAAATTACTAATATCATAATTCTTGATAAAATTTCCGTCTCTCGAATTATGTAATTAAGTATGAAAACAATTTGGTTTCCAAATGGTTTTCATTTTGTACAAATGATTGTTTATTACAAACAACTTTTAAGGTAGTAACACACTGTATTTGTGATCGTGTTTTATCAATCTTAAATTAGAAGAGAAATATATTAAAATCGAAGAGTCTGCGCGTACCCCAAGTAACTAACTTACTAAGAGCTCGCGATCCGATTATTTATATCTATCAGTCCCGGAAATTGAAACCGCGCACTGCGCCCCGATTTGTAAAAATATCTCAGTGCAAGAATTTTTTATTATTGATAACAAAACAACTCAAAATTTTCAAAATACTATATGTATGTAATTGTAAATAAATAAGGTAGGATCTGGAATCATTTCGGGACTAGCATTTATCGGTGAATTTTATCAATCGCCTTAAAATGTTCTTTTTATTATTTTTTCTCTTCTGTTTTTTTACTTGGTGTTGGTCGGTGATAGACGCAGACTCTCAAAAAAAAACCAAAGACACCGTCGCAAGATGGCAAGCTTGACAGTCTTTTATTTGATAAAGTTTAAATGCCTGCGTGTGTCTTTTCTGAGGTGTACAATTTAGAGGTTTTCAAGTCGCTAGTGAAGAATGCGAGTTAGTTTGGAATCGTCGTAAACTCAGGTGGTCTAAGGAAGCAACTCGTTTAAGCAGCGGATGGTCAAAGCTGATGTAATATTACTTAGATAAGTAAGTAAAAAAGCAACAAGTAGCGCAAGTATTTATGTATATTTGATTGATTGATTAAGTATTTATGTACTAGATATTTGTCAGTGGTCTGTATGTCTCTATGAATTGTAGATAAAAAAAAAGTAACAAAAAAAAAACAACAACAAAATAAAAGTATATAAGTAGTATATCCGTTGTCAAGCACCCATAACACAAGTCTAGTTACTTAGCTTGGGGCTAGATGGCGATGTGTGGAATGTCCTGCAATATTTATTTATTAAATAAATAAATATTTATTTATTAAATAAATAAATATTTCAGGACATATTACACATCGCCATCCAGCCCCAAGCTAAGCAACTTAATGCTTGTGTTATGGGTGCCAGATAACGGATAAACTACTTATATACTTTTTTTTTGTAAATATATACATATTATACATATAGGAAACACCCAGAACCAGAAACAAGAATTTATGGTCAGCATAAATACTTGTTCCCGGCGGGAATCGAACCCGCAACCGTTATTTATTTACTAATCATAAATGCTGATGCTCTCGTGCTACATCTTAGACCGCATCGTTATGTCTTATAATGTCCAAACGCTGACCTATCATAATATAAAAAACACAACTTGATACAAACGTAGAAACATTAACTCCAAAGCAACAACAATATCAATAAGTTATATGGATGATTTATATGTGTGTTTATCTTTCACCGTCTCTCTGTTATTGTGTACTACGAGTATAAATCATATCAATACATCCGTTTACTCTTAGAATATTTGATCGTATTATTAAACAGGGTGAAAATTCGTCCACAGTTTGGTTTCCATAGTAGAAAATTCGAAAATTGTGGTGATTTTATTGTTTTAAAAACCTTGCAGAAGAAAATACATTCAAGAAAGTAAAAAAAACAAACATATTATTTACGCATTGTACATGATTTTGTGATCTGTGATTCCCTTTTTAAGGTTATTAGAGAGACTCCCTTTTTAGACGTGATAACGTCTATTAAATTAATGGAACACCTGCATTCACAAAAATGTGTCACGGTAATATTGTGTGACGTCATGCGTCATGGTAATATAACCAGCGTCGTGGTAACTTAGGAAACAGAGATTTTAATATTAATATCGCTCATCTGAGCTTGTGTTATGGTGTGACGAGTGACGAATAGAAGACTTATTTAAAGAAAAAAAAATATAAAGTAAAAAAAAGGAATACTATATATAAAGGAATAACAAAAAAAACTAAATTTTTGACTTTACAGACAGCCATTTGTTTTTTTTAACTGAGTTTTTCTAAAGACATAGTTTTAATAAAAAAATAGATAAATAAATTTGTATGGAGGAAACAACACCTGAGTGATTACACTCTTAATAAAATTAACATCAAGAAAGAAACTGCTAAAACTACTTTTCTCGATCTTAAAGCTACTGTCTTGTTAAATTGTAGGTTTATCATTTAAAATAAACCATAGGTAAGTAGCTTCATAGGCAAGATACTTTATTTCATAGACTTTATCGACAATGAAAATTATAAGCAAGTTTAAATATAATGTTTGTACCTAAGGCTTATACCTAAGAAATAACGCTGTTTCTGATTATATTGACAAGGGTTCCCTACATTGTTGTACATTATATTGCTCTCAATAATTGATAGCAATAAGCAGATTTTGCGGAACCTTGTTCTAGTCGGAAAAACAAATACTAAGGTACTCTAATTTATTGGTTTTCTCTCGATAATTTTGTATTTGCCCTGACCCAATAAATTACATTATTGGCCTTTATATCAAATTTATAGATGAATTCTAGCGCCAGCGACTTTAATCTATGTTATATTGGTCGCTGTAGTGCCTAGGACATGTATCAGATGGGATGGCCAGAAACTATACCCTCTCAGCTTAGTCGACTCGTCTCGTCAATTCACCTACAGCCAACTAAGTCCGCTTCATCACGATTTTTCCTTTACCGTGAAAGCAATAGGTAGTACTTATTAGAGCACATAATTTTTTTGTCAAAAGATATTTACAAGATGGATGTAATGAGTGAGATAAAAACGAGAGAAGAATGATAATAGCCAAAAGAGGAAAAAAAAAAAAGAAAAGAAGAAGAGGTCTTTTCGACAAACTAACACGACTGGCGCAATAAAACATAAGTGATTTGTTGACGACCTCTGTGGCGCGTCGGGCGAACACCCGACTGCGACGCAGAAGGTTGCGGGTTCGATTCCCGCCGGGAACAAGTATTTATGCTGACCATAAATTCTTGTTTCTGGTTCTGGGTGTTTCCTATATGTAGAATATGTATATATTTACAAAAAAAAAAAAAGTATATAAGTAGTTTATCCGTTATCTGGCACCCATAACACAAGCATTAAGTTGCTTAGCTTGGGGCTGGATGGCGATGTGTAATATGTCCTGAAATATTTATTTATTTATTTATATGTTGAATGATTCCTCATTAATGTACAAAAAGACTTTTGTACATTTTGACACTGATATAATTATACTTTTTGACATTTTGACTTCGAAACATTTGATACCGGGTCCCAGGATAGTGAGTGAATTTTTCTAATAAGAAACAATTTAAACCAAAACTCACACCTAGATCTTTTAGTACAAGTTTAGGGCATGGTTTTGCAGTTTTTTTTGTAATAAGAGGGTTTAAGTTTTATCTCAGTTGTTAATTCGAAACTTTAAGAAAACTGAAATCATTAAATAAAAACTGTCGCTTAAACCTCTTACTTAAACATCACCAGTTCCCATTAAAGTTTTAAAGTTTCTCTTTGAGTAGGGTGCCCTTAATTTTGTTAAGAGTAGGATTGTTTTGACTTTTCTTCTATTGGCTTTCCATAAGAGTATGAACTTAATCTAAGATAAGTGATCAATTAAGTGTCTAAGTTTGAAACAGAACTGAGACTTGCAGTGAAACGTTGATCCGAAAAATCTCAGGACATAAGCCCGCTCTCGACCTGTTTATAAAAAAAAATCTTAAAAAAAAAACTAAATCATAATCGGTTCAGCCGTTCGGGAGCTACGATGCCACAGACAGACACACACACAGACACGTCAAACTTAAAACACCCCGTCGCTTTTGCGTCGGGGGTTAAAAATTAAGGTCCATCGATATTGAAGAGATGCAGTGGTAGGTATATGAAAATCGAGTAAGCAACGATTCGCCGGTATTAGGATTGACATCGAAATAAGGTTTTGCCACTCCCCTTTGTCTTACATAGTCCTAGAATATAGATGTGGTTATCCCAACATCTTAGAACCAAGAAGACAACATAGTTTAACGCTATAGTAAGCTATTCCTATGATTTATACTAAGCCGTGCCAGGCCCGAACCGTGTCAGAGCTGTGCCCGAAAAGGCGAATCCAAACTTGTATTTGTATACGGGCTGTTTTCTGCAATAAGACCCTTTTTAATTGAGTCCTTTTTGCGTGAGGATGGAGTAGGCTTGCCCAGTATCTACTACTCTCTCAGCTTGTCAATACTTCTGGCTTCTGGAGCCAACCAAGCGGCGGGTTTCATCACGATGTTTTCCTTCACCGTAAGAGCAATGTCAATTAGCGCATATAAATTTTTCTTAAGAAAAAATCATCGGTGCACGGCATGTATTTGAACCCACGACCTTCAGAATGAAAGTCGATGTTTCTACTACTAAGCCAACACCGCTAGTACTAAAGCTGTTCATTTTACAGCTAGCAGGGGCGGCGGGAGCGTCTAAACTCGGACTGCTCGTATGCCCGGTGTAAACTGTGCTTCAGCCGCATCTCAAATTGGGCACGGTTCTTGCCCGGCACGGCCTAGTATTATGTATAGTCATCATCATCATCATCATCCTAGCGATGTTCCCGGTTGCATCGCTTTCGGGAGCCCGGGGTCCGCTTTCCTACTTTTACGCCTCCACTTCGATCTTCGGCATCCTGGTTTGTAAGGCCACCCTTTACGACGTCAAGCCAGCACTTCTTGGGTCTACCTAGTCTGCCACGGCCCGGCGGAGGCGCCATGGCAAGACATTTGTTCCCCACGTAACTAGCCAGTTTTCGCACGACGTGACCGTACCAGCGTAGGCTAGTATTATGTATAGTACTAGTTTTTGCCCGCGACTTCGTCCGCGTAACAGTCGAAAATGGTTCTAATAGGATTGGTCCCATACAAACTTTGTCCCTCTTTTTCACCCGCATAGGGATAGAATTTCGGAAAATCCTTTCTTATCGGATGGCTACGTCATACAAAGAACACACCCTCCAAGTTTCTGGTCTCTATGATCAGCAGTTAAGGCTGTGCGTTGATCCGTTAGTCAGTCAGTCGTTCAGGACAAAGAATTTTATATGTATAGATTACAGTAAAAATCATCCTGTATAAGTAGCAAAATATAAATTCTGTCCACACTTCTCCCTGCACAAACACACCCTACGTCAGCGTACACGTTGCTAATTAGTTGTGAAACTTGGCTAATAGCCGAGTCATTTCCGAGGGAACGGCGAAACGGTCGTTACTCATACGTGACCGACTAGATGGCACTTTAATACGAGTAATCGAGTTTATGTTTACTTGAGTTGCTTTGATAATCATCTGCGGGAGGTAAATTTTACTTAGTTGATTTAATACAGAAACTATTTACCACAAATCCAACGTAGAAACCAAGTCGGCATGGTAACTAAAATAGAAAATAAACAATTTTGTTTCGAAGTTATTTAAATATCTTGTACTTTTCTTGTACTTCAAATTTTCTATTAAAAAATTCAATTAATGATAGATTTTTATCGTCTACAAAGTTTTTTTTTAATCCAAACGTCAAACTTCTTCATACAAAAGAAGACCGTAACCACTAGTTTTTAAGCTCCATTTTAATATGGCGCCATACTGTCAAACCCCGAGCGATGCCCCGTTGCCGCACTCTTTCCACTTGACTTTGAGCTTAAATACTAGTGGTTACGGTCTACTTTTGTATGAAGAAGTTTCACGATATACATCCTTTGATACTGTAGCTGCGTCTCGTAACGGTGTCGATGTCGTTTGCGTCTCGAAACGGTGTCGCGAGTTCAGAGATTTTATCTTATCAAAAAATATGCGTACTGCGCTAAAAGAAGTTATCACTTCAAAACTTTTAGCACCATAAAAACAAAAAATAATTACATAACAAAAATAAAATGCTAAAACAGGAAACATAGAGAAAAAGATTAAAGTAAAAGCTAGTTTTCCAACAAATTCAATCAAATCGGATCATCCATTTATTAAAACTATATATAGGATATTGATATTTTCACAGAGAAATAATATTAGCTTTTCATCCAGCCTGCCTAGCATGAAGACTAAAACACGATACGATAAAGCGATATCACGCGATATAACTACATCAACTCTCAAAATATGATAGATAAAGCCGCCGTGTTGAATTTTTATTATAAATTGCGATAAAAATTATGATAAAAATTCAACATGGCGGCTTTATCTATCATATTTTGAGAGTTGATGTAGTTATATCGCTTTATCGTATCGTGTTTTGGTCTTCATGCTAGGCATACTGAACGCAAACAACAAAGTATTATAAGATATTTCTTCCGAAGTAGAGAGGTCTAGAAAACACATGGTTCAATAAATCAGATCATCTGATCCTCACATCTATTTTCTGCTGAGTAGTGTTTAGTTCGATTTCACGCTTCATTAAGTTAATGTAGCTATTTTTATTTTATTTGCGGAAATGTAGAATTGAGGAATTTTCCGGCTTACCACTTCAAAGTGCTATTTCCCTGGTGCATTAATGGCTAGTTTCGCCTTTGGTTAACGAATGCTTTGTCACGAGATACTTTTGAAAAGATCGAAGTTAAATAGAAACATTGATATAATTTGAATGTTTATTTGTGATTTTAAATTGAACAAAGTTGAACTGGTAAACCTTTCTCAATTTAATGAAACCAAAAATACTAATTGGGAAAGTGATTAGACACAGATTTGGCCGAGGCAAAATCAGCTGGTAGTTTTTTTTTTCAAATGATAGTTTATAACCACTACTATCACATCTACCTGATTGTAGGTAACGATGCGGTGTAAAATGTAGCACGCTTTTCTAGAAGATACCAGGGGCCTAAGTCTGCTAACACAATTGTATTTCAATAGTGTGTCGATATAATCGTAATAGAAATTTAATGTCAAAAATATGACATTACATGTCAAATTCGTATTCTCCTAACGTTGACTATTCTATCGAGACACCACTGAGACACCACTGACACACCACTGACTCACTTTTGTGTTCTGCTCTACAATCGTGGCTTAATGGAATCTCGATAGTTGTCAAAACGGTATATTGCTTAGCAACATATACCATGTTGCTAGGCAACACCTCCAAGGTAAATATTACCATACCATTGAGACTCCATAGTGATTATATTGCGATGTTATTAAAACTTTAGCAGAATACCAAATAAAGTCACAATCTCGATATAATATCTATAGAGTCTCGATATAATGACAATGGTTGGCCAAATAGCAGAATAAGGCCCCTGTTTACTTGCAACTTGAAGGCCCCCAAATTGTACACGTCAGAAAAGACAGATAGATTCCATTCCCTTGCTTTACGAATAAGAAATGACGAAGCAAAACGCTTCCTTCTGCCCCTTCCCCATTATGTGGGATTAGAATTAGATACGTTTTATGAAGGCTATTAGCTTCATAATAATGCTGAATACTCTGTACAAAAATACAAATTACAATGTAAATATAATCGCATTTTGCGGACAGAACTCCATTATAAAAACACGGACCGTATCCAATTTTCATGAATCGCTAAAACTTTGTAAACATGAGCATTGCTTTTTTAAATAACACCATTTTTGTGACTGACAGTACTAATGTTTTTTAAGTACGTCAAGTTTGTTTTAACAACAATATTTTAATTTTAGCAGTGGAATTTCATTTATGCCTTGTGCAAATATTTAAAAGGAAGTTTACACTCGTGAGGAATTATTTAAGGGTTTCACCCATTTGATCATTTCGTACAGCACTTGCTCAGCTGTATTGAAGTGTCAGCGTTTTATCTCGTAGTTTGACAGTCAGTAGTCAAGTAATTCTACTACGAGTAAGCTCGACGCGTAACAACAAGAAATCGATAAATACTTAAAAATAAAATAAATACACGATGATGTGAATACCTTTTAAAGTAAGTAAGTTAAAAATGGAAAAGGTTTACGATTAGCCATTTCTAAGGGGTTCCGTACCTCAAAAGTTGAAAACGGGACCCTTAAAAGATCATTCTCTTATCCGAACAAGTCGAAATTTATACTAGATACTGAGGTATATAGTCCCCATTAGGTGTAAAAAATCCTGAGTCCAGATCCTGAGTCAACATGATAAAAACGTATGGGTAAATTTAGATTTACTCGAAAACTAATAAGTACCAAAAATTACCTTAATTTTCAACTTTTTTTACTTGATAGACCAGCTTTTGCACTTACGGCAATTGTGTTATTACCCTTTTATTAAGGCGCAACCGAAAAACACTCAATACAAAATATTTCTGATTTTAAAACAGATTATTGTTTATCATTATGATACTCTAGCGACCGGTTCCGGCTTCGCACGGCTATATTATGCATATAAACCTTCCTCTTGAATCACTCTATCTATTAAAAAAACCGCATCAAAATCCGTTGCGTAGTTTTAAAGATCTAAGCATACATAGGGACAGACAGCGGAAAGTGACTTTGTTTTTACCCGACTACGGCGAAGCCAAAAGGGAGGGTTTTTATATGTTTGACCTGTATGTATGTATGTTCATCTGTTCCCACGTAATTTCAAAACTACATATTATAATTCAACAAATGAGGTATCGTTAGAAGCGTCTCAATGGTCCGCTGGTTATAGGCTGTGACTTTACAATAATTTGATGTGGCGCCCTCTACAGGACATAGAGTCAAGAATTAAAAAATATAAATAATTAAAATGTATCGTGTGGGGTATCAAATGAAAGGGTTTAATTAGTATATTTCAAATATATATATATATATATTGCACTAGCTATTGCTCACTGATTTGCTTGCATGCACTCGATAATGGTGTTAGTTCGTGTGTTTGTTTCTTCTTCATACTCTATTTAATATGCAGTAAGCAAAAGCCCTCACGCCAGGCTACTAGTATCAATGAACAGGCATTGTTAGATTTGTTTCCTTTAACTCACATACAACTTTACACTACTACCATCAAACTAGACTCAGTAATGACGTACAAGAAGCTCTCACAACCTGCATTCCCCAAAGACCTGGGAGTGGCTGAACATTTTATTATTCATACATTTCATGTTGCAGATAAAGTTGTTCGAAAGCTTGCCAAAAGCTTAGTTGGAGATGTGGAGCGAGCTTTTCTAGTAAGTATGATAGGAGTTAATTATGGTATGCGGGTTATAATTACTTACACATGAAAAAGTAGGTAGAATTTTCTACTCTACTACTGAACGAATGGTGAGTAGGGCAATAATACAATTTCGTAATGAGACTTTAAATCTATTTTTGTATACGCCTATTGATTCTAAAGATTCATTTAAAAGGTTTTACATCAATTGAGTGGAAACATAAAGAGATTTTTTATTTATTTAATGGTATTTTTGTAGCTAAGTTAATTAAATGGAATTTTTCTGGGTAACTAATTAGGTAAGGAAAATATAAGAGTAAGAAGTACCTATATTTCCTTTAAGAGTAATCTATTAAAGGAAATGTACTGAGTACAATATCTTATTATGTAGGTAAAAACTCGTATTTCTCCTAACTTTAGTACATAGGTATACAGTTTTAAATATGTAGAGTTCTATGGCAGTATTTTATAGAAAAGGCCGGTTCTACCGGTTCTAAAAAAATCACTGAACAGATTTTCATAGCGTAGTATTTGCAAATTTTTCTAAATAGTATAAGTAGAAAAGTACTATAATTATTCTATACTTCTTTTTTAATATCTTTTTAGATTGAGTGACGTGTTTTATACCTAGAGACGGGACAACGGGTCAAGTAGGAATCAAACCGACTAAAACTCTGCACCACACATACTAGTGGATTTAGACCTAATCTAAACGTACGCATTAAAAGATGACATCAATCATATTTTTTCCATTAGTGGTGGCATTCTAGCACGATCAGTCATTTTGAAGGAAAAAAAATGATTACAGCAAAAATAAACAATCTCAGGATCGAAACTTACGCAGGTGAAACCGCGGGGTGCTTCTACTTTAATATTATAAAGCTAAAGAGTTTGTTTGTTTGTTTGAACGCGCTAATCTCACGAAATACTGGTTTGATTTAAAAAAATCTCTTTTTGTTGGATAGTCCCTTTGTCAAGGAAGGCTGTAGACTACTTTTATTTTGATATGCCCACGGGATCGGGATTTAAGCGGGTGAAACCGCGGGGTACTTCTAGTAATTAAATAATAAAAGGTTTCCGAAATTGTTGGAAAAACCAAATGATCGCAGGTAATGGCAGACAAATAATCGATTTGTTTTACAAAAATATTTGTAACTAGCGACCCGCCCCGGCTTAGCACGGCTATATTATGCATGTATTATACATATAAACCTTCCTCTTGAATCACTCTATCTATTAAAAAAACCGCATCAAAATCCGTTGCGTAGTTTTAAAGATTTAAGCATACATAGGGATATATGGACAGAGAAAGCGACTTTGTTTTTAACCGACTTCAAAAAAAGGAGGAGGTTCTCAATTCGGTTGTATGTATGTTTTTTTTATACTATGTAGTGAAGTTATGATATACACGGTGAAATTTTTATATGGGCCTTCAGGGATATATCCTAAACTATAGGAGAGAAAAGAGTTGCGTGTCCGATTTTGTTAAAAACTAAAACTGCATCATTAAATTTTAGGAAAAGTCGATACCCTAGCCGTGTTCGTTTTCACAAAAAATAATCAGCCTATATTTTTGTACCAATCGATAGTGTTGCTAATAGAGATCAAAACATAATCTGGCAAATTAAAGGAATTAAAAAAATCATCATATTTCATATTTCTAACATATTTCATATTTATGAACCATCCGAATTTCAGCAGCGTCATCTACAAGTAGATATATGAAGTAAGGTATCGTATGTGTGCGGTATTACATGCTCAGCGAGGGAGAGCTGTAAATTCATCGAATTTGCAAATCTCAGTGACAATATCTTTCAGATCTCTCACTGATGTACTTAGGTATATTGGAAGCTTTATATTGCTAAGATCAAAATTTATATACAGGATTATTGGAAATTATAGTAGCAAGCCGTTGAGGGCTACTTCTGTGCACCTAAACAAACAACTTTTGTTCTACGAAATTTAGATAAGTACTCGAAAAAAAAAATTAAAATTTTGAGGTTATGTAAAAACAGCTGATTTTTTAAAACAAAGGTCATTCAGACCATGAACAGTATATGAAACTTAAAAAATAAGTAAAATTTTAAGGTTACATACTCATACACCTCCGTGTAAGGAACAGCTGATTTTCAGGTAAACCTAAACTCAGAATTTTCGAAAAAATGTTTGAATTTCCAAAAGTCGTAGAACAAAAGTTGTTTGTATAGGTGCACAAAAGTAGCCCTCAACGGCTTGCTAGTATAATTTCCAATAACCCTGTATAGGCTTTTACAGTGATAATTTTTTATTCAGCTTAAAATTATATGATACTAATGGGCTTTACTATTTATAGATGATTTATTTAACGTCACCAACTTTAGCCCATGCAGTTCAGGGTGATGCCTGATGCATATATTAGATGGAGTAGGCTTGGCCAGAACTTATAGCACCTTCTCAGCTAAGTTAACAATATCCAGCTTAAATTATAATGGTTCCTTTTTTACCTTTTGAGGTACGGATTTACGGAACCCTAAAAAGCCCTGAGGTTATACCAGCGTTAGTGTTGATCCCATGGAAAAATTGAAATAAAATATTTATTTATCAGAAAAACTACATGTATCATTACAGGATCCTCCAATGAAATAGTGTAGTTAAAATAAATTTAAATTAATTATCAGTATCACTACATAGTATAAAACAAAGTCGCTTTCTTTGTCCCTATATCCCTATGTATGCTTTTATCTTTAAAACTACGCAACGGATTTTGATGAAGTTTTTTTAATAGATAGAGTGATTCAAGAGGAAGGTTTATATGTATAATACATGCAAAGTATAGCTGTGCGAAGCCGGGGCGGGGGTAGTAATAAATAATCCATAAAGCTACTTTTTGGAATTCACTCTTCCCGCATGTGAATACGTCAATAGTATCTGTAGCCGATCCTACTATTGTGCTAGCTTTCCGTAGGAAAATGAGATTTTATTATATTTTGTAAGAATATTTTTATTATGACTTTTTTTTGTACACATGACAATGACAATACAGTTTTACATATTTATGGTATTCAAACGAGTACGGAGCTGAGACCAAGGAGTGTAGTTAATACTGCCCCCCAGTGCCAGCACTCCATAACTAGTGGAACATGAAAGCCAATCATTTAAGCCAAAGGTACTTTTGCTAATTTCGAGACAGGTCTAGTAACGATTCCAGTCTTTGTTTTTACGTCCGCGGTTCGTACACGTCCGTCCACTCCATGATAAACTTTTACCACAACTCCTTTTAGCCATAATCCTCGACCATAGCTGGAATCTATTATGATAACCACATCTCCATCTTTTAAATTTACGGATTCAATAAACCACTTTTTTCGCGGTATAAGTTCAGGTAAATACTCTTTCACCCATCTTTTCCAAAACATATCAGAAAATCTTTGTGCAGTACGCCACATTTTTCTTAGATATAAATCATCATCATTAAATTGTCCAGGGACTGGTACATTAGAACTAGAACCTATTAAAAAATGATTTGGTGTTAGTGCTTCCATGTCTTTAGGATCAACAGATACATGAGTTAATGGTCGGCTGTTGACTATGTGCTCGACCTCAGCTAAAAGCGTAGTTAATATCTCTTCTTTAGGATACTGACAAGTCAAAATAGTCTTTAAGGCATTTTTAACACTTCTTATAAGTCTTTCCCAGGCGCCTCCTTTATGTGGACTCAGTGGGCTAATAAATTTCCAAGAAATTCCTCTGTTAGTCATTTCGTTTTTTATCACATTGTGATCGAGTTCTTGTATACACTTTTTTAGTTCAGTTTCAGCTCCTCGAAAATTAGTACCATTATCTGAATACATTACTTTAGGCCATGATCGTCTACATGCCATTCTCCTTAATGCCATTATAAAGGAATCAGTAGAGAGGGATGGCACTACTTCGATATGAATGGCTCTAACTGTTAAACAAGTAAACAGTACACCGTATCTTTTCTCTCTGCGGCGTCCAACCGTTATTTCTAGAGGCCCAAATAAATCCACACCACAATGAGTAAATGGACGTTGATGGTGAGCTAAACGACACGGAGGTAAACTCGCCATTCGAGGAATTGCTGGAGTAGCTCTTCTGATTCTACAGATTTGACATTTAGCACCAACGGTACGTACTGTTGGCCTTAAGTTTAGTAGCCAATATTTTTGTCGAAGTTCGTTAACTACTAACTCATTATTTCCGTGAGCGTACTTCTCGTGATAATATTGAACTATCAGTCTAGCTACTGTATGACGTCCGTCTAGAATTACCGGTCGTTTGTCTAAATTTACATCTGAGACGGCATCTACTCTCAAAATGTAGCCGATCCTACTATTGTGCTAGCTTTCCGTAGGAAAATGAGATTTTATTATATTTTGTAAGAATATTTTTATTATGACTTTTTTTTGTACACATGACAATGACAATACAGTTTTACATATTTATGGTATTCAAACGAGTACGGAGCTGAGACCAAGGAGTGTAGTTAATAGTATCTTTATAGGGTATTCTCGACTTCTTGATGAGTCTTTCCTCTTTAATTTTCTATACATAAATATTATTATAGTTAACAAAGAATATCATCAAGTTCATTGAAATTTAATATTTACGGTTACTTAAACCCTCGCTTGATAATGCTGTATAATATCCACTCTTTACTGTAAATACAAGACAAGAGAGGGTGAACGAACTATTCACGTGTATTCTCTCAGATAGAAATAAGCTCAAGTGTTTACTGCTTTGTTTTCAAACAATAGCTGAAATATTTCCAGCTAAGATCTATTTAAGACATGCTGCCATTCAACTGTATCTTTATTATTGTGTTTTAGTGTATGAAAAAGAAGATTAAATATGTGAAAAAGATTTAATTTGTTTTTTATTAACAACTAGCGACCCGCCCCGGCTTCGCACGGCTATATTATGCATGTATTATACATCAACCTTCCTCTTAAATCACTCTATCTATTAAAAAAACCGCATCAAAATCCGTTGCGTAGTTTTAAAGATTTATGCGTACATAGGGATATAGGGACATAGGGACAGAGAAAGCGACTTTGTCTTATACTATGTAGTAAAGTGATAAAATGCAGGAAAAGTTTTTAATGTTATTTACAATAAAGATATCGGTGTTCAACTCTGATAGTTATGCAAAAAAAACTACGAAAATTAGAAATTAGGTATAACCTATCTTTCCTCGTTTTACTCCGACTTTAAGATATTTGATTTTTAATATTCTATATTAGCTTTAAGTATTGAAGTATTTAATTGTGTTTTTGTCGTTTTATTTTACTTTTTTTTTATTTATATTCACGTAGATGAAATTTCTGATTCTCTTTTTAAGTAGGTTAGTTTACTTTATAAATTTTATTTCCAAATAATAGTATGTATTTGAATTGTAATTGATTGATTTTATAAATGTGCAAAAAATATACTATACATACTGAACCATAGTTTGGATTATAAAATATCCATGACGAATACCTTCTTCTTCTTAATCAATGATCTCTGAAAGCTAAAAAACCCTAATTTAGCCCATCACTGGAATAATTATACACCATATCTTGTGACATAAAAATCTTGATTTAACATTGACACTGAGTTAAGTTTTGCAACAATTCATTAGTAGAAATGGAACTCTCTATACCCGCGTCGCTGTTCCCACAGAACTACAACCTTGGAGTCTTCAAGAGTGAATGCGTACCTTCTAGGTGAACATGCTACATCTTCGGCCTCATCTTCGCTTCCCATCAGGTGAGACGAGGTCAAATGCAAGACTAGTTTTTAGTTAAAAAAAAAGTATAGCCATGATGTAGCATACATTAGCTGTTTGTGAATGTGTATTTATTAGTATTATTTAATTAGAATTTTTGTATTCATTAGCTTTCCTGTAGACGCTTTGTTATATTTTTTTGTTGCAAAAAATGAGATTATTTTCTACTCTACACTTACTAGATTATTTTAATTTCAATAAAATCTCTTGTAAAGATATAAATAACAAAAACTAAACAAACCAAGACTCGCTGCTCATTACACCAAGACTAGTTTCAAAACACCGTCATATCTCAAAGAAAGTAGACGCGTAGCCGAAGGCTGTTCTCTTTGTAAAGGCTGCGTATAAATGTGCAGCAATTTCGTATTTTTCAGTGTCCTACTCTGTAGCCTTTGCTAACGAACCGACCGTGTTTGCCTCGGTTGACAATAAAATATGTGTTTTGCTATGTGGTCCAGTTGGTTTGGAAAATGAACATCATATTACTTTGTAAATATAGCTTTTTTTGGCATTTAGTTTTCCTCAATCACTACATAGTATAAAACAAAGTCGCTTTCTCTGTCCCTATTCCCTTTGTATGCTTAAATCTTTAAAACTACGCAACGGATTTTGATGCGGTTTTTTTAATAGATAGAGTGATTCAAGAGGAATTTTAGATAAAAATCTAAACTCACTATACAATAATACGTCCAAAAAAATTGACAAACGTTTGAAAATTAAAAAAGAAAGAGTCACTGGTTTAAAAAAACGATGTCCTTGAAATATAGGTAGGTACCTGAAACAAACAAAACACTCTGTTAGAAATACGTCTGTTTATGGAAACTTTATTTTGGAATCAATGGACGATAAGAACCTTATCTTTTTTTGAAGTCGGTTAATAGTGTGAATCAGAATGGCGGGTGTACTGATGCGAATCAGCATGAAACAAAAATGGGTCGAATCTTCTTTGATTCTACTTAATTCTACCAATAACGAAAATAAAAGTACCTCTTAAAATGCAGAAATAGAACCATAATAAAGTGAGCCGCCAACTCACTTTATTATGGTTCTGACGGCAGAATTAAGCTATAGGTACAAAACATTACCCACTTTCACTTCACATAAACTTTTTTTCTGTTTGACTTCAGATGTATACGACTATCGGTCAATTATTTTGATTCAAATTTTAAAACTCAGAGGAATTTTGATAGTGAAAATGCTTTCCAAAGTTCTGTGTCCCCTGTGGTTAGTTCGAAGTAGAAAGAATTCCTTTTGTAGAAGTGTAGGTATATTATTATGTAAGTCTGTATTGGTACGGTTAACTGCTATTTATTTAGTTTTAACTTTTAAATTAAATACCTACATACATAATTAAATTCAAATTAACTATTGAAAGTCTAGTGCAGACATGACTGTTGTTACTTTCTATATTTTTACAGAATTAAATACAAATCATTACTACAAAATTCTTAAATTTGTAAAGTAGCGCAAATAGCTGATAAAGTTGTTGAGAAACGCCTAAGGTGGTACGGACACGTACAACGTCGTCCTGAGGATCACATTGTCAAGTTAGCCCTACAAATTCCAACGACGAAGCGGAAACGCGGAAGACCTTCCGCCACATAGTTGACGACGGTTCAGAAAGACCTAAAAACGTTCGACATTGACGCCAACTTAGCACTAAACCGCGTGCAGAATTGAAGAAAAGGATAGAGAAGGCCGACCCCAAATAAATGGGAAAACGTCAAGGCAAAGAAGAAGAAGACTCTTAAAGTAACAATATTACCTTACTTCTAAAACACAGTTATTTAATAAATATTTCTGATTTTAACCTCTGTTCTTTTGCTAACATAGTTTGTAAGCTCTTTGTATACTAACACATGGACAAGTAGTCTGATAATAAATGAATTATTATTATTATTAATATTACCTTACTTCTAAAACACAGTTATTTAATAAATATTTCTGATTTTAACCTCTGTTCTTTTGTTAACATAGTTTGTAAGCTCTTTGTATACTAACACATGGACAAGTAGTCTGATAATAAATGAATTATTATTATTATTAATATTACCTTACTTCTAAAACACAGTTATTTAATAAATATTTCTGATTTTAACCTCTGTTCTTTTGCTAACATAGTTTGTAAGCTCTTTGTATACTAACACATGGACAAGTAGTCTGATAATAAATGAATTATTATTATTATTAATATTACCTTACTTCTAAAACACAGTTATTTAATAAATATTTCTGATTTTAACCTCTGTTCTTTTGCTAACATAGTTTGTAAGCTCTTTGTATACTAACACATGGACAAGTAGTCTGATAATAAATGAATTATTATTATTATTAATATTACCTTACTTCTAAAACACAGTTATTTAATAAATATTTCTGATTTTAACCTCTGTTCTTTTGCTAACATAGTTTGTAAGCTCTTTGTATACTAACACATGGACAAGTAGTCTGATAATAAATGAATTATTATTATTATTAACTATTTAATCAACTAGCTAAAACTTATCACACTTTCAATACTAAAACTAACTTAGTTATCTGAAGATAAACCTAAAGATACATCGTCCACATATGGCATGAGGAAAGGACATCGATAAAGCCATTTCCGAGAGGACACTTAGCCAGATGCTTTTAGCCGACAACTAAGTCACCTTAATGCCGATAATGTTGGAAATTCAGGATACTTTGATATAAAATGTTCTGAGAAATATCGATGTAAAATTATGTTGCAATATGTGTTTAGTCTATTTAGAGGGAGTTGTGCAAAAATAAATATATAATAATAAAAACATTTTTTGTTTCTCAGAAATTATCACGTTAAAACTAAAAACTAAAAGCGATATTATTTTTTTATATTAATAGGTCAGCTTTTGACACTATCTCACACGATGCGGTCTAAAATGTAGTACGCTTTCCTAGATCATACATATTATATGCTCGAGACTCAAAGAACCCAAATAAACCGGGGCTTCGAGCACAAAAACGTTCTTTTTTTTATTATGGGTTTGACGGTAAAGTCACCCTACCTACGAGCGCTCATCCTACGGGGTGAGCTTACGGAATCACCCTGCGGACAAATTAAAATAAAAAATAATAAAAGTACAATATAGACACTCGAAATATGCTAAGAAGGTGAAATAATTTATTAATATTTAATTATTTAAGTACCTATAAAATTTTAAAACATTATATTTAATAAAATACGAGTAAATCCTATTTCTATTCTGTGAAAATTTGATTAGAAAATGACACATCAAAACTTAGAAAATTATCTACTCAAAAATGCGAGTCAAAACAAGATAATGAAAATAAATTATTCTGAATGATAAATGAGAAACATGATTAAATATTATAAAAAAATATTCCGAACAAAACATAATACATTATAAAGTTTGTCGCCAATCAACGACGTTGATTTATATTCATGACTAGCTTCACCCCGCGGTTTTACTTTAGTCGCGATCTTGTAGGATAATCTGAATAAAAAAGTAGACGAAGATCACATTTTCGTAACGCCGCTCAGTTTTTCAGCTTCTACTTGCTGGATTTTGATGTAAAGTAGGTATGTCACGACCTTTCCAGAAAATAGAGCAATACAATAGTTATACAATGATCCAAAGAAATCCGAATTTGAATAAGTCCTTGTAGTTTATTCTAAGTCGTCATTTGTTGTGTTAGAAAGTGTGAACCTCGGAGACCGGAGATAGATCGCTCAGAGATCGGGTCGCTCGGAGACTAATGCTAAGGATACACGACGACACTAAAACTCGACACAAATGTCGACATAGCGTCGATAGCGTCCACACTGTAACAATTTTTGATGTCGCGGCGGTGGACACACGTAGACACTCGATGTATACATCAAGTGTCTAGTGTCAAGTGTCGTCGTGTATCCTTAGCTTTAGGGGCGTTGCACACATATCAACTCGTAAACGGAACGTAAACGTATCAACTCGAGCAGTTCAGTGTTCTTTGTATGAAACTCCCTACGGACACTAATCGGACAAGCTCACGAACCGCGGTACGGTGCGTGGTCGACTTACCGTTCCCGCGCTTTCGTCTCACCGTACGCTATCTTACGACTCTCCGTACCCTAGCTTGCGTTTCTTCGTCTACACTTCACGTTCGGATACTGACTAACCGCGCGGCGGCACCCCGCCTAGCCGTAGCCGAGTTGATTGGAGCTGCTGATCGCTTGGCATCGCGCTTACGTTAGCCTGTTTTTATTAACTTAAGGGGGGTCCATACGCCAAAGACCTTGGTACATAGCCTACTAAATAGTTACTATTGGCACCGGTCGTCATCGTTGATGAAAATTGTTGATTGTTACGAATGTGTTTTGTTTTCTCAAAAGTGCTGAGATGGAATTGTAGGTAAGATTTTTACCGACATTTTGGTGTGATTTTGAGCCAAACATTTCCTATAGTTTTGAAGCTATCCTAAAATTAAGAATTAAAACTAGTCTAGCTTTGAAACGACAAAGAATTTTCGCTTCAAAATTACCCCAAAATATCGGTATAAATTTCACTTGCAATTCTATCTCAGCACTTTTGAGAAAAACAAAACACATTCGTTACAATCAACAATACTTAACTAGTTGTAAGCGAAGGGTATTTCTGGTGCGTTGCGTTTGGCAGCATAAGCAGCCTTAAGTAACAAACGAAAAAAAAACAGAAGATTAAAATAAAAAAAAACTAAGTATGAATTTTTATTCACTGTTTGTTCTAAGATTTCTTTTTGCTTCCAACTCAGACAGACAGATTGACTTTTTTGTCTTTTTTGTTCTTCATCTCTGTTATAAATAGGTTAATAAAAAAGGAAAGGACTTATCACAAATTCTCTGAAACTACAAGAGCTACGAATCTGGAACTTTGCACACTAACACGAGTAAAACCGAGAGGCGCAGTTAGTATATTATAGTATACATAATTTAATTTTATGTTCTATGGTAAAATCGAAGAAAAATCACTGCTACATCGTGTTGCTACACCATCTAAACATCATTAAAAAAGCTAAAAAATATTAAGATCGTTATGAAAACTTCGCACGGTTTCTACCAAAAAACTTAGTCAAATTTCAGTTTGGCACCGTGTAAAAGTTTGTGGTTTACTAATTTGTCAACTTTGTAAGTTGGTATATTTGCATAATAGTACCTACCTACCTATAGATAAAAAGTTGGTCAGGCGATTTTTTATAATGATGCAGAGAGATTTTAAAAACTCCCATGGTTATTTTCACTATTTTAATTTATAACGGGATTTTTACCTTGTTTATTATTTTTATTTATGGAGCTCGATATTTCGGTCATGTAGCTATAGTCCGGTTGTTAGTCCGGTTGACCGAACTAGGGCAACTTTTAGGTAGCAAAAGTTCGACTACAGTATCAATATCGAAATATATTTCTTTATCGAATATCTTTGTGAATATATCTATCGAAATATAAGTCTTTTGTTTACGTTTCAATCGTCTTTTGATCATCTTTCCGATCGTCATTTGTTACAATTTCGGTCGTCTTTTGTTTATTTTTTCAATCGTCTTTTACTTTGACCAGAATTTGAGCGTGAAAAAATCTAAAACTGTTCAGCTCTTAACGGTGCCCCTAGGGGAGCAGAAGGGGTCCGTAAGACCTTCAAAATTTAAGCTTATCAGTCCCCCTAGTCCAGGACCCTTTTCCATAGGGGGAAAGAACCATACAAACATCCATAGTCTTGTGAAAATGGTGCTTGAAACAGCTTTGAAATATCGAGCTCCACAAAATAAAAACAAAGAACATGGCCAAAATCCAGTTTTAAATAACTTTAGCAGTGAAAATAACCATGTTTTATTTGGTTGCTTGGTTAAACAAAGTACACTTTCTCTACTTCTACTTTCTACATTTCTAATCCCATTTAATTTTAAAAGTCAACATGTTAAAAGTTTTAAGACTTTAATCCTTCCTAGAGCAGACCAATTTACTAAAGTGACTTTAGAAAAATGTGGTAATTTTGAACGTAAAATTGAAGAGTCAAAAGCTTGAGGTGAGCGCAGCGTTGCGTAGTTTTAAAGATCTAAGCATAAGGACGGCGAAAAATGACTTTATTTTATACTAGGGACCCGCCCCGGATTCGCACGGCTATATTATGCATGTATTATACATATAAACCTTTCTCTTGAATCATTCTATTAAAAAAAACCGCATCAAAATCCGTTGCGTAGTTTTAAAGATTTAAGCATACATAGGGATATAGGGACATAGGGACAGAGAAAGCGACTTTGTTTTATCCTATGTAGTGATAACTTTGAAGGCTTAGATTTTTTTATTTATTGCAGGAAATTTTAACACACAACACCAGCCCTAGGATTAAAAATTAGAATCCTGATATGGTGGTCCAGACAAACTACGAATAATTCCATAGAGTATACTCTAAGCATTATTAAATTTACTCTTAGTATATAAGCAATTCTTGCAACTTTTTAACATTAATGCTTGAGTACAGTTGCTTGGTTGGCAAAGTTTCTCTCGATTACAACTGAGTGTTACATTTAAACTTGTTCGATGCACATTGTGCATCGTTCTGTTTAATTGCTAAAACTAATGTTCGTTTCAATGTTTGCAACTGGAATGGTTACATGCACTTTGTAACCAATAAAAACCGATACTTATGAACTTTGTAACCAGTAAAAACCGATATAACCGAGCTAGGATACTGAATGACTATTTGATGTTGCCGAACGCGAAATACGAAATCACAAAATAGCATTTATATGAAAATACTAGCTGTCCCGGCAAACGTTGTTTTGCCATTTACAAAAATGTGATAAATGTAGAACCGCTCGACCGATTTTGTGCAAACTTCACATAAGCCATCTACTAAGTAAATAGTCCGAACAAAGCTTCAACATTTGGTTTGGATAGGTGAGCCCGTTCTTGAGTTATAAAATTACAACGAAAAGTGGCATTGATTTTTATATAATACTAGCTGCGCCCCGCGGTTTCACCCGCGTAATAATTTTCTACGCAATTTTCTTAATATTTTCTTTCATAAGAACCTTCTCCTGACAATAACAAACACAACAAAAAAAGAATTGGCCAAATTGGTCCAGGCGTTGTTGAGTTATGCGCTTACCAACACATTTTGCGATTCATTTTTATATTATAGATATAGATGAATGGAAACTATAGATAATACACACATAAAGATACAAAAGTCACTAACGGACATGTTTGGTGACACCTTGTGTAATTTTTTTGTAATATTAATTTACAGTGTCACAGAATTAAGACTGGTCAAAGCCGGTGGGATGAGCCAGGTGTTGCTAGAAGGACACAGTGTAAGCTGACCTGCGCGAACTTTAAGTCAACAATTGGCAAGAAATAGCGCAAACAGGAAGCGATGGAAGACTTTCGTTTCGGAGGCAAAGGACTATTTTGGGTCGCTGAGCCAGTGGAATAAGTAAGTACGAAATGAAAGCCCCATCATAAGAAAAAAACAAAACACTATAGCATTTGACGCTACTTGGCTATGGTGTGCTCTTTGATGACTGGCGTACCCGAGTTTTTTCAGATACTGTTCTACCGCATATCGGACACGTAAGCACACCGTTTACAGAATTTTACAAGGGCCGAGGGTGGTCTGGCCTTTATCGCGTCTCGTTTGAGGTCCTAATCAGCACATCGTTCTGATTCAAAATCAGCGACGT